>CM038215.1:48630944-50065311 GCA_021442155.1 Cymbidium sinense
GGACCTTGTAGGCCCCAACGATCTAGTTAGTGACTAATTATGAATACTCAAAAATGTTGATGCCTTGAATGCTAAAAGAGATGGAAAACTATAAGCTGGTGATTAGAGCCTCATCCTCAGCTTCATTATTTATGCAAGGCTTTGATAGATGATATGAGAAACATTACAAATCATGGTTTGAGTTTAAGAAAATAATCCCTATCCCCACTTTGCCTAGAAGAATGAACTGTGGTTCTTCTTCTCTTTAAGAGGAAGCCTCTCCATTACAAGTAAGTTAAGGGTATACTCATTTAAAACACTATTTGACATCATAAATTATAATGTTATCGAGCATATATTATATTTAGGTATCAATGAACATTATAAACACAAATCATGAATGACAAATATTATAAGAACATTCACCTTTTGTTGGTGCAACAATAAAAAGAATAATTCTCCATGCTAGAAACACCCTTTAAAATTGAGACATGTTGCTAAACAACCAATCAAATAGTAAGTGGGGAAGGGAAATATAAGTTTTTGTTGTGACACTTGGTTATAGAATGAGCATTTTTTCCTCTTATATGTTGAAGTATGACAATCTACATATAAGGAATATGTTCTTATAACATGGAAATTCCACTTATTAGAATCAAAATAAACTAAGAAAATTACGCTGTGTTGATATGTCTACTAAAATCTTAAAAGTCCCCATTGAATGTAGCACTAAAGATCAGCTTACTATCACTCTCAACAATCATCAATAAACACTCTAAAGCATTTTATAATGCCATCAGAATCTCTTCATCTTATTTTGGGGTAAGTTAATTTGACATAAATATTATAGACCCTCCATCTCTTTTCTTACTTGAGGATTTTCCATCGGTGATTCTTATAGGTGATAAAATTATGGAGAAAGGCATAATGTTAGCTTCAAAATGACAACATTTTGAGAATGTTCAATCCATTGATCATGTTTCTATAGTGTAAAAAGCCATTACCCTCAGGAACAAAATAAATGACTTTTTCAACATCACCATGATTAACCTTGTGTAATTCTTAAATGCTTGGAAGAATTCAAGGAAACATACTCTTAATGACCACATAAGAGTGTTGACTCCCCAATTGGTTTTGGTTTATCTAGTTTGATAAAAATAACTCAAAGTATAAAAATTTAAATAAGGCACCTAACCAAATTGAGTAACATGTTTTCTCTTATCTTAAGAAAGCTCAAGTTAACAACATTCTAAATGATCAAACTATAAAGGATAAAATGCCTTGATGAAGATGGGATTAATTCATAAGAAGTAGGATCCCAAATACACTCATTTGCCAGACAAAATCATGCTCTCTCTGGCTGAAATTCAATATTAATGGCCCATTCATGAACAAGAAACAAACTGCTAGATCTGGAGGGGTAATCAAGGACTAGAATGGTAAGTTAACTTTTTTCTATACTCTATATGTTATTGTGAGGTCCTTGTTTGCTAGGTAGATGGATTTTTATTAGCTTTTTAAATAACTCAAGCCTTTTAGAACACTGCCATCACTCAAGCCTTTCAAAACACTCCCTTTTAATTTAAAATTGACTCTTAGAATTTGATAATAACTCAACCTCTATGGATTTGTATTATACTTTTAAAAGCATTTGGAAATACTACAAACATATCTAGGTAAAATTCACTCATATTCAAAAGAGGGGAACCATGTAACTGATCACCTAGCTAAGCTAGGAGATTCTATTTAGGTAACCTACATTTCCTTATACCTAAATGTTGTTGTCACGTAGCTTGTTAAAAGTGATAATATGGAACTACTTTATGTAACAGGTAGCCTTTGTAACTATCTTTTCTATCAACCAATGCATTTTTAGTTTTTTAAAGGATTTTATTTAAACTATATTTTAACTACTTTATATTCATTATTATCAATTGTGTTTGAATTATACTAAAATAGTTTACATGTCATTTTGTTTGTCATTTATATTTACTTTTTCATAAAATTAGTAAGCATCACTGCATCTCTTAAAATTAAAATTACCTATCATATTACATCTTCGTTTGTGTGATCATGCCTTTCAAATTAGCTAGTTAAGATGGAATGGATAATTAAATAGGAAACTAGAAGAATTTTCTATAAGAACTAAGGAAAAATTTAATAAGATTCAAAACACAGACATGAACCTAGCCAGCCAAGTTCAAACCCAACTATTGTTCAAAATCATGTTGAGGCCAACTCATTAGGATAAGAGTAAATAAAAACCCATGGGAAACACATAAGGAGATGCCCTTTAAGGAATTTACTTAGAACATAAAAAACTCTTCCCACTTCTCTTATGGCTTTGGTCGTCTTTGTGATCTAGGTTATGGCATGTCCTAGTTGACCTTGCAATCAAATCCCCTAGACTCCCAAAGGTATTTTTATTAAAAGATTTCATCTGGGAAGATTTATAGGCGTAAAAACTTATTAGGTTAGGCTTTGGTCACATTGAGCGGTGCTTAGCCTAAATTCCATAGCACAACCTAATGAGAGGTAAAAGAAGACCATATAACCATTGAATGTATTTAAATTTTAAATTAAATCCAATAGTTTGGATTGAGCGAGATAGCATATCAGTTTAACCTTCAAAATGTTTTAGGGATTTCATTTTTTTAATCTTCTTTGATATTATCCTTCCCCACTTAGTTGGATAAAGGTTATTGTTGTTGTTGTTATTCCTCAATATTATCCATTAATCTAAGGTAGCTAAATTTTTTACCATAAACATGGGGAATTTAGAAAATATCAAACCTTGAATTTTCTTATATTATATAATTTTAAATTTTTTTATCTATTTTAATTAAATAAATTACTAAATAGATTTTGAAAATTTTGATGGAGAGATCATGATTAATACTAGGAATAATTTATAAAAATTTGGGAATCATTTGCCATTGTGTATATGTTTTGCTTTTCTTAGGGTGATTCTTAATTGTTTGGAAAATATAATAATTATAACATAACTCAAAAAAAATTTGAGAATTGAAAGAATATTTTTAATGTGAACATCATTAAAATTTTTATTAAAATTTCTATGTTTTTTATTACATTGAGTTAATCCAAACATAAAATTTGATCATTTTAAATTTTAATAAATTGTTTTATACTTTTTAAACATTATGATACCATTTTAGAATGTTCTTAATATGAATGCAAGTCACTATAAAAATTTTCATAATCTTCTATTGTATCTAGGTTAGCTAAATTAATTTAAAGATGAATATTTGGTAAATTTTAAATCATAAAACTTATTTAATATTATTAAAAATTTCATAAATATTATGTATAGTTCTTGATTACTCAAAGAATTTCTTGAATTATTTCCATAATTTTTATGAGACTAAGTGTTTTTTCCTGAAATTGTATTAGAGAAAACCTTAATAGTGGAAAATTACAATTTTGTCCTTAGTGGGGCACATAATCATGTTATATCTTCTAAAGGTGTAATTTATAGTAACATGAGTTAATTTTTCATAATTATTAAAATATATAAACTAAATGAAAAGAAAATAAAATGGATAATTAATTAAATGTTGTTTTAACATTTTACAAATAAAAAAATTATCACAATTTTGAATTCAAGTGACAACCCTTTTATGCCAACATTTATATAACCATGAATTTTAGATTAGGTGTAAAATATCATTTTGGGCCAAAAAAAGTAGAACGCCACATATGTAAATTTTCTTGAACACATTCATGCATAAGATTGGAAACATGTAATCAATTCACTAGAATTTTATTTCTAAATTTCATTGTATTTAATCTTAATCTCACTTGATTAGAAACATACTATGATTTTACACCATTAGATTTAACTTGGTTCCATTCTTTCTTTTTTAGAATAAAGAATTTCTATTTAGTTCTACTTTTACCATCATATATTTGGAATATTTTCCTGCATATCCAAAACATATCTATCAATAAGTCTTTACACCTTGATTGAACACTTAAGTAATCCTTAATAATTGATGGTTTCAACCAACCTAATTATGTTAACACATTTGCATCTACATAAAGTGATGCTGACATTTTAGGTTAGAATATGTTTTATTATAGCTAGAGCATAACTCTAATTATGATTAATTAGATTTTATTATTTGGTGTTTTCTCATCTAATAATGAAAGTATTTTAGACATAATCACATCTCATAAGATCAATTACTATGCTTAACTATCATAAATCATGTCACTTTGATTCATTATAAAGTAATAAGCTTTATGACAATTGTGTTCTTATAAATGACTTAGTTTGGTAAGTCATTAGGGCATATGAGGTAACCCAAGGATACAATAGCCCTTACACACATTTAGGACTTCTGATAGTACACAACCCTACAATTGCTTAGCACAGAGAGGATGTAATTTGGATAGATTGATGTAGATTACTCGAAATAAGGTTGCTTGATTGTGGTTTGGCTTTGAGATTGATTATTATTTTTATCTTGTGATGTCATACTCCACATTGGCTATTTTAATGTATTAGGGTTGAGATATTTCCTTGTAGGTGCTCAACAACATTGCTTTTATTTCATAGTTTTAGGGGCTATGCATCAAAATATTAATATATGATTTTACATTTTGCTTTATAATGTAATGTTCCTATTGTGGTATTTTTACTCCATTTAGGTTAAGATATTTTCTTGTATTTTTTTTTTATAATTTCATATGTAAAAATAAGGTACATGTTAAGTATCCAAACCATGTATAAGCCAATCTATTCTATAACAACTGAATACTTTTGACCACGAGTAAGGAGCAGAAGCAAAGGGAAACCAAACTTATAAATATAAGTGGATAACTAGGTTATCTCATTAACAATTGGTTAGGCTTGTTAGGTATAACTCGATTATCTCATTTTGTATAACTGGATTGACTGTTTGTACAGTCCTATTACATATTCATTTATAACCATCACAACATAGTGGTTGTTTAATTTTGGCATGATTTTTTCTACTATTCTTTTGATTTTATTCTTGTATTATGATTTTTAGGGGATTTTTTATTTTAAATTTGACCTTTAGCATAAAATGTTTTTTATGAGCTTTAATAAAAAAAATTCTTTTAAAATCAAATTAAATATTTTAAAATTAAAGTTAGAATTTCCTTTAGCCAAATATTTGAAGTTACATTTACTCTCTCATATCTCCTAATGGATATTTATGATAGTTAACCTCACTTTTAGTGAGGTTAACACCCTTAAATCCTTATCCTTTGGAATCATATCTTAGCAATAAAATTTCCTTACATAGAGATTATGACACATTTAGTAAGGAAGGGGCCCCCTAAACCTATGTCAAAACTATGCCAATTAGGAATGAACCTTAGGGTTAGCCTTCTAGCCTTTTAGGATTCAAATCAAGCTAAGCACTCCCAAACCAAAATAAAGTTGAGCCAAATGAACTTTAGCACTAAACCCAATCCAATTGAACTAAAGCCTACCCTAATTGGTCTCCAATTAGGTTAATTAACTGAAGTTAACCCATTTGACCCATTTTTGCCACCTTGGCCTAAATACACATCAAAGCCAACTTGATTCAAACTATTTAACCCTAAAACTTCCAAAATACTAATCACACCCAATTGAAGCTGAATTGTGTCCTTAATTGGCTAACTTTGACCAACATATCCCAACTGAACTTTAATAAGCCAATTCAAAAATAAACCCAAACAAATTGAAATTGGTCATTCCCAAAGCCTTGGAAACCTAAATCAAACATCTTTGAAGCTAAATTAAGGATTAATTTGGTGAATAGTTGCACCTACCCAAGTTAGCTAAAATGAATCCTATAAGGCCAAAATCAAATCAAACTTAGATCAACCAAAATAAGCTAATCCAAGACCTAGAATCATCACACAAATACAGTTTGGATACAATCCATATGAAATTGTGGTCTAATTTGGAAAATTGTGTCACTTGACCTAAATTGAACTAATTGAACCACATCAATTCACTCTAAGTCAAATCAAAATTAGACCATACTAAATATCACAACACATTTTAAATTGATAAACAAACATAACCCAATAGCCCCTTGGGTCCGATGTTGCCAACTTACCAACTTATCCCAATTTAATCCAATTGAACCATATTGAGCCAAATTCAAATCAAATAAATCAAACTTTATATTAAATTCTAACTAGAGTCGACTAACTAGAACTAGGTTGAGGACCCTAATTCTAGCCTAATATGGCCCATTAAAGTAATTAAATCTATCTAAGATATTGAATTTAAATTACTTAATACAAATTTAATAAGTCAAACATAAACTAAATTAAAAGCTAAAACCAATTGAGCTTAAATAATTCAAAATAAAGTCAACTTAAGTAACTTGAAATCTAATTAAACTACAAAACTCAAAGTTACTTTGTGTGAAACTTCATTTTGGTTGTCAAATGATCTAAATCATGATAATCTACTTGTACCATATCAAGCAAAGTTTGGCTAAGAATAGTTAAGTCCAAATGAAGTTTAAATGAATCAAACACAATTAAGATAATAAGCTTAAAAGAATAATTTGATGAAGATCTAATAAATTAATGTAACTGAGTTTAATTGAGTCAAATAAATGTTAGCCTTCCCCTGAAGCAAGTTTAATCTACTAATTTTACTCTAAGACAAAGCCTACAAAAAGAGGGAGGGGTGAGTTCAACTAAACCATGGTAAAATTATTATTTATGTATGCCTAATTGCAATGAAATAATAAGTCAACTAAATTGATTTGAAAATGACTGCCGAATAAACATTATGAAATTAAGGTTAAGGCAAGTTTTGTCAAACTAGCTAACCAATAAAGGAAGGACATGAAGGCATTATACATGGTTTAGTTTGGGATTAAATGACCCACATATAGGTAAATTTTGATTAAACCCAAAATGTCCATGTTATTATTTTGGCATTCTTTGACCTAGTTTCTTTTCAAGTAAGATGATTCTAATAATAGCCAACCTTAGTGGAATGTGCCAAGCAAGCTTGCATGGGCTAAGTTCTACCTTGGTTTCCAAAACCATAACTTTGTTTTCTTACACAAAAACTAGTGAAGCCTTACTACATAAAGCTTCCATGCCATCCAAAAAGATATTTGAACCTCATTATCACCTCCCATCTCTCACCAATTCACCCAAATTTTCCATTTGAAATCTACAGCCTCATTCATAACACATACATCTTCGCAAACCTAGAGCTCCTCTCTTTTAATTGACTCACCAAAAACTCTCCACACACACCTACATGACCAAAAATGAAACTTGAACAACCTTCCTTGAGTGCCTGATCACCAATTTCAATCAAGCTTAGGTGGGAGGCAATAGAGCTCAATGTATCTAGTGATCAGCAAGGAAGCACTCATTAGGAATCTAAACAAGGCTTCATCTCTTCAAAATGAAGCTACCTCACATGTAGGAACCATAAAACATAGCTTCAATGAGGTATATTTTAATGAGGAATATTTCTAATTCTTTTGGCTAGCTATAAGACAGTGGTGCTTTGTGAAACAAGCTATCATTTTGATAGGATCTAACTAGTACATCCCTTGTATTATTTCTTTTGATCTTTTACAATGTGTGGCTTCACATTCCATAGTCAGCATCCCTTGAATCGCTTCTATTCACATGAATAGTCGAGTTTCACTAAAAGGGGTAGAATATAGAAAAAATAAAACCCCAATTTTGGTGCTAATTTAAGAGTAATCAAAGCCAAGTTGAAAATCATATTTTTGAAATTAATCGTAAAATATCCATCCAATTAATTGAAAGTTTTATGAAATGCCCTTAGTGATATTCTATGCAAAAAATTTCATATGATTTAGGTGAGTGGATCATAAGCTATAAAATTTTGAGACCTTAATTATCAAATTAGTTTAATAATTAACTATAAAATTATAAAAAAATATCAAAAAATTTATTTTCAAGGATAAACACGCTTATAAAACATAGAATCACCTAGAAAAAAATGACTAAACTCTTTAGTTTAAATTAAAACTCAAAATTAACAAATTAGGATTAATTAGTCTTTAATTAATTAATTAAATCATCTAGAATTTTGAAAATTTATCATAAATTATACAATATTTCAAAAAATACAAATAACCACTCCTTGTGCTTAGCTGACATAGAGAGATTTAATAAAATTAGTAGTCCCAATTGGTGATGGGTATTTTGAGAGTAATTAACAGTAATGAAATCTAGACTATTAGAATTAATCATAAAGTATAAGTTGAAATGTTTTCAACCTTTTAAGATGTGTTTTGGATTTTTTTACTTAGCTTTGTAATTTTTCTCAAAATATTTAGACTTATGCTTTATGTATAACCGATTATTAAAGTTAACATGAATAATAACTCAATTAATAAATTTAAAAACTAACCAGCAAGATCATTTCCTTAAGAGTTCAACCTTATCTTTCGACCATAATTAGCAAAAACCAAGCAACATTTTTTAAGGATCATAACATGATTGACAACATCCTTCTTTCTCAAGAATTACTAATGGATTTAGACAAGAAATGCAGGGAAGGTGACTTACTCAACAAACTTGACATAAAAAAAAGCCTTTGATTGAAATAATTGGGACTTCCTACTTGTTGTTCTGTTAGAGAATTCAACTTTGAATTCGCAATTTGGTGAAATAGTGTATCTCCAATAAGTTCACTATATCCTTATAAATGGTGAATCAAGTGGCTATTTCAAATATTGTATAAATATTAAGTAAGGATACCCCCTCTCTACAACTTTCCTCAATTTATCTTTTAATTACTTATCTAGGATGCTTGATGACTACCAAAATAAAAATAAACATTATTTCTTAAAGACTAGAGGTAAATCATGATATCACATTTTGTTTTTGTTGATGATGTTCTCTTCTTTACCAATGGCAACAAATGTTCCATTCGAAAGCTGATGAGCATAATCTTTAGATTTGAGCATATCTCTAAAATGACTTTTAGTAGACCCAAATGCATCTTTATCTTGGGTAGAAGATGTAGCCATGATCAAGTTGGTTGGATCAAACACTATACTAGCTTCTCCAAAATAGCTTTACCAATTAAATATTGGTGTGAACATTTCTAAAGGAAGAATGAAATCTTATTATTTTGATGAGATTATTACTAAGGTCAATAATCATATCCACTCTTGGGAAATTTCCTTCTTGTCCTCAGGAGGCTTGTTCTCTTTGGTTAAAAGTATACTTATTTCACTTTGTACAATCCAAGCTTTCAATTTGCCTATTAGTGTACAAACCAAATTGGTAATAATATTTAATAAGCTCATTTTGGAGTAGGAAGGAGAAGGTTACTGATGGACCAATTGGAAAAAAAATTGTAAATCAAAGGAGGAAAGGGATCATGGTTTTACCATTATGAAGGATTTAATTTAGGTCAACCAAATTAAGTAGTGGATTAATTTCAAGAATAATAATTCTCTTTGGGCCAACTACATTTGGACAAAATATTGCTCTGCAACAGCTCATCCCAAAGATGTTGTGCTTCATTAAAAAGGCTCTAGTATTTGGAAAGCCTTACTTAACTTCAGACAGCTAGGTGAAGATATTATTTTTTGGAATGTTGGTGAAAGCAAAGTGAATTTTAGTTTATACTTTTTTATACTTGATGACAACTTATTGGATCTCTCCATGCATTTAATCCCAGACAATCTTAATGTTAGGGACTTCTGGACACACAACAAATGGCATCTGGAAAAATTTTAGCAATACCTTTCTCAAGATATCATCCATGAAATCATTAAGATTCCCATCAATTCTACTAAACTTGATGCTATGTTGTGAACATCTAATTAAAAAAATTGCTCCACTTCTAAAACTATCTATAAATTCTTAAAAATTGAGGCCACAGCTTGTCCTTCATGGGGGAAAGTGATAAGGAATAGAATTCTTAAACCTTATATGGCTTTCTTTTGTTGGAGACTTATTTATAAATTCTTTCCCATAAATGATTTTTTGAAACTCAATGGATTGAGGCTCCCATCTAGATGTTATCTATGTTAGGATAATGAGGAAGATATATGTCACCTTTTCTTTCTTTGTAGTTTCAATAAGGACATATGGACCCAACTAGAGAAAGTCATTTACAATACTTCTATTAGCACATAAAACATCTAGAATTTTTTTATTTAATTGGACCTCAATGCATCATCAACATCTCAACAAAATTTGGTATTCTCCTCTCTCGATTGTTTATTGGCTCATTTAAATGGCTTAGAAATAAGAATGAAGGAAACAATCTCAACCCAAGAAAGTTATCCTCCAAGTTTGGAGCAATATCTAAAAGCTTATAATGCTAGATGCATCAAAGAAGTTTGGTTTTACTATGCCCAATCTATCGAGGTTTCTTAAGCTATCTAGTATACCCTATAAAAGTCTAAAATGACATAAAATGAATAAATCTTAGTCCCAACTACATATAGATTAATATTGATAGATGTTTTAATTCAGAGATTTTAATAGATGGAATTGGTGGTTTGTTTAGAGACCACTATGAAATTGTATGTTTTGTAACCCTTTACTATCAATGAAGTTCTTATTTTTTATAAAAATAAAATAAATTTTATGAACCTTTTATGTGAAATTTGGAGAGAATTTCCAAAGGGTTGGGATTTGGTGGTTGGCTTCCAATGTTCTTATTTTTCACTTCTTTATGCCATGCTAAGCCAAAATTGCACTTCACACTGAGTTGATGGCTTATCTTGCTAAATTAAGGATATCTCATTTCTTCATTGTTGACTATTTTTGGATTGAGATTGATTCCATGTTGCTTCATAACATGCTTACTAATGAAGATAGCTACCATTGGTATCTCATCAACATCATCAAACAAATCCTCCTCATTTTAAAAAGTTGACATTATATTATTACTAACATCTACCATAAGGGGAATAAAGTTGTTGACTTCCTTGTTAAATTAGGTGCATCACTTGATAGCATACCCTCGACCTCCTTACCATCTTCTCCCTTACAAAAATTACTCCATAGTGATAATTCTAGTCTTCCATACATTTGAGGTGGATTTTTTTTAACTTCTTTTGACATCCTTCCAAATGTATGTTTTGTAACCCTTTACTATCAATGAATTTCTTATTTTTTATAAAAAATAAAATAGATTTTATGGTCCTTTTATGTGAATTTTGTAGAGAATTTTGTAAACTTTTTATAAAAATAAAATAGAGAATTTCCAAAGAGATGGGGTTTGGTAGTTGGCTTCCAATGTTCTTATTTCTCACTTCTTTGTGCCATGCCAAGCCAAAATTTTAGTTCACACTAAGCTGATGGCTTGTCTTAATACATTAAGGCTATCTCATGCCTTCATTGCTGACTATTTTTGGATTGAGATTGATTCCATGTTGCTTCATAAGATGCTTACTAATGAAGATAGCTACCCTTGGTATCTCACCAACATTATCAAACAAATCCTCCTTAAAAGATGGGCATTATATCATTACTCACATCTACCATAAGGGGAACAAAGTTGACTTCCTTGTTAAATTGGGAGCATCACTTCATAGCATACCCTCTACCTCCTTACCATCTTCCCCCTTACAAAAATTACTCTATAGTGATAATTCTAGTCTTCCATACATTCGAGGTGGATTTTTGTAACTTTTTTGGCATCCCTCCAAATAAATGTTTTGTAACAGTTTACTATCAATGAAGTTATTTTTTATAAAAATGAAATAGATTTTTTGAACCTTTTATGTGAAATTTGGAGAGAATTTCCAAAGAGTTGGGGTTTGTTGGTTGGCTTCCAATGTGGAGAGAATTTTGCAATCCCAATTCCTGTGTTACTTTGGTGAGTAACATAATTATATGTCACAATTTTATTTTATAATATTTTCTAGTGTTTTTTAATTTTTGTTTCAAATCTAATAACTTCTTTAAACACAATTCAGCCACATCAAAGCATCTAATCATTTCCTTGAAGTAGTCAACCAAAAGTAGTTCAAATTTGGCTTAACCTTGTTCCACTTGATGTTTGGTGTGTTTAAATTCCCTAAATTTTTTTTTAAAAATACCATAATTCTAATTAACATTAGTAGAGTCTATCTTAAAATGATAATTTGAGTTAATCTTTTTAGAAAGTTAAGTTATAGCAATCATAAGTGAACATTTAGCTAGTCAACCAAAGAAAGTTCCACCTAAGTTGTTCAAGGAGTAAATTTAAAATAAATATATAGAATTTATAAATGTTTTAAAATCCTTCTAGATCATAACTTCACTTTAATACTTAGCATTTGACTTATTTAATATTATTTAGAGTTATGAAAACAAAGTTCAAAATTTGGAATGTTAATGTTTTAGATAATTGGAAATTATTTATTTGGGGTTGGCTAAACCACTTGATCTTTACTCCAAATTAAACCCAAAAATAACCTTCCTTGCTTTTTAAAGCATCTTACGGTAGCCCTCATCCCATAATTAAGTCACTGAATGTGACATGTAAGCTAGACCATCAAGTTTGGTATTAGAGCTCATGTTTGGTGGATACCATTGGAAGGTGATCACCAAGGGGTGTGGATAGCTTGGTAAGATACTTGAAATGGCAGTTGACATCCAAAAAGGTTAATTTCTATATTTTGGAATAGCTAAAATTTTTGTGGTAATTTTTCTTTTTTTACAATTGTTGAGAAAATTGAAAGTCCCAATCGATTATATGAACCAATAAGCTAGTGTTAATTATTGGTTACATTGACCTAGCCCTTCTCCCTAAGCATACCCTATCCCAATTTATTTAGACAACAACAACAATAAGCCTTTATCCCACTATGTGGGGTTAGTTAAATAAATCCTTCTTCTACATTCTGTCATATTATGTGTCAAATTCTCATTTAATTCTAATAAACTAAGGTCATATTTTATACATCTTAACCATGTCTTTTTAGGTGTACCTCTTTACCTTTCTTGACAAAGCAAATCTAATTCATCCACCCTTCTAACCGAGTAATCAAACGGTTGATGGTTTATGTCGACAAACCATCTAAGAGACTCTCTAATCTTATTTGCCAATGGAGCTACTTCAACCTTTTCTCAAACATGTTCATTTTGAATTTTATCTCTATGAGTAAAGTCATTCATCAACAAGAGCATCCTCATCTCTGCAACATTTAAGTTAGTCTTATGCTTCTCTTTTTCTGCCCAACATTATACACCATAAATCATTATAGGTCTTACCACCATCTTATAAATTTTCCTTAAGTCTTAGCGTACTTTCTATCACACAACAAGCTAGATGCATTCCTCCACTCTAGTCATCCAACTTGAATTCTACTAATAACATCTCCATCTATTTCATCATCATTTTGAATAATAGAGCTGAGATATTTGAAATGCTCACTCCTTTTAATGTCTTCATCACCCAATGTCACAACACCACACCATAACCCAATTTACTTGAAAGATCAAATTTAATAAAGGAGTGTTCCATAAAAGTGTTTAAACCCTCAACTTATTTCAAATTAATAGTGGAGAATTTACAATGAAGAATTTAAAGTTTTATTTTAATTCTAGTTAACTTATTTTGTATTAGTTAGTTTTATATTGTGTATGAATTTTAGTGAAGGCTTACAAAATATCATATTAGACAATACTTTGCATCCATTTCTTTTAAGCTAAAGCAATCATTACATTGCTTATTAAAAATTTTAAAATCAACTTTTTTCATAATATTATTACTTGTTATGACATCGTGCCTCCTAAGTTTATTAGCCAAAATAAAATAAACAATTTACATAAAAGGGTAGACGAATTAGTATTGCAAACTAAGGTATAATTTAATAGAATCTAAGACATAGTCATAAAGTTAGCTAGCTAAGTTCAAAACTTGAACTTAAGAGCAAAAACTTCGACCTTAATCTAATATTTTATTGAAGCTAACACATTAAGAGAAGAGCTCATAGAAAATCATGACAAACACTTACATCCTCAGAGACATTTTTAAAAAAATCATCTTAGTCATCCATCTAGAACCATTACATTTTGAATGAACATAATTAAAAGGTAAAGGTTGATGCCCCCAACCTATGATGAGCCCATGATCACAATAAAGTTTTGAATGGGCTTACCAAAATGGACGAGTTGTTAAGTTGGTACTAGATGGATGAGTATCAATGAGCCATATTTATCATAGTGATATTTGTTTGCCATACTAAAATCTATTGGAATAAAAGTTTGATCAAAGAATACATGGTAAGTAGAAACATTCTCATAAGGGTAGAGATGATAATGATGCTTATGGCCAACTACTATCCTACAAGCCCTAAAAGTAATTACATGAGTAGTTGATGACTCCTAGGTAAGGAAACATACAACTATTAGAATATATTAGAATATATAAACTCCATTAAGTTACCTATGGCTAAAACAATTGTATAGATCAAAATTGCTAATTAGTAAATAAATTTGTTATTGGTTAGAATAGTGAAATAAAAAATAAGATGGGGTTGTTAGACCCTTAGCCCATTGAGTAGGCTTTTCACTATACTTTGCTCTCAGAATGCAGCCTCTTTATTAAGATCCAACATTCAAAACCCTATTGAAATACTTGGTTTATCTTTTAATACCTAACATAATAGAAGGCCATCAGTCAATTTCCAAGAATAGGGACATATTATTCTTTAAGTGTTAAAAAAGAGACATGTGTAAAATCGATATGAACAAAATTAAGTTTTAGATGAGACTATGGAAGTAGAGGAAAAGGGAGTAAATAATGAAGTTTAGGAGCACCATGATGATAACCTTTTTAAGAAAAGGATATAAAGCATAGGAGAGACTAAGTGTGTGTTATAAGATGCATGATAGTAACTGAGGATATAAATTGGATGAGAAAAAAATATTTTGCCAGTATGTGATACATAAGGATAAAAGGTGCAAGTTGGAAATAGATGAGGGTAGTGCTATGAATGTCATATATCCCACACTTTCTAAAGTACACATCTTTATGTGAGTTTGGTGGATCACACTTCTTACCCATCATATATAGGTGCCCAGTGCCTATAAAGGTTGGTAGATATGAAGACCATAATTAGTGTGATATTTTACCTGTGAACATAATGCATATATTATTAAGCTAGCCATAGCTTTATGATCTTAATGTGAATTATTCTGGTCAAGAAAATATCTATGTATTCAAATAATAAAAATACCATTAAATTATTCTTTATTTTCTTAATAGATATAATGACACCTACTCTTGGAGATATGCTTAGTTCTGAGATGCAACCATAGCATAGAAAAAAGAGTATAAAACTTTAGTTGATTGTGTATCATCCTACTATTAGAGACAATACTTTTGATCAAGACATGGTGAGTCCTATCTTTTCACATTTACCTCTAGATATTAGAATATATAAGGTAGAATTTAACATTATGCTTAAAGAATTTTTTATCCCACTTTATACAATAGTCTAAATAAACTAATTAATCTTGCTAGCATTTCTTCCTATGGGTTTTAAAATTATACATTTACAATTGCACATAATTTTAATAGGTTTTATAATAGTGCTAGATATTAACTAAAAATATCTAATTCAAATTATGTCAAAGAAAAGAAAAAATAATACTTTTAAAGAACCTAAGGTAGAAGATCTTATGTAAATAAGAATCTACTTGAGAGGTATCCATCCACCAAATTTAGAAAGTTGCAAGCTAGGGCAAGTGTGTCATCTAAGATTATTATAAAAATTAACACAAATACATATGTTCTTGAATTGGGAAAAAAATTTATTAACTATATTTTAATGTATATAATCTAATATTAATTAAGAGAGTTAGTAAACCTCCAAATGCACATGATGATTCTATTATAAAAATATAAAATCACTGCGTTAAGGGTGCCAACCCAACATAAATATTTTGAGGTGAATTACAACATTTAATGAGGAAAATTAGATTGGAAATCACAGGTTCTTTGTGAGATGGAGGGAGAATCCATCTATAGAAGGAATTTGGTTAACCAAGAATAATTTAGAAGAGCTTTTATAGCTTGCAAAAGACTACTTGAATTCCAACTCTTCAAATTAGAGTTCTTTGGGTCCCAAGGAAAATTGTGTAAAATAAGAAGGTCTAGTATTAAGAGTTCAATCTAGAAGAATGGAAGCCAAACATGGAGGACTTTAAAAGGAGTAGAAAAGCATTGGGGTAGAATGAAACTTAAAAACATTGGAAATTTAGTTATTTTAATTTTTCTAGCTATTATGTCATGCTTTATGTGGTTATATGTATGAATTATGTAATTATGTGTCATATGAAGTGAGGGGAGTGAATTATTAAATTTATAATTAATTTTAAATGAAGAAGGGCTGATAACTTATAGAGCGAGAAGTTTTAGAATTAATGTGCCACTTATCCTCCTAAAACTCATCGCTCTATTTTCCATGTTGGAATTATGGTGTATTTTATTAAAACATTATTGTGCTACTGAATAAAACTTTTAGTGATCTTTTAGAAAAAGATTTGAGAGAAAATTCAAATAGTTGGGGCCAGGTGTTTGGCCAACATTATGAAGAGGATTTGTTGTTCCAACTCCTTGGTTAATTTGGTGAGTGACCTTATTTTCACATTGTGTTTTTTAGGATTTCTTTTAATTATGTTTCTTTTGTGATGTTCACTATCTAAAAAATCTATTTTCTCTATAATTTACTCACATTAAAGCATCTAATTATCCCATTGAATTGATTGGTGAAAAATAAGTTAAAATGACCTACTTATTGCATTTATTGTTTGGTGTTTCTAAACTCTATGGAAGTTATAATAATTATTATAATTATACCAGACATCGTAAGAATTTATATACCATGTTAATTGGGATCATCTCAATTGTAATATTAAGTTCTCACAACCTTAAGTGAACAGTTAACTAGTCGACCATAGAGAGTTTCACTTAATAATCTTTGATGAAAATTTAATATAAATATCTAGACTTGATAACATTTTGTGCAACCTTTTAAGTCATGATTTTGAATTTAATGCAACAAATTTTTTATTCTTGTGATTTAGAGTTTCGTGAAGATTTTTAATTGTATGAAATTAGTGTTTGTATAGAAAATTTATGACATCACATAGATTTTAGAAATTTCTTCTTTAGATAATCAAATTTGTCATTAAGGAATAAACATATTATCTTGAAAGATAAACATGTTATCCCATAATGAATTTGATTATCTAAATAAGGACTCCTAAGGTTGATGGGTCTTCAATATACAGATTTTTCCGACCTATATGGAGAAGTAGAGCGAGATTTATTTTATTGCGGTTCATAGTTTCCTATAAGGGCAAGCCCCTATAGTTAATTATATTTTAGGAATAAAGGATCTCTTCTTAAGAATACTCCCATTTAAAGTTTCAAAGTTTGTCTTAAAAGGATAAAAATTAAGAAATTTGAAAGGGAATGCTTGAAGGTGGAAGAGTTCTTTTGGAGACCAATAGGTAATAAGTAGAAAATGCCTTAGATGTTGGTATGCCCAATAAGCACTTTAACTAACCTACCATTGGGCTTTATAATTTTTTATCTTAAATTATTACGATTTAAATTGACATTTTATTAGAAATCTAGGACTTAGATTCTGAAGTACAAGACTAAAAAATGCCTAATAATTGAAGAATTATTCCAAAAGGATGCTTGAATCTAAGTCTACAAATGCTCTATCATAAGTCGGCTTGACCTAATCTAAATTTTCTAGAATTATTGGTTCTTTTTTATCAAAGAAAAAAATAAATCTATCCATGACTCTTCTAGCCTTATAACCCACCTGGAAGGGTTGCCAGCTAACACCACTTAAATAATTTTTGAAAGCCATGAGTTTAGTCTTATGTATGCAAGATTTCTAGGCTATTGCATTTAGGAAGGAGGCTAAGAGCCTAACTCACTGTCTAACCCTAAGATAATGTTTGGCATGTTGTACATCTAACTAATGCAATAAGTTTCATCTTTTAAGTTTTGACTCACAATTTATTTTAAGGCCTTGGGTATGTATTTTATGCATATAATGATATGCAGTTAAAAGTAGTCATGGGACAAATATAAAAAACAAGGAACACTTCCCCCAAGATGGGTGGTCATTCTCAAAGGCCAAATGCCCCCTTATGTGCGATGGGTGAGGCACCTAATTCAAGGAGTATGAATAATATGCTAGCATGTTTCATAAAAGCTAATTAGTTCTAATTACTTTTAAGATGTACCTAAGGCTTTAATTAATATGAGATTATGAGTTTCTTATTTTATGTTTGACTTGTTTAAATTTAAGTGGGATAGAAAATTTAATTTTTTTAGGAGCCTAATATTCCAGGCGTTTGATCACATAAACACACCACAAAAAGGAACCTAGAAAAAGTAGGCAATCTATATTGTACACCCAAAATAAATCAACCAGAATAATTAATAGAATAGGCCAATGCAGCCAAGTACTACTCTACACTCCAAAAGTAAAGCAAAATGGTCAGCTAAGATTTGCTCTTATACAGCACAACCTAGAACTAAACATTTGATTTATGAGGGTCTTCTTCTAGGATTATCACCTTTTTTAGGGACCTCCATGGGTTTCTGAGAACCACCAACTTATAGAGTCACTTATTATTCTTAAACCCCATAGATCTTAACCTAATTCTAGAGGCTCAAATTACATTTAAATTTTTAGAAATAAATCATTAAATCATGTAAAACAGATATTAGGAAATATACATAGTACATTGGTAGTTATACTGCAAATATATGGGCTTAGCATTAGTTGCTTGCCAAGCCCACCTGTCATATTAGGCTATGCTTAGGGACTTAAGCATACCTATAAGCAAACATCATTTTAATATATTATTATTATTATTATTATTATTATTACAACTATCCCTTTAAGCACATTCCCCCATGCAAAAAATATTGTTAGCCTAAAAAAATGCCCTATCATCCAAACTAGCGGGCAAGTAATCTTAGCCATCCAGTTTTAAATATAATACCATAAAGTAAAAAAAATATTCCACATCACATCACAGAATATCAATGAACATCGACCGAACTTATGTCTAGGGTCAGTGACCTGATAATATATTGTGTGTGAAAATGGGTTTGTATGGTATGACAGTACTAAGCATTTTAGGTTCAAGTTCTGATTTGATTTTCAAAGTTTTCTTAATTTACTATTGGATAGTTTTTATTTAAGTGAATTAATTAATTTATAAATTTGTTTTCATATTAACTTTACTTTTATATTAAGGTGGAATTTAGGTTTAAAGAATGAATAATGAATTGAGTTCCACTTTGGCTGGAACCCATTCTATACAACATCCTAAATTTTAATAGAATACACTTTCATCCATCCTAAATTAGCTTCTTTTGAATTCATTTAAGTGATTTATTTTAATTTGATTTTATTTAATAGATATTTTAATTTTCTCTTTAAAGTTTAGAGTACATATAAGCCTTATTAAGATTTGAAGATTTCATCCTTGTTTCATTTATTTTGCATTGATTAATATTTTTTTAGTTTGGTTTATTAAAATTTAGGATGTTCTTTTAAATCTTGATTATCAAATGATTTCATTCATTTATGTTTTATGTTATTTATTTTTATAACTTAGCTTTATATTTAATCTTATGTTTCCTTTTATTTAATTAAATGTACATTTGATTTGATCTTACTTATTCATTTCATTAATGTTTGAATTTGGATTAGTTTACTTAATTTGATAACCTTGATTATTTGAAATTTCATTACTTGATTTATTTCAATTTCAGTTGATTTTATTTATTTATTTCTTTAATATTTATGTTTATTAGTTTTTATATTCATTAGCTTGAATGAATCCACATAATTCATCTAAGTTGATATTGTAATTCAAACTTAGTTTAAAAGGTTTGTATTTCATCATTTAAATGACTTATTATGTTTTTATTTTATAACTTAAGAAAACTCATCAATTTATTCATTCTTTAAATTAATGGAATTTTCCTTTTAAGGAATTCATTATTTCATAGAATTTCTTAAAGATTACTTATTATTTATAACCTTAGAAAAAACTTAGGTTACTTTAGACCACACTTACCCTAATACATTTCCAATTTTCTAAGTCATTTAAATTAAAAGATTTTATTATTATTTTTATTTTCATTTGAAATTATTATTATTTATTAACATTAAAAGACTTAAAGCAATTTTAATATTAATAATTTTCTTTATTAGAGCATAAAGTTTTAGAGGGTAATTATCTTTGATTTAAATTAATTCAGCTAATTTAATGCAAATTCATCAATGTAATGATTTAGGGTTTAATCAATTTTATATTTTCTTAATTATTTAATTAACCCTAAATATGCAATTAATCAAAATCTTTAACTTCAGATATTTAAGAATTTTTTTTAACTATTATGATTTTGATAAAATTATCTTAAGCAAATTTTTTAATTTCTATAATTTTGTAATTTTAATTTTCTTTCAACCTAGGGATTAGAAATTCAATGAATTCGAATCAAGAGGTCATTTATCTTGAAAGTTTTATGGCAAGTGTGGTTCCTTGCTAGTTTAAGTTCCCTAGAGTTTTACCTTAATCAACTGTATAATTTAGGGTTAATTAAGGTTTATATTATTTCCATGAAATCTAAATTAAGCCTAAATTAGATAGAATTAAGTAGGGATTTTAATTTTTTTTTTAATTTCTCTCTGAAATATGCATCCATTGAGAGTTCATTTAGTATTTTTGGAACTTTGGTTGATTTATTATGATGTTTCAGAGTTTAGATCAATTAATTCAATTAATTAAAAAATTAGGTCATTTTAGGGTTTATTAGATTTCAGAGAGTTTTAATGTTGTGTTTAGCTTCATTAAGGTTTATATTATAATTATTCAGGTTGATATTTTTAACTTTTTCATGATTTTTATAATTTAATATTAATTTATTTTATTAAGTTAAGGCCCATGGCTTGAAAATTTTGTACTTTAAGATTTACTTATCTATAAATCCTAACAAAATTATCTAAGGTATATCTTAACCTTAATTTCAATTTTCCAAAGATTGAAATTAATAAGATTAATGTTTAATTTAGGTTTAATTATTTCTAATTAAACTCAAATTAACCCAAAGTTATCACATAAAAATTGGGAATTTTAACTTTAATGGATTCCTCCCATAGTCCTTATTTGTATTTTTAAGTATTTAATTTTTATAATTTTTTAAAGTTTCTAGTGATTTTAGCATTTTTTTATTTTGAAAATATTAAATTTTCTATTTAACCACTTCAACACCATGTAGCGCTAATGTGTCACCACTTTTTACGTGTAAGCCATGGATTGTCTGTTGACTATGTACCTTGTTTATCTCACCATTTAATTTGATGATAACAAATCTTGTGTAATAATAACTAATTATTTCTTTATAGAATAAATTATTCACATTAATCATTATGAATGTCATTCTTAATGAAGATTTATAATGATGATAAATATATATTTTTGATGTTACTAATCAAGTTAAATTCAAGTGTGTGGATGAGAAGTTTACTAGGAATAAATATATTAATGTAGATAAATGCTCAATAAAATAAAATATATCATTCATTCATTTTAAAACAATCTATTTTAAATTATTCATAAACATTATTTTTCATATTTATAATTAGTCTTTAAAGTTATTCATTTTTGGATAATGTGAACAAAATGCATAAACAATGATACATTTATTGTTCTTTCATGTAATTTAAATTAAGTTCACATCTCGTTAAACTATTTTCATGCTAAAATATATTCATTATCCATTTATTGCATTCATAAAATCCAATTATCCTAAAATTATTCTTTTAAATAATTTTTCTCTCTCCTATTATCCTAGTTTTTTTCTCTCCTATCCTATTTTTCATCCTAAAACTTTTTGGCCAAATTTTCTCATAATTATTTGATAATTTATGTGAGAGTTATTCAAATTGTATCCATAATTATCTCATATTTTTCAAAATTTTAAAATTTATCTATTCGAATCTTTAATTTAAATTATTTTGAATTCAAATTAAATATTCTCCTGATCACATGTGCAAATTTGAACTTAGCTTTTTATGAGATATTTGTGGCTGATCTTATGCTACTCTAATTGAACTAATTTTAACTAATTTGAATTTATTTGGTTTAATTCAAATTCAATTAAAATAAGCCATGAAATTATCCTGCTTTCTTTATAATTTCAATTTTTGGAAACTTCCCATGGCTAACTATACCCTTAATTGTATTTAAATTAATCTCATGTTTAATATTAATTTAAATTCTCCTAAGACCTGATTCATCATCATTTAATTTGAATTGTGTGCATTAAATTAAATTTAATCTATTTTAGGAAACAAGCTTGGCCAAATGTTTTAATATTCTTTGGTTTTCATTAAATAAAGCTTGTATGTTATCTCTTTCCTTCCTTCATTCAATCAAGATGAATTGATTGAATATTCCATGATATTGCATTAAATACTAATTAAATCCCATCATGAAAACTTCCTTTTGATCAACCATATATTGTGCTTAATTTAATTAATCAAAAGTTGAATTAATTCCTCTTTTACTTGGACAATTAATTGTATCATGAGTTGTTTGGTAATAATTCAAACTCCTCTTCCTCTCTCTCTCTCTCTCTCTCTCTCTCTCTTCATCGACCCACATAAGCGTTAACTTCCTAATTACATTAGAGATCATGTCAAGTCATATGATGAATTGATTTAATTTAATTCTCTTTCCAAATTATTTTTCCCTCTATAATGCTTTGGCTAATTTTTTTGCAAAAATAAATAGATTTGAATTCAATTTAAATCACTTACCATGTATATTTTCCCTCTTCCTTGCCTTGGCCAAAATCCCTATCATGCAATTGGAATTTCAAATCGATTTCTAAATTAAGCCAACCTTTCATATGAAATTCTCTCCTATTTTTCTTTGACCAATTTATTTATCTCTTGCCATTTATTTTTATTTTGATTGGTTTATTTTTAAATTAATTCCAAATGAGTTTCCCTCCAATTTTTTCTTCTCTTGGCTGACTCTCATGACTCCTTATCTTATAATTAATATTCCTTAGACTAGGTTAATCTCTCTTGGAAAAATCTCTCTTTGAAAAACCCTCTCTTGGCCAAATTATTGCAAAAATTCATGGAGATATTTTCTCGATGAATCAAGTGCTATTTTCTTCATGTTTCTTCCATATTCCAACCTACAATTGATTGGCTTAAAGATTGCATAAGAGAAGTTGGTGAATTGGTGGAAATTCCTCTTGGACGAAAACTATTAAGTTTATTTTAATTTATTTCATTGTTCCTCTTGTGTGGATTTAAATTATGAATCCCTAGTTTTTTATATTTCTTTTAATTTATTTCATTGTTCCTCTTGTTCCTCTTGATCAATAAGTTTTATAATATTTTGACCTTCAACTCTTCTTCAAGGTTTGATCTTAATTATCACTATCTAGTCTATTTTCTCTCTTAGTCTTCTAAAATATCTAATGTAATGCACTTGAGTAGCTTGGTGTGTAAAGATAAATATATCAAACTTAGTATATTTTCTACTACATTTTATTGATCCCATATGACTTATTTTTATGCCAAGTAGTTGGGGAAAACACAGTCAACTCTATCCTACATAAAGAGGAGAATAAAAGACAGTGGCCCTTATACTATGTGAGAAAATCATTATGGGGTGCTTATTTATGATTTCTCATTATAAATATTTTCTACTACATTATCATATTTGCACGATGACTCCAACCATACTTTCAAGCACATTGAATTCAAGTTGCAACTAATAACTGACTCAAATCTGTACTTAGGATGCAGACCATTCAAGGAGGTTGCTGAAATGGTCAATAGAACAAGAACTATAGCATCTATGATTGAAAATGGTCAATATATTATACTCACCAAGATGGCAATAATGAACAAACACTTGTAGATTTTCTCAGCCAACCTAAAGCATCTATGATACTTATACAAATGGATATGATGCTCTTCAAGTAAATAAATCATGGGTATAATTGTCATAATAAAATTTCTAGCAAGCATCACTATAACTTAATATGTTACATTTATTATCAGGATATGAATAAATTTAAGTATGAACCCTTACCCGTTAGACTTAGGTTGGCTCAAAGGCTTGGTTCCATACATGTTACTGCCTACTCAGACTTATTTCTTATAGTGAGATTAATAAATGGATATTATGAAGCTAGGGATGAGTCATAATAAAGATATTTGCTCAAAGTGAAAATTGGAATTAGAAATTTAGAATATTTTATAATTGAACTACTATCAAAACTGAATAATCAACTCGCCAACCTACTTTCCATGCCAACTGGACATGGAGAGTAGTCCACTATTCAAGTCATCCATCCAAGCATAGAGGAGGAAGAAGAAATAATTATACAAATATATTATGATGGCTCATGTAGTTGGATTGACACCATCAAATGTTATTACAAACTAGGGAGTTGGGGAAAGAGATCAATGATCCTAGGAGAATTAAGATCAGAACCATTCAATACCTATTGATTAGATATGAATTATTTTGGAGGTCAGCAACTTCACTAAATATGATATGTGTGTAATGTGGGAAAAATTTATGGCACCGCATAGAGTTTTAGGAATTTCTTATTTGATGATCAAATGCATCATTAAGGAAGAAACATATTATCTAAAAAGATAAACATATTTTCCTATGATGGTTTCAATCATTTAATAAAAAAATACTAAGGCCAATGGGTCTTTCTGTGTGAGGTTTTTTCCCTGAACTACATGGAAGGTAGAACACGATTTAATTTTAAATTGGGTTCATGGTTCCCTATAGAGACAAACCTCTATAGTTAATTATATCTTAAGAAGAGTCTCTTCCTAAGAATACTCTCGATTAAAGAAATAAGTTATTATTTCCAAATATTTCAAAGTTGGTTTTCAAAGGATTGATTTTTGAAATTTCAATTAGGATTTGTTCAAATTGGAGAGAGTTATTTTGGAGGCCAAATGGGATAAAATAAAAATGCCTATTGATACTAGGAAACCTAGGCATTTCCTATAATTAGGCTTTAAAATTTGGATTTTAATTTAGATTTTGAGTTGATATTTTCTTAGAAGTCTAGGACTTAGATTTTAACAACACAGGATTGTAGAAACACTTAAAGTTGAAGACTTATTCCTAAAAAGAATGCTTCAAAACATAGTCTACAAGTGCTTCTAACATATGTCTGATGCTTAACCTAATTTCATTTTGAGAATTATCGATCATTCCTCTCACTTGAAGGAACTAACATATCCCTGGCTTTTTTGGACTTACAACTTGCTTGGACAGGGATGCCACTTAACACCACCTAAGAACATTTTAAATTCATGATGTTAAGTCTCATGAATGCAAGTTGGTTGGGTTGTTGCATTTTTAGGAAAGGAATCTATGAACCTAGACTCACTCCCTAATCCCTAGGATCATATAGGGTATGAAATGCATCTAACTAATGCATAATTTTCAGATTTTTAAATATTTTGATTCAAGATTTATTTGAGATATTGGGTATGCATTTGTATGCCTAATGCCATGAAATTAAAAATGGTCATGGGCTAAATAAATAATAGAAGGTAGACTTCCCCAAGAAGGTGGTCATCTTCGTAGATCAAATGCCCCTTAATGTAATGGGAGAAGTTGCACAATTTAAGGATTGGAATAATATGATTTCATGGTTTCAAAACTTGATTGTTTCTAATTGATTTTAGTTTTCTCTAAAGCTTTAACTTTTGCGAGGTTTCAACTTTTGTTTAGTTTTGTTTCAATTATTTAGATTTAAGTTGAGTATAAAATTAATTTTCCCTATGAGCCTTATTGTCCAGGAATTCGTCCACAGGAAAACACAAAATAGAAAGAAACCTAGAAAAGCAAGTTTATTCTATTGCACACCCAAAATAAATCAAGCCAATTTAATATAAGAAAAAAGCCAATGCAGCCGAGTAACATTGTACAGCCTGGAAGAAAAGGAAAATGAGCAACCGAGCTCTGCCCTTATACAGCTTAGCCTAGAACTATATATTTAGATCTATGGGTCTTCTTTCTAGGAGAGTCTTCTTCTTCAGGGACCTCCATTGGGCTTCACAAGGGACCACTGTACATATCTTCTAGTAAGGTTAGCTCCTGCTAATCCTAGACCCCATAAATCTTAACCTAATTCTAAGCTCAAATTTACATTTTGAATTTAAAGTTAATTCCTCAACCCCACAAAATAAATGCCAGAAAAATACATACAGCACACAATAGTTATATTTCACAAACATACGGGCTTAGCATTAACTACTTACCAAGCTCACCTGTTCTATGGGCTATGCTTAAGGATTTAAGAATACCTGCAAGAAAACAACATTTTTAATTTTATTTATGATAGCAATCCTTTCTAGCATAGCCCCCTTCAGAAGATAATGTTAGATCTAGAAACAACATCATACCAGCTAGTCTAATGGGCAAACAATCTTAGACATGCAATCTGAAATAGTACACCACCAAGACATGTGAAGCACATCATATCACAACACATCACAAGGAATCATAAAAGAATCCCAGAACTGCCTAACCTAAGTTTAGGGTCTGTGACCTAATGATCTAGTGTGTGAAGTAAATAGGCTTATGTAGCAAGACTTTGCTATGCCTCTTTAGTTTACAAGTTGGAGTTTGAGTTTCTTTGAATTTTACCTTTGGGTGGTTTCAATTCAAATTATTTAGTGGCTTATTTCCATTTTTATTTCTCTTTTATTTGGTTAAAGTGAAGTTTAGGTTTTCAAGAATGAAGAGTATAATGAATTCTATTTTTGGATGGAAATCACTCTATTCTACATCTTAACTCCTAATGAAATGAAATATTTGTCATAAGATGAAAATCCATCCCAAAGGTCTAACTAAGATCCTTAAGTATCTTAATTAATCCTTTTGATTTCATTGATTTTATTGATTTTATTTTAATTTGGATTGATGTTTCATTTTTTTCTTTGAAATTTAGTTTGATTTTCATTTAATTTTAATTTCATATAATTGAATTATTTCAATTATTTTTATTTGATTTGGTTCATTTCATTTAATTTATTTTAGTTATTTCAGTTGATTTTTTTTTATTTAGTGTTTTGATTTTGGTTTATTTTATTTGATTTGTATTAATGTTTTGGATTAAGTTATGTTTGTTTCATTTAGTTTGATTCATGTTAACTTAGAGTATTTAGGTTTAGATTTGATTCAGGTTGTTTAATTATGAATTTATTAACTTAAGGTTTAATTACTCTTAATATAATTTATTAATTTCATTAATCATTAAGCATGTAATTGATTAAATTCTTTGACTTGGGATGTTTGGAAAACCTTCCTAAGAGTTTTGATGTTTGATTGAGATTAGTTCAAGTTGTTTAATGATTTAATGGATTAATGAATTTTCTTTATTCATTATTTGATTCAAATTTACTTAGGAATTTGGAAATTCAACAATTCCCAATCCAAAGATCAACTGTGTTTGAAATTTTTATGGAAAGTGGGGTTACATGTCAATTTCATGTTTCCAAAGTTTTATCTTGATTAGATTTATAATTAGGGTGTAATTAAAATGTTAATCATTTTACTAAAACACAAATTAAGCCTAATTTAATGAACATCATTTAGGGATTTCCTTTTTCATTGATTCCTCTCTGAAAGATGTTTCCAAAAAAGGTTCATTCATAATTTTTGGACATTTTGTTGATTTCTTGTGATTTAATTAATTTCTTGTTAATTATTTGAATTATTTAATTCATTTAATTGCTTAATTAAGCCAATTTGTGATTTATTAAGTTTAGATGAGTTTCATTAGTGTTTTAATGTTCATTAAGGTTCATTAAGTTGATTTAAGGTGATTTTATTTATTTCCATTAATTATTTCATTTAATATTGACTTATTTAATTGAAATTAAGGTTTAGGATTTGAAATTTTATTTCTCATGAATTACATTGCAATAATTCATGAAGATTTTTCCTAATGTGTATTTTAACATCAATTTTAGTTCCTCAAAGTTTAATTCCAATTGTATTAATGGTTTAAGATTAATTGAAGGTTAATTGATTTTAATTAAACCCAAACTAAGGCTCAATTACCCAAAATTAATTATGGATTTTAATTTTCATGGATTCCTCTCATCAAGATGAATCCATAGAGCCCAAGTTTGCATTTTTTTTTATTTTTGGATTTATATTTATTTTTTAATGAAATTTTTACTTTTTTATGATTTTTAATTACTTTTTTAATTAATTTTAAAAGGATTTAGTCATTTTGTAACGGCGAACTGATGTGGCGGCCACCATGGTGCCTCCGCTATGTAGTGCGGCACGAGTGGACCACACGAATCTTGCGGATCCGTGTCAAAAATGATGCCACTCAGAATGACACTCGATCATCTTATCTTTGATCGGATGGTCTGGATTGATATGTAGCATCCTTAAGGCTTTAAATTAAACAGTAAGCCTATATCGTAGCTGTCCATGCCTAATAGAAGGATCATATGGCAGATATTAGACCCCATGATCCGCGAGTGAGATATAGACACCATCCATCATTTTTGCTCAATTTATGGTGATCACCAGTGATTTTCATCATGATTTCATTTGATAAATGATTAGTGATTGATTTACAATCCATCCATACACTTTGATCCACTTGGGGATCAAATTCTCTTTGAAAAGGGCTAAAATTTATAGCCTAGAGGCTTAGTGATGGAGCATACCTTAATTTTGGTGATCACTGGTGATGGGATTGACTCCATTAGCTTCATTTCTACTTGACAAAGGTGTAAGTGAAGTTTGATGGCTTTCCTCCCTAGGGAGATATCCCTAGACCAACATTAGTTCAGTTTTTAGTGGTCTCAACCATTTTCTGGCTTTCCGACAGCGAGGGGTCAGGATGGTGATTTGTTTGAGGTCACCTCGACCTCTAGAATGTGTTGGAAGCTTCAATTTGATGAGAAACCCACTACCTTGGATTTCACCATGAATGGAGCTCAATTTTCATCTATTCACTGGCGTGCTGGTTGTGAGAGGTTGGGGGAAGGGTCCCCTCCTTCATCTCTTACCTTGGAGGAAATTTTAGAATGAAAAGGGCGAGGGGATAGGCTCCCCTAGCCCTCTTGCCATGGATGGCCGAGAGCCCTTTCATTGGTTTCTTGTTGGTTGAAATCCGCCACGGTAGCGACAAGGATGGCCAAGGTGTGGATTCAATCCCCCTTGGCCTTATGAGCAAGCTTAGATGGTTACTTGGATGGGAAGATGGCTTCTTGCTTGCTTTTCATGCTTGGCTGGGCCATAGGCTCCTCCTCTGTCTTCTTCTTCTTCCTTAACATTTGGCTTCTTTTCTTGGAGATAGAGAAAGCCAAATTGCCTTTTTCTTTGCCTTTTTTCCTTCAATTGATGGCAGCCATCTCTTGAAATCTAGAGATAGATTGAGTTAGGAAGAGGGGAATTTGAATTTCTCTCCTTTTTAGGAGTTCTTTTTATTAAGTTTTCCTTTTCTTTTTTTTTGAATTTTCATTCCTCTTTATTTTTCTTTATTTTTTATGGTTTACAACATCACTATCAAAATCTTTGAACTGATGTCTGGCTGCCTAACTTAATCTCAAATGAATTTTGAGGTCAAGTTTGAATCTAATTTAACTTGAGTTGGAAAATTAAATCCAAACCAAATAATTGGATTCAAAGTACTTGGTTTTAACTTAATTATTGTAATTTTGGATTCAATCATCTTTAATTGATGATTGATTGAGTTTTGATTTGATTAATTCATTTAATTTTGAATTGATTTTGAATTTTATTTCATTTCAACCCATTTAGCCTAAATGGGTTAAGTTTGGTTCCAATTGGGTTCAAATGACCAATTTGACTCAATTAGATTGGTATTCGACCCCAATCATTCTTGATCACATGTGTGAGATGATTTAGAATAATTGATTTTATTTAATTTTAATTGAATTTCAATTTAAGCCCATTTGACCCAAAATGGGCTTAATGGGTTAACTTTAGGTTTCATTTGGATCAAATGATCAATTTGACCAACTTAGACCCAATGGTGGGCTGGATTATGTTTGATTATCATTTTTAAATGATTTTGAGCAATCAAATTGAATTAATTTCAATTTGATTTAGGTTTGAACCTAATAAGACCCATTTGGGTTTATTTAGACTAAGTGGTCTAATGAACCCATTTAAGGCATACATAAATTTGAATTTCTTTAGATTCATGATCAAAAATATTTATTTAATCATTTAAGATATTTAGAATGATTTAGTTTGGTCAAATTCTTGATGGGTTGACCTTTTACTTTGTGGGACCCACCTAAGTAAAATCTATGTTAAATGGATTGACTAGATTTGACTTTGGATTTGTTTTCTTATTTGATTTGATTTCATTTTGATTTATTTGGATTTTTTTTGATTTAATCCAAATTTAAAAATTGGGTTGAGTCCACCTAAGTTAATTAGGTTAGATCAAACCCAAGAAAGATTCTCTAAGTCATTAGGTATAGTGTCCTAAGCATTGAATTATGAGATTCCTATTTGAGATTAAGACATCCTAATTATTGATTTCAGAGTTCAAATTAGCCTCATTCAAAAATGAGGTCAACATGTAAGAATGTGAGCAAAGAAGAATGAAGAAGTGCATCCAACAAGTGTGGCATCCAATTTGGAGTCATAACGCCCACTCATAGAATTTTATGACAAGGATAAATTTGGTCAACACAAGAAAAAGATGTAGAAAAATTCACCAAAAAATTCCCCCCTCAACAATAATTATCATTGCAACCTCTACAACCCATCATGAGTTCTTAACAGTTCATCATTTTGGGGATGAATCTTATTGAGCCACCACCACTTATTAGTGGGCAATGAAAGTTCATACTTGTCATGATCAATTACTTCAATAAATGGATTGAGGTGAGGCCACTCACTAAAATAACCACCTAGGTAGTTCAAAATATTCTTTATACTAATATCAATTGTCAGTCATGAATGATAATAAATTGCAGTTTGCTAATACAAGTATGGGCTACTAATGTTAATCATAACTGACAATAGACTATAATTCTCCAATAAATGAGTGAAGCATTTCTACAAGTTTCAAGGAGTTCTACTGAAATATACCTCTACACCACCCTTAGAGTAATGGTCAGGTGGAGGTGATAAATAATAATATCTACAACTAATTAAAGAAAAAGGTGGAAGATAACAAAATAAAGTGGATAGTTTCCCTACCCTGTGTACTCTAGGCTCTTTGGAAGATTCCAACTTCAATGACACATGCTAGTCGCCCTTTCCTATGGGAAAAAGGCTATACTATTGGTCAAGTATGAACTTAATAGCTAAAGAGTTTTGATAGCCACCAAGTTAAGCATAAATATCAAAGTGTGGGAGAGGTCAAATAATAATTCCATGGAAACCACACTTGGCCTATTGGAAGAGACGAGAATAGAAGTGTCACTAAGATAAAAAGAAATAAAGAGGTTAATGGGCTAATATTATAACCACCATGAGAAAGAGAAGTACTTTAATGTTTGTGACCTAGTACTTAAGAAGGTAAATCCAACTACCTGCTAGAATGTATTGGGCAAACTTGCCCATACAAGAGATGGATGTTAGGTGAAGTTATTGGCAAATGGGAGAAGTTTAACGCAGAATCCCTAAGCACCACTCTTGACCTATTGGAAGAGCTAAGGATCAAAGCATCATTGAGATAAAAATAAATAAAGACATGAATGACCAAATACTATAATTATCATATTAAATAATGGTGCTTCAAAGCTAGAAACTTGTGTGGAAGAAGGTAGATGCAATGGCTAGTAAAATTATATTAGGCAAACTCACCCACACCTCGGACAACCCTTACACAGTCAAGAGCCAAGTTAGCCTTAGCACATATCAACTACAAACTCACTCCATACAAGATGTATCTTGCACTTGACATGTGAAAGATCTAAAAAAGTTTTGCTCATAAGGTAAGTCCTACCTATATACCCTACTTTTCACTAATTTGATATTTATGAAATGATAAATATTTTTATATAGTGAATCAAGGGCTTAACTAACATACTACACAACAAAAAATTGTACTAAAAGTGTTAGGTGAGTACTTACAATGTGAGTTAATAATCAAGAAGTTGTGTGTAAACTTAAGCTACTTGGTGCACCTTTTTTAAGGTGAGTGAAAACAAAGAAACTTGGTGTGCCTCTCTTGGCCCGAGTGAGTGAAAGTCGATTCAGTAAATGAAAACAAGTTATACTCGCTTAGTACTCAGGGAATTGCATATCAACTCATGCTACTCAGTGGACCATTTTTGTCCTTAGTGGAAAATATAAAACTTGGTGTGCCATTCTTAGCTTGAGTGAGTGAATCTTAACTCAAAAGAATTAATAAGAAAGTAATGAATCATATTTTCATAAAATGTTTAATAAATTACTAAGAAGAGAGTGAGTATAAGACCAACACTTTGTGTGGTTGATAACTCAAGTTTAAGATTGACACCTCATGAGGTTGGCAACTATAAAAGACAAAGACACTAGACATAAATGTAAGACAAACAACCCGTTAGATCAGAAATGATGAAAGACTAGCACTCTGTGTGGTTGACAACTCAAGTGTAAGACTGACACATCATGTAGTTGATAAATACAAAAGAACAATATTCTGCGTGGTTGGCAACTCAAGTGTAAGACTGATACCTCACAAGGTTAGCAACTATGAAAGACAAATACTCTATGGTTGGCACCTTTACATCCTCCGTAATATGACATGAAAAGCTTAGTCAATATAATTATACTATGATAAATATGATCAAAACTTTATGCTGAGCAAACTACTTTTAAAAGATTTTCTTACTTATGACTCAATAGAATATACTCAACAAACTTGTTCCATAAAGTATATTATATTCACATATGATGAGTATGAGTACCTAACAAACAAATATGAGTAGGTACTCACCCATCTCACAAAAAATATTTTGAGCTACTTTCAGTAAGTATTTACAACTCCAAGTGTATTAGTTTACAAAATGAGCATTTTCAATGGAAAAAAAGAAGTGCCAAAATGGATTTTCATTTTTTCTGAAGTTTCATATACAAAAAATGAATATGCAAGTATGTAAAAATTATAATGTATATTTTATTTATTTGATCTCATAGAAAAAAAGAAGAACAAAAAAGGAAGAGGAGAGAAAGAAAGAAGGTAAAAGGAAGCTAGCTAGTGCAGTCTTTATTGTTGCCCTTATTAGAGTCTAACCTTAATAGAGCAAGTGCATTGTGAAAGTCAGGAATTTTTCATCCAACTAATCATGTTTCACCAATTTGGCTATGATGTAGTTAGTGTCATCCTTGAAATTCACTTACAATAAATGCTTATACTCATCCGAATCAAGTAAACTAAACCGCTCAACCTTCTTCTATTGGAACTCATTAATGGGGCAAGATAGCTCCACCTCCGGCTCCTCCGCTTCATTGAGGAAAGTCAACACTAGAAGGGCTCACTTATTCTCCTCTTCTTAGTGCTTCACCTCCTCTTGGAGTTTGGTTAGCTTGCCCTCAGAGTCTTTGAACTCACCCTTTATAATAATGAACTCTATCCTCTCCCATGATAGCTCTTTTTTCTTCATCAAGAACTTCTTGCAGACCTTTCAAGTTGAATACCACATGATGTCCTAGGCAGTCATTATAAAATAGGGTAGTAGTACATTGGGAAGGTCCTTAAAAGGTGAGCCTAGCTCCTTAGAGAATATTCACTTCCCCAACAAAAACACCTCATTCATCGGCATAGCTATATCAAGAGTGGAGTTGCTCACAACATACTCTTTTGGCTAGTCTCACTCTCATTGCTCGAATGCTTACAAGGAGAAAAACTAGTAGCTCTTTTCTTATAATTCTTAGGAAGAAAACTTAGCTTAGCTTCATTGACCAACTCATCATGGGTAGCCTCAATAGAAGACAACTTGTCATCAACCCCCTCACACTCATCAACGAAGCTAACAACATCAAGATTTAGGGGAAATAACATCGAGTCATTGTACTCTATGAACAACCAACTAACAAAATTAGAAGATGTGACTTAACTATAATTGTGTATATGATATAAAGTACTTACTGAAGAGCAAATTGTGGCTTTTCCAAAATGGCGATAGTGATGGATATCCAAATTCTCACCCATTACCTTCTCTAGTATCTCCTTCACTTAGGGACTTTCCTTTAATGCTGTCAATTTTCCATGGGGAAGGGAATGGGAATAGTCAACACAAATCATCTGACTAAGCTATTGGCAAAATGCAACTTTGATTACCACTTCTTGACCTTATTTGGCATGTTTGGATTTTGAGTAGAATTACCAAAAATTGGATGATGCCATTCATATGGCCCTTGGTGGTGAAGTCATAGTGAAAGAGGGGCATATCCATGCAGCTCCCTCTTCTCTTAGGAGGACAAAAAAGGTGGTGATGTATGCCATTGAATTTGGGAGGAGTTGGGCAAGAACCACCTCATAAAAATTAAGGATATACACCCACTCACAAAGAAGAGGAAAGCAAAAACCAAACCTAAAGTAGTCCAATGGGACGCACAACTTGTCTAACTTTGTAGTGTTAAATTGTTTATCTTTACTGGTCACTCGTATTGATAAGTCTATGTTACCATAATAGTAGCCATGAAAAATGAATGAGGTGATTGATCTCTAAAGTTTGGACACTTCCTTCCTAATAATTGCCTTTTTAGATCCATCATTACCATTGGCTAAAATGCACTCCCAAAGAGCTGAAACGTAGCCCAAAAATCACTAATGTATCTCACCTGATGAGAGACCACTTGCATAGATCAAAAGGTAAGAAGCACTTAAAGTTCAACCAACCATGGTGAAAAATAATTTATAGACACAATGACTTGAGCTCAAAATGTGGATGTTGCATCAACCATTAAATGAACATATCATTACGAAATTCTATGGAAATACTAAGCAATACAACTCATGACAAAAATAATTAAATCATCCACTTACCTTTTTAAAGGATCACAAATAACTCGACATAAAATGGGTGGATAGTGAATACAACAGCTTTTTTTGAAAGCATACTTTACTATTATGAAAATTGATATTACAAATGCACTCACTAAACCCCTACCTGCATTAATTTTTAAATTTTTGTACAATGGTGTCTGAGTGCCATTCTTTGATAATTGATTCTTATTATATAGGTAATTGGACATAAATTTATCACACATGATAAAAAGAGAAGATTCACTTGACTTGACACAACATCAAAGCAAGGACAACTCAGCCTTTATGGTTACGAACCTTCATTGGGACTCCACTTCCACTACATGCCTCCACTGTGTTTCAGCTTCCAGCCTCATCTATAGTTTGGCTAACTCTTGAATCGATGAACTTGTACCTTCTTCTTGAGATTCCATTCTCCTCTACAAAGTGATGACCTTAACCAAGTAAAAAATCTATAGCAACTCCCTTTCAGCACCTCCTCCCTTAGGGTGGGGGGACTCTCTTTCCTTAGACTTATTGTTATCATAGCAAGTTGACCAAGGGAAGCTCACCAACATTTCTAAAATATTTTCTAAGATGAAGCTATTCATTCCAATGATTGATAGAGTAGGGGGCATGGTGTCCGCTTTTAGAGTAAGGAGGTCTGCCCTCAGAGGAGGAACATAACCCGTTGAAGAGACACTAATAAGAGCTAGAGTTTCTAATAAATGACAAAAAAATTCATCAAGCGTGGAAAAAGGTATTTTTATAAAGTGATATGCTTAAGATAAAATCAAAAAAAAAGGAAGCATATTGTTGCAAATGAACATTCTTGTGACTTGGACAATGTTCTGGCAACTCACCATGGCTACATAAATTATTTTCTCAGGACTACTTGAGGAATCAAAGAGATGACTCCAAGAGCCAATGGTTGTCCGTTGTCACCCTCTGTTGAAGCCTTTACACTAGTCACCCTCAATTTTAGGGTCAAGAAGTCAAGAGACATGTGAAATATAATAGTCACTAAGCAATAATGAGACTTACCTCAGTGAGACATTCCTCCACAATTTTTTAGGGAAGTGGTTCTCTCTAGTCTACTTACCATGAATTTTCTTAACCAATTAAGAGGGGAATCTCTTCTTGAGTACTAGGTATCTTTGTCTGCATTATGGTGGAAGATGTCTTTACCATGGTAGATGCACTCTTCTTAATAAAAGAAAGGGGAATGCTCACTTCCACTTGTGGGGAAAATTTTGTGGCACCACATTGAATTTAGAAAATTCTTATTTAGGTGATCAAACTCGTCATTAAGGAGTAAGCATATTATCTCGAAAGATAAACATGTTATCTTATTATAGATTTAATTAAATAAGGACTCTTAAATTTAATGGGTCTTTAATATACTAGAGAGTTTTCCCTTGAACAACATGAAAAAGTAGAACAAGATTTATTTTATACTAAGATCGTGGTTCCCTATAAGGGTAAGCTTTTATAGTTAATTACATCTTAGGAAAAAGGATCTCTTCCTAAGAATACTCTAAATTTCTAAGGTAGTTTTCAAAGGCAAATGATAATTTGGAATTTCAAAATGGAATGATCTAAAGTGGAAAGAGTTCTTTTAAAAGTCAATCAGGATTAAGTAGGAAGCCCAATAAGTATTTCAACTATCCAATCATTGGGCTTTAAATTTTAGAATTTAATCTAATATAATTTTGAGTTGATATTCTATTAGAAATCTAAGACTTAGATTCTAATAGCACAAGACTATAAAAATACCTAGGGATGAAGACTTACTCTAAGGAGGATGCTTCAGAACCTAAGTCTATATGTGTTTCTAATATAAATCAGAGGCTCGACCTAGTTAATCTTTTGGGAATTATCAACCATTCCTTTCATTTGAGGGAATAAACCTATCCTTGACTCTTTTGAACATATAACCTGCCTAGAAAGGCTACTGGCAAACACCACCTAAATGAATTTTAAATCCATTATGTCAAGTCTCATGTATGCAATATGGTTCGCCTATTGTATTTTAAGAAAGAATCTAAGAACCTAGATTCACTCACTCCCTAATTCTTAAGATCATGTTTGGGTATGAAATAATCTTAACTAATGCAACATATTTTGGCTTTTAAATATTTTTGACTCACAATTCATTTAAAGCATTAGGGTTTGCATTTTATGCATAAATGATATGAAATTAAAAGAGTCATTGGCCAAATCAAGAAGGGGAGGCAAACTTCTCCAAGAAGGTGGCCATCCTCAAATGTCGATGCCCTTTATGTGCAATGGGTGAAGAGCCCAATTCACAAAGTTAAAACAATATGCTAGCATGGTTCATAAAAGCTAATTATTTCTAGTTGCTTTTAAATTTTTCCTAGGGTTTTAATTAATGTGAGGTTTTAAGTTTTTTTATTTTTCTATTTAAGTTATTTAGATTTAAACTTGGTAAAAAATTTAGTTCCTTAGGAGCCTAATGTGCAAGCATTCATCACAAAAATAAACCTAGAAATGTAAGTTTAGTCTATTGCGCACTTAAAGTAAATCTAGAAAATTTTAAATTAAAATAATAGGCCAATGCGACTGAGTACTGATGTACACCTCAAAAGAAAAAGAAAATGGGTAGTCAAACTCTACCCTTGTACAACCCGGCCTAGAACTACCAGTCTAGATCTATGAGGGTCTTTTCTCCAGGATCATTTCCTTCTTCATGGACCTCCATTAAGCTTCATAGGAGACCTCTACACCCATTTTCTAGTAGGGTCAGCTTCTACTAATCCTAAAACCCATAGATCCTAACTTAATTCTAAGCTCAGGTTACATTTTAAATTTTAAAAATAAATCTTAAGCCTTGTAAAACAAATATAAGAAAACACACCATTACTTATTTTTGCAAACATATAGGCTTAGTATTCATTGCTTAACAAGCCCACCTATCCAATTAGGCTATGCTAAAGGACTTATTCAGCACCTATAAGCAAACAATAATTTTATAATTTATTGCAACATACCCTTAAGCTCAGCCCCCTACATAAAACAACACTAGTTTTTTTTTAAAAAAAACACACATCCTACCATTCAAACTAATGGTAAACAATCCTAGCCATCTAGTCTAAAATAGTACACCATAAAATAAAAAAATTCATCACATCACAGAATATCATAAATCGACCTAACCTTAAGTCTACGGTTTGTGACCTAATAATTTAGTGTGTGAGGGAAATGAATTTGTGTGGCAAGACTTTGCAAGGTCTTTTTAGATTCAAGTTTCAATTTAAGTTTTGATGTTTATTTATTTCCCATTTTGATTGTTTCAATTTAAGTGAGGTAATGATTTGTGATTATTGTTTTTATTTTTAGATTCTTTTTTCTTGTTAAAGTGAATTTTTAAGTTTTCAACAATGAATAATAAAATAGATTCCACTTTGGGTGGAACATTCTACTTAACATCCTAAATCCTAATTGAATGAAGCCTTCACCTTAAGATGAAGATTCATTCTAAAGGTCTAACTAAGATCTTAAGTATCTTAATTAACCTCTTTGGATTCATGGAAATGATTTAGGATTGAGTTTAATTTAGATCAATGTTTTAATTTTGTTTTGGAATTAAAATTTTATTCTTCTTTTCCACTTCTTTTGATTTGATTAGTGTTTCTGAGTTTGATTTATTTTTCAATTTGATTTAGATTGATCTTATTATTTATTTTATTAATGTTTATGTCCAAATTCGTACTTTTTAATTTAAATTATGTTAACATAATACATTTAGGATAATATTTTAATCCAATCTTAACTTGAATTGATTGTGTTAAGATTCTATTAATTAATTTATTATGAAATTAATAATTTATTAACATTAAGGTTTAATTAGATTTTGCATTTTTAATGGTTTCCATTAAACCTTATGTTTGTAATTAATCAAATTCTTTGACTTAGAGTGTTGGAAAATTGTCTTTAGGTGTTCTGATGTTGATGAAGATTTTTAAAATTAATTTATGAATTTTTATAATTTATTACATTTTTTCAATTTATTATTTCATGTAAATTAACCTAAAGATTGGAAATTGAATAACTTCCAATCTAGAGGTCAATTAACCTTGAAATGTTTATGACAACTAGGGTTCATTGCCAATTTAAGTTTCCTAAAGTTTTATTTTAATCAGATGTGTGATTTGATATTAATTAAAGTCTTAATTATTCTAATAAAACTTAAATTACTTCATTTAAAAGGAACTACTTATGGATTTTATTTTTCTTAGATTTCTCTCTAGGAGATGCATCTAGAGGATTTGTTGGGAATTTTTAGAGTTTAAGATGATTTATTATAATTTTCCTAAGTTCAAGTTGATTAATTGAATTAATTAATTTAATTGAATGCTAAATTATATCATTTTATGATTTATTAGATTTCAATGAGTTTTAGTGGTGTTTTTTAGGTTTATTAAAGTTTATTATGATGATTTAAGGTGACTTTATCATTTTCCATGATTTTATTAATTTAATAATAATTTATTTTATTAAAATTAGGGTGAAATTCAATAGCTTTTGATTTACTTTGTAATAAATTATGAAATTTTTTCTTAAGGTTTATTTTAACCCCAATTTCAGTTCTAAAGTTTCATATTGATTGGATTAATGGTTTATGATTAATTTAAGTTTAATTATTTTTATTTAAACCTAAATTCACCTAAAATTAACCAATAAAAAGGGGGATTTTGGGTTTAATAGATTCTTCTCATCAAGAGGAGTCCATAAAATCCTTAAATGAATTTTTTGGCTGAGTATTTTATTTTTTTTCTAATTTTTGGAGTTTTTTGTTAATTTTTGTAATTTTTAAATCAAAAAAATTGAATCTTTTGTTATAAACATGCTGCTCCACATGGTGCCCCTTTACTTGTGGTGATGCACGATTCATCCTGCTAGATGCATGCTAATCCAGCTTACATTGTGACGAAGGATGCATGATTCATCCTAACTGATCGATTTCACCAACATTTTTCTTAAGGTGTTTAATCAGATCATGTGACTAGATTAGAACCGTCTATTCCTAATAGAAGGAATGTATAGCATAGATCACTCCCCTATTCTCGTTGGCAAGAAGTAGATGTCATTCATAAAATTCGGCTGATTTTCAGCAATCCAAGAGGAAGTTCAGCACATTTTTGATTGTAAAATTATCAAGGATTGATTTGTAATTGATCCATATGGTTTGATATCCTTAGAGTTCAAATTATCTTCACAAAGGACCAAAGAAAATTGCTAAAGGGGTCAGTTTAGGTCCATACCTCATCGGTGGAGATCCCTAGCGGCTACCTTGCTCCAAGTATCTTTGCCTTGCTAATTCAAAGCCATGATGAAGATTTCTTGGTTTGCCTCCCTACCAAACATCATGGAGACCAACTATTGGCCATTTGCCATTAATTTTGATAATTTTTCAGCTTGTTGGCGATGACGGACCTCGAGGAGAGTTCGTTTGAGGTCTCCTTCATCCATGGAATGTGTAGGGAAGGCCAATTGGGCATGAGAAATCTCCTATCTTTTTTGCTATAGATGGTTGAGAGCTTTCTTCTTCTATGCTATTGGCTTTGGCCAATCTCTAGCCTGCCAATAGTGAGAGGCTCGAGGAGGGCTTCGACTTGGTTTCCTTTAGTCATGTGAATGTGTTGGAGTAAGAATATTGAAAAAATAAATCCTTTTTTCTCTTCGTCCATGCAAGGTTGAGAGCCTTGTATGTAATACTTTAGGTGGCTAGAATCCATCCATTGGCGGTGAGGGTCTTAGCCAAAGGGTTGGTCTTAGTCTCTCCTCTCCTTGTGTGAACTCCTTGAGGGGAGGAAGTTTCCTTCTCCCTCCCTTAGTTTGGCTGTGAGCCATCATCCATCGGAGATGCTCTCTTCTTCACTTCCCATGGTGATAACAATTATCCCTTTTATCCTATTGGAAGTTTCCTCCAAGGACCAGTCAACTAAATGGAAAGAATCCAATTTAGTTGAAGTGAAGAGGTGGATGGATGTGGGGAAATATAATTTGATTTCTTATAGTTTGTTTTCTTTTTTACTTAGTTTCTTTATCATTCCACTTCACCTATAACTTATGGTTATGGGTTGTCTTTACCTCACTTGAATTGAGGTATGATCACTTCTAACCAATTTTAAAAATGGTCTTTGAGTTAGGCTAACTTAAGGTAGATTTGGCATTGATTGTTGTAGTTAGCTTGATTCCAAATTGATTAAAGTTGTTTGATTGAACTCCATTTAATTAATTGACCTTTAATTTGGATTTTAATTAATTTTAATTATCCAATGGATAATTTGAAGTTCAATTACTACATGCCATGTGAGAATTCAATTTAGTTTTATCTTAATTTGACTCATTTTAAATTAAATGGGTTAAATTAAGTTTAATTGTGTCATGGTGGCCAATTTAACTCAATCAAAGTTTATTTGGAGTCCAATCCTGTTTAATTACATGTGTGAAATGATTTGGAGTAATTAACTTCATTTGATTTGAAAATTGGGCTTAATGGTTTAAGTTGGATACATTTGGGTCTAATGACCAAATTGGTCAAATTAGGCCTAATTATTAATTGAATTATGTTTAATGATCATTTCCAAATGATTTTGAACTATCAAATTGGGTTTATTTCAAATTTATGTAGGTTTGAACCCAATAAGGCCCATTTAGATCAAACTATCTAATTAGCCTAAATAAGGCCTAAATAAATTTACATTTCTTTAAATTCATGTTTAAACATATTTATTCTATCATTTAAATTATTTAGAATGATTTCATTTGGTCAAATTTTGATGGGTCAATCTTTGACTTGGTGGGGCCCATATAAGTCAAAAGGGTTGACCACTTTTTACCTTGATTTGAGTTTGGCTTTCTTTTATTTGTTTGATTTGAATTTATTTTGTTTATTTGCATTTATTTTGAATTTGTTTGAAATTATTTTTGATTTAATTAATTTTGAGCTTAAATATGGTATTTAAGTTAATCACCTTGCTTTAAACATAAATGAATTTAAGTTTTAAGTGAAATGTGTTTGATTTAATTTATGTTTGAGATTTGGGTTGAGTCTACCTAAACCCATTAGGTTAGATCAAACCCAAGGAGGATGCACTAGGTCATTAGATGCAGTATTCTAAGTGCTTAATTTGGAGGCTCCTAATCTATGATTTGGTGTCCTAATTACTAATTTCAGAAATGATGTCAACCTCATCCAAAAATGAGATCAATATCACCTATGAATCTTCGTCACCACCTTTAGTTGGAGAAATAACATTGGCTCGAGGTAGAGCTATCAAAGTACTCATCTCGACTGGTGAGGTAACCATGGGTTCCATAGGTCTTTTGGTCATCCCCATCCTTCGAAGACCCACCTAGATCTTAGCCAAGTCAACATAACTACGAGACATCTTGGAATCCATCATGAAGTATGCACCTTTCCACTTACAAAAACTAACTGAACAAAGGGAAGAATAGTATTAACTTTGAGATAAAGAGGGGTGAGAATGGGCTAAATCTTTTTTTATAGTCTATGAAGTGAAGAAAAGTCGAAGAAAGAGAGCAAGTCAAAGGTGATGTAACATTAATGATTAGAAAGTTATTTACTTTTCAAAACTTACTAAGCATTTATGACTAATTATCTTTTTTATTCTCTTATCCCTTTTTCAAGTTGCCTTTATAAGGAATAGAAGACTTGGATAGCTAAATATATATCTATATGTACGTAATAAGCAAAGTGACTAGAAGAACATTTCGAGTCGGGATAGCTAGAATACAATGAACTACCTTAATGGAAAGACTTGCCCCATGCAAGATCACCTTGTAAAAGAATAGAACTTCTCCTAAGTTATCAATGATTAGCAACTCACCTCAAGTGTGACAACTTGCTCTTATATGATCGACTTTACATCTAAAGCACACGTCATATGAAACATCACACCAAAGTTTAGGATCCATCAACCAAGAGAACTCGCCACCCAACCCTGATGATCTCACCTCTCATAGGTGAGTTTTCTATCTTATTTTATTATTTTTCTCCCTGAATGCCCACCATATCCTTCAAACCTATAAAGGGGGGTTTCTTTAAGATTTAGGGAATTTTTTTTGCATTTTGGGTGGGGAACCTTTTTGAGGTGAACCTTTGTATTATTCCCCTCAAATCATTCACTATAACACCTCATTGAAAAAAATTAATATTGTGAAATATTTAATACTCTTCTACTATTCTTTCTACTATCTTATCTACCCTAATTTGGTTCTTTGGCACCTAAGTAGATTTCACCATATTGATGGACAAAATCAATTTAACACTTACGAACCCAACCGAAGCTTGATGTTGTCTATATTGTCCATAAGTCATTTAGATGCCATCCTACTCTATGAAGAAACTCAATAAGGGCTAGAAGAATAGTGGTAAGGCTTAAAACAACCACTAGCTACTCTTTTTATAGACACAATTGGTAATATCAGTGAGGTAGCCAAGGATAGGGTCATTTTGAATATTGTAATTTAAAAGTATTTATAATTAATATAGAGAAGATTATTTATAATTCTATTTGTAATATGCTTAGTGGTAGTACTATAGTAAGTATGATCATCCCTCTTATTTATGATTTGTGCATTGCAGCGAGTGTGATGCGTTAAGGGAGATCGATGAAAAGGTTCTTATTCAAAAGGCTCCTCTAATAAAAAAGGTTTATTGAGGGATTTGGCTTGAGGTTCAAAGTGGGGGAGAGCTCACATTACCCACAACCTCAACCTCAATCCTCTTAATCCTTAAACAAGCTAATCTCAAATTTAAGGAAAGAGGTGGGTGAGAGTAGCCATAGACAATGAGATTTAGAAAAATAATTTGATTATCATATGGATTAATCATTTTCATAAATTGCCCATTTCAATACAACACTAGTCTGTAAGTTTGAAAATTGTGATTTTGGGGATCCATATCAGGTTTCTTTTACTACGGTGCCTCAATATCCCTCTCATGTAGCTAGGTCATCAGAGCCAGAAATAGAGGAGGATTATTATGACCACTAGTTTCCCCCCACTCTTTTTAATTTTTCTTTTGTATTTTTTTTATTTTTATTGTAATAATTTTCTCATTTAATAAAGTTATGCCTTCTTTATTTTTATTCCATTGTGTTTATTCCAAGATTTAAAATTTTCTAAAATGAAATTTTTTTTCTCAATAATAGGGCTTCCTCGACACTAGTAGACTAGCACCTCGGTGCTATTAAGTTAAAATGATTGATTCAGAAACTTGAGAGCTTAATTCTTTGATGTTATATTTGTAGTGCCACGGTGTTGTGAAGATGACATTGTGAATGTCTTAATATTATCATTTGAGTGTGAAAACATAATGCCTTAGAGTTGGGATACTGGTGTCGCGTCGCTATGAGATGCCAGACAAAGTTTAGTTTCTCGAGGAGTTAGCACCTCAGTGCTATACTTGTAGCACCATGATGCTTTGGGTATAATTTGAATCATGATATAAAAGCCTTAACATTATCACATGGGTTTCAATTTTAAGATTATTGTGCCTTGGTGTGGGATATCAGTACCATGACACTATGAGATGCCTGCTTAAGCCTAATTTTTCTGAGGACACAGCGACTTGACACTGGGCTTATAGCACCACAATGCTACTTTATTAATATCTAAGATTCAAGATTTTGGTGGCATAACATTTTAGCAGTGCTAGCTTTCATAATTTCTTAATGCCTTAACATTCCTCTCTTCTATTCTTGATTCAAGAGCGATAGAGGGAGGGTTCCATTTCACACCAAAATCATGTTCAATAGTAGGAGCTATAGCACCACGACACCAAATGGCACTATGATGTTGCATTAGAGATAAAGGGATCAAAAAATTTAGCGCAACGGTTTGAATGATAATGCCTCGACATTAATAGAGTTACACTATGACCAAGACCTTAACACTGTGGTGCTTGATTTGTGGCACCTCGGCAGTTTAGATAGAGCATTCAAGATTTCATTCCTAAGAGCTTGGTACCCTAGCACTAGACTTTGGCCTCACAATGCTACGTGATGGATATGCCTATATTGAACCAAATTCTTGAAAATTTTAACGAGTTTTTATAAAAATTTGGTGGCATAACACCTTCACAATGCTACATTTTTACATATTTTAGTGCAAACACACTCTTCTCCCTTATTTTGAATTTATGATCAATGGTGGGAAGGTGTTCTTCTCACACTAGAACTAAGTTCAATGGTGGAGGTCTTCAATAGTCAACATTCAAGATTATGGAATATTTTAAGTCTTAGGGAGCTTTTTTTTTACTCCAGATCCAAGATTGATGGAGATGTGCTCTTTTATTTCTCATTGAATTAAGACCGATGGTGAAATTTTGGTTAAGTTTAATTTTTAGGGAGAAAATTACTTAAAAGAAATATTATTCTAGAAATCATTTACCTAGAGTAAATGAGAGATCATTCTGGCCATGGAGTGTGTTCTTTTAGAAAACATAGATCACCCAAAACAAGAATACAACAAGAAACTAGAGAGAGTGGGTGGGGAAAGGAGAGAGAGAGAGAGAGAGAGAGAGAGAGAAATAGTGACAAAGAGAGAAAGGGGCTAGTCTCCCCTCTTCATAAGCTATTCTCTCCAAGTAGTTATTGTTGTTGGGGCAGGGATAGTGGCTTTCTTGATTTAAAAAAATTGATTGATTCTTGACAACGCCTCAGCATTGTGTCATTTAATTAGGTAATCATTGGGGGGGAGGGGGTGACGATTTAAGATTCTAGATTTTTAAACTAGCAACTGTGCTTAGGCGTTGTAATTGCAGCTCAGTGGTGCCTAGACCAGAATGTGGAAATTTTTATCTTTTTTCATTCGTTTCATTTTATTTCTTTTTTTATTTTTTTAAATGAAAATAAATTCCCCCCCCCCTAATGAATGTATCATATCGATTGGACATGATGCATTCATTGGTTCTTTATTTATTTATTTGTGATTTTATGCAACATAGCATAATAAATAGAGAGAAAAATATGATTATTAATCATTTTCATTAGTCATGTAAGATACTGACAAAGTAGAGGTTACAGCTACAAGTGATTGGCTTGAATTTCTCTAATACAGATAAAGATTGTATGAGCTCTATAAGCCATAATAGACTGCCTCTCTCTAGCTTCATGGAGATGTTAAACAACAACTTCCTGGTCATGGACCAATAAGCAAAGGACTCACTCAAGTTTAGTTACTTAGGTTTCTGTCTGTGAGCAGTCTTCTTCTATAGTTGCAATAGCTTATCTCATCATGGTTTTTCTTTCTAATAGATATTATCTCTTCATCCGTAACTCTCTCAATTCAACTGATATGTCAAAGAGCTCAATCTGTGCTCTAGAAAGCTTGCTCTAATAAGATCTCAAAGTTCTAAGATTATGCTTAAAGTATTTTCAAACTAGAGACTTAATATAAAGTGGTGCTAAGTGAGGTCTCTGTGATAGCAGGTATATCAAACAAGACCTCCTGATAAGTACTGTGTAATCAGAATATCCCAAACTCAACATCTCTGCATAAAGATTTCCAAAGCTATAGTTCTTCTACTTCAAGACCACCACCAGCAGCACAATCTACTAGAGAGTTTACTTTCACGCAAAAGCTATAAAACTCAGGTAAGACTTCTAGATTAACATTCAGAAGTAGATGGCATAATGTCATCACTATATAGCATAAGCTATTTAAAGAGCTATCATGTAATGAGTCTAAAGGCCTATGGAATATCTTCGATATGAAACATGAGATCTCTATTCCATATATCCTCTAAGTTATATCTTTCAAACTAAGAATATGATAACTCTCTGCATGAGATTCAATATCTGAGGAATCATCTTGAGAGATGCTCACTATCACCCAAGTCGAATCTGACAAGAGTGACTCATAGATAATTATCGGAGTGCTAGATTCCTCTATGTGTAGGTCTTCTTCAACATGCATATGCTCACTACTAACAGATAGAGTAGATGTTGGGAAAGTAGCACTAGTGTCCATCGATAATACTAGTGTGACATCGCTATCCATTTGTCTTGTGGGTGGCTCAACTACTATTGCTGAAACATGAATATAAGTAGGTTCATCTATCCCTACTACTCCCATATCATGACCATCTATCATGGAGCTATGAATATCTCTATCATCTCTCTTCTAGCCTGATGAAGCCTTTCATCATCACTTCTTATTACTGTCTAGTTCATGTGATGATCTCTTAGGAACATGAGTTATGTGTGTGTGTGTGTGTGTGTGGGGAGGAGGGAGCAAATGTCATATTGGTATGGCTCTCCCCAATCTATGATAGTATATGTTGAAGCCTAGCTCTAAAAAGGAAGAGTATGTGTGACGAATCCACAATAATCATAGGTTACTAACTCTTGTATAAGTATCCTAAGAAGCTATATAGAAACCTAAACTTGTCCTTAGGCAAAGTAAGAAATCCCATGATGTAGAAGCAACTGCTAATCGAACAGATAATAGGAGCATCCCTAGAGAATGAGTATATGTTATGTCTAATACTATGGTAGTATGTATATGGGTGTAACCTGAGTGAAACCATACTGTCTTGCCACACTATTCAGATTATATCCTTCTTCCTATATCATAGACTCATGATGTCTATTACAAAGCCAAGTAGGTCACCATGACATATTGGGAGGTTGGAGGGGGGGGGGGGGATGCAAATGTCGTATTGGTCTGGCTCTCCCCAATCTATGATAGTATATGTCGGAGCCTAACTCTAAAAAGGAAGAGTATGTGTGACAAATCGACAGTAACCATAGGTGACTAACTCATGTATAAGTATCCTATGAAACTATATAGAAACCTAGGTGAGCTAAGAAATCCCATGATGTAGAAGCAGTTGCTAATCAAACAGATAGTAGGAGCATCCCTAGAGAATGAGTATATGTTATGTCTAATACTGTGGTAGTCTATATATGGGTGTAACCTGAGTGAAACCATACTATTTTTCCACTCTATTCAGATTGTATCCTTCATATATCATAGACTCATGACATCTATAACAATGCCAAGTAGGCCTCAACACGATGACATATTCCACTATGCATCTATATCCTAGCTTTGATAATAGTAGGGGTCTCTCAGTTGATAAGAGCTTATAGATATCTATCACAAGCTCTGATCAAGCAGGCTATGAAACCTGATATGTGGATGATCTGAAAGTATCATCATGAGTGATGGAGCAAACATGAAGGTCCGGATCTGATCTCTATCTAAGGTGAGTGTAGCCCTCCCTAACTTCATGATCATGGGGAAATGTTGCTCTCTAAAATAGGATGGTGTCTTAGGATAATTGAAAGCCCATAGTATATGTGCATGAATCCATCCATGAAAGTTGTGCTAAGAAGCATCTACATCGTAGCATCGTGAATCAGTCATCACACTCACTCTGCCTAATCCACAGTATAGGTAATCTAATGACGCTAAAGCTAATGTTATCCTCTCACCTCAAACAAGCAAGCTAGCCATTAAAAGAGTATAAGGATGGAAAATTTTGCTATGTCATAGAAATACGAAATAACATAGCCAAGTGGCAACAAAATCCACTAGAGGTAGTTCCTCATCAATATTTCATGCTAAGATTCACCAAAAATTGACACTTTCTTTTGGCTTGAATCTAACACTGAATGACTCTTCAGTTGAATGAGATCCCATATCAAACAGAACCTCTAATCATGCAAAGTGGGGCAAACATATTGTTACATTAAGGAAACTCTTGAACCATGTGTCTATAGTAACTATGCCCCATCGCCTACGACTTGATCTCTATGTTGACCTCATTTCTAGATGAGGTTAACAATATTTCTAAAATTAGTAATCTGACACCTAATCTTAGATTAGGAGCCTCCTAATTTGATACTTAGGACACAACACCTAGTGCCCTAGTGTATCATTCTTGGGTTTGATCTAACCTAGTGGGATTAGGTAGACTCAACCCAAAACTCAAACATAAACAAAGAATTGAATCAAATACATACCATTTGGAAAATTTCATTTAGAATCTAAATCCATTTGGGTTTAAAGTAAGATGATTGAAGTGGTTAACTAATTATACTTAAGCTCAAATTCACTGGAACATAATGAAATTTAAATGAAATCAAAATTAAAATCAAATCAAATCAAATGCATTAAAGTCAATGCAAGAATAAAAATGAATCTAAAACTAAATCCAAATGAAAGTTAAAGATGGTCAACTCTATGACATGGAGTTGACTTATGTGGGTCCCACCAGGTCAGTGGCCAACCCACCATAATTTAACCAAACTAGATTATTCTAAAATCTCCAAATGAGAAAATAAAAATGTTTAAACATGAATCATATAAATCCAAAACTAATAAGGCCTCAAATTGGTTTATTAAACCACTTGGTCTAAACAAGTCTAAATGAACCTTATTAAAATTCAAATCAAATTAAAATCAACTCAAATTGATTATCCAAAATCATTTGAAAATCATAATTAAATACAATCCAAATAATTATTTAATCTAATTTGACCAATTTGGTCATTAGACCCAAATAAATCCAACTTAACCCATTAAGCCCAAATAGGGTCAAATGGGTTAAATTTGAAATCAATTCCAAATCAAAAGAAATTAACCACTACAAATCATCTCACACATGTAATTAAACATGATTGAAGTCCAAACACAATTTAATTGAGTCAAAGTGGTCATTTGACTCAATTGAACTCAACTTAACCCATTTAAGTCAAATAATTAAAATAAAATCAAAATTAATTTAAAATCCAAGGAAATCAATCAAATTAGATTATTATAAATCATCAAATAAACATAATTGAACCTAAATTTAAATCCTAAAATTTCATTTGAGCTAAAGGATTCAATTTTACCAATTTAAGTTAAAAAGGTCAAAACTAGCTCAAGTCACATCAAACTCTTACATGGCATGATTTAATTGAACTCCAAATTATCCATTGGATAATTAACAATGATTGACACTCAAATTAAAGGTCAATTAAATAAAAAAGAGAGATATCCAAGACCACTTAAATCAATTTGGCATCAAACCAAGTGCATCACTAAAACCAAACCAACATGAACTTATACTAATTCAAAGACACCTTCAACCTAGCTAAGAGTAAACATACTTCAGTCCAAACAAAGTGCAAATAGCCATAAAATTATAAAGGTAAGGGATGGGGTGGAACCATGAGAGAAGAATATTTGGAACCCATGCAAAGAATTCAAATTCTACTTTTTCTTCTCAATACCTCATCCACTTCCTTCCTTTAGTTTATTTGGACTCTCTCTAATTAGTTAACCACCCCTTGGAGCTAGCCTCCAAGGGTGGCAATCAAGGAGCCAACCAAGTTTGACTACACTTCAATGAAAAATATGCCATGGATCTCCATGAGTTAGCTCACAACCAAGGCAAGAAAAGGGAGGAGGAGGCTTCCTCTCCTTAAGGAATGCATCCAAACACACTCACAAAAGAAGGAGAAACCAAGTCGAACCCTTAGTCGAGGTCCTTGCTGCCGGTGGTCGAATTTCATCCACCTAAACTCTTCTATATATGGCATTCTGCCAAATATGGAAAAAAAAGAAGATGAGAGCTTCCTCTACACCATCTTAACATCTTCACACAGTCATGAGGTGAAGAGAAAAAGAATCGAGGAGTTCCCCAAGCCTCCCACCATCGACAAGCCTAAAATTGGCCACAAAGTCGGATGCCAAACTTTTTGGCTAAGTATGGAAACATGGCAAATTGAACTTCTTAAGCTCAATTAACAGTCTCTACTTATTCTAGAGGTAGAGGCAAGCCTGAACGAATCTTTCACGAGGTCCATCACCACCAATGAGCCAGAAAACATCAAACATGATGGCAAGGCAATGAGCTATGCCTCCACTATGATTCTTGGGGAGGCAAGATGTGAAATTTCTCCCAAAGTCTCGCCACATCCCCACAAAGGTATACAAACCATCCCCACCACCGAGGATCAACGTCGTCAAGGTATGCTTCAAAATTGACCTCTAAAGCATTTTGGTTCAATCCTTTATGAAGGGAAGTCGATCTTCATTGAGATCAAATCATAAAGATCACATGCAAATCAATCAAGTTGATTTGCAATCAAAATCACACGCTGCTCTAATTATCGGCAATCAAGGCCAAAGAGCCAACGGCTCTCAGTTCTCTAGTGGGAGGACATGGGAAAAATCTCCATCGTCCATTCCTTCTATTAAGAATGGACGTTTGAGATATAGCTGCATGATTTAATTTAAATCCTATAGGATCCACGTGTGGAGTCATGACTGTCTGATTAAAGATCGATGATCGAAATAAATCCTGCACCCACGCCATCTTTTGGCATGGGGTTCGCATGGATCCCACGTGGCCTAGTGGTGTTATGCCACATGGCACCGACATGGATAAGTAGGAAAATCAAATTTTCCCTATTAAAAAATGGTTTAAAATCACCCAAACTTCAAAAAATTATAAAAATAAAATACTTAAGAAAAAAATGTAAATAAGGGCTCTATGTATTCATCTTAGTGAGAGGAATCTAATAAACCCAAAATCCTCAATTAATTTTTGGGTAATTTTAGGTTAATTTGAGTTTAAATAAAAAAATCAAACTTAAATTAAACTCAAACCACTCATCCAATTGATTTCAAACTATGGGGAATTGAAATTAGGGTTAAACCACACCTTAGGAAAAATATTTTATGATTTATTGTAACCTATATCTAAAGAAATGGAATTTTCAACTTTAAACCTAATTTTAACGAAATAAATTAATATTAAATTACAAAAATCATGAAAAATTATGAAAATAATTTAAACCATCATAATAAACCATAATAAATTTAACACTTCATTAAAACTCTCTGATCCATTAAACCATAAAATTGCTTAATTTGATAACTAATTGAATTAATTAATTTAAAATTAGGAAAATCATAATAATTCAACCAAAACTCTAAAAATTTCAAATAAATCCTCTATGGATGCATTGTCAAGAGAAAAAATTAAGAAAAATAATATCCCTAATTATTTTTTTTAATTTAGGCCTAATTTAAGTTATATTGTAATAATTAAAATCTTAATTAACCCTAAATCACATCTGATTAGAATGAAACTTTAGGGAACTTAAATTGGCAAAGAACTCCACTTGCAATAAAACTTTCAAGGCCGATTAACTTTTGGATTTGAATAATCCTTAAGTTAATATAAATGAAATAATAAATGAAAAAATTTTGAAAATTTTGAAAATTCATAAAATCAACTTAAAAGTTTTTTATTAACATTAAAACACTTGAATAAAATTTCCCAACCATCTGAAGTTAAAATATTTGATTAATCATATACTTAAGGTTTAATGAAATGAAAGAAAATAAAAACTAAGCCTTAAGTTAATCACTTATTAAACTCATGATAAATCAATTAATCAATTAAAACTAAAACTAATTAACCTCTGAATTTCATATTCAATTATGAAATTCAAGAACATGGAAATTCATTAAATCCACCTTGGTTAATGAATAACTTAATACCAAATGCAAATGAAAGTGATTAATCAAATCAATTAAATTTAAATGACCTAGAAATTGAAAATGGCCTAGGTTAAGTTTGGTGCCCAAAATAACCTAAGTCTCCAAACTTATGAATTGATAAATAAAATTTCAACTAAAGGGAATGAATTAATGAAATCTTAACACATAATGAAATTAAAACCTAAACTAAGAATGAATCAAATCATTTGAAGGAAGTAAACATTAAATTAATAAATGAAGTTAACTCAACTAAAATCAAACAAATTAAATAATTCAAACACATAAAATTAAATGAACATTTAATCAAAAGAAAACTAAAATATTGAATGAATCAAATCATTTGAAAGTAAATCAAATCAAGAACTATTAAAAGAAATAAAACAAAAAATAAATCTTAATTAAATTCCAAAATAAAATTAAAAATTTAATTAAACTAAATCAACTTAAAAGAAGTCAAAAGAGGTTAATTAATATATGTAGGATCTTAGCTTGACCCTTAGAATGAATCTTTATTTTAGGATGAAGACTTCATTCTATTAGATTTATGATATTGAATAGAATGGATTCCACCCAAAGTGGAATTTATTTTATTCTTTATTCTTGAAAACTTAAATTTCAATCCAACATAAAAATGAACTTAAAAAATGGAAATGAAATCATGAAATCAATTAATCCACTTAAATTGAAACCAACTGATGGTAAATTAAACAAACCTTGAAACATGAAAACTCAAATCTAAAATGCTAAGTTAAGTCATACCACACAAGCCCATTTTTCTTCACACACTAAATCATTAGGTCACCAATCCTAGACATAGGTTAGGTAAACATTCTATAATACTCTATGTTGTGATGTAAAATATTTTTATTATTTTACAATGTACTATTTTAGACTGGATTGCTAGGATTGCTTGCCTACTAGTTTGGATGGTAGGACATTTTTTTTAGGTTTACAATGTTCTTTGTAGGGGGCTATGCTAAAAGGGATTGTTGTGATAAAAATCAAAATAAAATAAATAATATTTTCTTGTAGGTATACTTAAGTCCTTAAGCATAGCCTACTAGGACAAGTGGGCCTGGTAAGAAACTAATGCTAAGCTCATATATTTGTAAATATAACTACTAGAATCTTGTTTGTATTTCCTAACATCTATTTTGTAAGGTTTAAAAAATTTATTTTAAATTTTGAAATGTAACTTAAGCTTAGAATTAGGTTAGGATCTATGGGGTCTGGGAATAGTAGGAGTTGACCATACTAGCTGGTGGTCCCATGTGAAGCTTCGAAGGTCCCTAAAGAAGGAGACGATCTTGGAGAATGAACTTCATATATCTATACTTTTAGTTATAGGGTGGGTTGTATAGGGGCAGAGCTCAGCTACCCATTTTTCTCTTTCTTTCGAGGTGTACAGCAGTACTTGACTACACTAGCTTATTCTTTTAAATTAAATTTGATGTGATTTATTTTGGGTGCATGATAGAATCAACCTACTTTTTTAGGTTTAGTTTTATGATGTGTTTTTGTGATGAAATGCCTAGATGTTAGGCTCCTAAGAAAAATTAAATTTTCTACCCAATTTAAATCTAAATAACTTACACAAAAATAAGGAAATTCATAACTTCCTACATAAATTAAAGCCTTAGGAACAACTTAAAAGAAACTAAAAATGGCTAGCTTTTGTGAACCATGATAGTATATTGTTCAAACTTTTTAAATTTTTCATTTCACTCATTACACAAAATGGGCATCTAACCTTTGAGGACGACCACCTTCTTGGGGAAGTGTGCCTTTTATTTTGATTTGGCCTATGATCACTTCTAACAACATCTCATTAAAAGCATTAATTGCATACCCCAAAATTCTTAAATGAATTATAAGTCAAGATACAAAAAATAAAATATGTTGCAATAGTTAGGTGCATATCATAACCAACATGATCCTAGAGATTAGGGAGTGAGCCGAAGTTAATAGATTCTTTCTTAAAATTCAATAGCACAGCCATCTTGCATACATAAGATCATATTCATGAGTTTAAAATTCATTTAGATAGTGTTAGCTAGCATGTCTTTTAAGTGGGTTATAAATCTAGAAGAGCCAAGGATAGGTTCCTTTTCTCAAGTGAGAGAAAAAGCTAATAATTCTCAAAAGTTAAACTTTGTCGAGCCTCTAACTTATGCTAGAAGCATATGTAGACTTAGGTTCTAAAGCATTCTTCTAAGAATAAGTCTTCAATCCAAGGCTTTTTTATAATCTTGTGTTGCTAGATATAAGCCCTAAATTTCTAATAAAAATATCAATTCAAATCTTAGTAAATTTTATCTCAACATACAAAGCCCAATGGTAGGATAGTTGAAATGCCTATTAGGCATCTCAATATTTATAAGTATTTCCTACTTATCCCAATTGGCCTCAAAAAGAACTCTTCCCCCTTTGAAGTGTTCCCTTTTGAAACTCCATTTTAATCATCCTTTGGTACCAACTTTGAAATTCATAAAAATAAGAGCCTATTTCTTTAATTGAGAACATTCTTAGGAAGAGGTCCTCATTCCTAAGATGCAATTAACTATAGATCTTTCTCTAATAAAGAACTATGACCAGAGTATAAATAAACCTTATCCTACTTTTCATGTAGTTCAAGGGAAGAGTCTATGGAATATTAATAATATCCATTAGCCTTATATGTCTTTATTTAAGTGATTAAATCTATTATAGGATAACATGTTTATCTTCTGATATAATATGTTCATTATTTAATTATGAATTTGATTACCTAAATAAGAAATTTTTAAAATCAATATGGTGTCATATATTTTTCCCACACTCCACTCTTTAAATAATCTATGGTAGTGATTTAGATTGTGATTGACACCTGAGAAATACACATGATGGCCTCTCCTATGTTCATAATCTAGCTTACATTGAATGAGGTCATGATCTATAGGTACACACTCCTTATAGGGAATTCCTATGATAGGGAGACCTACTATATCCTACATGTTGGCCAAAGTAATCATCATCTCATGTAGACTAATCCAATAGGTATTGGTGATCTTATCCCAATGCTTTATTATACTCCAGATCCAAGTAAGTGGGAGGCGGCTATAATCAAAAAGTGATGCATATATTGTATGATATATGCCAGCCTTCCTGATAATGTCACCATGCATATGTAGGTCGTGATGCGCCTAATATACATAACCAGTGATAGCTGACAAGGGTGTACCAAACACTGACCTTGGATCTCAATCTTCTACCTCATGGTGTACTATGGATGCTCAAAAGTCTGACTGTGCCTGTAGATAGAGTAGTATCTTCAACTGGCTAAAGCACTTCTTGATCTCTAAAGCTAAGGTGGTCTGCAATCCGCTCTAAAAGAGTATCATGATTGCATCTCATCTTTAGATTAATTACCCAATTAACAGGACCATGGCCTGATAAAAGCTCTGAATCAATAGATAAGATGCATAATGATTGAGCAATTAAATTCTCAAAAATATCTCTGCCCATTAACATATTCTAATGCCATGAGAGTTGCTCCTACAACCTGACTATGCCATGTGGATTATGGGCTTCAATATTGGCCCATGCCTACTCCTCATTAGGCTTTATGGGAGGCATATTATCTACTCATCTCCATGTAAACATCATAGCCAATTTGTAGCAAATCTAAACAAGATAAGCATATAAATTTCACATGTGTTATGAAAAATAGTAACATCTAAATTTGTAAATGTGTTGTGCTTGTTGACTCTTGAGTCAATCCTCTCTAGTTTTATAAGGTTTGAATTGAATTTTTTGAATCTAAATTTATATTTAGATCCATCCCTTTAGGTATATTTAGACTTAAATCCTATGTTGGATTTAAACTTAAATATAGATTCTACCCATTTGGACATGATGGAATCTAAAATTTGGATTTTAGATCCATCCCCTTTTTAGCATGATGGAATCTAAATTTAGGTTGAGATCTTATCCTTTTGGACATGATGGATCTTATCCAGCCCCTCTGAGCATGATGAATCTTTATTTAAATTTAGATCTGGCCCATTTGGGCATAATGGATCTAATCCAGCCCCGTTGGGCATGATGGATCAGATTCGGCCCATTCGAGCATGATGGATTTGATCCAGCCCTTTTGAGCATAATAGATCTAATTTAAATTTATATTCAATCTCTTTAGGCATGATGGATCTAATCCAACCCCTTTGGGAATAATAGATCTTTTATTTATATTTAGATCGGGCCTCTTTGTGCCTGATAGATTTGATTTAAGCCTTATCTATTATAGAGAGTTTCTATTTGATAGAGTATTTTCCTTGCATTATGCAAGGCTTATAAAATTGCGCCTTATTTACAAGGGGATTTTCTTTGAGATTAGTACTTTATTTTCATATTCCTAGTAAGAAGTATTTCTTCAATTAATCATTTTAGAATTGATTTTTACTTTTACATTTGTAAAGCATAACACTTTTAATATGTATGTATAATATCTTTTGAGATATTATCCATTTATAGGGGGTATAAGTTTTATCCCTTTCACATCAATGAATTGATAAGCTCCACCTTCGTATACATTTTCAATGATATAGGGTCCTTCCCAATTTGGTTCAAAATTTTCACTTATTTGTTGGTATGGAACAATAGGCCTTATGCGTGCCAACATGAGTTCTGCTGCTTTGAAGCTTCTTGGGCTAACCATGTGGTCATGAACTCAGGTCATTCTTGCTTTATATAATTTTAGATTTTTTTTGGCTTGTGATTATACTTCATCAAGAGCTTCTATCTCTTCAAAGCATATTTGGACATTTTCCTTCATTATAAGTTCATTTAAACTACTATACGGAGGAAGTATTGCTTCTGCTCCAAAGATAAGTGAGTATCATGTCACTTGCATAGCAATTTTCTATGTGGTACGATATGACTACAAATCTTCTATTAATTTATCATACCATTCTTTTTTTAATTTTAGAGAGAATTTCCTTAAGGAGTTTGATGAACATTTTCTTGAATGCTTCTACGAGACTATTGGCTCTTGAAATATATATTGAAGAATATCCCCAATCTATATTATATTTTTCAACAAAATGATAGAATATTTCTAATCTATCTTGTATTTCTCAACAAAATGATAGATTTTAGTAATCTTAAAAGCAGTGTCATTATCAGATATAATTCTTAGTGGACTCTGAATCGATAAACAATAGAGTCTCAAAAAAATTTCACTACAATGTCTGCTTTAACTTCTTTCAATGGGATTGCTTCTGTCCATTTGGAGAAGTAATTAGTGGTATCTAATATGAAGCAATGTCCCCCAGATGATGGAGGATCTACTGGACCTATTATATCAGTTCCCCAACTTTTGAATGGCCAAGACTCCAATGTTGGATATAAATTAATAGGTGGTCAATGCGACATGTCTACATGTTTTTGACATTGATGACATCTTTTGGCATGTTCAATGTAGTCTTGAACTATATTGGGCCAATAGTATCCTATTTATTTAATTTTTATTTTTATATTAGGACCAAATTGGTGTGCACTGCACAACTCTTCATGGACTTCATCCATCACCAATTTTTCTTCATCTAGTCCTAGGCATCATAACCACATTTGGTCAAACGAGTGTCAATATAATGTATCATTAATAAGGCCATATTGTAGACCTCTTTATGAAATTTGATGAGCCTTTTGTTTATGCTTTAGTAATATGGTGCCTTTAAGGTAGGTGATGAATGGTTCGCTAGTCATCCTCTTCTATTATCGTTGAAATCTTTTAATTTTGTTTAGCTTTAAAGGCTTGCAAAAGGGTTGGTGTCAATGATAGTCTCCTTTGGACTATTATTGTGATTGGCTCCCACTAAGGGTTTGTCATTCTTTTAGCCAATTTAGCTAATGCATCGGCTTTACCATTATCTCAATGTGACACCCTTGTAATTGTCACTTCATGGATTTATTTTAGAAGATCCAAGACGTGCTTATGATAAAGTGTCAATTTAGGCTTATTTATCTTGAACAACCTAACTATTTGTTGGACTATGAGTTAAGAATATTTGTAAACATGAAGCTTCTTAATTTTTATGTTGATTGTTAATTCTAAACCCTTAATTAGTGCTTCATTGGTTCGAGGTTCCATTAGACTATATGAATATTAAAGAATATCTCTTCACCATGTTACAAATATTAAGTCAATTTTGACATGCACTGTAGGTAAACCAAGTAGTTTACTTAGCTTTACTGATGAAGCTCCATCATAATAGAGTTCCCATTTTGATGGTTGTTGAGCTTCTTCCACCTCAAATGTTTGTTCACCAAATAATTCATCCTTGAGTGGAGAGTTTGTCGGTAAAGGATGAGCGGCTAGAAAGTCAGTCAGAGCTTGTCCTTTTATAGCTTTTTTATAGGACATATGTTATATAAAATTGAACTAATAGGACTATCCATTTAGCTAAACAATAGGTTAGGGTGGGTCTAGTCATCAAGAATTTAAGAGGGTCAACTTTCGATATCAAAGTTATCTTATATGATACATATAGTCTGGAGTTTCTGAGTATAAAATATCAAAGCTAGGCATTGCTTCTCAATAAGAGCATATCTTATTTTGTCTCCTATCAAACATAAACTTATATAGTATATAGTATTTTTCTTTCCTTCTTCATTATTCTGAGCTAACAAAGTTCCTAATGACTCTTCCAAGTCTATCATGTTCAATATCAGCAGCTTTACCATTATTGGTGCTGGTAGAATTAGGGGATGTAACATGTATTATTTTATGATATCAAATGCTTCTTGACAAGAATCATCTCATATAAAAGGTGCATCTTTTTTCATCTATTGGGTGAAAGGCTGACATCTCCCCAAATGATTAGATGAATCTTCTAATGTAAGCCAATTTGCCTTGTACTGAGTATAGTTGCTTTAAGGTCTTAAGTGCTTGTATTTTTATAATTTCTTTTATTTTAGAGGATTTAATTTCAATCCCTCTATGATGCATAATAAAACTGAGAAATTTTTTGGAAGTCACACCAAATACACATTTTAGTGAATTCATCTTTAAGTTGGAACTTTGAATTCTTTCGAATACAACACTTAAATCATTTATATGCTCGCTTTCATATTTGCATTTAACAACCAAATCATCGTATAATATTCCACTTATATATGTTTGATGTCATCAAAAATGTGTGTCATTTACCTTTGGTAGGTTGCAGCAGCATTTTTCAAGCCAAATGATATCATTTTATAACAATATATGATGATTTGTGTGTGGAATGTCGTATGCTTTTCAGATTCCAAAGCCATTTTAATTTGGTTATAGCCTGATGAACCGTCAATGAATAAGAAGATTTTATAGTTGGATGTGTTGTCAACTAAAAGTTTTGCATTGGGTAGTGGGAAGTCATCTTTTTTAGTATGATTTATTTAAGTCCCTAAAATCAATGCGAACACAGATTTACCCATTCCTTTTCTTTACTAGAATAATATTTACAATCCAGTCAACATACTTTTCTTCTCAGATAAATTCTACTTTGATGAGCTTTTTTGTTTTAGCGATCACTTACTCTTCGATTTCTAATCTCATTCACCTTAATGCTTGCTTCATAGGTTGTACATTAGGTTTAATGCTTATGTATAGCTACATCTGGCAATAGGCCTAGAATTTCATTGTAATTCCATTCAAAGTAATCCCTGTATTCACATAATAGTTCTTTTTACTTCTTATCTTTTTTATGTGAGTTTAGCACTAATAAAGGTTGGTGTGGGTTCATCTTCAATGCCTAGGTTAATTTCTTGGAGTTCATCAATGGTAGCTTGATTGCCTTCCTTCAATCCTTTTGGGACCGCTTTGAGGTCAATGATTAATTCTTCTTTAGGTATATTTTCATTTGAAATATTCTTTTGTTTCTTTATAGTTTCTATAGTGGCTTTTTTTTTTACTTGTTATGGCATAGCATGAACTAATTGGAGGAGACATTGAGGCAATATATCCTAATCTCCATGTGGTAAACTTTCCATATCCTATAGAATTTTGGGCATTATCCCCTTGCTAGAGCCTCTTAAACAAATGAGCTTGAATGCTTGATTATACAAGTTGAATGTTATTATTAACCAATTTCTTTAGAGCTGGTGAGAAGTATTGAGAAATTATTATGGAAATATCTTCTTCCTTAAAATTTTTTGCTTCCAATAATATTTATGTTGGATTTGGGGTTTGTTCTTCAATTTTATAGAAGAAAATCCCATGTTCATTATGGCCTCTTCTAAGAGGAACATAGAAAGTTTTTAGTTATTATATTTTCTTATTTATTTTTAGCTTTTAAGGCTTTATGTGTTTCTTTGTCACTGTAGTTATTTTCATAGCCTTATTGGATATTTTGGATTTGGGTACCATTTTTAGAGAAACATGGGCTTCCTTGAATTGCTTTATTACTTTATAGGTAGTAGCTTCTTCTATCCTTTAGTTAGTTAAGTTTTTCTCGGGGTGATAAAGTACTAATTCATCTTTATCATCCTTAGTATCACTACCAAGGTGGGGAATTACCTTGGGTTGCTTTAATTCATTGGTATCATTGGTGCTTTTATTCTTTGAATTACCACCTTTCAGCATTTGTTTGATAAGGGGATCCACTTATTTTTGAGCTTTGACTTCCTCTACTTTCTTAGACATGAAGTACTTGGCATCATTATACATCTTGATCTCTTGTATCATGAATGGATTCATGTCACCATCAATTCGATGCTTTTCACCAATTTAAATATACTTCATACATTGATGGAGAATTGAGGGCATAATGTCATATTCATAAATATACGGCATACCAAGGAGCACTTTTTAAGCAACTTGGGCTTCAATCACATGGAATTTAGCTTCTATGTATAGTTTCCCAAAGTGTATCGGTAGAACAAGAGCTCCCAAGGTTCGTTATCCTTGTTCATTAAATCCTTGTAGAAATACTATATTTTTATCCAGGTAGTAAGCATGTAAAGCTAGTGCTCGTAGCATTTTAACTATTATTAGATTGATCAAGAAACCTAGGTCAATCAATATCCTTTTATTTAAATAGTGTTGCTTCCAACTGTAACATAAAGGGATCACTTATGTTCAGTTGTCCCTAATAGTAGGTCATTCTTACTAAATGTGATGGTTGCAGAATTTTGGGAATTTAAATCTTCTATTTTTTTTCTTCAATGAAAAATGCTTCATATTGTTCTAGGTTTTGTAAGGCTTTGATTAATTTCTCACGTATATCTTTAGACAATATGAGAGCATCGTACATACTTAATAAAGTAGTGGGCTTGCATAAATGTGCCAGATCATTATAGTCTACTCTTATTTTAGTAGACTTTTAAAGTTTAGCCAGTGATGGGGGTAATGCATTTTCATTAATTTGAATTTCTTTGCCTTTATCACTAACTTTTTATTGTGGTTGTGGAGGGATTCTTTTTCTACTCCTTAACTTGACTTAGGTCACTTCTTCTATTTGATTTCCTTTTTTTAGAGAATTTCTTTGAATTCTATGTTTCTCCAAGGCTTTTAGAGTTTTCAGTACTCTCATAATTACTATTTAGTTTAGGATGTAATTTCTTTGAGCCTGACTTGACCTTACTTTTAGTAAGCTTTTCTATAGGAAAGTATAGTTCTTCCTCAGAGTTAATTGAAGTTACAACTACATTTATAATATGATATGTTATTGTCAAAACTTTTGCTTCACAAATTTTTGGGTCAGGTTTCAAATGGGTCATGTATTCATCTAGCTTGATCGACCTTCGAAGAGGTTACTTGTACTCCTCTAAAGTCAATCATTTGTATGTTTTAGATTTTAATATTCTGTATATCATCTTTTTATTTGATTTATGAAGCTTTCATGAAGAATACTATTTTTTTCATCCACTTCTTTGCATTATTTTCCTCCTATTGGGGAAGAATCATTTTGGATCTATCTCATATTATAAAGCATTCTTCCACTGGATACCTTCTATGGCTAGAAGAACATTAATCATCCTTTTACTTTTTTTTGAAATGAAAGTCCCCCAACCACCTGCTTCTTTATGTGTTTGTTGGGCTTTGTCATCCTCATTTATGTCCTGAGCTCTAACTAGATCAGCTTTTTTATTCTTTATATCCTAGATAGGGTGTACTGTAATAACTTTCAACTTTTCCTTTTAAGGTGTACCAGTATAGCATCTGATAAAGCGAGTTCCCCATTTTGATAGTTATTTTCTACCCAATTCTTGAAGACAAAATAATCTTCAATTAGATGACTTATAAGCCTATAGAATGGACAATAATTATGATCATCAATCTTGTCTACTTGGTCTAGATATCTTAGCTCTAGCAATTATAATCAAAATTTCAAAGCATGTCAAAAGATTTTAGCAGTACTTTCTTCATTAAATGAGTATTGCTTAGACATCTTCTCCTGGAAGATTGACCCTTTTTTTATTTTTGTTAGCTTTTCCACCGATCGCAATGTTGTTGCTGGTCATAAGGTTGTTGTACCTCCATTTCCCTTTTTATGAATCATGAAGGTGAATGTTGTATTCATATCATTTTTCTTCACTTCATGTGTTTTTGGTTTTTTCCTTTTCCAAAGGGATTATTATTGTAGTTAGTACTGAGGCCTTTCTGCTTTGGAAGCCATTTAAATTTGGATGCAAGATTCAAAAGTTCTTTGAACGTATTAATCATGGCCATGGCCAAATATGGGGCCATCTGATCATCTATGTTTCCCATGAGGAGTTCCATTTCATGCTTTTCTGTGAACTGTTGGTCACACTTCATGTTTAGATTTCTCCATCTCGTATTGTATTTTGTGACACTCTCATCTTTTCTTCTCTTTTCTAAGGTGAGATTTGTTGTCATTACTTTTTTGTTGCTCCTATAAATCTCTTAATGAAGAGTTTTTCTAATTTAGCAAAAATTTTATTGAGTCACTGGGTAATTTAGCATACTATTCAAAAGCTAGGTAGTTAGACTGCTAAGGAATTATTATAGCAACAAAGCATCATTCCCTATGGTGTTTCCATACATGGCTTTAAACTGGGCTAAATGTTCTTGTGGATTTTCTGGGTTTCAAAAAGTGTTGAATTTTGGCACAACATATCCGTTAAGATATTGTACTTGGTCATATTCGGACGGGTATGGTCTACTATTTTTGACTAATAATTCTATTGGTTTTGAAGTAATAATTACTTTGACTTTTTGGCTGATGAGATCTTCTACTTGAGATTTAGTGATAACATCAGCCTCTCGATAGGGATATGGTGTAGCTTCTCTTGGAGCTTCTTGCCCTTATGTTGAAGTTGTTGGCAAGATGGGCATAGTATTTTGCATACCCCACATTTCAGCTACTGGATTAACTATCTCCAAAGGATTTTTCAGAGGCATTTGATGCATTACAATTACTATCAGATTAAGCCAACAAAATAGCTCTTTCATTAGCCCACTCATTTCATTAAGGCGATTGTTAAGCTAGCTGATTTCTTGGTCTCTTTGTTAGAGCTAAGAACCCATTTGTCATTATAATCTCATTATATTGTTGCCTAGTTCTTCAGTTATCTCAACCTATACTTGAGTTTCAATTCCAAGTTGTTGATTATTTGGGTTCTCTTGGTGTCCCTCCTCATTTTGTTATTTGGATATACTATTTTTATTTCTTAAATGTGTATCGACCACATGAACTATTTCAACTTCCATTTGATTGATATCATCATTATTTTGGAGATTTGAAATTGATTGCTCTTCATTGGTTGAAAAACATTCATCTTTCTGGAAGAGTCAATTATCATCCTCATCATCTGACTCTTTTTAGACCGATGTTTTTAGCTAATGATAGGAAACTCCATTCCTTCATAATCTGGTGGAGTTGGCATATACTGAGTTGCTTCATCATCGATGATTTGGATTCTTTTGGTACCCAAATCGATCAGGACCTTCTAGTAGTGGAACTTTGGAAACACAATTTAGATGTCACACCCTATTGTTCACCAATGAAAGATATCTTCTTTTTATGCGGGTTATAAAGAACTTCCAACAACTGGCCATTTAGTGTCTTCATATCTAAGGGCTCGTTGTCAGTGCTTACTAACAATAGTGCTCGTAGACTTTAATTCTTGCTATAAATGGGCATGATATTTTTGAATATTCCCATCTCTTTTAGGCTAAGCATTTTTTTGGTTAGGAACCTGGCTTGACAGCTTTTTGACTCTCCTTTAAAGGTTTCTATTTTAAACAACCTTCTAAACTTCATAGATTTTGAAAGAGATGCTCTCATACTTTCATAATTAATTATGTGGTATGATATGTGTATGTCTATCCCAAAATGATTTTTTATAGCTCCTACTGACCTTACTTTTGGAGTGAGCTCAACTTCTTCATCATAGATATAGGACTCTTGTAGACACTAAGAGCTCCTTAGTCTTAAGATACTTCTAGTGATTAGGTGAACACTTAACCTAAGCTTAGAGAATTAGAAGGATTAGCCATGGGAGTATGTTATGCCTTAGGAATTTAGGAAGACTTGCCTACCCTATATCCTTAAACCCAATCCTTGCTTCCTTCTTTCAAACCAAACCTCAAATTCAAATCCAAGATCATAAATCCAATCCCAAATCAAATGATTGAAACCCATGATTAAATTCATATTCCAAATCCCTTCCTAAGCCCTTTAATTTTATCATATGGACTTAGCCTTAACCAAATTAAAATCAACCCCAATTCAATTAATTTTCTTAAATATCAAATTCAATCTCAAATCAAATCCCAACCCAAATTCCAAATCAAATCCAACTCCAAATGATTTAAACCCATGATTAAATTCAAACTCCAAGATCCCATCCTAAGACATATGAACTACCTTCATATGCTTAGCCAAAACAACCTTCAAACTAAATCAAGCTTGGTTGATTTCTTTATAAATCAATCATTCCTTCATTTATAGTCATAAATATAAATGAAACCTAAATTCAAACCATTCAAATCAACTCAAACTAAATCAAACTAAATCAATTATCTACTTAAGCCCTTTTGACCAACATCCTTGAATTTGGTCAAATTTGCTTCCAAATCACTCTAAACCCAAGTGATTTTCTTATATCTTCATTTATATTCACAAATATAAATGAAATATAAATCCAAATGGCCAAAACCAAACCAAAATCAAATCAAAATTTCAATTTTAGCCATTTTAGCCAAATTCTAAAAGCCAACTAAATGACACCCAAATCAACTCAAAACCTATGGATTTCTTCATGATTCAATCATCCCTTCAGTCACTTACCCAAGTATAAACACAAATTACAATTATCAAACCAAACCCAAGTCAACCTCATGTTGACCCCTTTTGACTTGAAAATATCATATGAATCAAAATTCATTTGACTCCAAATCAATTATAAATGGATTTATATCTTCCATCCTAAATCCATATGTGAGTTCAATTAAACTTGAATCAAGCTAAGATCAAGCAAATTGACCCATTTAGGTCCACTTGACCCAAAGTGACCTAAAGATCCTTTTTGAGCCACATTCTAATCTAACCCAAATTGGATTGAACTAAGCCCATCATGATCAACAGTCATCCTAGGGTGACCAACTACCTTGAATTGGGTCAAACCAAGTCAACTTGATCCTTTGACCAAGTCAACCTTTAGCCCAAATGAAACCTAAACTAGCCAAAACCAACCATATGCCAAATTGATTGAAACCATTGACTCAAACCCACTCACGATCAATGATTAAACATGACTAAACCATCAATTGAGCCAAACCAAGTCCAATTGGCCATTTGACCTAAGTTGACCTAAATTAGACTAAAAAGCCAAAAATCGGTCAAATCATGATTTAATCAAAATTGATTACAACCAACGGCTCAAGTTCATTCCAAATCACTTATTAACTTGACCAAAGCCATGATTGAGCCCAATTTGACCAATTGGCCAACTTGACCAACCTAGCTTCACCTAAAGGGTCAAAAAATCCAAAATAATTAATTCGAAATTAAACCAAACCAAAGCCTACAATCATTTTCATTTAACCAATTGAACATGAACTAATACTTAACCCAACCCAATTTAGTCAAATTGGTCAACTTGACCCATTTGACCCTTTTGAATCCAAATGAGTTAAATTCAAACCTAAGTCAAATTAATCAAAACCAATTCAACCAAAACATTTCAAATCATCATAGGAACCTAAACCAAGCCTTGGTTTGACCCAATTTAACCAATTGGTCAATCCAACCTAACCTAACCCAAATGAGCCTATTTTGACCATATGAAGCCAAATCACCCAAATCCACCTTGTGGAACCTTGGTGGCTGACCTAAGCCAACCCAAATTGACCATAGGTTAGCCCCAAGCTCGCCCAAATCTAGGTAGGACCCAATCCAAGGTAATTGACCAATGTGCAAAGCTCTTTGCATAGGATTCTTACCATAAGTGGCAAAGTCCACTTTGTCTTTCCCATAAGCCCTCCACTTGCCAAATGAAGCTTTTCTAAGACATCCTAGCCTAACATAAACACCTAGAACTTGGCCATGGACCAAAGGTAATCTCTCCCTTTCCCCCTCTCATGGCCGAATACACCATGGACACAAGGAGGCAATCACCCACCATCTGCCCAAATCCTCCCTTGGGTGGACTGACATGGCTTCAACCACTAGTGACAAGCCACGTGGCATCGATGGTGACCACTCTGGTAGGCTGGTAGCGATGAATCAGCTGAAGTTTTGGAAACCATCTCATCCATCCATCAAATGCAATTGAGGGGTATACCCCCCAATTGAAGTGGATATCATCAAATTCGACATTCTCTAAGTTCCCTAAGTCATTTTGAAATCCCTTAGAGCAATTCTAAGCATTCTCGAAGCCTCCCTCGATCGAATTTCCTCTCTACATGTGAAATCAAAATAGGACAAGCTACTCCTGTGCAATACTCCTTCTCCACTTGATCAAATACTAATTCCTCAGACCCACACCATCCTCATACTTTGTCAAAGCCAACTAATCACCCTTGAGCCTTCCCGACCATCACAAATTGAAGTTTAATCGAAGCTAAGGCCCCTACATGCATGGCTTGGTCGACCGAGAGCTCTACACTAAATCAAACCCAAATCTTCTCAACAAGGCTTCGTCTCTACTAGAAGAAGCTACCTCCATCAATCCCACCATCGAACATTAGCTTTGGAGAGGTAATTTTGCAAAACTGAGCTCTCTAGTCAAAATATGTTGGTCCTTTGTGAAGAAAATATGCATTTGAGCGAATCTTAGCCATTAGAGGTGAGTGCCTCTTTTCCTTGAAGGTGTGGAATGAATTTGGAGACAATTCAAGCTCAGGTGAGCTTAGATCGAATGGAAAAAGATGAACGACATCTTTCACCACTTGCAAATGAGATAGATCACGAACCATCTGTTCCGTATGATCAAAATAGACGGTCATGATCTAATCACATGTTATATCCTCTGATTCTTCTTCTAAACTATGAATTGAATCATTGCCATCCGATTCTAGATCAAATGGTCCACGGGAAAGTGCATCCATAGTCATCCGAGCTAGCACGGTAGATGTGACAACTTAAATAGCCAATCTCATCGCACCATGTGGAAAGCGCACCGCATCAGCTGCCACGTGGCCCGATAGGATTAAGGCTTTAATTAAGCTTAAATGATATATTTTTAAGCCTGAAACTTCTAAAAATTATAATTAATCCTAGAAAAATCCAAAAAATACAAACTAGGTCTCATTTTGAAGATATTTCAGAGTATAATCTAGAAAAAATTTTAAATTAATTTTAAATAGTGATTTTACCTTAATTAAGGTTTAATTTAGAATTTAATTATCTTAATCACTTCCTAATTAATTACCTAATTAATCTTAAATTTTTTATGGATATTTAGAGGGATGACCTCTTCCTCCCCTATTTTGTTGGGATTTTATTGGGATTTTATTGGTTGCTTAATTAGAGAAATTAATTGATTAAGCCTTAATCACTCTCTTAATTTAATTAGTAATAATTGCTAAATGAATAGTGACTTAATTAATTATTTAAGCCTAATTACCTCTATTGATCAATAAGGGAGCTTAGGAAATGTGATTGGGATTTTTTTAATTTATTTCCTAAGTTTTCTTTACTTTTTTGAATCAAATTAATTAATGATTAATAAATTAATTAATTATTTAATTAATTAATTAATCTTCATGATAAAATTAGAGCTTAAAGTGATCAAATATAGAACTTAGGGATTGAGATTAAGGCCTCTTTCTTGATCTCTTTCCTTATGTTAATTTCATTTCATTAATTGAACATGCTTAATGCTTAATCAAATGGATTAATGAGCTTAATTAACTAAGTCTAAAATCCAATTCACATCTAATTACCTTTAATAAATTTTGGATAGCCCTTTAGATGTTTAATAGTCTAAAGGAATTTAATGAAATTATGATTAGCTTACATGTGTAAGAAAATCATAAAAGTAATTAATTAAATCCCTTAAGCCTAATTAACTATTAATCATGAGCCAATTACATTAGTCCCCTTTCATTTCTTAGGAGCATTGATAATTTACTTTTCATGTGGTTGCATATCATATTGGCTCATTATTAATTAGTTAATTAACTTAAGGTGATATAGATAAGTGTTAATTAATTGACTTAATTCATACCTAACCTAATTAAGAAATAAAATCAACCTAATTGTTCTTCATTAAACCAAATAAACTCACACATAGGGGTTAACAAACCTCTTTCACATTCCTTAACTCTAACCAAACATAAAATTAAAAATGGCATTAAAGAACTTTGGTTTGTTTTAAATAATCTTATTTACTTTGATTGTCCTTAGGACTTAGTTGGATTGAATGAAATCACATACTTGTGTTATTTTACTTTCCTTCTAATCATGCTAAATGTTGTATGTCATATGATTCATGCATTCATGTATTTCAAATTAATCAAATAAAAATGATTTCCTTTATGTCAAATTGCATGTGTTGATTTAAATTAAAAATATGTGTGGTTAGTATCACTATTAAATCTCAAATATATTTTCAAAAGTTTATTAATGAATGAATATACATATATATTATAACTTTAGTTATATATACCTAGGAAATGCAAGTGAATATAAATTTAGTGTATGAAATAAAGTCTCTTCCTTACATTCATATGTCAATTTGTATAAGTAAGAATGTTAATGGGTATATTATTCTGGACATCCCATGGACACAAAGCTTTAAGTAGCACTAAGGAGGTTCCTACCTTGTTCCCTTGGTGCGAAACAATGGCTACATACCTGCTTGATTTCATTCTCATGCATTTGAATATCAGAATTTAGATAGAGCTTTAATTCATTTACACAAAATAAATCAATCAAATCAAAACACAATTTTTGCAAGGCTTTCTATTCTTGTAGTTATTTATACATCCACATGTATATAAGGATAGCTAGTATATTAGTTTGGACATTCCAGGGAGGTTAAGTATCCCCAAGGAGGTTCTTACCTCATTCCCTTCGTGTAGAATAATGGTGACATACTTGCATAAAACTTTTATATATGTGATTGGGTACTTAGCTAATGAATGAAAACCTCCCTCTTTCTATTAAAAAAAAGACATGCATTCATACTTTGCTTAATTGGTTTAGTTGATTAGTCATGTGATTTAAGGTTCTTCCTTTATGCTTTGCATAAGAATCTAGATAGAGCTTTAAATTAATATGATAAAATCATTCACCCAAGTGGAATATTAATTCCAAATACATTTACTCAACATTCATCATTTAAGTGTGCTAAGATATATATTGCATGTATAGCTATGCATAGGATTTAATCATATGTAAGATATACATGATGGAAAGAAATGAACAAACATGTGATATATGATAGTAATTCATTCCAACTAATCTCAAGATGCCTTTCTTATTGAATAAGTTTATTTAAAGTGAACCTAAACATAAGACTAATTAAAACATGTAATAAGTCATTCACTGGAGGGAATTGATTAAATAACTTGCATTAGATGTGACTTAAGGTAGGGATAAAAGAGAGTGATCCTCATTTTCTTTCTCTTCATAAAACTTAGTTATTGAGAGTAGGTCAAGTGAAAAAAAACATTAAGTAAAATTTGCAAATTAATTAAACCATTTAAAGTGAAATCACCCTTAATAATTAAATGTACTTCATACTTAGAAAATCTTAACTCTAAAGCCTAGCTAGGACATACCATACAAGCCCTAACACACACATTAGATTAAGTCATGACTTCTAGCTTTATGTTAAGGTAGTGTACGGTTTGATGTATGCTTATTTTATGATGTACTATTATAGATTGGATTTTAGGGTGTATGCCTCGTAGACTAGATGTTAGGTCATGATTAGCCTAATCATATTTTATGCAGGAGATTATGCTTATGGGGTGCTTAAAATAAATATAAATGCTCTCTTTTGCAAGTTGCTTAACCCCTAAGCATAATCTACATTAGGACAGGTGGACTTGGTTACCTATGTGTAGGGTGCTAAGTCCAAATTATTCATATAACTGCTTGGGTTGTATAGTGTGTTTAGCAAACACTTATTTTGTAGGTGTAGTAAGATATACTTTTCCATTCTTTTAATGTAATTGTGCATTCAATTTTTGGTTAAGTGTTATGGAGGTTAAGGATGAACATTGGCAAAAAGATTTGATCCTGGGTGCCATGTGATGCCTAGAAGCCTACCAAATCAAATGGAGAAAATCAAATGAAGAAATGGAGGGAGCATGAAAACTTGAAGATCCCCCATAATACTCATCATTTTATAATTTGTAATTATTCTTTCATATATCGAGTTGAATAAGGGTAGAGCTCGACTACCCATTATTTTTTCGGGTTGTACGACGGTACCCGACCACACCGACTTGTTATTCTTTCATGTTGAGATTATAAAATTATTTGATGATTTGTTTACATTACATGATAGAAATGGCATGTATTTTCCTAATTTCTTCATATATGATGTATTAATGTGTGGCCTTGATCCGTTTAGGCTCTTAGGGAAAAATAAATTTTCTACCCCAACTAAAACTCACAACAAAATTTTCTAAAATAACTCATAACCTCGTGTAAAGCCTAGGCATTAAATCAAGCTAATAAAATATTTAGCAACCTCTTAGTTGGATGTTCTATGTTTAATATCATGCATGTCATTTTGTTTCACTCTTGCTAAGAGAGGGTTTCCATCTTTGTCAGATAGAGAAAAGGCTTGACCTTTGAGAGCCTATGATGGAAAACACCTCTTTCTCTTTCGATTTAGCCCATAACCAACTTCATCTTACATTTAGGCATATAAAATCCTATATCATGTGCCAAAATAAAGAGTCAAAATCAAATAAAATTTGATAAGATTTGCATTAGACTAAGTCATTATTCATACCACTTATTCTTTAGTCTCTTCGAGAGTGGGTTTAAGGACTTTAGTTTCTTTCTAAATAAAAATAACATAGTCATCTTACAAAACATATGACTTGACCACATAATTTTAAAATGTAGGAGTTAGCTAGCTATCACTCCAGGTGCTTATAAGTCTAGCAGTCGAATGGTTTACTCTCTCGTGGAGGTAAACAATATGCTCACTTTCTCCTTAGATATAGGTCAAGCTTTGGCCCTCACTAAGACTCCCTAGATTTAGGATATGAGGTTGTTGTTTTCCTTTGGGGCTACAAGCATAAATCCTCACCTCTTAGGCATTTCCACAATCTTGTATTGTAGAATTATAAGTCCTAGATTTCTAATAAAATTTCAACTCAAATATATAATTCTTCTCAATTTTAAACATATAAATCTCAACCATTGGATAGTTTGGGATGCTTACTAGGCTTTTTAGTATCATGAGCATCCCTTATTCATCTCTTTTTGGCTTTGATAGTAAGTCTTTCCTTTTGATCTATCCCATTTGATCTTACAAACATATCCAATTTAGTGATAGTCCTATCTTTGGATTCTTTTGAGATAATAATTGCCTACTTTAATTGAGAGTACTCCTAAGGAATTCACCTTCCTTAGGATGTAACTAACTATGGGGGATTCCCCATAGGAACTTTAGAACCCAATTTAAATAAACCCTATTTTATTTATCCATGTAAAATAGAAAAAAATCTCTAGTACATTTGAAGACCTATCATGCTTTAAGAGTCATTATTAGGTGATTAGGTCCATCGTAGGATAGTGATTTCTATCTTTTGAGATAGTGCACTACTCTTTGATGTCGTACCTCATCACCTTAATAAGTACATCCTCAGATCTACGTGGTGTCCCCCCCCTGACAAATATACACACACACATCACATACACACACATAACCAAAAATAAACACCACAGATTTTTTTGGTGACTCTACTAGGATGGTTCCTCTCTCCATCTCTAGTATAAAATTATTGTCTCCAAGCATCGATAGTGGACTTGTATTTCATATGAGTCCAGGACTATCTTTTCTTCCATTGGCACTGAGCTTATTTCATTCTTAAGCAAAGCTAGCCAACATCCTCTAGGTTATAGGACCTCACTCCTTATAGGTTCTAGAACCCCTATTAGGTTTCCCAATAGGCAACTTAAAGGAAATGACAAAAAACTTAAAACCTTCTTACTACTCGCTTTGGTGAGGCAAGGTCCATCATAATGATTAAGAAAATAAACTCTTTTGCAAAGTGTCACTTTCCAAAAGTACTCTTCCAAAACTCACATAACAAATAATTTGCACAAAATTTTCAAAAAGCACAAAACTCATATAACCAAACCACACCTAACAATCCCTATGATTGTTACATGGTGGTTCTTTTCAAAATCAAGATCAAAATCATCTTTTCAAAAGCACATTTTTTATTCAACACACTCAAAATTGTTGAATGAGGAGTCTATGTTCAAATAAAATCATAGCATAAAATTGAAACTTCACTTAACATATTTTGCATATGTTAGAGTTGGGGTTTCCATCTTTTCAAAAGCACATTCTTGAAAATGACCATATTCATTCAACATACTCAAAATTGTTTAATGAGGAGTCTATTTTCAAATAAAATCATAGCATGAAATTGAAACTCCACTTAACATATTTCACATATGTTATAATTGAAGCTTCCCACCTTTCAAAAGTAAATCATGTCATATTTGATTCCCATTTAACATACCAAATTTGTTATGTGAGAATCTCAATTTCAAATCATATCACATTTGGTTCCACTTAACATACCAACTTTTTTAAGTGAGGATCATATTTTCAAATCATATTACATTTGGTTCTCACATAACATACCAAATTTGTTAAGTGAGAATCCCATTCTCAAATCATATCATATTTTGTTCCACTTAGCATACCAAATTTGTTAAGTGAGGATCATATTTTCAAATCATTTTTGGTTCCCACTTAACATACCAAATTTGTTAAGTGAGAATCCCATTCATAAATCATATCATATTTGGTTCCACTTAACATACCAAATTTGTTGAGTGAGGATCACATTTTCAAGTCATATTACATTTGGTTCCCACTTAACATACCAAATTTATTAAGTGAGAATCTCATTTTCAAATCATATTACATTAGGTCCAAACATACCAAATTTGTTAAGTGAGAATCACATAATAATGCCATATTTGATTCCCACTTAAAATACCAAATTTATTAGGTGAGAATCTCATTTTCAAATCATATCACATTTGATTTCACTTAACATACCAAATTTGTTAACTGAGAATCATATTTTCAAATCATATTACATTTGGTTCAACTTAACATACAAAATTTGTTAAGTGATAATCGCATATTCATGTCATATTTAATTCCCACTTAACATACCAAATTTGTTAAGTGAAAATCCCATTATCAAATCTTATTATATTTGGCTCCACTAAACATACCAAGTTTGTTAAGTGAGAATCATATTTTCAAATCATATCACATTTGGTTCTTACTTAACATACCAAATTTATTAAGTGGAAAGCCTCATTTTCAAATCAAACAAATACATATCAATCACACTTGGCCTTTACTTAACACGCCAAATTTATTAAGTAAGAAGCCCCACTTTCAAATCAAATCAACATATATCAGACACATAATCAATCACCATAGCAAAGATTTTTCACAAAATTTCCAAAACATACAATCACAACTCTTCCTTAGCATACCCAAATTTACTAAGTAAAGTTTTTCAAAATCAAAAAAGAAAACAACACAGACATCTTCAAATATTTGAACCTCGCCCAACCTACTTAAATTGGTTGAGTATGGGTTCTAAATCAAAGTCAAATATAAAAGACTCTCCTCACATATCAAAATCTCTCCACTAAACTCCACTTAACATATCTGAATTATTGAGTGTGGTTCAAAACTCCAAATCTCTATTACTCTCTTAGGACAAGTATTTACCTATGAGGGGGCGACCCTCACCACTATTAGTCGGGATGAGGTGGCTAGGTAGTAGCCAGTCATCTGCATTGACCTGCCTTTCGATGATGAGTATCCTTCCTTAAAGAGGAAGGTGGTCGAGGTTCCACCGCCAGCCTATAGGCGCTGTTCCTACAGCACATACGCGCCCCTCGTTGGTCCCCTCTAAGGGGAAGGCTATCTTGACTTCATAGATAGTCTCCCCTGTCTTCGAGGTAGGATCTAGTTCTCGTACTGCCCTACTCAGCCGCACACAGGATTGCACACAGTACTGTAATAGAAGCCATAAGATCAAGCAGGATCAGGAGCGTGTAGCCTAAGAGAACGATGCAGCATCCCATGTTACTGAGGAGGGATCTCCCTGTGAGACCTCTCCACTTCTTAGTGGCAATAGGTTTCACCCGCCCTCGCCCCAGCATCAGATGGAGAGGAAGACTATAGGAGGATAGCTGCATTACCACTATTGCTCGTATATTATGAGGTTCCGGCTAGGGATAGGAGGAAGCCCTATGCTAGTCTACAAATGGTACTACGCCAAGTTGATAGAGCCTACAGATGCTCAAAGTTCAACAAACTATTTGATTTAAGGATGATCATCCCCATGAGTGTTACCAGGTAGATCCCTAGGGATAGAGCATCAGAGGCCAAAGTAATAGCTCAGTCCGAGAGTAGGGAGCAATAAAAGTTTGCCAAGAAATTGGGGGCCTTCACTTTAGTTGATTTTCCTAGTCATCGGGCCATCAGGGTTGATAGGACCGATAGCATAGTATTGATGGGTACAACCAATCACAAGGGGAAAGCCCCGGTGAGGGTGGGCCGGTGTCTTCTCTACCACACCGATCCACTCCTCACCTACCATCACCAGTTCAGGTCTTGCCATCCACCGTTCCCACAATGGTCATGAAGCTAGCTTCTGGGGAGAAGAAGTCCCCTTTAGTGATCTGGCTACGGCCAAAGAATCCCACTCCATTTACTCCACCAACTGAGGTGAGGGTGAGTTCCCGTACTCGACCTCTTACTTCACTCTTAGTGAAGAAGGAGTGGCGACCCCACAACATTGTAGTCACACCATCACCACCACCACCATCAAAGATAGTGATAGCAGTAGTAGCAGAAGGGGAGGGAGACAATTCTGTAGTTCCCATGGTAGTGGATCCCCCCAGAGACAGCACTTCATAGATTGGGAGCAGTCATGAGCATGTATCTTCTAGCGAGCATAGTCCTCCCATAGATAGCACTCCAGTGGCAGACAGTGTTAGATGTATTTTTGTTAGTGAGCATAGTCCTACTATTGGTCAGCTGTGAGCATTTGTACTAGCATAGTTAGATCATTCCTTGGATGAGATTGTAGCAGCCTACTTTACCGAGAAGAGGGAACTCTTAAGTGATTGCATAGATTCAGAGGTGAGAGGGTAGCATTTGATCCTAATGAGGATGATTTTCTTGAGGATTCGGTTGAAGTCCACATGGTCGATACTAGGAGCTCCCTCCATAGAGACCATCAGAGTCAGGAAGGTATTATAGTTGACGAGGATGACGTTGTCCATTCAACTTAGCACCTCCTCCACCAACTTAGATAGAAAGATGATCATATTGACAAGATGGGAAAGAAAATTGAGGAGATGATGGTAGTGATTTCAGCATTGTAGAATTCAGCCCTAGTTTAGCCTTCTCTCATAGTAGCCGACAGAGTGGAGTTGACACATACCTCAGATCATCTTAGATGCATTACCGCAGAGAAAGATAGTGGTAGCCTGCATAGGAAGGTGGTGGATAGTACCTCCACAGATGAGAAGGATATCAAACACATGGTGGAGCAACAGGTAAGATAAGCAATGACACAAGCTCGAGGTGGCTCATCTGTTCCAAAGGGTAGACCCTACCTGGAGGAATTTGATGCAGTCTAATATCATAAGGGTTTTGTCCCTCCTTCTTTCAAAATATTTGATGGCAGTGGGAACCCTCACCAACACATTACACATTTTAGGGACGGCTGCTGCAACGCTAGAGGTAGTGACGTCCTCCTTTTTAGATTATTTTTTAGCAGTTTAGAGGGAGTTGTGTTTCGCTGGTATGCCAAATTGCCCAATAGTTTGGTAAATACATTTGCTGAGTTAGAGCACCTCTTCATCAAGAGGTTTGTTGGAGCTCATTAAAGGGTTACTGTAGGTGATCTTATTGTAGCGACATAAGTCCCCAACGAGTCTCTTGTTGTTTACATTCTCAGGTGGAAAAACCTGAGTATGAAATGTGAACCACAGCTATCTGAATAACATGCCATAGAGATTCTCCTGATGAACATCCATGGCCCGATTGCTTTCTTCCTCAAGGGTTTTACAATCAAAACCTTTGAAAAATTAATCAACAAGGTGGATAGTCTATAAGAAGAAGCCAAATAGTTCCCTTTCCAAGACCAGTCAGCCAAGCCCAAACCTCAAAGGACATTTGAGAAGAAACTAGGCGTAGTCATAGTAGTCAATAAGGGGAAGTAGCCAGCTAGGGTTCAGTCAGATAGGCCTCGAGCTCAACAGCCTCATCTATCACCTCCTCTATCACCACCTCAGCCATCATACCAGCCACCTCAATTTCCATAGCGGCAGCCACCACCGCCTCCTCCTCAGCATCATCAGCAATAATATTCCTACCTAACACCAAGTAGCTATTCCTTACCTACTCTTGTTGATAGATTAAATAAATCTTATTCATTCAAGATGGAGGTAGTCAAAAAGATCTCTAAGAATCTCTTAAATAAGTCTAATTTCTAATTACTAGAGCCTAAGAGGCTGAAAAGTGGGCAAGAGTCATGATCCAAGCTATTGGCCCTACCACTGCATGTTAGGCCACGTCTTAAAAGATTGCATTTCCTTTAAGGACTAGCATGAGCATAGCTTCAAGTCGGGTGCCATTGTCATCCCCAAGGAATACCTATTAGAACAACCTTCTAGTTTTATTAGAGTAATGGTTGGGGATACATGCAATCTTCTTAAGACAAAGGAAGGTTGGGATATCTTCCTATCCCAAACCTCCAAGAAAATTATTTCTAAGATCAAGAAATTACCCTTGTAGGTGCCTAAGATAGCTCAAACCTCCAACTCTAAGGAAGGTTTGCAAGTTGCTAAGGACAACTTGTGGGTGGTAAGAGCCTAGCAGCAGTAGTGACAACCTCCACTTTCCCGAGAAAGTATAGTAGTGTAACCACCGACCCAAGCACTCCTTCCACAGTTATAGCTATAGTTCCTCCAACTAGCTCTTCTTCTTGTATAGCGAGGTAAAATCCCTCACTCTGCTTATTTTACTTGATTTCTATTTTATACCTCCATCCAAATCTAAGAAATCAATGAATAAAGCTGATTCCACTTTCATTTGTGTCACTTCTGATGATCTTCCTAAGTTTATTTCTATAACTAGCCCTCCAAGTCTAATTAATAATAACTTTAGTTCTGATCACTCTTCTTCTTCTGATTTGGAAATGGATTATCCATTCTTGAATCACTCGGGTTCATCCATTAAGATTGATTTGGAGTCATTAACTCTGATGATCCTATAGGAGAAGCTGTAGGTGAACCTGATAAGCAGTAGAACTTTCCACTAAACCATCTCATGAAGTCACTGAAGTTAACCTTCATAGTGACAAAGTTCTACCTCCTAGGATAGCACCTCAGAATAAGGGTAAGCAAGTCATTGGTTCTAGCGATCAAGTAGCCCCTCCATAGAATGCTCCACCTACGGATATGCTTGTGGAGGACCAACCCAGAGTTGACTACAATATCCTCGCTCACCTGAGAAAATTGCCAGCTAAGCATATATGTTGCTCTTATCCTATCCAAAGAGATGAGGAAGCATTGATCAAAGAGGAGGCATGTTATTCAAGAGAAGCCCGTGGAGTTACATTCACTGATGAAGATCTTCTTTTGGGAAAAATCAAGCACAATCGTCCCCTCTACATCACAGTGGATATGGGCAGATTCAGACTCTCTAGGGTGTTAGTTGAACTAGGTGCATCAGTGAACATTATGGTTCTAAAGACTCTTGCATACTTGAGCATTGACATCTTTGAACTCCGAGGTGATCAGATGATGCTGAGAGGATTCAATGACCAAGGCGAGAGGGCTTTAGGCTCCATAGTGTTTCCATTAGAGATAGATGACTGGAAGACAATGGCCAAGTTCTACATAATTGAATCAGATATGTCCTTTACTGCTACATGGAAATAACATGGTTCCATCCTCCTTACATTAGTGCATCAAATTTCGAAGAGGTGGAATCGAGTATTGTGTTAAAGGAGACTTAAAGATATTTTTAGTTAGAGAGGTCAAGATATATGAGGATGTGGCCTATTACCTTCCTCAAAATTGAAAATCCTATTCTACAAACTTGGTTAATGTTCAAAAACAAAAGTAAAAGAAGAAGAAGAAGAAGAAAGAAAAAGAAAAGAGAAATGAAAAAGAAAAGAAAATGAATAGTGAGCGAGAATCAAAAATTGTGGAAGAAGTAGAACCTAATGTTAGATTCCACCCACAGTTTGCTCTTTCATATGAACACATGGGTAGGATGACTCGACCCCCACTAGGTAGAGGAAGAGGCAAATCCATAGGCATTCCAAAGGTGGAAGACCTCCTTGCTGGTGGCCAGTAGGAGCTATGTTCCAGCTCACAAGACTACCCCGCTATCCACATAGACTTAGAGTCCAGTTCGGAGAATGTGTCTCATGTGGTTAGCATGACAACCAACCCCTCTTAGTGGGTCCCTTTGGAGGTGACATTTGAGCCAGATAGTGATGAAGACCAAGCCTCCAAGCAAAGCATGAATGTATATGAATCATTATTATGTTGAACAGTCAACCAGCAGTTGAGAACCTTAGCTCTAACCCCACTTTCTTCCCAAAAGGTTTGGTAGTTAAGGAGGCCCCCAAGTCATCCATAGATGTCAAGCCAAAAAAGTTTTTATTGGGAGCATCATCCTCAAGTCAAGAAGATGATGTAAAACTTGAGGATGATTTATATAAAGATTTAATACAATTACCTTTTGATTGGTATTCACCTTGTGTTCTTAACTTAGCAGATAAGGGATTAATCCCACATACTTGGTCTAAACACATATCGGATTACTTTGAAAGGTTATAGGACAACTAAAGCAAATATTCTTAATTAAGAGAAGAACTAGGATTTAGCATTATGGGTCCAGTCGACAATGACAAAATTGTCTAGTCATCACCAATCATTTGGAGTCTGATAGGTTCTTCTTAAATCATAGTAACTCTTATGAGAAGTTATATTTAGATACTTTAGATGACCTAAATGATCTTGAAGTCAAGAATGGGCCACCAAAGTTTGATGAAGAAATCAGATCAATCATTGACAAACTCAAAGAAATCAACTTAGGAACAAAAGAAGATCTACGCCCGATAAACATCAGTTCCTTATTAAATGAAGAAGAAATCAATGACTTAGTTAGGCTATTGATTGAGTTTAAGGATTGATTTGCATGGAGTTATGAAGAAATGCCTAATTTATCTCCAAACATAACAGTCCACAAACTAGTAATAGATCTTAATGCTAACCCTATTAAGTAAGCTCCCAGATACATGCGATTAGACATTGAGCAGCAGGTCATTTCTAAAATCAAGAAATTGATCGATGTTGGCTTTATCAGGGTAGAAAAATATCCCACCTGGTTGGCCAGTGTCATTCCAATTAAGAAAAAGAATGGCCAAATTTGCATATGCATCAATTTTAGGGATCTCAATAGGGCATGTCCTAAGGATGAATTTCTACTTCCTATACTAGAGTTGATGGTGGACATTGCCTCATCTCATGCATTATTCTCTTTCATGGATGGGTTATCTGGCTACAACCAAATTAAGATGGCTAATAAGGATGAGAAAAATAATTCTTTTCAAATCTCAATCGAAATCTATTGTTATAAGGTCATGCCTTTCGACCTTAAAATGCCAGTGCTACATACCAACAGGCCATGACACGGATCTTCAATGAACTCATTCATCATCAGGTTGAATGTTACATTGATGATCTTGTAGTCAAAAGTAAAGAAAAGGAAGACCATCTTTTTGGCTTGAGAGCAGTTTTCAAATGATTAAGATATTTTAACCTTAAAATGAATCCTCTGTAGTGTGCATTCAGAGTAGCTTCAGAAAAATTGCTTGGGTTTTTTGTCTGGCATCGTGGAATAGATATTGATCTAGAGAAGATCAAGGCTATCTTATAAATGCCACCCCCTAAAAGTCTAACTCAACTCAGATCATTCCAAGGGTGGTTAGCTTATCTAAGATGCTTCATTTCTAACCTATCAAGAAGATGCCAGCCATTCTTAGCACTTGTCAAAAGAGATGCTAAGTTCAAGTGGGATGATAAGTGCCAGCATACTTTCGAAGACATTAAGCACTACCTGATGATGCTGCTAGTTTTAGTAGCCCCTATCCCGAGCAAGCCAATAATATTATGTATCACTATATTAGATGACTCCATTGGCACTTTGTTGGCTCAAACCAATGATAAAGGAAAGAGAATGCACTCTACTATCTTAGTCATCATCTAATCCCTGTCGAGGTAAACTACCTACCTATTGAAAAGCACTACCTAGCTTTAATCTTTACATCCCTAAAGCTACGACATTACATGCTTTCTCATAAGGTGAATCTGATCTCTAGTATCAATCCACTATAATATCTCATGACATGGCCTATGCTATCCAGATGGTTGGCACATTGGTCCTTGACTTTTTCAGAGTTTAATATCATATTTGTACCCCTCAGTGCAGTGAAAGGACAGGCACTAGCAAACTTCTTAACAGCCCACCCACTTCCTGTTGATTTCCCGCTTAGTGATGACATCCCCGATGAACAAATCATGAACTTATGGGACACTGATATTCACCATTGGGAGATGTATTTTGATGGTGCGGCTTCTTTTCAAAAAGGAGAAGAACCATGATATACTCTACCAGGAATGGAACAAGTAGGAATAGTCCTTCTAACTTCAGACCGTAATGTAATAAGATTCTCATATCATATGTCCAATCCATGCACCAACAGCAAAGCTAAATATGAGGCTCTAATTGTAGTGCAGGTTAGCCATTATCATGCATCGAGCATCATCTTTGAGATTCTCAATTAGTTAACAACCAAATTATTGGGTCTTATAAAGTTCTGAAGTCTAAGCTCCATCATTACCATAAGTGTACCATGGAGTTGCTGGCCTAAATCCCAGAGGTTACCTTCTACAAGATTCCTTGAGGAGAAAATAAAGTAGTAAATGTATTAGCTAAGCTTGTCAAAGAGCTAGCCTCTAAAAGATGAGTCCATACTAATAAGGGTCTAAAATAGATAAGTCCTATCTTCTGTTGATGCTGAACTCATTGAGAGACTCTCTCTTGAAGGGGAGGTTGCCATTTCCAGAAAGGATGATGAGTCAGATTGGAGGCAACCATTCATGGATTATCTAAATATAGGTAAACTATCTCAAGAGAAGTCATTAGCCCATCAGGTGAAGTAGAGAGCCCTTTTATACACTCTCGTGGATGGCTTTTTATGCTGGCAGTCTTTCGATCATATGTGGTTATGTTGTTTGGACAAACACAAAGCCCATAAGATCATTACTAAGGTATACTTAGGTTTATATGGAGTGCATCAATCCGGTCTGAAGATGAAAGTCAAGATCAAAAGACTAGCATATTACTGGCCTTTGATGATCACAAACTACATGGATGTAGCTAGGAGATGTCACCAATACCAAGTGCATGGTGTGGTCCTACACCAACCACCCAACATTCTACATCCTACATTGGCCTCATGGCCATTCGAGTGTTGGGGTACCGACATAGTGGGTCTGATTGATCCTCCTTCCAAGGGTCATCAGTTCATTCTAGTTGCCACCTATTACTTTTCCAAGTGGGTAGAGGTAATCCCACTCAGAGAGGTCATAGCTCAACATGTGCTCTAATTTTTCAGAAACCATATCGTATATAGGTTTGGGGTGCCTTGATGAATTATATTCGATAATGGTACTGCATTCAAGAGCACTAAAATCAAACTTTGCAGAACATATAGGGTACTATTCATCAATTACGAGGGTAAATGGCTTAGCAGAAGCCTTCAACAAAAATCTCATCCAGATATTAAAGAAGACACTCGACAACAACTAATGATAATGACATGAGTAGTTAGTTGAAGCTTTGTGGGCTTACTGCACCACATACAGGACTCCAATTCAATCTACCCCATTCTCCTTAGTGTATGGGTCTGAAGCAGTTCTACCATTAGAAGTCTAATTCCCATCATCAAGGATAGTTATGGGTAGTAAAATCATAATGGAGTAGAATTCCAAGTTATAGTTAGAAGAGCTCAAAGGTTTGGAGGAGAGACACCTCCAAGCATGCCAGAACCTCGAGTTGTATAAAGCCAAAATGATTCAAGCTCATAACAAGTTGGTCCGTCCTAGAGCTTTTCAAGTAGGAGAGCTTGTTTTAGTTCTAAGAAGACCAATTGTTGCCTGTCGAAAGATGGGAGGCATGTTTGAACCCACTTGGGAAGGCCCTTTCACCATAGAAAAGGCCTACCAAGGAGGATCCTATTAGCTTATAAATTCTAAGGGAGAATGTCCTATGCTTCCAATCAATAGACTCTACCTAAAAAATATTATTTATAAATCTTGTTTGAAAATAATTATCAATAAAACTTCTTTTCATTTCAAATTCCATCTATTCAAATTGGTTAGAAAAATCTTTGCTTGCGAATTTGTCATGATGTGTTTAGGGTAGGTGTAAGAAACTCAAGTGGCATCCTATCCTTTAGCACACAACACCAACACAAACTTCACACAACCACATATAAAATAAACACATATCTTTTATCTTGGGCTATCTTGAAGTGGGAGCAAGTATACACTCATTAGCTTGCTCTGGGGTAAAATACTACCTTGCTAGTGTATCTGATGGTCCCTTGTTCAAGAAGATGTAAGTATGCTATGCTTTCTTTCCTAACTCGACTGCACATCAATGAGCACCTTGTTAGCATGGTAGGCCTTACTACATGGTCGATAAGCTACCCTCATGTTGGCTCCATTTAAGAGGGTGTAAGTCTGCTACACCTTCTTCTTAAACTATCCATCGTGAACTAACTTGGTTGAGTATATATGATAAAAACATAAACACATATCTTTTATCTCGAGCTATTTTGATGTGGGAACAAGCCCCCTGTGGCACTCACTCATTAGCTGCTCTAGGTCAGGCTGACATATTACCTTGTTAATGTGTCACCCCAATGGTCTTTTATTTAGAAAGATGTAAGTCTTCTATGCTTTCTTTCTTGATATGATCGTTGCACTCGACGAGGGCCTTATTAGCATGGTAGGCCTTACTGCATGGTCGTTAAGCTACACTCATGTTGGCTTCATCTAAGAAGATGTAAGTCTACACCTTCTTCTTGAACTAGCCATCGTGAACTAACTTGGTCAAGTTGAGGATTAGGGTAAGTCCCCTAGCAACTCCTTTCCTCTTGACTACTTTAAGTCTGGGTTTAGTCCTTCTTTGTGACTCTATACTTGGTAGTTACTTTTAGGTCAGGTTGACCTGCTGCACCATCAACGGGCATCCCAGCGGTTCATCCCTACTTTGAAAGATGTAAGTCTACTACTCTTTCTTCTTAAGTATAGTCGTTGCATACCGACGGACAGCCCTAGGTTGCATAGCACTTATCAAATTGAATATAAACTATCCCAACAATCAGTTTAACTTTAGGAAGATGTAAGCCTACACGCCTTCTTTATAGACTGATTGTTACACACCGACGGGAACCTTAGGTTGGTTGGTGTTTGCTATGTTGATAGCGACCCACCTCGTGGATACACTATTGGCAGATGTAAGACTATTACGGTTTCTCCTTAAGTTGGCCACCGAATACTTATAGGCTTTCTTTTTAGGGTTCTAGATAAAGCTCCTAGAGGCACCTCCCCAATGGGCACTCTATTTGGATCACATCCTCTGCGAACCCATTTAGACACTACCCTGGTTACTTTTGGATTGGAAAGTCCCCATTTCCTAGTAGCCACCCCTGTGGTTGGAGACTTGGTCTTACAAATATACAAATTCTCCCTTGGTCTAATAAGTCTGAGATAGGCTAGGTTGATATGAGCTCCTTCTTAGTATGGTCCCTCGCACACCAATAGGGTCCATGCAAATATATAAACAAAATAAAATATATATCTTCACTTATGGATTAGAAGAAAAATGCCCCAGCGGTACCTTTTCCCAAGCAAGCATCCTATCTTTAGGGCAGTGTCAGCAAAACTCCCTGTAGGAATCACCTAACTACTTTTGAGTTGAGATAAGTCCCCAGGTCGGCATCCTCTCAGTAGTCGCCCCTAGGTAGGGTTCAACTTATTGCGCCACCAACAAGTCACCTCGGCGATCATCCTTGCTTTGGAAGATATAAGTCTACCACACATTCTTTCCAGCACGACCATTGCACACCGATGGGCAGCCTTAGGTTGGGTTTGATTTGTTGTGCTATCAATTGATCACCCTAGTGATTCCTTGTTTAGGAAGTTGTAAGTCTACAAGATTTCATCCTAACTTGACCATTGCACACCGAAAGGCACCCCCTAGGTTGGTTAGCTCTACCTCACAGCCAGTAGACTATCCCTTTGGATTTGTAAATTTAAGATAGGTCCAAGCTCATATTAGCCCCTTCTTAGTAGATCAATCATACACTGATGAGATCCATCTAAAATGAAATTAATTGTGACTATTCTTAAGTCAATGTGAGTTCACAGTGGCATTCGCTCAATAGTCACCTTAGGTCAGGTTCGAATTATTGTGCTATCAACCGATCACCCCAGTGGTCCCTTGTTTAGAAAGTTGTAAGGCTACAAGCTTTCTTTCTAACTTGACCATTGCACATTGAAAGATAACCCTTTGGTTGGATAGATGATGGTAGGCTATCCCTTTAGATTTGTAAATCTAAGACATGACTAGGCTAATATTAGCTCCTTCTTAGGGATCCATCGCACACCGACAGGATCCATTTCATCAAAATCACCATCCTCCCTCCAGGGGAGTCCAAGTTTAAAGTGACCTTACCCTCAGCGGGTCTAAGCTCATATCTCTAGCATATGTGCCCTCAAAACTAATTCATATCCTCTCCCTAGTGGAGCTTCAAATCATAAGTCCACAAATCAAATTGAATTCTCATCCTCAGTGGATACCCCACCAATCAAATCAAACTAATTTCCTCCATAGTGAGGGGTGAATCATATCCTCTCTAGTAGAGCCCTCAAAAAATAAAATAAAATAAAATCTCTATCCCTAGTGGGTAATATAAACCTGCTTCCCTAGTATAAGGTTCATGCACTCATCCCCAGTGGATCTTTTCTCCCTAAATCACTATTAAAATCAAACTTTTATCCTCTATGGATAACCTAAACCTGCTTCTATTGGAAGGTTCACATGCTTGATCCCTCAGTGGATCCTTCCTTCCTCCCTTATGCCCTTGGCATAAGTTGAGTTACATTGCACTCAGATCTTGATTCCTTCAACATCTCAGGTTTAGAAGTAGATCATCTCTATTAGTGGTTTCCATCCTTTGACATTGTTGATCATCTCGGTCAACACCAATACGTGCAGTGCGCTTAGTCAAGTACACCACAACTATTGGACGCCCTTTGTTGACCTCACTTTTGGAGTGAGCTCTCAACTTCCTCATCATAGATCTAAGACTCTTGTAAACACTAAGAGCTTCTTATTCTTAAGACACTTTTAGTGATTAAGTGAACACTTAACCTAAGCCTAGAGACTTAGAAGGATTAGCCATGGGAATAGGTTATGCCTTAGGGATTTAAGAAGACTTGCCAACCCTATAGCCTTAAACCCAATCCTTGCTTCCTTCCTCCAAACCAAACCTCAATTTCAAACTCAAGATCACAAATCCAATCCCAAATCAAATGATTGAAAACCATGATTAAATTCAAATTCCAAATCCCTTCTTAAGCCATTTGATTTTATCTTATGGACTTAGCCTTAACCAAATTCAAATCAACCATAATTCAATTGATTTTCTCAAATATTAAATTTAATCTCAAATCAAATCCCAAACCCAAATTCCAAATCAAATCCAACCCCAAATTATTGAAACCCATGATTAAATTAAAACTCCAAAATCTCCTCCTAAGCCATATGAACTACCATCATATGCTTAGCCAAAACCCCCTTCAAATCAAATCAAACTTGGTTGATTTCTTTATAAATCAATCATTCCTTCATTTATAATCATAAATATAAATGAAATCTAAATTCAAACTATTCAAATCAAATCAAACTAAATCAAACCAAATCAATTCTCTACTTAAGCCCTTTTGACTTACATCCCTCAATTTGGTTAGTTTTGCTTCCAAATCACTCCAAACCCAAGTGATTTTCTCATGAATCATTTATATCTTCATTTATATTTATAAATGAAATATAAATCCAAATGGCCAAAACCAAACCCAAATCAAATCAAATTTCAAATTTTAGCCTTTTTAGCCAAATTCTTGAACTCGGCTAACTAACTCCCAAATCAACTCAAAACCCATGGATTTCTTCATAATTCAATCATCCCTTCAATCAATTACCCAAATATAAACACAAACTATAATTATCAAACCAAACCCAAATCAACCCAAGTCAAGCCCATGTTGACCCCTTTTGACTTGAAATTATCATATGAATCAAAATTCATTTAAATCCAAACCAATTGTAAATGGATTTATATCTTTCATCCTAAGTTCATATGTGAGTTCAATTAAACTTGAATCAAGCCATGATCAAGCCAATTGACCCATTTAGGTCCACTTGAAGTGACCTGACCTGACCCAATCTCTAATCCAACCCAAATTGGATTGAACTAAGGCCATCTAAACCTCAACATGATCAACAATCATCCTAGGATGACCAACTACCTTGAATTGGGTCAAACCAAGTCAACTTAGCCCAAATAAAACCTAAACTAGCCAAAACCAACCATATGCCAAATTTATTGAAATCATTGACTCAAACCCACTCAAGATCATTGATTAACATGACCAAACCATCAATTGAGCCAAACCAAGTTTAATTGGCCATTTGATCTAAGTTGACCCAAATTGGCCTAAAAAGCTAAAATAAGTCAAATCATGATTTAATCCAAATTGATTGCAACCAATGGCTTAAGTTCATTTCAAATCACTTATTGAACTTGACCAAAGTCATGATTGAGCCCAATTTGACCAATTGGGCAACTTGACCCATCCTAGCCCAAATTAATCTAAAGGGTCAAATTGGCCAATATCCAAATTAATTTCAAATTAAACTAATTCAAAGCCTACAATCATTTTCAATTAACCAATTGAACATGAACCAACACTTAACCCAACACAATTTAGTCAAATTGGTCAAATATGTCAACTTGACCCATTTGGCCCTTTTGAATCAAAATGAGTCAAATTCAAACCTAAGTCAAATTAATCAAAACCAATTGAACCAAAACATCCCAAATCATCATATAAACCTAACCTAAGCTTTGGTTTGACCCAATTTGACCAAATTGGTCAACCCAACCCAACCTAACTGAAATGAGCCTATTTTGACAATATGAAGCCAAATCACCCAACCTTATGGAACCTTGGTGGCTGACCTAACCCAACCCAATTGACCCTAGATTAGCCCCAAGCCAGTCCAAATCCAAGTGGGACCCAATATAAAGGAGTTGACCAATGTGCAAAGCTCTTTGCATAGGATTCTTGCCATAAGTGGCAAAGTCCACTTTGCCTTTCCCATAGCAGTCCTCCACTTGCCAAATGAGGCATTCCTAAGACATCCTAGCCCAACCTAAACACCTAGCACTTGGCAATGGACCAAAGGTAACCTCTCCCTTTCCCCTTCTCATGGTCGAACACACAATGGACACAAGGAGGCAATCACCCACCATCTACCCAAATCCTCCGTTGGGTGGCCTGACATGGCTTCGACCACTCCGGTAGGCTAGCGATGGTGAATCGGTTAAATTTTTTAAAATGATCCTATCCATCAATCAAATGCAATAGAGGGGTATGCCCCCTCAATTTGAGCAAAAATCATCGCATTCAGCATTCTATGAGTTCATTAAGTCATTTTAAAATCTCTCAGTAATTCCAAGCATTCCCGAAGCCTCCCTCAATCGGATTTCCTCTCTACATGTGAAACCAAAATAGGACAAGCTTCTCCTATGCAATACTCATTCTCCAATTGATCAAATACCAATTTCTCACACCCACCATCCTCATACTTCATCGAAGCCAACCAAATCATCCCCAAGCCTTCCCGACTAACGAAGACTAGAGTTTGATCAAGCCCAAAGCTCTTACATGCGTGGCTTGGTCGACCGAGAGCTCTACACTAATTCAAACCTAAATCTTCTCAATAGGGCTTCATCTTTATTAAAAGAAACTACCTCCATCGATCCCACCGCCGAACATTAGCTATAGTGAGGTAATTTTGCAAAATTAAGCTCCCTAGTGAAAATAGGTTGGTCTTTTGTGAAGTAAAGATTCATTTGAGCGAATCTTAGCCATTGGATGTGTGCTCCCTTCCCCGAAGGTGTGGGATGAATTTGGAGACAATATGAGCATGGGTGAGCTCAAATCAAATAGGAAAGATGGATGACATCCGTCTTTTGCCGCTCACGAATAGAATGGATCATGGACCATCCATTCTGCCTGATCAGAATGGATGATCATGATTTAATCGCCTATTAGATCCTCTGATTCCTCCTCTAAACCATGAATTGAATCATGGTCGTCCGATCCTAGATCGGACGGTCCACGGGGAAAGCGTGTCCACCGCCTTTTGAGTCACCACGATGAATGTGACAACTTAAATATTCAATACCATTACGCCATGTGGAAAGCATGTCGCATTAGCTGTCATGTGGCCCGACGAGATTAAGGCTTTAATTAGGCTTAATTAATCTATTTTTAAGCCTGCAACTTCTAAAAATCTTAACTAATCCTAGAAAAATCCAAAAAATACAAACTAAAGCTCATTTTGAAGATATTTTTTAGTCGAATCTAGGAAAATAATTATTAATTAATTTTGAATAGTGATTTTAGCATAATTAAGGTTTAATTAAAAATTTAATTAGCTTAATCGTTCCGTAACTAATCACCTAATTAATCTCAAATTTTTTGTGGATATTTAGGGGGATGACCTATACCTCCTCTATTTTTCTAGGATTTTATTAGTTGCTTAATTAGGGAAATTAATTGATGAATTCTTAATCACTCTCTTCATTTAATTAGTGATAATTAGTGAATAAATAATGACATAGTTAATTATTTAAGCCTAATTACCTCTGTTGATCAATAAGGGAGCTTAGGGAATGTGCTTAGGATATTTTTCCTAAATCATTTCCTAAGTTTCTTTACTTTTTGAATCAAATTAATTAATGATTAATGAGGTAATTAATTATTTAATTAATCAATGAATTTTTAAATAAAATTAGAGCTTAAAGTGATCAAATATAGGACTTAGGGATTGAGATTAAGGCCTCTTTCTTGATCACTTTCTTAAAATTAATTTCATTTCATTAATTGAACATGCTTAATGCTTGACCAAATGGATTAATGAGCATAATTAACTTGATCTAAAATCCAATTCACATCTAATTACCTTTAATCAATTTTGGGTAGCCCTTTAGATGTTTAATAGTCTAAAAGAATTTAATGAAATTATGATTAGCTTACATGTGTAAGAAAACCATAAAAGTAATTAATTAAATCCCTTAAGCCTAATTAACTATTAATCATGAGCCAATTGCATTAGGCCCTTTTCATTTCTTAGGAGCATTGCTAATTTACTTTTCATGTGGTTGCATATCATATTGGTTGATTATTAATTAGTTAATTAACTTAAGGTGATATAGGTAAGGGTTAATTAATTGACTTAATTCATACCCTAACCTAATTAAGAAATAAAATCAAACTAATTATTCTTCATTAAACCAAATTAACTCACATATGTGGCATTGGATTAGGATTAACAAACCTCTTTCACATTCCTTAATTCAAACCAAACATAAAGCTCAAAAATGGCATTAAAGAACTTTAGTTTATTTTAAATAATCTTATTTAGTTTGATTTTCCTTAGGACTTAGTTGGATTGAATGAAATCACATAATTGTGTTGTTTTATTTCCTTCCAATCATGCTCAATATTGTATGTCATATGATTCATGCATTCATGTCTTTCAAATTAATCAAATAAAAATGATTTCCTTTATGTCAAATTACATGTGTTGATTTAAATTAAAACATGTGTGGCTAATATTACTATTAAATCTGAAATATATTTTTAAAAGTTTATTAATGAATGAATATACATATATATTGTAACTTTAGTTATATATACATAGGAAATGCAAGTGAATATAAATTTAGTGTATGAATAAAGTCTCTTACTTGCATTCATATGTCAATTTGTATAAGTAAGAATGTTAGCAGGTATATTTGTCTAGACATCCCAGGAACACACGGCTTTAAGTATCCCTAAGGAGGTTCTTACCTCATTCCCTTGGTGCGAAATAATGATAATGTACCTGCTTGATTTCATTCTTATGCATTTGGACATCAAAATTTAGACAGAGCTTTAATTCATTTACATAAAATAAATAAATCAAATCAAAATACAATTTTTGCATGGCTTTCTATTCTTGTTGTTGTTTATACATCCATATATATCTAAGGATAGCAGGTATATTAATCTGAACATTGCACAGACTCATGACTTTAAGTAGCCCCAATGAGGTTCCTACCTTGTTCCCTGGGTGTTAAACAATGGTGACGTACTTGCTTAAAACTTTTATACATGTGAATGTGTACTTAGCTTATGAATGAAAACCTCCCTCTTTCTATTAAAAAAAGACATGCATTCATGCTTTGCTTAATTAGTTGAGTTAATTAGTCATGTGATTTAAGGTTCTTTCTTTATGCTTTTGTATAAGAATCTAGATAGAGCTTTAAATTAATATGACAATATCATTCAATCAAATGGAATATTAATTCCAAATACATTTACTCACATTCATAATTTAAGTGTGCTAAGATATAAATTGCATGTATAGCTATGCTTAGGGTTTAAACATATGCATGATATACATGATGGAAAGAAATGAACAAACATGTGTTGTGTGATAATAATTCATTCCAACTAATCTTAAGATGTCTTTCTTATTGAATAAGTTTATTTAAAGTGAACCTAAACTTAAGACTAATTAAAATATGTAATAAGTCATTCACTAAAGGGAATTGATTAATTAACTTGCTTTCGATGTGACTTAAGGTAGGGATAAAAGAGAGTGATCATCTCTTTCTTTCTATTTATAACACTTAGTTGTTGAGTGTAGGTCAAGTGAAACAAAAGAAAAAATTAAGTAAAATTTCAAATTAATTAAACCATTTAAAGTGAAACCAGGCTTGATAATTAAATGTCCTTAATTCTTAGAAAATCTTAACTTAAAAAACTACAAAACCACTCCCCACACATTAGATTAAGTCACCACTTCTAGCTTTATGTTGGAGGTGTATGATTTGATTTATGATGTATATTATGTAGGCGAATGTTAGGGTGTATGACTTGTAGACTGGATGTTAGGCCGTGATTAGCCTAATCATATTTTCTGTGGGAGATTATGCTTAAGGGGTGCTTAAAATAAATATAAATGCTCTCTTTTATAGGTTGTTTAACCCCTAAGGATAATCTACATTAAGACTAGTGGACTTGGTTACCTATGTGCAGGGTGCTAAATCCAAATTATTCATATAACTACTTGGGTTATATGGTGTGTTTAGCTAGCACTTATTTTGCAGTGTAGTTAAATTTACTCCATTCTTTTAATGAAATTGTGCATTAGGATTTTGGTTAAGTGTTATGAGGGTTAAGGATGAACATTGGCTAGAAGGTTTGATCTTAGGGTGCCATGTGATGCCTAGAAGCCTACCAAATCAAATGGAGAAAATAAAATAAAGAAATAGAGGGAGCATGAAGACTTGAAGATCCCCCATAACACTCATCATTTTGTATTTTATAATTATTTTTTCATATACCGGGTTGTATAAGGGTAGAGCTCGGCTACCCATTTCTTTTTTGTACGGTGGTAGTTGACCGCACCAGCCTATTATTCTTTCACGTTGAGATTATAAAATTGTTTGATGATTTATTTGCATTATGCAATATAAATGGCATGTGTTTTCTTAGTTTCTTTATATATGATGATTTAATGTATGGTTTGGATCCATTTAAGCTCTTAGGGAAAAATAAATTTTCTACCCCAACTACAACTCATAACTAGATTTTCTAAAATAACTCATAACCTCACATAAAGCCTAGGCATTAAATCAAGATATTAAAATATTTAGCAATCCCTTAACTGGATGTTCTATGCTTAATATCATGCATGTCATTTTGATTTCACTCTTGCTAAGAGAGCTTTCCATCATTCCCAGTTAGAGAAAAGGCTTGACCTTTGAGAGCCTATGATGGAAAATACCTCTTTCTCTTTTGATTTATCCCATAACTAGCTTCATCATATATTTAGGCATATAAAATCCTATAGCCTGTGTCAAACATAAAGAGTCAAAATCAAATAAAATTTGATAAGATTTGCATCAGACTAAGTCATTATTCATATTACTCATGCTCAAGTCTCTTAGAGAGTGGATTTAAGGATTTTAAATTTTCCTAAATAAAAATAACCTAGCCATCTTACAAAACATATGACTTGACCACATGGTTTTAAAATGTAAGAGGGGTTAGCTGGGTGCCACTCAAGGTGATTATAAGTTCAGTTGGGTGGTTTACTCTCTCTTATGGAGGTAAACAATATACTCACTTTCACCTTAGATATAGGTCATGCTTTAGCCCTCGCTAAAGCTCCCTAGATTTAGGATTTGAGATTGTTGTTTTCATTTAGGGCTATAAGTATAAATCCTCACCTCTTAGGCATTTCCATAATCTTGTATTATGGAATTCTAAGTCCTAGATTTCTAATAAAATTTTAACTCAAATATATAATTCTTCTCAATTCAAAACATATAAAGCCCAACCATAGGATAGTTATGGATGCTCACTAGGCTTCCTAGTATCATGAGCACCCCTACTCATCTCCTTTTAGCTTTGATAATAAGTCTTTACTTTTGATCTATCCCATTTGATCTTCCAAACATAACCAATTTATTAATAGTCCTATCTTTGAATTCTTTGGAGACAATAATTACCTACTTTAATCAAGAATGTTCCTAAGGAATTCACCTTTCTTAGGATATAATTAACTATGGGGGCTTGCCCCCATAAGGAACTTTAGAACGGTTTAAATAAACCATACTTTATTCATCCATAAAAATTAGGAGAAAAATTTATGGTACATTTGAAGACCCATCATGCCTTAAGAGTCCTTATTAGGTGATTAGATCCATCGTAGGTTAGTGATTTATATCTTTTGAGATAGTGCACTATTCCTTGGTGTCATACACGATCATCTCTCAATAAGTACATCCTCAAATCGGCACCACGCATCACATGTGCGCACATAACCAAAAATAAATACCATAACTCCTCTTGAGCTATATAGTTTGACCCATTGGAGCAAATCAAAGTTGTTATTAGGTATATTTGCCTCCACTAGTGGGTCATGTTATTGTTCAACATAAACAAGCACTACGATGGCTCTGTGACCAGCATTATAATTTTTGTGAGCCCTTCTAAACATTTTAATTACCAAGGATGATGCTTCATGGTCATGCTTGCCCAGAGTAAATGTAATATCTTGTGTGGTAGTACGTTCCCCTGATGTACTGCTAAGTGGATTAACAATAATGAATTTCAACTTTGGCCTATAATTCATCTTATTCTCAATAGGGATAGCTGGTATTGCCTTTGAAAGCCTATCAATGTTGAAACCTTTCTTGGAGGTTGGAGCTTTAGGGTTGGGCTGATTCAAAATGATCAAGTTCGGCCTCTTTCCCTTCTTGAATGCATTTGGCATTCCAACAAACTTAATGAGAGGCTTAGTGATAGGTCCAGCGGGTAAAAATTGGACAACCTTAGAAAATATTCTGAACTGGAGAGTGGCTCCAGCAGAACCAGCGTTGATTATTGCTTGAGGGAATCTCATCGTGGATCCCTCACTGAGCTTGACAGTCATCATATTCTTGATGTTTATCATTTGATGAACCTAGTTTTAAGATTTTAAAAAATTATAACACTATTTTAAGTCTATGATAACACCATATATTTTAAACTTCTCCAGCTAGGGATGGAGAGAGAAGTGAACCTAAGTGGAGTCACTAGAAATCTAATTGCTAAAAAAAATACCTTTGAGGAAGCTCTCCTCCATCTTTATTGAGATGGATAGGAGTATATTTTTTATGAGATAAATTGATATATATATTCAACAAGATTTCTCCTAACATTACATTATATTTTATTTATATATAGTTCCCACTTCTTATGAACGCAGGCCTTCATAGCTAATTACCCCTCTTACCATAGTAAGAGAGCACCCTTGATAAAGGTTGGAAAACAAATATATCTATTTGATATGAATTGGTGTCTAACAATGCGTAATATGGCATAAATGACTGTCATTTAACTTAAAGTGTATATTAGGGGGGATAACGACAAACCCGTTTGAGGTCTCATAGTTTTGTCATCCTAGGTTATCATGGTCCTTAGTCTACTTAGCCAAGGGAAACTATTATTGATCAAAGAATCCTTATCAGCAGTCATGGGTTGCATTATCCAATGTGTCCTTATAGACTTAGGGTGATATTTACCTAAGGTGATAAATTTAAGTCAAACTTAGCTAACAACATACTTTTTGCTTATTAAATATATTCAAGAATTCATGGCTTGAGGAGCAAAGGCATTATGAAACATACGGGTTATTACCATGACTAAAATATTACGAGTCATATAGAAGCCAAGCCACTCGGTCAGACGGTTCAAGTCGTATTTACATTTCATGTGGTGCCATTTGGTGACAAAGCCACGTAGACAGAAGACACGGGTCGCATCCTTACTAGCATGAGATTATTCGAGTATGAAAATAGATATATTTAATTTGACATTAGCTATTTATGAGCAAAGATTTTTTTTAGCTTATCATTCTTGACAAATAATGATGGATGGGTGGATGATTATTTGCTATAAGTTATTTTGAATGATGAATTTCATCTAATTTAAGCATTTCTCCTCCAAATAAATTTTATAATCAACATGGTCATCATCAGGGAATAATTAGATTTTGTTGATTTGGACTTAGTCATAAGACCCAACTGGAAAATTAACCTGCAAATCATCCTTTAACATGGGAGTTAGGCAATTATTACTATGTCAGGGCTCATGCAGGCAATTTATTTTTAGTAAATGGCATAACATTAAAATATATTTATTAGGGTAGTGTATCAGTGCTTGATATCATTGTGGATCTATCAAATTAATGCCTTGGCATCGAGTGCTTAGCAATGTAGAATTTCAAGATAAGTATTCATATTGACCAACTAACTAACACCTAGGCGTTGATTATATGGCATCTGGTGTAAATCAAAGGTCAATTTAGAAAAGTTGATAGAAGGACATATTGTTTGAATGGAAAGGACAAACGGTGCTATGTCAAAGCACTGCTACACTACATTAATGCCTAACACATTTTCAATTATAAAATTAATCATAATGAAGACTTTTTTTGACCAGCATAGTAACCAACTTGACAAGATAACCAATGATGAGCAATTACATGTGAGCATTGCAGTGCTAGGTTACTATTTCAAAACCCAAGAGGTTGATGCCTCAGTGCTGACATTGTAGCACTGTGATGTTAGGCCAAGTTTAGCTTCTCATTTTTTCATTATGTATTCTCTATTCCTTAGAGGTCTCTCTCATTCTCTCAGCTTTCTCTCCTACTAAGAAAGTAATCATGTCGCTCAATAGGCTCGTTAACAAGAAGAGGGAGAAAAAGGGTGGGAGTAGGGGGGCTGCTCTCCTCTTTTTATAGGTATTCTCTTGAAGGGGGCATTTTATTGTAATCCCATCCCGCCCATTCCTTGTGTTCCCCATAGGCAATTATTGTTGTTCGGGTGAGGATGACAACGTTCTTGATTTAAAAAAAAATAGAGGATTCACCACAGCGTCGATGCTGTTGTTTAATGGGCAACCATTAGGGGAGGTTTGATCATCTAGATTTTTTAAGGCGGCAGCAACGCTGCGACGCCCCAGGCCGGAATTATAAAATTAACATTTTTCATTCATTTTATTTTTTTCATATCATTTTTCATTTTTTTTAGATATTGTAAATATGATCAAAAGCATTCAATTATTGTCATTTACTATAGTTGACTTGACCATATGCATATATTTAATTTTCTTATATTGTTTACAAGTGACCTCTATACGGAGCAAGAGAAATGGGGAACTAGATGTACACCTAGATTACACCACTGATTAGAGGACACTTTCCTAGAAAACTAGGGTTAACATGGAACTCACCCTTAAAAGATTGGCCAAGAATTATCTACACAATGAATATCCCTCTCACAACTCACAACAACCAAATGCACCAAATATAACGTCACTTCCATGATGATTCATCATGATGATTTATGATGCCTTTAAGTGAAAATGTGGGCGACCATTATAGGGAAACTTGACATGAGGAGTGATTGAGAGTTTATAGTGGAAAGATGATGGGTTTAGATGGATTTCATTGAAGGGATAAAAAGATAGATCTAGCTTAGTCTAGTTTGGGCTGACTTGAATGATCACCTCAGAAAAATAATCTTTAAGTGGTGTGAATAACTAAAATTAATATTTATTATTAGCTTAGAATATTAACTTATGATTGAGAGTTGTTGGTAGAAAAATGAGGCCTTTGAAGTATTTTAGGAAAAAGAAGACAAAATAAGTCCAAGTTCACCGGGGCTGGGCTTGCGGGGCTTTACCAGGATAACTCCATGCTGACCATCGAGGGTGCTAAGACGTAGGTTCTATTGCAATCACCACCAAGCTCAATAGTCTATTTTTCCAGCAGTGTCAACAAAATATCCCCACCATTGATTGCCAGCTTTCCGGCTTCGGTGGTGGTATGCTCGTCTTCGATGGTGATTCTCTTGGGTTATCGGCGGCGCTACTCAGTTACGTCGATCATTTTGTTTTTCTATTCATAAGTTTAAATCGTAGGAAGATTTACATACATACCACATGATTATTATATATTTATATATCTAACACTTAAAATTAGATATATTTTTTGAAGTAAAATTTACCTTTTGAAGCATAGAGAAGGTGATATATTTGTAAATATCAAACTTTAGGTGTTAGATATATAAATGCATAAGAATTGTGTGCTATGTATGTAAATTTCCATATTTAGTATCTAGTATTTTTCTATGCTTAAAAAAGTACATTTCATTTTTTAAAAGTCAGTGACCATGGTGGACGAGGCAAATGAAGGATGCATTACTTTGATATTGATAAGGATTCTTGTTTTTTTTTGTTTTGTTGTTTGATGTCCATGTGTAATTTCGTTTATGATAGATGCTTGTTATTTATTTAACTTGCGATATATGTTGTAATAAGTTGTTCCTGCTTTTTTTGGATCTGTAAGGTGGTTGGATTTTGTTTATTTGTCATCCTTTCTGCATTGGCAATTCCAATTCTATTTTCTTCCAGCATCACTACATTATTTTATTTATTGATTATGCTTCTGATTAGACTAGAGAGGGAGTCCAAGAGAAACTTGAATTATGGAGGTCAACCTTAGAGTCTAAAGGTTTGTTTAAGTAGATCTAAAATTGAATATATGGAGTGTAATTTTAGTTGTAGAAGTTCTAGTGGTAGTGTTGTGACATTAGGTGAACAAGTCATTAAAAGAGTAAGCGATTTAGATATTTAGTCTCTATTGTTCAAAATGATGGTGAAATAGATGGAGATGTTATTAATAGAATTCAAGTTGGATGGTTGAAGTGGAGGAATGCATCTGGCCTGTTGTGTGATAGAAAAGTTTTGTTTAAATTTAAGGAAAATTTTATAAGATGGTGGTAAGACTTATGACTTATTGCGAGAATGTTGGCCAATATAAAGAAGACTAAGACTAAGTTATTATTAGATGAGGATGCTTGTGTGGATGAGTGGCTTTACTCTTAGAAATAAAATGTGAAACGAGTATGTTCAGGAAAATGTTGGAGTAGCTCCAGTGGCAGATAAGATTAGGGAGAGTCTCCTTATATGATTTGGCCACATAAAGCATCAACCGTTCGATGACCCGGTTAGGAGAGTAGATGTATTAGATTTTCCTTAAATTAAGGTAAATTAAGAATAAAAGACTTGGTTAAGATGTGTAAAAAATGACCTTAGTATACTTGAATTAAATAAGAATTTGATAATAGGACACAATGGAGACGAAGGATTCATATAGCTGACCCCACTTAGTGGGATAAAGGCTTGTTGTTGTTGTTGTTGTGTTGTGTTTCCAATTATTATTTTGGTACAGTTTTCCCTGATAAATAGCATCTTTAACTCATATGCTTAGGTAACAGTTAATGATTGTTGATGGATATATAATTCTAGTAAACATGTTTTGATACCCATTTTTATAAGTCAGTATGATGAATCTTTATGTTTTGGTAAACAAGTCTTTATTAATGGAAGTTTTGGCTACTTTAATGTTATCTAATTCAGGTTTTCATTGTGCAGCTATTGACAGATGATTGTTCATTAAAATCTCGGGCATGCTTTTTTATTAAAATCCATTGTCCTCATTCTTCCTATAGAGGTATCTTTTGTTATGACTAGTATACACCTAATATTGTTAAATCTGAGTTCCTCAAACCTTGATCATTGTGAACTTGGTTTAAAAGCAATCATTGGTACAAAGAGATGATTTACAGTTGAATGGAAGTCACTAGAGAATACATAAAATTGGTTGCCAAGTTTAACTCATCTAAAGCTATTCAACATATTTCCCTTTGTTCTCATCAACTTGTATTTTGCCTAGAGGTCAGTTAAAGTCACCAAGACTATTCACCTAAACCATTAGATGAACTCACCTTAGCTTCAAAGCTGGTCACCAAGCCCAAAGCAAAGTCATTTAATACTTTAATAGAGCTTATCAATTCCAAGTGAGGTCATGAATGGCTTCACTTGAAGTTGTCCTTAGAATTTGTTGTGTGTTCTTAATGTGGCTATGTTGCAAGTTAGCAATATTTATATATCCTTTCCCGTATTTTGTGCATTGATTAAAATTTATTAATAAATGCTTAGAGGGTGATGTTGACACATTTGATGCAAACATTAATTTAGTATTTTTTTGATACAATAACAACAACAAGCCTTTATCACTTGAAATATTGCATTTGCATTAAAATATAAATTAAGATACAAAAATATTCAAAAACTAACCATAAGGTTGTACAAAATGAGCTAAGTCTTTTTTGAGTTGAACGAAAGACAAAATATTGATGACTAATTTTTACAAAACCGTCCAAAAAGTTGGATGTGGGTGCATTGATGTTTACATGATGAGAGTTAACCTAGACAAAATATTTATCTAAAATAATTTCCTGCACACAAGCCAGCTAACATGTTACACTCTCTAGAAATATGGTGAAAGACAACCTACTTAAAGAAGTGAGGAAGGCAAAATGTCAATGACAAGGGAGGGCTAAGAGGTCCAAGTTTTTTCTCTCATACTTCTTTAAAGAACTTCAAAGATAGCTTTACTATCATCTTCAATAACGGTGCCATTAGCTTCATGCATCCATAGTTCCACAAGCTCTTGGTGTAGGATAGCTTTCAACTCTACTTGAGTGCTGCCCCAATGCTGTAATGCTTCCCAGCATCTTGAAGAGGCATCCCATTTTTATCCCTGATCATAATGCGCAGCCAATAAGGTGGGAGGTTGAAAGAGCACCATCCACATTGAATTTCAGCTTTCTAGGAGGAGTGATACCATAGAGTAGGAGAGGACAACCCACAGGTTGAATAGTATTCCCCGACATGGAGTCATCTACATGAATTCTTTTTCTCCAATGTGTCCTATTAAATGAAATATTCTCATTTAATCATAATAAATTATGGTCATTTTTTTTACTTCCCAACCAACTCTTTTTAGGCCCCTCTATCTTTCTTAACATATGATAAATCTATTACATCTACTCTTTTAATTGGGTTATCAGATGAACGATATTTTTATGTGACCAAACCATTTATGATGACTCTCTCTAATCTTATTAGCCACTGGAGCTACTCTAACCTTATCACGTATACATTGTTTCTCATTTTTTCTTTAAGTGTAAAGCCACTCATCCACCTGAGCATCTTCATCTCTGCAACACTTAATTTTATACTTCTCTTTATTGGCCAACATTCTATGCCATGAAGCACTATAGGTCTCACCACCATCTTATAAAACTTTTCCTTGAGTCTAAGATAATTTCCTATCACACAATAGGTCTGATGTATTCTTCCACTTCAACAATCCAACTTGAATTCTACTAATAACATTCCCATCTATATCACCATCACTTTGAACAATAAATCTGAGTTATTTAAAATGTTCACTCATTTTAATGAATTGATTACCCATTGTAGTCCACCATTAAATCTTCTACAACTAAAATACTCTATGTATTTGTCTTTAGATTTACTCAAACACGAAAGCCTTTAAAATTTAAGGTTGACTTCCATAATTTAAATTTTTCTTGAACTCCCTCTCTAGTCTTATCAACAAGAATAATATCATCAGCAAAAAGCCTACATCAAGGTACATCCTCTTGTAAATGTCTACTAAGAACATCCATAAAGAAAAAAGATATGGGCTTAAAGTCCATTCTTGATGTAACCCAACTAAAGTAGGAAAATACTTGGTCAAACTTTGTGTTTGAACACAAGTGACAACTCCAGTATACATATCCTTAATGATTTGAATAAAAACAATATTAACTTCCTTCTTTTTTAGTACTCTCCTAGTAATTTTCTTGGAACTTTATCATATGTTTTCTCTAAATCAACAAATATCATATGTAAATCCTTCTTACTCTCTCTACACAGTTCCATTACTTTTCCATCAAACCTCTCAAGAAATGTATAACAATCATAGTAGACCTACTCGACATAAATTTAAATTAACTTTGAGAAACTTTTGTATCATATTCTAATCTATACTCAATTACTCTCTCTCTCTCTCTCATAATTTTAATGTATGACACATAAACTTAATTCCTCTATAATTTGCACACTCTTGTGCAATATCTTTATTCTTAAAATAGGAATGGACAAACTCTTTCTCCACTCATCAAACATCTTTTTAGTTTTATATTATTAAAAAGATTAATAAGCCAATATATTCTTTGATCTTGTAAGCATTTCCACACTTCTATTGAAATATTATCAGATCCTACTATTTTTCTGTACTTCATTTTCTTTAAGGCATCTTAAATCTCAGTTTTACTAATACGACAATAAAAATAAAATTTTTATTTTTATGTAAGATGCTAAGATCACTAAAGGTAATCATATTGTCACAACTTTTATTGAAAAATCTTTCAAAATATCTTATCCATCTTTGTTGAATGTTTTCTTTTAAGAAAATCACTTTTTGATCTTCGCCAAAATACTTTCTGATAATCTAGTGAAATTACTCCCCTTCTTATTCTAGGTTTTCTTTCTCTTTCATTGTCTCTTATTTTTTATCCATTCATATTAACATGATCTTGGTATAATTTAAAAATAAATTTTGATCCAACATCTTCTAAGATTTGTTAAGCATGGATTGATATATAGGGCTAGAAGTCTTGTAATGAAATTATAGGATGATAGGGGAAGCTAGGCTTGATGAAGAACAAAGACTTTTCTATTAATAGATAATTGAATTGATTGAATTTTAAAAGTATTACAATCTAAACCAATTCATTGAAATTATGAAATAACAATAATCATAATTTCAATTAAGAAAGTAAAAAATTATGCTTACTTCTATTATATGGATGACAATTTATCAAAAATTCAATTCATTCATCTTCATAAGAATCAACTATAATAATATGCATTATGAAATTTTAATTTAAGAAAAATATTAGTTAAGAATAAGAATTTGGGATATTTTAGTTTGAAATGATAAAATGAAGAAGAAACATTAAAATGTGATTTCTATTTTTAGTTAAAATTTAATTTAATTGTTTTAGATTTTCAAATTTTATATTATCAACTAACTCAAAATGATAATATATGGACAAATGTATCAGATTACTTGATAGCAAGTAATAGTTTGAGTTTGGGGGTATTTGATAAGTGTTATATTTGTAAAAATTTCATATAATTAAAATGCCTTTATCATTTCTTTATATGTTAAAATATATTAATTTTAAGTATATTTTGTGCTGTAACAAAAAAATTCTAAAAAATATGAAAAAGAAGAAATTTAGGTATAATGTCTAGGTGCTACCAAAGCACTGTCGCGGCAATGAATCAGGTTCATATTGGGAAATTTTGACAGCAAGCTTAGCACCTAGGTGCTGCATAAGCAGCACTAGACCAGAGGCAAAAATATGAAGCAGAGGCAACAAATATAATGCCGCAATGCTAGATCAACAACACCACAGCGCTATGTCCCGACAAAACAAATTTGTGTCATTTTAGCGACAATTTTGAGCAGTTTTCAAGGCATTTTTGACGGGAGTCAAAGAATAATTTAACTACGTTTCTATTAGCCTATATATAGGAGACCTTTCCTAGTGTTAAAAGAGTTTTTTGAGACTTTTTGGCAAGTCGTGAAGTGTAGTGTAACACACTGTGAGTGTTGTGTGGGTAGTGTGATAGAGTGTTCTTTTTAAGTGGTGAAGAAGGAGATCAAAAATCAAGAATTTTTAGCTGGGGATGCTGAATATTTTCACGAGCAAGCAGTAGAGGATCGCGAAGAGTTAACTTAGAAGACTTACTTATTATGTTATTTCGTTCTCTGATTATCTTACGTTGTTTGCAATGTTTAATGATATTTTCCTCTTCTTTACTATGAAGCATTAATCCTATAAAGTGCTCTGAATTCATGTGAGTTTTTGGATATTTTGCATTATATTAGACTATGTTTGTGGATTAATATAAGAAAATTATTCGTGCTTTTCATGAAAATAGTATTTTTCTTTTATCAATACTTTATTTACTTGTGATCTGGCTAATTGCAAAGTTAAAATTAAATGTGATATAGAGATATCGACGGAGTCTTGTAAGATATATGGTATAGCATTAAAGGCAAACATATGTACTAAATAAATATTAATGTACTAAATAGTCCTGAAGTGCTAGATAGCCATTAAACAAATGTCTATTTTTAGGATTTACAATTATTTCAAACCTATATTCTTTCTTATTTATCTTGGAACCCAGATCAAATACAGTTGTGATATAATCAAAGAGTTCAAAATAAAGAAAGCAAATTCTCTGAAACCACAAATTGCCAAAATAAGATCTGAATAAAAGGGGTAATCAAACGAGGTGGAGAAAAAAAATAGTCTCTATTAGGAAATGAATCATGCCTCCGACTACCTAGATGTCAAACTCGGTGCGTTGAATCGAAACAATGGGCGACAATTTAAGGGTATTTTAGGGAGCATTGAATCGAACAACGCGTTCCATCTCCAGTCCACACTTTGCTGATTGCAAACCGGAGATAAGCTCTGAAATAGTCAAATAGTCCCTTTTTGCACCACGATGTGGGTTGTACACTCTCAATGTGGATAAAAATTTGGCAAGTTGCAACTTTAGTTGAAGCCATTTGATGTGAATTCCAAAAAAGTGCTAGAAGTTGATTTTTTTAGAAAGGGCATTGCATTGGATATCGATGTGCTCCTTGGTTCAAAAAATAAATGAAAAATAAAGAATTTGTGTACTTTATGAAGGTAAATTTTGATTGCTCAAAAGACTACTTACCACTCCCTAGAGTACATACTCCAGTCGACTTTGTAGTTGGATTTTCAATTATGTGTTTTCTGGAAGCCTAGGTTATTATTAAATCAAAATTTTTTTTATTTGGCTACAAGGAGATAATATCAACTATTCAAAATATGCTTTTAGTTATAGATTTGATAAATTTTTGGGTTTTAAGCTTACTCTTGATGGCATCAAAATTAATTTTGATAAAGTGAAGCCTATCATGAAAATTGCTCCTCTATATATGATCAAAGACCTTTAATGGGTTATTAAGAGAGCAGTGATTTAATTTATTTTAAATAAATTAAATTATCATTCTCTTTGTAACCGATCGATTTTAACAACCTTAGTACCTTAAACAAAAATAAAGAATTTTATTTTTATCATCGTATTAATAAATTTGAAGTTGGAAAAGCTTTAAAGAAAATGAAGTGTAAAAAATAGTAGGACGATAATGATATTCCAATAGAAGTGTGAAAATGCTTAGGAGATTAAAGAATTTCTTAGCTTGCAAATCTTTTTAATATTATTTTATACACTAAAAAGATGCCAGATAAGTGGAGGAAGAGTTTGTTTGTTCATATATTTAAGAATAAAGGTGATGCACAAGAGTATACCAAATTATAGAGGAATTAAGTAAATGTGCCATACATTAAAATTATGGGAGAGAGTAATTGAGCATAGGTTATGATGTGATATAAAAGTTTTTCAAAATAATTTGGTTTCATGTCTGGTAGATTTATTATAGATGCTATACATTTGTTGAGAGGTTTGATGGAGAAGTATAGAGAAAGCAAGGAGGATCTACATATGATATTTGTTGATTTAGAGAAAGCATTTGATAAAGTTTCAAGAGAAGTCTTTTGGAGAGTTCTAGAAAAGAAAGCAGTTAATATTGATTATATTCAAGTCATTAAATATATGCATACTAGAGCTGTTACTTGTGTCCAAACATAAGGAGGATTGACAAAACATTTTCATATTTTAGTTGGATTACATCAAGAATCAACTTTAAGTCCATATCTTTTTTGCTTTAAGTATGGATGTTCTTACTAGGCATTTACAAGAGGATGTGCCTTGGTGTATCCTTTTTGCTAATGATGTTCTTATTGATAAGACTAGAGAGAGAGTTCAAGAGAATCTTGAATTAGAGAGGTCAACTTTTGAGTCAAAAGGTTTTCATTTGAGTAGATCTAAAATTGAATATATGGAGTGTAATTTTAGTTATAGAAGTTCTAGTTGTGGTATCATGACATTAGGTGATCAAGTCATTAAAAGGAGTGAGCATTTCAGATAACTAGGGTGTATTGTTTAAAATGATGGTGAAAGAGATGAGGATGTTATTAGTAGAATTAAAGTTGTCTGGTTGAAGTGGAGGAATGCATCTGGCCTATTGTGTGATAGAAAAGTACCGCTTATAATTAAGAGAAAATTTTATATGATGGTGATAAGACCTTCAATGATTTATGGTGGTGAATGTTGGCCTGTAAAAGAGAAGCAAAAAACTAAGTGTTGCAGAGATGAGGATGCTTAGGTGGATGAGTGGCTTTACTCTTAGAGATAAAAATGGAAAATGAATATGTTTCGGAAAAGGTTGGAGTAGCTCCAGTAGGAAGGATGGTGGTAAGATCTTGGGTGATCAAGTCATTAAAAGGAGTGAGCATTTCAGATATCTTGGGTGTATTGTTCAAAATGATGAAGAAAGAGATGTGGAAGTTATTAGTAGAATTAAAGTTGTCTGGTTGAGTGGAGGAATGCATCTGGCCTATTGTGTGATAGAAAAGTATCTCTTAGACTTAAGAAAAAATTTTATAAGATAATGGTGAGACCTTCAATGATTTATGGTGCTGAATGTTGGCCTATAAAAGAGAAGCATAAAACTAAGTTAAGTGTTGCAAAGATGAGGATGCTTAGGTGGATGAGTGGCTTTATTCTTAGAGATAAAATGTGAAATGAATATGTTTCAAAAAAGGTTAGAGTAGCTCTAGTGGTAGATAAGATTAGAGAGAGTCGCCTTAAATGGTTTGACCACATATAGCGTCGACCATCCGATGACCTGGTTAGGAAAGTTGATGTATTGGATTTGCCTTATGTTAAGAAGGGTAGTAGAGGTAGACCTTAAAAGACTTGGATTAGGATGTATAAACAATGACCATAGTTTTTAAGAATTAAATGAGAATTTGACACTTAATAGAACTCAATAGAGAAGAAGGATTCATGTAGTTGACCCCACATAGTGGGATAAAGGGTTGTTGTTGTTGTTATTGTTGTTGTTGATGGTGATTTAATTTATTTTACCTCAAAATATAGAGATAAATGTTAGTTATTTTTTGAAAACTTTGAGAAATGGGAAGTGAAAACCTCTCAGGTGGAATAATGATTGTGGTTACACTTTTTACTCTAATGAACACTTCTTCCTACACCATCATTACTCTAAAGGCCTCAACCTTGAGATGATTTGTAGTTTTGTATTTTGGAGTAGGGTAGGAAGCTGCTAATTATATTTTAGTAAGGCAAGATACAAATAAAAATTATCTAATTTATTATATAAGTAAAATTCGTTTAGAAGTACAGATTTTTTCCTCAAGAAATTGAGATGTCCCATCATAGAATGCTAACCTTGGGCTTAGTCACTATTGTACATTGACCTCACACATATTTTGAAGTGCATTCAATTTGTCACCACTAATCATATGTTAAAATTATTTTTGTCAAAACCTTATCACTTAAGGGGAGCTTTAAAATGGTAAATAGAGTTTAGTGAATTCCAAATCTTGTACATGCCAGGCACATTAAGGCACAAATGGTGTAGTGAATTTCTTGGTCAACTTTCTTTGTAAGGCTTTGACCTGTACTTCATATTCACTATTATCTTGACTCACCATTAGCTATGAGTCAAAGTATGTCTTTAAATGTTTGATATTAAGGCTTAAAGTGAATCTCAATTTGACGTTAATACTTTGCACTTTGTCTAATTATTTTTAATTTGGAACTTAATTTATAGAGCCTAAATGAGTATGATTTTAACAATCTTTTTGAGTGATCAGGCTTGGCGAGTATTGTCTTAAGTGGGTGATTGATTACAACTTATGTTGTGTATGTCTGAAAGTAGTGGCGAAGTTATAGAATTTTGATGATGAGACCCAAAGCGAGTCTCTTTATGATTAGATATCTTTGCTCGGTCCTCCAAAATGTCTTGCTCGAATATTTGGCCATTGTTTGTTTGTTTGTTTTTTTTTTTTCATGAATAAGGATTGAGCTCACAATGTTTTTACCTACTCCTAGTTAGAGTAACTAACCTTTTTTAGGTTGTAGGCTCTATAGTTGCACTGGCAAAATAAGGAGACTCTTTAACTATTAAATTGCAACTCCACCTGAACCATTTTGTGCTTTGTAGAACTTTGAAAAAAAGCGAACATATTTTCCCTACTTGGAGATGAAGATTAGAGGTTTACTGCTCATACATTGAGTCCCTTACTTTGCAATTTTTGGTGATGACATCTCCAAGATCACCATGACTTTGTTGGATTGATTTAGATTCCTTAAGGTGTGAAGAATTCTTGGGATTTCCTCAATCCTACACTAAAAGTACACTTTAAAGGGTTAAGATGCATATTGCCTATTTTGAGGTTGGTGAATGTTTCCTTCAATTCTCAAATACATTGCTCTGGAGACTTGCTTTTCACCAACAAGTCGATGTATACTTCAACATTTCTCCCCTTTTCCTTCTAGAATATTCAGTTCATTTTCTCATAAGTGGTACTTATGTTTTTTTGCCCAAGTGACATCACTTTGTAGCAACAAAGCCCTTCTCGTATTATATATACCATTATATCATAATTAGCGTGATACACAAGAAAGCATAAAAAAACTCATTATAGGTTAGTTGTCAAATGAGTGTGTCAATTTTGGCATCCATTCTTTAGGCATGTTGAGTTAAGATTCATGAAGATGGTTAACATCCTCTTCTTCTCATTTAACTTTTTTATCATTACCAATTTCAATATCCATATCGCATACTTGTCTTATAAACTGAATGTCGATTAATTTATGCACATCTTCCCTTGTTGGCTTGATGGATAGTGATGCAGTCTTTCAGATCTTTTTGTTTAACTTTATCCTTCAGATAGAGTTGGTAGTAGGTGACTTTGATGACTATACCTAACATCTCAGTTATTACCCATATAAATATGACTAAGTATTGGTTGGACAATTTCTTCCTTTTGTTCTGGGTTATAGGAAGAGCTTTTGAGAGTTTTCCATCGTTCACCTTTAGTTGCCTGAACTTTTTCTCAATGACTTCAGATATTTTAGCCCCATTCCTTTGTCATCTTCAAGTTTTAAGACTTCCTCCTAAACTCACTTTGAGTTGCATATTGCCTTGAGGTAGCAGACTATTGATTGTCTCTTATAGTATTTTCTAGTCCGCTTGCCTGAAACTTCATTGCCAAGTGGTAGGTGGATAGCTCCCAACTTTGGTCGTTTGAGGCTTGCTTGCTGTGAAGATTTGGCTTCATCTCCCTCGAGGATGATAAGTACCACTTTGGCAATATGAATGGCCCTAGATAGTATGGGATTGTTTCTTATTCCTCCATTGGTTTTCATCTAGGGTTGGGGTAGTTAGGACAAATTTCTTCAACTTATTTGTTTTAATATGCTGCACAACCTAGTTCCTTAGGTTTCAACATTGTGTTGTGCGCATGATTTTTGTAGAAGGTACAATATCTTAAAGGATTTGTATGTGGGTGCTTGCCTTCATCAGAGTGAGATGTTAGAAGTACTCTTTATTATTGATAGTCTCTACTAACTCAACCATTGATTTATTGACTGAGACTCTTTGCTCTGGTATGATCGAGTCATGCATGATGTCTTAGCCTAGCCAGGTGGACTTGTGATCCATCTCACTAGTAAAGATGTCCTCTACGAATAATTGTAGGGGTGAGGCATGGGATGCTATCACTTTTTCACCCTATGGACTCTTGCTTGATCTCTTGTTTTCCTTTGTGTCCAGGGCATTCTTGTTTTGTTGGTACATCCTTTGTATGAGTAGCTAGAGATGATTGGGATAGTGTTGTATTCTTCAACATTCACATGGTTGTTGGCTAGTTCTAATAAATTGACCCTTCTCTTGATTTTTGTAGGCCTAAGGGCACACTTAAACCACCTTGCTTTGAATCTCCAGGTGAGAGCAGCTTAGGTATTGTGGGCTCTAGCTCTTTTGACATCTGGCATTGCTTTTTAGAATCTAATGATAAATTTTCTCAATAATTCACTACTCTTGTCTCATATGTAGAAGAGCTTGTGTGCTCTTGAGTGGATTCGAAACATAAGCAATTAGGTTATAAACATCCTTTTGAGCATGACAATGGATATTATAGTGCCTATGGAAATCACAAGAGCCCAAGCAAGAATACTTGAAGCCAAGCTTGGAGGACCAATTACTAGGAGTAGAATAGAATTTTAAAAAAAATGAAGCATGAAAATTGGAGATTTAGTCATTTTTATTTTATGTAGTATGTATTTTGTAATGTTTGTGTGGGACTTATGAATTATTGTATCATGTGGTATACATGTGGTTTGAGAGATATTATTCATTAAATTATAATTAATTAATTATAATTAATTTAACAAGGGGCGGCCAACAACTTATGGAGTGAGGAGTTAGAAACTTGTGTGGACTATCCCCCTCCAATCTGTCCATCTCTTTTCAAAATTTGAATTCATGTGTTATGGTTACTTAAATGCTTTTGTATTGTCAAATGAAAGATTTTAGAGACTTTTAATGCAAGAAAAATTGGAAGGGAATCCAAATTTTGGGGTTTGGTGGTCGCGAACTTAAGCAAGTGATTAGTTTTTCCATCGACTAAAGGTCACTTGGCTCAATGATATAAAATTATTATGTGTTTTTTATTTTATTTTCTTCTGTGGTGTTTTGTTCGTCCTTTGTTAGGTCTTAGTAAATTAATTCCAACTTAAATTCCCCATATAAGAGCATCAAATTTATGGTTGGAAGTGTTCGGCCAAACCTAGGTCAAACTAATGATGCCAAATGCGCGCTTCATGTACAAAGTGATGTACCACAGCATTGTTCAGATTGCTCTCATGCGGTCATTCTGCACGAAGTGCATTTTTCGTGTGACAAGTAGTGCAGATTGCCTGTTAGGGTAAATCTACGAACAAAAATAAATTACTTAGTAGTTTGCACTGCTCTAAATTTTCTCGATCAAGCTCTCTTCTTTCAACTCGAGTGATATCTATGTGCTTCTTTTCCACTTGTTTGATTTTCTCCCTTTGACAAATGTAATCATGCGGGTTGTCGCCCTAGACCAAGCAAGACTAACTACCCTGTAGCTTCCTCCCTTCGACGACCCAAGAATCAATGGCTTCCTCCCCCCGACCAATCACTTCTTCCCTTTGATCAAGCACCTTCTTCTCTTGACCAATTGATTTTTTCCACCTTTTACCCTCCAACCGAGCAGTTTTCTATGGACTCAAGGGGTTCTCATAGTAAACATTTTTATTTGATTTCTTTATAGAATAATATTTTACATATATGATATTTAATTTTCTACATATTTGATATTTGATATGTAATTCTCACATTAAATTAAATTAATTAATTTTTTGCACATATCATTTCACTATTTTAAAACAAATAAACAAGTGATTTCTTTATTGAAATCATTTAACTTTTTTATAATTTTTATTTAAAAATTGTAAAAATATGAAATAAAAAAAGATTAATTGACATTTTTGATTATTACTTTTTGTTTGGCTTTACGATTGTTATTTGTGATTAAAACCTTTTTCATATAAGGTATGATTGGTTCAAATGCAAGGAAAAAAAAAAGTCTAACTCAGAAAAATATATAAAATTAAAATCTATGACCAACCCTATTTACGATGTATATATGCATATGTGGTAAAAAGACAAATGGATACATCTTGTGGTAAGGAGCATCTTATCGGTCCTTCAAATGCTTCTAAAAGAAGTAATGTTAAGTGCAAAAAAGTCGCACCAGAAGTAGAAGATGAGCTACTTCGCCTATTAAGGAGCAAAGAAATTTAAATGAAATTTATTTATGGAATATAAGGAGAAGGGTTGATATTTTTGAGAAATCATTCAATCAACCACCATTGCATAGAATAAGAGCCCATTTGAATCATGTTTTGGATCTATAAGTGTAAGTGATTCTAATTGTTTAAAGAACTTGAAAAATAAGTAGCAAAAAATTAAATAAATGAGGCAAATGAAAATCAAAGAAAATATTGATAAAGGTAATCAGAGATAGAACTATACAATATATAGCCAAGTGATTTTATCAACTAGGGATTTCTTTTAATGTAACTAAGTATTATAGTTTTGATCAAATGATAGATATAATTGCATAATATGGACTAGGGCTTTAACCGTCATCTTATCACGAGCTGAGAGTTCCTTTACTTAAAAGGAGGTTCAAGAAATTATGAAAGATGTGGAAGACCACAAAAAATTTGGCAAGAGAAGTGGTGCACTCATATATCTGATGGTTAGATTAATCACAGATAGCGATAAATATTTATTTTTTTTGTTACATTCAACATTTAGACACTATATTCTTTGAGTCTATTCATGCATCTGAATATTTAAAAATTACATTCAAGCTTTTTGATATATATATATATATATATATATATATATATATATATATATATATATATATATATATATATATATATATATATATATATATATATATATATATATATATATATATATATATATATATAATAGATCATACCTGCATATATTTATATATGTGAAATGCTTATAGAAAAAAGGAGACATGTATAGGACATTGTGCAACTCATTGTATAGATCTGATGTTGGAGGATATTAGGAGGATAGTTAAAGTGAAAAGAGCTATCAAGAAATCATTGTAGTTTATTAGCTACATATATAAGCATAAGCTTTTTTGAACTTGATGAGAAAATACACTAATGGAGTAGAATTGGTGAGACTGAGTATCACTTATTTTGCTACTTTATTTCTTACTCTTGTAAGCTTACACAAGCAAAAAAGAGAATTTGTAGCATATGTTTATTTTTGAAGATTGGAATAAGTCCAAATTTAGCATTGATTATAAAGGGAAGAAAGCTAAGAAGATTGTTCTTAAAATTAGATTCTAGAATTATATATCTTACACTTTTAAAGTTACTAGCCCGATTATGGAAATGTTAAGGTTAATTGATGGTGACAAGTGGCTTGCGATGAGTTATATTTATGATGCAATAGATAGGGTAAAAGACACAATCATTAGTGTCTCTGAAGGAGATGATACAAAATTTGAGCTTATCTTTTGTATCATTAATCATAGATGGAGGTATCAATTACATAAACAGTTACATTAAGCTGGATATTTTCTTAATCCAAAATATTTTTATAAGAATAAGGGTTTGTTTGGTATAGCTGCAATTGCATGAAAAAGTAATAGTAGAGGTGCTACAAAAGAAGTTGTGGTGGATATACAAATTTTTTTATATTACAAAAGTCAAACCGTAGTTTTTTGACCACCACCATAGGTAGTTAGGTATGGTTGAAAAACACAAATTTCCCACCACAGATTTCTCAAAACGTAGCTAAAATACAGTCAAAATGTAACACCCCAAATGACATTGGAGTGCGGTGCAGATTGCATCGCACTGCCACCACCGCCCCAAATGAGGCCTAAGTTTAAGATATAATTAGATGGTGAATTGATGAAAGGAGTATATGTCATTATTAATAGGCTAATGATAGATCCAAATGAAAGAATGGTCATAGATTAGAAACTTCTATCTATAATCATGCTAATAGTCTATTTGCAATTGAGTATGTTGTTCCTAATAGAGATAAAAAGTCTTGATGTATGATTAACTAATGCCTTTAATAGGTCTTGTACAAAATTTGGAGTATTTAATTGATTAAAATTTTTTGATGTTTTAATTTTTAATATGGTAGAGTGGTGGGAGATGCCCTAACTTTACAAAAATTGGTCAAGTTTTTAGGCTCTTATAGTGTTGGTGGCTTGAGAGGAGCTAGAGTGTTTTCTAGCAGGTTAATAAATCATAAATTTTCTATATTATAAATAATCTAATATTCATATGTTTGACACATTCATTATGAGTTTCTTCTTTATAGATTTGTACCAAAAAAAAAAAGAAATCGATTGAATCAGAAGTACTTAAACGATTTAGTTTTCATCAAATATGATTAGGTTTTAAAGAGAAGATTCAATTTGGAAGATGTTTCAATTGATGAAAGTTCTGAAAGATTGATTGAAGAAATGGAGGATGTTGGTGGATAATGGTTTGGTGATAAAGATCTTATATGGAGATAAATTGAAGTGGCTTTAAGAGGGAATGTGATCAATAAGATTTAGCAGGTCAAAACAAAAAGTGGCTACAGCTGTAATCAGAGTTATTTCATCTTAACCTGTATTCACTGTTGTTTTGCATGATATAGAAGATATTGATTCACAAGAGAAAGAAAGAGAAGAAGAATTATTTGAAGATGAGAAAATTTTATTTGAAGAATATAGAGATTATGTTAATAAAAGAGAGGACGATGATGGTTGAATTTGTCTAATTTATTTTATTAAATTTAAGATTTTATTAGTGTTTATGCTTTAAATGATAGCTTGTTTTTAATTTTAACTATTTTAATGTAATCTTTAAGTTAGAAATTATCACTACAAGCTAGGATTATTTCAATTTATAGGTTTTGCAAATCAAGTATGTGGCTATGTCAATCACTTTATTTGTGCTATATCAAATTTTAGAATGTAAATATACTTATGATTTTGTATAATTTACAAGCTCTTTTGTTAAAAAAAGTGATGCTTCGCTTTGCGCTCTCAAGCAAGATTAGCCCCTTGCACATCATATTGCACTTTGCGCTTAGAAAACAATAGGTCAATCTAGACTTTGTCTAATTCCAAGTTGGGTTTGGTGGCTTTAAGCTACTCTAATTTTTTTGGAGTAAACACATTAAATTTGCAGTTGCAAGTGTTTCCTTGAGTTTTCCTACACTTTTTAATCATTTTCTATCAATCCCAATCCACTAATCAGCTTGTCGGCAAGATAGGGTTTCATAGGACCAATCTTGGGAGAAAATCCAGTATAATTACTTAGATCTTATAACAATTTGTGAAACTTTTTATATTAAAATTAGACTTCATGCCCCACAATTTGCATTTTATTTTATGTCATTTGGATTTTTCTGTGGAAGGAATATGAAATTTGGAAAATTTGTGTACCATGTTTTGGGTCGTGATCTGTTTTAGGCTACTTGATAACAATTAAGTCTCTAACTTGAATTTCTCTTCAAAGTTATTCTATCCACACCCATCCTCACTTTACTACGTACCTTAGGTAAGCCCCAATCTACCAATTGGGTTACCCCGTTCTAAAAATTTTGTGAAAGGAAATCGGAGTGCAAAAGGAAACTGGGAATAAACATTACCATTATATTATGAGTTTGCAGAATCATATCATCTTCGGTGACTAGGTAAACATCATATGAATTACCACATGAAATAGAAACTCTACTGCCTATTGAACATAATATGCAAGTCAAAGACTTATGGCAGCTTTAAATTCTAAAGAAGGTGAATTTGATGATTGGATCAAGTTGATGAAAGACTTTGAACTTGTCTAAGGCACTCAAGAATTAATATATCAAGCTTAACTTAAGAGAAAGCGAAAATCAATGAATCTTTTTTATCTTACGAATGAAAAATCAAACCTTAGAGCACCCTAGTTGCGATATGATTCACATTGAAAGAGAGAAGTCCATTCTTTCGGTGAGTCTAAAGATGGTTACCAAGCTAAGACAATAATTTTGATGTAAGGAAAGGCCCATTCAAAGCCACAGCTTGTACCTAAAGGATAAAAAGGCTGAGTAGGACTTGAAGACTATATATAATTTTCAAAATTCTGAAATCAGATAGTAAATTTCAAGAAGCTTTTATTTGGTCAATTTAACTTTTTTCAAAATTACATTAAGTTATTCAATTTTATTTGATCTGATAGCTTTGGGAATAGATACTCTGCTCATTAGCTTAAACATTCAATCGGACAAATGATGTGAAAAGTAAAGACATTCAATGTAAATGAAGATAATAGTTGCAAATAAATCTATCTTTTTTGTCAGGTTTCTATGATATAATTTTTGTTCAAAGAATGTTCGATACAAATATTGCCACTTTGTACATCATCACTATGAGTTGACTTAGGAAGAAGATTTGGTCAAGTACAAATAAAAGTTTCCAGCGTTGAATTTTAGCTTGCAAGTTAGGTTGAATATGTTTCTATTAAAAAGAAGAAAAAAACTAAATGAATGTTGCAACCTGGCATTTCTTTTTCTCATGTTTGTAATTTCATTGTGGAGTAGGTTAGCCCACGATAATGTTTTTTCTAGCTCTTGCTAAGTACGCTCACTAAATGTAGTTGCCTTAGTTAAGAGGAACTCTTTGCTCTAACAAACTGTCATTCAAAATAATGATGGCATTTTCACTTAAGCTTGTGCAATTTTTTTTTCCATTAACAATAATCTTTATTAATTTTTCTTGTTCAATTCTCTTTGGATGTTTCTTTATCAATCACATTCCTAGTTGGGTGAATAGATATTGTCTTCTTTGGAATTTTAGGTGAACTCAACCTTAGTGGAACAAAAGGAGGGGATTATATGTAGTTTGATACAGAGCAGATGTAGCTTGAGGAGTTGAGGAAGTTGAAAGAATAAAATTAGTAGAACCAATAATCTGGTTAATTTCAATATTGGAATAAACAAATTCTTTAAAAGTAGTTCTTGGCTTACTCTTATTTTTTAATCTCTTTTTAGGCTCATCAACAAGAACCTCTGGTCCTTGTTCTTCATCTAAGAACTGGACCACATAAGATCATCAAGGATTTCATAAGAAGTCGGCCCAACTAAAATGATCAAATAGTTAAAAATCCAAAATTCTAAATCGATTGAATTAAGAGAGATTTATTTGGGAACTGGAAGAATGTTCTTGATCATTTTGGGAGAAATGTAGAATAGCACATTCAAACCTTTATTTTCTTATCTTCACGTATTTCTCAAACTCAGTTGAAGGGAGAGGGACTTCAAGTTATATTTTGGTAAGGTCTTAATCGATCATCCTTTGACCAGCTTCAAAGGAAGTATTTCTACTGTCAATCTTTTATTTATTCTCAAGGCCGATAATTTTCACATTTTAATAGAAGACAAGATAAGCATTGTTGTAAACAACTAAAAACTAACTTAAATTTTACATAAAGTTCTATATCTTTCATCAATACACTCGAACTCCTTAAATTTTGATGAAAGATATAGAACAATTATTTTATCTAACAACTCTGTTAGTGGTAACAGTTATTTTAGTGTTACCACTAGGTGATGAAAATGCCACTCAGGCTTAAACTTCGAATGGGTTCTGAGCTTTATATATTTCATTTTTATGGGTTCTGAGACTTGTTGATCATGTGGATCTATTTCATTGCATTTTAATTACCTTTTGTGGTAATTATTCAAGCTTGTTTTTCATTGTAAAGGTCTTTCTTCATTAATATTTTCCGATGATTGTTGTTCAAAATTTATATTTTGTTCTAGATGTCATGCGCCAATTTTGCATGATGTCTTTTTTTGTTTTTCTCAAATAGAAATAGAAATTTCTTATCCTCCTTTTGTTGGTGGTTGGGGAGGTGGGGTGGGGGGAGGGGGATGAAGCTGCATTGAAATCACATCTATTTATGTTGTAATATTAAACTATTTCTACGGTTTCACTTAGGTACAACAATCAAATTGATGATTTCAAGGACAGGAATCATAAATATATATGGCTTTGCTCATTCTGTTCTTTGGCAATTGCCTTGCTATTTTTTCCATTTATAATCTTATGCAGTCGCACTTTTTTTTTTTTTCATTAGTAGTTGTGCGTTTTAAAGTTGTTTCCTCATGTGCCATGGTATTAATCTCTCATGAACATAATATATTCTTTGGGAATTGTTACCCAGTGTTGGTTTTCATAGTGATTTGTTTTACTGGTTGGTTGAACTGAAACTAATTTGTTTTCATTGACAGATGTTCCATTTGTTCCCAACAACACAGGGGAGCTTCTATGTGCTGAATGACATTTTCAGATTGAATTATGCCTAAGTATCTTTGATTGCTGAATCTAGAGTCGTAACTTGTATGACAGGAATACTAAAAAAACAATAAATAATCTATGATTCTGATTTTACAATGAAAGAGGAGAGTCTGTCCGGTATCCTTTTGCGGGGCCTTTATTTTTGGGTCCCATTCTTATGGACCAATTGGTGGCAATTGTGCTGTGCTTGTTCTTGAAGTTTACAATGTTAATCCTTGGCATGCATGTTACTACGGGAATTCGCTGATTTTATTTCAATTTAGATTTCATGTTTTTTTTTCTATTATTGATATGACTATTTAAGATATACGTGAGCCTCAAAGCTGCACCATTCTTTAATGTTTTGAATGCATGACTTTCTTAAGGAAATTGGCATGTGATCTTAAGTTTGTATTTTTTTCAGTTCAACACAAAGATATTGGCTTAATGAGCCTCATGCTCAATTTGATCAATTTTGATGATAACAAATAAATGTTTGGATATTTTAATGTATGTTTTATGTTTTAGATATATTAATTGCTAATTACATATCCAATGCATCTCATAATATATTTGAGAAAATTGCAAGAACAGAAGAATGAAAGATATATCAAAATGGATAATGTGAAGTTCAAGATATAATATTTTAGGTTATATGTATTTATAACTTTCTTAGAAAATCATATGAATTTATTGGCACGAATCAATTTGCTCATAATTTAACATATTATTTTTATTTATTTTAAATAATGATAATGAGATTAATTTATATAAATCTCTATCTAATTAATATTCAATTATATGTTTTATACATATCATTTGAATTGTCAAAATAATAAATGATAATAAATTATTATTATTAAGAGTAATTAGTTTATATACTTAATATAATTAAATATTTTAATTTAATTTTAAGGTTATATGATAACTAATATATGTATGATTATATATAAATTATATCATCAAATTTTAAAAAAATAAAAATATGTAGAATTTTGTATTTTAGTTAAAGTCATTTTATAATCAAGGAATTTATATTTGATTTCATCCCTAATAGATTTCTTGGATTTTTTTTAATTTGATAGGTTATATGACTCACATTTGATTAAAATTGAATTTATTTTGATTTTTTAAATATTAGTTGATTTTAATAATGAATGCATGCTACATGCTTTAAATATATTAAGAGTCATATTTGATTATTTTTGACTTGACCATGAATAGTCAAATTTTGGCTATTTGAATTTAATATTTATTTAATATAAATTATATTTTTATTGAATATTAAATTATTATATGATAAAATGATATTAGAAAATATATTTTTTGAAATAATTCAAAATGATCTTCTTACTTATAAATATCTCTCATTCTCTTCATGAAAGTATTTCTCATTCAAATTCAAAATCTCTCCAGCAAGTCTAAGAGAAATTTTTTTAGATTTTTCTTCCAAGTGTTATCTAAATATTGCAAGATCAAATCTTTAGTTTGAAAACTTCAACATCTTCAACTAAGAAAGCTTTCTCAATCTATTTTAGTTTATTTTCTTGATCTTAATCCCTTTTTAGTTGTTCATACTTTTTTCACCATCTATTTATTCTTTCCAATTTATACTTTTCGATGGATTAGTCTTTGGACATCAAAGTCTAAGTGTTTTATGTCAAAAAATTTTCAATTATTTTTTTGTGAAAAACTCTGTGGTAGTTTATAGGATTTATTTCAACTTATTAAAATTTTTATCTTCCTACAAATCTTTTTGGTTTCTTGAAATATTTCTTTATTAGTCTTATTTGAAAGATCATTTATTCTTAAATCTATTTTAGAAGTATATTTTACACATTTAAATTAATTTATTGTGCTAAAAGTATTTTCATATTTGCTAGATCTCTCTTTTTAATTAAAAGCTTACTAGCCTACTTAGATCTATCATATACTAATTTTATTTAAGTATTTTGTGATTATTTGCATTAATTGAAAGCATCTTTTTGGTTAAAATAAAATAAATTATTCCTTGCTAAAATTTATTTTATTGTGTAAAAGAATATTATGAATTTATTTTGAAATCAATTTGATATTAGTCTACAAATTGTAATAACATAAACATCTAAGTAAGATCACTTTAAAATATTTATTTTATTATTTCTTATCAATATTAAGTGAGCATTTTATCTTGCTAAAATTTTAAGTTGTAAAGTGATCACTTATAAGTTGTGAGATCTCTTTTTCAATTGGATAGATTGGTATATTTGTAAGAGATTTAACTTAGCAAAATTTATGATTTTGTATTTTTTTTGTGCTGTAAAATTTATATTAGGGCTGTACCTGCCCCTTTGTAAGAGAGTTCATATTAGGGGGCCATTATAGTAGAGTACTATTTGTAAGCTGTTTTGCATTTAGTGGATTCCTAGCCAGGGGTGGCTAGGCATGGACATAGGTCAGTTTTGTGGTTTGGCCAAACCATGTAAAAATTGTATGCCTATTGTCTCTCTTTACTTTACTGTACTTTTATTTTTTTTCTTGATTAAGAATTGTATCTTGTCATTATAAAACTAAGAATTAATTTTCTACTAAAATTTAAGATTTAACTTTTAAAATTTTTTAATATTGCCCAATTCTCAGCCCCTGGTGCTATAATGACTCACAAAAGAAACCAAGGATTAAATATACTTATGGATATGATCTTTTAGTATACTTTGAGGCAGTTGTAATTTTTTGAAAAGCTGATTGTAAAATTTTTGTGGGGAAAGAAACTTTCTGAAAAATTATTGTGGGCGTTATAAAAAATTAGTCTAACGTTCAGATACATGTCTAAGTTCATCATTTAGAATATTAGAGGCATTAAAAAATCCAATGCTTTTCTCTTCCTCAAAACCTTATCAGAATTCATAAATTAAAATTAGTAGCAGTTTTGGAACCTATGGTTCATTCTAATAAAGCCTCAAGACTTGTAAGAAGACTTGGAAAATTGAATTGGGTAGTTAATAGCAGTGGTAAAATATAGTTTCTTCTAATAAGAAGCTTTCAAGTTAATGTTCATGTTGATGATGGCCAATTCTTGTATTTGCTCATGACATGTTACAACTTCTCAATTCAAGCTACTGTAGTTTATGTTGATAGTTCTAAAAGTGCTAGAAGAGAGCTTTGGAATAAAATATGTTCTATTAATCTTAAATGTTAAGGAGAACAATTTGTATGTGGTGACCTCAATAAGATCACTTGTGCAACACAAAAGAAGTGGTGTAGGAGGCCTAATCGATGGTCATGAATGATTTTAAGAATGCAATTCATAAAGCTAATCTCTTGGATGCTAGTTTCACTCCCTGCCCTTTCACTTTGTCTAGAGGTATTTCTTTTGAAAAGCTAGACAAAATTTTATTAAAAAAGGATTGCAATGTTATTTTTTATCATACAAAAGTTAAACATCTAAGCAAGACAATATCTGATCACTCACCTATCCTCATTTTCTTCAAAATTCCTCTAATACCATGACATTCCTCTTTCAAATTTTTGAACATGAAAACTTTTTGGACTTTGTAATGGAAGCTTGGCAAATTGAAGAAACTAGGAAATCGTGGATTAGATTATGGAAACTACATAAAAGACTTAGAGCTAATTTGAATGTTCAAAATTAGGATACATTTGGGAACACCTCTAATATGGTTGCATAAGCTAAGGAAAAGGTTTACAAACTTGTGGAGGAGCTTTATTTCAATCCAAATTATGATTTTGAATCTTGTTTATAGCTAGCCAAAATTGAATTGAGTAAATTACTAGTATGGAGGAGGGGTTTTAAGATAAAAATTTACATGAGTAGCAGGATAGAAGGCGATAAAAATTTCAAGTTCTTTCACACTTGTATCTAGAAGACAATGCAATTTAAAGCTACACTTAAAATTTAGTATGATGCTAAAGGATGGAATGATAATAAGAAATATATTATTAATAGCTATTTATAATAGTTTAAGAGTTTGTTTAGAGAAAATAATGTTGCTTCAACTAAATTTAGAGATAATTTGATGGAAGACAATAGAGAATACATGAATAATCTTGATCTTATGGTTGTACCAAATGAACAAGAGATCGAAGACAACCTAGAATCCACAAATGAAAATGAAATTGTAGGCCTAGATGGATATTCAACTAAATGTTATAAATGTGCATGGTCCATTATTGGGGAGTATGATTGCTGCTATCCAAGAGTTTCTAAAGGAGCTAATATGCATGGATTCTTCAAAACATCATCCATTCTTTCTGATTATAATGTTAAATGATGATAAGAACACTTGAAAGAACTTCAGGTCAGTCCATCTAACAATAGTGATAAACTTATTAGTAAAATAATGGTCAACTAGTTGCAACCTCATCTCCCAAAGATTATTTCTAAAAATCAAACTGCATTTATAAAAGGTAGATACATAACAGATAATATGTTGATAGCTAAAGATTTGGTTATGAACTTGAATAAAAAAATGTAAAGGAATCAATATTCTCATCAAATTAGACATTAAGCTAAAATTTTAACTTAGCAATTTTGGGATCAAGAGCATTTGAGTTTGAGTTTTGCACTATCATAAAAAAAGCTACTTCAAAATAATTTTTATTTGGTTATTTTTTTATGGAGAAGCACATGAGTTTTTCAATTCCCATAGGGGCATTAGACAAATAGACCTACTATCCCCCACAATTTTTATTTTAGCCTTAGATTATATGTCTAGATTGATCAACAACTAATAATTTACTCATCTAATTACTCATTTTGTGGCAAAGGAGATATGAGTATTTTTTATTTAGCATTGTAGAGGATGAAGTTATATTTAATATTGCCATTAAAACTTCTATCAAAAATATCCTAAAGCTAATTCAACACTTTTAAGATGTTTTAAGGATGCAATTTAATAGATCTAAATTCCAGTTTATCGTGGGCAAAGGCTGTGGTATAGAAAAGATCAGATGGATCAAAAATAGAATGGGCATCTCAAAAGGTGATTTACCTATGAATATTTGGGGATTACTATTTTAAAGTGTAGGATGAAAAGTGTTTTAATTGATGGCATTGTAGCAAAGGTGCAACAACATATTAATTCATGGAAAAACACCTTCCTCTCCTTTAGTTGGAGGATTACCTTAGTGTAAAGTATCTTGAATTCTATTCCCCTCTACTCCATAGAAATTTTAAACATGCCCACTAAAGTGCAATGCAAACTAGAGAAGATGTTTAAGAGGTTCATTTGGAGAAAAAAATGGTAATGCTATTTGCTAGGCTAGTTGGAGGACATTATACAAGTTGAAATATGAGGGAGGCCCATGCTTCAGATCACATAGGGAGTTTATTACAATAACAATGTCAAAATATGGATCAAATCTAGAGGAAATGATTCATTATTAGCAAAATATATGGATTGCAAATATTATTTTAGATCACAACCAAGATTGATTAATGCTCACAAAGGGGACTTAGCTACATGGAAATCAATGGTTAGACAAAGGAACCAGTGAGAAGAGTTAATTTTCTAGAATCTTGGTGAGGGTAGGATCAACTTTTGGTTAGATTGCTAACTACCTAATGGCCCATTGCAAGACTATCTAGTTTACCAAGCTGATCAACAACTAATTATTTATGATTGTTGGATTGACAGACATTGGAATTCTACTAAGCTGCAATAACTCCTCGATAGGTTTTTAATGTTATAGTGAAGATTTACATTAAAACTAACACAAAAGATAAGCTAATCTTAAAATGTCATCAAGACCAATCCATTTCTAAATATATTTATGGGGTGATAAAAATGTGTACTACAACTGATTAGGGAAATTTATTTGGAATAGTATACTTAAGCCTTCCATCTCCTTTTTTGCGTGAAGAATTTTTTTAAATTACTTCTTACTAATGATATCTTACAACTAAAAGGATCGTGCAGACCTTCTAAAAGTGGGCTCTGTGGAGAGAGTCAGGGGGTATTCACTCATTTGCTTTTTAGATGTAAATTATGCTTAACTATTTCGAAATAAATAGGAGATAAAAGCTCTTATGTTCATTCTTTTATAACATTGGCTAAAGATCTAAGGTCAATCAAGATCTTATTAAGAGTATTTTTTATAGATTATTGCAATTATATACAATGGTCTATCATGATCATTGGGTTTTAGTAACAAATCTTTATCCAAGAAGGTAATAAAAAGTGATGATTTGAATAAAGAGTTTTATTCACTTTTCATTTTCAACAAAATGAAATTGAAAAACTTCTGGTTCAGGCAAAGCATTAATTAGATTTTGGCATATCTCAAGTGACAACATAAGAGCTTCATAAATACTTAACAATGCAAGAAGTTTCCTCAAATGGGCCAAGACATTATAGTCTACTTTGATTTTCTCCTATGGTTTTGCATAATTCTAATTATCTTTTGCTAAGGGCCATCAAGATTTTTGCTAATTATTTCTTTAACTTTATTTTTGGTCACATTTTAAGAGTTGGAGGGACTTTAACACTTTTTAATTGAACTTCATGGATTAATTATTCAAGAGAATGAGTTTGTAGTTCCTCATTTGAAGAATCCAATTTAAGTTTTAGCTAAGAAATACCTTCATCTAAAATTAAGGTAGGTTCCTTTTTTCTCTGTTCACTAAAGCATGAAATAATTTAAAGAAGAGTAAAATTAAATCGAGTCATTTATTAAATGACAAGTAAAGATATTTTTTATAAGAGTAGTCAGTTATTCTAGATATTTTCAAAGGATTTCAATCTTCCTTTTTTTATACAGATGCTTCAACCAATCTTTAAATGTGATATAGTTCTCAATGGTATAAGCAAGACATAGATGATAAGTACAATACATTGGATAATCAAATTTTCCAATTTCAAGTTTCTTTGGCTCAAGAAGTTTTATTCTATATCATAACATCATCTTAATTTTTTTTCTTGATGGTAACCTACTTAAAAGGATAAGCCTTATTCATCTTCTCTTAAAACTTTGTTGGCATAGATTCTCTTTTGTATCAATTTCTTGGAAAAGCATAGTCACTATTTCTCCATTTTTCTTGGATCCTCTTTTTCATCTTTTTGTTAAGATTGTCTTCTTTAAGAATTAAAGATGTCTCACTCTAAAGGCTAGAAACTTTTCTGAATTATTTTTCTAAAGTATGAGTAGATGATTGTTTCAACAGTAAGGCTATTGGCCCTATAATATAGCCTAATAGAATTGAAAAACGTGGTTTTATTGGAGTGGTAGTTCACATCTTATAGCCATATTTTTCCATCAAAAGATGAGATTCACTAGTTTTACAAATGGTTTTGTTTTGAGAAGTCATTAGGTTAGGCATATTTACTTATTTTTAAATGCCTGCAAATCTTTTCACAAAGGCTTCTTTTAACTTATAAAATGTTTTGAATGACCTAGTGGACAAGTTGGCATACCACTCAAATGCAAATTTGAATAATTAGGTGATGAAGTGATAGCTCTATAATGACCAATATGTTTTCAAGGATTACTAGTCCCATCAAATTATGTAAAATTTGGAGGGTCAAACCCTATAGTAAAAAGAACCAATTTGTACTATTCTAAATATGGTATTTTCTTCTCAATAAAAGATTCTCCTTACTAGGCTATCATTGAAGCCTTGACTTGCATCTCCACCATAGATTTAATATGACCATTAGACAATGCTGACATTAAGGATATAATAATTTGTACAAAAATGATAGAATATTCTTGTTGCTTTAGTGTAAACTAGCTTTATTGTGAATTGATATTTTGAGGCACTAAATAAATTCTATTCTAGAATGCATTAGTAGGTTCAACTTAAGAGCTAAGTGTGGTCATGGAAGCCACATTTGACCATTGACCAACTTGTCCCTAAAGCTTCTAGATTTTATTGCCCTTTACTTTGTTATGTTCAAGTGCTATTACTTCTTGTTCTCCTTCTATATTAAATAAATCTTCTTCTCCTTCTTTAATATTTTTCAATGAATGAAGCATTTTGTTATTGTTATTGACTTGTACAACTGGTTTTTCCTTTATAAAAAGATGGTTTGCCTTGTATAGTAGTTATGATGATAAAGGATATAGGTAGTTCCTAATTTTCTTCTACAATAACTTCATAAAAATTATTAAATTTATTTATATTTTGTAGCATTCTATTATTATTATTATTATTATTAATTGGTGGAGTTAATTGTATTTTTGATGATGTTATAATAGGTTTTCAGGGAAATTTTTCTAACAAACTTGTTAGAAGAAGGCTTATCATACACAATTTTTGCAGCCTTATCAAGACAAACTTTGGAGAAATTTTTGAATTTTTCTTCTTGAAAGATATTTCATTTATTATTTAGCTAAAGAAGAGGAGAAGTGAGTCCAAACTTATTTTTTCCTTTGTCAAAAGTAAGCAACATAGGCTTAACAGTAGATTCACTTAGAGATAAGAGTGTAGTTAAGACATTTTAAATATAAGTTTTTCCTATAAAATTTATGGAGGATTCTACGTCAGACCTTTTTGACAAAGGATAATAAGTAAAATCTATGAACAGTTAGAATCTAAAAAAGGCAGTGCTTTACCAATAATGGAATAATGGTTTCTTGAATTCATGCTGTTAGAATTTTAGATGTATCCTGGATGACTTGCACAACTAGTTGTGTTGGGTAAGACTAATCATTTTGAACGCGAACTTGTTTTGAGAGACAAAAATACTAGTAATGGTAGCATGATTTTATTTCTTTTACAAATTCTTTGTATTTGGATATTTTTCTTGAGTTTGAAGTATATCTTTGGATATTTTTTAAAAGATAAGTGTGTAAATACAAATAGTCTAAGCAATCTAGTAAAAATAGAAGACTAGGTTTATAAATAGACATAAGGGAATAGTTTCTTTTTCTTTGAGAAGGGCATATAGTGGCCTCTACAAGAGTTGGACACTAATAGAGGGCCTAGTTTGTTTATTAGAATCACATAATTTAAAAAAATTAGTTCCAACTTGAAAAGCTATATGGAATAGAACAATTCTTCCTTTTATAGATGATTTGTGATTTTCTTATTAGCCATCTAGTAAAAGGAACAATTTAATAGATTTCAAAAGAAAAGTAAGTGTTCAAATCATTTGAATATAAAATTCATTTTTTTGTAAGAAAATTGGAATATGAATTATTTATTTAAATTAATAATGCAAGAATACTAATCAGAGTTATGACTACCTAGTCAAAGCTTTTCAGCTAAAAGATTGGCTATAGTATTAAACTAGAAATAAATATGAGCATTTCAAATGTGGATTGAGAGATTGAATCCCACTGGGGTTACTAGATTATTGGGGATCTAAATGCATTAACTATGTGAGTATATTCTTTAGGCGGGATAAAAGTTACAATGGATAAAAGCTTGTTAACTGAAATAAATTTTCTTTGTTTTTCTTCTCACCAAATTCTTAAGCCATAATGGAAGCTGATTACATAGATTAAAATGATGTAGCTTCTCTTAAAATTAACATTGATGGCAGGGATAACATTAGGAACAATAGCTCTAATATAAGTGGTGTTTTCAGGGATAAGAAGGGGCATTGTTTACACTTAAAAAGCACTAGCTTTATTGACAACACTCAAAATAACTGATAATTGCTTGATAACTTTTATTAGAGAGTGATTCATCCTCCCTCATTAGGCTGATCTACAAGATGGATGTTACTCCATGAAATCAGATCAACATTTGAAACAAATTTAAGGATTGCTTAAGAACTATTGATCTTACTTTTAATGAGGTTAATAATCATTCTCCTAGTGGTAGGATTTGATCTAGGCACTAAGATTTTCTTCACTAAGGGTTAAGACATTTATAGTAGCTAGTAGAAAAGTAACCCAATGTTTAAAAAACTCATAGGGCTTGACCCATACATGGACTAGGTGGGACACAATGACCTTGATCTCAAACCAAACCATATATATCAAACCCAAGTGATTGTATGCCAACCAAAATCCCAAACCTATCTAAACCATACCCAATAAGAGGGCTAAACCAACTAATTGATCAAGTTGACCCAATTTGACTCATTTGAGCCTAAAGGGGCCTAAACCAAAAATTGACCAAAATCACCTCAAATTAAACCCCAAACCCTCCAAAACCATGATTAAATTTGGTTGAATCCTTATCAAGACTTAATTTAGCCAATTGGCTTACCTAGCCCAAATTGACCCAATTGAACTATATAAAGCTAAAATCAAATCCAACTTGATCCATCCAAATTGAGTCATTCCAAAGCTTTGTAATCACTTTAATTATCCAATTAAACATCCATCACGATCTATTGCAATCCAATCTGTGCAATCAACTCATCCAACCTAACTTAGTCCAATTTTTCCATAAGGGTCAAATTGAACCAAACCTTGATTGAACCAAAATTAGATCAAAACAATTAATCCTAAAATGACTATTGGCCATCACCCATCACCCAATTATGCCTAATTGAGCTAATTTAATCCAATGACTCAATCTGACCTATTTTGACCTAAAGGGACAAATTGAACCAAACTTTAATGTAACATAAATCATATCAAATCAAAGCTTACAATCAACTCCAAAGTGACAATCAAATATGATTCAACTTCAATTGCACTTAATTTGTTCAATTTTATCAAATTGGTCAACTTGATCCATTTAACCCATATGGGCCAAATTCAAATCTACTTCAAATTAAATCAAACCAATTGCACCACCACATTCCAAATCATCAATTGAATGTGACCAAATAGCTCATTGCGCCCATTGGTCAGTTGGTCGGTTGCTAACTCAATTAAACCAAAATTGACCTATAAGTGTCCAAATGATCCAAACTTACCCAATCCAAGTGACTTGTCCTTTGACCCCCCTTGATCTACCCAAGTGAGCCTAACTCATGGTAAACCCAGTTCAGATATAACCAAGTGAACTAAGGGTTCCAAATAAAACAAAATCTTAAAATAGTAAGGTCCAACCCCTCCCTTTTGCTAAGGTAGTACCCTTAGCATGCCTTGAGCTCACCTTAATTGAGCCATCCTGACCTAAAGTTGACTTGCTCAGCCATTGAACAAAGTGAAGTGCCTTTCAACTTGAACAACCTTTAGTTCACCAACCATAGGTTGTCCACTTCACCAGTAGCTGTCAAACATCTTAGCCGCTTGAGGTGGCCCACTTCATCTGTCCCATACCCTTTCTGGCTTTCCCCATTGCCCGACTATCTAACAAGGACCAAACCAACCCAAATCATTGGTTCACATGGGGGAGGAGAGTATACTCTTATCCAACCCTCCAAACTTCACACACGCCTTCATTCCAACCCAAGATCTAGTCCATGAGATTCTTAGAGTTCCCCGTACATCTTATCTCTTGAGAGTGCAAACCTCCTTTCTGTTTGAATGTCCTAAATACCCAACTTTTCCAAAATCATCTCCAAGCCCAATTGAGCTTCCTCACACCTTCCCCATACTTAGGAAAGTCAAAATGAATCAAGAACACATTGATTATAGCATGAGAAAATAATCTTAGATTAACCCTCACGAGCTTGTGGTGGGGAACTTTAATAACATGGTTTCATCTCTACTAGATGAAGCTTCCTCAACCATTGTACCTTCGACCTTGACCTCATATGATGTAATCACTATTTAACTATAGATTATCTCATAGGTGTTTTTATTTATGAAGTGTTTGTGTGTTATGGCTCGATCAAGCTATAGGGATCCTTAGAATTTCTCGCCGATATCATTTTGAAATTATTTCCTCCTCGAAATGAGCCTTGGTTGGCTCAAATCAAGCAATGAAAGGAAGATGGCCTGCGTCTCTCATTGGAGCTTAAAGAAGCTTGACACTATCACCTCAACTCATGGTGGGTTAGGAATCACCCATAAATAATTTGAAATAAATTCAATAAAAACTAGAAAAGGGGTTTCAACAAAGTAGTATTCCAAGGGAAGGATATTGGAAAGGAAGCAATTGTTCGAATAAGCAGACTTCCTCTTCACTCATCAAAATATAAATAATTATTTTAGGATTACTTGGACTGTCAAAATACAAAACTTGAGATGCTAGGCACTTGCTATCGCCCTCCAATGCCTTTTACAAACTTGCCATTATTAATTTGGTGCCACATCAAAATTCAAAAGCAAAATAGTTTAATCTTACCTTGGCAGACTCTTTCCTCTGTGATGATAGAAATATGAGAGGTAACCATTAGCCTCCTGCCACCTCCTTCTTGTGGAGAATAAAGCGGCGGGGTGGGGGATAGTTTCCTCCTTCAGTGCACTCTCAACCTACACGAAATGAACACGTGCCTCTACTAGAGCAACTCCACATCACTACCCTTGGCAAGAGCTGGTGTGATCTTTTGGGAATGGGATGTTGGAAGAGCTCATCTTTATCGCTAGAATGGTGGTAACCTTCATTGACTTCTTGGATTTCAAATTTTTTTGGAGGCCAATCCATTACTTTGAAGAATCGATATCACCACGTGGTCTCTTGACAAGGTGAGTGTGCATATTCTACTCAAAATAAAAAATTCAATAGGAAAAAATGAGTCATATCTTTAATTAGGAATGAAAGGCTAGTAAATATTCTTTAGGGCTAGTGCCCTTTTGATAATTTAAGAGGTTGGGGGTACGATAAAAAAGACTAATCTAGTTAGAAGGTGATGTACTATTTAATGAAAGAATCTCTTTTCTACTTTAGCATTTGTTTTATGTTAATTTGACATTTTTTTATTTTATACTTTTTGTGAGTTGTCTCTACAAAGAAGTAGTAGAATCAAGGAGCTAAATACATACTCAAAATAAGCAAAAATCCTAAATACTAAAGGCTCATTTCATGTATGATGAACACGAAAATCACATGGGTGTCAATTACTCGGATAAAGACTCACCTTCAGAAGGAAAACATTCAGCGAAGGACGTTCATCTCAAAGCAACTCAAGCATAAACCCTCTAACTTTTTGAAGTTCAACTAATGAATTTTGATATAGATCATTTACACTGGTCTAGATCAAAGGAAATCTTAATTCTCTCTCTTATTCTCTCTCCTTTTCTTTAGAACAAGGGAATTCTACCTCTCTCATATTTTATCAAGATTACTTAAGAGATAGTAAAACTAGATCTTTTTCTTATTCTCTTCTTTATCTAATTTATCATATTCATCGACTCTATTTCTTAGATTGGCCATATATAGATTCTGATCCAACACTCCTAGCCCAAACTTACATTATTACATTAATGCATTGAAATAGGCTTAAAGCTAAAATATATTCAACCAAATTGGATCCTTGGATCATATGGCTAATTTAAAACAAAAATCATAGAATACTTGCATTTAGCAGAACTTCATATGATAAATAGGTATTGATCTAATGCATGCATAAAGATAATATATCGTAGATCTAATTAATTTAATTTCAACCTTACCATCATTATGAGATTGATTACATTAGTCAACCCCTTTTAAATTACCTCACGAGCACATAGGACAATCATCTAAGATCAACTTATAGGGAAACACATAAGCTAGGATCATCCTACATAGCAATTTAGGATTTAATTAGTCATTGAACCATTATGGTATAAACTACATCATAACCCTTAAAACATAGCAATTTTTATTTACTTATTCTCTTACACTTAACCAATCCTTTGGGTTATGTGAAATCCTTCCATATATAAAATATGTGTATTCGCTTAACATCCTTCATATTCCCCTCAATAATGTTTGTATGATTGAAGAGTCTTCATGAATTAGTCATGTACCTTATGATCAAACAAATTTCTCATACAATTGCCTCTTTATATCCCTACAAAATTTATTTGTTAAACCTAGTCACCCCATTGAGTTAGGTTTAACTATGTCTAACCACCTAATCATCGCCAGCATTTGTCATATATACATGAATACGTTATTTCTTAGTTTAGTTAACAAATAAGACCGAACAACATCATGACTTAAAGTATACAATAGTACTTAGTCCTATGCCTTTTCTTTGAATGAATCATCATTATTTATTTTCCTTTCTACTGACCTCATTTTTAGATGAGATTAGCATCATCACAATCCTAGTAATTTATCTCTAATCTTATATTATGAGCCTTCTAATTAAACACTCAGGATACTATAACTAGTGACAAGGTGTATAACTCAAACTAAGAAATTAAACAACAAATCAAAACAAAACTTAAAGTCAAACATCTAAAACTAAATAAAAAATAAAACTAAAAGAAAATCAAACAACTTAAAATGATAACCTAGGTCAACCTAGTGGTTCCCACTAAGACTTAGCTTAACTCAATTGGTCTAGGTTAGTCTAATCAAACATGAATTTAATAAACTTCAACATAAATCAAAATTAAACAAATTGGAATCTAAATTCAATTGAGCCTAGATTGAGGTAATTTGGATGGTTGACCTAATTGATCCATTTAAGCTCAAAATCAACTAAGTTCAAGAAAAATCAAAACAAATTAAAATCAAATTAAACTAGAAGCATAGAATCAATAATTAAACATAAATAAACACAAAATTGGATTCAGATGAGGTTCAAAGTGGTCCACCAAGATTAAGATAAATCAATCTAAATTTGGTCAAATTAAGTCATTCCAAAGGCTCATATCTATTAAATAAACATATCTAAACAAAATTCAAATAAATTTGAATCTAATGAAAACTCAAATTGGTTAATTGAGTCACTTAGCCCAAGTGAACATAAATGGACCTTATCGAGCCAAATTGAAATCAAATTGAAATCAATTCAAATAAAACATCCAAAATTATTTCAAATTTGTATTTAAACATGATTCAACATTTCTTTGGGATTAATTTGATCAATTTGATAATTTGATCTAAATGAATCCAATTTGAGGTGTTGAGCTTTATTTCGATAAAAATGGGTCAAATTAACATTAAACCATAATTAATCAAAATCATTTGATGAAAATTATCTTAAATAATTAATAAAATATGATTGGAACCTAAACACATCTTGATTGAGTCAAATTATTCAAATTGGCCATTTGACTCAATTAACCCAACTTAACCCATTTGGATCAAAATTGGTTAATTTGGGTTAAATCAAAATATAATTCAAATCAAATGAAATTAATTGATTATAATAATTAAAAAATTATTAATTTAATATAGTCAAACATAAATATAAATGTTAAAATATCCAAAGAGGCTAGGGACCCAATTCGATCCATTTGGATCAAATGAATCAAACTAACTTTAAGCCACATTACCCCCAATAAATGTGTCATGTCGATTGGACATGATGCATTCATTGATTTCTTATTTATTTATTTATTGTTATATACAGTAAGATAATAAGAAGAGTGAAAACATAGTCTTTGAAAATCTCTAATCACTTTCATATATCATATAAGACAGTGACGTAAAAGAGGTTGCATATACAAATGATTTGCTTAAATTTGCCTATAGATAGAGGTTGTTTGAGCTCTATAGGCCTCTCTAAAACTTCATTGAGATGTTGAAGGATAGCATCTTAGTCATTATCTAATGAGGAAAGAATCTACTCAAGTTTGATCTCATGAGGATCCGTCTATGAGCAATCCTCTTCTATAGCTATGATAGCACATATGACCATTGATTTTCGCTCCAATAGATACTGTCTCCTCAGCTGTAATTCTCTGAATTCAATAGATATGTTGGGGAGCTCAATCTATGCTCTAGATAGCTCTTTTTGTAAGGATCTCAAGGCTCTAAAATTGTGCTCAAGATCTTCAAATTAGAGAGACTTGATATGAAGTAGTGCTGAGTGAGGTCTCTATAGTAGTGATTATATCTGACAATATCTCTTGATATGTAGTACGTAGTGAGAATAGTCCAAACTCAACATTTTTTTAGAAGAAATCCCAAAGCTATAACTCTCTTACTTCAATACCCAAGGATTCATCACAATCTAATAAAAAATTTACCTCTATGCAGAAGTTAGAAAGCTCAAGCAAGACTTCTAGATCAATGATCAAAAATAGGTGATGTAATGCCATCACTATATGACATAGGCTCTTTGACAAACTTCAATGTAGTGGATCTGAATGCTTAGGATGTATCTTGGAGATAAAGCATGAGATCTCAAAACCAGATAATTACCTCTGAGCTGTATAACTCTAACTAAGAATAGGATGACTCTCTACACAGGAATCAATATTTGAGGAATCATCTTGGGTGGCACTCATTATCATTCAAGTCAAATTTGACAAGAGCAGCTCGTGGCTAGTTATCAGAGTGCCATATTCCTCTGAATGTGAGTCTTCTTCAATATTCATATAGTCGTGATAGGTTGAGTAGATATTGAGAAAGTAACACTAGTATCTATTGATACTAGCAATGTGATATTACTCTCCATCTATTATGCTGATGGCTCCACTATTACTGGTGAGATGGAAATATAAGTAGAATCATCTATCTTTGCCACTCCCATGTCATGACCAACTAATAAAGGACTATGAATATCTATACCCTCATTTTCCTAAGCAGATGAAGCCTTTCATCATCACTTCCTACTACTGTCTCACTCATCTGATGATTTCTTAGGAGTACGAGTCGAGTGTGAGGGGGAATGTAGATGTCATAGTAGCAGTTTACCTCTCCTCAATTTGTGATTGTATATGTGAAAGCCTCGCTCCAAGAAAAAGGAGATGGTATGGCGGATCCATAATAACTAGAGGTGACTAACTTTTGTGTACGTATCCTATAAATCTATAAAGAAACACGAACTAGTCCCTAGGCAAAGTGAAACTCCATCTGTAGAAGCTATTGCTAAATAAATAGATAGGGGGAGTTTCCAAAGGGAATGAGTATCTATTATATCCAACATCAATGGTAGTCCATATATGGGCATAGCCTGAGGGAAGCCATACTGCCTAGCAACTTTATTAGTATTGCATCCCTCCAAGATCACAGACTCATGATGTAAGAAAGCCAACCAGGTTTTAACTTAATGAGGTACTCTACTATGCATCTATATCCTAGCATTAATAATAATAGTGGTGCCTATCTATCAATATGAGAATATATGAATCTCTATCCAAACTCTGAGTAGACATGCTATGAAAGGATAATCTATGAATGATTTGAAAGCAATCCATCATATGTGATGAAACAAGCATGAAAATATGGATCTGATTCCTGTCTAAGGCCTACTCAACTGCATGATCATAGGGAAACACTATTCTTTGATATAGGGTGGCATCTCAGGATAGCTAAAAGCTCCTAAAAATTATGCATGAATCCAACCATGTAAGTAGTGCCAGAGCATCTACATCATCGTGAGTTAGTCATGATGCTCACTCTACCTAAACCATGGTATAGGTAAGCTAATGATGCAAGTGCTAGTGTTATCCTCTCACTACGAGCAAACAAGCTGGACATTAAAAGAATGGAAGGATGAAAAAATATACTGTGACTTGGAGACAAAAAGTAATACAACCAAGTGGCAATGAAAGCCACTAAAGATAGCTCAAAATCAATGTTTTGTGCTAAAATTCATCAAAATTAACTCTTCTTTCTAGTTGGAATCTGACACTGAATGACTTTATAGATGGATGAAATCCCATATCAAATCAGATCATCCAATTATGGAAAATAAGATGAAAATACTATTGAATCAAGGAAACACTCGGACCATGTGTCTGGAGTAATTGTGCCCTTTGGTTGCCGTTTGAGAGCTAGAGCATGATGAAGACTTAAAATATATACATAACTGTCTCTCTACACTGGACAACTAGCTAACGCTAAAAAAGTGCATGATCTAGAGGCATACACTCTTTGAAGGGAATGCTTATAATGGGGAGGCATGCTATATCCTGCATGTCGGCCAAGGTGCCTTCTCATGCGGGCTAATATACTAGGTATTTGTGATCCTATCCCAATATTTCACTATGACCTATATCTAAGGAAATGCAAGGCAACTATAATAAAATAGTGATGCATAAACTATGTGATTTATGCCAGCTCTTCTAAGGATGTCATGATGCATTTGTAGATGATGGCGATCCTAGTATACATAACCATTGACATTGATAAGGGTGTGCCAAATATTGACTTTGGGTCCCAATCTTTTTCTTCTTGATATAATATACGATAACCTAAAAGCTTGATTATGCCTATGTGAGTAGTATCTCTAATTGGCTAAAGTACATCCTGATCTCTGAAGCTAAGGTGATCTGATACTCACTCTAAAGAAACATTATGACTATCTCAACTTTAGATTGATAAACCAATCAGCGGGACCATGACTTGATAGATGCTCTAAATCAAGAGGTAGAATGCATGATGATCAAGCAAATGAATCCTCAAAAGTATCTGTACTGATCAACATACCCTAATTCAATGATAGCCGATGTTGTAATCTGTCTGAACAATGTGGATCATGGCTTCAATAGTGGCCCATATATGCTCCTCAGTGGGCTTGGTAGGAGGTATATTATCTTGCCTTTTCCAAGTACACATTGTAGCCAATATGTAGTAAATCTCAATCAGAGAAGCATATAAATTTTATAGGCATTATAAAAAAAATAATATTTAAATTTATAAATGAGTTACACTTGTAGGCTTTGATTTAATCTTCTATACTTTTATAGAGTTTAAATTTATATTTGGATTTAATCTTCAGTTGAACATATTAAATCCAAATTTATATTTAGACCCATCTTTTTTGGGTATGTTGGTTATATCTAGATTTAAATTTTGTGCATATGGACAAGTTGGATCCAAGTTTAAGTATAGATCTGTTCCCTTTAGACATGACATAATCCAAATTTGAGTTTAGATCCAATCACTTTAGGAAAATGTGGATCTGATCTGACCCCTTTGAAGATAATGTAATCTACATTTGGGTTAAGATCTAACCCATTTGGCATAATGGATCAGATACAGTCCCTTTGGACATGATGAAATCGAAATTTGGGTTAAGATCCAGCCACTTTAAGCATGATGAAATCTAAATTTGGGTTAAGATCTTGCCCTTAGGCATGATGAAATCTAAATTTGGGTTAAGTCCAGCCCCTTTGGAATGATGGAATCTAAATTTGGGATAAGATCCAACCCCTTTGGACATGATAAAATCTAAATTTGGGTTAAGATCTAGCCCTTTTGGACATGATGGATCTAATTCGGCCCCTTTAGGCATGATAGATCTTGATCTAAATTTAGATCCACCTACTTTGGTCATGATAGATTTGATTCGGCTCTTTTGGAAATGATGTGTCTTAGTTTAAATTTAAATGTGATCTCTTAGGGCATGATAGATCTGATCTAGCCTTTAGACTTGATGGATCTTGATTTAAATTTATATCTAGCCCTTTTGGGCATGATGAATCTGATCCAACCCCTTTGGGCATGATGTACATTTATTTAAATTTAAATCCAACCTCTTCAGGCATGATGGATCTGATCCAGCCCCTTTTAGGCATGATGAATCTTTGTTTAAATTTAGATCCAACCCCTTTGGGCATGATGGATCTTGTTCAAGATGACTTTGATTAAAGATAATTTCTCTTTAATGGGGATTTTCTTTGCCTTGTAAGGCTTATAAAATTTCCCTTATTAATAGGGGAATTTTCCTTTGAGATGAGTATATTCTTCTCACACTTAAGCGAAGAGTATCCCTTCAGTTGATTGATTTAGAGTTAATGTTGACTTTATATTTGTAAAGCAAACCATCTTTAATAATTATACATAATATCTCTTAAGGTATTATCCATTTATAGGGGGCATAGGTCTTATCGTTTTTGCAATAAACTAGGTTCACATCCTAAGTTCCTCCTTCATATACTTTTTCAGTGATATATGGACCTTCCCAATTTGGGTCAAACTTTCTACCTATTAGTTGATGCGAAACAATAGGATTTTTGTGTACTAACAAGTTCACCGCTTTAAAGCTTCTTGGGTGAACCATGCGGTCATGAGCTTTGCTCTATATATTTTTAGATTTTGCTGGGAATGTAATTAAGTTTCTTTTAGAGCTTCAAGCTCTTCAAGTCATATTCAGACACTTTCCTCCATTATAAGTTCATTTTGAACTGCTATACGGAGTGTTGGTAACTCTACCTCAAGCGAAAGTATTACTTATAATATGAAGACTAAGGAGTATGGTGTTTCATATATAGAAATTTTGTATGCAGTACAGTATGACTACAATGCTTCTATTAATTTATCATGACATTCTCTTTTATTTTTAAAGAGAATTTTCTTGAGACCATTGGCTCTTGGATTATTTATTAAAGAAAATCATTAATCTATCATGTATTTCTTAATGAAATGATAACTTTTGGAATTCTTGAAGGTAGTGCCATTATCGGATATAATTCTTTGAGGTACTCCAACTTCGGTTGATGATATGGTCTTAGAAACATTTCACCACATTATATGCTTTTACTTCTTTTAATGGAATTACTTCTTCCCATTTGGAGAAGTAATCAGTGGTAGCTAAAATAAAATAATGTACCCTAGATGATGGAGGATTTATCGAGTCAATTATATCGATTCCTTTTGATGTGAGGTTAGCACTAACAAAGGTTAGCAACATAAGTTCTTCTTCAGTACCTAGGTTGATTTCCTAAAGTTCATTAATGGAAGCTTGATTGCCTTCTTCAAATTCTTTTAAGGCCTCTTTAAGGTCAATTATTAGTTCTTCTTTGGGTATATTTTCATGAGAAACATTCCTTAATTCATCAGTAGTTTCTAGAATGATTTTTCCTTGTAGGATATAGCATAGCATGAGCTCATTGATGAGATGCTGCTGAAGCAGTATATCCTAATCCTCATGTGGTTTACTTCCCATATCCTATGAGATTTTGGTTATTATCCCCTTGCAAGAGCCTTTTAAACAACCAAGCTTGAACACTTGATTGTATAGGCTAAATATTATTTTTAACTAGCTTCTTTAAAGCTAATGAGAAGTATTGACAAATCATTATTAAAACGGCTTCTTCCTCAAAATCATCTTCTCCCAATAACATTTATGTGGGATTTGTGATTTGCTCTTTTATCTCGTAAAAATATATCACATGTTTGTTATAGCCTCTTTTAGAACAGACAAAGAAAGTTTTCAGCTATTCAATTTCCTCATTTTTTGAAGTTGTTAAGACTTTTATATATAGCTTTGGCACTATATTTATTCTTATAGCCTTATAAGAGATTCAAGATTTGGGTATAATTATTATAGAAACATAAATTTTCTCTAATTGCTTTACCACTTTACTAATACTAGCTTCTTCTTTCTTTTGACTAGCTAAGGGTTTCTTGGGTTGATAAAAACTAATTCCTCTTCATCATCCTCAATATCACTGCCAAGGTGGAAAATTACCTTGGGTTGCTTTGATTCATTGGTACTTTATCCTTTGAATTATCACCTTTTAGTATTAGTTTTCTAGGTGGAGCCACTTACTTTTGGAAATTGACTTCTCTACTTTCTTATGCATAAAATACTTGGCATCATTATAGATCTTGATCTCATGTATCAAAAATAGATTCATGTCACTATCAATCAATGTTCTTTTCCATTATAAATTTACTTGATACATTGATGGAGAGTTGAAGGTACTATGTTGTATTAATGAATCCATGGCTTACCAAGAAGTGCTTTGTAATCAACACTAGCTTCAATCATGTAGAAATTAGCATTTGCATATAGTTTTCCAAAGTGTATAGGTATAACAAGAGACTCTAAGGTTTGTTGTTCTTGTCATTGAATCCTTGTAGGAATAATGTAATTTTATCTAGATAGTGAGCATCTAAAGCTAGTGCTTGATGCATTTTAACTGTTAAGAGATTGGCCGAAGCACCTGGGTCGATCAATATCCTTTTCATATAGATAGAGTAGCTTTTTTGTAACATAATGGGGTCGATTATGTTTGGTCATCCCTAATAGTAGATCATTCTCATTGAATGTGATGGTTGGTAATTTATGAGAGGTTAAGTCATCTTTAATCTTTTCTTAAATGAAAAATACTTCATATTGTTCTTGATTTTGCAAGGCTTTGATTAATGTGTCACATATATTCATAGATAATATAAGAGCATTATAGATACTTAGCAAAGTAGGGAGCTTTCATAACTGTGCCATAATATTATAGTCTACTCATATTTTGGTAAACTTTTGAGGTTTTAGTCAATGATGGAGGTAAGACATTTTCATTAATTTGAATTTCTTTGCCTTTATTACTAACTTTTCATTATGGGGGATGGAGAAATTTATTTCTCACTCTTTAATTGGACTTGAGTTACTCCTTCTATCTGATCTTCTTTATTAGAGAAAGTTCCCAAATTCTGTGTTTCTTTAGATTTTTTAGAGTTTTCAATACTCTCAGAATTACTACTTTCTTTGGGACATGATTTCCTTGAGCCTAACTTGATCTTCCAATTAGTAAGCTTTCTCTAGGAAAGCATAGTTTTTTCTCAGAGTCAGTTGAAGTTGTAATCACCTTTATGACATGACAAGTTTATGTCAAAACTTCTTCTTCAGGATTTTCATGTCAAGCTGTAAGTGATGCATATATTCTTCGAGTTTAACTGGCCTTCGAGGAGGTTGTTCATACTCCTCTAAAGAGTCAAACCATTTTTGTGTTTCAGACTGATTGATTTTTGTCTACTTCTTCATATTATATAAAAATAATCTTCTATTAGGGAAGAACTTTCTTAGATCTATTTCAAGCTCTAAGGAATTCTTCTATAGCTAAAATAATGTTGATCATCTATTTGGTCTTTTTTGAGATGAAAGTCTCCCAACCACTTTCTTTTTCTTCTTGTGTTTGCGGAGCTTTGGCCTTATCATTATTTATGTTATGTGTTCCAACTGGCTCAATATCTTTTCTTTTTTCATTCTAGATTGGGCATGTTGTAATGACCTTCATATTTTCCTTTCTAGGAAGCACTAGTATAGTGTCTAATAAGGTGAGTTCCCCATTTTGATAACTCTTTTCTACCCAATCTTTGAAGACAAAATAATCTTCAATTGGGCTACATACTAGGTAGATAGTGATACACTATACTCTAGTAGCTTAGCCTTCAAAAGGTTACCCACATGGAAGCATCATAAAGAATATCTCTTATTGACCATATGAAATGATTCAATGGAGATAATCAAGAAAAAGAAAAAAAGAAATAATTTACACTCATGGAATGTGACAAGAGTGTATGGTGTCTTTTAGTTGTTAGACTTATGAGTCATTTTTCTAGTGGATGAATGTGAAGGTCAAAGAAATATAATTTATAACTCATATAAAGAGCATACAAGAGGTTAATCAACATTATATATGTCAAGCTATTAAGCACAATAAATTTTAACACATCCCTTCCTTAGATATTTGGTGACCCAAACCCATCCTAAATGAGGTTACAAATTGCCCAGGACATTACATTGACCTACTTTTTATTAGATCTTGAAGCCCTAGACCCCTTTTAAAACATGCTAGGTAATGAAGCTATTGATCATTGATGATGTTATGGTAACTCTATTAAATGTGCTTGAGATGTGATAGATGAATTTTAATGACCCAAGTTAAATTGTGACCTAGTTGGGGTTGGATGAGATTTAGTGATCTAAAATCTATTAGAAAAAGGAGAAGTTACAAACCATTTTAAGTGTTATAGTAACTTCATGAATTTTGGTGGCCTAGACTCTACTTGAGAAGAGTGAAGTTTCCAACCACTTGGGACAACACAATAACTTCTTTCATCATGAGTATAGATGATGTTGTATAGTCCAATCTTACTCATTTTCAACCTTTGAAGAATAGAAGGTCAAATGGTAAACCATAAAAAAATGTATTTTAGATTAAAAAGGACTCACAATTTTTTAGAGTCACCTCTACAAGGAATAGAAGAATCAAGGAACTAACTTTATGTCCAAATATATGGGCAAGCTAGAATAACCTTCATAGCAAGCCATCGTCAGAATAAGATTGCATCTATAGAAGTGAGCTATTCTATAAAAAAGACTCTCCATGCATGGGTGGGTCAAAGATAGAAGCTCAAAGAATGAAGTATGGAAACCAGTTATAAAAGCTCAGAACTAGCTAGTGTCCGAAGAAGATTGGATAACAAAATAATCAAAATTCGATGATGCTACCATGATGTACCAATTTGCTACATTAAAAAAAGCAACAAGCCACCCGTGCCAATGCACTATGAAGCTTACCACTCACTAAAGAACACTTGCTTGTGTTAGGGAGAGTCCCAACTTGTACTCTATTTACCTTACATGTACTTACTATACGTAACTCTCTTCTTGTTGCTATAAAAAGGGTCCTTTCAATGGATGGGATCTATTTTCTTCTCTCATCTTCTCTCGAGGGTGCCATAGCTTTCATTGCTTGTACCAAATCTTGCTAGAATAATAAAATCAAAGATATTTTTCCAACCCTATTTTTAGTTATCTATGAGGGTTCTACCTCACTCTATAAACATATTCAAATTCAACATATTTGGTTCATCAAAAATAACATACCATAAAAAAAGGTTATGCAATCTTTACATGGTGTTCAATCCCACCAAACCTTGGTACTTCATAATGGTGACTCCAAGTTATCAAATCTCACTTATAATCATATAAGTTATATATAAAATCTTGAGACATTCAACCTTACCTATAATATAATGATGTTACAAAAACAACACTATCTTGCCATGTCTTAAAACTGACAAAATTTTGTGGACAATGTAAAAATAAATGAGAGCTAATATGCTTACTCTATACATTTTATTAAATGTTAAGAAGCTAGAGAGGGGGGACTGGGTATTTAAATATTTTCATGTTAAAGATTAATTTTAAACTTTGTCAAAAATTTATTTGCAAAAAATGTATATGTTTATTTGTAATGAATGAGCAAACCAACAAACCAAAATAAGTGTGAAAAGTAAAACACATGAGTTTACTTTAAACCTAAAATTTAGCTACATTACATAATATTACAATCTCTCATTACAATGGGTTTTCATTTTGGAGTTAACATCATCTATCTAGTAATTAGATTGGAGCTTCTTAATCAAACACTAAGGACACTACACTTAATGGCTTGGTGTAACTTTAAACCAAAATCAAATTACAAGTTAAACCAAACTAAAATTTGAAACCAAAAGCAAACTCAAAATCTTAGGATGTGAACCTAGTTTAGCCTAATGACCATAATAAGACATAACCTAATCAGGTAAACCTATCAAGTCCAAACTTAATAGAATTTAAATAAAATTCAAAATTAAACACATTTAAACTAAAATATAAATTTAATTGAGCTTAGATTGAGGTAATTAGCTAGGTTGACTCAAGTCCACAACCACATAAGTCTATGAAAAATCAAATAAAATTAAAATAAATCAAAATTAAATCAAATAAAAAGCATAAAATCAATGTTTAAACATAAATGGACATGAAACTAAATTTAGGTGGGCCACAATGTGGATAACCAAGTCATTTGGCTTGAGTTGATGCATGTGGGCCCCACTAAATCAAAAGTCAACCAACCAAAATTTGGTTAAATTGAACCATTCCAAATGCTCAAAATCATTAAATAAACTTTCAAACATAAATATAAACAAATCTAAATTCAATGAAGACAAATGGGTTAATTAGGTATCTTGTCCCAAGTAAACCCAAATGAACACTATTGAACCAAATTAAAATTAAATTAAGTTTAATTCAAATAAAACATTTTAAAGTCATTTCAAAATAATAATTAAACATAATTTAACTATCATTTGGGTTTAATTTGACCAATCTATTCATTTGACATAAGAGAACCATCTTAATCTATTAAGCCCAATTTGAGTCAAAGTGGGTTAAAATCAAAATTCAACTTCAAATTGAGTGAAATTAATTGTTCAAAGTCATGTCAAACACTTTATCAAAATGATTGAAACTCAAACATGTCTTGATTATGTCAAATTGTCCATTTGACTTAACTGAACCCAACCTCATTTATTTAAACATAAGATGGGTCAATTTGGTCGAATCAAAGTCTAACACAAATTCAATAAAATTAATTAATCAAAATCATCACAAATAATCATTTTAATGCAACTAAACATATATTCAAACCCCAAAATACTAAATAGGTTAGAAAATCTAACTTTCCCCATTTGAGTTAAGTAGGTCCAACTAGCCTAAAGTACTATTAAACTCAAACATAGTTTAGGCCAATTCACTCATGAATCATTCAATGAACAATCACCATGATTATGAACATAGATGTAGAAACAATTGAATGCAATTGAACTAGCTCAAAATCGATCCACCTCAAGCATGAAACAAATGTCGCCCATGCTTTCCCTATTCCCTTCATTGAGCTATTCAAATTCCTCCTTTGATTTTCCCACCACTTCCCATTACTGATCTAAGCTCCAATTCCTAAGACCAACTACCTCCACCTTTTCTAATAAGGATAAGCTTAGCCAAATATAAAGAGCTTAGAAGAAATCTCAATTAACACATTTGATGCTTCTTACACCTTCCCAAAGCTAAAACTAACTCAAATGAATCATTTCCCCTATCCTCAATTGCTCTAATATACTTTTCTATTGAGCTCCATGAGAGATAGGGCACAGTGATCTCCACTTCAATCTAGAAGAAGAAAATCCATCAAATTCTTCTAGGAGCTTCGTCTCAATCCACTGAAGCTTTTCGAAATAAGAACACCATGGAAAATCAATGCTGGTGAGGTATTTACTATCTCTAGCCACCTTTAACATTTTAGTTTGGTGTTTTGTGAAGTCAAATTGATCTCCAATGAGATCAGACCATGAAATTAATTTTAAATAAATTTGTGATCGATTTGCAATCAAAATCTTTAAGTCACACCACCTAGATCATTGGAGTTATCCTAAATGATGGATAACCTTGGTCCTTATTGGGAGGTCAGAGATGAAATCACTACCATCCCTTCCTTTTATTCAGAATGGATAACTATGATTTAGGCACATGATCTTGATTTAAATCCTTTTAAGAACTATGGGATGGATCTGGACCATCGGATCTTTGATAGGATGACCTTGATCAAACCTCATCCCCACCGCTAGCCACGCCACCATCTACATGGCAAATGGTCCATTATCCTCCATAAGGTGGTGCGTAGTCAGCGTCACGTAGAAACTAACTGGTTTAAATAAGGAAATTTGGGTTTTCTACATTTAATAAATGTTTAAAATAGCCTTGAACTTCAAAAAAATCATCAAAATAAAAATACATAATAAAAATTGTGATTAACGGTTCTATGATTCCTCTTAGTGAGGAATCTTTTGAACTTAAAAACCCTAATTCTTATTAGATAATTTAAAAGTAATTTGAGTTTAACTAAAATTAATTAAACCATATATAATCCCAAAATATTTATCCCATTAATTTAAAATTTTAGAGAATTAAAATTAGGGTTAAAGCACACCACTAGCAAAACTTTTGGGAATTATTGGTGAATAAAGTGAATGTCATGATTTTTTCAACTTTCAAGCCCTAATTTAATGAAATAAATTAATATGAATTAAAACATATTAGTGAAAATTATGAAAATAATTTAAAACATGTTAAGAAGCATCATTGAACTTAATAAAAATATTAAATCTCACTAAAATTCATTAAATTAGCCTAATTAGAAATTAAATGAATTAATTAATATATTTAATTATGTTGAAATTAAAATTTTTATAATAAATAGATTAAAAATTCAAAAACTATAAATAAACCCTCTCAATTCAGCTTTTATAGAGAGATTAAAGAAAATAAAATCCCTAATTAGTTCTTAATATTATAGGTTTAATTTGAGCTTATTGAAAAACATAAAACTTTAATTAAACTCTAAACCATAATTTTATGGAGATGAAATTGGTATGTAACCCCACTTGTAGAAAAAATTTCATAAAAAAATTATTTCTCAATGAGAAGTTATTAAATTTTTAAGTCTTAGGTCAATTTGAATTAAATAATAAATAAAAAAATTACTTAAATTATGAAAATTAACAAAACCAATTCAAATACTTTCAATAATATTAAAGGACTAAAGTAAATTTTCTTAGCCCTCTAAAGTTAGAGAATCCTAAAAATCACATACATAGAAATTAAAAAATAATTAAATAGATAAAATTAACTAAAACCCTCAGATTTAAATTGAAAGATTCATAACAAAATTTATAACATACTGAAAATTTTATTATTTACTTTTTGAATTTAATATTCAAATAAGAATATATTAATATCTAAATCATTCCAAACATACTTAATATTGAATGAATAATTGAATAAATCAATCATAACATAAATATTCTAAATACGTTAGGAACTTATATGAACTAGCTCAAGCATTGGTACCTTAGATATTTCATCTCTATAAGTTTCTTGAGTTTAGATTAGTAGTCAAATTTAAAATCAAACAAAATCTTAATCATGAGATATTTAATTGAACAACAAATGACAAGTTAATTTAAACATAAAATATGAAAATTCCAATTCAAATGATACTAATGAAAACCTAAAATTTTGAAATTTATATAATGCTTAAGGTTAAATCAATTAGCATAAATCAATTAAATAATGAATCTTAAGATAACTATTTAAATAAGATTAAATAAAAAGATTAAGTATAAATTGAACATTAAAAATTAAATTTTGATAAAATTGGTTAATCATAAAGTCTTCAACGAAAGAATAATTTTAATCAATTAAACTTTAAATTGAAATTATAACATAAAATTGAACCTTAACTAAATAAATAAAATTAATTAAACTAAATCAAACACATTTAAATTAAACTAAATTAAACATCATACTAAGTCAAATAACTAAATTTAGTAAATTTAATAAATGATCAAACCCTAATTAAAATTCAAATGAAAGTACCAAATTAAAAAAACCATTTAAATCATAAGCTAATTCAAATAAGTTAGTTAATTTAAATTTAATGGAAATATAAAGCCATTAATGTCAAATTATAAAAAAATTTTTACTTTAAATGGTTTAAATATAATGAAAACATAAAATCATTAAATTCAATAACAAAGCCAATTTAATTATTATAAACCACATAAAACTTAATAAAATTTGAAAATAAAAAATTAAAGAAAGATTTAAAAATTAATTGAAAGAAAAATGTTAAACATTAATTAAATTATTAATACTACATTAAATAACTCTACAACTCAAGAAATTCAAAATTGAATATCAACAAGCAAAACAAGTGAAATTAAACAACCCCAAGAAAGTTGATCTTTGTACCCTTATCTAAAGCAAATGAGCATCAAATTAAACTCAACTCAATTAAATCATCTAAATGAATTCATAAAGAGTTAGTTAAGATATATAGACTTTTAGTTTGCCACAAATGGATTTTCATTTTCAGGTGAAAATTGCATTCTACCAATCTTATGATGTTGAATAAAATTTGTTTTGCCTAAAATATAATTTATTTTATTCTTCATTCTTTAAAACTTAAATTAAACTTTAATATAAAAATAAGAATAAACCAAAAATTGAAACAAAATTCAAAATCAAAAAATTATTTAAATTGAAACATCCAATAGTAAAATTAAATAAAACTATACATTTGAATTAAAACTTAAATCCTAAAAGTGCTTAGTGTAGCCATACCACACAAGCCACTCTTTTTACACACTAGATTCATATGTCATTAATTCTAGTCTTAAATTAAATCAAATTTTTTTAGATTGTATGGATAGAAATTGCTTGCTCACTAGTCTAGATGTTCAAGTTCTTTTAGGCTAACATTATTTTCCCTAGGGGCTATACCTAAAAAGACTATTTTAATAAAATATAATAATTATTGTGTGCTTGCAGGTGTTCCTTAAGTCATTGAGCATAGTCCAATAAGACAAGAGGGCTTGGTAACCAATATTGCTAAAATCGTATGGTTATATTATAACTACTAGTGTGCTATGTGCTTTTCCTAACATCAATTTTACACAAGTTAAGAATTAAATTTATAATATTAAATTATAATTTAGTCTTAAAATTGGATTAAGATCTATAAGGTATATGATTAGCAGGAGCTGAATGTACCTATTAGTGGTCCCCTGTGGACCCTAAGGATGTCCCTAAGAAGGCGATGATTTTGAGTGAAGATTCCTATATATCAAGACTTTGGTTATAGGCTGAATTGTATAAGGGCAAAACTTGACTGATCATTTATCCTTTTTTTTAAATAATGGTACCTGCCACACGAGCCTAATTATTTGATTAATTGTGGTGCTTGACTTATTATGTCTTGCACACTAGAAACATCATTCTTTTCATAAGTTTGTTTATGTGTTTTGATATGTTGTGATGAAGACTAAATACATTATGCTCTTTAGAAAATTAAATTTTTTTACCCTACTAAATTAATTTAACTTAAATAGAAAATAATTAACTCAAAACTTCATTAATTAAAGTTTGGGATAAAACTAAAAGGAACTAGATAATTAGACTTTAGGAATCATGATTACATATATTCTTCTCAACTACTTTAATTGGGTCATTCTTCCATTGTACATAGGGGTATCTAACCTGTGAGGATAACCACCCTTCTAGATGAACTTTACTTTCTTTTTTTATTTGGCCCATGACTCATTTCTATATGTAACTCATCTTAGGCATGATATGCATAATCAAAATCTTTAAATGAAATTATGAGTCAAAAACACCTAAAAATAAAAAATTATTGCATTAACTGGAGCATAACATGCCAACAATGATCTCAAGATTAGAGTGAATTTAGGTTCTTAGTTTCCTTTTCTTAAATATAATAGCCTAGCTATCTTACATTCATAAGACTGGATTGAAGGATTTAAAATCATTTAGGAGGTTTTACTTGTAATCCTTCTAGGCCAAAGGTAAGTTCAAGAGAATCAAGGATATGTTTTATTTTCAAATGAGATAAAGGCTCCTAATTTTGAAGGATTAGACTAAGTTGAGATTTTGATATATTGAGCACTCTGAAAACACCTTTGGAAGCTCTGTGAATGCAAGCATTTATAGTTAATTACCCCTCTTACCATAATAAGAGAGAACTCTTGATTAAGGTTGGAAAGAAACATATCTTTCTAATATGATCTAGTGTCTAGTGGTGTGTATGACATAGTATAGATGATCATCTAAGGGGAATATAAGAATAGTCTTGAAAGAGATCACATGGTTCTATCATCGTAGGACTATATTATTTTAGTCTATTAACATCAAAGTGCTAGATGTAATATCCAGGGAGTTTGATTAGCATCAATGGGTTGCGGCATCCCAAACATCTTTATTAAACCATAGTTTTAGTGTTAGGGTATTCTCTTTATGAATTTATAGGTTGGACTTTCATCCTTTGGAATGCCAATAGAGTGTTCACATGGTGAACATATAGATTGGACTTACATTCTTTGGAATGCTAGATAGATATAGGTTTGTTTGCATGGCGAACAAGTAGATTGGACTTACACCCTTTGGAATGCAATTTTTATAAGAGCATTCACAAGAAAATATTAATTTATGGTTCTAAGGGAAACACTATGGCTCAAAAATATGGTGCTTAGGTTCTATAATGGTAGCACCACAATGCTATTAAATTTTCACTATAGCATTGAGTAATTAGAACTATAGATTATAAGATAGGAATTCATGTCTTAAAAATATGAGGGTTTGGCACCTTGGCGCTATAAGGTCATCACTGTAGCACTAAAGAAGGCATGAGACTGGAATAATTTGAATAGGTTTACTAGTTGACCAACACCTTGGCACCGGTGCCAATCAAAAGTCAATTCAGAAAAGCTAGCAAATGGACAAGCACTTTAAATTAAGAAGGACAGACTTTTTAACCAGTGCTATGGTGCTATGTAGAGCATTGTGGTGCTCAATCAATGTTTGGCCTCACTTTTTGGTGATGTCGATTACAAAATTAATTATCATAAATGCCATAAATAGCTTTTTGACTAACAAAGTGACTGCTATGGTACACTGACTAGCGTGTTGGTATAACATGTTCAACATTGTAGCTTGGGTCCCGTGTCATAGAAATTGAGAGTGTCGCACCTCAAACATTGATAAAATAGCACCATGGTGCCAGGGAATGCACACCTAATAATTAAGATTCTTGAAAGCTTAGCTGTTAGGTGCATGCCTAAAGTTTAAAACTTCTGAGGACTCAGCGCCTTAGTGCTGGAACTACAGTGCCTTGGCATTATTTCATCAATGCCTAAGATTTAAAACTTTTAGGAAAATTTAAAATTTTGGCAGCATAACTCCTTAACAATGCTAAGTTTCATGATTTTCAGCACATTAGCACTCTTCTCTCTTGCCCCAGAACCAAGATAATTGAAAGAGAATTTTTTTCACACCTAAACCAAGTTCAATGCTGGAAATGACTTCAAGATATGTTTCTTCATTTCGTAACTTGGGATGGTAACATTGTGGTGCTAAGAAATTAGTGTGGTTGTGCTGCAAGAATGTAATTTACATGAGAGCTTAGTGTCATTGCACCATATGTTGGGCACCTTAGTGTTGTGGGGTAGAGCATCAAATACTTCATTCCCAAGAGCTCCGGCTCTGGACTTAACATAGTGGAGCATGAACTCTATTTCTTTTAACCAAATTTTTGCAAAATTTGATAATTTTATAAAAATTTGATAGTATAACACATTAGCGGTGGCAAAATTTATAATATTTTTGCATAGAAAGCAGTCTTCTCACTTGTTCCGATCCACGATCAATGGAGGGAGGGTTTATAATCTTGCACTAGAAATAATTTCAACTGTAGAGGCCTTTGGATTTCAAGAGTTTAGAATTTTGGGTCTTAGATGTATTTTTTTTTACTTCAGATCCAAGATTAATGAAGATAAGCTTCTTTATTTTACATCGGATTCAAGATCGATAGTAGAAATCTTTTAAATTGTTTTTTTCCAGGAGAAAATTATATTTAAAAAAAGCATTTTCATAAATTTTTTACTTGAAGTTAATGGTAGTAGGCTTCGACCTTGTTTATGCAAGAATGCTCTTGTGTAGTAGTGGAAAGAAGGTTGTTGAGAGTGCATGAGATTGGGAGCAAGAATGAGGCTAGTGAAATAGAGGGAGAATGAGGGAGAAAAGAAGAAAGGATAGTGGACTATTCCCCATCTTTTATAGCAATTTTTAGGTAACTGTTCCCACTATTGGGGTGGTTTTTTTGCTCCATAATTGTTCAATTGGATCCTCCATGGGTGATTATTGCTAATGTGGTGAGTAGGGTTAGTTTTCTTACTTTTTAAAACTAAAGACCATTATGATAGTGCCTAGGCACTGAGATCATAGCATCGTGGCACTGTGTTATTTAAGTAGGCAACCGTCATGGGTTGTTTGACTTTCTAGATTCTATATGGCGCGATAGTGCCTTGGCTCTGCGATTGAAGAGCTGTAGTGCCCCAAGTCGGGATGTTAAATTTATTTCATTTTTTAGATGCAAACAAAATTGCCACCCAATGAATATGTCATGTCGATTAAACATGATGCATCCATTACTTTCTTACTTTATTTATTTATTTATGATTATATTTAGCAATATAATAGGAAAAGAGAAAAAATAATCTTTGAAAATCTCTAATCACTTTTATATATCATATAAGATAGTGACATAAAAGTTTTAACAACAAATGATTAGCCAAAATTTCTCTAATATAGATAGAAGTTGTATGCACTTTATAGGCCATAGTAAACCGCCTCTCTTAAGCTTTATGGAGATATTAAAGGGCAGCTTCTTAGTTGTGGACTAATGAGAAAAGAATCTACATAAGTTCAAACATTTGAGTGTTCTATGAACAATCCTCTTCCGTAAATGTGATAGCCTATCTGAACAAAGATCTCCTCTCTAATAGATATTGTCTCCTCATCGATAACTCACTTAATTTAGCAGATATGTTGAGGAACTCAATCTACACTCTAGAAAGCTCTTTAGTAGGATCTCAAGGCTTTGAGACTTCAAGATCTTGGCAAACTAGAGAGACTTGATGTGATGTAGTTGAGTGAGGTCTTCTTTAATTTGATAAAGTTTAAATTTATATTCAAATTTAATCCTACTTTGAACATATTTAATCCAAATTTATATTCAGACCTACCCTTTTTGGGTATATTAGTTACATCTAGACTTATATCCTATCTATATGGGCATGTACGATTTAAGTTTAGGTTTAAGCTCGACGCCTTTATACATGATAGATCTGAGGTTTTGATTTAGATCTATTCTTTCTAGGCATTGTGTAATCTAAATTTGAATTTAGATTTGGCCCCTTTGAGCAAGATAGAGTCTGATCCATATTGGGATATGATGGATCTAATCCCCTTTTAGCATTTGGATTTTAGTTTAAATTTAGATATGATCTCTTTGGGTATGATGGAATTGACCCATTCCCTTTGAGCATGATGGATCTTAGTTTAGATTTAGATATGGGCTCTTGGTCATGATGGATTTGATCTGGCACATTTTGGAAATGATAGATCTTAGTTTAAATTTAGATTTAACCCCTTTAGGTATGATGGATTTGATTCAGCCTCCTTGGACATGATAAATCTTGATTTAAATTTAGATCCGACCCCTTTGGGCATGATGGATATTTATTTAAATTTAAATTTAGCCTCTTTGGGCATGATGGATCTTAGTTTAAATTTAAATTCGACCCTTTTATGCATGATTGATCTTAGTTTAAATTTAGATCCAGCTCTTTTGGGCATTTTAGATTTGATCTAGACCCATTGAGCATGATGGATCTTAGTTTAGGATAGCTTTAATTAGAGAGAATTTCTCTTCGATGAAAGGTTTTCTTGTATTGCAAGGCTTATAAAATTGTCTCTTATTGATAGGGAAATTTTTCTTTGAGATGAGAATATTCTTCTCAAACCTAAGTGAAGAGTATCCTTTTGGTTGATCGATTTATAGCTAGTTTTGACTGTTGCATAAATGTAAAGCATAACACCTTTAATAGTTATGCATAATATCTCTTGAGATATTGTCTGTTTATAGGGGGCATAGGTCTTATACCTTTTGCATCAATAAGCTGATAAGCACTCCCATTGTATACTTTTTCAATGACATATGGTTCTTCCCAATTTGGGTCAAACTTTTCATAGGCTTGTTAATGTGGATAGATAGGACTTCTACATACCAATACTAGTTCACCTGCTTTGTAGCTTCTTGGGTGAATCATGTGGTCATGAGCTTAGGTCATCCTTGATTTATATATTTCTAGATTTTGTTGGGCATGCAATCAAGCTTCATATAGAGATTGAAGCACTCGGTTGTATTTGGGCACTTTCCTCCATTGTAGGCTTATTTTAAACCAAAATATGGAGTTAAAATAGCTCTATTTCAATTAAGAAATATTGCTTCTGATCCGAAGACTAAGGAGTACAACATTGCTTGTGTAGCCATTTCGTATGTTGTACGATATGACCACAAAGCTTCAATTAATTTATCATGACATTCCTTATCATTTTTAGAGAAAATTTTCTTGAGAAATTTAATCAACATTTTGTTGAATGCTTTTGTGAGATCATAGGCTCTGAGATTATATATTAAATAATATGCTAATCTATCTTGTATTTCTCAATGAAGCGATAGATTTTGTCATTCTAAAGGTAATGCCATTATTGGATATAATTCTTTGAGGTACTCTGAATGATATGGTCTCATAAATTTTTTTTATTGTCTTCTTTAACTTCTTTTAATGGAATTGCTTCTGCCCATTTAGAGAAGTAATCAGTGGCAGCTAAAATGAAACTATATCTCCCAGACAACGGAGGATCTATTGGGCCAATTATATAAGTTCTCCAACTTATAAATGTCTAAGATGCCACTCCTGGATGTAAGTAATTAGGTTGTCGATCCGTCATGTATGTATATATTTGACACTAACGACATCTTTTTTGCATGTTCAATGTAGTCATGAACCATACTGGGCCAATACTATCCCATTCGTTTGATATTAATTTTCATTTAGAATCGAATTAGTGTGCACCGCACAACCCTTCATGGACCTCAACCATCACCATTTTTACTTCATCATGGTCCTAAGCATTGGAACCACATTTGGTTGAATGTGCGCCGATATAATGTATCATTTACAAGAGCATATCATATTGCCCTTTGTAAAATTTGATGAGGCATTGATTTATCCTTTGGAAATCCGCCTCCTTTAAAATAGGTGATGAATGGTTCTTGTTAGTCATGTTCTTCTATTATCATTGAAATCTCTTGATTTTCTTTAGCTTTAATAGCTTGTAAGAGGGTTGGTGCTAATGCTAGCCTTCTATGGACTATTATTGTAATTGGCTCTCCGTGAGGGTCTATTAATTTTTTAGCCAATTTAGCTAATATATTAGCTTTGCCATTGTCCTAATGTGACACCCTTATAATTATTATTTCAAGGATTTATTTAAGAAGCTTCAAGACATTTTATGATAAAGCCCAATTTGGGTTTGTTTATCTTGAAAGTCATAATTATTTGTCGAATTATGAGTTAAAAATCTTCATAAAATGAAGCTTCTTGATTTTCATGTTAATTTCTAGTCTTAGACTTGCATTTAATGCTTCATATTCAGCTTCATTGTTGATTTGAGTTCAGTTAGGCTATATTAATATCGAAGAATACCTCCTCGCGGTGTCACAAATATTAATCCAATTCTAACACGTACTATAGGTAAATTGGGTGGTTTAGATGGCTTTATTGAAGCCCTATCAAAGCAAAGTTTCCATTTTGATGATTGTTAAGCTTCTTCTACTTCAAAGATTTGTTCATCAAACAATTCATTATTGAGTGGAGAATCCATCGGTAAAGGATGAGCGGCTAAAAAGTTAGTCTTGCCCTTTTATAGTCTTTTGTGGAACATATGTTATATCAAATTGAAGTAGAAGGACTGCCCATTTAGTAAAGCGACCAGTTAGGGTAAGTCTAGTCATTAAAAATTTAAGAGGGTCGACTTTAGATGTCAAAGTTATTTTTTGTGATAGCATATCGTGCCACAATTTTGAGTAGCAAATATCAATGCTAGAAACTATTTTTTAATAGGAGAATATCTTATTTATACTCTTATGGGAGGTCGACTTATATAATATAGGATATTTTTCTTTCCTTTTCATTGTTCTGAGCTAATAAAGCTCTTAATGATTCTTCAGTGGTATATAATATCAATGGTATTTTCATTATTAGTGTTGTCAAAATTGGGAGATGTAATAAATATTATTTTATGTTATCAAATGGTTCTTGACAAGCATCATCCCATATAAAAGGTGTAACCTTTTTCATCAATCAAGCAAAAGGTTGACAAATTCTAGAAAGATTAGAAATGAATATTTTAATGTAAGCCAATTTTCCTTGTAGTGAACATAGTTATTTCAAAGTCTCTGGCGATGATATTTCTATTATTGCCTTTATTTTAGAGGGATTAATTTCAATCTCTCTATGACATATATTAAAACCCGAGAATTTTTCAAAAGTCACATCAAAAGCACATTTTAGTGGATTAATTGAGTTCAACTCTTAAATCACTTATGTCCTTGCTTTGACTTTTGCTCTTGACAACCAAATCATTAATATAACATTTCACATATCTATGTATGAGGTCATTGAAGATACATATCATTGCCCTTGGGTATGTAGTGCCAATATTTATTTTCAACCCAAATGACATCACTTTATAACTTCTTATTAGAGTATACACAAATAGGGCTACTTAACCCATTGCCACTAAACTCACTAGTCAATGACAAGCATTACATGTTAACCAATGACTTCAAAAGAATTTGTGTATGATTCTATTGTGTGTGTGTATGGTGTGTGTATATATATATATATATATATATATATATACAACATCTCTAAATTATTTTTTATAATACTATGTTTTGTTCTAGTTTCATAAATAAGAGATGACTCAAGTGAGAAAGATGACCCGTAAAGCATCTCTAAATTATTTGCCATATTCTTATATTTTTCTCAACAATTTAATTATATTTTATAATTTTCTTTTTAAATTGTCATATATTCTGTCACTTGATATTAAAAATTTTGAATCAAATAAATTTTGGCTCTGTAAACCATTAAACTCTGTTAGGAGTCGAAGCTTCCAACTTTTCAAATTTCAATCATGTCAATTCGGCAGGTGGCTTTCTCATAGAATTTTTCAATATTGCAACTTTCATTTCTTTCTTTTTAAAAAATTATTGGATCTAGCAAATACTGCCTTTTTTCATATAATTTTTTTCCCAAAAGACCAAGTCTCATACGGCGCCGTTGAATGAATTAACAAAATTTCGATTTGTTTGTCCAACATAAAAATCTAAATATAAATCACAATCTTGTTTTACTACAGCAAGATAATAACATAATCTTCATCAGAATATCCTCAAACTTTGATGGTACATTATTTAAAACTTTTAACTAAAGATGTAAAATGATTTAATTTAATATAGAATCGTTAGATTATTATATTTATTTATTATATTTCATTTGGCCTTACTCGAAAAGATGCAAGGTGACACTCATCATTTTAAACTTAAAAAATGTCTCCTAATACTATTTTTAAAATATTAATTTTACTGAAACGGGGTATTTTTAAAATAGGCTATACAACATAGCATTTTTCATGCCCGAAGTAATCAATCGATCTTTTCTAGCCAATCTGTTGGGCAATTATTAGAAATAATTTACATTTTATTAAATTTTGTTTTCACCATAATGGGTATGAAACTTTTTTTGGGCCGAGGGCTTCGCATTGATTTTTAACACTCTACAACTTCATTTGAGGGAACTTGATTTTGCTTTAGTTTTTTTGTTTTGTTTTGAAAAATTACGAACTTTCGCTTAACATATTGACAAAAAATTATACAAGTGATATCATAAAAGACAATAATTTGTTGGATGCTTTAGAAATATAAAAAAAATTAAAAGTGGTATATTGATTGGTACTCATTCTATTGAGGGCATATGCCAAAACTCGAGGAAAAAAAATGAAAGAAGGAGATAAACATGATTTTTTGATCAAAGAATTTTATCTTGAGTTACTGTACTAACTCTCAATCATTATTTATAATATTTTAATGACAATACAAATGATTATCACTAGCCCAAACTGTTGAGTATAGCAATTTCAACAACTTATTACTACTTATAATTGAATACTAAGAAAAGAGATGAACATGATTTTTTTATCAATGAATTTTATCTTGAGTTACCATACTAACTCTCAATCATTATTTATAATGTTTTAATGACGATACAAATGATTATCACTAGCCCAAACTGTTGAGTATAGCAATTTCAACAACTTACTTACAATTGAATACTAAAAACCTAGCTATTTTAACTCTTTATAATTATGATAGCTATAAGAACAAGAAATGAATCTTCTTCTAAACCAAACTTCTATCTTTAATGACTCGTTTGGTACTCTAATCTTTTGGCTGAAGTTCTTAATTAATTGATTCTAAATTTTTTACTTCAACTATGGAGATTTTGTTATTCTTTTTGGTTCATCTATTCTTTTGTCTAGTGGTGCCACATCATTATCATCTCCACCAACAATGACCTTATCACCAATGTCAATATTAGGATAAGATGATCATAAGTCTTCTAAAAATACCCATAAAGTGTCTGCGAATAACCTATCCTATTGTATGAATACATGTAAACAATATTTTGTTATATTGTTCAACTAACTGCTACTGAAGAAAATTTAATTGTGGATCAAAAGCTATCTTGCTGTAAATTCTCCTTTCCAGGTTTTAAAAAAAATTCCAAAATGGTCCATAATATCTATGAGTAAACATAAGAAAAGGAAAATCAGCCACTAATATTTGTCGATATGTAATTTTACTAAAACTTAATCTGCTACATAAAACTGCAACTCACACTTATTTTTGTATGCTATTTCCTTGTGATTTTGTGTATAGGGAAAATTGTTCAAAATTATTAAATAATTTTATCTTTGATTTTTAGGATATCATCAATTGCATCACGTATTGCAAAATAATAGTGGGTGAGGGTATCCCATAAACAATTTTAAATAGAGACATACTTGTTGATGTATGATTAGCCGTGTTGTAGGAAAATTTAGCCCATGGTAAGAATTGAAGTGAACTTATTAAAGTAATAATACAAATAACAATAAAGGTATTGTTTGAGACCACAATTTGTCACTTTTGTTTTCACATCTAACTCTAGATGATAAGAGCTACTATAGTTCAATATTGTTCCACTAAGGTAGAATAAATTTTTCAAAAAATAGCTCATAAAGATTGGATCTCTATCTAAAATAATAATTTGAGGAATACCATATAATCTACTCTAAAACAAATACTACCACCAGTGACCTTACTGAAAGCTCACTGAGAATGACTATAAAATGAGCTTATTTAGATAATTAATCAATAACAATCAAAATATCCCTTGTGATTTTGATAACATGGTAATGAGGTATATGGAAATTTCATCCCAAAATGGTTGGTATAGTTAGTGGCCATAATAGTTCAACCAGTTTTGCTTACATGTTGATAGGTTTGAGTTCTTGGCAAATTGATGCACATCCTTTTTTTATTCCTTGCTAGAAGAAATGTGCTTTCACCTATTCTAGAGTTTACTTGATGCCTTAGAGATCGTCAATTGAGTGCTATTTAATTCATTTAACATTGATTTGTCAATATTTGAAATATAAGTCAGAACAAGCCTATTTTTATAGTATAGTAATCCATCATGAATGTGGTATGAAAGATATTGTATGCTATATTTATAACTTCTTGCATTAGGTACTACATAATTGGTCATTTTTGTAATTGATCTCAACTTTCATCCACAAATGTAGTTGACTATTTAGCATAAGCTAACAATTTTGATTTGATGTTTTGTCACCATGTCTTCATTGGTTATGTAAGATAAAACATCTATAACCTGATTATAAACTATTGGCTTGCACTCAATTATATAACTGAAGCCTAATAACTTGACTAAAAATCTTTATTGTACTCAATACATAAGCTTTGGTACTCATTGATCAGTACAAATCATTAATTGAATCACAACAAATAGTGTAAACAATGGCTGACGACCAAATGATAGTATATAACTCCCAAGCATAAGTTGAAGTCTTATGCATATCTCAAGATAATTTCTTCTTAAAGGAAGCAAGAAGATGATTATTCTAAATAGAAACTATTCTAATAGAGATGTCAAAGCATCTATCTTAAGGATAATGAGTAATGAAAAATTAAGGAATGTAAGGACCAATGATGATGTCATAGCTTTACTCAATTCCTCAAAGCTGTCGGAGCTTTAGTCCACCATTCAAATTTGACCTTTACCAATTGTGCAATTAACAAACTTCCAATATTTGTACAATTTTGGAAAAATTTTATATAATAAATGGAAAGTCTCAAAAAAAAAAGACCTCTTAACAATTTTAATGATTGCAAAGCTGGACAAAATAAAGTTGCTTCAATTTTATAAGGCCAAAACCTAAAACAATTTTTAAAATGATAGAACCCAAATAATTTATTTTTTAGTTTCCCAACATAAAATTGGTTGGCTTGACAATCATTGAATGTGCTTCTAATCATAATAAAACTAACCAAAAAAATCTTCATAAAAAAATTAACAAGATGTTAAAAATTAAAATATCATCAAAGAAAACTAATATAAACATTAATATAAAAAGGTGAAGATTGTTGTACACCATGCTTTGGAATGTAGTTGATGCATTTATCTAACAAAATGGTATGGCTATAAATTCATAGTGTTTATAGTTAGAAAGGTTGTGAAAGTATAGAGAGTGAATACCAAAAGATGTCCGAAAAGCATTCTCTATCTAAATGCCTGAATGAGAATATGAACAAAGAAAATCACAAAAGCTCTTTGAATGGGAACTGCACTGGTTCACTCTGAATGGTGGACTTTTCCAGCTATGGAGATCCTTTTTCCTTGATTTTCAGACTAGCCTCAGATAGGTTTGCAAGCTAGATGGAAGCTATAAGCCAGTAGAAAATTAGGATACCAAAGATGTCCAACTCGCTTTCTTCTTTCTTAAATGCATATCATAATTCTAGAATGTATAATGAGAGAGCTAGCTAATAGAGAATACCAGTTGTCACATATGTGGAAGACATTCAAGTCTGATTGATGAGAAGAGATGAAATCTAAGGAAGGCATGTAAGGAAACCTTAACCTGAGGAGCCAAAGAAGCAAGGCAAAAGGGGTCTCGCATTCCAACCGCATGAACTCCAATCTTATCAATGTCATAGGGCTAACACACACACCAATCTCATAACAAAAAGAAAGAAAGAAGTGGAGGATCTACTTTGAATTGCCGTTGAATCCCAAGTATGACATAGATAGACAAGCCAGCTAATGTCTAACCCTATCGCTCTGACCCATCCACCTTACGGTCTACTCGACCAGCAGAAGAGGGCTCTGTGCCTACTTTCCCATGTGCTTTGTGAACTAGCTCACTCTCTATATCTTCTTCTATCGTTCAAATATGATGATATCTTCATTGAAAATCTAATTTTAAGAAATTTAATGCACGATGTAACTCATCAATTAACTCATTCATTATTGGCAAACCATTTAGAATCATAGCATGATTTAAAGCTCGTACTCCATAAAAAATTTTCAAGTGCCATCCTTCTTAGGAATTAATAAGAGTTGGGATAAAAATGAGTTATTACTTTCATTAATAATACTTGAATCAAGCATTTTTTTAGTAATCTTTCAATTTTAGTTTTTTTGAATGTGTGGATATCTACACGACTTAACACGTACTAGCTTAGTTATCAAATTAATTTGGTGGTTTATATTATTCTAAGGTTGCATTTGTTTTGAAGTTTAAAAATAGCCCTTAAAATCATCGTTCATTATCTTAAGCTACATGCACACCTTTTACAACCACTCTTTATTTTCTTATTATTTTTGTGGATATGTTTGCATTGAAATAGGATCTTGTAGTGTCTTTATATACCAATAATTTTAATTACTAAAGTAAATTTTTAAAAAAATTAGTGATATTCACCTCTGAAAGTAATTGAAGTTCCCTTTTAAGAGAATTTTATTGTAGATTCTTATTATCTATATGACAAGGTCCAAACATGCCCAACCAATGAAATCCCAAAACTACATCTATAGCTTAAATTGAAAACAAATAAAGTCAATAAAAAATGACCATGAATTTTGATTGGTACCGGGGCATAATCTAGTGCAATGTAAAACTTCCCATTTTAAGCAAGACTTTTAGAAAATTTGATGGTATAATTAGTTTCTTTAAGTTACTATTGAACTTCTATTTGATAAAATTATGTGTAGATTCAATATCAACAATAGTTGAATAGGATTATTGATAAGTAATAAAATTAAGTTTAATAATAAAGAAATAAACATATATTTTAAGTAAAAATAATGTGAATTTATGATTTATTACCACTAATTTAAAGTTTTTAGGGAAGGAAGGTTCTTAAAAAGAAAGAAAGAAAGAAAGAAAAAAAGAAAACCCTAATAGCTAGATACAACATCACAACATGAGTTTTTGTAGTGTTGCACCACTAAGTGGAGTAGAACAATTTAAAAATAGAGAGCCCAATGTCTTGGCACTAATAGGAAGTACTACGGTGCCAAAATTAGTGCATTTACATAGATCATCTATGATAGGACCAAACATATTGAAGTAAGTTTAAAGTTTGATAAATGAGTTATTAATTTTGTTTGGTCAGTTTCTTCGATTAGCACTTTAAGGGCTTTTCTATTGATTGTAGTGTCTTTTTTAATCACATAGAGAGTGTATTTTAAGTGTATATGAGTGTGTGAGACAAAAGAAAAAGGAGATCCATTAGATGTTTCGTTCAAGAAAGCAAAGAGTAGTAGAGAGTGAAAATTAAAGGAGCAATCCCCAAATTCTTTCTTTCTTTAACCTTGATTATTTTTTATTAGTGTTTTTAATGTTTATGCTTTTATTGATGATCTATTTGTCTTAAAGAAGAACTAAGTGTTAGTACCTAAATTTGTCATGATCTTGTACTCTTTTATGAAAAATGTGTTATGAAGTTATTATAAAAGTTTCAATGTTGTTTTGTTTCTCTTTGTGCCATACTTAGTTGTATTTTGGACTAGTATAAACTTAAAATTTAGCATGATTTATCGGAATTAGAAAAGTCATTGAAAAAAAATTAGAGAGAAGTAGGTAAAGCTTTGAGATTCACTGGTGTTGATTACGATGATTTAGGCTAATTCCAAAAAAAATTATACGTTGCTTGATTTAGTATTAATTTATTTCATTAATTAAGGGATTAAAGGTTATCACTTAAAAATTTATATCTATGGATTTAATTTATAATAAATCCTACAAAATTTATCTAAAGTGTGTTTTAACATTAATTTCAATTCCCCAAAATTTCATATTGATTGGATTAATGGTTTGAGTTTAATTTAGATTTAATTGATTTTAAATAAGTTCAAATTAACCCAAAAATATTCGATAAAAATTGGAGATTTTGAGTTTAATAGATTCTCCTCACTTAGATGAATCTATAGAGCTATTATTTACATTTTTGGTTGAGTATTTTATTTTTTTATGATTTAAAATCTTAAGATTTTATACAACTTTTAAAATATAGAGAATCAAAAATTCCATTTCTAAATGGTCAGTAGCACATGAGGCTAATGCGGTGCAATTTTCCACATGATGTAGGGCCGTTGGACCAACTAGACCCACGTGGATCCACTCAAAAGTGGTGAAGACAATGGGTTTATTTACATCCATCCCATCTCTTTGATGAATGGCCACCATTTCATCCGTTCCTTAAAAAAATTTAAATTAGATCATGCGACTAGATCAAAGCTATCGGTTCCAAATAGAAGGAACATGCATACTGATTTGTCCCTACTCGCAGAAGAACCATAAGTCCATGTTTGAGCCAAAATTTGACGATCAGAGGAGGACTTGAATGCATTTTTCAATTTTGAAATGATCAAGACTCCATTTTAAACACATCTATATAGTTAGATCTCACTTGAGATAAAACTTTCTTCATAAAGGACCAAACCAAATTCAATAGGTCGTGTTTAAGGAGTACCTCACCAGCATCGATTCTCGACGGTGGAAACATTTCGAGTAGCTTCGTGGTGATGTGGCAAGCCTTTGGGTGTAAGGAATTGGAATGCCTTCTCACCAATTGCTTGATATGTCAAGCTCCTCCTATTCGCTTATGGCTTTGGCCAAAATCCGGTTTGCCAATGGCATGGGAATCAAGGAAAGGGTGGTTTCTTCTTCGTTTACTTAAGGAAGGTGTGTGAACGCTCAGAATAGCATGAGAAAGTCTCTCTCTCCTTTTTCCATGAGTGGTCGAGAGCTTTATGGGGAGAAATTTAACTTTGATTTTGCCATGATGATTGCACCCTTGGACGCTAGCTCACCCTCATCCAAGGGGTGGACAACTTGTTGGGAACAATCAAAATCAGTGCAGATGAGGAGTGGAGGAGGAATGGAGGAAGTGTTTTGGATTGGGGAGGTTTGTCTTTATGTTCCACATCACTCTCCCATAGCATATTATCTTCCTTTTGGATTGACTTGAGACCTTTAAGTTCTCTTAAATTTGGTCGCCAATCCCTTTAGAGTCATCCTAGAATGAGTCTAGGTGTATTGCAATGTGATTTGTGAGCTTACATTCACATATTTGGTCCATTTGAGTTTAGTTTGATTTGGATTAGGGTAAGAATGAATAATGCTTATTATTCATTCATTTAAATTAATATTAATTATTCAAATCATATTTAAGATGATTCATGAGTCAAACAAACTCATTTCAACCGCTTATAGATAAACATTTTAGGTTAATTCACTTAATTATTTGTTCCTTTTGGTTTAGCTTGGGTTGTTCCATTTGATGGATTGGATCTAAGTTTAAGCTTTAAGTTTGTTTAGCCAAGTATTTGAGATGATTTGAATTAATTAATTTCAATTCATTTGAAGTTAAATTTGAATTCAAATCCACTTTTGAGTTTAATGGATGAACATAAGTTTAATTGGGTTAAATAATCAAATTAACCTGTAAATGGTTAAATTATGTTTAAGGATGGTTTTCATATAATTTTACATTTAATTTTGATTAAGTTTAGCTTAATTTGTATTTAAACTTAATAGAGTCCTATTGACCTCACCTTGGAGTGAGTTCTAAACTTCATCATCATAGATCTAGGACTTTATGTATACACAAGAGTTCCTTAATTTTAAGACACTTTAGTGATTAGGTGAATATTTAACCTAACCTTAGGGACTTAGAAGAGTTAGCCATAGGAATAGGTTGTGCCTTAGGGACTTAGGAGAACTTGCATACCTTATAGGCTAAACCCAACCCTTACTTCCTTCTTTCAAACCAAACCTCAAATTCAAATCTAAATTCTAAAATCATTTCCAAATTCAATGATTGAAATCCATCATTAAATTCAAATTCTAAGCCCTTTGATTTTTTATCTTATAGACTTAGCCTTAACTAAATTCAAATCAATCCAAATCCAATTGATTTTCTCAATTATCAAATTCAATCTCAAAATTAAATCCTAATCCAAATTAAAAAAAAATCAAATCCAACTTCCAATTATTGAAACCCATGATTAGATCCCAAACTCAAAATTCCTTTCTTAAGCTTATATACCTACCTCCATAAGCTTTAATCAAATCTCAAAAAACAACTCAAACTTGGTTGATTTATTTATAAATAAATCTTTTCATCATTTATATTCATAAATATAAATGAAATCTAGGTTCAAACCCTTCAAACTAAATCAAAATAAATTAAACCAATTCAAAAATCCAAGTTAGTCATTTTGACCTACATCCCTCAACTTGGTCAAATTTGCTTCCAAATCACTCCAAACTCAAGTAATTTTCTCATAACCCATTTATACCTTCATTTATATTCACAAATATAAATGAAATATAAATCCAAATGACCAAAACCAAACCCAAATCAAATCAAATTCCCAATTTTAGCCCTTTTAGCCAAACTTTTGATTTTGGCTAAATGATATCCAAATCACCTAAATACTCATGGATTTCTTAATTATTCAATCATCCCTATAATTATTGATAGAAATATAAACATAAATCACAATTATCAAACCTAACCCAAGTCAAGCCCATGTTGACCCTTTTGACTTGAGATTATCATGTGAACCAAAATCCATATAGATCCAAATCACTTACAATTGGATTTATATTTCCACCTGAAACTCATTTATCAATATAACTAAACTTGAATCAAGCCTTGATCAAGCCAAGCCATTTATGTCCATTGACCTAAAGTGACCTAAAAGACCTTTTTGAACCAAGTTCCAATTCAACTCAAATTGGATTGAACTAAGCCCATCCAAACCTCATAACATGATCAACAATCATCCTAGGTTAATCAATTGTCTTGAATTGAGTCAAAACAAGTCAACCAACCCCTTTGACCAAGTCAACACTTAGCCCAAATGGAACCCAAATTAGCCAAAATCCACTATATGCCAAATTGATTGAAACCATTGACTCAAGCCCATTCATGATCAATGATTGAACATAACCAAACCCTCACTTGAGCCAAGCCAAGTCCAATTGGCAATTTGACCTATGTTGACCCAAATAGTCCCAAAAGGCTAAAATAGGTCAAATCATGATTTGATCCAAATTGATTGCAATTAATAGCTCAAGTTCATCCCAAATTACTTATTAAACTTGAACAAAGCCATAATTGAGCCCAAGTTTCCCAATTGGTCAACTTGACCCAACCTAGCCCAAATTGACCTAAAGGGTCAAATTGGCCAAATTTCAAATTAAAGGTAGATTAAACCAAGCCAAAGCTGATAATCATTTTAAATTGACCAATTGAACTTGACTCAACACCTAACCCAATCTTTTATCAAATTGGTTAAATTGATCAACATGACCAATTTGATCCCTTTTAACCCAAATGAGTCAAATCCAAACCTAGGCCAAACAAACCCAAATCAATTGAACTAAAATATCCCAAATCATCAGTTGAGCCTAACGCAAGCCTTGGTTTGACCCAATTTGACTAATTGGTCAACCCAACCCAACCTAGCCCAAATGAACACATTTTGACCATATGAACCTAAATCACCCAAACCCACTTTGGGGAACCTAGGTGACTGACCTATCCCAACCTAATTGGACCCTAGGTCAGCTCCAAACTAACCCAAGTTCATGTGGGACCCAACCCAATGGGTTTAAGCAATGGACACCCTCTCATTTGCATTGAATCCTTTCCTTAAGTGGCAAAGTCCACTTTGTCTCCCCATTGTATCTATCAAATGGCCAAATGAAGCACTCCTAGGACTTCCTAGCCCAACCTAACTCAACCTAGCATTTTCCATGGACCAAAAGAACAAATCCAAGCCATTCCTCCTCATGGTCGAATCCATTGGATGCAAAGGAGGTCAATCCCACTCAATCCCTCCATATCAAATCTCGAGACTCTCGCCACCACTCCTCGCCACTACCTTGACCACTCCTTGTGAGCCACATGGCAGACGACAACCCTCTGATGACCCGATGATGGCCAATTAGCAAAAATATGGGATGCATCCCATTCATCCATCATGAGCAATTGAGAGGTATACCTCTATTCAGCAAAAATAATTTACTTGTGAGACTTCTAAGATAGTTTCAAAATCTCACAAAGCTTCCCAAGTGATCCCAAGCCCTCCTTGATCAGCATTGCCCATTCCCAAGCAAAGCTGAAATAGGTCACCACCCTTTCGATCAATACTACCTCTTCATCCAATCAAATCTCAATTCCTGTTAGCCACACCATCACCATACTTAGTCGAGCACAAATGAATCAATTCCAAAGCTTCCAAGCTATGGGAGGAGTGAGTTCAATCAAGATCGAATGCTAAAGGAGGGGAGCTTGGTCCACATTGCATTCCACACTAAATCAAGCTCAAACTTTTCAATAGGGCCTCACCTCAATAAGGCGAAGCTACCTTCAATGACCCACCGTCAGATATTAGCTCCGGTGAAATAATTTTGCAAACTGAGCCTTGTATGAAAAAATGGGTTGGTCTTTTATGAATTAAATTTGAATCCCATGTAATTTGACCATTGGATGTGCATCTCCTCTCCTTCTGAAGGTGTGGGAATGGTTTGATCCCAATCCAAGCTGGAGTGAGCTCAGATTGAATGAGGAAAGATGGATGGTGATCATCTTTCACCACTCATGAAGAAGGAAGATCATACACCGTCCATTCCACGTGATTGGAATGGACGACTATGATTAGATCACGGTAGAGCATATTGTTTTCTCCCTTAATCCCCGGATCAAATCATGGCCGTCCAATCTTAGATCAGATGGTCCACGAAGAAAGAACATCTGCCGTCAGCTGAGTCATTATGCGGATGTGACAACTTAAATAGTCACTCTCATCACGCCATGTGGAAAGCACATCGCGTAAACTACTACGTGGCCCGACCAGATTAAGGCTTTAATCAAACAATTTTAAATAATTTTTTTAAGGATTATACTTCCTAAATTCATAAATAATTGTAGAAAAATTAAAAAAATGCAAACTTTGGCTTATTTTAAAGGTATTCCAGAGTATAATCTAGGAAAATTATTATTAGTGTATTTTGGAGAGTGATTTTGGATTAATTAATGTTTAATTAGAAATTTAATTAGTTTAATTAACCCTTAATTAAGCATCCAATTAATCTTAAATTTTTTGTGAATATTTAGTGGGATGACCTTTGCCTCCCCTATTTTTTGGGATTTTATTGGTTGCTTAATTACGAAAGTCAATTGATTAAGCCTTAATCACTTTTTTAATTTAATTAGTGATAATTAGTGAATGAATAGTGGTTTAATTAATTATTTAAGCCTAATTACCTTTGTGGAATAGTATGGAAACTTAAGGAGTGTGATTGGGAAATCTTCCTAATTCATTTCCTAGATTTCTTTCACTTTTTGGAATTAACTTAATTGATGATTAATGAGGTAATTAGTTGCTTAATTAATTAATTAATTAATGCCCAAGATAAAAATTAGAGCCTAATGGAGTGTTTGAAATGGTTTGGGGACTAAGGATTGAGGTCTTATCCTTGATCCCTTTCTTTAAGCTAATTCTATCATTCTTATCAAAATATAATCAAAGAAATCAATCCATTAATTAATAAGCTTGATTTAACTCAATCTAAAATTCACTTCACACCTAAGCAACTTTTGATCTTGGGTAGCTCCTTAGGTGTTCAATAACCCAAGGTGAGAGATATTAAAATTATGGTTAGTTTACATGTGTGAGAAAATAATAAAAATAGTTAAGTGTGACCCCTTAAGCCTAATTAACTATTAATCATAATCCAATTTCATTAGGCCCCTTTCATTTCTTAGGAGCATAGAAAATTTACTTTTCATGTGGTGTCATATCATATTGGCTTATTATTAATTAGTTAATTAACTTAAGGTGGTATAGGTAAGGGTTATTTAATCCACTTAATTCATACCTTAACCTAAATAAAACATAAAATCGACCTAAATATTTTTTATTGAACCAAATTAATTCACATATGGGTAGTTGGATTAGGATTAGGAAACCACTTTCATATTTTCTAAATAAAATCAAATTGAATGTTAAAAAATGTCTTTAAAGAATTTTGGTTCATTTTAAATAGCCTTATTTAATGTGATTATCCTTAGGAATTAATTGGGATGAATGGGATCATGTGCTTATATTCCTTTATTTCTTTCCAATCATGCTAAATATTGATTCCATGTGAAATCATGAATTCATTTCTTTAAAATTAAAGAAAAATGGTTTTCTTTTATGTCAAATTGAATGTGTTGACTTAAATTAAAATAGGTGTGGCTATTATCACTTTTAAATCAAAAGCTATTTTCAAAAGCCCATAAATCAATTATAATAATATGAAGTGATGCTAATTACATGTATCTATAAGTTTGCATGTGATGATAATACAAGATATGAAATATGAAGTTCTCTTTCCTTATCTTACATGGATTCACATAGGATTTTCAAGTGTATAGTTCATTTGAAAAGAACACAACATTTGCCTAAATCTACTTCTATGCATCTCCATGTTAAGACTTAGGAAGAATCTCATATCACATATGTAAATCATACAATCAAATTAAAAATAACTTCTTGCATGACTTCTTATTCTTATGGTTCTTTTTTGTACATTCATATGTATCTAAGAAAAGTGGTATATTAGTTTGGACACCACGGGTTACTGGCTTTAAGTAGCCCTAAGTAGGTCTTGTACCTTATGCCCTTAGTGCATAAAATAATGACACTGTACTCACTTAAAATTCTTATACATATATATGTATGATGTGGCCAATGAATAAGAATCATAAATAAAAAATACAACTTTTATATGGGTTTTCCTATCCTTATAATTGCTTATATATCTACTTATGTAAGAAAAGTGGTATATTAGTTTGGACACCTGACTATGAGGCTTTAAGTAGCCTAAGTAGGTCTTGTACCTTACACCCTTAGTGTAGAAAATAATAATGCACTACTTAAAATTTTTTATACATTTGAATGTGTATCTAACTAATGGATGAAAAATCCTTTTTTTTTTTATTAAAAGGCATGCATTCATAATCTAATCAAATGAAATATTTAAATTCCAAACATACTTCTTTGCATTCATTTAAGTGTGCTAAAACAAAAGACTTATATGTGTTATGATTCATATGATGAAAAGAAATGAATGAATATGTGTTATGTGATAGTAATTCATTCTAATTAATCTTAAGATGTATTTGTTATTGAATAAGGTCATTTAGTGAACTGAACTTAGGGTTAGTCAAAACATGTAATAAGCTAGTAACTAAAAGAAATTGATTAATTAATTTACTTTAGAAGTGACTTAAGGTAAGGATGAAATAGGGATCTCCTCTCTTTCTTCTCTTTATAACACTTAGTTATTTTGTGTAGGTCATATGAAACAAAAGAAAACTCTAAGTAAAATCTTTAAAATAATTAAATCACTTAAAGAAAAACCACCCCCTTTATAAATTAAAATCACTCACACTTAGTAAAATTAAAACTCTAAAGCCTATCTAGGACATACCCACAAGCCTTGATGCACACACTTTAGACTAAGTCACTGCTTCTAGCTTTATGTTAGGGTGATGTATGGTTTGATGTAGTCTTGTTTTATGATGTATTATTATAGACTAGATGTTAAGGTGTATGTGCGTAGTATGGATGTTAGGCCAATATTAGCGTAATCATGTCTTTCTACAGGGCGTCGTGCTTAAGGTTTCGTTGTAATAAAAATACAAATACTTTTGTTGTGCAGGTTGCTTATGCCCCTAAACATAGCCCAAGTTAGGGCAGGTGGGCTTGGTTACCCATGTGTGGGGTGCTTAGTCCAAATTATTCATATAATTTCTTGGGTTGCATAGTGTGCTTAGCTAACATTTGTTTTGTAGGTGTAGTTAGATTTACTTTCCTTCTTTTAATGTAATTTTGCATTAGGATTAGGATGAGTGTTATGGGGGATTAGAATGATCATTGGTTATGAGACCAAGTCTTATAAACCATAAGATGCCTTTGGAGCAAGCACATCTAAATCAAGATAAAAGGAAGAAAGAAATGGACAAAATCAAATGATGAAATGAAAGAACAAAGAAGAAAGGATGAAGAATGAAGAAAGAAGTCCCCCATAACATTCATCATTTGTAATTGTAATTATTATTTCATTATGCTGGGATGTATAAGGGTAGAGCTCAGCTACCCATATTTCTTTTTGGGTTGTACAGTGGTACCTGACCGCATTGACTTCTTATTCTTTTTGTGAGAGCTTTATAAAATTGTTTGATATTTTATTTAGCTTGTGCATTAGAAAAAGCATGCCTCTTCATAGTTTGTTTATCATTGGTGATTGTTGTATGCCTGGATGCGATTAGGCTCTTAGGATAAAAATAAAATTTCTATCCCATTAACAACTCATAACTAAAGTTTTAAAATAACTGACAATCTCATATAAAAGTTTAGGCATTAAATCAAGATAATAAAATATTTAGTAACCCCTTAGTTGGATGTTGAATGTTAAATATCATGCATAACCATCTTGTTTCACTCTTGTTAAGAGAGGGCTTTCATATTTACCAGATAAGAATGGGCTTAACCTTTAATAGCCTATGATCGAAGAACATTTATTTCTCTTTTGATTTTTCCCATAATCAACTTCTCATGCATTTAAGCATACAAAATCCAGAGCCTATGTCAAAATAAAGAGTCCCAAATTAAATAAAACTTGATAAAAATTTGCATTAGATTAAGTCATTATTCATACCCTTTATGTTCTAGTCTCTTAGAGAGTGGGTTTAAGGACTTAGTTTCTTTTCTAAATAAATAATAGCCTAACCATTTTGCAAAGCATATGACTTGCCTAAATGGTTTTGAAACAAAGGAGGAGTTAGCTAGCTGCTACTCCAGGCAGTAATAAGTCCAGTAGTCCGGTGATTTACTCTCTCTTATGGAGGTAAATCATATACACACTTTCACCTTAGATTTAAGTTGTGCTTTGGTCCTCAGCAAAGCTCCCTAGATTTAGGATCTGAGGTTGATGTTTCCTTTTATAGGCTACATGCATAAATCCTCACCTCTTAGGAATTTTTGCTATCTTGTATTATGGAATTATAAGTCCTAGATTTCTAATAAAATTTTAACTCAAATAAATAAATCTCCTCAATTTCAAATATATAAAGACTAACCATAAGATAAAATGGAGTGCTCACTTGGTTTCCTAGTACCATGAGCACTCTCTACCCATCTCCTTTGGTTTTGATAATAACTCTCCCCTTTTCAGTCCATCCCACTTAATCTTCTAAAATACAACCAATTTATTGATAGCCCTATCTTTGAATTCTTTAGAGACAACAATCACCAACTTTAATCGAGAGTATTCTTAAGGGATTCATTTTTCTTAAGATGTAATTAACTATGGAGGCTTTCCTCCATAGGGAACTTAACGAACCCAATTTAAATAAACCACTTTACTTTTCATGTAAAGTAGGAAAAATTTTGGTATATTCGAAGACCCATCATGCCTTAGGAGTCCTTATTAGGTAGGTGATTAAGTCCATTGTAGGTTAGTGACTTCTATAATACACTATTCCTTAATGTCATAGATCACCTCAATAAGTACATCCTCGATATGCATAGTGTCCACATATTCACACACAACACAATCAAAAATAAATGCCACATATTTTTTTTCTCACTGGGATGGTTCCTCTCTCCATCTCTAGTAGTATTGTTGTCTCCAAGCATCAATAGTTTGCATTTTTGGAAGTCTGAGACTATCTTTCCTTCCATTGGCACTTAGCTTATTTCATTCTTAAACAAAGTTAGTTGACATCCTTTAGGTTTTAGGACCTCACTCCATGAAGGTCCTGAAATCACTGTTAGGTTCCACAATAGGTAAAAATAGAATTTATCAATAAAGGGAGAGATAATAAAATTTTGAACCTTCTCACCACTAGCTTGGTGGGGCAAGGCTCATCATAAAATTTAAGAAAAATAATTTCTTTAACAAAATGACACTTTCCAAAAGCACTATTTTTTGTTGAAAATAGCCATCTTCATTCTACATACTCAAAGTTCATTAGATGAAGATTCTACTTTCAAATCACAGCATGAAATTAAAACTCCACTCAACTTATTTTGCATATGCTGGAGTTGAGATTTCTCTCTTTTCAAAATCAGGAAATCACTTACATGGCATCAAAGCATATTGTTGAACTCTATTTAACATAAGATTTGTTAAATAAATTCCCCCTCTATTTTAGAATCTTATTTGACATGCCATGTTTGTCAAAAGAAAGAAACATTATCAAATACATTTGATTCCCACATAACATATCAAAGTTGTTAAGTGAGGATCCCATTTCCATGAACATTTGATTAACATACCAAAGTTGTTAAGTGAGGATCTCATTTTTGTAAGCAATTGATTCCACTTAACATATCAAAGTTGTTAAGTGAGAATCACATTATCAAATATATTTGGTTCCCACTTGACATGTCAAAGTTGTTAAGAAAGAATCTCATTTTCATGAAAAATTGATCCTCACATAACATATCAAAGTTGTTAAGCGAGGATCTCATTTTCATATGCATTTGAATCCCACTTAACATGTCAAAATTATTAAGTGAGAATCTCATTTTCATGAACAATTAATTCCACTTAAAATATCAAAGTTGTTAAGCGAGGATCTCATTTTCATATGCATTTGATTCCACTTAACATATCAAAGTTGTTAAGTGAGGATCTCATTTTCATGAACATTCGATTCCAACTTAACATATCAAAGTTGTTAAGTGAGAATCACATTATCAAATACATTTGGGTCTCACTTAACATGTTAAAGTTGTTAAGTGAGAATCTCATTTTCAAGAACAATTATTTCCACTTAACATATCAAAGTTGTTAAGTAAGGGTCTCATTTTCATAAACATTCGATTCCCACTTAACATATCAAAGTTGTTAAGTGAAAATCACATTATCAAATACACTTGGTTCCCATGTCAAAGTTGTTAAGTGAGAATCTCATTTTCATGAGCAATTAATTCCACTTAACATATCAAAGTTGTTAAGTGAGGATCTCATTTTTATATGCATTTGATTCCACTTAACATATCAATGTTGTTAAGTGAGAATCATATTTTCATGTACATTTGATTCCCACTTAACATATCAAAGTTGTTAAGTGAGAATATCACTTTCATGTGCATTTGATTATCACTTAACACATTAGAATTGTTAAGTAAGAATCTTATTTTCATGTCACATTTGACCCCCACTTAACATATTAAATTTGTTAAGTGGGAGTCCTATTTTCAAAACATATACCAATCACATTTGACTTTCACTTAACATATCAGACTTAATAAGTGAGAGTTTGATCTTCATGAAATCATATTGATTCCTACTTAACATATCAAATTTGTTAAGTAAGGATCTCCTATTTCAAACCATATCACATTTGGGCTTTCACTGAACCTACAAAATTTGTTAAGTGGGAGTCCCATTTTCAAAGCAATATATCAATCACATTTGACTTTCGCTTAGCATATCAAATTTGTTAAGTGAGGATCTCATTTTATATACACATTTGATTCCTACTTAACATGTCAAGTCTGTTAAGTTAGGATCTCCTTTTTCAAATCACATCACATTTGGGCTTTCACTTAACATACCGAATTTGTTAAGCGAGAGTCCCATTTTCAAAGAAAAACAAAACATATATCAATCATATTTGGCTTTCATTTGACAAAATTTGTTAAGTGAAAGTCTCATTTTCAAACATAAATCAAACACATGTGGCTTCTATTTAACATATCAAATTAGTTAAGTAAGAAACCCCCATTTTCAAATCAACACTTCACTCATCTCAAGCAAAAGGTATTTCACAACAAAAAAAAATTCTAAAACACACAATCAACCTCTTCTTAGAATACTCAAATTTTCTAAGTAAAGGTTCTTTCAAATCATTAATATTTTCAAACAAGATACACAAAATACAAAAATCTAAAAAAATCTCTCTTCAAATTTTTGAACCCCACCCAACCTACCTAAATTGGTAGAGTATGGGTTCTAAAATCAAATGAATCAAATGGCAAATGACTCTCCTCCAAACACCAAAATCTCTCCAATGAACCCCAATTAACATATTTTGTTGATGTGTAAGTTCAAAACTTCAAATCTATGTCACTCTCTTGGGAATGAATATTAAAGAAAAAATCTTACTCATATTATATTTCAACTCATGCAGAGATACAGCTCAGATTAGTTAGTGCAGTCTTTACAGTTAATACACATAGCTTCTCAGAAGTTTATCTTCACTTTTTCATTTGGGATGGACTTAGCCTTGGATCGGGCCAACCCCCATCGAGATCGACTCCACCCATTTGGTCTTCTTTCATTGAGGGTTCGAGGGAACACGTGTCACTTATGAGGGGGTGACCCTCACTACTATTAGTTGGGATGAGGTGGATGGGCAGAAGCCAATCATTTGCATAGACATGCCCTCTGATTTAGAGTACCCTCCGTTGAAGAGAAAAGCTGCAGTGGTTCCTACTCTCTGTTTTGAGATAGTTTTAACACCTACCCATCCAGCTGTCCCTACCATTGCTCCAGCGAGAGCCACTACCTCCTCTTCGGTTAGTCTCCTCCACTTTTGAGGTAGGTACTAGTTCCCACTTTGCCTTATTCACTGCCACCATAATAAAAATTGCAAGATTAAGTAGGATCATGAGCGAGCAACCAGAGAGCTCGAGGTTGCATCACACATAGCCGAGGAGGGTTCTCCCTCAGAGGTCTCTATTTTCGACCAGCAAAAAGTTCCACCCCCTCTTGGCCTCAGATGAAGAGGAAGATTATCAAAGGATTGCTACTTCTCCTCCACCATTAGCATACTATGAGACATCGAATAGGTAGAATAGGAGGCCCATGCGGACTTGATGCCAAGTTGGCGAGAACATCTGGATCTGGTCTAACCTTGTTTAATCTGTGATCATTGATCCCTAGGAGTGATATGGTTGGATCCATAGAGAGAGGGTCATAAAGGCCTAAGCATCTACTCAGGTAGGTAGGAGGGAGCAATGGAGGTATGCCAGGCAGTCGATAGCCTCCACTCTGAATGATTTTTCTAATCGACCCACCATCAGGGCCGATCATTCAGGCATGATTGTTCTTACTGGCGCTACCCACCGTAGGCAGAGATCTCCCATTGAGGACCAGTTGGTCTTACCTTCACACTGCTCTCCTTATCGACCACCATCACCTTTACAACTCCATCCACCACTCCCACCAAGATCTAGAAGCCCCCATCTGGAAAGGCCCACCCCTTTGGTGATCCAGCTAAAGACAAAGGATCCCACTCCATCTACTACACCGATTAGAATGAGGATGAGTTCCCTAGCTTGACCTTCTACTTCAGTCTTGGTGAAGAAGAAGTGGTAACCCTGCAGCATCGTGGTTGCACCACCACCACGATGACCATCATCAGAGCCAATGGTAGCAGTAGTTGTTGAGGGGGAAGGCGATAGTCTTGTAGTTCCCATGGTAGTGGATCTCCCTCAGGGACACCACTCCACTAATGAGCAGTCATGATCATATCTCTTCCAGTGAGCATGACCCTCTTAGAGCTAGGACTTCAGTGGCAAGCAGTGTTAGATGTATTTTAGTCAATGACCACAGTCCCTCCATCGATCAGCCCAAGTTTTTGTGCAGGAACATTTATATCATTCCTTGGACAACATCGTAACTTTGTCTAGAAGAGGGAACTTTTAGGCAGTGACCGCACAGATTCTGAGGATGAGCGGTAGGATTTGATCCCGATGAGGATGGCCTTCTTGATGATTCAGTCCACATGGTCAATACTAAGAGTTCCCTTCAAAGAGATTAGCATAGCTAGAAGCTATTATAGTTGAAGAGGATAATGTCATACATTCAACTTAATACCTCCTCCATCAGCTTAGGTGAAAGGATGATCACATTGATAGAATGGGGAAGAAGATCAAAGATTTGATGGTAATAGTATCAGCATTGCAAAATTCAGCCCCGGTATCACAGCCTTCCCCCTAGCACCTGAAAGAGTAGAGTTGGCACACACTTCAGATCATCTTAGATGCATTCCTGCCGAAGAAGATAGTGGTAGCTTGCATAGGAAGGTGGTGGATAGTACCTTCATGCATGAAAAAGACATTAAACACATTGTGGAGCAGCAGGTGAGGGATGCATTATCGCAAGCCCGAGGTGGCTCATCTGTTCCAAAAGGTAGACCCTACCTAGAGGAATTTGATAGTGTCCAATATCCTAAGGGCATTGTGCCTCCATCCTTCAAAATTTTTTATGACAGTGGGAACCCCTGACAGCACATAGCACATTTCAGGTCCAGATGTTGCAATGCCGGTGGCAATGATGCACTCTTATTTTGCCTCTTCATCAGTAGCTTGATAGGCATCACATTTGATTGGTACACTAAACTACCCAAAGGTTCATTGAAGATATTTGCTGAGTTGAAAGAGCTATTTATTAAGAGATTTGTTAAAGCTCAGCAAAGCGTAACTGTGGGTGATGTCGATGTAGCTCAGCAACACCCCGATGAGTCCATTATTGATTATATTCTTAGATGGTACAATTTAAGTATGAAATATGAACCACAGCTATTTGAACATCTTACCGTTGAAATTCTACTCAAGAATATTCAGGGCCTGGTCACCTTCAAGCTTAAAGGGTTCACCATTAAGACATTTGAGAACTTAATCAACAAGATGGCTAGTCTACAAGGGGAGTTCAAATAGTTACCTTTATAAGATCAATCAGCCATCCCATCAAAGGCATTTAAGAAAAATCCAAGGGTAGTCACGATAGTTGACAAAGGGAAACAACCAGCTAGGATGCAGTCAGATAGGCCTCAAGCACAACAGTCTCCTCTATCACCTCCTTTACCACCACCTCGACCATCATACCGACCACCTCAGTTTCCATAGCGGCCACCACCATTGCCACCTCATCAGTAGCATCAGTGGCAGTATTCCTATCCACCACCAGGTAACTACCACTTACCTACTCTTGTTGAAAAATTGAATAAACTTTATTCATTCAAGAGAGAGGTAGTTAGAAAGATCTTTATGAACCTCTTAAAGAAGCCTGATTTTTAGTTACTAGAACCTAGAAGGTCGGAGGATGTGGGCAAGAGTTATGATCCAAACTATTGACCATACCATCTCATGCTAGGTAATGTCTTGGAAAATTGCTTTACCTTTAAGGCTTGGCTTGAGCATAGCTACAAGTCAGGTGCCATTGTCATCCCTAAAGAATATCTACTAGAACAACCCTCTAGTTTTGTTAGGGTAATCCTTGGGGATACATGCGATCTTCTCAAGATAGAGGAAGGTTGGGATATCTCCCTATCCCAAACCTCCAAGAAAATTATTTCTAAGATTAGAAAGTCACCTTTGTAGGTGCCTGAAGCAGCTCAAACCTCCAACTCTAAGGTAGGTTTGCAAGTTGCTATGGACAACCTGTGAGAGGTAGAAGCCTAGCAGTAACAGCGGCAGCCTCCACTCGCCCGATAGCATATAAGCATAACCACTGATCAAGTCTAGCACTCCTTCCACAATTGCAGCTACAGTTCCTCTAATCGGCTCTTCTTCTAGTAGCCGCATTGTATCAGCGGAGGGGGGTTCCAAATCCCTCACTTTGCTTACTTTACTTGATTTATATTTTTTACCTCCATTTAAATCTAAGAAATCAATGAAGAAGAAGACTGATTCCGCTTACATCTTGTCAACTTTTGATGATCTTGATGACTTTATTCTTAGAAAGCTCTCCAAGTACTAATAATTATAACAATTTTGATCTACTCCTTTCTAATTTTGAAATGGATTACCCATTCTTAAATCATCCAGGTTTGCCCATTGAGATTGATTTGGAGTCATCTAACTCTGATGATCCTATAGGAGAAGCTGTAGGTGAACTTGATGAGTAGGTAGAACTTTCCATTAAACCATCTCATGAAGTCACTGAAGTCAACCTTCATAGTGGCAAAGTTTTACCTCCTAAGGTAGCACCTCAGGATAAGAGTAAACAAGTCATTGGTTTTAGTAATCAAGAAGCCCTTTCATAGAATGCTCCACCTATGGATATGCTTGTGGAGGACCAACCTAGAGTTGACTATAATGTCCTCGCTCACCTAAGAAAGTTGCCAGCTAAAAAAAGCATATATGATGTCCTTATCTTATCCAAAGAGATGAGGGAGTCATTGATCAAAGCCCTTCTTGATCCATAAATATGCTTAGCTCAGCCGACCGCTGTTGGAGAGGAGGCATGTTACTCAAGAGAAGCCTGTCGAGTCATAGTCATCGATGAAGACCTTTTTTAGGGACAACAAAGCACAACGTTCCCCTCTAAATCACAGTGGATATGGGCAGATTCAGACTCTCCAGGGTGTTAGTTGATCCAGGTGCTTCAGTGAACATTCTGAGTCTAAAGACCATTCTGAGTCTAAAGACCCTTGCTTACTTGAGGATTGACATCTCCAAACTCTGAGGAGATCGGATGATGTTGAGAGGATTCAATGAGCAAGGCGAGAGGGCTTTAGGCTCCATAGTGTTACCACTAGAGATAGATAACTGGAAGATAGAAGCCAAGTTCTACATAATTGATTTAGATACATCTTTCACTGCTTTGCTTGGTAGGCCTTGGATACATGGAAATAATATGGTTCCATCCTCTTTACATCAAGGCATCAAATTTTGAAGATGTGGAATCGAGTATTGTGTTAAAAGAGACTTGAAGCCATTTTCAATTAGGGAGGTGGAGATATATGAAGATGCAGCCTACTATCTTTCTCCAAATCAAAAAGTCTATTCTCGTAAAATTGGTGAAAGTTCAAATACAAAAGAAAAATAAATAAAAGAAAAGAAGAAAAAGAAGAAAAAGAAAAATTAAAAGAAAAAGAAAATAAAAGTGCAAGTGAGCAAGAATCAGACATCGAGGAAGAAGTAGAGCCAGATATTGGATTCCACTCATAGTTCATTCCTCCAGATGAACACATGGGTAGGATGACTCGACCCCCACTAGGTAGAGGCAAGTCCAAAGGCAGTTCCATAGATGGAAGACATCCTTGCTGGTGGCTAACCGATAAGAGCTATGTTCTAGCTCATAGGAGTACCCCACTATCCACTTAGACTTAGAGTCTAGTTGAGGATGAGTCTCATGTGGTTAGCACACCAACCAATCCCTCTCAATGGGTCCCTTTGGAGGTGACATTCAAGACAGACAGTGATGAAGATCAGGCCTCCAAGCAAAGCATGAATGTATCTAAATCACCATTATGTAGAATAGTCAAACATCAGTTGGGAACTTTAACTCTAACTACACTTTCTTCCCAGAAAGTTGAAGGTTTGGTAGTTAAGGAGGCCCCCAAGTCATCCACATGTCAAGTTGAAGAGGTTTTTGTTGGGAGCATCATCCTCAAGTCATGAAGCCGATGTAGAACTTGAGGATGATTCATATAAAGATTTAATACAACTACCTTTTGATTAATATTCACCTTGTGTTATTAACTTAGCATAGAAAAGATTAATCCATATACTTGGTCTAAACACAGGTTGATTACTTTGAAAAACTATGGGTAAACCAAAGCAAACACTCTTAATCAAGACCGACTAGGATTTGGCACAGTGGGTCTAATCGATGATGATAACCATTGCCTAATCATCACCACTCATTTAGGGTCTGATAGGTTCTATTTAAATCATACTAACTTTTTTTGAGGAGGCATGTTTAAAAACTTCAGATGACCCAAATGAGCCTGAAGTCAGAGATGCACTGCTAGAGTTCGAAGAAGAAATTAGATCAACCATTGACGAACTCAAAAAAATCAATTTTGGAATAAAAGAAGATCCACACCCGATATACATCAGTTCCTATTGAATGAAGAAGAAACCAATGACTTAGTTAGGCTATTAGGTGAGTTTAAGGACTTCTTTGCATGGTGTTATGAAGAAATGCTAAGTTTATCTCTTGATGTAGTAGTCCATAAACTAGTAATAGATCCTAATGCTAACCTATCAAGCAAGCTCCTTGATGCATGCGATTAGAAATTGAGCAGTAAGTCATTTCTGAAATAAAAAAATTGATCGATGTTGGCTTTATCAGGGAAGAAAAATATCCTACATGGTTGGCCAATGTCATTCTAGTTAAGAAAAAGAATGACCAAATTTGCATATGCATCAATTTTGAGGATCTGAATAAGGCATGTCCTAAGGATGAATTTTCACTTCCTATACCAGAATTAATGGTGGACATTGCCTCATCTCATGCAGTATTCTCCTTTATGGATCGGTCATCTAGCTACAACCAAATCATGATGACCCCTGAGGATGAAAGAAACACTACTTTTTGAATCCCAATCATAATCTTTTATTATAAGTTCAAGCCTTTAGCTTAAAACTGTCGGTACTACATACTAGCATGCCATGACTCAGATCTTTAGTGAACTCATTCATCATCAAGTTGAATGCTATGTTGATGATCTAATAGTTAAAAGTAAAGAAAAGGAAGACTATCTCTTCAACTTGAGAGTAGTTTTTAACGGTTAAGATAATTTAACCTTAAAATGAATCCCTTGAGTGTAGGGGGTTGGGGAGGAGTAGCTAGAGGTAGATTGCTATCTAAGGTCTTCATATCAACTTAGATCATTTCAGAGATGCCAACCATTCTGCTTACATTCAAGATGTCAAGGATGTCAAGTGGGATGACAAGTGCATGCTTTGGAAGATATCAAGCACTACGATGCCACCATTTTCCTATCTATCGTGATCCTCTACACCGTTGCATTATAAGACTCCCTTGGCATTTTATTGGTTAAAACCAATGATAAATGGAAAAAATGCTCTCTACTATCTCAGTCATCATCTAATTCTTGTTGAGGCAAACTACCTATCTATTGAAAAGCACTGCCTAGCTTTAATCTTTGCATCCTAAAAGTTATGACATTACATACTTTCTCATAAGATGAATCGATATCTAGAATTAATCCACTACAATATCTCATGACATGACCAATGTTATATGGATGGTTGCCACGTTGGTTCATGATATTATCACAGTTTGATAGCATATTCGTACCCCTCCATACTGTGAAATGATAGGCACTAGTGTATTTCTTAGCAGCACACCACTTCCTGTTGATTCTCCGCTTAGTGATGACCTCCCTGATGAACAAATCATGAACTTAGGATACTAGCATTCTCCATTGGGAGATGTATTTTGATGGTGCAACTTCCTCTCAAAAAGAAGAATAATGACTATCTACTCTTCCAGGAAAGGTAGAGGTAGGAACACTTCTCTTAACTCTGGACCACGTTGTGATGAGATTCTCATATCATCAGTCCAACCCATGTACCAATAATGAAGCTGAATATGAGGCTTTGATTGTCGGTCTAGAGTTAGTCATTATACTATATGTCCAGAGTATCAACATCTTCGGGGATTCTCAGCTCATCATCAATCAAATCACTAGGTCCTACAAAGTTCTAAAACTTAAGCTCCATCATTACCACAAGTACGCCTAGAAAATGAGTCCATTCTAATAAGGGTCCAAAATAGACAAGTCTTATACCTTATTGGCGTTGAACTCATCAAGAGACCCTCTCTTGAAGGGGAGGTTGCCGTTGACAATAAGGATGATGAGTTAGATTGGAGGAAACCATTCATGGATTACCTAAACATAGGCAAACTACCTCAAGAGAATTCATTAGCCTATCAGGTGAAATAAAGAGCTCTCTCCTATGCTCTCATGGATGGCACCCTATACTGACGTCCTTTTGATCATATGTGGTTACATTATTTAGCCAAACATCAAGCCAGTAAGATTGAGATTGAGGTATATTCAGGTTTATGCAGAGCTTACTAGTCTGGTCCAAAGATAAAAGCCAAGATCAAGAAATTAGGATACTACTAGCCCTCGATGATTACAGTCACGGAGGTGCCACAAATGTCAGGTGCACGGTGTGGTCCTACATCAACCACCCAACATTCTTTATTCTACACTGGCCTCATGGTCATTTGACTGTTGGAGGACTGACATAATGGGTCCGATCAATCCTCTTTCTTCCATGGTCACCGGTTCATTCTAGCTACCACCGACTAATTTTCTAAGTGGGCGGAGGCAATCCCACTCAGAGAGGTCACAACTCAGCATGTGCTCTAGTATTTTAGGAACCATATCATATATAGGTTCAGGGTACATTGATGAATCATATCCGATAATGGCACTGCATTCAAGAGCACTAAAATTAATAGCTTTGCCCGGAGACACAACATAAATTGGAGATACTCTACCATCTACTACCCAAGGGCAAACGGTCTAGCAGAAGCATTCAACAAAACTCTCATCCAAATTTTGAAGAAGACACTTGAAGATAACAAGTGATAGTGGCATGAGCAATTGGTTGAAGCCTTATGGGCCTACCACACCACATAGAGAACTTCAACTCAATTTACCCCATTTTCTTTAGTGTATGGGTTTGAAGTCATTCTATCATTAGAAGTCCAACTCCCATCACTAAGGATAATTGTGGGTAGCAAGAGTACTATAGAGTAGAATGCTAAGCTGTGGTTTGAAGAGCTCAAAAGTTTGGAGGATAGATACCTCCATACATGCCAGAACCTTGAGTTGTACAAAGCTAAAATGATTCAACTCAAAACAAGTTGGTCTGTCTTAGAGCTTTTCAAGTAGGAGAGCTTATTTTAGTTCTAAGGAGACCAATTACTACCCATCAAAAGATGGGAGGCAAGTTTGATCTGACTTGGCAAAGCCCTTTTGCCATAGAGAAGGCCTACCAAGGAGGATCTTATCAGCTCATAAACTATAAGGGAGAGCATCGTATGGTTCCAATCAATGGGCTCTACCTAAAGAAATATTATCCATAAATCTTGTTTGAAAATAATCATCAATAAAACTTTCTTTTCATATTGAATTCCATCTCTTATGTGTTAGAAATATCTTTCACTTGTGAATCCTCCAAGGTGTGTTTAAGGTAGGTGTAAGAGAACCCATGCGACATCCTATTTTGACTAGTACAACTAAGTTAAGTGTAAGAGAACCAAAGTGGCTTCCTATTCCCTCTTTCACAACACAAATAAACATATATCTTTTGTCTCGGGCTATTTTTATGTGGGAGCATGCCCCTTGTGGCACTCACTCATCATATGCTCTAGGTCGGGCCGATATGCTACCTTGCTAGTGTGTCACCCCAGTGGTCACTTGTCTGGAGGATGTGAGTCCCTGTACTTTCTTTCAAACTTGACCATTACAAACTAAAGAGAACCTTATTAGTTTGGTAGGCCTTACTGCATAACCAGTAAGCTACCCTATGTTGACTTTGTTTAAGAGGGTGTAAGCCTACACACTTTCTTCTTGGACTAGCCGTCATGCACTAACTAGGTCGAATATATTTGAGGCTTAGAATAAGTCCCCTAGTGGCTCCTTTCCTCTTGACTACTTCAAGCTTGGGTTTAGTCCTTACATAAGACTCCTTGCTTAGTAGTCGCTTTAGGTCGGATAGCCCCTATCGAGCCGAAGACAGACTATCCCGGCAATCAGTTTTGCCTTAGGAAGATGTAAGCCTACATGCCTTTTTTATAGACTTATTATCGCAAACTGATGGGCACCTTAGATTAGTTGGTTATCGCCATACTGACGGTGACCCACCCGGTGGATACACCACTCTTAATTGATGTGATTCCCTGTGCTTTCTCCATGAGTTAGCCACCAAATACTTATAGGCTTTCTTTTGTAAGTTTTTGGATAACTCTCCTAGCGACACCTCCCCTAAGGGCACTCTATTTGGATAATGTCCTTAGCGACCCTAATCAGACACTACCAAGGTTAATTTTAGATTGGACAGTTCCCCTTTCCTAGTAACCACCCCTGTGGCTGGAGAATTTGTTCAACAAATGTGCAGATTCTCCCTTGGTCCAGTAAGTCTGAGATAGGACTAGGATGATATAAGCTCCTTCTCAATATGGTCCCTCGTAATCCAACACGATCCACGTAACATAAAATAAACAAAATATATCTTCACTTGTGGAATAAGAATTCAAGCCCCCAGCGGCGCCTTTCCCATGCAGCCATCCAATCTTTAGGATAGTGTCAGCAAAACTCTCTATATGAATTGCTTGAGTACTTTGAGTTGAGATAAGTCCCCGGGTCAGCACACTCTCAGTAATCACCCAGGTAGGGTTCAACTTGATGTCTCACCAATGAGTTGCCGTGATGGTCATGTTTGCTTTGAAAGATATAAGTCTATTATGCATTCTTTCCAGCACAACCATCGCAAATTGATGGGTAGCCTTAGGTCAGATTTGATTTATTATGCAAGCAATCGATAGTCCAATGGTTCCTTGTGTAGGAGGATGTGAGTCCTTGCGCTTTCTTCCTAACTTGACCATTGCACACCAAAAGGCACCTCTTGGGTTGGTTATTTTTACCTCATGGCCGGTAGACTATGCCTTTGGATTTGTAAATCTAAGACAAGTCTAGGCTGATATTAGCCCCTTCTTACTGGATCCATCACACATTGAGGGAATCCATCACACACTGAGGGGATCCATCAAATTAAAATAAATAAAATTAAAATAAGTGCAATTCAATCATATGACATTACCCTTACTACTTCTGAGTTGATATAAGTCCTTCAGCGGCATTCTTTCAATAGTCACCCTAGGTTGGGTTCGATTTATTATATCAAATAGATCACCCCAGCGGTTGTCCTTTACTTTTGGAGATGTAATTCTACTACGCTTTCTCCCTAAGCACAACTTGTTACACTGAAAGGCAACCCCTTATGTTGAATAGTTCTACCATGTGGCCGGTGAACTACCCCTTTGGATTGGTAAATCTAAGATAGGCCTAGGCCGACATGGCCCCTTCTCAGTATAGTCCATCGCAAACCAATAGGATCCATCTCAAAATCTGAAACTTATACAAACAATCAACCAACTTCTCTCCAGCGAAACATTAATTATCCCAACCACTCTAGTGGAGTCAATTGAATCTAACTCAAACTAGAATTCCCCAGTGAGTGCACCGTCAAAAGAAATCTCATCAAATCCTTATCCCTAGTGGATAACCTGAACCTGCTTCCTAGTGGAAGGTTCATGAATCTCTCCTTAGTGGGTTATGTATCCTAATTCCTAGTGGATACTCCACCGAAATCATATCTTGCATTCAAATCCAAACCCCTTATCCTTAGTGGATAACTTCAACCTGCTTCAGTAGAGAAAGGTTCACATGCTTGATCCCTTAGTGGATCTTTTCCTCCTTCTTTATGCCCTCAGCATGCGTGGAGTTGCATTGCACTAAGATATTGATTCCTTGTACATCTCAATTTTAGGGGAAGATCATTTCTCTTAGTGTTTGTAATCCTTTATTGTTGATCTGGTCACCACTACATACATGTGCTTGTCAATCACACCACACCTATTGCACCCTTTGTTAACCTCATGAGCTCTCCTTACTCATCATAGATCTAAAACTCTTATAGATACTAAGAGTTCCTTAGTCTTAAGATACTTCTAATGATTAGGTGAACACTTAACCTAACCCTAAGGACTTAAGAAGGTTAGCCATAGAAATAGGTTGTGCCTTAGGGACTTAGGAGACCCTATAGCCTAAACCCAACCCTTGCTTCCTTCTTTCAACCAATCAAATTCCTCAAATTAAAAATCATTCCAAATTCAATGATTGAAATCATTAAATTCAAATTCTAAACCCTTTGATTTTATCATGACTTATCCTTAACCAAATTCAAATCAACCCCAATCCAATTGATTTTCTCATTATCAAATTCAATCTCAAAATCAAATCCCAATCAAATTCAAAAAGGAAAATCAATCCAACTTCCAATGATTGATAGTGACTAGATCCAAACTTAAATTCCTGAGCCTCCATGATTAACCCAAATCTCAATCAACTTTGGTGATTTCTTTATCATTCCTTCATTTATTAAATATAAAAATCAAGTTCAAAACCCTTCAAACCAATCAAAATAAATTAAGCAATTCAAATTGAAGTTAGCCCTTAACCTACATCCTCAACTTGGTTTTGAATACTCAAACTTAAGTAATTTTCTCATAACCCATTTATACCTTCATTTATATTCACAAATATAAATGAAATATAAATCAAATATGACCAAACAATCCCAAATCAAATCAAATTCCCAATTTTATTGACCAAACTTTTGAACGCTAAATGATCAAATCAACCAAAACTCATGATTTCTTCATGATTCAATCATCCTACAATTATTGATGTAAATATAAACATAAATCATAATTGTCAAAACAAATCAGCCAAATTAAAGCCCATGTTGACCCTTTTGGTGAATATCTGAACCAAAATCCATATAGATCCAAATCATTTGCAATTAATCACTTGGTTTCATGAATCAAATTGATCAAAACAATTGTTTGGTCAATTAATTAAACCTAAAACCTTTTGAAATTAAATTCTCAATTGGATTGAATCAAACCTCACAACATAATCAATCATGGTGAATTTATCTTGAATAAACCAAGTCACTTTTGACCAAATCAACACTTACCTCCCATAGGACCAAAAACCATCAAATTGATCACCATGACCAAAATCATTGGAAGCCAATGGAGATTTGACCAAAGCCAGGCCAAGTCAAAATGAGTCTTGATCAAAACCCAAATTGACCTAAAGGGTCAAAATAGCAATTCAAATTAAATCTAAATTAAAACTAAAGCAAAGCCTACAATCATTTAAATTGACTAATTAAACTTGACTCAACACTTCAACCCAACTTGAAATTAGTCAAATTGGTCAACTTGACCAATTTGATCCTTTGAAAAATGAGTCAAATGAAACCTAGCCAAATGATCAATTGGTCAAAACATCCTAAACCATCATTTTAATTTTAGCCTTGGTTTGACCAATTTGATAAATTGGTCAACCCAACTCAACTAGTTCATAACACATTTTGAGCATATGAACCCAAATCACCTAAAACCACTTAGGAACTAGGTGGTGACTAAAAATTTGGATAAGAAAGCTCAAAATCAAGTCCATGTGGGACCCAACCCAGGGGATTAACCAATGGACACCTCTCATTTACATTGGATCCTTTCCTTATGGAGTCACTTTATCTCCCCATTGATGAATGGCCAGTAAATCACTTGGACTTGCTTCTTTAACTCCCTAGAATTTCCATGGACCAAGAGAATAAAGCCAACCATTACCCCTCATGGAGACCCATTAATAGGAGGCCAATTCAATCCCTCCATATCACCACAGATCTGCATTTTCCTGGTGAACATGGCTTGATGGAGATCCAATGAAGGGTGACCAATTGATGAAAAATATGGGATTCATCTCGTTTATTTGAGCAATTGAGGTATACCCCTCAATTTAAGCGAAAAGAGAGTGAATGGCTTTATGAGACTTCTAAGGAATTTTCAAAATCCCACAAATCTTCCAAAGTGATCCCAAGCCCTCCTCAATGGGCATTGTTGAAATGGTAAGACACCACATATCAACTTCTTCATAATCAAATCTAATTCCTCTTACATTCACCATCCATTCATTTAAAATGAATCAATTCCCAAGCTTCAATGCAATGGGAAGTGAGTTTGATCAAGATCAAATGCGAAGAAATTGGTCCCTAGAACATACACCAATTAAGATACTTCTTCAATAGAATCTCGACTCAACTATGGAGCTACTGCGATGACCCACCACTAGACATTAGCTCGTGAGATAATTTCATGAACTAAGCCTTGAGGAAAAAAATGGGTTGGTCTTTTATGAAGTAAATTCAAATCCCATGTGAATTTTATCATTGGATGTGCTTCTCCCCTCCTTACGAAGGTGTGGGATCATTTTGATCCCAATCGAGCTCTGAGCTTTCAATAAAGATGGATGGTGCTCATCTACTACTCAAGAGGAAGATCATACACCATATGTTTGATTGAATGACTATGATTAGATCATGAATCCCTCTATTTCTCTTAACCCAAGGATTCGTTTGATCTTTGACGGTCCACTGAAAATGTGTTCCTTCCTAGTCAATGGATAACAAATTAGCCATTCCGTTAATTGGAAAGCGCATAACCACCACATGGCTTGATTAAGGCTTTTTTTTAATTAATTTTTAAGGCTAAAACTTCCTAAATCCATAACTAATAGAAAATAATAAAATGGAAACTTTGGCTCATTTTAAAGGTATTCTAATAGAATCTAGGAAAATTATTGTAATTGATTTTGAATAGTGATTTTGGCTTAATAAGTTTACTTAGAAATCTAATTAGCTTAATTACACCTTAATTAATCATCAATTAATCTCAAAATTTTATGGATGTTTAGTGGGATGACCTCACTCCTCTATTTTCTAGTTTTATTGGTTGCTTAATTAAAATTAATTGATTAAGTCTTAATACTTTCTTAATTTAATCTGATAATTAGTGAATGAAAAGTGGTTTAATTAATTATTTAATCCTAATTACCCTTGTTAAAAAAGCTTAGGGGTGATTGGGATATTTTCCTAATTCATTTCAAGATTTCTTTACCTTTTGGAATTAATTAATTGATGATTAATGAGACAATTAATTTCTTTTAATTAATTTATAAAGATAAAATCGAGCCTAATTGAGTGTTTGAAATGCTTTACTGATTGAGGCCTTGTCCATGATCCTTTTCTCTAAGCTAATGACATTCTAATAAAATTCTAATTAAAGAAATCAATCCATTAATTAATAAGTTTGATTTAACTCAATCTAAAATCCACTTCACACCTAAGAAAATTTTAATTGATCTTGGGTAGCTCCTTGGTGTTAAATAAGGTGAGAGATAATGAAATTAGTTCTTACATGTGTGAAAACATAAAAGTAGTTAAGTGAGATTCCTTGCGTAAGAACTATTGATCATAAGCCAATTACATTGACTTTCATTTCTTAGGAGCATTGCAAATTTACTTTTTATGTGGTTGCATATTATATTTTCTTATTATTAATTAGTTAATTAACTTAAGGTGATATAGGTAAGGGTTAATTAATCCACTTAATTCATACCTTAACCTAATTAAAATATAAAATCAACCAAAATTTTCATTAAACCAAATTAATTCACACATGTTGAGTTGGATTAGGATTGAAATATCTTTCATATTTCCTAAATCAAATCAAATTTAAAGTAAAAAATGTCTTTAAAAAATTTTGGTTCACTTTAAATAGCCTTATTTAATGTGATTATTTTTAGGAATTAGTTAGGATGAATGAGATCATGTGCTTATATTCATTTATTTCTTTCCAATCATGCTAAATATTGCTTTATGTAAAATCATGCATTTTTTCTTTTAAAGTTAAAGAAAAATTGGTTTATTTTATCAAATTGCTTGTGTTGACTTAAATTAAAATAGTGTGTATCACTATTAAATCAAAGCTATTTTTAAAACATAAATCAATTATAATAATATAGTGATGTTAATTAAGTATCTATAAGTTTGTATGTGATGATAATATAGATATGCAATATGAAGTTCTCTTTCCTTATCTTACATGGATTCACATAGGATTTGTAAGTGTATAGTTCATTTGAAAATAACACAACATTTGCCTAAATCTACTCCTATGCATCTCCAAGATAAGACTTAGGATCTCATGTTCATATATAAATCATTCAATCAAATTAAAAATGACTTCTTGCATGACTTCTTATTCTTGTGGTTCTTTTGTACATTCATATGTCTGAGAAAAGTGGTATATTAGTTTGGACAGTCTCTGAGGCTTTAAGTATCCCTAAGTAGTTCTTGTACCTTACGCCCCTTGTGCCGAAAATAATGGCACAGTACTCACTTAAAACTCTTATGCATATGTATGTATGATGTGGCCAATGAATAAGAATCATAAATCAAATAAATCAAAAATACAACTTTTTGTATGGGTTTTCCTATCCTCATAGTTACTTATACATCTACTTGTATCTAAGAAAAGTGGTACATTAGTTATATCGAGGCTTTAAGTAGTCTGTAGGTTTTGTACCTTACCCCATGCGAAAATAATGGTGGTGTACTCACTTAAAACTTTTATTCATTTGAATGTATATGGATAAAAATCCTTCTTTCTATTAAAAGATATGCATTCATAATCTAATCAAATGAAATATTTAAATTCTAAACATATCTTTGCATTCATCATTTAAGTGTGTTAAAACATACATTTATATATATAGTATGCTTGGGTTTAATTATATGCATGGTGTACATGATGGAAATACATGAATGAATATGTGTTATGAGATAGTAATTCATTCTAATTAATCTTAAGATGCATTTCTTGTTGAATAAGGTCATTTAGTGAACCTGAACTTAGGGTTAATCAAAGCATGTAATAAGCTATTCACTAAAGAAAATTGATTTAATTTACTTTAGAAGTGACTAACTAGGGATGAAATAGGGTCTCTCTCTTTCTTCTCTTTATAACACTTAGTTGTTTTTGTGGGTCATATGAAATAAAATAAAACACTAATTAAAATCATCAAATAATTAAATCACTTAAAGAGAACCACCTTTATAAATTAAAATCCTCACACTTAATAAAATTATAACTATAGACATACCCACAAGCCTTGATGTACACGCTTTGGACTAAGTCATCACTTCTAGCTTTATGTTAGGACATGTATAGTGTGATGTATGCAGTGATATTATTGTGACTAAATGTTGGGGTGTATGTGTGATGCGGATGTTCGATATTAGCTAATCATGTCTTTCTTATGCTTAAGGGGTTGTAATAAAATATAAATGCTTTTTTGTTGTTTATGCCCCTAAACATATCCCAAGTTAGAATTGGGCTTGGTTACCCATGTGTGGTACAAATTATTCATATAACTACTTATGGTGTGTTTTAATATTTATTTTATAGGTATAATTAGATTTACTTTACTTATTTTAATCTAATTTTGCATTAGGATTAAGATGAGCATTGGTGAGACTAAGTCTTATGTACCATGTGATGCCTTTGGAGCAAGCACATCCAAATCAAGACAAAAGGAAGAAAGAAATGGTGCAAATCAATTGAAGAAATGAAAGAAGAAAGAAGAAAGGATGAAGAATGAAGACCCCTATAACATTCATCATTTGTAATTGTAATTATTCTTTTATTATGTCGGGATGTATAAGTGTAAGCTTCTCACATTTATTTTGGGTTTATGCAGACTACATCAGCCTCTTATTCTTTTTGCTATAGCTTTATAAAATTGTTTGATATTTTGTTTAGCTTGTACATTATAAAAAGCATGCCTCTTCATAGTTTATTTATGATTGGTGATTGTATGTATCTAGATCAGCTCTTAGGAAAAAATAAATTTTCTATCATATTAACAACTCATAACTAAACTTTTAAAACAACTCACAACCTCATATAAAAGCTTAAGCATTAAATCAAGATAGTAAAATATTTAGCAACCCTTTAGCTAGATGTTGAATGTTTAATATCATGCATCACCATCTTGTTTCACTCTTATTTAGAGAGGGCTTTCATCTTTGCCAGATAATATTGGGCTTAACCTTTAAGAGCCTATGATGGAAGAACACCTCTTTCTCTTTTGATTTGGCCTATAATCAACTTCTCATGCATTTTACATACAAAATCCTATAGCCTGTGTCAAAATAAGGAGTCCCAAATTCAATAAAACTTGATAAAATTTGCATTAGATTATTAAATACCCTCATGTTTGTCTCTTAGAGTAGGTTTAAGGACTTAGTTTCTTTTCTAAATAAATAATAACTATCTTGCAAAGCATATGACTTTCTACATGATTTTAAAATTGGGAGTTAAAGCTACCTCCATCTGTAATAAGTTGAGTGGGTGGTTTACTCTCTCTTGTGGAAAACCATATACCCACTTTCTCCTTAGATTTAGATCATACTTTTCTGCTAAAGCTCTCTAGATTTAGGATCTAAGGTTCTATTCTCTTCAGGTTACACATAAATCTCACCTCTTTATTTCTATAATCTTGTATTGTGAAATTATAAGTCTTAGATTTCTAATAAAATTTCAACTCAAATAAATAAATCTCCTTAATTTCAAATATAAAACCAATATGATAGATTAGAGTTCTCACTAGGTTTCCTAGTATCATGAGCATCCTACCATCTCTTGGTTTTGATAATAACTCTCCCCTTTTTGTATATCTGATCTTCTTAAATACAACCAAATTGATAGCCCATATTTGAATTCTTTGGAGACAATAATAACCTACTTTAATAGAGAGTATTTTTTAAGGGATTCATTTTTCTTAAGATGTAATTAACTATGGAGGCTTGTCTCTATAGGGAACTTAATGAACTCGATTTAAATAAACTATGCTTTACTTTTTAATGTAAAGTAGGGGAAAAATCTTTGGTATATTTGAAGACCCATCATGCCATAGGAGTCTTTATTAGGTGATTAGGTCCATTGTAGGGTAGTGACTTCTATCTCTTGAGATAGTATACTATTTCTCAATGTCATACTCGATCACGTCAATAAGTACATCCTTAGATCTATGTGGTGTTCACATAAGCACACAAAACACAACCAAAAATAAACACCACATGTCCATTTAAGCTTATTTTGATCGAGTGATCTAATTAACCCAATTAATGCCTTATTGGATTTAAATTTCTTTAAATTTATATTTAAATAAGTTTATTTGATGATTTTGAGTCTTTGGAATAATTTAATTTAGTCAAATTTTGGTGGGTTGACATTTGACCTGGTGGGACCCACATAAGTCATGTCTTTATCAAATGGTTGATCATATTTGACTTTCATTTGGATTTAGTTTTAAATCCATCTATGTTAATGAATTTATGCTTTTCATTTGATCTAATTTCAATTTCTTTAGGTTTAAGAGGTTTTGAGCTTAAATAGGTTAATTGGATTAACCACCTCAATTACCTTAGTCTAAGCTCAGTTGGATTTAGATTTCAATTAGAATGCATTTGATTCAACCATGTTTTTTAATTTGTGATTGAATTGGGTCCACATAATCTTATTAGGTTAGGCAAAACCCTGGAAAGATTCACTATGTCACTAAGTATAGTGTCCCAAATACTTAAATAGAAAATCCCTAATCTAGGATTAGGTATCCTAATCAATAGGATTGAAAATGAAGTTAAACCTCATCTGAAAATGAGTTCAACACCCTCATCCTCCCTCTTAATGAACAATGAAAACTAAACATTTCAACTAAGTGTGAAGAAAATGAAAAGACTAAATATGAAGTAAATATTCTAAAGCAATCACCTGAGAAGTTTATATTGATCAATGGTCCAAATATTCTATATTATAAATAAGGCTATTCACACAATGATTAGTAACATCACTCAATAACAAAACATTCATTTAAAAATAACAAGCAAAGAAATAAATCTTTCAACTATTAGAAGTATACTTGACTAAAAATATACTTGTGATTTTCATTTCAAATAAAATATTTTTTACAACTAGAGTAAGATATATGCATACTATTTCCCAAAAAAATATTTTATGGAGAAATGAAGAAGGAACTGATATGTCAACTTGAATTGTGTTTGTCATCTTCATCTGAATACATTTGAGAAGTCCAAAACTTTGTGCCAAGATGACCATGTTTCACCAACTTGGCGATAATAAAGTGAGCGTTGTCCTTAAACTTCTCTAAAGCTCTTGGTACTTATTAGAATCCGAAACTCAATGAACTCAATAAACTCAGCTCTCTCTTTTGAAACTTTTAGTTCAACATGAGAGTTCCTCCAATTAACTCTTTGCTTCCACAAAGAAAGTAAGCTCAATGGTCATCTCTTTCTTCTCTTCTTGGTGAGTTGCTTGGCCTGAAGGTCCTTGTGCTGGGTTAGTTAAGACTTATTTATAATGGCCTCCTTCCTCATCTTAAAAGATTTAGGGCAAACCCCTTATGTTGACTACCAAGCTATTGCCTAAGCAGTCATGATAGCATAGGCAAGCATTTGAAAGTTACCTAAAAGATTGTCAGGATCTTGCGAAAAGATTGAAGAGTCAAGCTCATAGGCATTATGGGTGGGCTACAGTTTGGAGTATAATTATCTTTAAGACTTCCTCTTTCTCTTCCTCTTCTACATACTCATGACTTTGTTAATGATTATGAGAAGTCAAGCTTATGGTTCATTTTTTGGACTTCTAGGGACATCATACTTGGCTTTGGCTAATCAGCGGCCTCAATGGAGCCACATTTGGCTCCCCTTCTTCTTCCTCCTTGCCGACCTTGAGAAAGGCTAGGTTATCACCGCCAACCACTCACTCATTAATCTCATGATCACCTTCCTTAAGGAATTGGAGCACTTCAAGGTTAAGATTTGGGGTAGCTTGAGTCACGTCTCCTATGAGTAAGAAAAAAGAGAAAAAAATAGAAAAAAAGTCACCAAAAGTATAAATTGATTTGCAAATGGAAAAGAAAAGAATTTAATGAGGATGGTGGAAACCTTGTTCAAGCAAAGTTAGAGAGAGACATTTAGGCTACAACCCTGTTGCCTCTCCATTATCTCATCCTCTTCTGTACTCGACAAACTAAACTTGGTGGCCCAGCTCAATTAGTAGGGAAAAGGGACAGTTGATAGTCATTAAGATTGGCTCTTCACAAACTAAAGTTGGGGGTGCCACTTCTACATTGTATTTTGTAGATCATGAATTTTTAACAAAGTTGCTAAAAATTACATGGTCCCACTTTGGCGGCCTTTTGCCATGAATGCTCAGTAGAAGAGCTCCAGGTCTATGTAATGCCCTCTTCCTACAAGCATAAGATAAAAGTTATGATGCTCGCCACTAAGTTGGGAAGGATTTGGGTGCTCACCACTCCAAAGAAGTCAATGATGTTGATCCACTTGCATGGAAGAGGAAATTAGAAGCCAATCCAAATGGGCAAAATTGATTGTTCATGTGTCCTCAGCGAGTTGAGGTGCTCGCTCTTCTTGGCTACTCACATAGTAAAATTTGGATTGACACCACAGTATCCATAAAACATGGAGGTTTTGATGGAGGAGTGTAGCTTGAGAACTTCCTTGATTTAAGCTTGGTGGAAAGATGAGGTAGCCTTCTTCAACAAAGCCATTCTTGATGATGATGAAAAGGCAGTCAAGATTTACTCACATGTCTTAAGGAGAGCGATAAATTCTCAACTACTTCAGTTAAGAGAAATTTATTGACATCATAAGATAGGTGTGGTAACATGGATGCCACATCAAATAGTAAGTGAAGAAATGATTACCTAAATCTCACAAATATCTCAAGCAATAGCTGAGGAAATAATTAATGCAAATAGTAAAAATTAAATAGTACTCATGAGTGGAGAAATAAAAATGTATGTCTTTATTTATGGGTAAAAAAAATTACACACTTGCTATAATTTTATTACAATAGATTTTTAGTAAGTTTATTAGAGGGTATGAGTGCCAATCCTCGACGAGTCCACCTTTCTCACACATATAATCGAACAAAAATTTATGCTAGAAAGGAGATGGAAAGTACTTTGCGACTTGATCGAGTTCTGATGTAATGCTATCTCAACCCTCATGGTCATGAAGTTGCATTAGTACTCCACGTCCAAAGATTGTTGTCACTGTGACTCTAAAATTAATTATGCTCGTAGCTCACCTATATCTGATTCAAGTGAGTTCAACGCTTCCCTCAGGAGGGAAAACTCCCCCTCATAGAATGATGCCCTTGGAGTCTCACAATGCTCGCCATTCTTCCTCTATGTAATTCCCTAGTTATTGAGTAGACTCTTCAGACTCATTCATATCTCTGTGAGTAGAAGAGGGACAAGTGAGCATCATTTTTATAATGTCGATAGAAGTGAAGCTATTCATGGCAATAGGAGCATCGATAGTCACCTCGAGATGACGAGAACTCTCTGTGAAGTCCACACATGACACTGATATAGTCTGTAGCAAAGCTAGACATACTGCTAGTTGATGAGAAAGTAATTCATCAAAAAAAAGGAATTTTGATAAGATGATTTGCTATGGGTCCAACCTTTGGGAAGGAAAGCCACCTTTCGAGTAATTGGAATTTCTCTCTACTTTGAGATAACCTAGCAAATCACCTATGGAAAGATGAAGCAACTCTATGATGTTACCTATCCTTTCTGAGGAAATGACATGAAGGGTCTGTGAGTGTCCCTCACCATCTTCTATCGAAGCTCAAATACTAGACACATTTAGCTATGACCATAGAAGAAAGTGAAAGGCTCAGATAAAAAGGACTCAAATTATGCAATGATAAGCAACTTTCACCTCAATGAGATATTCCTCTACAACCATAGTTCTAGTAGCTGGTCCAACCATTGAACTCACCATAACCTTCCTACGCTGAGTGAAAGGTGCATCTTTCTCTCCTTCCTCTTCTTCATGAATACTCAAAGTTTGTACACTCAGCACAACAACCCACTCCTCAGATAGGTAAGTGCTAGATTCTCCTCATGTGTCTAAAGAAGTAGTCGAGGTGACAGTTGTTACAATTGGAGTAGCTGCAATGCTCGTTGCAGCTATAGGAATGGCGGTGACCATTTTGACTTCTTTACTTTCTTAGCCTTTTTGTAAAGACTTGCCCATAGAATCATAAGATCAATGTCATCATGAGGTATATTTGTGTTCATGGTGATTAAGTTTTATAAAGTTTAGCAGAGTTGACCCTTAGGAGTCAAAACATTTTTTCAAACTTGTAGCTAAAGAAATGTTGAGTGCATAAAAGAAGAAAAAAAAAATCCATTTATAGCCTCTTGAGTGTTGAAAAATCAAATCAGCCCAAAGGTTATGTGACCTCATAAATTTTCTCAGATCACTAAATATAGCTAATTATTCTTTATTCTTTTTTGTGTGGTATCTTTACAAAGTAGAAGAATTGGGGTGCTAAATGTATACCCAAAGCAGCGGCCAGTCCCAAGCAAGCCTATATATCAAGACAAGTGTACTCAATAATCTAGAATAAGTACATTGGTAAGAAGGTGCATCCAACAAGGGAAAATATCTAATCCAATGAGCCCAAGGACTTATAGAATAATAACCAAAAGTAAAGAATAATCCAACTCACTAGCATCTCATAATATAGAGTAATGCCACGCTCTCCTCTACCCCATCCCCTTCTTGGCATACTCATTAGACAATGGGCTACTAGCTCCCATTAGTTGGTGGACTATACTTGTCACTTATATTGAATTTTTCCTTATATAATTTTTTTATGTATGGTCACCTCATGATATTATAAAAGGGGCTTTTTTTTTACATGGGAAACTTTTGGCTCTCACTCTAGACCCCATATTTTGTACTAGCATTCTGGGGAATAAAGATTATTATTTTTCTTGCACTTTTTTACTTTTCTATTTTTTTACTGGCAATTTCACTTCCTAACTCTATTTCTTAGGTATTTCAAAAGGTTCTTCCTCTATCTATGGACAAATTTGGATTCAACACTAGTCTAAAAGGTTTATATTTTCTTGTCTTGACATGATTTGGAATCTCAAATATTTGTTGATATGACCCACATTCATGAATATCATCACATCTTGCTTTCTTTCATGCATAGAATAATAAAATATCATGAAATAAGTAAATTGGGGCTAGGCACTCAATTTGGCACTTAAGCTATAAGTATAAAATATAAAATAATTACAAGTATCTATACATGCTAATTTCAGTGTCTATGCTCCTCGACTCATTCCATGCCACCAAAGAACTATTGATTTTGGCCTATTTTATAAGAAGAGATAACAAGCATGCCACCTAGGTGCAAGATTTGATGTGCAGGCACTAGACATAATTTTTTGTATAATTAAAAGTAAATTAAATTAAAGCAAGAAATGTAAGATTAAATGAAAGAGAAAATCAATGGAAGAGAAAATTGATGCCTCTTAAGAAGTGCTTGGTCTAATGTTCTTAGCTCAATGCTTATTTTGATCATTTCACATGTCATTTGAGAGCTAATGTTGGTCCAATAATTGCAAATTGGATGATGGCTCTTTAAAGTACTCTTGTTGAGTTGATGGAGCCATCCAACTTGCATGACTTTATTTTGTGCCCCTTTTATTCATTTTAGAGGTTTTGCATGGCCTTCCGTTCTTCTACTTATCAGCTCTTTTTTCTTCACCTAAGCTATGTTCTCCTCCTTTAGTTGTTAGTTTCATGGCATCTACTTTTTTATTGCTATAATAATACAACTCTCCTTTTTAAGTAATTCTTTGTGATCTTTATTCACCTTGAAGATTTAGTTTCATTCTCTATCGTATGATGTAATCTTTCTTTCTAAACATTAATTTTAGCCTATCTTATAACTAAGAATGACATTACCAAGATGATTAATTTCTTGGGCTTATCATCATTCATATCAAGCATTAGAAAATCAATAGTGAAGATGAACATTCTGAACATCACTAGCACACTCTCCACAATCCTTTCAAGTTGTTTAAAAAATTATCGCCAATAATAGGGATATTGAAGTGTGCTTTCCATTCCTTAATTAAACTTTTTAAATAATAATAGTGGCATCTATGGGAATTTTTATTTTAAACACCAAGCAGATCTTAGGGGGTACTTATTTAGATAATTAAATATGTCATTAAGAGATAAATATATTATCTTGAAAGATAAACATATTACCATACAATGGACTCAATTACTTAATAAGGACTCCTAAAGTTAATGGGTCTTTGATGTATTAGAGATTTTTCCTCTGAACTACATGGAAAAGTAAAAAAGAATTTATTTTAGTTTAGGGTTCACAGTTCTCTATAAGGGCAAGGCTATAGGTAATTACATCTTAGGAATGAAGGATATCTTCCTAAAAATACTCTCAATTAAAGAAATAAATTTTATTTCTATGGATTTCAAAGATTGTCTTAAAAGGATGGTGATTTGGAAATTCAATAAGAAACGCTTCAAAGAGGAAGAGTTCTTTTCAGAGGCCAATAAGAAATATGTAGGAAATACTTTTAGATACTAGGAAGCCCAATAGGAATTTCAACTAACCTACCATTGGGCTTTACATTTTTACATTAAATTTATTAAGATTTAAATTCATATTTGGTTTGAAATGTAAAACTTATATTCTAGTAGCACAAGAGTACATAAATGCCTAATGGTTGAAAATTTATTCTAGTAAAAAGCTTCAGACCTAAATCTACAAGTGCTTTTGATACAAATCAAAGGCTCGACCAAATTTAATTTGTGAGAATTTATCGCTCAGGAAAAATACCTTTGAGGATGCTCTATGTTATCTTTATTGAGATGGACATAAGTATATTTTTTATGAGTCAGATTGATATATATTTAATCAGATTTCCCCTAACATTAGGTTAGGGTTTAATTATATTTGAGTTCTACTTTCTACAAACACAAGCCTTCATAGTTAATTAACTCTCTTACTATAGTAAAGAGCACTCTTGATTGAGGTTGAATCCAAACATATCTTCTTGATATGAATCAGTGTCTAGTGATGTGTGTGGTATAGCATAGATGACTATCTAAGGAAAATAAAAGAATAGTCATAATCAAGATCTCCAAGTTACATTGTGGACTATATTATTCTAGCTACCAACATCAGAGTGCTAACTGTAATGTCTAGGGAGTTTGATTAGCAGTCATGGGTTGCCTCATCCTAACTATCTCGAGTAGATTAGAGGTTCCTTGTAGAAGTGTTCACATGATGACCATTTGTGTTAGACTTACATCCTTTGGAATGCCAATAGTGTTTGCATAGTGAATATATAGATTGGACTTACATCCCTTTTGAATGCTAGCTTTGTAAAGTTGTTTGCATTGCGAATGGGTAGATTGGGCTTACATCCATTAAAATAATAATAAATATAAGGGTGTTCACATGGCGAATGAATTATAGGATATTTGTATTGAAAATAGATAGAAGATTGTGCTTACATCCCTTTGAAATACTAGATTTGTATGGGTGTTCACATGGTGAATAAATTTTAAGGTGTTCACATAGCTTTAGATAGAAGGCGGGGCATCGGTTATTACATTATAAGTAGAGTTAGAACATTGGTAGAAAGTTGGCATATTGGACATACATCCTTTTGAATGTCATAATTATAAAGATGTTCACATGGTTAAATTATAATGCATGATGATGCAATTTTAGAATCATGGGAGGTATCAATTTTCCCTCAACAATATTTATCTTTGAACATGGTTGGGAGAATCTAGCTTGCAAAGGTAGCCCTTACATCATTCTTGTGGTGTGGGAGTTCTTTGCCAACGTGAAGGAGCACCATGACAATAGAGTTTTGTTCGAGGGAAACTAGTGAATTTTGATAATACCACCATTAATGCATATTATATTTTGTAAAATGTAGTGTACGTTCAATATCTTTTCTATTATAATAATTATCTTAATTTTGTTGAAGTCCTTGGTTTTCTCACTGGTGGAGATGCCAATATTCAATGGAACAACGAAAGGAAAGGATTTTCAACTTTCTTGATGTCAGCCTAATGGCTAAGTCTAAGGCTTAATAGTATTTTATTTTTGCTAAGCTAGTGTCCATTGGTAATATCAATGAGGTGACTAAGGACTAGATCATTTTGAATTTTTATTCAAAAAGGCTTTACAATTGAAATGGGGAAGATTAATTATAATTCTATTTGCCTGACAACCTCTATTCCAATCGTTCAAAACCTTAAACTTACAACTCCACGAAATTGGAGGAGAAGTCTTTGGTTTGAGGAAATAGGTTGGCTAGAGTAGGCAAAAAAATTAGAAAATAAATTGAATTATCATATGGATCAACATCAAAAAATGTTTTCTTACATGGCTCAGTTTAATTTGGCCTTAACCCATATGTTTGAAAATTGTGGTTTGCGGGTTTGGGTCAGCATCTTTTCCTATGATGCCACAATATCTACCTTATATGAGCACCCTGCTGGCATCAGAAGAAGAAGAAGAGGACGGTGATCAATATGACTATTAGTTTCACCACTTTTCTTTTATTTTTGTATTTTCTTCTTTTTTGCACAAGTTATGTAATCATTTTTTATTTTTAATAAATTTATTTTATTTTCACATTATTGTGTATTTCTATGTATATTTCTTTATATTTCTCATTTGAAAGCTCCAACTTTTAAAATAAAAAAATTTTCTAACTTAAATGACATTATAGTAGTAGTGCCCCAGAGCTAAAAACATTATGCCTAGGCGGTGCTAGCCTGCTTGGCACAAGCTTAAAACCTGAGAGTTTAGCCCTACGATGCTATATATGTGGTGCTACATTGGTCTATAAGATAGAAGTCATTGTCATCTGCCAGAGAGCCTAGCACAGTGGTGCTCAATATGCAGCGATGCAACACTCCTAAAATTTTAATTTTCTTCTCATTTTTACTTTGCATCATTGTCGCGGTCCAAAGATAGCCATTTTTGTCAATTTACCGAAGATCAGATCATCACTGCAACTCCAAATATGCGACACTGCAACACCTTTAAGATAGCCATTTTTTATCATTTTACCTAAGAGATCAATGTTGCAGTGCTCGATATATAGCATTGCTGCTCTAGGTAGACAAGGTTTGGACTTAGAATTTCTTGAAGTCCATATTCAAAGTGTTATGAAATTGTTAAATTAATTCAATGCTGTAGTGCTTGAGGTATAGTGTTGTAGTGATATGAGAATCATATTCCCATATTACCTAAAGCTCAGTGCCTCAAAGTTGAACCCATTGAGCCTAGGTGCTATCTTATAACTGCCTAAAATTTAATAGTTTTGGAGAAATTCAAAATTTTGGTAGCATAAAATTTTAGCATTGCTAAATTTGAAAATTTTTTAGTGTATTAGCACCCTTCTCACTTATTTTGATCCAAGATCAACAAAGAGAGGATTTTATTTCCTGGAACCAAGTTCAATTGTGGAAGGTCGGTCTCTTGGCACTAAAATGGCTGATTTACTTTAAAGATATGGAATCCAAAAGCTTAGCATTGTAAGCATTCCATTATAGTGCCATGGTGTTGCAAGAATTATTCTAACCCTAAGAGCTTTGCGTTGAGACACCACATATTGGTGGCACCTCAATGTTATGGGATGGAACACCAAGAATTTCATTGCCAAGACTATGACACCTAGGTGTTGGACCTCGGTACCGCAGCGCCACGAAGCTAGAACTCCATTTTTGAGGTAGATCCTTGCAGAATTTGGTAATTTTTTATGCAATTTTAATGACAAAGTTTTTCCAGTGCTAGATTTTTATTTATTTAGTACAAACACACTCTTCTCCATTGTTCTAGATCCAAGATCGATGGAGAGAGGGTTTTTCTTCTCACGTTGGAACCAAGTTCAACAGCGAGGGTGCTTATATTTCAAGATTCTAAATTTTTTGGCTATAGGCCTTTTTTATTACTTTGGATCTAAGATTTATGGAGATAAACCTTTTTTTTATTTCTTGCTCTATCCAAGATCGATGGTGGAAATTTTGTTAAACTTAATTTTGAAAAAGAAAATTCTATAAATAAAGCATTTCTTTGACTTTTTTTCTTTGGAATTGATGAGAGTAAACTTTCATCTTATTTCTTGTATAAGGAGATCTCTCTTTTGGTAGCGGCCATCATGCTATTGAGAGCACAGACAACTCAGAGTTAGGATAATGAAGAGGGTTAGAGTGAGAGTGAGGGAGGAAGGAAGAAGGAGAGAAGGGTTGTTCTACCCATTTTATTGTGGATTTTCCCATACAAGGGTGGTTTTATGATCTATAACCATTCCCCCTACTCCACTTAGGCAGTATTGCTGCAGGGGTGGGAATGGTTGGTTTTCTTGATTTTAAAACTGAATGTCATCGTGACAGCACCTTAGTGCTGGCATCTTAGCGCTACTGTGCTACATCATTTAAGAAGGAAATCATCGAGAGTAGTTTAAGCTTCTAGATTCTATAAGATGGTGATAGTGCTTAGGCATTGCAATTTTAGCACCACAACATGCTGGGATGTTCAATTTATTTATTTTTATCTTTTTTTATATGCAAACAAAATTGTCCCCAAAAAATGTGTCATGTCAATTGGAAATGATGCATTTGTTACTTTTTTATTCATATATTTTATGATTATATGCGACAATATAATGAGAAGAGAGAAAATATAGTTTTTAAAAATCTTTAATAACTTTTTATTGATCATATATAATAGTGACATAAAAGAGTTTGCAGTTACAAATATTTAGCATGAATTTCTCTAATATAGATAAAGGTTTTATGAACCCTATTATAGTCCATAGTAGATTGTCTCTCCCTAGCTTCATGGAATCTTTGAAGGGGGCTTCATAGTCTTGGACTAATGAGAAAAGAGTATGCTCAGGTTTGATCACCTAAGCATCTGTCTGTGAGAAGTCCTCCTCTATGACTATGATAGCTTATCTTAGCATATATCTTCTTTCTAACATATATTGTCTCCTAATCTATAATTCTTTCAATTTACTAGATATGTTAAAAAGCTAAATTTATCTATAGAAGGATATCTTTAGTAGGATCTCAAGGCTTTGAGACTGTGCTCAAGGTCTTGGTGAACAAGAGAGACTTAGTGTGAAGTGGTGCTGAGTGAGGTCACTATTGTAGTAATTATATCTGATAAGATCTCTTAATAAGTACTGTGTAATGAGAATATCCAAACTTGACATCTTTGCATAAGGATTCCCAAAGTTGTAGCTCTCCTACTTCAAAACCCAAGATGGAAACACAATCTATTAAAGAGTTTTCCTCCACATAGAAGCTAGCAAGCTCAGGCAAGACTTTCAGATTAACACTCAAAAGTTGGTGATGTAATGACATCACTATATCACATAAGCTTTTTTGAAGAGCCGTAATGTAATGAATATGAGGACTTAGGGCATATTCTGGAGGAAAAGAGTGGATAGCCTCTAAGCTATATTTCTCAAACAGGGAATATGATGACTCTCTGTACAGAATCATCATCTAAGGAATCATTCTGAGTTGCAATCACTGTCACCCAAGTCAAATTTGATAAGAGTGGCTTGTGGTTAGTCATCGAGTGCCAAATTTTTCTCTATATATGGGTCTTCTTCAATGTTCATATGGTCGCTATAGATGAGTAGATGTTGGTAAGTAGCATTAGCATCTAACGATAATACCATTGTGACATCACTCCATCTATCCCATGGTCGGCTCAACTACTACCGGTGGGACAAGTATATAAGTAGGCTCTATCCCTACCATCATATCATGACCATATCATGGGACTGAATATATTTATTTTCTCTCTCTCAATTGATAAAGCCTTTCATCATCATTTCCTATTGCTGAAACTCATCTAATGCTTTAAGTATGAGTCACGTGGTGGGGGGAATGAAAGTATGCTACTGGTCTAGCTCTCCCTAATCTACGACTATATATACAAAAGCCTAGCTCAAAGAAGAAAGGGTATGTATGGAGGATTCATAGTTACCATAGATGACTAACTCATGAGTGAGTCACTTATGAAGCTACATAGAAACGCAAACCATTCCCTTGGTGAAGGAAGAAGGCCTATGTTGTAGAAGCTGCTAAATGAACAGGCAATGGGAGTGTCCCTAGGGAATGAGTATCTGCTATGTTTAATATCTATGATAGTCCATATACTGGTGTATCCTATATACTTGGCTACCCTGTTGGGATTGTATCCCTCAAATATCACAGATTCAAGATGCTAGTAACAAAACCAAGAAGGTCTTAGCTCAAAGAGGTATTATGCTATGCATCTGTATCATGGACTTGATACTAGTAATGCTGTCCCTCTATTAGTGAGAGAATCTATGAATCTCTATCCCAAGCTTTGAGTAGGCAGACTATGAAAGGATGATCTATGAATGATTTGAAAGTGCTCTGTAATGCATGATGGAACAAACATGAAGGTCTAGATCTAATCTTTGTCTAAGGTGACTGAAGCCCTATTCAACTACATGATCATAGGGAAATGCTGCTCTTTAAAGTAGGATAACATATTTGGACAACTAAAAGCTCTTGATATATGTACATGAATATATCCATGTAAGTAATGCCAAGGAGCATCTATGTCGTAGCGTCATGAGTCAGTCATCACGCTCACTCTGCCTAATCCATAGTATAGATAGCCTAATGAAGTTGCCACTAGTGTTATATACTTGTCATGAGCAAGCAAGCTAGCCACCAAGAGAGTGGAAGAATAAAAAAGTCTATTGTGACTTATAAATATAAAGTAGCATAGCTAAGCGGTAATGAAAGCCACCAATGACAGCTCCTCATCACTGTCCCAAGCTAAGATTCATCAAAAATTGCCTCTACCTTCTGGCTTGAATCTGACATTGAACAACGTCATCTGAATGAAATCCCATATTAAATGGATTCTGTAATCATGCGAAATAAGATAAACATACTATTGAATTAAGGAAACTCTCAGACCATGTGCTTAGAGTAACTATGTCCCATCCCCTACAACCAGATCTCCACTCTCTGAATAATTTTTGGTTGTGAGCTAGAGCACGATGGAGACCTAAGGAATATACATGACTGCCTCTCCTATGCTGACCAGCTGCCTGATGCTGAAAGAGCTCATGATCTATAGGCATGCACTCCTCATAGAAAATGCTTATAATTGGGAGACTTGCTATATCCTGTATGTAAGCCAAAGAAATCATCATCTCATGTAGACCAATCAAGTAAGTATTAGTGATCTTGTCCCAATGTTCTACTATGCTCCAGATCCAAGTGAATGGAAGGAGACTATAGTCAAAAAGTGATCCATACACTATGTGATATATAACAGACCTTCTGAGAATGTCATCATGCATCTGTTGGTGATGGTGTGCCCAATATATATAATCACTAACAGCTAATATCCTAATTTGGACTAATTTGGCTCTAATCTCTACTAAATAACTTAAAGTGCCTCATCTTTCTACCAAAAACTATACATCATAAATTAAAGTATTATTGTAATTATAAATCATAAATTCTAGCCATTTACACCACTTAAAAGTATTTTCCTAAAGTGATCATTGAAATCAGCCCAAATTAGCTTAAGCTTAGCAACTCCTACCATCTCTCCCACTAAATCATTCTAATCTCATCATCTTAGCACTAGAAAAACTCTCCATAATTCCTCAAGAACTTATATTAAAAGATCATATCTATTATAATTTAATAATTCCCACCATAAAAGTCTTCCACCACCATTAAGAATGTTATGGTTCTCTTCGATTTCTAATTTTAATTTTGTAGAATTTCAATTCACTCTTGCAAGAGGCTCATTGAGGTTCTTAGTTATGATTTTTTATTCTTTATTTTTGATATTCTAAGGAGTTGGAATAAATTTTCTAGTTCTTAATTGAACTTCATGGATTTCTGATCATGAAGGGTGATAGTCATGTTGTTCATCTAAAGAGTGAGTTTTAAGTTTGAGAAGAGAAACACCATCAGTAAAAATCAACATAGATTTTTGTTCAATTTCTTCATCAGAAGAATAAATCACATAGATAGATGTTGAGGAAAAATAAGATGAATCTAATCTAATTATTAGAAGTGAATATGCTTCTGATGATAGGAGTTGGTTGTTCTATATACTTGTCAGGAATTTCAATCTTTCCTATCCTATACTGATGCTCCAACTAATCTTTGAATGCAATATAATTTCTGATAGTAGAACCTCAACATTGATGATAAGGGTAATATTATGGGTGTTCAGTTTTTCCAACTTCTTGAAGTTTCTTTAACTTTGTGAGTTGCATCCTAGACTTCAAAAATATTTTAAATATTTTTTGACTTATGTTTTCCTGAATGAATACATGTTATCTATTTTTCTTAGATTGTTGGATCTTTCACTAAACGAAGGTGCAGGTGATTTAGAATAATCAATATCTAGTATTTATCAGTGTGTGAATTTCAAAGAGAGGACATAATAGTTGTTTATTTACTTCTCTTATAAGTTTGAAAAGGTTTCTTTTTCAATTTTTTTCTAGTAGTTATCATCCTCATGGATTATAGAAGATGTCTCCCCATGTAAACTAAAAGCATCCATATGTAATTTTTTAAAAATATGAATAACTAAATGCTTACAAAGCAAAGCTATTGGGACAATAATATAGTATAATAGCAAATAAATACCATGATTTTGTTGGGGTGGTGGTTCACAATTCATGGCCATATTTCTTGAACTGATATTAAATTCTACCAACAACTCAAAAGGCTTCTATTGAGAAGTCATGAGGTTGTGTTGATTTATTCTTATGCACTTCTATGAATCTTTTCACAAAATCTTATAATCTATTAAAGGTCTTCATTGAATAATTGGGTAGGATAGCATACCAATCAAAAGTGAACCCTGACATAGAAGTGACAAAGAGACATAATTAAAAAGCATTATTATTTCACTATTGCAACATAAAACTCATTATTGAGCAATATGTTTTATGGGGTTTTGAGTTACATCTAGGTACATAAAGTTCTGGGAGACAAAAATCTAGGGTAAAGTAAATATTTACTATTCCCTTAAATATGGTCCACCCTTTTTAATGAATGACCCACCATGTCGGACCATCTTGGTGACTTTAATTTGCATCTCCACCATTGATCGAGTAATCTAAAAGAACCAAAAACAAGAGGACAAAGGAAAGCTTACAAAGAGTGTCCTTTAATGTATGGTATACACATTCTTTCACTAGGTAAGAATAAGCCAAGAGCATCATTTGGAGTTGAAGTGATGGTAATAGAATTATATCTAGCCAATTTTTGGATGGTAAATTTGTTGGTTAGTTTTCCTTAAGAAAAACATGGGCAACCTTGAATTTCTTACCTATAATTAAACTCTTAATATCTTTACACAAGTTGGTTAAAAACCAAGGCTATCTATGGTTAGTATGAATCAATCCTCCAATGATCTAGCTTAAATGTAGTATATAGTTTAAGAGAAGTCAACAAGCCAATGAATTCAACATGTAAGGTAGATAAAGCAATGCAAGGCAAAAAGAAGAAAAAGATGCATTTTCCATTTGAGTTTATGAGGGTTTCTCCAATTCCAATCATATTATTAACTTGATTATAGAAACCATCTATGATTATCTTAATACCATGATTATAGGCTTCTTTGAATAAAAAGATAGTCCAAGTTGGTTAAAAAAATGGAAAATTGAAATTCCCCACAATTGCAAGCTTTTTGTTGCACTGTGTAACCAAATTTACTTAAGAAAGACCAGATTGATAGCCTTTAGATTTGATCAGTGAGATAATTGAAATTGAAAGAGATTTCTACCCCTCATGTTTGTAGTGTTTTCTAGTTGTCCATATAAACTAATAAGAAATAAGAGGTATTAGTGTTTTAATATGAATGTTAAGGTTATGCGCTACGAACATGGTTTCTAGTGATGTTGACAATCCACGAGAAAGGTGAATGGTATGGAAATATTTATATTGAAAGTGGTTTCTAGGTGGTTCCATTTAAAGAATAGGTGGATTACATTCTCCTCCTCAGTAGAACAAAAAAGACATTTTAAGGGTAATCCGAGACCTTTAAGCATTGTAATGTCATCAATTGGTAGAAGATTTTGGAAAAGCCTCTAGCAAAAAAAAGACATAGATGGCTTAAGACATTTATTCCATAGGTGCATGGTCCATTTCTCACATTTTGGTTGATTATTTTATAGATATACTAGGCTACTTTTTTGCTTTTAATGATTAATTCATCTTTTTTATGTGGGGAGATTGGGATTTTTTGAGATGTCATGTGTGATATTTGGGGATAAGATATTGCTTAAAAGATGTTTATCCAATTGGTTATCACTTCAAAAGTCATAAACTAAGAAAAAATGATGAGTTACATTAACATTAAAAATTTTCATTAATCCATCAACATACCAATTATGAAGCTAGAAAATTATTTTGCCTTCATAAAGATTCTAGAAAATGGACTTTTCCACCCTAACTCTCTGGCTAAGCTTGGCCTTCCATGTTCTTTTATCATTGTTGTGGGTGGTTAATATGAGTTGGATGAGTGTTTAAACAATACTTGCTATGTATGTCGAAAGACCATAATGGGTCTTTAGCTCCAAATCTTATCCACCTTCTAATATGGTTGATTCTAATAAATTGTGCAAGAGATCGAAATACTAAACCATGTTCCTCATTTGGCATAAAAAATTTCATCCAACTTGTCCTATAAATTGAATTATTATACTCCAAATGAATTTATTAAATATTATTTCAAGCTTTATTTGTACAATAGATGGAATGTAGAGGTCTGTAAGTGGAACCAAGTTCAGAATAGTCATGACCAAAGTGAGTATTGCTCCAAAGGATAGAAAGGAAATTTCCCATGAGTTGATGTGTTATTGAACTTTGGCAAAAATGTCATTGAAGATGTTAGATTTCAGCCATCCTTCACATCCAAGTACTTAATTAGCAAATTAAATTTGGAGAATCCTATATATTCCTTCATCAATTTAATCTTATCTAGCTTGCAATGCTTATTGATTATGCATTGGAACCATTTATATTTCTTCAATAGTATCAATAACATGCATTATTTTTCTTATGGAAGGCTTGTTAGCATTAAAAAATAGGACATCACCATCAAATTCCAAGTGTGAAATGTTAATTTTTCCTATAACCAAAATTCTGGTACAACAACCTTCAACATAAATTGTGTTTAGGATCCTGGATAAATATTTGAATGCAATTATGAAAACATATGGTGAGAGTGGATCACCTTGTTTGATGCCTCTTCATAATTTAAAGTATTCATTTGTTTCTCAATTAATCTAAATTGAGTTGTAATTATTTATCAACAATCTTCTCACAAGATGATGGGTCATGATCTAAGTCTCAAACTACCAACATTATATGCATGAAATCTTAGTTAATGTTATCAAATGCTTCTCTTACATTAGGGTTGATGATAAAACTCTTTTAAGTAATTTTCCCAGATCCTAAAAGAGTTCTTGGTCTAATAAAACATTATGAATTATATTGCATCCTCAAAAGTAGCTTAGTTATTACTAATCATATTGAGGAGATATTGTTGTAATTATTAGAGATTCTTCTAGTAATTAATTTTTTGATAATACTTATTAATCTAATAGTTCTAAAGTTATCCCTAGTGCATGTGCTATTAATTTTTCTAATTAAAGTAAAAGTGGAAGCTTTATCTTAGTTATGCATTTTAACATCATTAAAAATAGCTTGAATGACATTAATGATGTCCCTTTTGATAAAGTTCAATGCATGTTGATTGTAGTGAGCTATGAATCTATTAGGGCATGCGGTTTTGAAACCATCCATTATATTCTAAGTAGACTTGATTTCAGCTTCACCAAGTATATTTGTGAGTTCTAAGGTGCTGATTAGTTGTTTGTCTTTATCTAACATATTACACTAACATTTCTTTTGGTAGATGGTGGTTTCTAAAACAAAGTTGTTCAAAGTATTCAATGTTTGTTGAGGTAATCTCCTCCTTAATAATAAATTAATAGTTGAAATTATTCTTGATTTTAATGATAGCTTTTTACTCATTTTTCTTGTTGGTGGGAAAAGTTTGTTCTTATCCTCTTCAACAAAGTTGGATATTTTAGCTTTTAGCTTGTAAAATGACTCATCAATGTTGATGAACTATTGTAACTCCAATTGTGGTTGTTGTAAGGCCTCTTCTAAATTTGTAGAACTCTCATTAATAATTTGACTTTCCAAACAACAAACTATACAACTTTTTGTGCACTTTTAATAATCTAGTCCATAGATGTGCATTGCAACTAGTATTCCAGGCTTCTTTAACACAATCTAAAAAATTCTCACATTGTGTACAAATTTTAGAAAATTTGAAACTTTTATTTTGGGATTTTGGGAGGAAGTTGATAGATAGAAGCAAAGGTGCATGGTCTGAACCCATTCTGCTAAGGTGCTTGATGCTAGTATGTTGGAAGTAATTGGACTAAATGCTATTAATTATAATCATATCTAAGCATTCATATGTTTATCCATAATTCCATGTGGATGGGCATCCACTAAAACCAACATCTAATAAACCAAGATCATTGACAACATTAGTGCAATCTCACATTACTAAATTAATTGGCTTCCTACCTCCTTTTTTATTTTAGTAGAGTTAGCAATTATATTCATATCTTCACCAACCATCTAGTTATAGTAGAAGTTGTGGGTAATTGATTTGATTTTACTCCAAATATCCCTTTTATACTCTCTTAAATCCTAGCATAAATGAACGTAGCAAGTCTTGTGAAATTGCAGTAACTTATTCGTACATGGTAGAATTGCTTAACATCCAAAAAAAAGGTTTGTTAGCAAATTGAATGTACAAAAATGTCTTCTTATTTATTAACCTACTTCGATGAACTAAGAGTTCCCAAATTACAAAAATATCAAGTTTATATGCCCTGATTAAGTTTTTAAAATGATTAAAGGCATCAAGCTTAACTAAGCCTCTAATGTTCTACATAATGAGATTTTTCATGGGGGAAATTCATACCCCATGTATTCCTATTAGGAAAAAATCATTAATATTTGCAAGGATTCCAACATTTGATGAGCTTCCCAAATTTGAAGTAGCTTCATGATTGATGTTTCTAAGTTTACTCAACCCTCTAAATTGGTTTCTACAAGATTTTTGAATATCAACTATTCCCCTTCAAACTCATTTAGTTTTTGATTGATGATGTCAATATCTAGATCATTGATGTTGTAGCTTAAAGGGGCTTCTTCAAGTGGTTGATTTTAAAAAGTATCAGGCTGCATATTGGAATCCTCCTCCTCCATAGTTCTTTGTTCAATTCTATTTGACGAAGTAACCATAGGGGTGGCTATTACATGAGTTTCTTCCTCTTAAGAATTCTAATTGAAATTAGTGTTAATAACATGTGTATTATTTTGTGGTTGTTCTTCCATAAGGCTTAAATTGGGCTATGTTAGGCTAACTAGATCTACAACACTCCTGCCATTTTGTTGGATGCTTTGGAGTGGTTCTTTTCTTTATTATTTTCCTCTTAGTTTAGGATGAGTTATGTAGTGATTTTCGAGGTTATTTCCAAACACATTTTGAGAAAAAGAAAGATTTTGGCTTAATGATAATAGGTTGTCTCTAACCATTAGTAGTAGTTCCTATCTATAGCTCTTTAGCATGTTGTAATGTGATATTCATCTCAATGAGTACCCTGCTATTGAGGGACTTAAGAAACTGAAGGAGAGCAAGTATAATTTCATTGGCTTGCCAAAGATAGCAGCTAGAAAGTAAACAATAAGTTTGTTGAAAAGATGTAGATTTAAGTTTGGGAACTTGATTCATATCCAAGTAATAGGCAGCTCAACATTGTAATCAATAATTGGCATCCATATAAACACTTCTAATGGTATATTATCTATATAAAACATTTTTCTAAAAATGATTTTAGCATAATCTTATTCTCTGCTTAGTGAAATTATAATATGCATGACATCAATTAATCTAACATTCCAATTTCTAATAAGTTTTAGAACATCAAAATGCTTCATTGTAATACCAATCTTTTGATGTTTATAGATACATTTTCCTATAAGAGTGAATTTTAGAGGCTTGGATAGGAGTAGTGTTTTGGACTCAAATAAGAATAATGCTAATTTGTTGATCTTTCTACATGAATGCTTGATTAGGCTATTATTTGTATGTTCCTCAAACTTTTCATGGTATGACTATGGGAAAATGAGTTTATTAACATTGTCCAAGGTTTTTTTAATTAAGGATATGTTTTGGAGCAAAGCTACATATGTTGTCACATCCATAGAAGAAAATTAACCAAAACTAGAGAGGTATGTTTAAAGCAATGGAATAGTAACCAATGGAAATTTGAATCCTAATAATGAAGAGGACATACCTCGAGCGCCTTTAAAGATTGAGCATTCCCATCATATTCTAAAGCCGCTAATATAGGCATAAGAGTAGTTAACTTATCAGTAATGGTGTTTTATTAATCATGAGGTAAATAGCTTCTTGAATTCTCTTAATCAACAATGAAGAGATTTCATTAGTAATTTGAATAATTGGTTGAGTTGGGTAAGGAATAGCCTTAGGCGAAGAGCTATCTTTATGCAAGATTTTAACTATACATATGAAACATGAATCCAATTATAGTATTTTTTTTTCTTTATAAATTTTCTTTTTTGAATATTTTATATGAGATATTATATGTAGTAAGGTAGTCTTTTGAACACTTCTAAATGATAAGTAGGGCATCACAAGTTATTTAGATAATATAGTAAAGATTGATGGTTTTGTGTTTAATGAGACATTTAGAAAGGGTTTTGTTTTAGGAGGCAAAGTGGGATTTTGGTCAGTGATTATGATAGTATTCTAAGTGCTAGTTCCACTTTAAAAGCTATTAGGGGTAAGACTATCTTTGCCCATTTAGATAATTCATTTGTTTAGTTTCTTAAATAAAGGTCTTCAAAATATTTTTATTGAATTTGAATCAATCCATGGTCTGAGGCACCTTCAAATTCTTTGGAAATAGGATTTGAAAAAGTAGAGTAATACATAATAAAAGAAGCATAAAAAATATATCAGATTTTATAATTCCACAAGATATAGTACAAGCAATGAAATCTATGGCACACCTAGAGAAGAAGAGAAAAAAAATTGAACCCCCCGCCCCTTGGAGAAGACCCATTTATTTTTATAATTTTATAATAACAAAGGGAGGTAGTTACATGTTAGGAAAGTGGAGTACAAATGGGGGCTCACCATAATAAAAGGTGAGTGTTTTTCGACAAAAGTAAGCTCCACATCCCATCAGCCTGGGTAACCTATTACTTTTCTAATGTCATGAATTAGTATGTCATGGTACAGTTGACAAACTTTAGCCATTTGTGTTGTCTAATCTTTCTTGATAACTCACTGGTCTAGGTAAATCTACTTATGTAGTCATTTTTGTACTTCGAGCTTCCTTCTTTAACCCGCTCTATCCATGGTGAGTGCTTTTTATTGAATAAATCACTTTTACAGATCTAGTCTTATCTCAATGATGGCCTTCTAAGAAGGCTATTTTGTCCTGCTTGAATTAGACATGCATTTAGCTTGTAAACCTATGCTCTTTATAGAGGTGACTCATAGAAAGGATTAATAATAAAAAGGATAATTAGCTTTGAGTATTTAATTAGTTCTAAGAAAACTATTATGAAGTTATAAATAGTCACATCACCTTTTAAAGTACTCAAGTTTCTCTATCAATAAAAGAAACCTTTTCCCCTTCTCCTCTAGAAACTTTTCTTTGTATTATACCCCTCATAAAATTGAGAATTATTTCTTATTTCTCATCATTGGTAAGAGGGATTCACTTATTTTCCATGGATGCTAAGACAACTTGCAGTGATATTGGGTTTTTTGAACTTTAAGTAGGCCTTTAGAAGAAGATGAAGATGACTAAGAAGCCAGTGAAAGTTGTAGTCGCCCCTATGGCAAAGCGAGCTCCTCAGATATCTCCATCTATGAGACTATTGATGCTCCAGCCAAGGGTAGAATTGAGTACTCATGAGCAAAGCTGAGCAATCACTCAGTTAAGGTGTAGTGTGTGACCTTAATGGTAGAACTATCTTTTTTCCAACTCTTGAGTGCTCAAGATGAAGATGAGGCCAACACTAGAAATTCATGTTGTAGCTAAGTGTGATGAGGAATTACTAGAAGGAGATGTTACAGAATCACTTGTCTCTGAAGTTATGCCCCTTACACTCTAAGTATTCCAGATGAAATGATTCACTTTACTATGGGTGAGTTGCCTGGTTATCTTCAAAGTGTTGGGGAAGTCTATTATTTTCTCAGCTAGTGGCTTCCTTTCCCTAGGATCTAGCTTTTAATTGATTATTTTATGAAAATCTTGTTATCTATTTTTGATGAATGCATTTATTGTCATTCAGGGGTGACTCTAGCTTCATCGTAAGTTGACTTGGTGAAGCTGAGTTAGTATTAAGAGGGGAGTTTATACCCATCAGTCTTTACAACACACATCCTTTCTTCTATTGAAGTAACCAACTTCACTTCAGTGGACATTTAGGAGATGTTGGTGAGTTTCCCTTTTTATATTCATCAAGACAGCAACATGGCTACATGGGTCAAGTCTTCTCACATAGAGGTGGAAGATGCCAAAGAGGACCACAAACACTCGTTGATCCATCTATGTTGATTACTTTGCATAAGATGTTTGATCTTCTAGATGAAGACTTACACTCATCAAAGTAAGAGTTAAGTGAGCTTTGATCAATGTTAGAGAAGGAGTCACAGTGGAGGCAAGCTGTGGAGATAAAGTCTTAGAGGAGTTTTGTGACACTAAGAGACGAGTTGTTTTGTTCCAATACTCTATTAAGTTACAAGAGACTACTCTTCTCCATTATGATGCTAATTTTTATTTAATTATTTGTGTGATTAAGTTGGGCTTGACAGGAATGGCATTCTAACCCCATTATAAAGCAACTTTAATATGGGACATAGCAAGTGTGTTGTAATAAAAAAAATGTAATTTACTTCTATCTGTCATTTCTCTTATTGAGACTATTTTGTGGATAGGATGTGAGTGAAAGATCTTAATTATTTTCATCTTGATTTGCATTTGTTGAGATTTCTAAGGGTTGAGTAATGATTTCTCTATTTAATTCTTGATGTGATGTACAATTAGTGAGTCATACCTTCCATGTTTATAAATTTACTTTTAGCATGAGTGGTTGAATTTTTTTACCCCTTTAATCTTTAGCAAGTGGACATCCTATCATAGTGAGTAGGTCACATTCCATTTAGGTTTTAAAGTGACTTTCTTTGATTGACTCAAATGTTGGCTCTAAGGAAAGCAACAGTTGTACTCATGAAAATCGAAGCCAAAGAGGTGCTTGACCTTGATTCTTCGATAATGATGCAAGTCTTCCTTGGCTACTAACAAAGTCATCCTGACTTCACAGTGAGAGTGGTCAACATGGATGAGAAACTTAACTTAACTTGGTCACTTGAGCTATGCATCCATCTTGATCATTTTAGATGTAGTCTTTGACTGCCTCTTTCCTTTGAGTGGGTGGATATTATAAATTTTTAGGAGTCATCCTACCCTTCATCCTATACATGTAGGAGTAAGATTATCATGGAGCCTAAACTTGTTTCACCTAGTATTCTTATGTAGGAGCAAGAGTTATCATAGAGCCTAACCTTTATCCTTCAAGATTAGACTATACAATTTTTGACAGTATTGATGAAGATTCACAGCCTGATAAATAAGGTGAGGAAATGATGCTTAAAAAAATTATTTGTCAATAGCTCATCGCCATGGCCAGTACTAACCATTCTTGTTCTCTTTTTGGTGAGCAAGGTGACTTCTCTCGAGTTGGATGCCCAGGTGAAGGGAGTGATAGGGAAAGTGATGGATAAGAATCTGAATATCCATCACTACCTCTATTTTGGTCAAGTCTTTAATGTCTTATGTGGAACATATTTTATCATCCATTATAGCTTTTACATCACACTATTGAGTCACTCTTTCCTAATAATTTAACTAGCTTATTTGTAGGAGACGAGACATTCATGGCCCCCTCTACCTAATTCCTTTATGGTTTATTTGCTAGAGGAGGAGGGTAAGCTTGAGGAGGTGAGAAAGAGTTAGCTCCCATTGAGGTTGTTGATGAGGGTTGCTTAAGTACAATTCCTTAGAAGTCTAGAAAAAGAGTTGTGGGCATGAGTCCAAAAGTTTTAAGAGGAAGAAGCAAAGCGAGCCTAAGGAAGAAGAGGATGGATACACTAACAATAATTATACTAAAAATATTTCTAAGTCGACTAGTCAAGCCTTAAAGCTTGGGTAGGAAATTTACTTTAAAGACCTTCAAAAGCATTTTGAAGAAACTCCTAATAGTCAACTACCCTTTAATGTCATGATTGCTAAAGCGATACAGCTTGGGAGATCTAACAATAGTTCTTTATCAAGAGGAAAGTCTTGTTATGATGAGAGATGAATTGACAACTATAAAGGATGAGCTCTAATCCTCCAAGCCCCAATTCTATGAGCTTTAGGAGGAGGTGACTCAGTAAGAGGTGAAGATGAATAGCATAGTTCTAGAGTTGACTTGAGGGAGAAAAGGAAATGGCAAAGAACTGTCCGTTTATAGGGGGTTAATTTTAGCGATAAAGGTAGCAATACTTGGGGATTTCAATTGCAAATTAATTAAGGAATGATTTAAAATTGATCCCCATGGTTTGTTCTCACTAGAGATAAATTTGACTTTACAAAACACCAAACTAAAATGAAAAGATGGTTGAAGTTAGGGAGCACCTCTCTAATCTTGATCTTCAATGACGCTATCATTTCAAAAACCTTCACTAGATTGGGATGAATCTCTGGATAGAGTTTAGTGGCTTTCCTTCCTCTAGACCACTGTGCACCATCACTTGCTGGAGCTTGATCAAAGGATGGGTTTGAGAGGTTGGAAGAATGGGGTAAGAGTATGTTTTAATTCAATTTTTCCTGAGGAAGGTGCAAGAAGTGACAAAATTGGGATTGAAGCCTCCTGTCTTGTATATGACTGAGCACTTCACCATTAGGTGAGGTAGGAGGTGGTCACTATGGGAAATAAAGATTTGGAATTATTACTAAGGGAAACTAAAGGATCAAGAAATGGGTCTTGGCTGGTTAATTGAAGTGATTAGGGATATATGGATCATTTTTTATCGATGGTGAGGTCGCTCAATTTTAGGTCTCCCATGACCTACATCTTGCCTTGCTTTGGCAGCCTACTACTTGATGTAGAACATCATGAGATCCAAAAATTAGAGCTCAAGGTCCATTTACAAGATCTCAAGCTAAAGCCCAAGAAAATTCAAGAAAGAAGAAGGATTAGCCCATTAGCCTGCTAAGGCCCATTTTATGATTTCATCTTTTTTATTTATGTAATTTTTAATTTTCTTCTAGAAACTCCATGTTTGAAATTTTGCATTCAAAAATTCAAAGCATGACATGTGAGGTGGTTGAATCCAAATAAAATGATAGCATGTGAAATGGGTGAATGGCATAAAATAATGAGGCAATTTAATGCTTCACATTAATGTGGCAACCCACCTTTCCCTCCATGTTTTGAATTCTTTTCTTTTGAAAGATGCTTGTAATGGATGTAAATGGCCCTCTTACTAGAATGAAAGAGATCTTTTGGCAATTACAAAATTTTGAGTTATTCTTGTGGTTTGAGAGCTTGGTGGCCAAACCTTGGCAATCCTTGGTGGGAGCGCTAGTTATCCAACATATCCACTTCCTTCACCTCTAATTCCACATTCTCTTAATCTCATCAATAGAAAGAATGCCCACGTCCATCAAATTTGGTATCAGAGCAAAGCCTAGAAGGAGTAAATTTGGTCAAAAGTTTGCTTCAACAAAGGGAGCAACTCAAATGCTAGACTTGTCTTCAAACTTATGAGTTTTTCTTGGACTTGTGAGGTTAATTAATTTTCTTTTATATATTAGTTCTTAACCTAAAACAACCTAGCCATTAGTGCAAATCAAAATCTAATTTCTTGCTTTATTATCTTTGTTATTATTTATGGTTAATTTTAGAAGTTTCTTTATCTAACTTATGATAACTTATTTTCTTAAGAAAAAAAAAAAGGCTTGATAAATTTTAGCATTTTTTTCCATTGCATTAAAAAAAAATGCATGCATAATAATATAAGTGTGTTAAACCTAGTGATTGTGGAAGCTAAATAGAACTTTGTTAAAAAGACCTAAACTGTCTAAGGAGAGCTTGGGATTAAGTGGTATTGTACCCCCCTCCTCACCTGGAAGTTCTCTTAGCTCAATATTTCACTTTGATTGCATAAGTATATTATACTTGTTTAATTTTTTTATTTTATTTTTATCATTTCTTTTTTCATTGATCCCTTTTCATATATCTTTTTTTCCTTTAAAAAAATCTCATGGAACCAAAATCTATCTCTCAAGATCAAGTTGAAAATTTGACTAGATTAGTTGATGCCTTAGATCTTAGGATCCAAGATAATGAATTAAAAACTCAACAAATATTAGAAGACAGTAAGAATCAAATGCAAGAACATAAACAACAAATGCAAACTCTTATAGTGCATCTACAAAATAATAGAGTACCAACTCCTCCTCTAATACCTGCTCAAATTATGCCAATAGGGATAGATGAAGAAGATTCATATCCAAACCATAGAGAAAATCAACCACTCGAGAAAATTGTGCTAGAAATGGTGGAAGGGGAGAAAATTATTTTAAGACTATAGAAGACTCTAATGATCCTTCTCAAAGAGTTAAAGTAGAAGCCCCAACTTATGATGGTATACATGACCCAAATAAATTTCTCAATTGGTTAGTTCAAATGGATGACTTCGTTGATTGACATAAAATGGATGATTACCAAAGGGTTACTTTTGCTAAAATGAAATTGATAGGGCATGCTAAAATTTATTGGACAAATACATTAGTTAAAGAACAAAGATTAGGAAGGACAAACCTCACTTGGATAGAAATGAAAGAAATGTTAAGAGCAAAGTAAATCAGGCATCATGAAAAGAAGGCGCATTGTTATTAACTTTGAGATAAGGTAATTATCTTGTAACTGAATACTTGAATACTTTTGAAGATCTAGTTTCTAGAACTGATTGTGCTGATAATGATTAGCAATTAGCCAATAAATTTGTTATTGGACTTAGGACTGACATTAAAAATGAAGTTGAATTATTTGACCCATAATATTTAGAGGAAGCATTTCATTATGCATTATTGGTTGAACAACAAAAGAAATCTGCCTCCCTCTCTAAAACTAAAAGTCAAGTACCTTCCATTTCATCCCATAGATCTACTGTTGGACCTGCCCATCCAAATGGCCCGTCCCCTTTGCCTAAAACTTCAATTGAAGGAAGCTCTAAGAACATTAGGGAAGTAATATGTTTTAAATGTCATAAAAAGGGTCATATGAAAAATCAATGTAAAGCTCAAATCTTATTTTTAGAAGAAGTTGAAAATCTAATAGATGATAATCTAGAAGAAGTTTATGATGACACCCCATTATCGATAAAGAATTGAATTAACTCATGACCCTCATGTTAATGTGATGAGATGTCTTCTTGTAATAAAAAATGAGGCGTAAGATTGAAGAGAAAGAACATTTTAGCATGTATGTTTTGTGTAATGAAAAGAGATGTAGGTTAGTTATAGATGGAGTGCTATGAATGTCATTTCAACACACACCTTAACTCGAGCCAACCTAAAATCAACATCTCCCAACCATTTCATGTTAGTTGGGTAAATCATACATCTCTTCCCATCACCAATCGGTGTTTAGTTCCTATTAAAATAGGAAGCTATGAGGATCAAATTTGGTGTGATGTTCTCTATGGACATTGCTCATATTCTCTTAGGACGACCTTGGCTATATGATCTGAATGTTATTCACTATGGTAGGGAAAATACTTATATTTTTAAACATAATAATAAGACTATTAAACTCCTACAAATAAAGCCAGCAGAAAAAAAACACCCTCCATAACACCTCACAAAATAACTTCTGACTTACAACCTAAGCCTTTATTGAAGAAAAATGCCAAACTTTAATTAATTATCATAGAAAATCCTACTATTAGGCCTAATACTATCATTTCTGATTCTTAATTTAAAATACCCACTGTTCCTCCTTTGAATCCAAAGATAGAAATAATAGGTTTTAGAGCTTTACGAAAAGAATTTTTTGATCCATTTCTTCTTCACATATTACATGTAAAAGAGGTCATACCAGACCCTAATGAGACTCACATACCTGCTGTGGTCTCTTCTCTTCTTTCTGATTTTAATGATATTGTACCCATTGAGCTTCCTGATGAGCTACCTCCTCTAAGAGACATTCAACATGCTATTGAGTTCTTACCCGGTTCTTAACTTCCTAATATTCCACATTATAGGATGAACCCTACCGAGCATGTTGAGATTAAAAGACAGGTTGAGGAATTATTAAGAAAGGGTTTTATTCAAGAGAGCCTTAGCCCTTGTGCAGTCCCAACATTATTGACTCCAAAGAAAGATGGAACATGGTGAATGTCTGTTGATAGTCGAGCAATAAATAAAATTACTAGCAAATATAGGTTTCCTATTCACCGATTAGATGATATGTTAGATTTAATCTCAGAAGCAATTTTTTTTTCAAAATTTGATCTAAAAAGTGAATATCATCAAATTCGGATTAGATCAGGAGATGAGTGGAAGACAACTTTTAAGACTCCTGATGGACTTTATGAATGGCTTGTCATGCCCTTTGGGCTTTCAAATGCTCCTAGCACATTTATGAGACTAATGAATACTATTCTTAAACCATATATAGGTAAATTTTTGGTGATGTATTTTGATGATATTCTGATTTTTAGTCCAAGTGAAAATGAACATCTACAACACTTACAAAAAGTCTTTGAACTACTTAGACAAGAGAAATTATACATTAATTTTAAAAAGTGTTTCTTTTTGCAAGTTGAGGCAATCTTTTTAGGCTTTATTTTATCCACTATTGGACTTAAACTTGATCCTTCTAAAGTGAAAGCAATCTTAGATTGGCCATCACCTAAAAGTTTTACTGAAGTTAGAAGCTTCCATGGGTTAGCCAACTTTTATCAGAGATTTATTAAGAATTTTAGTACCATTGTTGCTCCGATAACTATATACTAAAATTAGATAAGTTTTGTTGGACTTCTAATGCACAAAAGGCCTTAGAGCAAATTAAAGTTCTTATCACTTCGCAATCCTTAGGCTTCCCCGATTTTTCTAAAGCCTTTGAAGTGATATGTGATGCTTCAGGAATTGGGATATGTGAAATTTTAAGTCAAGAGAATCATCCTATAGCATTCTTTAGTGAAAAGTTAAATGAAGCTAAACAACGATATTCCACTTATGATAGAGAGTTTTATGTTGCAATTCAATCCTTAAGGCATTGACGATACTATCTCTTACATAGAGAATTTATACTAAATTCTGATCATCATGCCTTAAAATTCATTAATACTAAACAAAAATTAAGTCATAGGCATGCAAAATGGGTTGAATTTTTACAAGACTACTCTTTTGTTATAAAGCATAAGCCTGGAATTGAGAATAAGCCTGCTGATGCTTTATCCAGGGTAAACCTAATGATTTCCTCTTTAGAATTAAGAATCCCATAATTTGATAAAATTAAAGATGATTATATTATGTGCCCTGACTTTCACCTAATTTATCTTGAACACCTAGATAAACCAACAACTTTCCAAGGGACATTCTTGATAACAAATGGATATTTATATAAAGGAAAATAATTATGCATTCCTAGATCTTCTCTTAAAGAATTCCTTATCACTAAGCTACATGTTGGGGGGTGTAGTTGGTCATTTTGGAAAGGATAGGACCATATGTTTATTAGAAAATAAATTTTATAGGCCTTCATTAAAATGAGATGTTCAAAAATTGGTAGCTCAATGTTTAATTTGTAAACAGGCTAAAACTATCAAACAAAGTTCGGGACAATACACTGCTTTACCTATTCCTTATAGGCCTTGGGAAGACCTATCAATGGATTTTATTCTAGGATTACCTAGGACAGCTCGAGGACATGATAGTATTTTTATTGTAGTGGATAGGTTCTCAAAAATGACTCATTTCTTATCTTGTTCAAAAACAAACAATGCTTTTTATATATACAAATTATTTTTTTAAGGAAATAGTGCGACTCGATGGTCTCCCTTTAACCATTGTTTCTGACAGAGATGTTAAGTTTATCTCATATTTTTGGAAAATATTATGGAAATTATTAGGTACCAAATTAAAATTTTCTTCTTCCTTTCACCCACAAATTGATGGGCAAACAAAAGCAGTTAATCACACCTTAGGAAATTTGCTTAGATGTTTAGTAGGTAAAAGTTTAGGAAATTGGGATTTACATTTACCAATCTCAGAATTTTCCTATAATAGTACTATATCTAGAACTACAAAAATATCACCATTTGAGATAGTCTATGGTCAAAACCCACGATGACCAATAGATGTAGCAAACCTACCATCTCATGTATTTTTTGATGCAGCATTATCATTTGCTAAAGATTTTCAAAGCCTCCATGAAGATATAAGAAAATAAATTACTATAAGTAATGATAACTATGCTTCTAAGGCAAATCATAATCGTTCAACAAAAGAATATAAAGAGGGTGATTATGTATGGATTCGCATTCAGCCTGAGCATTATCAAACTACTAGATATAAGAAATTACATGCACCAGCTTGTGGTCCATTTAAAATTCCCAAGAAAATTGGAACTAATGCTTATCACCTTGATTTGCATGCTGATATGCTCATTCATCCAATTATAAATATTGAAGATATTCTATCATATGAAGGAATTAGGAAACCTCCACTTGTTCAGTCTAACTTTTTAGCTAGAGATATAGCACCGTACTTGCAAAATCCCTCTTCCTTTGAAGTTGACTATATTATCACCGAGGAAGCACCCATTAATCTAGCTTCTGAACATCATTTTCTAGTTCATTGGAAGAATAAGCGACCAGCTGAAGACACATGGTGTCACTGTACTGATTTGGAGACTTTAGCCCCACAATTAGTAAAAGACTTTTTAGATTTCAACTCTTTTAGTTGAGCCCAGGGAGTCAATGTAGAATATCATGAGGATCCAGAAATTAGAGCTCAAGGTCCATTTATAAGATCTCAAGCTAAAGCCCAAGAAAATTCAAGAAAGAAGAAGGCTTAGCCCATTAGCCTGCTAAGGCCTATTTTATGATTTCATCTTTTTTATTTTTGTAATTTTTAATTTTCTTTTAGAAACTCCATGTTTGAAATTTTGCATTTAAAAATTCAAAGCATGACATGTGGAGTGGTTGAATCCACATAAAATAATAGCATATGAAATGGGTGGATGGCATAAAATAATGAGGTAATTTAATGCTTCACATTAATGTGGCGACCCACCTTTCTCTCCATGTTTTGAATTCTTTTCCTTTAAAAGATGCTTGTAATGGCTATAAATAGCCCCTCTTACTAGAATGAAAGAGATCTTTTGGCAATTATAAAATTTTGAGTTATTCTTGTGGTTTGAGAGCTTGGTGGCCAAACCTTAGCAATCCTTGGTGGGAGCGCTAGTTATCCAACATATCCTCTTCCTTCACCTCCAATTCTCACGTTCTCTCAATCTCATCAACAGAAAGAACACCCACCTCCATCACAACTTAGGCTTGCTGGTTGGCTACATAAGCCATGCCAAGGTAGATTATGGGTTAGATTAATTGGTTTGGGTCAAGTGTTTTTAAATTTGGTTCATTTGAATTTAGCTTGAATTGGATTGGGTTAGGTTAAGATGATTTGATCAATTGGCATTAGATGATGCATTGTAATTGATGTTAATTGTCCCTTGAGTGATTTAAAGTTAAATTGTTCCTAGTTATGTAAGGGTTTTGACTTGATTTAGACTAAATTGACCTATTTGAGCTAAATGAGTCAAGTTTGGTTTCTTAGCCTATTTGGCCATTTTAGGGTTTGAATTTGTGTTTAGTAAATTTTGAACGATCATTTGTGATGGTTTTGATCAATTATTTTTATTTGATTTGAAGAAGTTTTTTATTATAAACAACTTTGACCCACTTTGATCCAAATAGGTTATGTGGGGCTTAATTAAGTCAAATGAAAATTTTGATTCAATTGAGCCTTATTTAAGCTCCCATAGTTGGTTGAGTATTTGATATGATTTAGAGCATTTGATTTCAATTAAAGTTGATTTAAACTCATTTTGACCCAAATTGGGCTTAATGGGTGAAATTGGACTCATTTTAATCAAATGATCAAATTGATCAAATTAAACCAAAAGATTGGCTTAATTATGTTTAATTATGACTTTGAAATGTTTTTGATGTTTCACTTGAATTAATTTCAATTTAATTTATTGTTTAGGCTCAATAGGGTCTATTTGGGTTTATTTAAGTAAATGACTAGATTAGCCCATTTGAGTCTTTATTTTAATTTATTATTTAGACCAATTTGAGCCTCTATAATTGGTCCATTATACCAAATTTTGGGTGGTCACTTCTGACTTGGTGTGGCGATTATGGGTCAACTGAGCTTAAATGCCATGATTATCTACTTTGAACTCCATTTGAATTTAATTTTATGTTCATTTATGTTTATATTTTGATTAAATGCTTTTTGTTTGCTTTTATTTTGATTTAAATTGATTGACTAAATACTAGAGAACAAAACCAGCTCACTAACCTCCTATGTAGAGCTTGTAAATTTGGAGAACATTTAGTCAAACAACTCACTTAACCAAGTATGGGGGAAGAACTAATGCAAGCTGAGTATGAAAACTCATTAAGCTAAATCAACCCTATCAAAAAATTCTTACAAACTAGAAAATTTGAAGAAATAACCAAGGACTTGAGGAAATTCAAAATTAGAGTAGCGTAGTACCTATTAATTAGAGGTGAGCTATTTCAATGATTTCACTTAACCTCATATGTGTAAGAGTGTTTGAGCAAAAAAAAAGGTCCCTAGGGAGATACACTTAAGAGAATATAGTATTCACTCAGGGGGAACTCTTGCTCACAGAACCTTAAGGCAAAGATATTTTTTTCCTACACTCAAAAAAGATGTGGAGTAAATTATTTCTTGCATAAATGCTAACTCCCAAGAGTTACAGATAAAGATTCATATGACCCAACAAAGAAACACATTCCATAGTTTCCACTCACAACTATGCTAAATCATGAGCATAATATTAATGCAACATCAAAGACAATGTCAATATTGTGAGTAAACTCTTACCCAATAAAATCAAAGAACAACCTTTATTATTATTTGAGTAAGAGAATTTATAATCATAATTGTAGTCATACTTAACAAAGGAAAGAGAACTTATTATTTCCATTCATGAAGTAAAAGTTTACAAAAAGAGTCAATAAGAGATACAAGTTTGCTCTTTTCTCACAAAAAAAAAGGATTTATCAACTTGTTCTGCCCTCATCATTGACTTTATCAGATTCCAAGAGGGCAAGTTTATTGGATAAATCTAAGAACATGGCATCTAGCTGGCCATATTTCACTAGCTTTGAAACAATATAGTTGATGTCTACCTTGAATACTCATCAAAATTATGTAATCCAAAGAACTTAGCTTATTTTCTCTAAAAATCTTTAGTGTGATGAGAGAGATCTTCTTATATCTTTTTATTTGCCTTAGCCAAGTGAGTAGGCTATAAGGTGCCCTTATTCTTCTCCTCCTCTTAATGAGTTGCCTCCATCTGATTATATTTTCACTTGGCCTTGAGGAGATTGAAGTTGTTCCTTTATAGTTACTAGTCTAGTCTTTATGGTGAAGGCATCCTTCCTCCTAACTAAAACCTTCCAGCAGATCTCCTTGGTTGATTGCCACATCATCGCTTGGGCAATCATGATAGCATAAGGTAGTTATCTTTTAAAAATATCTTCTAAAAGGTCATCGAATTTCTTTCTCATAGAACCTTAAGGCAAAAATATTTTTTGCCTACACTCAAAAAAGATGTGGAGTATAATATTTCTTGCATAAATGAAAACTCCCAAGAGTTGCAGATAAAGATTCATATGACCCAACAAAGAAACACATTCCATAGTTTCCACTCACAACTATGCTAAATCATGAGCATAATATTAATGTAACTTCAAAAACAATGTCAACATTGTGAGTAACTCTTACCCAATAAAATCAAGGAACAACCTTTATTATCGTTTGAGTTAGAGCTTTTATAATCATAATTGTAGTCATACTTAACAAAGAAAAGAGTACTTATTATTTTCATCATGAAGTAAAACTTTTACAAAAAGAGTGAGTAAGAGATACAAGTTTGCTCTTTTCTCAAAAAAAAACATTATCAACTTGTGCTACCCTCATCATTGACTTTATCAGATTCCAAGAGGGCAAGTTTATTGGAGAAATCTAAGAACATGTCATTCAGTTGGCCATATTTCACTAGCTTTGAAGCAATAAAGTTGATGTCTACCTTGAATTTTTGTTGTAGTAAGACTTGGTACTCATCAAAATCAAGTAATCTAAAGAACTTAGCTTATTTTCTCTAAAAATTTTCAGTGTAATGAGAGAGATCTTCTTCTAGTCTTTTATTTGCCTTAGCCAAGCGAGTAGGATATAAGGTGCCCTTATTCTTCTCCTCCTCATAATGAGTTGCCTCCATCTGATGATCTTTATACTTGGCCTTGAGGGATTGAAGCTGTTCCTTTATAGTTACTAGTCTAGTCTTTATGGTGAAGGCATCCTTCCTCCTGACTAAATGCTTCTAGCAGATCTCCTAGGTTGACTGCCACATCATCACTTGGGCAATCATTATAGCATAAGGTAGTCATCTTTTAAAAATATCTTCTAAAAGATCATCAAATTTCTTGGAGAAGATTGCCTACCTGAATTCATAGGCTTCACTGGTCAGCTCAGATAATTTTGGAGTATAATTATCTTCAACATAATCACCCTACTCTTCTTTAAACTCGCCCTTCTACTGATGACCTCTTCGAGTCATGCTCTTAGCCCTCTTCTAAGATTTTTTTTTGGAACTGTATTCAACCCAACCTCATCTGTGGCAACTGTGGGAGCTACGCTCAGCCCCGTCTCATCAGTGACCTCAATGGGAGCTGACCCACCATCACCAGCCTCGCACTTGCCTACCTTGCACTCTTCCTGCTCAAGAAATTTGATCATGTCAGGATCAAGTGGAAGGGTTGTAGAGGTCCCCTCTCCTATGAAAGAACAAACAAAATAACTAGAAATGGTGAGTCAAAAAGGTAGTAACAAATAGTAAATAAGTGTTGATGTACTTGTTGAATCCAAATCTATCCATGAGTTAAGAAAGAACTCCCAAGATACCTAAAAAAATAATATGTAAAATAATATAAACTAGAATAGAGAAAAGAATGGGGGTACAAATGTATTTTACTTTACTTTGAATTTCAGTACACAGACTATGGGCTTATAGAAGAGAACCAAAAGACCCTCAAGAGGAGTGCTCCCCTTTCATACTTTCAAAGGGGATTACATATTGTAAGAACATATAAGATATGTTTAGTATAAGTAAAAGCTTTCCTTGGCTTAAAGCAATCTCGATGGCTAGTCACGAGAATCCTGTCATCCATGTTGACTCGTTAGTTTAGGTCAGGTCACTAAATAATGATTATCCACACTTCTTGGTCACTCACCGGTGATGGGTGAGTGTGTTTATCACTTGATTCTATATTGTATGTTTCATGTCCTTCTTAACTCGCCATGCTTGGGGGAAATTAGCAGCTATTGTCTTATAGACTTGCATTCATTCAACATTACCTCATTAGGTGAGCTAGCCTTACTCATTTTGTTTATTTGAGTACACATTCAGCTCCCTAATTTTTTTGCTCCTTGTAGAGGCAACTCACAAAAAGGATAGAAGAATAAAAAGAATAATGAGTTGTAACCATTTAATAAAAAGGGAATAGTGAAAATCTTTTATACAATTATGAAGTCACATCAACTTTTAATTGGTGGGTTTCTTTTTCTAATACTTCTAAGCTCTTAATGGCTATACATGGAATGCTCATCTCCTCTGGCCATACTCCATGATTTGTTGTATTGCTCACTCAGATAGATATTCTTGCTCTTACTATCAAGTTTGTGAGAAAGCCACACTTAATTTCCATGGATGATAATAGACCACATGGCAACATTTTTGGCCTTCAAAAAATGGTGAAGAAGGCTAGAAAGTCTGAGGAGATTGCTATTTCCTCCATAGCATAAATGAATATACCCACATCCTCCCTTATTAGCAATACCATTATCACCTCAACTCTAGATACTAACCAAGACTTACAATGGGAGCCAAGAACTCATCTAGTTGAAGGTTTCTTAGTGATACATATTTTGCACTCCCCATGCACTATCAAAAAGAATAAGAAGAAGAGATCCCCTTACTTCAGCATAGAAAGTTATGGTGAGCTATTTAACGGAGACTACTACTACTAGAAGGACAATTGTAGAGGAGTACTTGACTAAGATGAGACTCACTTTCATCTTTTACTTTAGCTTCCTAGCATGTTTATAAGCTTTTCTTTGTCGATCACTGCTAAGCATGACCATTTATAGGCATCAGTTGATGGCAATGAGGAGCACTCCCCAGCCACTTAAATTATATCTTTTAATAGTCTAGATAATTTTACAAAATTGATTCATCTTAGTATGAGTGGTTTTGTTGGTCATGATTCAAATGATGAGGAATTATATTCAATTGAGTGATCACTTCCATTTCTAAGATTCTTGCCTTTAGCGAACCCCATCATGAAAATTTCTTATTTAATTTTTGACCTCCTTTTTTGTTGTTTAACAGTGACTCTAGCTCTACACCTAACCAACTTACAGTGTTGGGTACCATTTTGAGAGAGGGCCTACATCCACAAGAGACATTGATCAAAGCACCAACCCTATTTTTTGATGTGGTGACTAGCTTTGGTTTACCAGATATTAGAGACATGTTGGCAAGTTCTTCTTTTTCTGCTCACTGGATAGTGGTGAGTTTGTAAAGGTTAAGTCTTCTCATTTGCTAAGAGGAGATGTGGAGAAGAAACTGTGGATACTCACCAACGCATTAGATCTTGCCATACTATGAGAAGAGGTTGCTTTCTTAAAGGAGGCCCTAGATTTGTCCAAGTAGGAAATATGTGAGCTACAATCATAGTTAGAGCTAAAGTCACAGTGAAGGGAGTCTGTGGAGGTAGAATATTGATAAGATTTTGCATCTATGAGGGATAAGTTATCCCTACTTCAGAGGTTGGTCAAGTCACAGAGGAATTCCCTCCTTTTTTCTAGCATGAACTTATTGTTTAGTTATATATGTGAGAATGGATGACTCAATGAAGAATGAAACTCAAACCTTGTCATAAAATTGCTCAAAATATAATGTATAGGGGTTGTGGCATCTCTGTGTTGCATCTTTATTTCTTTTTCTTTGTAATAAAATTATTTCTTTTCTCCTCTCACCATTCTTATTTTGCTAAGTATGCTTTATGATGCTAGTGAAAGTTATTGGTTTTTTTTCATAATTTGCACCACATGCAATATCTATGAGATCGAGTAATCATTTCTCCATTTAATGCTTGATGTGACATCCATGTTACTCCACCTTACATACTGCTTCTATAAATTCAATTTTATCATGAATGGTATAGCCTTTATTACTCTTTCTAATTTCAACCAAGTTGAACTTCCTTTGTCAAATAGAACTCACTCCCACTTTTGCCTAGGAGATCTTCCTTACGATGATGATTTTGAAGAAGATGGCTTCATCGTTCTACCAAACATAGGTTAAAGATGTGTCAGACCTGAACAAGTCCCACACAACCTCTGTCTTCTTTGGCTACTATTGCAGTAACCCCAAGTTTACCATGAGGGTAGCTAGGAAGTGTAAGCAATTCAATGGGACTCGTGCGGGTGAGTTGTGTATTCCCTTAGCCCACATCAAAAATGGGTTTCAGCTCGCTCTAACCCCTTAGTGGATTGACATCTTGAACTTCTATAGGTTGGTGCCTGCCCAAGTCTCCCTAGATTGGTTATGAGCATTACCACTTTCATCATCTACTTGCAGAAAGAGAATCTTATATATAGTGTTAGTCTTTTTTTGTGAGTCTTCATGGTAAATGTCCATCAAGATGGATTGTACAATTTTCAATGACTTCACTGAAGATTCATGGCATGGAAATCAAGATGCAATGGTAGTTCTCAAAGCTCTTATTTTTAAGGAGTTTTCCACTATGGATGATGTCAACTCTTCCTATTTTGTTCTTGGCTAGTATGGTACCAACTTTGGGTTAGCTAAGCACGGAAGAGGAGGTATTGGAGAAATTGATGGGCCAGTCCTTAAATATTTTTAACTTCATTTCGGTAAGGTCACCAGCATTTTCTATGGTGAGTTCTTTTCTTTGCATACTCTATTTTATTTGCATCTTTCCAACTCACTCTTTTTTACCATTCCTTACTGCATGTTTACAAGAGAGGTGATATCAACATCCCCTAAAATTGGCCTTGATGTGTTTAAATTTCTCAAGGAGGGTGAGCACAAAGTTAGCAAGCATGAGCTTGGAGGTGGCAAGTCTGCTCCCATTGAGATCGCCAAGGGGGAGGAGGAAGAGGTAGTGCTTAGTCTAGCTCCAACCAAGGTCACTGACAAAGCAATGCTGGGCACAGCTCATAGGAAGTCTAGGAAGAGCTTTGTGAACTTCACTGCTTAGGGACATCAACAAAGGAACGAATATGAGGAAGAGGAACATAGTGAGTACGTGGAGGACAACTACACTCTGAAGTTAACTGAGCTGGCCAATGAAGCCTATGAGTTTAGACAAACAACATATTCTAAGAAGTTTAATGAGCTTCTAGAGGAGATTCTTAATGGGTGACTGACTTATGCTACTATAATGACTAGCCAAGCAATGGTGTGGTAGTTGACTGGAGAAGTCTATTGAAAGTTTTTTAAGAAGTAATAAGCCTACCCTACAAAGTCTTGATTGGCAACTATGAAAAAAGATTTTTTTATCTCTAAAAGCCAAGCATAAGGATCTCAAGCTAAAATGGCTTAGCAAGAGGAGGAGTTGAATAAAGTGACCTTACTGCAAATTATTGGTCATGTTTTAATTATGGTAAGATAGTATATTTCATTTCTTGGGCTGAAGATGACACACCGGGTCTTGCACAAACTTGGGCTAAAAATGGCATGCCAAGTAACTTCATTCTACAAATTATTTCTTGACCATAATTATATTCTCTTTTAATGACTTAAGTAGCCAGCTGGTGAGTACATTCCATCACTTGGACCAAAGATGGTGTGCCAAGTTTTGTGCAAACTTGGGCAAAAAATGACTTGCCAAGCAACTTCAGTCTATGGACAACTCCCCAAGTATAGTTTTCTGGCATCCATTATTAATCTAAATAATATTTCAACTTTTAAGCAAACACATGTTAAAAATTATAAAAGATTTTAACATTGAAATTAGAAAAGTACATAGGGATAATTGGTAAGTATAAATCAAGATATAATTTTTTCAAGTCCCTTACTCCAAGTTCTTGGTATATCTTCACCTGAATAAGACAATAGTTGGTAGCCATTGGAGCACACTTTCTGCTTGATTATAAATGATACATCCCAATTGTGAGCATGTTTTCCTTGGGATTTTGATGAGCAATGATATATACTTTCATCACGATTAAGTCACTGCTCCTAAAGTTCTTTTCTTTTATGTGGAGATTGTAGTATCTTGCCATTCACCTCTTTGATCCTTGATTTTTTGAGCATGTCGAGCGTGGCTTTCATGGTTTTAAAGTTTTCTCTTTGTGACTCACCAACATTGCTTTTGCAGTTCTGCCATAGTTAAGACTCTTTGGCTATGCCATTCATACTTGACTAATAAAATGACTTTCATTCTATGGGATTAGTTGAATGATGAGTGCCCCATCACATTTTTGGGAGTTGTTTTAAGTGCCCAAAGTTTGGTGGGTAGCATGTCTAACGACTTGGCCTTAATGTCTTCCACCTTCTTCTTAAGTAGGTTAAGGATTAAGGATCTTCTTGTTACCTGCCTCTACTTGACCATTGCTCTATAAGTGATGCACGGAGGTGAACTTTATCTTAATCCTTTGAGACTCACAAAATGTTGTTGTCCATCTCTCAGTGAATTGTAACTTGTTATCCATGAGGATCGCCATGGGGAGCCAATACTTTCTTTGTAGACTAGCTATTAGCTAGGGCCCTATCAAGTCCTTCCCTCAAATAGATAATGGTCAAGGACTCATGATGGGGCTGTTGAGGCTATGGTACCTGCTTGTTGGAGTGCTATAAATTTTTGGCCTTGTACACACCTTTTCATGAAATCCTTCTATCTTTTCTATGTTTGGGCCAAAAGTATCCATCTCTTAGGATTCTGTGGGGAAGTGTCCTTATCGAGTGATTACTGCTTTTTTAGAGTGTATCTCTTTAAGGATGTTCATTTTCTCTGACTCTCTTACACATCTATGATTAAGTGAGGTCGTTGACCTTCAAAAGAGCTCACCCCCAATCAATAAGCACTGCATTGCTCTAATTTTGAAGCTTATTAAATCCTTACTCATTCTTTGGTTTCTCTAGTCTACAAATATTTCTTTTGATAGGGTCAATCTAGATTTGTGACTATTTGCATTCAACTTGCATGAATTCTTCCTCTTTTGTGCTTGGTTGGGTAAGTTATTGAACCAAGTGTAGCCTGAGTCCATTAGCTCAGGGTAATAGGTTAATGAGATTATTTTGCTCATAGGGTATATGCTCAATCTTGAAGTACTCCCATTGCCTAGTCTCCACTTTCACCTTCACTAAGTACTTTTGTGATGACTCATCTCTGACTTTGTATTCTCCATCGACATGTCTCATTACTAGCTATGAGTCAATATTAGCTACAACATGTGAAGCCCTAAGTCCTCTAGTGAATCTAATTCAAATTGATTGTTTGTTACTTTAAACCTAAATTTTATAGATTTTTTTATGGTCATGTATGCTAGATTTTTTAATATAATGCATATGAGGCTTCCTCACCTGATGAGCCATCAATGTATAGCCACCATAAATATTTTGAGCTGATTGGGGCATTGTGTGAGCTACTAAAGTTGACAAGAAATTTTATCAATGCTTAGATTTTAATCTCTTTTCCATGAGAGTAAGACAAATCAAATTAGCTTAATTCAACTAACCATTTTCGTAACCTCCTAAATTGATTGAGCTTAGTGAGTATTGATTTGAGGAGATTATTCATGATGACTTAGCTTGAGTATGCTTAGAAATATGGTCACAGTCATTAAGAAGTGTAAATCATAGTCACTGTAAATTTCTCTTAAGTGGATGGTTCAACTCGATGCCTTATAGATATTTACTAATATTGTAGATGGGTGATTGATTCACACCTTTCTTAGAATTGAGGGAGTCCTCTTTCACTCTTAAGCACAACAATAGGGTCTCTATTTTCTTTGGGCTCTATAGTATTGGTCGTGATGAGAGTAGAATCTTAGGTCATAAAATGTCTTTTCACATTTTAAGATTCACTCAAATCTTTTCAGTCATTTGATAACCTTAAAAAAGGATGAACAACTCTAACTAGCCATAGAGATGAATCTTTTTAGCCTTGTTGCTCTCCCTATGAACCATTTCACTTCCTTCACCATTATGGGTGATAACATCTTGAGTATAACCTTTACTTTGTTGTGGTTCATTTTGATTCCTTCAACAGTAATGAGGAATCTCAAGAATTTTTCTAACCTAACACTAAAAATTCACTTCAAAGTATTAAGGTGCATGTTGTGTCTTTCAAAGTGGAGAACATTTCTTTGATATCCTCAATGTGTTATGTGGGTGAGTTGCATTTGATTAATAGGTCATCGACATAGACTGCCATATTCCTTCTTTACTACTCGTTGAATACTTGATCCACTAGCCTCTAATAGGTCTAAAAGGGCATTACTATGTACATTATAGTTCTTCTCCAATGATGAAAGTTATCTTATCCAAGTTAGGGTGCATTTATATTTGATGATATTGAGTATCAAGTCATAAATTATATATACATAGGGTATCCATCCTGTAAACACGTCGAGAATAAATTAGTGAAGTTAGCACACATTCTCCAATTTTTGCTCAAATTTTTTACCATAACTACATTCAACACGGACTTCTGGGTATTGGACTTCTCTAATGCAATTCACTTCAAGCAACTTGGTAACTTATTATTTTATGGGCTCGGTAAGTAAGGTAGATGTCTTCCATATCTTTTGCTTAACAAGTTGAGTTTCCTTATGGATATGGCAAATGACATTGATGTCATGCCTTACATCTCTACAGTGGTCCAAGTGAATACATTTAGGTTGTTCAAGAGCTCTTTTGTAAGCTCTTCCTTATACTCATGACAAAAAGGCTAAGCTAACCTTCAAAACTTGGTTGAGGTTCAGTGCATTTGGAATCTTTTCTATTTCCTTGAGAACTTCAATCCCAATTCTTAGGACTTCTAACTATAAGACTTTATCATCATTACTAGACCAACTACCGACTCTTGGATAGTAGGCTCAAATTTGGTTGAGAATCCCTCTAATGGCTATCTCCTTAGCCCTAGTATGGAATTTGATAGGTACATGGTAAGTTGACACTACTACTTGAAATATTTTGAACAATGGTCTGCTAGAGATGGCGTTGTATGTGGTAGTAGCCTCCATTATGACAAAATTAGTCATGTCATGAATTATTTCTTGCCTTCTTCCCAAGTCATAGAGTGGGTGACCATCCCTTAAATTTCTATTTATTCTCTTGAAAAACCACATAACGGCCCCCCTATAGGGCTGAGATTAGAGTTAGCCATCTCCATCCTATGGAAGGCAAACTTGAAGATGATATTGACTAAGTTACCTGTGTTGATCTAGATACTTCCAACTTGGTAATTAACATTTAGGGTTATTATGATGACTATATTGTTGTATGGGTTATCAATGGTGAGTTTGTTAATTCCTAAGAAACTCACAAGAACTATGGTTGTGGGTGATGCTCACAGCATGGCAATTGAGTTCACTTCTCTAGATCACAACCTTTTTTGACTTGCTTTTCTTGAGAACTATCTATCCCCTCTAAATATGGTGGGTATGATGCTTGTGATATCGATCGTGTGTTTAGGTATGGGTTCATTATTAGTTCAAGTGACTTACTTAACTTTCCCTCTTAGTGAAATCCTTAAGCTTGATGATGACACTCTTTAGTGTTTTACCACTTATCGCGATGATAAGCATAGTACCTTAAGAGGTCACGAACTTTATTAGCCTTCATTAGTTGTGGTTGTTTAAAGTACTCCTTATTTTGGATAGCCTCCATCAACTTGGCCATTGATACCTTAAGACGGGTTGCTAGAGTGGGTGATGGATAGTTAGCTTCTTGATAATGAGTTGTAGAATTTTTAAAAATTGCCTGTAGTTTAAGTCAACTTCTTTTATCTGGCCTTCACACTTGAAGCATATTTCTAGGCAACCACTCTGAAGAACTCCTTATTGAGTCTTTGCTCGAGTTGGCAGCATCAGTTGGATGACTTCAATGTACTCTACATTTGCATGGTTATACGTTAACTTTAGAAATTTAGCAAGTGTATTTAATTGTTGAAGTCCAAGGGTGTATCTAAAGGGTACCTCTCTCAAAACTTGAACGAGTGCCACTTGGGAAACTATTGGTTCCAAATCTTTAATTTCCCACATCTATCGTTGGAAGTGTGTGATGAACTTTCCTTAATCAGTTGTGGGGTGCTTGCTTCATTTGTAGAAGAGCTTGGGAAATTTTTAGTAGCTTGTGAATAATAGCAAATTGTGTGGTTAATATTCTCTTGAACTCGGTGTATGAGAATATGAACCCCACTAGAAGGTGAGAAAACCACCTAAGAGCCAACTCCTTGAAAGTGGTAAAAAAGAGATGATAATTGATTACATCATCTAGAACTAGCATTACTATCATTAATTCAAAGTAGGCAATGTGATCCATCAGGTTTGTTCAACCTTTGCATGATTCAAGACTAGAGATTTTGAACCAATGTGGAGGATAGGATTCAACAACCTTAGTTGAGATATCATTGGTCAATTTGGGTGGCTTATTCTTTGCATTTTCTTCTTCATTCAAATGGTAATACTTGTTGCTTAAGCTAAAGATCTCAAATAATTCTCTTATATCTTGATGAACTCAGTAGGTCATTAACCCCGTATATCCTTCATTTTCTCTAGCTCTTGTTTCATCATGGCATTCTTTCTCTATAGCCGCCTGCACTAAGTTAGTAATTTGATATTTTATATCCTTCAAATCTTGTTGCATGGTGAAATACAAAGCATTCTACTCCATGCCTACTAAGTGATCATGACGAGGGTCCTGCTTTGCTTTGTATCTGACATCTGGTTCTTAGATTCATCCATGCTCAATGCACCTGAAAGGATGTTGAATCAAAATTTGTCCATTGGTTAAAAAAGAACCTACTGAGATAACTAGAAATAGGGTAGGTAAAGCAAAATAATATAAACTAAAATAGAGAAAAGAACGGGGGAACAAATGACTCTAAAATTTTAAGTACAAAGACTAGGGACCTAGAGAAGAGAGCTAAAAGTTGCCCTAGAGAAGGAGTGCCTCCCTTTTATAATTTCAAAGTGGGGATATTATTAATGGTTAGTATAGATAAAGTAGGTATAGTATAAGTCAGAGTTCTCCTTAACTTGAGACAAGTATGATTAAATGAGTGGTGATTTAGATGGCTAGTCATGGTCATTTTGCCATCCATGTTGACCTATAAGTTGATGTCAGGTCACTGAATAATGATTATCTGCACTTTTCTTGCACACTAGCTAGCCAGGGGCGAGTATGTTCATTGCTTGATTATATGTTGTATGTTCTGAGTCATTCTTAACTTGCCATGCTTTATTTAATGAGAGGTTATTCTTCTACAGACATGGGTTTATTCTGACATAACTTTGCAAGGTAGTCTATCCTTATTCATTTTATTTGCTTGGGTATATAGTTCTCGCCATAGAGGATGCTTATGGCATTGCTAAAATGGAGGTAAAGGAAAATGTTCAAGATTCTACCTGCCACATTTTCTAGTTCCTAGCAATCTTCGACATCTAGCTTGGTAAGTTCCAATACCTTGCTGGACATGAAGGGAAGAGGAAGAGTCGGCACTGGCCATTATAATGAGCTCTTGATTAACATGAGCATTGAACGCCATCACTGTGCTTTATTCACTGGATCGTGAATATTTAATGAAATCTATAATAATTATACAGTCATGTCTTGATGATCTTTAGCCTTGAAGACTTCCCAAAAAAGGCTTAAGCTCCAAGGCAAAATCTCTTATTTTTAAAATTAATGAAGATGGTAATGCTCTCCATTGAGTTGGGGAGACTTTGTTTGATACTAATTAATATAAATTTAGGATGTCAATCAATCGTGGGATGAAGGAGCCAAAAATCATTCTTGAAGTGAACAAGAGGGACTTACAACTTTCCAGATCGAGCCATGTTGAATCACTCATTCCTTTGAGCTATCCATATTGTGAACCCAAGATTGCCACAATAGTAGTTAAAGAAGATGAACATCATATTGGATTGATTCATGTCTACACTTCCTTATCTTTTATCTATTGGAATTCCATAGCCTCCTTCCTCAGGAGTGCCATTGCAAAAGAGATTGCTTAAATAAGAATAGAAGTATGATCTACTTAATAGAAAGAAACTCAACTTGCTTGATGTTGAAAGAGCAATAAAGGCTTAGCCACTTATGATAAGAATAAAGTTAAAGATGCGGTTAGGTGTAGTAATGTGAATATCACATCAAGTTTTAAATGAAGAAATGATTACACGATTGTGGTGTTTTAATTTGGAGTCGTGTGGACACTATGTAGATTCCTAGGGGGTACTTATTGAAGCGATCGGGTATGACATTAAGGTATGATGTACCATCCCAAAAGATGGAAACATCATCCTATAATAGACCTAATCACCTAATAAGGACTCCTAAGGCAGATGGGTCTTCCTATATACAAGAGATCTTTCCCCTACTTTACATGGAAAAGTAAACCAGGGTTTATTTTATGCTGGGTTCTTTAATTCCCTATGAAAGTAAGCTTTCATAGTTAATTACATTCTAGTAAATGAATATTTTCTAAGAACACTCTCAATTAAAGTAGTCAATCATTATCTCCAAAGACTTCAAGGTTTGACTATCAAAATGTTCTGTATTTTTAGGAAAATCAAGTGGGAATGTTCAATTGAAAAGACTTATTTTTAGATTCTAGAGGTGGACAAGTAGGGAGTATTCATGATTTTAGGAAGCCTAGTAAGCAGTCCAATCTACCCTATGGTGAGGTTTTATATGTTTTAAAGAGAGATTTATTTTCATTTGAATTAAAATTTTATTAGAATGTTAGGGCTTATAATCCATCAACACAAGATTATGAAAATGCCTAAGAAGTGAGAATTTAAGCACGTAGCCCAATGGAAATAAGTAACCTCAAATCCTAAATCTAAAATTCTTTAGCAAAAGCCAAAAGCACGACGTAAATCTAAATGAAAAATGGACATAATAGTCCCCCTCTATAAGAGAGAATAAACTTATTTTGACTCTACTGGACTTACAACCACCTAGAGTGACTGCCAGCTAACACCTCCTACAATTCAAAATCATGTCAGCTGGTCATATGTAATTACAAGATAGCTAAGCTATTATTTACTTAGGAGGGCAGTTAGAGTTTTAAACTCACTCCCTAAGAGACTAGATCATGATTGGTATGAATATATGACTTAGACTAAATGCAAAATTTTATACTTTTTTATATCATTTTGACACATTCATTTGGACAAAGGCTTGGGATATTTATTCCTAAATGCATGATGAAATTAGATTATTGGCTAAATCAGTGAGAAGAGGTGTACTCCATTACAAAAAATGCCCTCACGGGTCAAGAATTCCCCTAGTGTGGAAGAGTGTAGACCCTCCCTATTCAAGATTGGAAATAAGACAATATGAATGATATTAGAACATACATCATTCAGCTAAGGGGTTGCTACATCTTTTAATTATCTTGATTATGACTTAGGATTAAAAATGAAATTGAAATCTATTCTAAAATTTTTTATGAGCTGTTAGTGGGGGTTAAAAAATTAATTTTATCCTAGGAGCCTACTACATCCAAACCACGCAATCAAACATCAAGTTTAAGAAACCTATGAAGAAGATGCAATTTTTATTACACAATCTAAACATATCACCTAAATATTTAGATTATCATGAAAGAATAAGAGGTTGGTGTGGCCGGGTACTACAGTACACCCCAAAAAAGAGAAGAAATTGGGTAGTCGAGGTCTATCCTCATACAACGTGGATTACAAATGAAATTTTACAATTACAATTAAATTAGATGCTATGGGGGGTCTTTATTGTTCTTCTATTCTTCATTCTTATTTCTTTTCTCTTGATTTGATTATGCTTCAAGGCTTCATAGGGCCTCCCAAGACTATGCCTTCTAGCCACTGCTCATCCTAAACCCGATAGTACTAATCCTAATTATATTACAAAATTACTTATTTATGGAAAAGTAAAGTCTAACTACACCTACAAAATAGATGTTAGTTGAACATACATACATCCCCAAATAGTTATATTTTATAATTTTGACTTAGCATCCAATACATGGATAACCTAGTCCACCTATCCTAATCATGGATTATGCTTAGGGGCTAAGCAACCTGTAAGTATAGGCATTTATATTTTTAAATACAGCGGCCCTTTTAGCATAATGTCCTGCAAAAAACATCATTAGGCTAATAACGGCCTAACATCCAGTCTATATATCACAATCTTAACATCCAGTCTAAAACATCACATCACAAAATAAAACATGACATCACATCATGCACTGTCCTAAATTAGAGCTAGAAGCAATGACTTAGCATTCTGATGTGTGTGCTTAGGCTTAGTGTGGTATGTATTAATTAGGCTTTAGAATTGTAATTTCCTGAGGTTTGGAATTCTTTAATTTAAACATTTGGGGAGGTTTCTCTTTAAGTTTTTTAAAAGATTAGTGAGTTTTAATTTGTATTTTCTAATTACATAAGTTATTTTCTAAAGGCATACATGATTTTTAAATATTTTATTAAGTTTAATCCTATTCAACATGAAAGGCATCTTTAGATTAATGAAATTGAATTGAGATGTACAACCTATATACCCATTACGATTCAATCTTATATAAATCAACACATGAATAGAGAAAAGAGAACTTAACATTCATACACTTAAGCTATAAGCACATGCATATCTTATGTATTTATAACTAGCATCATAAAACATATTATTATTCATTTATAACTAGCATCCTAAAGCCTCACGTTGTTGAGATGTACAACATATTATTATTCAGAGATAATGTTGCACCATTCCTTTTCATCATCAATAACATGCATATGATTTTGAACTTAGCATACCTATACAAGCAATGTATTTTTGGCACACTTAAATGATTATGAATACATATACTTTGGTAGAAAAAAGAAATTTCATTTCTAAGCTAAGTACACACACACATGTATTAAAGTTTTAAATAAGTATGTGCCATTATATAAACTAGGGAAGTGAGATAATCTAAGACCTCCTTGGGACTACTTAAAACCTCAGATTCCCAAGATGTCCAAACTATATACCTATTATCTTAAGTACATATGAATGTGCACACAACTATGAGGATGAAAATCATGTAAAAGATCATATTTTAGTGAATTATTTACACATGTAAAGTAAAGTTCTATTCAAATTGTAGTATAAGTACACATATGAATGAAATTAAATTACTACGTACCTTTACTAACCAAGGAAGTGAGGCAATCTAAGACTTCCGTGGGGCTACTTAAAGCCTCATATTTTTGAGATTTCTATACTATATACTCATTAATATTCAAATATATGTAAACACATACATGAATCATAAAGATAAAATAGCACTTTGACATTTTACATCATAAGCACATGTAAACCATATATAATATTTATAGCAAATATCAAATTAACTTTTCATCATTGGTTTATAATTTTGAAAAATAATTGGAGATTTATTAGTGATAATAGTCATTCCATATAATAGGATTAATTCAACACATGCACCTTTACATAAATAAGTATATTCATTTGATTAATTGATTTGAAAACATGATTACATGATACAAATGGCATACAAATTTATGATGATTTAAAAGGAATAATTGAACACTTCCACATAATTCATTCAACTACATTAATTCCTAAGGACAATCATATTAAATAAAATTACTTAAGATCATCCAAAGTTATCATTAAATTTAATCTTTGGATTGAAGTTATTGAAGTTAAATAGGGGAAATAACATTTTCTATTTTACACCATCCCATGTGAGTGGTTTAATGTGTAAAGAAAATATAATTAAATAATTTTTATGGATTGATTAAGTTTCAATCATTAAGCAAATGATTTATCTTCCCTTTCCTATCGTTAATTTGACTAATAATTTAATTATGAGCCTTCAATGATATGCAAATGAGAAATTAAAACTACAATGCATATAGGGACCTAATGTGATGAGGCTCATAATTAAATATTAATTAAATTAAAGAAGGATCTAATTAAGTACTTATATGAGTTTCCCAAACCCATGGGTTAATCATAATTTCTTTAGGGTTTTGAAGATATAAAGAGGAACCCATAAATTCAAATGAGATTATCTCATCTAATTACCATTTTAATTTGATTTAATTTGGCCATTTAAATTGCTTAATTCACCTTAATTAAGTTATGGATTAATAACCCTCCTTAATGAAATAGATTTGAGAAAACAATTAGGAAAGAGGTCCTAATCTCTCCCCCTCATCATTTCACTATTAATCTCTGATTAATAAGAATTAATTATTAATTTTATTACTATTTAGCACTTTTAATAATTAATAATTACTTAATGAGGTTGATTATGGTTTGAATTTCAAATTTTCCTAATTACATAGAGAATAAATCCCAATAAAATTATGGGAGACAGAGGACATCCCGAAGAATCAACACATTTAATTTTAGGTTGATTAGCCAAGTAGTTATGGATTAATTAAGCAAATTAAGAAAAATTTCAAACTTTAATTAAGAACTATTCACCGTTCAAACATTAAGGATTTTATTTTTATTAAAATGTCCTTTGTTTACCCTTTCGAAAATGGGTTTACTTATATTTATAGAATTTTTCTATAATTAGTTATGGATTTTTAAATTTCAAGGTGATTAATGGCATTTTTAAGCTTAATTAACCCCTAATCCCGTCAGAGCCATGCGGGAGCTGACGTGGCATCACTTTCCATGTGGCGCCATAGGATAGACCACTTAATTCGTCTGATGTGGTGCATTGAGTCAGCGATGGCTTATGTGCTTTCATCCCCTCCATTCGATCTTAGATTGAATAGTAGGGATTAATCCTAATTAAATTGAATAAAACTATTGGATTAATCACAATCATCCATTCATCCCCCAAGCACTAGAAGATAGACACTGTACACCCTCCTCTGCTCGATCTGAGCTCATCGAAGCTCGTGAGGCATCAAAATTGACTCCAAAAGGTTTCGTGAAGAGATCTAAGGAGATCCTACAATGGAAATCCCATGAAACCACAAAACTCTTCACAAATAACCAACACCTAATAGAATATATATAGTTTGCCAAAAAAATACCTCGTCGAAGCTCAAGATCAGTGATCCAATGACTGAGGTAGTTTAATCTTGAAGAGAAGAAGCCCTATTAAGTAGCTCATGAGTTGCCTCCCAGCCGGTGGCTCTGTAGACCAAATACTATCACTAAGCTCATTGGAGTTGGTCCAGGAGTGGTCTCTGGTGCTCAAATCAATCGAGAATTGATCTGTTTCACCTTGTTTGGGCTTACAAAAGGTGTGAAATAAGTTATTTGAAGTTTGGTGGAGTTTGAGTAGGGTTAGGTGGACAGAGGGGTTGATTTCTCTCGGCTTTGGTCTCACCGCCGAAGGGGAGCTCAACAGGGATAGGGAAAGCTTTGGGGATGCTCATCTTGACTCACTAAAGCTCTCTATGTGGTTTGAATTAGATGGGGAGGAGCATACCCTCCCCCTAATTGATCCAATGGTTTGGATTAAGTCAGCTTTCGACAAACATCTGGCCGGCGTAGACGGTCGGGGATGTAAGTGAGGGGCTGAGGTGGATGCTCTTGATTGGTTGAAGGCAGGGAGTGGGCTGGCTATCTATGTACCCCTCCTCCAAGTGTTCTAGTGGGAAGGCTTGGGTTAGCTCACCTCCACCTGACCCATGGCTGACCCAATCAGCTTTGGGTCAAGTTAGCTAATGGTCTAACTATCCTAATTGAGCTTAGAGTGGCTGCTAAGGGTTGGAGAGCGAGTTTGACCTGCCAAATGGGAATTTTATTTAAATTTGGAGGGGTTTACCCAATGAGTTTTAGCCTAACTCGAGTTAAAGATGGGTTGGGTTTGATATGGGTTGACCTAGGGTTACCCAAGGATGGGTCATGCCAAGTTTGGTTGGGTTTGGGCTTATTTTGAATCGATTTGGCTCAATTTGACCCATGTAGGTCAAATTGGGTTAGTTTGGGCTAGGTTGACCAATTGGTCTTTGATGGTTTGGTTTAGTTCAAATAATCATTTGGGATGTTTTGGTTCAGTTGGTTTGGTTTAATTTGAAGTGGATTTGGTTTTGACTTGTATGGGTTCATATGGGTTAATTAAATTGGCCAAATTGGCTTGGGTTAGGGGTTGGTTTAGATTTAATTGATGATTTTAAGTGATTATAAGTATTGATTTGAATTAATTTAGATTTGAGAATGATTTGGTTCAATTAAATGTTGTAGGTCAATTTGGGCTAAATGGGTCGATTGAGTTGGTTTGATCAAATTGGGTTCAATTAAAGCTTTGATCATGGTAAACAATCAATTTGTGATGGAATTTGAGTCATTGGTTTCAATCAATTTGATTTAGGATTTGATTTGGCCTAATATGGCCCTTTAGGTCAAATTGGGTCAACTTGGGTCAAAGGGGCCAAATGGGCTTGGCAAGATCAATTGGTGGTCAAATCTTATTCAATACTCAATTTATGATTGAGCGTAGGTATTGGTTTTAATCAATTGAGTTTAGAATGGAGTTTGGTTCAATTTGGTTCATGTAGGCAAATTGGGTCAACTTGGGTTAAATGATCAAATTAGCTTGGTTTGGCCCAATTGATTGCAATTGAATAATTAAGGATGATAACCAATCATTATAGAAGAGATTAGATAGGTTGGTTCAATCCAATTTAGGTTGGATTGAGGTTTGGATCAAATGGGTCTTTTAAGTCACTTTGGGTCAAGCGAACCAAATCGGTTAATTGAGTTGGGCTTAGTTTGATGATTGATTTGGAATTTATTGATGGCTTTGGTTGTAATTAACTTGGATTTAATTAGATTTTGGACCCTTTGGGTTGATTGAATTGATTTGACTCAATTGATTTGAGGTTGGATTTGAAATTGAGTATTGAATAGTTGGAGTGCTTTTGTGAAGTTCAATTGGATATGGTTCAATTGAATTAGCTTTGGTTTGAATCATAAGATGATTGTAAGATTGATTTAGGTTAAGGATTAGGTTAATTTTGGCTTGGAGCTTGGATATGAAATAAGATTTAATTGGGTCTGATTGGATTGATTTGAAGTTTGGTTTTGATTGAGTGGATAGGTATAGGTCTTGGTTTAGACCATAGGATAGGTTCCCTTGGTCCCAAGGTATAGCCTAAACCTAGGGTACACCTTCCTAAGTCTCTAAGCTTGGGTTTAGTGTTCAACTAATCACTAAAAGTGTCTTATGACTAAGGAGATTCTAGTGTCTAGAAGATTCCTAAGTCTGGGATAAGAGGGATGACTCCTCACTCCAAAAGTGAGGTCAACAACAATCCCACAAATATCTCATGGGGCGCAAATGACAACAAAAATAATTTATGATGTTCACTTGCATCATAAAGTAAACTTGGCAAAGAAAAAATGGCAAGTAAAAATAAGCAAAAATAAATAAAACACAGCACTCACTCGCTATCTCCCATATACATTATTTTTTGAGCAATTTAATGATGGAGTCTGACTGCCACTCCTCACTAAGTAAACCTGAATTCAAGCAGAGAAAATTTTATATGAGTTGAACATGAACAAGAAGTGGACTAACACAAACTCGACTCATTTACACACCTACCTACAACACTTGAATTAAACCTTTAGCATCATTTGAGCATATGATTGCTATGATAAAAATCAAATAATTATACGATGGGATTCATGAAGTTAACATAACTCATAGATCAAGGCAAGTACCTTTAATGTTGTTGAGGTGGGTATCATGGAGAAAGAGGTTATATAGTTGGCTGCCTTGCTTCATGATGAGGAATTGAGTCTATAAGTGATAAGTATTCCTAAGGAGGGTGAAGAGGAATGCCATTCCTTCTATTTAGTTAAGGAAAGTCCTGGTGAGTATGTTGGTAAGGGCTTCATCTATGTAGAAATTGGTAGAGGATTTCCTCAAAGTGGTATAGAATTTTTTTTAATCAACAATTTTTATAATATAAAAAGAAATTTCACCAAGTTTTTTTTTACAACTTAGCATGATGAGTGTTCATGAATTAATTAAGAGAGATGATGGGCAATCACTACCTCACATAAGTGGTTCCCTCGAGCACATGACAAGAGTTGAGAAGATTATTTAGTTCACAATAGTGAGTTTTCAACATCATCTTAGTGATGAGGAAGGGTATAAACTTCATTAATGACTTCCATCTGGTGGGAAAATTCCTTCAAGTAGTCACCTTATAGTTTCTCCTTCACTCATAGTTTATGTTATTCTTTCTCATCATGAATGAGAGGATTCAACTATCACTGACAATCTTCAAGTGGTCACTTCTAGCAATGACTCGGTACCTCCAGGCTTTCTTTAAGAGAGGGCATTCCCTTATTAGAAAAGACTTTATAGCACCAGCTCTCTCTACTGTAGTAGTGACAAGTTTCACATCAACAAATTTCACTGAGATGGTAGTTGGTTTCCCTTCTTCGACTTGCCATTAGAGTGATGTGTAAAAGAAGAACAAGTGTTGAAGAATGAAATGCCATGGAAGATCCTTTCTCTTATACTCTTTCAAGTTTGTCTTTTTATAAGAAGGAGTAGTTAATTTTTAAGATGGCATGAACTCAATGGGAGGAGTGGTGGTTGAGGTGCAAAGAAGGCTAGTGAAGGTGGAAGCTAGTTGGCCTCTTCGTTGTTGCAACAAATTCAGCATGCCTTCTCATATCAATGTAGCCAATAGCTTCATATTTGATTAATAGGCAAGCAAGAAAGCATTTATTGTCAATTGCCTTGCCAATATAGTGGTTAAGCAGTTTAGAAAATAAATGTAATGATCGAGAGTGAGTGCATGAAAATCTTTTTCTATAATAAAAACTTGTATTAAATAAGAAGTATTTTTTTTTTACTTTTTTCAGCAGTCATATTTGTACTGTGATTTAAATGGTTTTGTCTTCGTGCCGAGCTTGTTTATTTTTACCTCGATGGTGAGTAAGCTTATTTTTATTTTTTCATTATGTGCAATGCTTAAGTTCTATTTGGAATTTGACATTCTTTTTTAAGATTCTTTGCATTAAATTCTTAAAAAATGACATCATCATTTTTAGAATTTTTACCCCCATTGCCTATAAAATAGCTTCTTTCAAGGTTAGGTGAGGTTCTATGTACTATGATTCTAATTCAGGTGAGGGGTTGTTCTCTTGGGTGAGGCTTCCTCTTGTCTTTTTTACATGTTCCTTTTCACTTATATATAGTCATGGTGTCTTTGAAAAAGGCTTCTATCAATTTCTCGGTAAGCATAATGAACACGTCATCCACCCTTGATCCCAATATACAAACTTTCGTCTACCATGGATACTACCATGGCAATTCCAATTATTTAGTGCAAGTTGCTAGAAGTGACAAGCGAGTTAACACAATGAAGGATGATGAGCTATGCATCCCACTTGACCACATCCAGTATGGCCTCCGCTTTCCCATATACATCAAGTTGGGAGAAATACTAAAATTTATGATGCGGTGCTTGCCTAAGTCTTATCAAATAACCTAGAGAGCACTATGACTTTCACCTTGCATTTAAAGGAAAAGGAACTATTCCATTACAACTCTATTTTTCCATGTCTTTTTTGTGAAGGGGAATAAGAATGAGCTTGTGCAGTTCTTGACTGTCCACTTGAGAAAGCTCAAAGTGGTGAACATAGTTATGAAATTTCATTCCAATTAACTTTTCTGCTAGGCTTTCTATTAGAAATCCTGACTTTGCCTAGCCTCTTAGCTACTCATAACATGGTTATTCCTGAAGTGAAAGGAGCAGACATTGAGTAAGTTAGTAGGTATGTTGCTCAACACCAAGCTTTTTCTCAAATTCAACAACATCCATCAACAAATCTACCATCAATATTTTCTTACTCAGAATTCATCATTTTCCATTACTTAGAAAGCTAACTATTTGCTTTTGTACAGCATGAGTTTTCCACCTCTTCCTGATTGATCTTGAAGTACTTCAATTCATGGGTGAGTCTAAAGAAGGAAAGAAGGATGAGGGTTTGCCTGCTTCCACTGAGGTCATACCTAAGAAGTTGACTAATGTGATGAGTGTTGTTAAATATAAATCTATCTATAGACTAAGGAAGAGCCTTCTTAGATACCTAAAATATAGGGTTAAGTAGAGTGAACTAAAATTGATAGGTTAAAAGAGTGAAAAAGTAAAATAAATTTTATTTCTTGATAATCTAGAGTATAAGTGTTGTGAGAAAGTAAAAGAGAAAAAAACTCCCCTTATAAATAGAGGTGCCCCCTTTTTGATATAATTAATATATAATCATACATATACATCATAAGTGAAGCATAAATGAGAAATTAGTATAGATATGGACTCGCCTCACCAAAGGTGTGTACATGCAAGTAATGAATCCAATGAGTAGAGGTGTTAAAAATTGACCCGACAGGATAACCCAACACAAACCCTACTCAAAAAATTTGAGTTTGGGTTAACCCGAATAATTTTTGGATTGGATTCAAGTCAAAGAAATTGACATGTTTAATTATTTGGGTCTGGTTTGGGTTGACCCACTAACCCAAAATTGACCCTATTTTGACCCATCAATTAGGATTTGACTCATTTTTAATCCACAAACCTTAAAATTAAACTAATTTTTTACGTGTGAACCCTAATTTGACTTGATTTTGACCTAATGCATGTATAAATAGATCATTCAGGTCATGTTCGAGTTAATTGAGTTGAAGGTGGATTGAGTTCAGGTTGAAATTTTTGACCCCATTTAATAATAGGTTGGGTTAGGGTCAAGCTTATTCGTGTCGGGTCAATTTCGAGTCAGACCATATCCGACCCACCGACTTGAATTAACACCCCTTGTATACTAGCATTCTGTTCCAATTGCTTTAGTTGGGCTCATACTATCGAGTTCAAGTGATGGCAACCATTCGATCTCCTTAGCTATTTACCTACCATGGGAGGAGTAATCCATGGCTGGTTCTCTAATTCTTTCTCTAACTCTTCAACTCTTGTACTTATGGTGGGGTCTTTATTATTGAGTAAATTTTCTTATGGGTTTGGCTATTATGAGAGCCTTGCTAGTAAGATCATTCAAGCTTATTTACTCCTTTGGGCATACTAGTGTGGCAAGGCTAAGTATAATAACTTGTAAATAGTCCAAGAAGAATGACACGAAAAAAGATTTCATACTAGCAGCTACAGATTACTTCTCCAAGTAGGCCCATTAAAGGATGTCAAAGCCCAACATATCATCTGATTTTTCAGAAACCATATCAAATATAGATTTCAGTATCTCGTTGGATCATATTCGATAATGATACCACATTTAAGAGCAAAAAAATCAATAGTTTTATCAAATGACACAAAATCAATTGAAGATACTCTACCATCTACTATCTTCAGACAAATGAGTTGGTTGAAGCCTTAAATAAGACTCTCATCTAGATTTTGAAGAATACACTCGATGAAAATAACTAACAGTTGCACAAGTAATTAGTCGAAGCCTTATGGGCTTACCGTACCACACACCTCTGACATAGTAAACTTGTTTCTTCTAAATGTATGGGTCCAAAGCTATTCTTCCCCTAGAAGTCCAACTCCCTTCACTAAAGATAGACATCAGCAACCAAAATAAAATTGACCAGAATGCCAAACTATGGTTGGAAGAACTCGAAGGTCTTGTAGGGAGATGCCTCCAGGCATGTTAAAACCTTGAGTTATATAAAACAAGGATGGTTCATCTCATAACAAGTTGGTCCACCCAAGATGTTTTCGAGTTGGAGAGCTCAACTTTATTCTTAGAAGATCGATTATTGCCCGTCGTAAGATAGGAGGTAAGTTTGAACCAACATGAGAAGGCCCTTTTGTCATAAAGGTGAACACCTGATGCTCCCAATTAATGGGTTCCACCTAAAAAAATATTATGCATAATTATGTTTCAACCAAATCTCAATTAATAAAATACTCTCTTTTAATCAAACAAATTAGCTTTTCTACTTAAAATCCTCTTTCCTAATTTTATACTTTAGAGTTATCTCCAAGCTTTGCCCAAGTTGCAACTAGAATAGGTAAAAGAGAACCCGAGTAGCATTATAATCCTAGTTCGCACAACATAAACATGAAATCACATGAATGTACAAACAAAATAGCACAAAACCAATTGCTTCGAGCTAGTTTAAGATAAGACCCTAGTGTCTCTCACTTAGTAGTTGCTCTAGGTTAGGTTTGATTCACTACTTGGTTAGTGAGTCACCCTAGTAATTACCTTTGCCTAAAAGCATGTGAGTCCCTATGCTTTCTTATTAACTTGACTGCTGCAAAACGATGAGCAACTTATTAGTTTGGGATGTTCTATTGCATGACCATTAGACTACTCTGATGGTTGATCATGTTCATGAATATGTGAGTCCCTGAACTTTCTTCTTGAGCTAGTCATCTTATACTGATTGGGTTCAAATATATATCTGAGGATTAGAGTAAGACCCCAAGCGACTCTTTTTCCTCTCAAGTACTTCAAGTTTGGGCCTAGTCCTCCATTGTGACTTTTTGCTTTATAGTTGCCCTAGGTCGGATAATAAGTACTGTCTAGCTGATAATAGACTATCACAATGATAAATTTTGACTAAAAAGATGTGAGTATCTGATGTTTTCTATTCAATTAATTCTTGGCACCTTTTCTCTATAACATGTCAAACCTTATATACATGACTTAGGTTACTACCAGACTGGATAGATCCCCTTTCCTAGTAACCACCCCTTTGGTTGGATAGTGTCATTCTATGGATGCATGGACTATCCCTTGGTCTAGTAAATCTAGGGTAGGTCAAAGCCCCTGTGGTTCCTCCTTAGTGTGGCCCATCGCAAACCAACAGGGTCCACACTAAATAAATAAACAAACAAAAACAAAATCTTTTGAGGATTAAGATAAGACCCCAAGTAACACCTTTTCCCAAATAAGCATCCTACCTTTTGTGAAGTGTCAACAAAAGTCCCTGTAGGATTGACCTTGACTACTTTAAGTTGAGATAAAACCCCAAGCTGCTCTTACTTAGTAGTCCCCCTAGGATGGCTCGACTTACTGCATAATTAATAGGTCACTCCAGTGGTTGATTCTGCTTATGAAGATGTGAGTCCCCATGCTTTCTTTTTAGTTCAGCCATTGCAAATCGATGAGTAACCCATAGGTTGGATAGTCTCTACTGTACATTCAATAGACTATTTATTTTAGTTAGTAAATCTATGATAAGTCTAGACTTTTGTGGCCCTTTTTTAGTGCGACTTATTGCAAACCAATTGGGTCCATGTTCATATGTTTAGGGTCAGGATCATGCCCTTATGGTCCTTTTCCCAAGTGAGTACTCTAGGTTTGGATCAAGCCACTATGGCCCCTCTCCTAGTAGTTTCCTTTGGGTTGGGTACTTCCATACGGATAAGGAGACTACTCCTTTGGGATAGTAAAACTAAGGCAGTTCTTGGCTCCCATAACTCTTCCATAGTTTGGCCCATCGCAAACCGATAGGGTCCACATCCATTCAACAAACCAATATTAAACCAACACAAATTAGAAAATTTTTAAAAACTAATCAACATAAATTCAAACTAAATCAAAATTAAATTTAATAAAATCTCATCAATCGATAATAAATTCCCATTCATGCCCTTGAGATGAATCAACCCATAATGTAACCATATCAACTTAATCCCCACTTCATGCAATCAGCATGAGGAAAAATAAATTATTCAAAACAATTGTTATGCTTCTTACAATGGGTTTTCTTGCCTTCCTCTACGTTTTGGTAGACTATAATCAGCCAATTTTATGGTCCACATCAAATCCCTTCCCCCCCCCATGCCCTCCAACTAGGTATGAACATCACTTATTTTCTACCTTTTGGATGCACTTAGCCGACTCAATCAACGTCAATATGTGTAGTGTGCCTTATCAGTTACCTTTTGGAGTGACGTTAACTATCCCCTCCTTAGACCTATAATTTATCTAGGAACTAAAGGTTTCCTATGATTTAAACACTTCTAGTGCTTAGGTGAACACTGACCCTAAGCGTAGAAGACTCATAGGATTCAACCATAGGGTTAGATTTTAGCTTAGGATTGATAGAGCCCACCTACCTTAAACTCCATTAAGACAAATATTAAACCAAACTCCCAAACTCCAGCTAAAATGATCATAAATTTAACCACAAATAAGACCAAATCAACCCTATACATAATTTGAGCCATTGTTCTTCAATTTGATTAATTGGCTAAGTTGACTTAATCCAAGCCATTCACGCTCAAGAAGACTAAATCAAAAATCAACCAAATCCAATTGAAATTAAACTCACTTAAACTCATATGAACTTCAATTGAAAATAATTAAACCTTGATTGCAACCCAATTGAGCCTAATTTAATTTAATTCTCCCTTGACCCAAGTCGATCTATTTGAATCCTACAGAGTTAAGGTTCAATTCAATGTGGTCCAAGCCAAATTGAATCAATCCAAGTCTCATGATCATTTTAGACACTTAATTGAACATTCCAATTTACTCCAGCCCATTCAATTCCATCAATTAGTTCAACTAGCCCAACTTGGCCCATTTGACATAAGGAGTCCAAATGAGCCAAAAGATAATCTAGTCCAAATTTATTGCAATCAAAGACATCAATCAACTCCAAATCCATCACTAAACATCTCTTAACATTCAACTAGCCTTTATTGAACCCAACCAAGCCAATTGGTTGACCCAATTCAACCTAAAAGATCAAATTGAGTCAAAATTCAATTCAACTCTAATTGGACCAAACCAACTCCATCAATCTCTTCCTAAATGATTGTTGATCATGATCAATCACTTGATTGCAACCAATTGAACCTAATTGAGTCAATTTGGCCACTCGGCCCAAGTTGACACAACTTAATCTAAAAGGTTACGTTGGGACAAAACTCATTCCAATCCAAATTAATTACAACAAAATTAGTATTCTTTAAAAAAAATTTAACCAAAACAAAAATCAAATATTTAATGTTTAGTGAAAGAGTGAGACTTAACAAGATAAAACCAACAATTCAATCATAGAGAAATGAATTGTAACAATGCATAAGAAAGAATAAGAAAGGAACACAACTTTTCAATGGTTCAATCAAACTGACATACGTCCACTCTTCAGATCTACTCCAAAACCCATTATCTCTCCTTTGACAAAACAAACCAATGTGGAGATGCCTCTCTCTATAATTGGTAATGAAGAAACCCTACATCAACTCCCTCTTCTCTTTCCAAGGTAAGAAGGATGCTACTCCCTCTCAAAAGGTACAAAGAAAATTTTTTCAAACACAACACTTACACTAGTTCTAAAAAAAACACTCAAGTTAAAGCACAAGAGATAAAGCAAAGTTGGATGTGAAATAAACAACTAAAAGTAAAGGCAACCTTTATGAACAAAATTTCTTGAAGTGAAAAGATAAAGAGAATTATCCTCTTTTCTCCTAACCAAAGCACTCTTCCCTAAGCCTCCCTTGATTTTTCTTATGTTAAGGATATATAAGTCAGATCCCCGAAAGTGGTATTTATAGGGAGAAAGTAGATTAAAAATAAGAAAAATTAATTTAAAAACATGGTCCAATCCTACTATAAATCTAACATCATACTTTACGATCAACTTATTTTATTATGGTTATGGGATCTAGATGATATGATCATCCAAGTAGTTGCCACTATTCACACTATACGAATAAGGATCATACTATACAAATAGTATGGAATGAAAAATCAGCTTTCTATTTGTTTGACTTGCATGAACCAAGCACACAATACAAATAATTTTACATAAATTCTCAGTGGGTAATTAACAAATAAATTATACTATATGATTACCTTTATATTATATGATTAGTTAAATTATGCATAGTTTATAGTTAACTAACTTAATCCTGATAACTAAAATATTTAACAAAAATGGATCGCAAATATGACCATAATTGTCTTATACGATTAGTACAATTTTGGAAAATTTCAAGATTAACTGAATTAATAATGTTGATTGCAAATTTTAAAAATTAAATAATTGTATAGAATGATTATAATCATATTCTATGATCAATAAAATTATATCAAATTTGGGGATTAATCAACTTAATTATGTCAGCTGAAAAAATTAACAAAAAGGAACATCATATAGTAAGATCCAAATTATACAATATGATTTCCTCAAAAAATTAATTTTAAAAATTTATTCTTATATTCCCTCAAGTGTGTGTGTGTGTTTTTAATTATTATTTGTCATTCACATTCAAATATAGGAAGACAAAACACAACATAATTAGGACTAATGCCAAAAAAAATTGAACTTGACTTGGGTCTTCTAGCTTCACTCATTCCTCAATTATAGTCTTCATAGGCTCTTGGTTGAATAATCTTTTGAAATCCATCGATTATTTATTCTCTGTCAATAAGTCTTCATTAGGTGCTTAATTATAGTTCTACTTTTTGAATACACCATAGTGTATACACACAACTAATCAATGAAAGCAATTGTTCAACCAGGAATGTTTTGATAATCAAAACTTAGAGCTTTGTGTGAAGGTTCATGGGTTTAACATTAAGGACTTCTATTACTAATATTCCATAATTATTTTAAGTTTTATGAGGTCTAAAAAGTGATTATGTCAAGGCTTCTTCAAGCATTTTAGAGGTCCCAATAATGAGATCATGCAAGCAATGTGATAAAAAAACATAAAGGTGATTTTAGAGTGCTTCACCTTATTTTTCCTTTCTTCTTCCCATTTATTTTTTTAAACATATTAATGTATCAACCCTTTATCATTTTCTTTTACATATTCATGAACTAAACTATCCTTTCAAAGAGTTGGGTGTAGCAATGTTATATCTATGTTTATTTTGATTTAATAAGAGCTTGAAGTTTTAATTTTCTTAATTATTACATATTTTATTTTATGAATTATTGCATATATTGTTGACTAGCCATAAATTTTAATAGATTAGGAGGTTTGTTTAGACTCAAGAGGTGAAAAATAGACTCATCTTAGAAAAATTATCACAAGGTTAGGTCATAAATTAAAGATAATTATGATGAAATCATGCAATCTATTTTAGGGTTCATAAAACTTTGACAAACTTTTCATTCATTGAATTTATCACTAAGAGGTTGGTAGGTTATACGAGAAAAAGTGGATTCTAGGTCTTTGAGAGAATGGCATTGACCACTTCATCAAACTTCAGTAAAATTCAACTCCTATTTTATTAAAATCTTGATATCACAAATAAAAATTACTTAAACCTAATCTATATGCTTAATCGTATTAAGATTACATACTCAGAATTTATTTTTGTTAGTTGGCTAGTCTCTTTAATAAATTTAAGAGGATTTTTGTAATTTTTGCCTTAAAAAACCCTTTTATCATCCAAATAATAGATAATTAACCCAATTTTACTTCTTGGTGTTCAATTCTCAAGGGAATGATGCTCTACTCTCATTTTATTACTTGACACAATTGAGTAGTCTTGTATGTATGGTTTACCTCCACCACATCAGTATGCATATTTTTATAGGAGAACATTGATCTTTGAAGCTTAAGAAAAAAAGAGTTATAAATAATAGTTAAATGAAGAAGACAATTTAGGAAGCAAGCCCTTAAATTTAAGTTTATCAAACATTTATATGTCAACACTAAGGATAAAATTAATAATTAGTCAAATTATTTTGATGTAACACTTCAAAGGAGGAAAGGACCCGTCACTAGGTCACAAGCCAAAGCATGAACTTAGAAGGGCTTTTAGTAGACTTTATATGTGGATTTATATTTCATGTGTTGCATTTTGTAGGAATAGGTATATTTAATCATGTGTAAGTCTTGTAGTAGAGTTGTGGTTGAAAACATGTGAGTTTATATATTTAATTTTATAAGTGTGAGTTTAGTGTCTTAGCATTGCCTTTCTAGCACCTCATCATTGCACTCTGTACATTTAGTGTGTCGAAATCAAGAAGCTGGTGTCGTGGCTATAGGATATGGAACCATAACATGAGACTATGGTGTTGCGGCACACTAGGACACTGAGAAATGACCATTCTAACTTTATTTTCAATTTTTGGTAGTTTTCTCCCCAAGGGATGCATTCATTAGAGTATTGCACTTATTTAAACACATATTATGTCCTATTGAAGGAGTTTTGGCTTTTTGTGACATTGGGAGTAAAAACTCTTTGGTTGCTACTTGGTGGTCAGTCGTCTGAAAGATTTGGTGATCTCTCACTACCACTCTACTTGGGTCAGTAGAACATCTAACTTCTTTACTTTAGTGGTGGAAAATCTTATTCTCTCTTCCACTTTGGTTAGGTGAAGAACATTAGAACACTCTTTATCCACATCCATTGTGACATCCTACTCTCTAAGATCATTTGGTCTATCACAAAATTTGGAATCAGAGCCAAAGTTTGGAGGCATGGAGAAAGTACTCACAGAGAATCCATATCAAATTTAAGGTTAGTTCTACACTTCATATTTTGTGTAATTTTCTTTACAGAATTTATGATTTCACTTGGAAATACATATATTAAATATATGTGCTAGGCTATTCTATGAATGTTTATGTTATTACTAACTAGTTGTCTCTACTTATAAAGCCTAGCTTTTTCCCTATTTAATGTCACCACAAGCCATCATACTAAGGGAGAGTTCATTAAATATTCTAACTTAGATACTAACCTTACATAAAAAAATCAAATCATATTATGGTGTTTTAATTTGGAGTAGTTGGGAGACCACGCAGATCGTAGGGGGTTCTTACTGAAGTGATCAGGTTTGACATTAATGTATAATGCATCATCTTAAAATATGAAAACATTGCCTTACATTGGACCTAACTATCTAATAAGGACTCTTAAGACAGATAGGTCTTCGTATATATCAGAGATCTTTTCTATACTTTACATAGAAAAGTAAGCAGGGTTTATTTTATGTTGGGTTCTTTAGTTACCTATGGAAGTAAGCTTCCATAGTTAATTACATCTTAGGAATTGGGAATTTTTTAAGAACACTCTCGATTAAAGTAGCCAATCATTATCTCCAACGATTTCAAGGTTAGACTAATAAATTATTGGGTATTTTTAGAATATCAAGTGGGAATTTTCAATTTGGAAAAAATTATTTTTAGATTCCAAAGGAAGATAAATAGGGAGCACCCATGATACTAAGAATCCTAGTAAGCACTCTAGTCTATCCTATGGTGAGGCTTCATATATTCAAAAGAGAGGATTTATTTTCATTTGATTAGAATGCTATGGCTTATAATCCATCAATACAAGATTATAAAAATATCTAAGAAGTGAGGATTTATGCTCATAGCTCGAAGGAAATAAGCAACCTTGGATCCTTAATCTAGGATGCTTTAGCATAAAAAAAAATGTTAACTAAATCTAATTTGAAAATGGGACATAATGGTTTACCTCCATGGGAGAGAATAAACCCATCCTGAGTCTTCTGGACTTACAACCACCTAGAGTGGCCACTAGTTAACACCTCCTACGATTCAAAACCATTTAGGCCAGTCTTATGTAAGTGTAAGATAGCTAGACTATTTTTTATTTAAGAAAGAGACTAGAGTCCTAAATTCACTCTCTAAGAACTAGATCATGATTGGCATGAACATAAAACTTAGACTAAAATGCAAAATTTTATAAATTTTTATATTATTTTAACACGTTTATTTGAACAAAGGCTTGGGATATTTATGCATAAATGCATGATGAAATACAGTTGTTGGCTAAATCAGTAAGAGGAGGTGTTCTCAACTACAAGGGATGCTCTCACAGGTCAAGCATTCTCTTATCGCGCAAAAGTAGAGACCCTCCCTATTGAAGACCAAAATAATATGATATGCATGATATTAGAACATACATCATTCAGATAAAGGGGTTGCTAAATATTTTAATTATCCTCATTATAGCCTAAGCTTCAAAGTGAGGTTATGAGTTATTTTAAAATTTAATTATGAGTTATTAATTGTAGTAAAAAGGTTAATTTTGTCTTAAAGAGCGTACCACATCCAGGCCACACGTTCAAACATCAATTTCAAGAAACCTATGAAGAAAATCAAATTTCTATTATGCAATAATCAAACATTCATCAAAGGTAGGAGTATCGTCAGAAAAGAAAGGATGTTGGGTAGCCTAGTTCTACCCTCATACAACCTGGATTACAAAAAATATAATACTATCACAATTAAATTAGATGTTATGTGGGTCTTCATTCATCATCTTTCTTTCTTCTTCTTTTGATTCAGTTTTGCTCCAAGGCTTTATAGGGCCTCCTAGGACTTTGTCTTCTAGCAACTACGCATCCTAAATCCCATAACATTAAGCCTAATTTCTATTCCAAAATTAGATATTTGGAAAATGAAAGCTAACTACACCGACAAAATAGATATTAGCTAAACATACATACATCCCAAGAAGTTATATTCTATAAATTTGGACTTAGCACCCAACACATGGGTAACAAAGCCCACCTCTCCTAATCTTGATTATGCAAAGGGGCATAAACAACTTACAAGTAGAAGCATTTACATTTATTATTACAGTAGTCCCTTTAGCACAATCCCCTGCAGAAAATAATATTAGCCTAATAATGGCCTATCATCTAGTCTTTGCACCACAATCCAAATATTTAGTCTAAAATATTACATCACAAAACAAAATACATCTTTATTACATACACCATCCTAACTTAAAGCTAGAAATGGTGACTTAGTATTCTAATATGTGTGCTACAACTTAGTGTGGTATGCCTTAGCTAAGCTTTAGAATTATGAATTTATTAAAGGATTGGTGGATTTTAGTTTGTATTTTATTTTATTTAATTTAATTACTTAGTATCTAATTATTAGAGAGGAAAGAGGCATGACCTCATCCCATCCACCCTAAGTTATTTCCTAAAGGCATGTTGCTATGACTTGGGTGTCTTTTAGTGAATGTTTTATTAAATGTTTTAATAATCCTAAATTTGGGTTAATATTAAAGAATCCTATTCAAACATGTAAGGCATCTTAAGGTTCATGAAATTGAATTACTATCACAAAGATAATATTTTATTATTCTTTTTCATCATCAATATCATGCATATGATTTTAAACTTAATATACATATACATGCAATGTATTTTTGGCACACTTAAATGATTTGAATGCATATATGTTTGGTAGAAAAGAAAAGTTTCATTCCCTAGCTAAATACACACACACATGTATTACAGATTTAAGCAAGTACATGTCATTATTTAAACCAGGAAAGTGAGATAATCTAAGACCTCCTTGGGAAAACATAAAGCCTCATATTCGTGAGATGTCCAGACTATATACTTTCTATCTTAAATACATATGAATGTATATACAACCATGAGAATAAAAATAATGCAAAAAGTTATATGTTAACAAATTTATTTACTCATGCTAAGTAAAGCTTTATCCAAATTCCAATGTATGTATGTGAAATTAAGTAAGTACATGCCATTGTTAACTAGGAAAGTGAGGTAATATAAGACCTCCTTGGGGCTACATAAACCATCGTATTTCTAGGATGTTTAGACTATATACTTATTAAAATTCAAATACATGTAAACATATACATGAATCATAAAAATAACAACACTTTTACATGTATGAGTTATAAATAAATGTAAATCATATAGAATATTCATAGCCAACATTAATTTAAATCTTCACCTTTAATTTATAATTTTGAAAATAATTTTGAAGTGTATTAGTGATAATAGCCACACATATAATAGGATTAATCCAACACATGCAATTACACATAATTAAATTCAATTGATTATTTTATTTGAAAATATGAATGCATGATCTCAAACGGCATACAAATTTACAATGATTGAAAAGAAATAATTAAGCATTGCCAACTATATATTCAATCACATTAATTCCTAAGGATAATCAAGTTGGATAAATTTATTTAAGGTAAACCAAAGTGGTTATGGAATTTAATTTTGGATTTGGTATATTATACTTGAAGAGGGAAAGAACATTTGTTGTTTTAATCTCATCCCAAATTAGTGACTTAATGTGTTTAAGAAATAATTTCTTGAATTTATTGAATTTCAAGAATTAATTAAGTTCAAGCCATTAAGCGATTCATTTAATTTCCCTTTCATATGCTTCTTTAATTTAATTTATCATTTAATCATGAGCCTCCAATGATATGAAAATGAGAAATTAAAAATTGCAATGCTCTTAACAAGACCAAATGGAATTAGTCTCATGATTAAATATTAATTAGATTAAAGAGAAATCTAATTAAGTACTTATATGGTTTTCCCACACTCATGGGTTCACCATATATTCCTTAAGGGTCTTATGTTATTAAACACATAAAGAGGAACCCATAAAGTCAATTTAAACTATCTGTTCTAATTATCATTTCAATTTAATTTAATTTCATAATTAATTGGTTAATTAATCCTTAATTAAATTATAATTTAAATAACCCCCCCTATGGAAAGAGGTCTAGGTAACTTGATTAAGAAAGAGGTCTTAATCATTTACTCTCATCATTTTGACTATTAATAATACTTAATCAAGTAATTAAGATTTTACTTTCAAATTCTCTTAATTAACTAGCCAATAAATCTCAAGAAAATTATAGGAGGTAGAGGACATCCCAAAGAATTAATACATTCAATTTAGATCAATTGGACAAGTAATTAAGGCTTAATTAATGTAATTAGAAAAAATTGCAAACCCTACTTAAGCACTATTCACTATTCAAATATTAGGCATTTTATTTTTATTAAATTCTCCACTATTTACCCTTTCCAAAATGGGTTTACTCACATTTTTAGAATTTTTTTACAATTAGTTATGAATTTTAAAGTTCAGAGTAATTAATCACATTTCAAATCCCTAATTAGCATAATAACCCATCGTTGCCACACGGGAGCTGACATGGCATCTCTTTCCACGTGGCACCATGGGATAGGCCACTTAAAGCATCCTCCATGGCGGTTGACTCAGTAGCGGTGGATGCGGCATAAGTAGCAATTTAAATCACGACTGTCCATTCTAATCACACAGAACGGAGATCGGATGTTCCTTCATCCCCTGAGCACTAAAAGACAGACACCGTCACCTTCCTTCGCTTGATCTAAGCTCACCAGAGCTCATGATGCATCGGGATCGACTCTGATGTTTGGGAAAGAGATCTATGGAGATCCTACGATGGAATCACATGAAATGATAAAACTCTTCATAAAAGATCAACTCATATTGGATTTTCTATGATTTGCTAGAATTTAGCTCATCAGAGCTGACGACCAGGAGTCCAATGATTGAGGTAGCTTCGTCTTGAAGAGATGAAGCCTCATTGAGAAGAACTCGAGCTGCCTCCTCACCAAAGTCCCTGTGGACCAAATGTCGATGCAACTGTCACTAGAGTTGGTCTAGGAGTGGTCTCCAATGCTCAAATCAATTGGAAATAGATTCATTTTAACTCTCTAGAGCTTAAGGAAGGTGTGGGATAGTTAATTGAAGTTTGGTGAGGTTTAAGTGAGATTGTACAGACAGAAGGATTGATTTCATTCAGCTTTGGTCTCATTAGCGATAGGGAGCACTTGAGAGGGTTCAGGGATGCTCGCCAACTCTCCAGGAAGCTCTTTGTTTGGTTTGAATTAGTTGGGGTGGAGTATACCCTCCTCCCTAATTGATCTGATGGTTGGGATCAATTGAGCTTTTGGCAATCATTCTACCGACGCAGGCGATCGAAGGTGTCAGTGATGAGCTGAGGTGGATGGTCTTGAGTGGCTGAAGGCTTGGCATGGTCTCAGGTGGTGAGTACCTCCTCTCCCAAGTGGTATGGATTGACTTTTGGATCAAATGAGTCCTTTAGTTCACTTTGGGTCAAGTGGACAAATGGGTTAATTGAGTTGAATTGAGTTAATTTGAGTTGGATTGAGTTTGATGATAGGTTTAAGATTAATTGATGGCTTTTATTGTACTTGATTTGGATTTGATTTAGTTTTGGCTCATTTAGACCCTTTGGGTCAAATGGGCCAGTTTGGGTTCATTGAATTAATTTAGCTTAATTCGTTTGATTGTAGGTATTGGAAGGGTTTGAAATAAGGATTTGAATAGTTTGAGTGCTTTTGTGAGAATTGATTGGACGGTGCAATTGGATAAGCTTGAGTCATAGGATGATGGTGGAATTGATTTAGGTTGAGGGTTGATTTAATTTGACTTGGATCTTGGATATGAATCAAAACTCAATTAAGGTTGATTGCATTGGCTTGGGGTTAGTTTTGGATATATGGGTAAGCATAGGTCATGGTTCAGGCCATAAGATTAGTAGGACTTATTTACCCTAGGGTATGGTCTAAGTTCAGGGCATGCCTTCTTGTCCCTAGGCCTAGGTTTTGTGTTCCTTTAATCGCTAGGAGTGTCCTATCACTAGGGAAACCTAACTGTCTAGAAGATTCTTAAGCCTAGGATAGGATGAGTCAATCCTCACTCCAAAAGTGAGGTCAGCAAAAGGACCCCCAATAGGTGTGGTACTAGTGACAAGGCACACCACACATATTGGTACTGATCGAGGTGATCAACAGCATCCAGGAAGATCACAAGCACTAAGGAAAGCTATCCATACCTAAGTGAAAAGGTAGATGGAACCATGGATCCTAATGTGATGCAATTCATTATCATGCCGAGTGTGTGAGAGAGATGCATAGATTTAGTTTAATTGGTTGATAATTGATTTTGCATCAAGGACACGAAGGAAGATCCGTTGGTGATTCGTACATGAGTTTTATTGGATAAAGATTAGTTTATGCTAATGTCATAAAGGGAGATTCACTGAGGATTAAAATTTGATCAAGTTTGTTTAATTTATAGATTGATTCGATTCATGCCCACAGTAGAAAAGGAAATCTTCTTAGATTGAGATTTGATTGAGTTTATTTAATTTAAATAAATTGATTTTGGTTGGCTTTGATTTAGACTTGGGTTTTGATTTGATTTGATTATGTTGGATAATTTGGTTTGAGTTTGAAGATTCATTTTGATTTTGGTTTTGATTTAATTTGTTTGATTTGTTTGGTTTGAGTTTTAGTTTAATATGATTTAATTTATATGATTTTGATTGCGATTGATTTTGATTTGGACCCTGTCAGTTTATGATGGACTGTACCAAGGAAGGGTTATATGAACCTTGACCTACCTAAGATTTACCAATCCGAAGGGGCAATCTATTAGCCGCACAGTATAGACTATCCAACCTAAGGGTTGCCCATCAGTTTGCAATGGCTATACTAGGAAGAAAGCATAGGGACTCACATCTTCCAAAGTAGAATCAGCCATTAGGGTGACTCGTTTATGGTACAATAAGTCAAATTCAACCTATGTTGACTATCTAGTGAGTGTCTCTGGGGGTCTTATCTCAGTTTAGAGAACTCAAGGCGATTCCTATAGGGAGTTTTGTTGACACTGCCCGAAAGATAGGATGCCTACTTAAGAAGAGGTGCCTCTCAAGGTCTTATCCTAATCCACAAGAAATTTCATTTTATTTGTTTATTTTTTCAGCATTGACCATGTTGGTTTACGAGGATCCACACTAAGAAGGATCTATGGGGGCTTTGGCCTATCTCAGATTTATTGGTCTAAGGGAGAGTCTATAGATCTGCATTATAGAGATTCCAACCATAGGGGTGGCTATTAGGATAGGGGAACTGTCCAATCCTATAGTAACCTGGGTCATGTCTAGGTGGAGTCATGAAGACATAATCCAAATTAAATTCCCACAGTGAAGGTGCCTCTGGGGGTCTTATCATAACCCTAAAATAATAAATCCTGTAGGTATACAGTGGCTGACTAAGGAAGAAAGCATGGGCACTCACATCTCCCTAAGGGGTGTTATCCAACGGGTGGGTTGTCGTCAACAAGGCAAACATCATCTAACCTTAGGAGCCCGTCAATTTACAATGAATATTATATGAAGAAATCATCAGGGACTCTCATCTTCCTAAGCATTACTGATCATCAGGGTAGTTTATCGTCAGCTAGACAGCTACTATCTGACCTAGGGTGACTACCAAGTGGGGAGTCATAAAGAAGGACTGGACCCAAACTTGAGGTAGTCAGGAGGGAGAGTTCAAGAAGAAATGACTATGGGGGTCTTACCCTAATCCTCAAATATAAACTCAGACCTAATCAGTGCACGACAACTAGTTCAAGAAGAAAGCTTGGGGACTCACATCTTCTTAAATAAAGCCAACGTTAAGGTAGTTTATTGGTCATGCAATAAGGCATACCACACTAACAAGGCCCTCATCAATTTGCAATAGTCAAGCTAGGAAGAAAGCACGGGGTCACACATCCTTCTAAGCTGAAAAGACCATTAGAGAGACAAACTAGCCAAGAAGTTAATTGAGCCCAATCTAGAGTAGCTATTGAGTGAGGGTTATTAGGGATCATACCTTAACTCAAAGTAGCCCAAAGAAATTGGATTTATGTTTGTGTGTAATTTTGTGTTTATGTTAGGCTAATGAGGTATAGGATGTTGCTCAGGTTCTCTTACACCTACCTTAAACATACCATAAAAATTCAATAAGCGGAAGCTTTCAATTCGAAGAGATGTTTGATAAAAGAGGAATTTTATTGATGAAAAATTATTTTGAACATTGTTTATGGCTAGTATTTTGTAAGGTAAAGCCCGATGATAGGAAACATTGGGTGTTCTCCTTTATGTTTGATGAGTTAATAAGATCCACATTGGTAGGCCTTTTTTATGGTGGAAAGGCCTTCCCAAGTGGGTTCAAACTTGCCTCCCATCTTGCAATGGTGAACAATTAGTCTCCTTAGAACTAAAACAAGCTCTCTTACTTGATAAGCTCTAGGGTGGGCCAACTTGTTTTGAGCCCAAACAATCTTTGGTTTGTATAACTCAACGTTCTGGCATGCTCGCAAGCCCCTCTCCTCCAAACTTTTGAGTTCTTCTAACTGCAGTTTGACATTTTGTTCGGTTGTAATTTTACTTCCCACAGCTATCCTTAGTGATGGGAGCTAGACTTCTAATAGTAGAGCAGCTTCGGAACCATACACTAAGGAGAATACGGTAGATTATGTTGGAGTTCTATAGGTACTACGGTAAGCCCTCAAAGCTTCAACTAACTGCTCATGCCACTAATGCTTGTTGTCATCGAGCATCTTCTTGAGTATTTGGATGAGAGTTATATTGAAGGCTTCTAATAAACCATTCACCCATGAGTAGTAGATGGTATATTATCTCCAATCTATGTTATATCTCTATGAGAAGTTATTGATTTTGGTGCTCTTGAAAGCAGTACCATTATCAGATTTATTTTGGCGGGGTACCCCAAATCTGTATACAATATGGTTCCTAAAGAACTTAAGCACATGTTGAGCTTTGATGTCCCTGAGTAGAGTCGCCTCGGCCCACTTGGACATGTAGTATGTAGTAGCTAGAATGAATCGATGAATCTTGGATGAAGAAGAATTAATTGGACCCACTGTGTCAGTGCCCCAACATTTGAAAGGCCATTAGGCTAATGTTGGATGTAGAATGTTGGCGACTGATGTAGGACAACTCCATGTGCTTGGCATTGGTAATAATGCTTTACCGTGTCCATGCAATTTGTGATCATCATCGGCTAATAACACCTAAGTCTTTTGATTTTAGACTTCATCTTGGGATTGAATTGATGAGCTCCACATAATTTTGAGTGTACCTCAATCACGATCTTATGGATTTCATATTTTTTTAAATAACGTAACCACATATGATCAAAGGAATGTCGGCATAAGACATCATCGATGAGGGCATAGGAGAGTGCCCTTTGCTTCACCTGATGTGCTTGAGATTTCTTTTGAGGTTGTTTGCCTTTGTTTAGGTAACCAATGAAGGGTTTCCCCCAATACAGTTCTTCATCCTTCTTGGCAATGGAACCTCCCCTTCAAGAGAGTATTTATCAATGAGTTCAACATCAATAGACCTATCTATTATGGACCTCTTTTGATTTGGACTCATCTTTTGGACATGACAACTCCTTGGCAAGATTGGCTAAGGAATTAGCTTTGGCATTTTCTCCTCGAAGAATCTTATAGATTGTGACCTCTGAGATTTGAGATAGCAACTTCATGGTGTACTTGTGATAGTGATGGAGTTTAGGCTTCAAGACTGTATAGGACCCAATGATCTAGTTGACAACTACATGTGAATCCCCAAAGATGTTGAGATTCTAAGTGCCTAGAGAGATGCCTAACTCCAAATTGATAAACATATCCTCATATTTGGCTTCGTTATTGGTGCAAGGTTCAAATAAATGATATGGGAATCTCATCATATTGTGGTCTAGCATTAGGAGGACTATCCCTACCCCTACCTAACCTGGGAGAGTAGATTGTGGTTCTTCTACTCTTTGAGAGGAAGCCGCACCTTCAAAATATATTTGCCAACTGAGAATGCTTTAATCCCCTAAGTTCATGATTTCTTCATCGGGGAGATCATCGCTGAGTAGGGAATCCATCGAAAGTGGATGTACTACTAAGAAATCTGTGAGCGCTTATCCTTTCACCGTATGGAGTGGTACGAATGTGATGTCAAACTGTGATAAAATCATGAACCATTGTGCCAACCATCTAGATATTTTTGGCCATGTCATGAGATACTGCAGTGGATTGATTCTAGAATTCAAGTTTACTTTATGAGAGAACATTTAGTGCCATACCTTTTGGGTTGCAAAAAATAAAGCTAGACAATGCTTCTCGATGAGTAGATATATTGCTTCAGCAGGTATCAGACGATGACTAAGATAGTAGAGTGCATTTTCTTTTCCTTCGTTATTGGCATGGGCCAACAAAATGCTAAGGAAGTCATCAAATGTAATAGTGTATATTATCAGAGGTTTGTTCAGGAGAAGCTAAACTAGGACTGGTAGTACCATGAGGTATTGCTTGATGTTCTCAAAGGCATGTTGGCACTCGTCATCCCACTTGAACTTGGTATCCTTCTTGATTAATGCCAATAATGGTTGACATCTGCCTAATAGGTTGGATATAAAGCATCTTAGATATGCCAACTTCCCTTGAAATGATCTGAGTTAGGTTAGACTTTTACGGGGTGGCATTTCTAATATTTTTAATCTTCTCTGGGTCGATTTCAATTCCACGATGTAGGACAACACACCCAAGAAACTTTCCTAAAGATACTATGAATGCACACTTCAAAGGGTTCATTTTAATATTATATTATCTTAACCGCTCAAAAACTACTCTCAAGTCAAAGAAATGGTCTTTATTTTCTTTGCTTTTGACCATGAGATCATCAACATAGCATTCAACTTGGTGATGAATGAGTTCATTGAAGATTCAGGTCATTGCCTACTAGTACGTGACACCAACATTTTTAAGGCCGAAAGGCATGACCTTGTAGTAATAAATTATGATTGGCATTCTGAAGGTAGTGTTCTTTTCATCTTTAGGTGCCATATTTATTTGAATATATCCAGATGAAACATCCATGAAAGAGAAGACTTCATGAGATGTGGCAATGCCCACCATCCGTTCTGGTATTGGTAGTGGAAATTAATTTTTTGTACATGCCTTATTAAGATCCCTAAAATTGATGCATATGCAAATTTGGCCATTCTTCTTCTTAACTAGATGACACTAGCCAACCAAGTCGGGTATTTTTCTTCCAAGATAAAACTAGCATCGATCAATTTCTTGACTTCAGAAATGACATGTTGCTTAATTTCTAATCACAGGCATCTAAGAGCTTGCTTGATGGGGTTAGAGTCAGGATGTATCGCTAGCTTATGCACTACTACGTTAGGAGCTAATGCAAAAATTTCTTTAAAACTCCATGCAAAGTAGTCCTTAAACTCAGCAAGTAGCCTAACTAAGTCATTAGTTTCAATTTCAATTAACAAAGAACTGATGTACATCAGGCATGGATTATCTTCAGTTCCTAAGTTAATTTCTTTGAGTTCATCGATGGTTAAATTTATTTCTTCTTCAAATTTTAGGGGTGCATCTTTAACTTGGAAATCATCTTGGTCTTCTAAAGTTTCTAAGCACACCTCCTCATATGAATTAATGTGATTTGAGAAGAACCTATCAGATTCCAAATGATTGGTGATCACCAGGAAATAATCATAATCATCCATCAGACCTACTATGTCAAAGCCTAGTCCAGGTCTAGATTGAGATTACTTGTATTCATTGTTCCATAACCTTTCAGAGTACTCTGACCTATGCTTGGACAATGTGTGTGAAATTAAACCTTTCTTTGCTAAATTAAGAACACACGGTGAGTATTAATCAAAAGGTAATTCTATTAATTTTTTAAATGAATCATCTTCAAGTTCTACATCAACTTCTTGACTTGAGGATGATGCTCCTAGGTAAAACGTCTAGATCATAGTATTTGCACATTCTTTGGAGGCTTCTTTAACTACAAAACCCTCAACTTTTGTGAGAAAAGTGAGTTAGAGCTAAGGTTCCCAATTGATGTCTGACAGTTTCACATAATAGAAACTTGGATACATCCATGCTTTGCTTGGGGACCCAGTCTTCATCATTGTCGGGCTCTAGTGTCACCTCTAATGGGATTTGCTATTGAGAAGAGATGGTCGATGTCCTAACTACATAATACTCATCCTCTCAACTAGATTCTAAGTCTATGTTGATAGCATGTGTACTCTTGGATGCTAGAACGAATCTCCTAGTATGTGGTAGGTATGGAGGTCTTCTACCTCTAGGACTCCTTCTAGACTTCCCACTTCCTCATCTTGGTGGAGGTTAGGTCATCCTCCCCACTTGTTCAAATGGTGTAACGAACTGTGAGTGAAATCTAATCTCGGGCTTTTTATCCTCCCAAAAATCTTCTTCTCATTCCCTTTTCTTTTATTTTTCACTTTCTTTTCCTTTTCTTTTTTTATTTCTTTTCATTTTTATTTTCTTTTTCATTTTGACTAAGGCTATGAGAGAAGACATTCTACTTCTTATGGAGGTAATAAGTCACATCTTCATAAATCTTGACCTCATGAACTACAAATGGCTTGAGATCCCCTTTGACACAATACTCAATTCTACCTCTTAGGAACTTAATGCACTGATGTAAAGAGGATGGAACCATGTTCTTCTCATGTATCCAAAGCCACCCTAGCAAAGCATTGAGAGATGTATCAAAATTAATTATGTGAAACTTGGCTTCCATCTTCTAATCTTCTATCTCCAAAGGACACACTATGTAGTCTAAAGCCCTGTCACCTTGCTCATTGAATCCTTTCAACATCATCATCTCTATTTGGAGTTTAAAGATGTTAACCTCAAGTAGGTAAGGATTTTTAGACTCATAATATTCTTTGATGCATCTAGATCAACCAACACCCTAGATAGCTTAAATCTGCCAACATCCACTGTAATGTAGAGGGGACGGTTGTGCTCTATTGTCCCTAAAAGTAGGTCTTCATCAGTGAATGTGACTATTAGGATCTCCTTTGAATAACATGCCTCCTCTCCAATAGTAGTATGTTGAGATAAGCATATCTTGGGGTCAAGTAAGGCTTTGACTAATGACTCCCTCATCTTTTCGGATAAGACAAGGGCATCATATATGCTTAGCATAGCTAGAAACTTTCTAAAATGCACTAGGACATTATAATCAACTTTTGGCTAGTCCTCCATAAGAATATTCAAGGGTGGAGCATCTTGTAGAGGGGTTATCTGCTCACTGAAATCAATAACATATTTACAATTATCTTGAGGTGCTACCCTAGGTGGTAGAAGTTTATCACTACGGAGGTTGATTTCAGTGACTTCTTATGATGAGGAGCTTATGGAAAGTTCTACCTCCTCATCGAATATATCTACAACTTCTCCTATAAGATCATCAAAGTCAGATGACTTCAAATCAATCTCGAGTGGTGAACCATGATGATTTAGAAAAGAGAAATCCATTTTTGAATCAGAGTGGGATTGATTAGAATTATTTAAGTTATTATTGCTATGAGTTGGAGAGCTATCAATTAGAATAAAATCATTAAGATCATCAAAGGTAGATAGAATGTAAGTGAAATCGATCTACTTTATTGATTTCCTTAATTTCAGAGGTGGTACATGATAAAATTCAAGTAAATTAAGTGGTATGAGGGGTTTGATGCCCTCGTCCATAGATACAATGCTCTTGCTAGCGGTGGTGGAGTTGGTAGATGTTGTAGATACAACTATGGAAGGAAGAGTGTTGGACTCCGACTGTGGTTGCACTATGGATCTGTCCTAGGAAAGAGAATGCTGCTACTACTGATGGGCTTCCACCCTCCCTGAGCTATCCCTCATAACTAGTAGACCTTCCTTGATGTTGGAGGTCTAAGCTGAGTGAGGCACCTATAGAAAAATTTTCTTGATTTTAGAAATTATTTTTTTAGAGGTATGGGATAAAGAGATATCTTAACCTTCTTTTGTTTTAAGAGGATCATATGTATCCCCAAAGATTACTTTAATAGAACAAGAAGGTTATTCTACTAAGTATTCTTTAGGGATAACTATGGCTCCTAACTTGTAGCTATGCTCAAGCCAATCCTTGAAGTTAAAGCAATCCTTTAAGACATGGCCTAGCATGCGATGGTAGGGGCAGTAGTTAGGATCATCACTCTTGCCCACTTCCTCCAGCTTTCTAGGCTCAGGTAGCTAAAAATCAAGCTTCTTAAGAGGATTCTTAAGGATCTTCTTAATTACCTCCCTCTTAAATGAGTATGGTTTATTGAGTTTGTCAGCAAGAGTAGGTGGAAAGTAGCGACCCGGTGGTGGATATCGATATAACAACTATGTAGGCTGCGGTGGTGGTGGCCATTGTGGTGGCTCAGGTAGTGGAAGAGGAGGCAGTAATGGAGGTTGTGGAATTCTAGGCCTCTCAAAATGTACTCTCATTGGCTACTTCCCCTTGTCTACTGCAACTACAATCCCTAGCTTCTTTTCAAAAACCTTTTGGGGCTTGGGCTTAGATGATTTATATGAGAATGGTAACTATTTGGCTTTCTCTTGTAAGTTAGGCACCTTGCTGATTAATTTGCCAAATTTCTTAATAGTAAAACCTTTGAGCATGAAGGCGACCCAGCCATGGATATTCTTAAGAAGAATCTCCATAGCATGCTTCTCTTGCAACTATGGTTTGCATTTCATGCTTAGGTTGTGCCATCTAAGAATCTAATTAACAAGGGACTCATTAGGGTTTTACTTCTCTACAACAAAGTGCCCTACAGTTACCCTTTGTTGAGCTCCTAAAAATCTTTTCATGAAGGGCTACTCTAACTCTGTAAAGGACTTCACCAAAATATTGGGCAGTTTGGCATACCAGTCAAATGCAACCCTCAAAAGGCTACTGAAAAACTACCAGAAAAGCAAGGCGTCACTACCATCTGCATTACAACAACTGGCTCAAGCTATGTGTTGCCTTGGGTTCCCACTACCATCAAAATCCTTGAAGGATGGTGGCACCAAACCCTTCATGTATTGAACTACATCAAATTTCTTAGGGTAAGGTCTACCCTTTGGATCAGATGAGCTCCCTTGGGCTTGCACCAACGCTTCCATTACTTGCTACTCAACCATTTTCCTGATGACTTTTTCAAGCATGTACGTACTATTGATTACCTTCTTATGAAAATTATCAGCATCTTCATCCATGGGAGTGCTCTTGGGATGATCTAGGATGTGAACTAGCTCAGGCCGATTAGCCTTCATAGCAGTAGGTTGTGAAACTGGGGCTTGGTTCTATAAGGCTAAGACTACTGACATTATTTCCTCCACCCTTCTCTCCATCCTATCAATTTGATAATTTTTTTGTTTGATTTGTTGGAGGAGGTGTTGAGTTGAGTCTATTTCCTTAACTTTCTTAACTATAATGCCTTCCTGTCTATGATGTTCCCTATGCAAGGATCATTGAGTATCTACCATGTGGACTTCTTCCATGTCATCCAACTGGTCATCTTAATTGGCATTGAAATCAACCATACCCTCCTCTTGGTTAGATGGATCATCCTTGACTATCTGCCTCACCGCAGTATGATAGTCCTCCAAAAATCTCATCCAAAGACCAGTCATCTAGGCAACCAGATGATATTTGAACATAGGTTGAATGTTGATTAACTACTGGACTGAGCTCTATAGAAGTGATGCACTGAATTCTCTGGGCAGGTAGAGTGCTCTCCCTAACTGTCTCAATAATCATGGGGGTCACCTCGGTATCCCCTCCTCCTTCTCCAACTATGGTGGTGGAGAGACCACAAAACTCTTAGGCTGTCACTCTTTCTTCACCACCATTGGGATGGAAGGTCTAGCGAGGGAGCTCGGCCTCATGTCAATGGGTGGAGTAGATGAAGTAGGGTCCTTGGGACATATCGATATCACCAAGGGGGATGCTCTCTCTAGATGTGGACTTGTGGAACTTGGTGGGGACTTCAGATGGTGGAACATGAATGGATGAAGGTGGTCGGTGAGTGGAGCGGTGTAATGGGGGTGACATCGACTGCCTCTCCACCGGAGATCTCCTGCTAAGGCTAGAACTGGTGAGTTCTATCCTATCAGAATGATCAGCTCCATCAGCCTACCAATCAAAATGATCAATCAATGTAGAGGCCACCGACTACCTAGGAAACCTCTGTAGATCCCTCTTATCTGCTTGGGATGCAACTTTGGCCTCTGTAGCCCTTTACTTATGGATCTAATCCCTAACACTCTTACAGATCAATCTCTTCAGATCACGCAATGTGATGAACTCTAAGCATCAATGGGCTCTCATGACTCTCTTGAGCATAGACTATAGTCCAGCGTAGGGCTTCCTCCTCTCTATATCTGGTGTCTCATACTCTGCAGATCATAGGAGTGATGTAGTAATCTTTCTAATGTCCTCCTCTCCCTTAGAAGTTGAGAGGGGGTAAAACCTACTGCCACCAAGAAGGAGAGAAGTCTTTTGATGGGATCCCTCTTTAGCCACATGGGAGGCTTCCTCTACCTCCTTCGCCATGTGCTCATAATGTCTTTTTTTGACCTTGGTAAGGCGTTGGGTCTTAGTTAGTGGTGTAGGATGGGAGCTAAAGTGACCTCAAACATGGGGGAGACAATCTCATAGGCTAAGATAGACTTCCCCTGAAAGATAAGCTCTGAGGAGGTACTAGTCACGGAAATAGCAGGTAGCACTTCACTCATAGTAGGGAACCTCTTTAGCCTTCCTCTTCATAGAGGGAAGCTCAGTATCAGAGTGAAGATCAAACAATAGAAGGGGATTTTTGTCTGCCACCTTCTCCTTACTAATTGTGGTAAGAGCACATCCCTCGCAGGTGACCTTGAAATTCTCAAATCCAAGGCTAAAATTGATGACTGGGATAGTGGTGAGTATGGCCTGATCTAGCGCCAAATCTACACCAGAAGAGAATGAGAAAATAAGCTTGTCGAAAGACATGATACTAACTGAAGTCTTGAAAGAGACAAAGAGCCGGGGCTGGGATCTCTGCTTTAATGTTGAAAGAGACATATAATTAGACTTTTTCTTTATTATTGTGGACTATAATTTTTTATTTTGAATTATAACCATCATTTAACAAATTTGATTATGTTAAATGGGGTTCATTTGTTTGTTGGAGAAGTTGAGAATTTTGTAGAAGAATCTTTTGCTTTTGAACTTCATTGGAATTTTGGAATGTTGGATAAACCTTACTTCACCAAGCTAGTGGTAAGAAGTTCTTGATTTTGTTTGATTTATTGTTGGATAATTTTCTTTGATTATTTTGCTTTTACTTATTGCAGGTCTAATAAGGGTTTCAAGACCTAGTTGGAGTGAGTGAGATCCTAAAACCTAAAGGATGTTGGCCACCCTTACTTAAGGATAAAATAAGCAAGGTGTCCAATGGAAAGAAAGATAGACTTAGACTTAGATAAAATATAAGCCCACTATCGATGCTTGGAGATAATGATTGACTACTAAAGATGGAGAGAGGAGCTATCCCTAGTGGAGTCGCTAGAAAAATCTGTGGTATTTTAATTTTGAGTCATTGGGACACCACCCATATCTTTGGGTGTACTTATTGAAGTGATTAAGTACAACATTAAAGTATCATGCACAATCTCAAAATATAGAAACATCACCCTACAATGAACCTAATCATCTAATAAGGACTCCTAAGATGTATGGGTCTTCGTATATACCATAGATCTTTCCCCTACTTTACATGGAAAAATAAATAGGGCTTATTTTATGTTGGATTCTTTAGTTCTCTAGGGAAGCAAGCTTCCATAGTTAATAACATCCTAAGAAATGGTAATTTCTTAAGAACACACTCAATTAAAGTAGCCAATCATTATCTCCAAAGATTTCAAAGTTAGACTATCAAATTCTAAAGGAAGACAAGTAGGGAGTCCTCATGATACTAAAAAGCATAGTAAGCACTCCAGTCTATCCTATGTTGAGGCTTTATATATTCGAAAGAGAGAATTTATTTTCATTTGAATTAAATTTTTATTAGAATGCTAGGGCTTATAATCCATCAACATAAGATTATGAAAATGCATAAGAGGTGAGGATTTATGCTCATGGCCCAAAGGAAAAAAAGCAACATCAGATCCTTAATCTAGGATACTTTAGCACAAACGAAAGCATGACCTAAATCTAAATGGAAAATGGGATATAGTGGTGTACCTCCATGAGAGAGATTAAATCTATCCCGACTCTTTTGGACTTACAACCGCATAGAGTGGCCACCATCTAACACCTATTATGATTCAAAATAATGTAGGCCGATCTTATGTAAGTGCAAGATAGCTAGGCTATTATTTATTTAAGAAAAATACTAGAGTCCTAAACTCACTCCCTAATAGACTAGATCATGACTAGCACGAACATATGACTTAAACTAAAATGCAAAATTTTACAATTTTTTTATATCATTTTGACACATTTATTTGGACAAAGACATGCGATATTTATACCTAAATGCATGAAGAAATATAGATGTCGGCTAAATCAGTGGGAAGAGGTGTTCTCCATTACAAGGGATGCCCTCACAGGTTAAGCATTCCCCTATCATGCAAGAGTAGAGACTCTCCCTATACAAGAGCGAAATAATATGAACATACATCATTTAGCAAAAGGGGTTGATAAATATTTTAATAATCTTAATTATAGCTTAAGTTTTAAAGTGAGGTTATGAGTTATTTTATAATTTTATTTTGTGTTATTAATGGGGGTAGAAAAATTAATTTTGTCCTAAAGAGCCTACCGCATCTAGGTCACACATTCAAGCATTGATCTCAAGAAACTTATGAAGAACATGCAATTTATATTGCACGATATAAACACAATAATCAAACATTCATAGATTTCATAAAAGAATAAAAGGTCAGTTCAACCGGGTACAATCATACACCCTAAAAAAGAAAAGAAGTTGGATAGCTGAGCTCTACCATTGTACAACCCATATTACAAAAGAATAATACAAATACAATTAAATTATATACTATGGGGGTTTTCATTCTTCATATTTCTTTCTTCTTCTTTTGATTTGGTTTTGCTCCAAAGCTTCATAGGGCCTCCAAAGACTTTACCTTCTAGCCACTGCTCATCCTAAACCCCATAGTGTTAAGCATAATTCCTATTACAAAATTATATATTTGGAAACTGAAATCTAACTACACCTGCAAAATAGATGTTAGCTAAACATACATACATCCCAAGAAGTTATATTCTATAAATTTGGACTTAGCACCATGCACATGGGTAACCAAGCCCACCTGTCCTAATGTGGATTATTTAAAGGGGCATAAGAAACCTCTAAGTAGAAGCATTTGTATTTATTATTAAAGTAGCCTATTTAGCACAATCTCCTGCAAAAAATAACTTTAGGCTAATAATGGCCTAACATCCAGTCTACGAACCAATCCTAACATGCAGTCTAAAATATAACATCACAAAATAAAACACAACATCATTACATACACCGTCCTAACTTTGAGCTATAAGTGGTGACTTAGTATTCTAATGTGTCTGCTTAGGCTTAATGTGGTATATCTTAGCTAAGCTTTAGAATTATAGTTGTCTAAGTCCAGAATTGTTTAAATTAAAAATGAAAGGTGGTTTCACATTATGTTATGGAAAAGGATTAGTGGATTTTAGTTTGTATTTTATTTTATTTCATTTAATACTTATTTAGCATCTGATTATTATAAAGAAGGGAAAGAGGCTTGACCTCTTTTATCCCTACCCTAAGTTAGTTCCTAAAAGCATGTTGTTTTGACTTGGTTTCTTTTAGTGAATGTTTTATTAAATGTTTTAATAATCCTAAATTTGGGTTAATCTTAAAGAATCTTATTCAAATATACAAGGCATCATAAGGTTAATGAAATTGAATTACTATCGCAGGGATAATATTATATTATTATTTTTCATCATCAATAGTATGCATATGATTTTAAACTTACATACATATACATGCAATGTATTTTTGACACACTTAAATTTTTGTGAATGCATACATCTTTGGTAGAAAAGAGGAGTTTCATCCCCTAGATAAATATACACACACACACATGCTTTAAAGATTTAAGCAAGTACATGCCATTGTTTAAATTAGAGAAGTGAGATAATCTAAGACCTCCTTGGGCTACTTAAAGCCCCATATTCCTAGGTTGTCCAAACTATATACTTGCTATCTTAAATACATATGAATGTATATACAACCATGAGAATGAAAATCATACAAAAAGATGAATGTTAACAAATTTATTTACTCATGCTAAGTAAAGCTTTATTCAAATTCTAATGTATGTAAACAGGTGAATGAAATCAACTAAGTACGTGCCATTGTTAACCAAGAAAGTAAGATAATCTAAGACCTCAATGGGGATACTTAAGCCTCGTATTCCAGACTATATATTTATTAACATTCAAATAAATATAAATATATACATGAATCATGAAAATAAAATAACACTTTAACATGTCTAAGCTATAAACAAATGTAAATCATTTAGAATATTTATAGCCAACATCAATTTAAATCTTCACCATTAATTTATAATTTTAAAAATAATTTTGAAATTTTTTAATGATAAAAGCCACACATATAATAGGATTAATCCAACACATGCAACTTACACATAATTAAATTCAATTGATTTTTTTTTTTTGAATGCATGATCTCAAATGGCATACAAATTTATAATGATTGAAAATGAATAATGAAGCATTGCTAAGTGATACATTCAATCACAGTAATTCCTAAGGGCAATCAAGTTGGATAAAATTATTTAAGGTTAACCAAAGTGGTTATGGAATTTATTTTGGATTTGAATTATTAAACTTGAAGAGGAGGAAGAACATTTGATGCTTTAATCCCATCCCAAATTAGTGACTCAATGTATTTAAGTAAAAGTAATTTAGTGAATTTTATGAATTAATTAAATTCAAGCCATTAAGCAATTCATTTAGTTTCTCTTTCCTATGCTTCTTTAATTTAATTAATGATTTAATCATGAGCCTCAAATTATATGCAAATGAGAAATTAAAATTTGTGATGCTCCTAACAAGACCTAATCAAATTAGGCTTATGATTAAATATTAATTACAATAAATAGGAATCTAATTAAGTACTTATGTGATTTTTCCACACTCATGGGTTAACCATATGTTCCTTTAGGGTCTTTATGTTATCTGATCTAATTATCATTTCAATTTAATTTAATTTCATCATTAATTACTTAATTAATCCTTAATTAAATCATAAATTAATTAACCCCCTTATGGAAAGGCATTTAGGCAACATGATCAAGAAAGAGGTCTTAATCATTTACCCTCATCATTTCCACTATTAATAATGCTTAATCAAGTTTAATTAATTAATTTTTACTATTTGGTATTTTTAATAAATATTAAATCACTTAATGAGGGTAATTAAGATTTGAATTTCAAATTCTCCTAATTACCTAGCCAATAAATCTCAAGAAAATTATGGGAGGCAGAGTGTCCTAAGGAATTAACACATTTTATTTGAGATCAATTGGCCAAGTAATTAAGGCTAATTAAAATAATTAGAAAAATTTTTAAATCTTAATTAAGTTATTCACTACTCAAACATGGGGTATTTTATTTTTATTAAATTATCCTCTATTTACCCTTCCAAAATGGGTTTACTAACATTTTTATGATTTTTCTACAATTAGTTGTGAATTTTTTGAAGTTTTGAGTAATGAATCACATTTTTAATCCATAATAAACCTATTAATCCATCGACACCACGCGGGAGCCAACATGGCATCACTTTCCACGTAGCACCATGACATAGGCAACTTAAAGTGTCCCACATGGTGGCTGAGTTAGCGGCAGCGAATGCGATTTCATCCTCACCGTCTGAGCTGAGGTTATACGGTGGAGCTTAATCACATGAAATCTTAAGTATTTAATCACGATTGTTTATTTTAATCACATGGAATGGATGGCGAATAATCCTTCATCCCCCGAGTGTCAGAATACGGACACCGTCCACCTTCCACCACTCGATCTGAGCTCACCAGAGCTCGTGAGGCATCGAGATTGATTTCATAATGTTTGAGGAAGAGATCTAAGGAGATACTATGGTGGAAATCCTTTAAAATTACAAAATTCTTCATAAAAAACTAACTCCTATTGGATTTTCTACGGTTTGCCAGAATTTACCTCATCGAAGCTCAAGATCAGCGATCCAATGACTGAGATAGCTTCATTTTAAAGCGATGTAGCACTTTTGAGAAGAATTCGAGCTACCTCCCTGCCAAAGTCTCTATAGACCAAATGTTGCTACAACAGTCATCGGAGTTGGTCTAGGAGTGGTCTCTAGTGCTCGAATTGATTGAGAATCGACTCATTTTGACTCATTAGAACTTGAGAAAGTTGTGGGGAGAGATAATAGAAGTTATTGAGGTTTGAGTGAGGTTGGATGGACAGAGGGCTCAGTTTCATTCAGTTTTGGTCTCCCCGATTTTAGAGAGCACGAGAGGGTTCGGGGATGCTCTGGGGATGCTCACTAACTCTCCAGGAAGCTCTCTGTGTGGTTTGAATTGGATGGGGAGAAGTAAACTCTCCTCCCCACTTGATCTGATGGTTGGGATCAATTCAGCTTTTTGTAATCATCCGACCGACACAGATAGCCGGAGGTGTCAGTGATGGGTTGAGGTGTTTTGTGGTTGAAAGCATGGCATGGGCTGAGATGGTGTGTACCTCCTCCCCCAAGTGCTCTAATGGAAAGACATGGGTTAGTTTGCCCTTTATTGACCCATGACTAAACCCAATCAACTTTGGGTTAAGTGAGTCAGTGGTCCATGTGTCCAAAATGAGCTAAGGGTGGCTGGCAAGGGTTAGTGGGTAGGTATGACCATCCAAATGGGGATTTTATCTCATTTGAATGGGTTTACCCGATGGGTTTTTCCCAAATCTGAGTCCAACATGGGTTGGGTTCATTTGGGCTGACCCAAGGATGGTCATGCTAAGTTTGGTTGGGTTTGAGCTTGGTTTGAATGGTTTGGCTCAATTTGAACCATATGGGTCAAATTGGGTTCAATTGGGTTAGGTTGAACACTTGGTCAAAATCGGGTCAACACAAGGATTTGGATATATTCAAATGATGATTTGGGATTTTTTTGGTTCAATTGGTTTGGTTTCATTTGAAGTGGATTTGAATTTGGCTCATATAGGTTCATATGGGTCAAATGGACTAAGTTGATGAATTTGGTCAAATTGGCCAAATTGGCCAAATTGTCTTGGGTGAAAGGTTGGTTTAGGTTCAAATGATGATTTTAGAATGATTGTAGGTGTTGATTTAAATTGATTTGGATTTGGGAATAATTTAGCTCAATTGAACCCTTTAGGTCAACTTAGGCTAAATGGGTCAATTGGGTTTGTTTGATCAAATTGGCTTGAATCATGTTAAACAATCAATTTGTGATTAATTATAGGAATTAGTTTCAATCAATTGAATTTGGAATGAGAATTGACTCAATTTGGCCCTTTTGGTCAAAGGGCCAAATGGGCTTGGTTAGATCCAATTGGTGGTCAAATCATATTCAATACTCAATTTATGATTGTTGACCTCACTTTTTTAGTGAGCTCTCAACTTCTTTATCATAAATCTAGGACTTTTATTGACACTAAGAGTTCCTTAGTCTTAAGACACTTCTAGTGATTAGGTGAACACTTAACCTAACCCTAAAGACTTAGAAGGTTAGTTATAGGAATAGGTTGTGCCTTAGAGATTTAGGAAGACTTACCTACCCTATAGCCCAAACCAAATCCTTACTTTCTTCTTTCAAACCAAACCTCAAATTCAAATTCAAAATCTAAAATCAAATCCAACTATCCAATGATTGAAATCCATCACCAAATTCAAACTCCAAATCCCTTCATAGGCCCTTTGATTTTATCTTTTGGACTTAGCCTTAACCAAATTCAAATCAACCCCATTCCAATTGATTTTCTCAATTATCAAATCTAATCTCAAATCAAATGTCAAATCAAAAATCAATTCCAAAATTTCAAATAATTGAAACCCATGATTAACTCCAAATTCCAAAATCTCTTCTTAAGCCATATGAACCACCTTCATATGCTTAGTCAAAAATTCTTCAAACCCACTAAAACTTGGTTGATTTCTTTATAAATCAACAATTCCTTCATTTATGTTAACAAATATAAATGAAATCCAAATTCAAACCTTTTTAGCCAAAACAAATCAAATCAAACCAAATCAAGACCCTTTTTAAGTCATATGGACCTACCTCCATTAACCTAATCAAATCTTGATCCAAATCAATTTAAACATGATTGATTTCTTTATAAACCAATCGATCCTTTATTTATATTGATAAATTTAAATGAAATCCACCCTCCAATGACTGAAAATAAATCAAACCAAATAAAAAAACCTAAGTTAGACCTTTTAACCTACATTAATCAAATTTGCTTCCAAATCACTCCAAACTCAAGTGATTTTTTGATGACCCATTTATATCTTCATTTATATTCACAAATATAAATGAAATATAAATTCAAATGACCAAAACCAAACTCAAATCAAATCAAATTCCTAATTTTAGCCCTTTTAGCTAAACTTTTGAACTTGGCTAAATGAAAGCCAAATCAACTCAAAACTCATGGATTTCTTCATGATTCAATCATCCCTTCAATTATGGATCCAAATATAAACATAAACTATCATTATCAAATCAAATCGAAGTCAACCCAAATCAAGCCCAAGTTGACCCTTTTGACTTGAAATTATCATATGAACCAAAACCCATTTGGTTCCAAACTAATTGCAATTAAATTTATATTTCAATCCCAAGATCATATGTGACTTCAACTAAGCTTGAATCGAACCTTGATCAAGCCAAGTGACCCATTTAGGCTCACTTGACCCAAAGTGACCTAAAAGACCTTTTTGAGCCAATTTCTAATCCAACCCAAATTGGATTGAACTAAGCCTATATAAACCTCAATCATGATCAACAATCATCATGGGGTGATCAACCACCTTGAATTGGGTCAAACCAAGTCAAACCTAGCCTTTGACCAAGTCAACATTTAGCCCAAATGAAACCCAAACTAGCCAAATTTTATCATATGCCAAATTGATTGAAACCATTGACTCAAACCAATTCATAATCAATGATTGAACATGACCAAGTCATCAATTAAGCCAAGCCAAGCCTAATTAGCCACTTGACCTAAGTTGACCCAAATTAGCCTAAAAAGCTAATATGAGTCAAATCATGATTTAATCCAAATTGATTGCAACCAATGGCTCAAGTTCATTCCAAATCACTTGTTGAACTTGACCAAAGCCATGATTGAGTCCAAGTTGACCAATTGGTCAACTTGATCGAACCTAGCCCAAATTGACCTAAAAGGTCAAATTGACCAAAATCTAAATTAATTTCAAATTAAACCAAACCAAAGACTACCATCATTTTTAATCAACCAATTGAACTTGACTCAACACCTAACCCAATCTAAATTAGTCAAATTGGTCAACTTGACCAATTTGACCTGAATCCAAAACCTAAGCCAAACCAATCAAAATTAGTTGAACCAAAACATCCCAAATTATCATATAAACCTAACTCAAGCCTTGGTTTGACCCAATTTGACCAATTGGTCAACCCAACCCAACCAAGCCCAAATGAACCCATTTTGACCAAATGAAGCCAAATCCCTCCAAACCAACTTATGGGACCCTAGGACTCAGTCAAACCCAACCCAAGCATGTCCCACTTCATTCCCAAATTATGCCAAAAGCCAAGTGGACCCCATAAAGGGAATTAGCCATCAAACCATGGAATTTAAACCTTAAAACCATTAGATCAAAGCTGAAGTCAACTTGCCCATCCCCATGGAAGCACATTGGCACTACATGGAACCTTCTCCTGACCCCACCCACCTAGCCAACCTAACTCACCCTAGGTCATCCAATGACCCTTGGGTATTTGACTCACCTCCAACCCAAATTGAGCTCCCATTAGATCAAGACCATGACAGCTCCCCATCACCTCTCCCATCCCTGGTGTGTGGCCTGACCTTGATGGAGACAACTCCTGCAGCCGGATGGTGGTGAGCCAGTACAAAATGTACGCACGATCCATTCATCAATAATGGAAAATTGAGGGGTATACCCCCTCAATTCAAAGAGGAATTTACACACACTTGCATTATGAGGCCTCTTATGCCCATTCTGAAATCCCTCTGAGCAAGGCCAAAATAGGGCATCCCATTTCTAAGATATACTCCCTCTCCACTAAACCAAATCTAAATTCCTCTTAGCCACACCATCACCACACTTTATCGAACACAACCAGACCAATTCCCAAGCTTCCAAGTGGCCAGGGGTGTGAGTTGGATCAAAGTCGAAGCCTTTGCATGTGTGGATTGGTCAACCGAGCCTCCCACACCAAATCATACTCAAAGCTCCTCAACAGGGCCTCGCCTCAACTACGCGAAGCTACCTCCGGCGTTGCACCGCTGGACATTAGCTCCGGTGAGTTAATTCCTCAAAATCATAGCTATAAGGAAATGTGGGTTGGTCTTTTTCTAAGAGAATTTAAATATCATGCAAAATTGATCATTGGATGTGTGCGTCTCTCTTCCCCAAAGGTGTGGGAAGAATTTGGAGACAATCTGAGCTTGGGTGAGCTCAAATTGATGTGAAAAAGTGGATGGCATCCATCTTTTATCGCTCGTAAATGGGATAGATCATGAGCCACCCATATTTTGTGATCGAGATGAACGACTCTGATCAAATCCCATGGTAGAGCCTCTAATTCCCTTCCTAAATCATAGATCGAATCATGACCATCTGATCGACTAAGTCAGTGCATGGATGTGACTACTTAAATAGCCAATCCCATCACGCCATGTGGAAAGCATACCGCATCAGCAGCCACGTGGCTCAGGATTAAGGCTTTAATCAGGGCTAATTAATTATTTTTAATTCCTAAAACTTCTTAAAATCATAACTAATTTTATAAAAAACCAAAAAAATACAAACTTAGGCTCATTTTGAAGATATTTTAGAGGAGAATCTAGGTAAATTATGATTAATTGAATTTGAATAGTGATTTTGGCTTAATTAGGGTTTTATCAAAAATCTAATTAGCTTAATTATACCTTAATTAGGCACTCAATTAATCTCAAATTTTTTGTGGACGTTTAGGGGGATGATCTCTGCCTCTCTTATTTTTTTAGTATTTTATTGATTGCTTAATTAGGAAATTATTTGAGTAAGCCCTAATCACTCTCTTAATCTAATTAATCATATTTAAGGAATGAATAGTAACTTGATTAATCATTTAACCATAATTATCTCTATTGAACAGTAAGATTACTTAGGTAATGTGATTGGGTATATTTTTCCTAATTCATTTCCTAAGTCTTCTTTATCTTTAAAAATCAAATTAATTAATGGGTTAATGGAATGATTAATTGGTTAATTAAGTGATTAAATCTTTAAAATAAGGAAATCAAAACCTAATTGAATGTTGAAATGATTTAGAGATTAGGATTGAGGCCTTGCCATTGATCCTTTTCCCTAAGTTAATTTCATCATTCAAATTAAAATATAACCAAATTATTTAATCAATTCATTAAAATCTTAATGAATTTAAAATTAAATAAAATATCAATTCATCCACACCTAACAAACCCTTAATTGATCTTAGATAGCTCCTTGGGTGTTCAATAACCCAAGGTGATAGATAATGAAATTATGATTGCCTCACATGTGTGAGAAACTCATAAAAGTAATCAAGCGAGATCCCTTAAGCTCAATTAACTATTAATCATAAGTCAATTGCATTAAGCCCCTTTCATTTCTTAGGAGAATTGCAAATTTACTTTTCATGTGGTTGCATATCATATTGGCTTATTATTGATTAGTTAATTAACTTAAGGTGGTATAGTTAAGAGATAATTAATTCATTTAATTCATACCTTAACCTAATCAAAACATAAAATCTTCATTAAACCAAACTAATTCACACATGGGGAAATGGGTTAGGATTAGCCAACCTCTCTCATATTTCTTAAATCAAATCAAATTCAAAGATAAAAATGCCTTTAAAGAATTTTAGTTCATTTTAAATAGCCTTATTTAATATGGTTTCCTTAGGAATTAATTGGGATGAATGAAATCATGTGTTTACATTCCCTTATTTCTTTCCAATCATGCTAAATATTATTTGCCATATGAAATCATGCATTCATTTCTTTTAAAAATTAATTAAATAAAATATTTACTTTTTATGTCAAATTGCATGTGTTGGCTAAAATTATGAATATGAGTGGCTATTATCACTATTAAACCAAAAACTATTTTCAAAACCTATAAATCAATTATTAGAAATGAAGTAATGCTACTTACAAATATTTATAAGCTTGCATGTGATGATAGTATAAGATATGAAGTTCTCTTTCCCTACCTTAACATGGATTCACATAGGATTTGTAAGTGTATAGTTTGTATGAAAAGAACACAACACTTGCCTAAATCTATTCCTATGCATCTCTATGTTAATACTTAGGAAGAATTTCATATTACACATGTAAATTATACAACCAAATCAAACATAATTTCTTGCATGATTACCTATCCATTTGGTTCTTTTTATACATTCATATGTATTTGAGAAAAGTGGTATATTAGTCTGGACATCTCGAGACTACGAGGCTTTAAGTAGCCCTAAGTAGGTCTTGTACTTTACGCCCCTCATGTAGAAAATAATGGCTGCGTACTCACTTAAAACTCTTATACACATGCATGTATGATGTGGCCAATGAATGAGAATTAAAAATCAAATAAATAAAACATAACTTTTACATGGATCTTCCTATCCTTATAATTATTCATACATTTACATATATCTAAGAAAAATGGTATATTAGTATGGACATCTTGGGGCTGTGAGGCTTTAAGTAGCCCTAAGTAGGATTATACCTTACGCCCCTAGTGTAGAAAATAATGGTGTCATACTCACTTATAACTTTTATACATGTGAATGTTTATTTAGCTAATGGATGAAAAATCCTCTTTTCTACATAACAAAGACATGCATTCATAATTCAACAAATGAAACATTTAAATTCAGAATACACTTCTTCTCATTTATCATCAAAGTGTGCTAAGATTTACATTGCATGTATAGCTATGCTTAGGATTATTCATACGCAAGATATACATGATGGAAAGAAATAAATAAGTGTGTGTTATGTGATAGTAATCCATCATAATTAATCCTAAGATGCCTTTCTTATTGAATAGGGCTATTTAAAATGAATTAAACTTAGGGTTAATTAAAACACATAATGAACCATTCACTAAAGGAAATTTATTATTTAACTTACCTTAGAAATGACTTAAGGTAGGGATAAAAGAGAGTCTCTCTCTCTCTCTCTCTCTCTCTCTCTCTCTCTCTCTCTCTTCTCTTTATCACACTTAGTTGCTAAGTGTATGCTATATGAAATAAAAGAAAACACTATGAAAAAAAATCCCCAAATCAATTAAACCACCTAAAGAGAAATCAACCCTTTATAAATTAAATTTCTCACACTTAACAAGTCATAACTCTAAAGCCTAGTTAGGATATATCACACAAGCTCTAACACATGCACATTTGGCTAAGTCACCATTTCTCACTTTATGTTAGGGGGGTGCATGGTTTGATGAATGTTTAGTTTTATGATGTATTATTTTGGACTGGATGTTAGGGTGTATGTGCGTAGCCTCAATGTTAGGCTGATATTAGCCTTATCATGTTTTATGCAGGGAGTTGTGCTTAAGGGGCCACTGTAATAAAAATATAAATGTTTTTTGCTGTGCAAGTTCCTTAACCCCTAAGCATAGCCCAAGTTAGGACAAGTGGACTTGGTTACCCATGTGTGGGGTGTTAAGTCCAAATTATTCCTACAACTGCTTTGGTTGTATGGTGTGTTTAGCTAACATTTACTTTGCAAGTGTAGTTAGATTTATTTTCTTCCTCTTAATATAATTTTTGCATTAGGATTAGGATAAGTGTTATGAGGATTAAGGATGAACATTGGTCATAAGACCATATCTTATATACCATGTGATGCCTTTGGAATAAGCTACATCCCAATCAAGCCAAAATAAAGAAAAGAGAGAAAATCAAAAATGAAGGAATGAAAAATAAAGAATGAAGAATGGAGGATGAAGATAACATTTATCATTTCATAATTATAATTATTCTTTCATTATATCGGGACATATAAGGGTAGACCTCGGCTTCCCATATTTCTTTTTGAGTTGTCCGACGGTACCCAACCACATCGGCCTTTTATTCTTTTGTGATAGCTTAATAAAAATTGTTTGATGTTTTGTTTTGCTTGTACATTAGAAATAGCGTGCCTTTTCATAGTCTCTTTATGATTGGTGATTACTGTGTAGCTTGGATATGGTTAAGCTCTTAGGATAAAAATAAATTTTCTGTCCAATTAACAACTAATAACTAAAGTTTTAAAATAATTCATAACTAAAGTTTTAAAATAACTCATAAATTCACATAAAAGCCTAGAAATTATATCAAGATAATCAACTATTTAGCAACACCTTACTTGGATGATTGAATGTATAAAATCATGCATGTCATATCCTTCCACTCTTACTAAGAGAGGGCTTCCATCTATGCTAGAGAATAAAGGCTTAATTTGTAAGCGCCTTTGATGGAAAAACATATGTTTCTCTTCTAATTTAGCCCATAATCAATTTCTCATGCATTTAATCATACAAAATCCTATAGCCTGTGTCAAAATAAATAGTTCAAAAATCAAATAGAACTTGACAAAATTTGCATTAGAGTTAAGTCATTATTCATTCCCTTCATGATCTAGTATCTTAGGGAGTGAGTTTAAGGACTTAGTTTCTCTTCTAAGTAAATAACAGCATAACCATCTCGCAAAGCATATGACTTGCCTACATGGATTTAAAGCATAGGAGGAGTTAGCTACGACACTCTGATAATTGCGGTCAGTGGTTTACTCTCTCTTATAAAAGTAAACCATTTACCTACTTTAACCTTAGATGTAGGTCATGTTTTGGCTCTCGCCAAAGCTCCCTAGATTTAGGATCTGAGGTCGTTGTTTCCCTTTTCGGGCTACAAGCATAAATCATCACCTCTTAGGCATTTCCACAATCTTGTATTATAGAATTATAAGTCATAGATTTATAATTAAAATTAAACTAAAAAAATAGATCTCCTTAAATTTAATTATATAAAGCCCAACCATAGGATAGATTGGAGTACTTACTAGGCTTCCTAGTATCATGAGCACTCACAACTCATCTCCCTTGGTTTTGATAATAGCTCTTCCCTTTTGATCTCTCCCACTAGATTTTCAAAAATACAACTAATCCTTTGATAGTCCTATCTTTGAATTCTTTGGAGATAGCAATCACTTACTTTAATGGAGAGTATTCTTAAGGGAATCATTTTCCTTAAGATGTAATTAACTATGGAGGCTTGCCTCCATAGGGAACTTAATGAGCCTAATTTAAATAAACCCTACTTTACTTTTCCATGCAAAGTAGGAGAATAATCTCTCATATATTCAAAGACCCATCATGCCTTGGGAGTCCTTATTAGTGGATTAGGTCCATTAGTAACTTCTATCTTTCAAGATAATATACTATTTCTTAATGTCGTACCCAATCACCCTAATAAGTACATCTATGGATCTGCATAGTGTCCCCTCACATATACACACAAAGCACATAAGACCAAATCAAAAATAAATGCCATAATTTTTTCTGGCTACCCTGCTGGGAATGGTTCCTCTATCCATCTCTAGTAGACGATCGTTGTCTCCAAGCATCGAAAGTGGACTTGTATTTCATATGAGTTCGAGACTATCTTTCCTTCCATTAGCACTGGGCTTATTTTATTCTTAAACAAAGTTAGCCAACATCCTTTAGGTTTTAGAACCTCACTCCATGTAGGTCTTGAAACCCTTGTTAGGTTCCTTAATAGGTGAAAACATAATTTATCAACAAAAGGGAAGATAATAAAAAATTAGAACCTTCTCTCCACTAGCTTGGTGAGGCAAGGTTCATCATAAAATTTAAAGAAAATAATTACTTTCACAAAAATGACACTATCCAAAAGCACCTTTCAAGAAACTCACAAAATCAGAAAATCAAAACCCCTCCATGATTGCTACGTGGAGGTTCTTTTCAAAAGCAAATCATGCCATGTTGATTCCCAATTAACATATCCAAATTTGTTAAGTGAGGATCCCTATGTGAATCAAACATAAATTTGACCTCACTTAACAATTCTAAATTTGTTAAGTGAGGATCTCTATTTGAATAAAACATAAAATTTGACTTTCACTTAACAATTTCAATTTGTTAAGTGGGGGTCTCATTTCCAAAAATATGAATTTGACCTTTACTTAATAATTTCAATTTCTTAAGTGGGGGTCTCATTTTTAAAACAAAAAAATTGACTTTCACTTAAAAATTTTAATTTGTTAAGTGAAGGTCTCATTTTCAAGACATAAAATTTGATCTTCACTTAACATATTCAATTTATTAAGTGGGGGTCTCATTATCAAATCATAAATTTGATCTTCACTTAATAATTTTAATTGTTAAGTGGGGGGCCTCATTTTCAAAAATATAAAATTGGACATTCACTTAACAATTTCAATTTGTTAAGAGAGGGTCTCATTTTCAAAATAAAAAAAAACCATACATTTAGGCTTTCTCTTAGCATATCCAATATTTGCTAAGTAAGAATCTCATTTTTACAAGCATATGATTGGTTTTATCTAACACATCAAATTTTTTAACTAAGAACCATAAAACCATGCCATATTGGATTCCCAGTTAGCATACCAAATTTATTAAGTGAGAATCCCATTCTCAACTCATATCATACTTTGATTTCCACTTAACACACCAAATTGTTAAGTGGGAGTCCTACTTTCAATAAAAAAAACATATCAAACAAATTTAGGCCTTCACTTAACATACCAATTTTGTTAAGTGAGGGTCTCTTTTCAGGACACATTTGATCCCTATTTTAACATACCAAATTTGTTAAATAAGGATCCAATTTTTCATATCAACCACACTTGAGCTTTCACTTAACATACCAAATTTGCTAAGTGAGAGTTCATTTTGAAAGGAAAACAAACATATCTCAGACACATTTGGGGCTTTCACTTAACATACCAAATTTGTTAAGTGTGACTCCCATCTTCAAAGAAAAGTAAATCTATCTCACAATCACATTTTGCTTTCACTTAACATACCAAATTTGTTAAGTAAAAGTATCATCTTCAAGCACAAATCAAACACATTTGGCCTCTACTTAACATACCAAAATTTTTAAGTATGAAGCCCCATTCTGAAATCAAAATATCACATAATCAAATCTTCATAAGCAAAAATATTTCAAACACACAATCACAACTTCTTCTTAGCATACCCAAATTTGCTAAGTAGAGGTTCTTTCAAACTATCCATATTTTCAAACAAAAACATAAAATGAAAACAATCTCCAAAAAGAAAGTAATCTCTCCTCTAATTTTTGAACCCCACCTGACCTACCTAAATTGGTTGAGTATGGGTTCTAAAATCAGAAAAATAAAATGGCAAAAGACTTTCCTCCAAAACATCCAAAAATCTCCAATGAATCCCACTAAATATATTTGAATTGTTGAGTGTGGGTTCAAAACTCTGAACTTCAGTTACTTTCATTAAATAAATATCAAGGTAAAAATTTGATACAAGTTATATTTCAATAGTCAGTGCAGTCTATGCAGTCTTCACACATGGCCTCTTAGAAGTTTGTTTTCACCTTTTCGTTTGGGATGGATTTGGTCCTAGATCATACCAGCCTCCCTCAGACAGACTCCACCCATCTAGTGTTCTTTGGTCGATGATTTGAGGGAGCGCATCACCTGTGAGGCGACCCTCCACCCAGTCGGATAAGGTGGCTAGGTAGGCCATCCACTTTGGCACGGCTTTCAGAGTATCCTTCCTAGAGGAAGGTAGTTGAGGTTATGCCAGTCAGTCCAGTTCTTACTCAGTCAGCTGTTCCCACTTCCACTTGGGTACGTGCTAGCACCTCCTCATTGGTCCCCTCTAAGGGGAAGGCTATCCTGGCTTTGGAGATAGCCTTCCTTACCTTCAAGGTAGGATCTAGCTCTCACACCACTTGCTCAGTCATACACAACACGGCAATGTGAGATGTAACATGAGCCGCAAGTTCAAGCGGCACCACGAGCATGTTTTCGAGGAGATGGATGTCGCATCCCACATTGTAGAGGAGGGTTCTCCTCACGAGGTTTCCCCATTACTGACTAGCAACCAGTTCCACCCCCTCTCAATATTAAATGATGAGGAGGACTATCAGAGGATAGCTGCATTACCTCTACCTCCTACATACCATGAGATTTTTGCTAGGGACAGGAAGAGGTTTTATGTCAGTCTACGGATGGTATTACGATAGGTAAATAGGGTACACGGACGTTCAGAGTCTGTTGACTTGAGGTCATTCATCCCTAAGAGTGTTACCAAGCATATTCACAGTGATAGAGCATCAAAGGCCAGAGTAACAACTCAATCAGGGAGTAAGGAGTGACGGAGGTTTGCCAAGCAGTCAGCACCCTCTGGTCTAGTTGATTTCCCTAATCAACGGGTCACTAGGGCCAATAGGACTGACGGCATAGTGCTGATGGGTACCACCAGTTCTAGGGGGAAAGCTTAGATGAGGATAGAGGTGGTGTTGTCTCCACCATACTGATCCACTCCTCGCCCACCATCACCAGTTCAAGTCCTGCCATCCACCGTTTCTACAAAGGCACAGAAGATAGTATCCGGGGAGAAGAAAGCCCCCTTGGTGATCCTGCTATGGTCAAAGGATCCCACTTCATCTACTCCACCAACCGAGGTGAGGGTGAGTTCCATCGACCTCCTACTTCAATCTTGGTGAAGGAGGAGTGGTGGCTCCACAGCATCGTGGTCACCCCAACACCAACACCACCATTAGAGCTAGTGATGGTAGCAATTATATAATGGGAAGCGGATAGCTTTGCAGTCTCTATGACAGTGGATCTCCCTAGGGACACTACTCCATCCATGAGTAGTCATGAGCATTTCTCTTTCAGCATTCATGACCCTCCTAGAGACAACACTCCAGTGATAGGCAGTGTTAGGCACATCTCTCTCAGTTAGCATACCCCCTCTACCGATTAGCAGCGTGTATTAGTACTGACCTGATTAAATTTTTCACTATATGAGATTATAGCACAATACTTTGCAAAAAAGAGAGAGCTTCTAGGGAGTGACTGATCAGATTATGAGGAGGGAAAGGCCAGCTTTGATCAAGATGAGAATGATCTCCTTGAGGATTCGATCGAAGTTCACATGGTTGATACTAGAGGGTCCCTTCAGAGAAATCAACATAGTCAAGAAGGTATTGTAGTTTAAGAAGATGATGTCATCATTCAACTCAACACCTCCTCCACCAGCTTAGGCAGAGGTATGATCATATTGATCAAATGGGGAAGAAGATTGAAGACTTGATGGTCGTGGTGTCAGCATTATAGAATTTAACTTTGGTTTCACAACCTTCTATCGTAGTGGCCGACAAAGCAGAGTTGCCACACACATTAGATCATCCTAGATTCATTCTTATAGAGAGAGAGATAGTTGTAGCTTGCATAGGAAGGAGATGGATAGCACCTCCATGCATGAAAAAGACATCAATCATATGGTGGAGCAATAGGTGAGGGATGCATTAGTGCAAGCCCAAGGTAGCTCATATGTTCTAAATGGTAGTCCTTACTCGAAGAAATTTGATAGTGTCCAATAATCTATGGGCTTTGTGCCTCCATCCTTCAAAATTTTTTATGGCAGTGGGAACCCACGGCAGCACATAGCACATTTCAGAATCGAATGTTGCAATTCTGGTGGTAGCGATGCACTCTTATTTCACCTCTTCGCCAGTAGCTCGATAAGCATCACATTTGATTAGTATGCTGAACTACTCAATGGTTCAGTGAAGATATTTGTTGAGTTGGAGCAGCTCTTTATTAAAATATTTACTGGAGCTTAGCAAAAGGTTACTGTGAGCAATCTCGTTATAGCTCAACAACACCTCAGTGAGTCCCTTATTGATTACTTTCTTAGATGGAATAATTTAAGTATGAAATGTAAACCACAGCTATCTGAACATCATTCCATTGAAATCCTACTCAAGAATATTCATGGCTCAGTCACCTTCATGCTTAAAGAGTTCACCATTAAGACATTTGAGAAATTAATCAACGAGGCAGCTAGTCTACAAGGAGAGGCCAAACAGTTATCTTTCCAAGATTAGTTAGCCTAACCCAGACCACAGAAAGCATTTGAGAAAAAGCCAGGGGCAGTCATAGTAGTTGATAAGGGGAAGTCGCCAGCCACGATTCAGTTAGACAGACCTCGAGTTCACAGCCTCCTCAACCACATCCTTTTCCATCACCTCGGCCATCATACCGGCCACCTTCGTTGCCATAGTGGCCTCCACCATCACCTGTTCAGTAGTATCCCCATCCACAGGATCAGCAGTAGTATTTATCCAACACCAGGTAACTATCACTTACCTACTTTTGCGGATAAATTGAATTCAAAAGGGAGATAGTCATGAAGATCTTTAAGAACCTCTTAAAGAATCCTAATTTTAGTTACCAGAGCTTAGGAGATCGGAGGATGAGGCCAAGAGTCATGATCCAAACTTTTTCCCCTACCATTGCATGCTAGGACATGTCTTAAAAGATTGTTTTACCTTTAAGGACTGGCTTGAGCATAGCTACAAGTCTGGTGCCATTGTCATCTCTAATGAATACTTACTAGAACAACCCTCTAGTTCAGTTAGGATAATCCTTGGGAATACATACGATCTTCTAAAGATAGAGGAAGGTTGGGATATCTCTCTATCTAGAACCTCCAAGATAATAATTTCTAAGATCATAAAGTTACCCTTGCAGGTGTCTGAAGCAGATCAAATCTCCAACTCTAAGGAAGTTTTGCAAGTTGCTAAGGACAACTTGAGGGAGGTAGAAGCCCAACAGCAGCAGCAGCGATAGCTTCCACTTGCCTGGGATAGCACATTAGCGTAACCACCAACTGAGTCCAGCACTCTTTCGCAGTTGCAACCATAGTTCTTTCAGCCAGTTCTTGTTCTAGCGGTCATACTGTATCAACAGAGGGGGGTGCCAAATCCTTCACTCTGCTTACTTTACTTAATTTCTACTTTGTACCTTCATCCAAATCTAAGAAATCAATAAATAAGAAGACTAATTTTGCTTATATTCTCTTTACTTTTGATGATCTTGATGATTTCATTCCTATAGAAAGCTCTCCAAGTACTAATAATTATAATAATTCTGATCCACTCATTTATGATTTTGAAATGGATTATCCATTCCTAAATTAATCGGGTTCACCCATTGAGATAGATTTGGAGTCATCTAACTTTGATGATCCTATGGGAGAAGCTTTAGGTGAACCTGATGAGCAAGTAGAACTTTCACTAAACCATTTCATGAAGTCACTACAGTCAACCTTCGTAGTGGCAAAGTTCTACCTCCTAGGGTAGCACCTCGGGATAACGGTAAACAAGTCATTGGTTCTAGCTGTCAATAAGCCCCTCCAAAGGATGCTCCACTAATGGATATGCTTATAGAGGACCAACCCAGAGTTGACTACAATGTCCTCGCTCACTTGAGAAAGTTGCCAACTAAACTAAGTATATATGATTCCCTTGTCTTATCCAAAGAGATGAGGGAGTCGTTGATCAAACCTAACCACTATTGGAGAGGAGGCATATTTTTCAAGAGAAGCCCAGGGAGTTATATTCACCAATGAAGGCCTTCTTTTGAGGATAACAGAGCACAATCGTCCCCTCTACATCACAGTGGACATGGGTAGATTTAGACTCTCCATTGTGTTAGTTGATCAAGGCACCTAAATGAACATTATGAGTCTAAAAATCCACCTACCTGAGGATTGACATCTAAACTTTGAGGAGATAGGATGATGTTGAGAGGATTTAATGAACAAGGCGAGAGGCCTTTAGGCTCCATAGTGTTATCACTAGAGATAGATGGCGGAAAGGCGAAGCCAAGTTTCTGAGTCGATTAGATACATTTTCTACTTTGTAGTCCTTGGATACATGAAAACAACACAGTTCCATCCTCTTTCCATCAGTGCATCAAATTCAGAAGAGGTGGAATTGAGTATTGTGTCAAAGGAGACTTGAAGCCATTCTCAGTTAGAGAGGTCAAGATTTATGAAGATGCAGCCTACTATCTTCCTCCAAATCAAAAAGTATATTCTCATGAATTTGGTAAAAGTTTGAAATCAAAAGAAAATAAAAAAGAAATTGAAAATGAAAAAGAAAAGAAAAAAGGAAAAGAAAAAGAAAGCACAAGTGAGTGAGAATCAGACACCAAGGAAGAGGTAGAGCTAGATGTTAGATTCTGCCAACAATTTTCTCCTCCATATGAACAAATGGGTAGGATGACTCGACCTCTGCCAGGTAGAGGAAGAGGCAAATTCAGAGGCAGTTCTAGAGGTGGAAGACCTCCTTGCTGGTGGCCAATCGGTAGGAGCTATGTTCTAGTTCACATGAGTACCCTCACTATCCACATAGACTTAGAGTCCAATTCAGAGGATGAGTCCCATGTGGTTAGCATGCCAACCAACCCCACTTAGAGGGTCCCTTTGGAGGTGATGTTTGAGCCAGACAGTGATGAGGACCAGGCCTCCAAGCAAAGAATGAATGTATCCAAATCATCAATATGTAGAATAGTCAAGCAGCCATTGGGAACTTCAACTCTAACCTCACTCTTTTCCCAGAAAGTTGAAGGTTTGATAGTTAAGGAGGCCCCCAAGTGATCCATAGATGTTAGACTGAAGAGGTTTTTATTGGGAGCATCATCCTCAAGTCAAGAAGCCGATGTAGAACTTGAGGATGATTCATATAAAGATTTAATACAACTACCTTTTGATTGATATTCACCTTGTGTTATTAACTTAGCAAAGAAGAGATTAATCCCATATACTTGGTCTAAACACAAGTTAAATTACTTTGAATAACTATGGGTCAACTAAAGTAGACACTCTTAATCAAGACTAGGACTAGGACTCAGCACAGTAGGTCTAATCGATGATGACAACCATTGCATAGTCATCACCACTCATTTGGGATCTGATAGGTTCTTCTTAAATCATACTAACTCTTATGAGCAGGCATGTTTAGAAACTTCAGATGACCCAAATGAGCCTGAAGTCAAAGATGCGACACTAGAGTTTGAAGAAGAAATCAGATCAACCATTGACGAACTCAAAGAAATCAACTTAGGGACAAAAGAAGATCCACGCCCAACATACATCAATTCCTTGTTAAATGAAGAAGAAACCAATGACTTAGTTAGGCCATTAGCTAAGTTTAAGGACTACTTTGCATGGAGTCATGAATATATTCTCAGTTTATCTTCTGACGTAGAAGTCCACAAACTAGCAATAGAACCTAATGATAACCCTATCAAGCAGGCTCCTAAACATATGCGATTACAAATTGAACAACATGCCACTTCTAAAATCAAAAAACTAATCGATACTGACTTTAATAGGGAAGAAAAATACCCTACCTAGTTTGTCATAGTCATCCTAATAAAAAAAAAAGAATGGACAAATTTGCATATTCACCAATTTTAAGGATATGAATAAGACATGTCCTAAAGATGAATTTCCACTTCCTATACCAGAATTGATGGTGCACATTGCCTCATCTCATGTAATATTCTCCTTTATGGATGGGTCATCTGGCTACAACCAAATCAGGATGGCCCCCGAGGATGAAAGAAACACTACTTTTTGAACCCCGATCGAAATCTATTATTTTAAGGTCATGCCTTTTACCCTTAAAAATATCGGTGCTACATACCAGTGGGCCATGACTTAGAATTTCAACAAACTCATTCATCATCAAGTTGAATACTATGTTGATAATATAGTTGTCAAAATCAAAGAAAAAGAAAACCATCTCTTTGACTTAAAAGTAGTTTTCGAACGGTTAAGACAATTTAACCTCAAAATTAATCCCCTGAAGTGTGCATTCGGAGTAGCTCCAGGGAAATTCCATGGGTTTGTTGCCTAACATCGAGGAATAGAGATCTACCCAGAGAAGATTAAGGCTATCTTAGAAATTCCACCCCCTAAAAGTCTAACTGAACTCAGATCATAATAAGGGCAGTTGGCGTATCTAAGATGCTTCATATCCAACTTATCAGGAAGATGCCAACCGAACTCAGCACTTGTCAAAAAGGATGCCAAGTTCAAGTGGTATGATAAGTGCCAGCATGTCTTTGAAGACATCAAGCATTACCTGATAATGCTGCTAGTTCTAGCAGCCCCTATCCCAAGCAAGCCATTGACTCTCTACACCACTTCATTAGATGACTCCCTTGGTGCTTTGTTGGCTCAAACCAATGATGAAGGGAAATAAAATACTCTTTACTACCTCAGTCATCGTCTAATTCCTACTGAGGCAAACTTCCCACCTATTGAGAAGCATTGCCTAGCTTTAATCTTTGCATCCCAAAAGCTATGGTATTACATGCTATCCCATAAGGTGAATCTGATATCTAGAATCAATCCACTGTAATATCTCATGACATGGCCAACATTATCTAGATGGTTGGCATGATGGTCTATGATTTTATCATAGTTTGACATCATATTTGTACCCCCTCTGTGCTGTGAAAGGACACACACAAGCAGATTTCTTAGCAACACACCCACTTCCTGTTGATTCTCCGCTTAATGATTACTTACCCGATGAACCAATAATGAACTTAGGGGACACTAGCATTCACTGTTGGGAGATGTATTTTGATGGTGCAGCTTCCTCTCAAAAAGAAGAAGAACCATGATCTACTCTTCTAGGGAAGTTAGGGTTAGGAATAGTCTTCCTAACTCTGGACCGCGATATGGCGAGATTCTCATATCATCTATCCAATCCATGCACCAACAATTAAATTGAATATGAGGCTCTGATTATCGATCTGGAGTTAGCCATTACATTATGCGTCCAGAACATCAGCATCTATGGGGATTCTTAGCTCATCATCAACCAAATCGATGGGTCCTACAAAGTTCTAAAGCCTAAGCTCCATCATTACCACAAGTACACCATAGAGTTATTGGATCAAATCCTAGAGCTTATTATCTATAAGATTTCTCGAGGAGATAATGTTGTAACAGATGCATTAGCCAAGTTCGCCAAGGGGTTGGCATGCCCAGAAGATGAGTCCATTTCAATAAGGGTTCAAAATAGACAACTCTTATCCCTTATTGATGTTGATCTCATTGAGAGACTCTCTCTTGAAGGGGAGGTTTCCGTTGCCAAAGAGGACAACGAGTCAGATTGAAGGCAGCCATTCATGGATTACCTAAACACAGGCAAACTACCTCAAGAGAAGTCATTAGCCCATTAGGTGAAACAGAGAGCTCTCTCCTGTGCTCTCGTGGATGGCACCTTGCACTGGAGGTCTTTTAATCATATTTGGTTACATTATTTGCCAAACATGAAGCCTGTAAGATTATGATTAAGGTACATTCAGGTTTAGGTGGAGCTCACCAGTCTGGTACGAAGATGAAAGCCAAGATCAAAAGACTAGGATACTACTAGCCCGTGAAGATTACAAACTTCATGGATGTAGCTAGGAGATGCCATCAATGTCAGGTGCACTGTGTGGTCCTGCATCAACCACCCAAAATTTGACATCCTACATTGGCCTCGTAGCCATTTGAGTGTTGGGACACTAACAAAATAGGTCTGATCTATCCTCTTTCTTCCAAGGGTCACCGATTTATTCTAGCTGCCACCGACTACTTTTCCAAATGTGTGGAGGCAATCTCACTTAGAGAGGTCACAACTTAGCAGTGCTCTAGTTCTTCAAGAACCATATCGTATATAGGTTCGGGGTGCCTTGATTAATTATATCATATACTAGTATTGTATTCAAGAGTAACAAAATTAACATATTTACCTAGAGATACAACATAGATTAGAGATATTCCACCATCTACTACCCAAGGGAAAATGGTCTAGCAGAAGCATTCAACAAAACTCTCATTCAAATACTGAAGAAGATATTCAACTACAATAAGTGATAGTGGCATGAGCAGTTGGGTGAAGCCTTGTGGGCTTACCACACCACATATAGAACTCCAACTCAATCTATCCCATTTTCCTTAGTGTACGGGTAAGCCATTCTACCATTAGAAGTCCAACTCCCATCACTAAGGATAGTTGTGGGTAGCAACATTACTACTGAGCAGAGCGTCAAGCTGCGGTTGGAAGAGCTAGAAGGTTTGGAAGAGAGATGCCTGCAGGCATGCCAGAACCTTGAATTGTACAAAGCTAAAATGATTTAAGCTCACAACAAGTTGGTATGTCCTAGAGCTTTTCAAGTAGAAGAGTTTATTTTAGTTCTAAGGAGACCAATTGTTGCCTGTCGAAAGATGGCAGGCAAGTGCAAGATAGCTAGGCTATTATTTATTTAAGAAAGAGACTAGAGTCCTAAATCCACTCCCTAAGAGACTAGATCATGACTAGCATAAACACATGACTTAAACTAAAATACAAAATTTTACAAATTTTTATATCATTTTGACATGTTTATTTGGACAAAGGCTTGCAATATTTATGCCTAAATGCATGATGAAATACAGTTGTTGGCTAAATCAATGGAAAGAAGTGTTCCCACTATAAGGGATGCCCTCACAAGTCAAGCATTCCCCTACCATACAAGAGTGGAGACCCTCCCTATTCATGAGCGAAATAATGTGATATGCATGATATTAGAACATACATCATTCAGCTAAAGGGGTTGATAAATCTTTTAATTATCTTAATTATAACTTAAGCATTAAAGTGAGGTATGAGTTATTTTACAATTTAATTATGCATTATAAATGGGGGTATAAATTAATTTTGTCCTAAAGAGCCTAACGCATACAGGTCACACATTCAAACAAAAATCTCAAGAAACTTATGAAGAACATGCAATTTATATTGCACAATATAAACACAATAATCAAACATTCATAGATTTCATAAAAGAATAAAAGGCCAATGCAGCCGGGCACTTTCATACACAACAAAAAAGCAAAGAAGTTGGATAGCCGAGCTCTACCATTTTAGAACCCAAATTATAAAAGAATAATACAACTACAATTAAATTATATACTATGGGGGTCTTCATTCTTCATATTTCTTTCTTCTTCTTTTGAATTAGTTTTTCTCCAAGGCTTCACAGGGCCTCCCAAGACTTTGCCTTCTAGCCACTGCTCATCCAAAACCCCATAGCATTAAGCCAATTCCTATTGCAAAATTACATATTCGGAAAAAGAAATCTAACTACACCTGCTAAATAGATGTTAGCTAAACATACATACATCCCAAAAAGTTATATTCTATAAATTTGGACTTAGCACCATGCACATGGGTAACCAAGCTCACCTATCCTAATGTGGATTATGCAAAAAGGTATAAGCAACCTCCAAGTAGAAGCATTTATATTTATTATTATAGTAGCATGTTTAGCACAATCCCCTGCAAAAACTAACATTAGGCTAATAATGGCCTAACATCCAGTGTACGCACCACAATCCTAACATGCAGTCTAAAACATAACATCACAAAATAAACCCAACATCATAACATACACCATCCTAACTTAGAGCTATAAGTAGTGACTTAATATTCTAATGTGTGTGCATAGGCTTAGTGTGGTATGTCTTAGCAAAGCTTTAGAATTATAGTTGTCAAAGCTCAGAATTGTTTAAGTTAAACATGAAAGGTGGTTTCACTTCAAGTTATTGAAAATGATTAGTGGATTTTAGTTTGTATTTTATTTTATTTCATTTAATACTCATTTAGCATCTAATTATTATAAAGTGGGGAAAGTGGCTTCACCTCTTTCATCCCTACCCTATGTTATTTCCTAAAAGCATGTTGTTTTGACTCGGTTTCTTTTAGTGAATGTTTTATTAAATAGTTTAATAATCCTAAATTTGGGTTAATCATAAAGAATCTTATTCAAACATAAAATTCATCTTAAGGGTAATGAAATTGAATTACTATCACATGGATAATAATATATTATTCATTTTTATCATTAATAGAATGCATATGATTATAAAGTTAACATACCTATACATGCAATGTATTTTTGGCACACTTAAATGATTGTGAATGCTTATATCTTTGGTAGAAAAGAAGAGTTTCATTCCCTAGCTAAATACAAACACACACACACACACACACACACACACACACACACACATGTATTAAAGATTTAAGCAAGTACATGCCATTGTTTAAACTAGAGAAGTGAGATAATCTAGGACCTCCTTGGGCTACTTAAAGCCTCATATTCCTAGGTTGTCCAAACTATATATTTGCTATCTTAAATGCATATGAATATATATACAACCATGAGAATGAAAATCATACAAAAAGTTGTATGTTAACAAATTTATTTACTCATGTTAAGTAAAGCTTTATTCAAATTGTAATGTATGTAAACATGTGAATGAAATTAAGTAAGTATGTGCCATTATTAACTAGGAAAGTCAGATAATCTAAGACCTCATTGGGTCTACTTAAGCTTTGTACTCCATACTATATACTTACTAACATTCAAATACATGTAAACATATACATGAATCATGAAAATAAAATAACACTTTAACTTGTCTAAGCTATAAATAAATGTAAATCATATAGAATATTCATAGCCAACAACAATTTAAATCTTCACCATTAATTTATAATTTTGAAAATAATTTTGAAATTTATTAGTGATAATAGCCACACATATAATAGAAATAATCCAACACATGCAACTTACACATAATTAAATTCAATTGATTATTATTTTTGAATACATGAATGCATGATCTTAAATGGCATACAAATTTATAATGATTGAAAAGAAATAATTAAGCATTACCAAGTGATACATTCAATCACATTAATTCCTAAGGACAATCAAGTTGGATAAAATTATTTAAGGTTAACTAAAGTGGTTATGGAATTTAATTTTGGATTTGAATTATTAAACTTGAAGAGGAGGAAGAACATTTGTTGCTTTATTCCCATCCCACATTAGTGACTTAATGAGCTTCAGGAAAAGTAAATTAGTGAACTTTATGAATTAATTAAGTTCAAGCCATTAAGCAATTCTTTTAATTTCTCTTTCCTATGCTTCTTTAATTTAATTAATGATTTAATCATGAGCCTCCATCGATATGTAAATGAGAAATTAAAATTTGCAATGCTCCTAATAAGACCTAATCAAATTAGGCTCATGATTAAATATTAATTAGATTAAAGAGGAATCTAATTAAGTACTTACGTGGTTTTCCCACACTCATGGTTTACTATATGTTCGTTAAGGGGCTTTATATTATTAAACACATAAAGAGGAACCCAAAAAGTCAATTTAAACTATCTGATCAAATTATCATTTCAATTTAATTTAATTTCATGATTAATTGCTTAATTAATCCTTAATTAAATCATAAATTAATTAACCCCCTTATGGAAAGGCATTTAGGCAACATGATTGAGAAAGAGGTCTTAAACATTTACCATCATCATTTCCACTATTAATAATGCTTAATCAAATTTAATTAATTAAGTTTTACTGTTTGGCATTTTTAATAATTATTAAATCACTTAATGAGGGAAATCAAGATTTGAATTTCAAATTCGCCTAATTACCCAGCCAATAAATCTCAAGAAAATTATGGGAGGCAGAGTATCCTAAGGAATTAACACAATCAATTTGAAATAAATTGGCCAAGTAAATTAAGGCTTAATTAAAGTAATTAGAAAAAATTTCAAACCTTATTTAAGCACTATTCACTATTCAAACTTTGGGTATTTTCTTTTAATTAAATTCTCCTCTATTTACCCTTTCTAAAATGGGTTTACTAACATTTTTATGATTTTTCTACAATTAGTTGTGAACTTTTTGAAGTTTTGAGTAATTAATCACATTTTTAATCCATAATTAACCTATTAACCCGTCGGTGCCATGCAGGAGCCGACGGGGTTTCACCTTCCACGTAGCGCCATGGGATAGGCCACTTAAAGTGTCCCACATGGCTGCTGAGTTAACGGCGGCAAACACAATTTCGTCCCCACCATCCGAGCTAAGATTAGATGGCAGAGATTAATCCTGTGAAATCGTAAGGATTTAATCACGATCATTCATTTTAATCACATGGAATGGATGGAGGATGATCCTTCATCCCCTCGAGTGCTGGAATACATACTCCATATGCCTTCCACCACTTAATCCGAGCTCGTCAAAGCTCATGAGGCTTTGGGATCGACTCCAAAATGTTCAAGGAAGAGATCTAAGGAGATACTATGGTGGAAATTGCATGAAATTACAAAACACTTCATAAAAGACTAACTCTTATTGGATTTTCTACGGTTTGCCAGAATTTACCTCGTTAGAGCTCAAGATCGGCGGTCCAATGACTACGGTAGCTTCATTTTGAAGAGACAAAGCCCTTTTAAGAAGAACTCAAGCTACCTCCCCACCAAAGTCTCTATGGACCAAACGTTGCCTTAATACTCATCAGAGTTGGTCTAAGAGTACTCTTCAGTGCTCGAATCTATTGGGAATCGATTCATTTTAACTAATCAGAGCTTGAGGAAGCTGTAGGAAGAGTTAATTGAAGTTTATTGAGGTTTGAGTGAGGTTGGATGGACAGGGGGCTTGATTTCATTCAACTTTGGTCTCACCAATGATAGAGAGCATGAGATGGTTCAGGGATGATCTAGGGATGCTTGCCAACTCTCTAGAAAGCTCTTTGTGTGGTTTGAATTGGATGGGGAGGAGTATACCCTCCTCCCCACTTGATCTAATGACTAGGATCAATTAGGATTTTCACAATTGTCCAGCCAACACTGGCGGCCGGAGGTGCCAGTGATGGGTTGAGCTATTTAGTGGCTGAAGGCATGACATGGGCTGAGGTGGTGTGTACCTCCTCCCCCAAGTGCTCCAATGAGAAAGCATGGGTTAGTTCACCCTTTATTGACCCATGATTGAACCCAATCCTCAAGTGAGTCAGTGGTCCATGTGTCCAAAATGAGCTAAGGGGCCTGCAAAGGGTTAGTGGGTAGGTATGACCATCTAAATGAGGATTTTGTCTCATTTGAATGGGTTTACCCAATGGGTTTTTTCTAATCTGTGTCCAACATAGGTTGAGTTCATTTGGGCTGACCCAAGGATGGTCATGCCAAGTTTGGTTGGGTTTGAGCTTGGTCTGAATGGGTTTGGCTCAATTTGAACAATATGGGACAAATTGGGTTCAATTGGGTTAGGTTGAACACTTGGTCCAATTGGGCCAACCCAAAGTTTTGGATATATTTAAATGATGATTTGGGATTTTTTTGGTTCAATTCGTTTAGTTTCTTTTGAAGTGGATTTGAATTTGGCTCATATGGGTTCATATGGGTCAAATGGGCTAAGTTGATAAATTTGGTCAAATTGGCCAAATTGGCTTGAGTGGAAGGTTGGTTTAGGTTCAAATGATGATTCAAGATTGATTTTAGTTGTTGATTTAAATTTATTCATATTTGGGAATGATTTAGTTCAATTGAACCCTTTAGGTCAAATTAGGCTAAATGGATCATTGGGTTCGTTTGATCAAATTGGGTTCAATTGAGGCTTGGATCATGTTTAACAATCAATTTTGGATTGATTAGAGGCATTGGTTTCAATCAATTGGGTTTGGAATGAGATTTGAATCAATTTAGCCCTTTTGGTCAAATTGGGTTAACTTGGATCAAGGGGCCAAATGGGCTTGGTTAGATCCAATTAGTAGTCAAATCATATTCAATACTCAATTTATGATTGTTGACCTCACTTTTGGAGTGAGTTCTCAACTTCCTCATCATAGATCTAGGACTCTTATAGACACTAAGAGTTCCTTAGTCTTAAGACACTTCTAGTGATTAGGTGAACACTTAACCTAACCCTAAAGTCTTAAAAGAGTTAGCCATAGGAATAGGTTGTGCCTTAGGGATTTATGAAGACTTGCCTACCCTATAGCCGAAACCCAATCCTTGCTTCCTTCTTTCAAACCAACCCTCAAATTTAAATTCAAAATCCAAAATCAAATCCAACTATCCAATGATTGAAATCCATCACCAAATTCAAACATCAAATCCCTTCCTAGGCCCTTTGATTTTATCTTATGGACTTAGCCTTAACCAAATTCAAATCAACCCCAATCCGATTGATTTTTTTCAATTATCAAATCCAATCTCAAATCAAATTCCAAATCATAAATTAATTCCAAAATTTCAAATGATTGAAACCCACGATTATCTCGAAATTCCAAAATCTCTTCCTAAGCCATATGAACCACCTTCATATGCTTAGTCACAACTCCTTGAAACCCACTCAAACTTTGTTGATTTCTTTATAAATCAATCATTCCTCCATTTATGTTTACAAATATAAATGAAATTCAAATTCAAGCCTTTCAAATCAAATCAAATCAAAACAAACCAAATCAAGACCCTTCTTAAGTCATATGGACCTACCCCCATAAACCTAATCAAATCTTGATCCAAATGAACTCAAACATGATTAACTTCTTTATAAATCAATCATTCCTTCATTTATATTCATAAATATAAACGAAACCCACCCTCCAATGACCAAAAATAAATCAAACCAAATTAAAAAAAACCCAAGTTTGCCCATTTCACATACATCCCTAAGCTTAATCAAATTTGCTTCCAAATCACTCCAAACTCCGGTGATTTTCTCATAACCCATTTATATCATCATTTATATTCATAAATAGAAATAAAATATAAATTCAAATGACCAAAACCAAACTCAAATCAAATCAATTCCCAATTTTAGCCCATTTAGTCAAACTTTTGAACTTGGCTAAATGAAACCCAAATCAACTCAAAACTCATGGATTTCTTCATGATTCAATCATTCCTTTAATCATAGATCCAAATATAAACATAATCCACCATTATCAAACCAAATCCAAGTCAACCCAAATCAAGCTTAAGTTGACCCTTTTGACTTGAAATTGTCATATGAACTAAACCCCATTTGGCTCCAAACCAATTGCAATTGGATTTATATTTCAATCACAAGTTCATATGTGAGTTCAACTAAACTTGAATCAAACCTTGACCAAGCCAATTGACCGATTTAGGCTCACTTCACCCAAAGTGACCTAAAAGACTTTTTGAGCCAATTTCATATCCAACCCAAATTAGATTGAACTAAGCCTATCTAATCCTCAATCATGATCAACAATCATCATGGGGTTATTAACCGCCTTGAATTGGGTCAAACCAAGTCAAACCTAGCCTTTGACCAAGTCAACATTTAGCCCAAATGAAACCCAAACTAGCCAAATTTCATCATATGTCAAATTGATTGAAACAATTGACTCAACCTCATTCATAATCAATTATTGAATATGACCAAGTCATCCATTGAGCCAAACCAAGCCTAATTAGCCACTTGACCTATGTTGACCCAAATTGGCCTAAAAAGCTAAGATGAGTCAAATCATGATTTAATCCAAAATGATTGTAACCAATGGCTCAAGTTCAATCCAAATCATTTGTTGAACTTGACCAAAGCCATGATTGAGTTCAAGTTGACCAATTGGTCAACTTGACCCAACCTAGCCCAAATTGACCTATAAGGTCAAATTGACCAAAATCCAAATTAATTCCAAATTAAACCAAACTAAAGCCTACAATCATTTTTACCAATTGAACTTGACTCAACACCTAACCCAACCTAAATTGGTCAAATTGGTCAAATTGGTCAAATTGGTCAACTTGATCAATTCGACCCTTTTGAATCCAAATGAGTCAAATTCAAACCTAAGCCAAACCGATCCAAATTAAATGAACCAAAATATCCCAAATCATCATATGAACCTAGCCCAAGCCTTGGTCTGACCCAATTTTACTAATTGGTCAACCCAACCCAACCTAGCCCAAATGAACCCATTTTGTCCAAATGAAGCCAAATCCCTCCAAACTAACTTATGGGACCCTAGGACTTAGTCAAACCTAACCCAAGCATGTCTCACTTCCTTCCCAAATCATCCCAAAAGCCAAGTGGACCCCACCAAGGGAATTAGATATCAAACTATGGGATTTAAACCTTAAAACCATTGGATCAAAGCTAAAGTCAACTTACCCATCCCCATGGCAGCTCATTGGAGCCCTTCTCAGCCCACCTAGCCTAACCCACCACCCCAGGTCCAAGGACCCTTGGGAGGTGAGTTGACTCACCTCCAACCCAAATTGAGCCCTCATATGATCAAGATGATGGCATCCTTGCATATTGGGTCCATGGCAACTCCCCATCACTTCTCCCATCCCTCGCATGTGGATTGGCCTTGATGGAGACAACTCTGGCGATTAGATGGTGGCACCAGTGCAAAACATGCGCATGAGCTGTCTGTTAATGAGGAATTCACACACACTTGCATCGTGAGCCCCCCTAATCCCATTCTAAAACCCCTCAGAGCATTTCCAAGGATCCCCAAGCCCTCTCCATTTGGCATTTCCCTCCTCCGAGCAAGGCCAAAATAGTTCATCCCATTTCTAAGCAGTACTCCCTCTCCACTAAACCAAATCCAAATTTCTCTTAGCCACACAATCACCGCACTTTATCAAGCACAATCGAACCAATTCCCAAGCTCCCAAGTAGCCAGAGGTGTGAGTTCGATCGAAGCTAAAGCATTTGCATGCGTGGATTGGTCAACCAAGCCTCCCACACCAAATCAAGCTCAAAGCTCCTCAACATGGCCTCGCCTCAACTAGGCGAAGCTACCTCCGGCGTTGCACCGCCAGACATTAGCTCGGGTGAGGTGATTCCTCAAAATCATAGCTATAGGGAAATGTCAGTTGGTCCTTTTCTAGGAGAATTCAAATCTCATGCAAAATTGACCATTGGATGTATACGTCTCCCTTCCCCATAGGTGTGGGAATAATTTGGGAAAATTTTGAGCTCTGGTGAGCTCGGATCAAACGAGGAAAGACGGACGACATTTGTCTTTCATCGCTCACGAATGGGATAGATTACGAGCCATCCATCTCGTGTGATCAAGATGAATGGCTCTGATCAAATCTTATGGTAGAGCCTCTGATTCCCTTCCTAAACTGAAGATCGAATCACGACCGTCTTATCTTAGATCAAACGACCCACAGAGAAAGCGCGTCTGCCATCGGCTGAGTCAGCACGTGGATGTGACTACTTAAATAGCCAATCCCGTCATGCCACGTGGAAAGCACGATGCATTAGCAACAACATTGTCCGACGAGATGAAGGCTTTAATTAGGGCTAATTAATTAGTTTTTAATTCTGAAACTTCCTAAAATCATAACCAATTCTTGAAAAAAATCGAAAAAATACAAACTTAAGCTCATTTTGAAGATATTTCAAAGGCGAATCTAGGAAAATTATAATTAATTGATTTTGAATAGTGATTTTAGCTTTATTAAGATTTTATCAAAAATATAATTAGCTTAATTACACCTTAATTAAGCACTCAATTAATCTCAAATTTTTTTGGATGTTTATGAGAATGATCTCTACCTCCCTATTTTTCTAGGATTTTATTGATTGCTTAATTAGGGAAATCATTTGTGTAAGCCCTAATCACTCTCTTAATCCAATTATTCATAATTAAGGAATGATCAATAACTTGATTAATCATTTAAACATAATTATCTCTATTGAATAGTAAGATCACTTAAGGAATGTGATTAGGGATATTTTTCCTAATTCATTTCCTAAGACTTCTTTATCTTTAAAAATAAAATTAGTTAATGGATTCATGGAATGATTAATTAATTAATTCAGTGATTAAATCTTCAAAATAAAAATCAAAACCAAGTTGAATGTTGAAATAACTTAGGGATTAGGATTGAGGCCTTATCATTGATACTTTCCCCTAAGTTAAATTCGTCATTCAAATTAAAACATAATCAAAGTGTTTAATCAATTCATTAAAAGCTTAATGAAATTAAAATTAAAAAAAATCGATTCATCCACACTTAAGCAACCCTTAATTGATCTTGTGTAGCTCTTTACGTGTTAAATAACCTAAGGTGAGAGATAATGAAATTATGATTAGCTCACATGTGTTAGAAAATTATAAAAGTAATTAAGCGAGATCCCTTAAGCTTAATTAATTATTAATCATAAGCTAATTGTATTAGGCCCCTTTCATTTCTTAGGAGCATTGAAAATTTACTTTTCATGTGGTTGCATATCATATTGGCTTATTATTGATTAGTTAATTAACTTAAGGTGATATAGGTAAGGGATAAAATCAACTTAAATATTTTCATTAAACCAAACTAATTCACACATGGGGAAATTGGTTAGGATTAGCAAACCTCTCTCATATTTCTTAAATCAAATCAAATTCAAAGATAAACATGCCTTTAAAGAATTTTGATTCATTTTAAATAGCCTTATTTAATATGATTATCCTTAGGAATTAATTGGGATGAATGAAATCATGTGTTTACATTCCTTTATTTCTTTCCAATTATGCTAAATATTATTTGCCATATGAAATCATGCATTTGTTTCTTTTGAAAATTAATTAAATAAAATATTTTCTTTTATGTCAAATTGCATGTGTTGGCTAAAATTAAGAATATAAGTGGCTATTATCACTTTTAAACCAAAAACTATTTTCAAAACCTAAAAATCAATTATTACAAATGAAGTAATGCAACTTACAAATATTTATAAGCTTACATATGATGATAGTATAAGAAGTGTACTATGAAGTTCTCTTTCCCTACCTTAACATGGATTCACATAGGATTTGCAAGTGTATAGTTCATTTGGAAAGAATACAACAGTTGCCTAAATCTATTCTTATGCATCTCCATGTTAAGACTTAGGAAGGATTTCATATTACACAAGTAAATTATACAACTAAATCAAACATAACTTCTTGCATGATTCACTATCCATTTGGTTCTTTTTGTACATTCATATGTATTTGAGAAAAGTGGTATATTAGTCTGAACATCCCGGGGCTGTGAGATTTTAAGTAGCCCTAAGTAGGTCTTGTACCTTACGCCCTTGGTGTAGAAAATAATGGCATCGTACTCACTTAAAACTCATATAAACATTCATGTATGATGTGGCCAATGAATGAGAATCAAAAATCAAATAAATAAAACATAACTTTTGCATGGATCTTCCTATCCTTATAGTTATTCATACATTTACATGTATCTAAGAAAAGTGGTATATTAGTCTAGACATCCCGGGGCTGCAAGGCTTTAAGAGTCCTAAGTAAGTCTTGTACCTTACACCCCTGGTGTAGAAAAAAATTCTGTTTTAGTCACTTATAACTTTTATACATGATAATGTGTATTTAGCTAATGGATGAAAAATCTCTCTTTTCTATATAATAAATACATGCATTCATAATTCAATCAATAAAAGAAACATTTAAATTCAAAATACACTTCTTCACATTCATCATCAAAGTGTGCTAAGATTTATATTGCATGTATAGCTATGCTTAGGATTATTCATATGCATGTCTACACATGATGGAAAAATGAGTGTGTGTTATGTGATAGTAATCCATCCTAATTAATCCTAAGATGCCTTTTTTATTGAATAGGGCTATTTAGAATGAATCTAAACTTAGAGTTAATTAAAACACATAATAAACCATTTATTAAAGGAAATTCATTAATTAACTTACCTTAGAAATGACTTCAGGTAGGCATAAAAGAGAGACTCTTTCTCTTTCTTCTCTTTATCACACTTAGTTGCTAAGTGTAGGCTATATGAAACAAAAGAAAATACTAAGAAAAAAAATCCCCAAATTAATTAAACCACTTAAAGAGAAATCAACCCTTTATAAATTAAATCTCTAACACTTAACAAGTCATAACTCTAAAACCTAGTTAGGGCATACCACACAAGCTCTAACACAAGAACATTAGGTTAAGTCATCATTTCTAGCTTTATGTTAAGGCGGTGCATGGTTTGATGAATGTTTAGTTTTGTGATGTATTATTTTAGACTAGGTGTTAGGGTGTATGTGCATAGCCTGAATGTTAGGGTGATATTAGCTTAATCATTTTTTATGCAAGGGGTTGTGCTTAAGAGGCTACTGTAATAAAAATATAAATGCTTTTTACTGTGTAGTTACTTAGCCCCTAAGCATAGCCCAAGTTAGGACATATGACTTGGTTACCCACGTGTGGGGTGCTAAGTCTAAATTATTCCTACAACTACGTGGGTTGTATGGTGTGTTTAGCTAACATTTACTTTAAAGATATAGCTTGATTTACTTTCCTTCCTTTCAATGTAATTTTTGCATTAGGATTAGTATAAGTGTTATGGGAATTAAGGATGAACATTGGTCTATGACCATGTCTTATATACCATATGATACCTTTAGAGCAAGCTACATCCCAATCAAGCCAAAAGAAAGAAAGAAATAGAACAAATCAAAAATAAGGGAATGAAAGATGAAAAGTGCAAAATGGAGGATGAAGAATGAAGCCCCCCATAACACTAATCATTTCATAATTTTAATTATTCTTTCATTATACTGGGATGTATAAGGGTAGACCTTGGCTACCCACATTTCTTTTTGGGTTATACGGTGATACCCAACCGCATTAGCCTTTTATTCTTTTGTGATAGCTTTATAAAAAATATTTGATGTTTTGTTTAGCATGATTATTAGAAATAGCATGCCTTTTCATAGTTTCTTTATGATTGGTGATGACCTAGAGATGATTAGGCTCTTAGGATAAAAATAAATTTTCTATCCCATTAACAACTCAAAACTAAAATTTTAAAATAATTCATAACCTCACTTAAAAGCCTAGGAATTAAATCAAGATAATAAAACATTTAGCAACCCCTTAGCTGGATGATTGAATGTATAATATCATGCATGTCATATTCTTCCACTCTTGTTAAGAGAGGGATTCCATCTATGCTAGAGAATAAAGGCTTAACTTGTAAGAGCCTTTGATAGAAAAACACCTTTTTCTCTTCTAATTTATCCCATAATCAATTTCTCATGCATTTTGGTATACAAAATTTTATAGCCTGGGTCAAAATAAAAAATCCAAAAATCAAATAAAACTTGAAAAAATTTACATTAGAGTTAAGTCATTATTCATGCCCTTCATGATCTACTCTCTTAGGGAGTGAGTTTAAGGACTTAGTTTCTCTTCTAAGTAAATAACAGCCTAACCATTTTATAAAGCATATGACTTGCCTACATGGATTTAGGGTGTAGGAGTTAGCTAGTTGTCACTCTAGTGGTAATAAACCCAGCAATCAGGTGGTTTACTCTTTCTTGTGGAGGTAAACCATATACCCACTTTCACCTTATATTTAGGACATATTTTGGTCCTCGCCAAAGGTCCCTAGATTTAGGATCTGAGGTCGCTATTTTCTTTACAAGCTACAAGCATAATCCTCACCTCTTAGGCATTTCCATAATCTTGTATTGTGGAATTATAAACCCTAGATTTCTAATAAAAATTCAACTAAAATAAATAAACTTCCTCAAATTCAAATATATAAAGCCCAACCACAGGATAGATTGGAGTGCTCACTAGCCTTCCTAGTATCATGAGCACTCCCTACTCATCTCCCTTGGTTTTGATAATAACTCTTCCCTTTTGAATGATTCCATTTGATTTTTAAAATACAACTAATAATTTGATAGTCCTATCTTTGAATTCTTTAGAGACAACAATCACCTACTTTAATCGAGAGTATTCTTAAGGGATTCATTTTTCTTAAGATGTGATTAACTATGGAGGCTTGCCTCCATAGGGAACTTAATGAACTAGTTTAAATAAACCCTGCTTTAGTTTTCCATGCAAAGTAGAAGAAAAATCTTTGGTATATTTGAATACCCATCATGCCTTAAGAGTCCTTATTAGGTGATTAGGTCCATTATAGGGTAGTGACTTCTATCTCTCGAGATAGTAAGTATTTCTTATTATCGCACCCAATCACCTTAATAAGTTCATCTATGAATCTACGTGGTGTCCCCTCACCTATACACACAAAGCACACAAAACCAAACCAAAATTAAACACCACAAGGATTGATTGGAGGTATTGGTTTCAATCAATTGAGTTTAGAATGAAGTTTGGTTCAATTTGGTTCATATAGGCTAATTGGGTCAACTAGATGAAATTAGCTTGGTTTGACCCAATTGATTGCAATTGGACAATTAAAGGTGATCAACAATCATTATAAATAAGATTGAATGGGATTCAATCCAATTTGGATTGGATTGATTTTTGGATCAAATGGGTCTTTTAGGTCACTTTGGGTCAAGTGGACCAAATGGGTTAATTGAGTTGAATTGAGTTGGATTGAGTTTGATGATAGGTTTAGGATTGATTGATGCCTTTAATTATAATTAATTTGGATTTAATTGGGTTTTTTCTCATTTGGACCCTTTGGGTCAAATGGGCCAATTTGGGTTGACTGAATTGATTTGGCTTAATTTGTTTGATTGTAGGTATTGGAAGGGTCTGAAATAGGGATTTGAATAGTTAGGGTGCTTTTGTGAAAATTGTTTAGACTTGGTATAATTAGATAGGCTTGAGTCATAGGATGATGGTGGAATTGATTTATGTTGAGGGTTAATTTAATTTGGCTTGGAGCTTGGATATGAATCACAACTCAATTGGGGTTGATTGCATTAGCTTTGGGTTGGTTTTGGATAGATGGGTATAGGTCATGGTTCAGGCCATTGGATAAGTAGGACCTATTTACCCTAGGGTATGGCCTAAGCTCGGGGTATGCCTTCTTAAGTCCCTAGGCTTGGGTTTAGTGTTCTCTTAACCACTAAGAGTGTCCTATGACTAGGGAAACCTAAGTGTCTAGAAGATTTTTAAGCCTAGGATAGGATGAGTCAATCCTCACTCTAAAAGTGAGGTCAACACATATCCTTAAAGATTTTATGTTATTTCTTTTCTAAGTGTGTTTAATATTTTAAAGTATCCACATGTTCTTTTATGCTTATTGAAGGCTAATAATTTTAAAATTTGCGCATCTTATTTTTATTAAGTTTATTACACTTTTTTGCATATTTAAAATCATCATTTAGAGTATCATATTGAATCTTTATGTTTACATCATGCCACTTAAATTTCTTCATTTGTACTAATTAGAGGACTTAACTAGAAGAGTAGATGAGATTTGCATGAGAATGAAGAGAAATTCACTAGGGTAGATACATACTCATGAATCTCATACAAATTCAAACCTTGAGTATGAGACTTCAAACCCTATAAAATACACCTCATCCAGATGACTTAGAACTCATAGGTGGGGAAAACATTGAACTTTCTAAATATAAATATCCTACGATAAGGCTAAACCTACCAAACACCCTGAGATAAGACCACCTTAGGATACATGAATCATCATAAAACCTTACAAAATAAGTTAAAATAGAAGCCCCAAAATATGATAGTGTTCATGACCTCAATAAATTTTTATATTGGTTAACCCAAATGGATCATTTCTTTGATTGGTATCAAATGGATGATTACCAATGAATAACATTTACTAAAATGAAAATAGAACATGTGAAGATTTATTCGAATAACATTTTAGCTAAATAAGAGAGATATGTTAGAAATCTTATAACTTAGGTAGAAATGAAAGAAATCTTAAGGGCAAAATACTATCCTAGAAATCATGATAAAAGACTCCATGAATAATTTACTACTCTTAAGTAAGAACCATGTTAGTAATGGAGTATTTGAACGCATTTGAGGACTTAATAGCTATAACCCAATGCACTAATCAAAAGTGGTAAATAGCTAACAAATTTATTATTAGATTAAGATGAGATATTAGGAATGAAGTAGAGCTTCATAATCCCTAGATCTTAAAGAACACCTTTCACTATGCTTTACTCCTAGAAGAGCACAAGAAGGCTACATCCACATCTAAAATGAAAGCTCAAATATCTTTTAAATATCCTCCAACATCTCAACCTTTAAAGGCTATCATTAGACCTAATCCTTCTACATCAAGCAACCCCTCTAAAGTAAACCCTAATGAAACTACTTCTAAAAATGTGAAAGAGATGGTTTGCTTTAAATGTCATAAAAAGAGTCATATGCAAAACCAATATAGGTCAAAAATCATGTTCCTCGATGAATTAGAAGATTTAGAAGAAAAAAGAAGATATTAAAGAGATACATGATGATACACTCTTACATGATGAAGAAGTATATCTAAATATAGATAATCTAATATAAGTTATGAGGTGTATGACAGCTTCTAGAGATAAAGAAGATTGAAAATGGAATATTTTATCGATGTACATTCTATGTAAGGAGAAGAGGTGTAAATTATCACTAGAGTCAATCTTATAGATGGAGGTAGTGTTATGAATGTTATATCAACTCATACTATCACTAAAGCTAATCTTATAATTGAACCTCATCGAGAACCATTCTAAGTCAATTTGATATATCACACAACCTTATCTATCACTAACAAATGCATGTTCCAATTAAAATAGGCAGCTATAATGATCAAATTTGGTGTGCATGGTGAAAATTTTTAATATAGGAGTCTCCTTTTAAAATTTGTTGATGAGAAAAAGAAAGACAAGCCTATAGAAATCCATTTTTTTAGGATGCCACATAAATCCACAGATATGCTTATTAAGGTGATCGAGTACAGCATTAAGGAGAGGTGTACAATCTCAAAAGATAGAATCCACCGATCTACAATGGACCTAATCACTAAAATAAGGACTCCTAAGGACGTTGGGTCTTCAAAGTGTACAACAGATTCTTCCCCTACTTTACATGGAAAAGTAAAGCAGGATTTTTAAACCGAATTGGTTAATTTCCCTACAGGGCAAGCCCCTATAGTTAATGACATCCTAAGGAATGGGATTCCTTAGGAAAACTCTCGATTAAGGTAAATGATTATTATCTCTAAAGATTTCAATAGGAAATAACTATCAAATGGGATTGATCAAAGAGAGATTTAGAATGGAAGCCAAATGAGAATAAGTAGGAAATGCTCATGATTCTAGGAAACCTAGCGAACATCTCAAACTATCCTAAGATTGGGCTTTATAATTTTTGAAATTGATTTAGTGTATTTGAGTTGAATTTTTATTAGAATGCTAGGGCTTATAATTTCTTAATACAAGATTATGGAAATTCCTAAAAGGTGAGAATTTATACTTAGGGCTCACAAAAGGGTAAACTAATCTCAGAACCTAAATCTAGGGAGCTTTGACGAGGGCTAAAAACACAACCCAAATCTAAGGCAAAAAATGGGTAATTGGTTTACCGCCACAAGAGAGGACAAACCACCCCACAGCTTGGACTTGCAACCACCTGGGGGTGGCCACCAACTAACTCCTCCTACAATTTTAAATACATGTAGGCAAGTCTTTATGCTTGTGCAAGATAGTTAGGTTGTTATTATTTAGAAAGAGACTAAGTCCTTAAACACACTCCCTAAAGAGACTAGATCATGTAAAAGGCATGCTTCAAATGACCTAAATCTAATGCAATTCAAATTTCATTTTATTTTTTTCATTTTGGACAATTATTTTTGACTCAGGCTAATAGGATTTATATGCCTAATGCATGAGAATTAAAGTTATTGGACAAAATTAACGAGAAGGGAGGAGGTGAGTTTCCACCATTGCTCTCACAAGTCAAGCCAAGTTTCTCTAGAAAAGGTGGAAGCCCTCCAATCAAGAGTGAAATAAGATGCTATTGTGCATGATATTATAAAAGAAATGCTCATCTAGCTAAGGGGTTACTAATTCTTTTATCTTGATTTTATGCCTAAGCTTTAGGTGAGGTTATGAGTTATTTAATTTTTATTTTTAAGTTCTTAAGTTGGGTAAGAGATTTATTTTTTCCTAAGGGCATAATCCACATCCAGGCCATACATAAAGTAATGAAGAAACTAGAAAAAGCATGCCACTTAATGCATAAGCTAAATAAATTATCAATCAATTTATAAAGCTAAGCGCAAAAAGAATAAAAGATCATTGTGGTCGGGCACCACCGCATAAACCTGAAAATATCAAATTTGGGTAGCCGAGCTCTACCTTTATACAACCTAGATTACAAATGAATTACATTATGATTAAGCAAGGAACTCATTGTTATGGGGGTCTTCAAGCTTTCTTTATTCTTTATTCTTTTCTTCGTTCATCTTGTTTTCTTCTTTCTTCTTCTTTTCATCTTTCTTCTTTTGGTTCTTTCTTTTTGATGGTTGGAAGGTGGATGCTCCAAAGACTCACATGGTGCATAAGATAGAATCTTATGACCAATGCTCATCCTAATCCCCACAATAATTATCCCAAAATCATGATTGCAAAATTTTACATGAAAAGGAAAAGTAAATCTAGCTAACACCTGCAAAATAAAGGTTAGCTAAACAAACCACCAAATCCCAAGCATGTATATTGGACTTATCACCCCACACATGGGTGACTAAGTCCACTTGGCCTATGAATTATGCTTAGGGGTATAAAGCACCTGCATGCAAAAGAATTTTATATTTTTATTTATGATAGCACCCCTTTAGCACATTCCCCTACAGAAAAGAATGATTAGACTAAGAGCATCCTACCATTCATTCTATGAGCATACACCCTAATATCCAGTCTAAAATATATATCATAAAATAAAACAAAGCATCAAACCATGCACCGATCTAACCTAAAGCTAGAAGTGGTGACTTAGGCTAATGTATGTGCTTTGAAGGTTTGTGTGGTATGCTTAGCTATGGCTTTAAGTTAGGATTTTCTAAGTGTGAAAATATGTTCAACTTAGAGGAAGGTTTCATTTAAGTTATTTAATTATTTTAGGTTAATGTTATTTCATGTTTTGATTTAGTTTAAGTGAATCATACAATTAATTACTAAGTTATGAAGAGAGGGAAAGAAAAGAGGACTTCTCTTTCCTCCCCTAACCTAAGTAATTTCTAAAGTAGATTCACATTTTAGTTTTATTTTGGTGAATATTTTGATTAAATCTTTTAATTAATCCTAAGTTTAGATGAACTCTAAACAAACCTATTCAAAAAGAAAGGCATTTTAAGATTAAATAAAATGAATCAAAATTCACATAACACACATTACTTCATTTCTTTCCCAACATATATAACATGCATATGGATGGACCCTAAGAATATATATACATAAAAATGAGAACATTTAACACACTTTATGATGCATGCTAAGTATTCCATTTAGGGAAATTTGGAAGTTGAATATGCATGATTTTTCTTAAGTAGAAAAAGATTTCTTTATCCAATTTTTCATATACACACATGAAAGTAAGAAAAACATAAGTGAGTACAGCACCATTGTTAACCAGAGGTGTAAGGTATAAAACCTACTTAGGGATACTTAAAGCCTTGAAAACTTTCTTTAAATACAAACATGTGTATAAAAGAAATGAAATGGAAAAGAAGAATGCAAAAGTTGCATTAATGGATTCATCTTATTTATGCAATTTATGTATGCAAGTATAGGTGACCCTTCTTAGGTGATAGCATAGGGATGAATAGGGTTTAAAATTAAGTGAGTATTAGGTCCTTTTCAAATGGACCATATATCTCACCATATTCCTATTCAAAATTATACCAACATAAGAGAGACAGGAAACATATGCTAAGCATATCTTTATAACCTTTCACATGCAAGCTTATAATTAAAGTATAAGTAGCATACTTTTAGATTTGATATTTGATTTATATGTTTTGAAAATAATTTGAGTTTAATAGTGATAATAGCATGAAACCACATGACATACAAATTTAACATGTTGGGAAAAGATTCAAAGTAGTGAAAGCATGTAAACAAACTCACTTTAATTAAAACCTAAAGACATTCTTATAGAATAAGAAAGTTTAAAATAAATCAAAGTGAATTCAATGTGATTTTTTCAGTTTGGAGTTTGATTTAATTTTGAAAATGTGAGATGAGTTTGCTGTTCCTAACCCATTCCCACATGTGTTTGATATTTGTTTTTAAATTTTTATATGATTAGATTCATTTTTATGCATTGATTAGATTATGGTATGAATTAAGTAACTTAATTAACCCTTACCTACACCACCTTAGAATAATTAACCAAATAATTATGAGCTAATGAGATGACATAAAAAACTCATAAGGAATTTAAATTTGCAATGCACATAATGATAAAAAGGCCTAATGCAATTTGGCTCACAATTAATAGTTAATTAAGCTAAGGGGTTTAGCTTAAGTAATTTCAACAAACCCTTTCATACATATGAATTGGGTTTTGATTTTCTTAATTAAACTTAGGCTATTAAACACCTAAGCATCTACCCAAAGTAGATTAATTAAGTTCTCAAACTTTTTTAGAATTTTTAAAAATTTTAGAAATTAATTAAAGGGATAATTAATGAATTAGCCCTTAATTAAGAGAGGAATAAGGATAGAAAAAGGGGGTTTAGGGAATAGCTTAGGAGAAATGCCTCAAAATTATTCCATAAACCTTTTGCTTACTGGATCTGATCGTAATCAACCCTAATAATGGATTAAAATCACTAATTATACCTTAATTAGGCTTAATTACATAAGGAGAGCAATTAATAAATCCATATGCAATTCTTCTAATCAAGCCTTCAATAAACCCTAAGAAAATTAGGCGAGGCAGAAGTCATCCCCTAAAATATACCCAAGAAATTTGTGATTAATCAAAGGCTTAATTAAAAAGTAATTAGCAAAATGAAGTTTCTAGGAAAACCCAAAATCATAAAAAATTATAATTCAAAACCCATTGAAATTAAATTTAAAAAATATAGGTTGAATTATTTTTCCATAGAATTTTATTTCATCTTTTTTTGAACTTTCTAAAGGGACTTATGAATTTTAGAAGATCCCTAGGTTAATTAGAATTAATTAAAATATTTTAACTAACACTACTGCTCACGGCGTGACGCATAGTGGCAGTGGTCAATGAACTTTACATGCATCGCACCGTGAGGGATTCACTTAAGTTATCAAATCCAAATTGGTGGCTGGCGGCGGATGCGATTTGATCTCTGTCGTCCAATCAATGATCGGATGGCCAGAGATCTCCCCGCAATTTTAAAATAGATAAAAGAAATCTAAACGCGGGGAATTATCTCGGTCGTCCATCCAAAACACATGGATGGATGGCTGAGATCTCTCAAGTTCTTCCCCTTGATCAATAAAGATCGTCCATGATAAAGGGGATGATCCGAGCTCAATTGAGCTTAGATTTAAACCAAACTCAACCCACACCATCTAAAACTAAAGAGCGGCACATCCAATGGTCAAAACTCCATGGGATTAAAATTTCTTTCACAAAGCTCCACACCACATTGAGTTTAATGGTCAAAAAATCTCATACCTTGTCAGAGGTGATCACTGGCACTCAATTCCCTTGGAGAAGCTTCGTCTAGTTGAGATGAAGCCTTGCTGAAGTTTTGAGCACTTAAGGTTGAGTGGATTGGTATATGGACCACCTCCTCCTTAGCTAGCTTGCAGCTTTGATTGAGCTAGGTCTCCCCTTGCCTTTGGAACTTCAAAGAGAGCTTGTGTGCACTCGACTTGCCTCTCTGATGGAGTATGCAAAAGCAATTGAAGTGAAATTAATTGAAGAGGAAGTTGGCTCTTCAATAGACCTCCCCTATTTTCTAACTCAGAAAATTGAGAAATGGAGTTTTCAAATCCTCTCTAAGAAGCTTGGAAATACTCTCTAAGGCTTGCTCTGAGTTCTTTAGCTTCAATCGATAGAGGGGAAGTTAGAATTAAAATGAATTAGGGTTAGTATATCTCCCCTTTGAAGGATCGAACGACCATCCATCTTCTTGCCATTTTTGATCAATGTAGCTTAGGCAGTGGGTTTTTTGATCAGTTAGGAGTGTGCACATGGTCATTTTTAGCCAAGGAGCGGATTGCCAACCTCCCATGTGCTTGAATTTGAGTGGGAGATGGGTTTTGAATATGGAGTTTGACCCATGGGGGGTTTGACCAAGGGTGACCCAAACCCATTGGGTTGGGTGCACCACTCTTCACTAGGTCCCCTTGAGCTTTTAGGAAAGCCTCAAGTGGATGTGAAGAGGGTATGATGAAATTACCCAAGGATTAACCAAAATTTGTTCTATGGCCTAGGGGTAAAATGGTCATTTTGCTAATTTTTCACTTTGGAAATGTTGGGTATGTGGAGAAACTAGGTTTTGCCTAGTTTCATTGGATTTGAAATTCATTTTATATGGTTTTCCTCATGTTGACCCATTTAGGTCAAAATGGGTCAACTTAGGTCAAGTTGACCAATTGGTCAAATTGGGTCAAACCAAGGGTTAGGTCAAGTTCATATGACCATTTGAAATGTTTTGGTGGATTTAGTTTGGTTCAATTTGGATTAGTTTGAATTTGGCTCATATGACTTCGTTTAGGTCAAATGGGTCAAGTTGACCAATTTGACCCATTTGACCTATTTAGGCTAGGTCAAGGGTAGGTTTAGGTTTGGTTAGTCATATGGAGTGAATTGGTATCTTTATTTCTAATCAATTTTGGTTAAGGTTAAATTTGGCTCAACCTGACCCCTTTAGGTCAAGTTGGGTCTAAGGTCAATTGGGCTAGGTTAGGTCTAGTTGGCCAATTGAGATTTTGGTCAAGTTTAACAAGTGATTTGAAATGAACTTGACCCATTGGTTTATATCAATTTGGCTTAGATCAAGTTTTGACTCATTTGACTTTTTAGGTCAAGTTGGGTCAACATGGTTCAAGTGGCCAATTGGGCTAGGTTAGGCTCAAATGTTGGCTTGGTCAAGTTCAAACATAGGTCATGAATGAACTTAAATCAATGGTTTTAATCAATTTGGCCTATGGTCAATTTTGGCTATGTTAGGTTTCATTTTAGGCTAAGTGTTGACTTGGTCAACCAGTAGGTTTGACTTGGTTTGACCCAATTTGATTGATTGATCATCCCATGATGATTGTTGATCATGATGAGAGCAAAGATGGGCTTAGTTCAATCCAATTTGGTTATGATTAGAATTTGGCTCATAAGGGTACTTTAGGTCACTTTGGGTCAAGTGAGCCTAAGTGGATCAAATGGCTTGGTCAAAGCTTGATCTGAAGTTGATTGATCTTGTATATGGACTTATGATTGAAATTTAAATCAATTTACAAGTGGTTTGAAGACAAATGGATTTTGATCCATTTGACCATTTCATATTCAAAGAAAGAATATGAAGGGATTTGGCTTTGATTTTTGAATTGATTTTTGATTTGGTGATTGAAGTTTGTCTTTATATATGGGTTCATGATTGTAGGGTTGATTGAATCATAAGGAAAATCAAGAGTTTGGCTTGATTTGAAGTTGATTTGGCTAAGTTTAAATTTTTGACTTGAAAGGCTTAGATTGGATTTTGAGTGGATTTGGATTTGATTTTTGGAATTTGTTTTGATTGTTTGAATTTATATTCCATTTATATATGTGAATATAAATGAGAATATAAATTGATCATGAGAAAATTTCAAGGATTTGAAGTGATTTAATCATGATTTGGGCTAAGTCCATTAAGAAGGATTTAAAGGACTTAGGAAAATTTTGGAGTTTGGAGTTTGAATTTTTGAATTTGGTTTGGTTGATTTATATTTATATTTCATTTATATATGTGAATATAAATGAATTATGAGAAAATCCCATGAGTTTTAATTTGTTTGATCATGATTTAGGCTAAGTCCATTAATGGAAAATTTAGGGACTTCGAAAAATTTTGAATTTGGAATTTAATTTTTGGGTTTTATTTGATTGATTTATATTTATATATGTGAATATAAATGAGAATATAAATAATTTTTGAGAAAAATCCCAAGGATTTGAATTGATTTTCATCATGATTTGTCTTTGTCCATTAATGGAAAATTGAGGAATTAAGGAAGATTTTTAAGATTTGATTTTGAATTTTGAGTTTAGTTTGATTGGTTTGAATTTATATTTCATTTACATATGTGAATATAAATGAGAATATAAATGAATTATGAGAAAATCTCAAAGGTTTGGTTTGATTTAGATCATGGTTTTGGCTAAGTCCTTTAGAGGAAGATTAAAGACTTAGTAAGATTTGAACTTAGGAATTTTGATGGATTTGATCATAGATTTCAATCATGGATTTCAATCATGGATTTCAATCATAGATTTCAATTATATGGAGTTGATTTAAGTTTGGAGAAAATCAAATTAGATTTATTTAGAGTTTTACTTGAATGAAGGAAGGTGAGGAGTGGTTCAAGCTAAGGGTAGGAATTTTCCTAACACCCAAAAAGCATGACCTATTCCTATGGCTAACCTTATTAAGTCTTCTAAGCCTAGGTTGAGTGTCCACCTAATTACTAGATGTGTCTTAAGACTAAGGATCTCCTAAAGTCTAAGAGGAATCTTATGTCTAAGATGGAGGTGTTGAGAGCTCATTCTAAAAATGAGGTTAACAGTGTGCATTCTTCCAATGAAAATAACTCATATCCAATTAAGAAGACCGTGGCTTTATGACTTAAATGCGATCCATTATGAGAATGAAAATACTTAAGTATTCAAGCATAATGAGAAAATAATTAAGTTATTCCCTACAAAGCTTACTAAAAAGAGGTTAATTACACCCCCTCCCCCCTAGTCATAGAATTCTTCTCACACCTTCGCACAAACCCAATTCTAAACTTCAACCCAAACTAAATCAAAAAAATAATGTGAAACTCTAGTTGATCACGATATCATTGTCCATCGATATGAAAGATACTTCTAATATATATCATAATACATGTGAATCTCTTAGAATAGAAATTACAACATTAGGGTTTAGATGCATAGCTAGAGAGTTCAATGATCATACTTCTCTATTTATCTTGCACCTTCAAGAAATCCCTATTGATACTAAATATCACAACATACTTACTATAATCTTAAATTTATTAACTGAATTCACTGATTTGATACTCGATGACTTACCTAATTAGATATCACCATTAAGGGATATACAATATGCTATAGATCTAATGTTTTGTTCTCAAATATTTAATTTACCTCATTATAAGATAAGTTTGATAGAGTATGTAGAATTAAAATGACAGGTACATGAACTCCTAAAGAAGAATCTTATATTAGAAAGTCTTAGTCCTTGTGTTGTATGTGCTCTTTTAACTCCTCAGAAAGATTGAACTTGGAGGATGTGTACTGATAACAGAGCAGTAAATAAGATCACAATAAAATATAAGTTTTTTTATATCTAGATAAGATGATATCCTATATCTTATTTCAAGTTCAGCATTATTCTTTAAAATTGACTTGAGAAGTGGTACCATTAGGATTAGACCGGGTGATGAATGGAAGATAGTGTTCAAACCTCTTGATGGTCTTTATGAATGATTAAACATATTTTTTGGTCTCTCAAAATCCTAGCACTTTCATGAGACTAATGAATACTATTTTGAAACTTTTTAATGGTCAATTCTTTGTAGTCTATTTTGATGATACTCTTATCTATAGCTCAGATGAGAAGTCTAATCTACATCATTTAAAAATATTCTTCAAGAAGTTAGGGTCAATAAAATTATATGTAAATCGTAAGAACTATTTTTTTTCTATCAACAGGAAGTCATTTTTTTATGACTTATTGTATATGCTAATAGACTAAAGACTGGCCCATCAAAAATTAAATTTATTTTAGAGTGGCCAACTCCAAAAAAATTTATAAATGTTAGAAGTTTTCATGGATTAGCAGAAGGTTTATAAGAAACTTTAGTACTATTATAGCCCCTATCACGAACATTCAAAAGAAAGATAAATTTATGTGGTCCATAGAAGCTAAAAGAGTCATGCAATGAATTAAAACACTTATGACTTTTTCACTTATCTTAAGAGTTCATGACTTCAATAAAGTCTTTAAAGTGACTTGTGATGTATTAAGTATTGAAATAAGTGGAGTACTAAGTTAAGAAAACCATCTCATAACTTTCTTCAATGAGAAATTAAATCATGTTAGGCAAAAATAATCCACTTCTGATTGAGAGTTTTATGTAATTATTTAAACTCTTAAGCATTAAAGGCATTATCTATTACATAAATAGTTTATTCTAAATATTGATTATCAACCTTTAAAGTTTATTAACTCCGAAAGAAAATTAAATGATAGACACGCTAAGTGGGTCGAATGCAATCAAAACTTTTCCTTTGTGATTAAACATAAACTCAGGATAAAAATAAACCAGAAGATGTGCTATTTAGAGTATCTTTAATAGTTTCATCCATTGAGTTTTAAATTTCTGGATTTACAACTTTGAAGAAAAATTTTAAATTTTGTTTTAATTTTCATATGATATACTTAACATGAATCTAAATCCTTAATTTTTGATAGCTCCTTTGCCATTCTAGATGGAAAGATAAGAAATTATGTATTCCTAAAATATCTCTTAGAGAATTCCTTATCTCAAAATTACATTCAAGAGGTATATTAAGATATTTAGGTAAATTAAAGACATAAATATTAGTTGTGCAAAAGTTTTATTGGTCATCACTAAGAAAAGATGTTGAGCATATAGTAGCCCAATATTACACTTATTGTCAAGCTAAAACTGTCAATCAAAAAGTGGGTCATTAAACATTATTACCTATTCCTTCTAGATTTTCAGAAGACCTATCCATAGACTTCACATTAAGTTTACCTAGAACACCTCATGGGCATGACAATATTTTTATCATAGTAGATCGATTTTCTAAAATGACATGTTTTATACTATGTTCAAAATCAAATGATGCATCTCACATAGCAAGATTATTCTTTAAAGCTACTATCAGGTTACATGGAGTGTTATTCACCATAGTTTTCAATAGAGACATTAAATTTATATTTTACTTCTAGAAAATCTAATGGAAACTAATGGGAACACAATTAAAATTCTCCTCTTCATTTCATCCATAAACAAATGGACAAATAGAAGTAGTCAATAGAACATTAGAAAATCTTCTAAGGTGTTTAGTTGGGGAAAAATTAGGAAACTTAGACTTAACATTACCTACATCTAAATTTGCATATAATAGTTCATTTCTAGAATAACCCATTAATCATCTTTCGAGATAGTCCATGGATATAACCCTAAAATACCTTTTGACCTAGTAAATACATACTCATGCATTTTCTAATTCAGCACATATATATTTTTTTATGATTTTGATAGTTTTTATAAAGATACAAAGAAACAATTGGAAATACAAAATGTTAAGTATGTTCAACAAAAGAATAAAGGTAAAAATTTTAAGGAATATGAGGTGAGTGATTATGTATTGGTTTGTATCCATCTTGAGAGATTTTCTTCCACCAAATATAAAAAGTTACAAGTGAGAACTTGTGGGCCATTCAAAATTATAAGGAAACTTGATACTAATGCTTATGTTTTTGAATTTCCCCCTCACATGTTTATTAGCTTTATTTTCAATGAAGAAGATCTAATATCTTTTAAAAGAGTTATCTAACCTCCAAAGTTGCATGATGAAACTTTTGTATGAGGAGATAGAAATTATTTGTAGGAACCTATCGAGCCAACATTCTTTAAGGTGGAGAACATAATCACAATGAAGTACCCACAGATGATACTACTAGTCAGAGATTCCTAATAAGGTAGAAAGATAAACTATCAAATGAGGATGCATTGGTGAATTTAGAATAACTACATAGCTTCAATCCCAAACTTCTTGAAGACTTTCAAGATCCTAGCTCTTCGAAGAAGAATTCTTTTTAAGGCCCAAGGGAGCATATAAAAGAAGGAAAAAACCTGTAATTAGGTTACAAGCCAAAGCATAAACTCATGAGGACTTTTAGAGGATTTTATATGTGGCTTTATATTTCATGTGTTGCATTCGGTAGTAATGGGTATATTTAATCATGTGTAAGTGTTGTATTAGAGTTGTGGTTGAAAAAATGTGAGTTTATTTATTTAATTTTATAGGTGTGGGTCTAGCATCTCAGCACTGTACTTGTAGATTTTTGTGTGTGGGAACCGAGAAGTTGGTACCTTGGTGTTGGGATGTGGAACCACGATGCTAGACTATGGCTATGGCACTGTGAAATGACTGTTCTAACTTTTTTTTTTTTAATTTTTTTTATATTTTGCTCCCCAAGAGATGCATCTCTTACAGTATTATACCTATTTATACACCTATTATGACATAATGATGGACTTTTGGCTTTGTGTGCAATATTTGGAGTAAAAACTCTTTGGTTGAAGCTGGGTAGCCAGTCGTCTTGGAGCTTCGGTGATCTCTCAATATCGTTATATTTGGGTGAGTAGAACATCAAACTTCTTCTACTTCGGTGAGTGAAAGATCTTCTCCCTTTCACTTTAGTGAATGCAAGAACATTGGAGCATCTCTTTCTCCATATCCGCTATGACATCCTACTCTTTGTGAACATCCCGTCACCTCATTTGTATTATTGAAATAATAAAATAACATCATATTAGGTGCGATAACGTCTCATGATAATAAAAGTTTTTAATATTCATTATTCTTAAACAAACTAATTTTTATTTATTTCTACATGTCTCTTCTTATAAGTTGAAATGAATCAAAGAATTAAATTTTCATTTTAATTTTATAGAGATCTATATTGAGTAAAGATGGTCTAGTGTTAAGCTAACTTGAAATAATCAACAAGGCATATAGATAATGAACTTGTTGTGATCATGCCTGGTGATCTCACTGAAGAAAATGGCCCCAGTCCATACCAAGCCAGCTTGACTAGGATTTCGCTAACCCAAAACTCTTTATTGAAATAATATATTCTTCTATAATGGGGCTAGTACAATACCAATGACAACAATACACTATCATACAATGTCGTGGGTACATCCCTACCATTAACAATGTACTTTCCTACAATGGCATGAGAACAACTCCAAGTAAAAATACAATACTAAAGGAAAACAAAATAACTTATATATTTAAATTATAAATGATCAAAGACTTTTGTTACTTTCACTCCCCAAATGGCAATCCTAAAAATTTTTAAATTGTCACCATATATCTTAACACCCTTGAAATAAAATGACAAATAAGAAGATCATAATTTTTTTAAAAATATATAATTTTAATTATCCAAAAATACTTCTTATAATGAATATAGCTTTATGTAATTAACCAATCCATATATATATATATATATATATATATAAACCTTTACAATGCCAAAAATTTAATCTTAACATTCAAGAAAATTAATTTTGAATCAATCACAACGTATGATTAAGATAAACAATATTTCTTATGATTTACTCACCCAAAATTGTAAGTTAGCACTTGCAAGCAAATAATTTCAATAATTTTAGCTATTTAGCAAATATAAATTATAAATTAAATGGAAAATAATCGTATAATCAGTTGCACTAATTTCGAACAAGATTTTAGTTAATTACATTTAATTTGATCAACTTGAAAATTAAATTTTAACAAATAAAAATCAACCAAAGTAAAAAAGATTTTGGTATTTACTTGGAAAGGTTCACTCAAAAATCTAAATATATATTAACAAAGATTCAACAGAAAATAAATAATTATGTATGTATGTATTTAAATCAAAATTTTAATTAAGAACAAAGTCTAATGTTTAATAACTAAAGAACCTTACATTATATTTATATATATATATATATATATATATATATATATATATCAATTAAATAAATCAAATATTGTAGATGATAAGGTCAACAATAAATCGACCATGCATAAATTAAAATTTTTTGATTTTATTAAATATAAATTATGATTTAATATTGCTTAAGTTATGATTATTAATATAAAATTAGTTTCAAACATATATGCAAATAATATTTTAAATTAATCATATGCATCTTAATATTTATAAAATAAATCAATAATCATAAACAAAAGATATTCTATAAAACATTAATTAACATAAAATACGAATCAATTAAATTTTCTTTGAAATATTATATTTATGCATTATATGAATTTTGAAGAATTTAAAATAAATTTAGTTTAAATTATAATGAAATAATTTTAACAATTTGATTTCCTTTTTGCGCTCATAAGTAGAAATATGCAAAATAGAACCTATCTTGGGTCATCTAACTTATTCCTATAGCCCATTTTATTTGAGTTGCATTTTGATCTTGGGGTCTTTGAACTAACTCTTAAACATCATTTCTTACAAATTAATTTAATTCTTGTTCCACATCAATGATCTAAAAGTAATATTTAAAGGCTTTTTTTAATAGACTTAAGCTCAATATCATATAAAATTGCTAAATAATTTACTACATCCCTACTTTCTCTTCTAATCCTAGCATGATTAAGTCCACATTCTATATGAGAGAAAGAATATTTGTGTTGTTTTAGTTTGTGTGATGTTGACACCTTTTTGTGTTCATATGAATATATAATGTGTATGAAATTGAGATTCATATACAAGACAGTCAATGAAAATATTTCCATTCTTTCCACAAAAAATTACATCAAACATTTTGATTTGCATATGGCATGAATATATGTGAATAATATGTATAAGCAAGACATAAATGTGCTAAAAAAATCATGCCCTTTTTCACGCATTCTACTAAATGAAGTGAGGCATTGATCTAATTTAGCTTTTAAATAAGCATTTACTCTTTCTTAATTCATGATAAGCATAGATTGATATGATAAAGATTTATTTTTTTAAGTTTATCACATCCATATTTCATTGTGAAAAAATTGCATATCATGATTTATGTGCTCTCTTTCTAATATTTTATATTTCATAGCTTTTATATTTATAAGTAGTTTATTAAATTCATCAAATATCTCAAAAGAGTAAAACAAAAAAAAAAAGACTTCTCTGATAGTCATTAAGCATAAGTTCTCTTCCTCCTTTGAAGAGCCAATGCTTGTTCCATCAAATTATGGATTAGCTGACAAAGTCCTTCTCTTCTTTGTAAAGTGCTTTTCTTCTTCTTATTCTTTTTCTTTTTATAGTCATATTTTTTATTTTATTTACAAGTTATGGACATTTTCCTTTTACATGGCTAGATTTTTTACAATGGTGACATATAATTCCTTGACCTACCAAAAAACTTTTTACTAAAAAAAATTTGAATTTTTTATTTGGCATACATTTCATATTTCTATCTAAGTAGAATTATATGTCTTTGTCTCACTAAATTTAATTACTTTTAATTGCATTGCATTTCATTGGAAATCATATTAAAATTTTATAATTCAATCTTTGATTTTTATGTTCACTTAAGATAATGCAATGTTAAATTTAAGATAGATTTTGTATTTAAGATAGAAATTGATTAACTAGGCAACATACAAAATAGTTCTTATTCATGAATCAATATATTTATGTTAGTACAAATTATCTCACTTGTACCATCATATGTGAATGTTTCAAATTTCCTTAGTTGCACTCAACAAAGAAAGTCTCATAAACAACAATATAAAGTATTATATAATTTAGCAACTAATTAATCTAATTCTCTTTCAAATGTAGCCCATTTATCAAATCTTTCTCAATTTTAATTCGATTTACATTTGTAGTGTGTGTATGCAATAATAATAATTTCTTTTTTAAATTGGGGGAGTATAACCCCAATAACAATAATATATTCTACTACTGAGTTCAATCCCATCCAAAAATATAATGCAAAAAATAAAAAACTTGTCATTTTGAATAACAACTCATTTGGCATTTACTACTCTCACACACCAACTAGTAATCTTACAAATTTTAAAATGATCATCTTACAAATTAGATAATCTTGCAACAAAATGACAAACAAGAAGTACATAACTTTTATTAATAAAATGTAAATTAAATTATCTTAAATGATATGTGCAATGAATATGACTAGTTAAGCAATCAAGATGTTAATGACTTTCGAATCTATATATTATTTCTACAAGTTTAATAAAATTATTTTTGAAATACTCACAATGTATGCCTATGATAAAAAAAAATTAATATGATTTACACACGCAAAATTTGTATGTTAGCACTTGAAAACAAATCGTTTTACCAAATAAAATTTAATATTAGTTGTCATATATATATATATATATATATATATATATATATATATATATATATATATATATATATATATATATATATACACTAAAATTATAACTTTTAAGTTGGTAAATTATAATATTATTTACCGAAATCTAGTTTTGAATTATTGTAATTGATCATATCAATGTTATCCAATACATTTATCTCTTAATACTTGTTAAAATTAATATTGATATGCTCAAATACAATAAGACATAACTAGATTTTGGTAAATAATATTATATTTAATCAACTCAAAAATTATAATTTTAGTGAAAAATATTTTAATTTTACTGAATAAAAATCGACTTAAATATAAGAAAAATAATTTTTTTAAAATTACATGAAAAAATTTTTACAAAATATTTATGTAAATGATTACAAATATTCAGCACTATATATATATATATATATATATATATATATATATATATATATATATATATATATATAATGTGCGTGTGTGTGTGTTTATGTATGTATGTAAAAAATTTGCTTTAATTAAAATAAAATTTAATATTTAATAACTAATATATCTAAATCAAATAAGCATAATATACATAAACAAAATTTGTATTTTTAAAAGGTTTTTATTTGACTTCCAATATAATAAAAAAACTTTATTCTAAAATGTGTAAATTCAAAAAGATAAATTAAATGAGTTAATCAGTACAATTTTTTGTTGATTACACATAAGATTAAAACATGAATACTTGAAAGTAAAGAAAAATTGAACGGATAATTTGTAAATAGAAAAAATGTCTAATTTGATTCATGCAAAAAATATCATTTGAATAACCTTATGAATGAAAGTAAAATACTCTTTCAATTAAATACAAAAACTCTAAGAAAAATTATGAAAAAAGAAGATATTACTCAAGAATAAATGAAAAAATATTGATGTAATCCAACCCTTGAATTAATCCTCTCTAGTTTCATAGAACAAATTGTTTGAAGGAAAAGCGTGGAGATAAAGAGAATTTGCTTTGAATGATCACTTGAAACTCACTTGAAAAAAAAAAGGATTGGAATTTTCACACCAGAGCTATGTGCTCTAGATTTCTGGGAGATTTGTTCATGTGTTGCTACCACACACACTTATGGTTAAAGCAATGAAATTAAATTTTAAGCAAATTCTAAAGGTAATCTCATCTAAATCAATGAATTTTTTAGCACATTGATAAATTCAGCTTTTAAATCAGTGGCTTACTACCAAGATTTTAGCCAAACGGACAAATGCATTTGTCCAGCCAATATTTTTTGCTAAAGAATATATTCAGCTATGACCCTATAACCAAAATGATAAGTTAACTCCTTATTTATGATTTTATAGCTTTCTTCTTTCCCTAGCTTCAAATATCTTTGTTCAAACCATTAAATAAGAAGTTGAATTGGGATTTAGACATAGGAAATCTTGAGCACTCAAACCGGTAACTTGAATGATCTTGTTAAGTCCCATAGCTTCTATTTCTAGATTTTATGGATTCTTTTTTGTTCTCTTTCATTGTTTTTTTCTTTTTCTATTTCTTACTCTATATGCTCATGAATCTTGTTAATTTCATTTAGTTTTCACTGATGAATTTAGATTCAACAAATTCGATCATTTCGGAAATGCATTAACGAGGTAAAAAATTTGTGAAGAAAATTCTATTTTATTGAATGAATGGGGCTACTGGTTTTTTTTAGCTAGGACTACTGATTAGGAATAAATAAAACCGAAAAGAATTTTTCTATATTTGGCCTCTTCTCTCTTCTTTACTTTATTAGTTTCATAAAAAAATTATGATTTTCAACAAAACAAGAAACAAAATGGCTAATAAAATAATAAAAATAACAACGAAGGCCACTAACAAAATTCCACATTTTTGCCGTCCTAATATGTGGTGGGTTGTTATATATCAAATTCGCCACTAATATTTTAAATGTAGAAATTTAAACCTAAATTCTCGACTGTTGACAAAGTTATTATTGGCCTACATCCTTGTGTTTGGCTTATATAAATTCTCCCCACTTCTACGTATGAAGGCAGGAAGAAGAGAAAGGAATTCTATTGCTTTTTAGCTTGCTCAAGCACATGAGTTTTGAGAAAGTTGAATAGGAATTTAGAAGTATCCAACTCCTCCTCCTCATCTTCTTCCCCGGTTGCTGTAAATTCTTTCCTCTCTTTTCTTTAGAAATGGCTCACAATCCATGGGCTTTGACAGCGGGCATTCTAGGTCAAGTATAAAATAAATGTACTTTGATTAATGTTTGTTGAAACATCTTTGTGCAACTTCGGTAACTCGACGATAGATCTGGACTGTACTGAAAATTCGTTGTAAACCAATAATTTTATTCCCCCAAAACTTCATACGCAGTTTTTTAGTCAGCCGTAACTCTATAATCAATAGTAGTGAAATTTTCTTTTTAAATTGGTCGAGTAGGTAATATTAATTCTTCCCATGGAATTTCGGAGTGTCTAAGACTTGCCATACTAATTAATAAGGCATTATTTAAATAAGCCAGTGAATGTAAACCCATGCTATAATTTCAGTGATAGCTCCATCTTTTCTTGGATATATATAATAAGAAAGCCCAACTGAATAGATTCTGCTCAAGCGGAGCTTAATTTAAGATTTTCTGCTGATCATGGAAGACTTGGTTCCTCATTGTTTAGCCTATCTAAGGTGTGAACATAAAAATTATGAAGTACCTTAAACTTATCAAATGAACTTTTTCTTCTATATGCTTTATTTATTTCATATCAAATTTACAAGCGGCTGCTTTCCAACATATTTCAGGTGTAATATATTATTTAAAAACTCTCTCAGAACTGCGCTTAACTCTTCAATTTTCCTTCACTTAAAGTTATTTCACTCATCTATGTTCCACTTTTTTTAGCGTGTTACTAACAAATATGTCTCTATTGATTGCTAATTCCAGGAAATATTATCTCATTTATGGTGTTCCTTGCTCCAATGTAATGCCATACTCGATCCCTTTATAGTTTTTGTTTGCTCCTTATAGACTCTTTATGTAGTAAGAATAAATCATCTCCAATTTTCTTATATTTATGTATATGCAGCTCAACATTTTATCGCATTTACAAGAAAAGATCAACTGAGGGGTTTCAGGCCGTGCCTTATATCGTGGCTTTATTCAGTGCCATGCTGTGGCTTTACTATGCATTTATCAAAACTAATGTCATTCTACTTGTCATCATCAACTCCATTGGCTGCGTCATTGAAGCCATCTATATAGCCATTTTCCTCGCATATGCACATAAGAAAGCACGGGTACATTACTTTTGCTTCATGATTCTTGTTCCTTTTTTTTTGGCTGGTACTGAATAATTGAAGCCCGATCATTAGGTGTCATGAGAGAAGTGGGTTTTTCTCGCCTCTTTTTTTCGCATTACATTGAATAATTTGGCTTCGGGCTTATAAGGGCAGCTTATCAAACATTTTTTTATTATGAAAATATCATCTTGGAAACTAAGTTAATTGTAATCAAATAATATAACTTTCAGGTTTATGCGGCAAAAATAATCTTGTTATTGGACGGAGGACTTTTCTCTGCAATAGTTCTATCCACTATAGCTCTTGCCAAAGGCGATGCACGGGTAAAAGTGGTCGGATGGATTTGTGTAGGATTTGCAGTGTGTGTCTTTGTTGCTCCTTTAAGTATTATGGTGAGAATAAAGTACACAGTACATAATGTTATGAGTGAATGATTTCAGTCATTACATTTTTAACTAGAATGCCAATTTTTATATATGTTTTTAAATAGAAAGTATTTCATTTTTTTTTTATTTGGAGAATAAGGTCAAAGTATTTTATTCTTGATTATATATTCTTCCAATATTTTTGCTAATAATAATTCAATTATTTTTTTTGGGTGATTTTACAGAAGCTAGTCATAGCAACAAAAAGCGTGGAATTCATGCCATTTAATCTATCATTCTTTCTCACCATTAGCGCTGTCGCATGGTTCTCCTATGGACTGCTTATTAAGGATCTATATGTAATGGTAAGTGGTTTAAAAAAATATATCAGGAAACTCTACAACTTTTCGATGTCATTGGAGATAGATAATCTCCGTTAGAAGACAAATACTTGAAAAGTAGACGACATACATTTAAACGAATCGAGATATAGACATAGACTCAAAATTTGGTATTTCTGTGTAAATAAATATCCTCAAATTTTCAGCATTTATTTCCTAAATTTAATCATTTATTATTCCATTGTTAGATATATCTTATTAGTTTAGTTATTTTAAATAAGCTATACTTCTGATAACAACTTATAACATAATGAAAAAAACCTTTATATACATGTATGCAATTTGATGTGATCCTTGTATATTGGTTGTACAGCTTCCAAATGTGTTAGGCTTCCTGTTTGGATTACTGCAAATGATTCTCTATGTAATGTACAAGAAGTCAAATGAAGGTAAAAAAGATGAGAAGGAAGCAGTGAAGAAGAGCATACCAATCAAAACGACGTCCATTGATGATGAACAGAAGATAAATACTGATGAGTGGACAAAACAAGTGAAGGACAACAAGGAAAATAATAACATGACGCCCGTCTAAACTTATACCAGTACTTTCGAAGCCACTTTGAAATTACTGCTGTCATTCCCTATAGCTTGCACCTAAAGCTTTTTATTTTATTTACGTGTTTATGGCATAATGTATGCTTATCCATCTTTTTTTCGTTAAGAAAGGGTTGTGGTCCTACATCAATAAGAGTAATGATATATATATATATATATATATATATACTCCAAAAAAAAATCTAAAGAACTTCTGATTTTTATTTCAAGATTAAGTGGATTGCTCCAAGCGTATATGAAAATGTGCGTATTTTTATAAGCAATGTATCTTTTATAAATAATCACATATAATGGTTTTGATTGTGAATTAAGGTGTCAATGCTAACTTGTTGTTCAGTATATTTTGCATATTTGGCTACTTAATTTTATCATGGGGATGTAGTTCATTTGAAAATATTCTTTGTTGTTCTATTAATTGTTGCAGTTGCTTCATAAATTATAACAGCTAGTGAAATATATGGAGAAGATGCTCTCCCCCTTTCATAGGAGATGATCAGACAGACATGTATAGAGAGAGAGAGAGAGAGAGAGAGAGAGATGGAGATAATATATTGAATTCATGAAGATTGGCGGAAATCACAATAATAATTTTTCTTCTGAAATTTTGAATATTCTGCTGATGATATTTTAAAAAGTAACTTATATAAAGTTTTTTGTATAAAAAATAAGCAGTGAAATTGAACATAGCATGCCAAACACTAGTTAATTAAACTATTAAACTTGATATGAGGCCGAAAGTAACAAGCTCACAACCAAGTTAGAGCCGATAATACACTGGTGACTTGGTCAAACATCCTTGAATGTAGAGGACAGGGTCAATATCCCACCATTATTAGATGAATGGACTATCAATAGACTGTCAAAAATGACCACCATTAGTTAATAAACCTACAAATAAATCTAGCTAGCAATAATTAACCGTTTAGTACCTCTAAAAGTTGCAAATTATAGCATAATTAATTTAACTCTTCTTGTATGATAATCACCATAATATATTTTATATAGAAGCCTTTTTCTACATTTCAAGATTTCATCAGAACCTAAATCTCCTTAAATCATTAATCAAATTCCTTAGGTAGCTCCATGTTCAAACAACCAGAGATGGATTAACTTAGAAGAGTCCGCATGGTGACTTATATTGTCATTCCCTTTTTTTAAAGAATTGAATATATAATGTAAGCATTCTTCTTTTTATCATGCCATTATGATTTATCTTTTAATATTTTTGACATGCTCACTATATATTCCATTTTTAATACTTTGCAGAGTTGATTATGTTGAACTTCTATTTGCAGCAGGCCAACTTTGGACATCCTATTGAGTTTTATAAGACATATACTAGCTTAGATGACTTTAATTATGACCCTAATCCCACTTGCATGGAACTAGGAACCATTCATATCAGTTATGTAACCTACTTAGTTCAAGTTGCATTAGTTAATCAAGTAAGGCCTAAACAAAAGCACAACTAACCAATAATGATCTAATGCTAGTTGATAGATGTGTTGGCCTCATTTTTGAAATTAGATAAGAAAAATTAAAATAAAATTATAATATTCATAGGAGGCTTAATATGATAAATTTCCCAAAATTACCAAAATCTTTATTAAAATTAAAATACTCCAAAATCAAAAGTAATCACCCAAATCGCCTTCCCTTGAGCCCAATTTAACCCAAGACCATTTTAGAGTCAAGTGGACCAAGTTTGGACCATTGACATATCCAATTTAAGTAAATGGTCTGATTTGGTCCAATTCAATCCAAATTCAACATTAAATTCCAAACTCATCTAGATGACTTGAGATTGTTTCTTAGATTATTTAAGAGACTTTGACCACTAATTTACCAAGGTTAATCAAGTTTACTCTAGTTAAGTTAGTGGGCCCCACATAATAAAATAATTGGTTTTCTTCAATAATTTTGTTCTAATAATCTCAATCATTATGAAGGGTAATAGAAACCATGCTTGAAGTAACGCCAAGCACTAAAATCATTTAGTCAAGCCCTTTGACCCACATTAAGGATATTTTGAGTTTTTATTCAATTAAGATCAAGCCAAAAATAATGGAATTGACTTTAGCATTTCATAAACAGTTTAAAAGGCACTCTAGGGATGAATTTGAATCCAACTAAATTCAAAATCTTAATAAATCATTAATGATTTAATAATGGTGTTTTTATTCAGTTTAATCAAATTTAAATTGCAATCAATCAAATTTGGTTTAAATACTCTTCAAATACATAATTGACATCCTCAAATCAAAAATGAATTCAATTAAGCCTTAAATGATTCAAATGATTAATTTACCTATAAATGACCCATTAAGGTCATTTAAGATTCAACTCATTCAAAATAATTTCAATGATAACTATATTTAGGTTGATTTCATCATTTTATTAGAAATAACCATTTAGTCAAAATCAAACAAAATAGGTATTCAAATAAATTTAGAAATCCTATGACAAGTTAACAACCCATCAAAATTATTTAAATTGAAAAATAAACTAATTCAATTTCAATACAACTTGGTTGAAACATTACTTATAAGGTGGTTACCTATTGGACTAGATCCAACCTTATTATTCAAGTCAAAAGTTGAAATAATTCAACCAAGATAGCAAATTCACCTCGTAAGCAAATTCCAATCATACAAAAGTCTGGCTTAGCCATCTATAGACTTTTCTATTATATCTTAACTATTTTTAAACAGCAATCAAAATCCATTAGATTAATAGCCATGGATTTCCAATGTGGATACTTCTTAGTTTAGCTCTAACTAGCTAAATTATTGTAGATGATTTTGGCCAATTGGTAAAGGCTTAATGGACTATCCAAAACTATTGTGTGGCTAAATTTTCTTATATAACCCTTGATATTGCTAAAAATACCTGATGGGGGTGGGCGTTCTATCTCTTAGAGAAATTGAGAAAACTTGGGTATTGGAGGTGAGGAAAAAAGACATGTTGGATAATTAGTGCTCCCACCAAGGATTATCAAGATTTGGCCACCAAGCTCTCGAAACACAAGAATAAATCAAATAGTTTGTAATTGCCAAAAAGATTTTCTTCATTCTAGTAAAGGGGGCTATTTATATCCATTAGAAGGATCTTTCGAAAGAAAAGAATTCAAAATATGGAGATAAAGGTGAGTGGGCACATTAATGTGAAGCATTAAATTACCTTATTATTTTATGTCATCCACCCATTACACATGCTATAATTTTATATGGATTCAACAACCTCACATGCCATGCTTTGAATTTTTAAATGCAAAATTTCAAACATGGAGTTTCTAGAAAAAAATTAAATTACATAAATAAAAAAAGTTGAAATCATAAATGGGTCTTAACAGGCTAATGGTCTAAGCCTTCTTCTTTCTTGAATTTTCTTGAGTTTTAGCTTGAGATCTTGTAAATGGACCTTGAGCTCTAATTTTTGGATCCTCATGATATTCTACATCAACTCCCTTGGGCTCAATTGAACTCTACTCCGTAGAGTTGAAATCTAAGAAGTCTTCTACTAATTATAGGGCTAAAGTCTCCAAATCAGTGCGGGTCAATCATGTGTCTTCAATTGGTGGCTTATTCTTCCAATAAACTAGAAAACGATGTTCAAAAGCTGGATTAGTGGGTGCTTCCTTGGTGATAATATAGTCAACTTCAAAGAAAGAGGGCTTACGCAAGAATGCGATATCCTACTAAAGAGTTAGACTGAACAAGTGGAGGTTTGCTAATTCCTTCATATGATAGAATATCTTCAATATTAATAAATGGATGAGTGAGCATATCAGCAGCAGATCAAGGTCATAAGAATTAGTTCCAATTTTCTTAAGAATTTGCAATGGGCCACAAGCTCGTGCATGTAATTTCTTATATTTAGTAGTTTGATAATGCTCAGGCCGAATGTGAATAAATACATAATCACCTTCTTTATATTCTTTCGTTGAACGATTATGATTTTCCTTAGAAGAATAGTTTTCATTACTTATAGTAATTTTCTTTCTTATAGCTTCATGGAGGCTTTAAAAATCTTTACCAAATGAGAATGCTGCATCAACAAATACATGAGATGGTAAGTTTACTACATCTATTGGTCATCGTGGGTTTTGACCATAGACTATCTCAAATGGTGGTTTTTTGTAGTTCTAGAAAAATATTATTATAGGCAAATTGGTAAATGTAAATCTCAATTTCCTAAACTTTTGCCTACTAAGCATCTAAGCAAATTTCCTAAGATGCGATTAACTACTTCAGTTTGTGGGTGAAAGGCAGCAAAAAATTTTAATTTAGTACTCAATAAGTTTCATAATATTTTCCAAAAATATGAGACAAACTTAACATCTCTATCAGACACAATGATTAAACGGAGACCATGGAGTCGCACTATTTCCTTAGAAAAATAATTTGTCTATACAAGAAGCATCATTTATTTTTGAACAAGATAAAAAAATGAGCCATTTTTGAGAATCTATCCACTATAACAAAAATGCTATCATGTCCTCGAACTATCCTAGGTAATCCTAGAATAAAATTCATTGATAGGTCTTCCCAAGGCTTATAAGGAACATGTAAATCAGTGTATTATCCAAACCTTTGTTTGATCGTTTTAGCTTGTTTACAAATTAAACATTGAGCCACTAATTTTTGAACATCTCATTTTAATGAAGGCCAATAAAATTATTTTCTAATAAACATATGGTATTATCCTTTCCAAAATGAACAGCTACACCTCCAACAAGTAGCTCGATGATAAAAAATTCTCTATGAGAAGATCGACGAATGTGTAGTTATTTTCCTTTATATAAATATCCATTTGTTAACAAGAATGTTCCTTGTAAAGTAATTGGTTTATCTAAGTGTTCAAGTGAAAGTTGGGGCACACAATATAATCATCTTTAATTATATTAAATCCTGGGATTCTCAATTCTAAAGAGGAAATCATTAGGTTTATCTTGGAATATTAGTATGTTTATTCTCAATTCCAAACTTATGCTTTTGAATAAAAGAATAGTCTTGTAAAAATTCAACCCATTTTGCATGCCTATGACTTAATTTTTGGTGAGTATTAATGAATTTTAAGGCATGATGATCAGAATTAAGTATAAATTCTCTATGTAAGAGATAGTGTCGCCAATGCCTTAAGGATTGAATTACAACATAAAACTCTCTATTAAAAGTGAAATATCGTTGTTTGGATTCATTTAACTTTTCACTAAAGAATGTGATAGGATGATTCTCTTGACTTAAAATTCCATCTATCCTAATTCTTGAAGCATCGCATGTCACTTTAAAGGCTTTAGGAAAATTAGGAAGCTTAAGGATTGGTGTAGAAGTGATAAAAACTTCAATTTACTTTAAGGCTATTTGTGCATTAGGAGTCCAACAAAATTTCTCTAATTTTAGTATATCAGTTATCGGAGAAAAAATGGTACTAAAATTCATGATAAATCTCTAATAAAAAGTGGCTAATTCATGGAATCTTCTAATTTCAATAAAACTTTTGGTGATGGCCAATCTAAAAGATTGATTTTACTTTAGAAGGACCAGGTTTAAGTCCAACAGTGGATATAATAAAGCCTAAAAAAGATTACCTCAGCTTGCAAAAAGAAACACTTTTTTAAATTAATATATAATTTCTCTTGTCTACATATTTTAAAGACTTTTTGTAGGTGTTGTAGATGCTCATTTTCACTTAGACTCAAAATTGGAATATCATTAAAATACACCACCAAAAATTTACTTATATATGGCTTGAGAACAATATTCATTAATCTAATAAATGTGCTAGGAGCATTTGAAAGTCCAAAGGGCATGACATGCCATTCATAAAGTCCATCACAGGTCTTAAAAGCTATTTTCCACTCATCTCTTGATCTAATCTTAATTTGATGATATCCACTTTTTAGAACAATTTTTGAAAAAAAATTTGCTCGTGAGATTAAATCTAACATATCATCTAATCGGGCAATAGGAAACCTATACTTGATAGTAATTTTATTTATTGCCCAACTATCAACACACATTCTCCATATTCCATCTTTCTTTGGAGTTAATAAAGTTGGGACTACACAAGGGCTAAGACACTCTTGAATAAAACTCTTTTTTAATTATTCCTCAACTTATCTTTTAATCTCAACATGCTCAGTAGGGTTCATCCTATAATGTGGAAGATTAGGAAGTTGAGAATCGGGTAAGAACTCAATAACATGTTGAATATCTCTTAGAGGAGGTAGCTCATCAAGAAGCTCATTAGGTGCAATATCTTTAAAATTAGAAAGAATGCAAGAGATCACAGTAGGTAAGTGAGTCTCATTATAGTCTGGTATGACTTCTTTTACATGTAATAAATGAAGGAGAAATAGATTAGAAAATTATTTTCGTAAAGCTCCAAAACCTATTGTTTCTATCTTTGGGGGAAAGAAGAATAGATGTTTTAAAGCAAGAATCAAAAATGGTAGTATTAACCCTAATAGTAGGATTTTCTATGATAATTAATTGAAGTTTTATATTTTTATTCAATAGAGGCTTAAGTTGCAAGTCAGAAGTTATTTTGTATGGTGCTATGTAGGGTGTTTTTTCTACTGGCTTTATTGGTAATAGTTTAATAGTCTTATTATTATGTTTAAAAATATAAGTATTTTCCCTACCATAATGCATAACATTCATATCATACAACCAAGGTCATCCTAAGAGAATATGAGCAATGTCTATAGGGAGAATATCACACCAAATTTGGTCCTCATAGCTTCTTATTCTAATTAGAACTAAACATTGATTGGTGATGGGAAGAGATGTTTGATTTACCTAGCTAGCATGAAATGGTTCAAGGTGAGGTTCAGATTTTAGGTTGGCTCGAGTTAAGGTGTGTGTTGAAATGACATTCATAGTACTCCCTCCATCTATAATTAACCTACATCTCTTTCATTACATAAAACATACATGCTAAAAATGTTCTTTCTCTTCCAATCTTCTACCACATTTTTAACTGCAGTAAGACAACTCATCACATTAACATGAGAGTCATTAGTTAATTCTAATTCTTCATCAAATAATGGGGTGTCATCATAAACTTCTTCTAGATTATCATCTATTGGATTTTCAACTTCTTCTAAAAATAAGATTTGAGCCTTACATTGATTTTTGATATAACCATTTTTATGATATTTAAAACATAATACTTCCCTAGTGCTCTTAGAGCTACCTTCAATTGAAGTTTTAGGCAAAGGGGTCAGGCCATTTGGATGGGTGGGTTTATTAATAAATCTATGGGATGAAATGGAAGGTACTTGGCTTTTAGTTTTAGTGATAGAAGTAGATTTCTTTTGTTGTTCAACCAATAAAGTATAATGAATTGCTTCCTCTAGTGATTGTGGGTCAAATAATTCAATTTCATTTTTAATGTCAATCCTAAACTCAATAACAGATTTATTTGCCAATTGTCAATCATTATCAGCACAATCAGTTCTAGAAAATAAAACTTCAAAAGTATTCAAGTATTCAATTACATGATGATTACGTTATCTCAAAGTTAATAATTGACTATGTAGTTTCTTATCATGATGCCTAGGATAGTATTTTGATCTTAACATTTCTTTCATTTCTATCCAAGTGAGGTTTGTCCTTCCTAATCCTTGATCTTTAGCTAAAGTATTTTTTCAATAAATTTTGGCAATTCCTATCAATTTCATTTTAGTAAAAGTAACTCTTTGAAAATCATCCATTTTATACCAATCAAAGAAGTCGTCCATTTGAACTAACCAATCAAGAAATTTATTTGGGTCATGTATACCATCATAAGTTGGGGCTTCTACTTTAACTCTTTGAGATGGATCATTAGAGTCTTCTATAGTCTTAATAATTTTCCCTTCCACCATTTTTTAGCAATTGGTGGTCTTCTAATGTGGTTTTTCTATGGTTTGGATATGAATCTTCTTCATCTATCCCCACATTGGGGTGTTGGAGGAGTTGGTACTCTATTATTTTGTAGATGAGCTATAAGAGTTTGCATTTGTTCTTTAAGTTCTTGCATTTGATTCTTACTTTCTTTTAATATTTGTTGAGTTTTTAATTCATTGTCATGGATCCTAAGATCTAAAGCATCAACTAATCTAGTCAAATTTTCCACTTGATCCTGAAAGAAAGATTTTGGTGCCATGAAATTTTCTTTAAAAAGAAAAAAATAAGATATATGAAATGGGATCAAAGAAAAATGAAAGAAAATAAGCAAGTATAATATAATGGTGTAAACAAGTGAAATTTTAGGCTAAGAGAACTTCCAGGTGAGGAGGGTGGTACAAGACCACTTAAATCCCAAGCTCTCCTTAGACAGTTTAGGTCTTTTTGACAAAATTCTAGTTAGCTTCTAAAATCACTAAGTTCAATACACTTATATTATTATGCATGCAATTTTTTAATGAAATAAAAGAAATGCTCAAATTTATCAAGCCTCTTTTTTTAAGAAAATAAGTTATCATAAGTTAATCGGAGAAACTTTTAAAATTAACATAAACAACAACAAAGATAATAAAGCAAGTAATTAGATTTTGATTTGCACTAAAGGCTAGGTTGTTTTTAAAGTGAAGCACTACCTCACTAAGGTGTTCGCGCAAGTTCACACAATCGAAAAATGATTAAATTTTATAATGGAGCTTACTAATTGGAATTTCATGCTATCACATTAAACTTGCAAGCAATATATATCTTTTCAAGCTACTAATATGTATTTAAACTATCATATAAATAAATTAATTAACCTCACAAGTCCATGAAAAACTCACAAGTTTGAATACAAGTCTACCACTTGAGATGCTCCCTTTGATGAAGCAAACTTTTGACCTAATTTGCTCATTCCAGGCTTCACGCTGATACCAAATTTGGCTGGGGTGAGCATTCTATCTCTTGGAGAAATTGAGAGAACTTGGGTATTGGAGGTGAGGAAAGAAAACTTGTTGGATAACCAATGCTCCCACCAAGGATTGCCAAGATTTTTCCACCAAGCTCTCAAATAATAAGAATAACTCAAATAATTTGTAATTGCTAAAAGATTTCCTTTATTCTAGTAAAGGGGGCTATTTATAACCATTACAAGCATCTTTCAAAAGAAAAGAATTCAAAATATGGAGGGAAAGGTGGGTGGCCACATTAATGTGAAGCATTAAATTGCTTTATTATTTTATGTCGTCCACTCATTTCACATACTATTACTTTATGTGGATTCAACCACCTCACATGTCATGCTTTGAATTTTTAAATGCAAAATTTCAAAAATGGAGTTTCTAAAAGAAAATTAAAAATTATATAAATAAAAAAAGATGAAATCATAAAATGGGCCTTAATAGGCTAATGGGCTAAGCCTTCTTCTTTCTTGAATTTTCATGGGCTTTAGCTTGAGATCTTGTAAATGGACCTTGAGCTCTAATTTTTGGATCCTTGTGATGTTTTACATCAATACCTCACTTGTTTAGTTTATAAATAACCTTTTTTTTAAATACATGTGGGCTTATTTTTTTGCACTAGAAACATCCACTTGAGCTTTAGTTACCATACCCAATCTTCTCCTGACTTAATTATTCACTCAAACCTCGCTGAAGACCAAGCATAAATGATCTCCCCTTGACTTTAAGCATCTTGAGCATTCAAATCATTTAAATCATTGCAACCAATGCTAAGATTGTTTCTCAAATCCAAAATATACCAAGAGTCCTTTCATTTGAGCTTAAGCTACAAAAAATAAGGTATGCATCAACGTATCTATAATATATCCATTACTTCATACTTTACGAAGTGAACCTGAGAGTTGTGAGGATCACACCATTGGATAAATACCATATGTGAAGTTGAAGCTTTTCAGTGTTTTAGATTTGGAAAATTTTTCATGGATATCTAAGATCAATGGCATTTCAATGGATGACTATTAGTCATTGCTTGCAAAAGAAGAATATTCTTGGATTATCTGATTTGTGGGTTTGGATATTGGATCTAATCATGAAACTCATTACCCATGGACTAGAAACCCATTCTATTATGTTTTCCATGCTCAAAGTCTACATGTGCTAGGTTTTATTTTGTGGGTCTAATGAGCATCAATAAAAAGAAAGAGCTTTGAAAAGATTTAATAATCATGTAAGGTAAATTAATGAGTAAAAAAAATATAAATAAACTTCAAAAAAATCAAGAAAATATATCATAATTAAAAATTTTGATTATGCCTTCTCTAGAATCATAATTCAAAAAAAAAATAAAGAAAAATGAAAGATCTAATTTACTTCGAGTAATTCAAGTGTAATTAAAAAAAAGTGACATTAAATGTTAAATTAAACTTAAAATTAAAATCAAAATATTTTCATAATTTCATAAATAATTCTAAGAGGTACTTCCTACCTCAAAGAAGTACTTTGGATAATATTTTTAATTTGTTTTAAGAAGAGAACATAAAATCATAAATAAAAATTAATTAAATAAAAATAAACATTGTAATATTCAATTAAAATAATTTGAAGGTTTTATATAATATATCTCATTCCTTCCAATAAAGGATATATTTTTAATGCCTAGGTGGTGATGTTCGCTTACTTATAAACTTTACTTGTTATCATACAGTTTGAAAGCTCTTAAATAATTGAGACCTTAAGTAAATAAAATTCAAATAAAAAATTTAAATCAATAATCAATTAAATTAAAACTATCCTTGGCTAAATTGAATATCAAATTAAAACCTAGGAAATTAAAATATAAGAAAAAACATAATAGGCAAACACTCGCACAACGTAACACACACTAGATGCTTGGTAGGACACAACCCTTAAACCATTAGCATAAAATGATTTTTCTTATTTTATTGATGTGATGCAATATTTTTTTAACATAGTTTTGTCATGCCTATAGAACTTTATCGTAGTTTTGATTAATGGTGTTTTCTAGAGGTGTTCAAGCTTAAAAAAGGTATTACTATGATGTGATTGTGAATGTTTAAAATTAATTTGATTTATTGTAGGTGATACTCATAAGAATATTTCAAAATGCTTTGAGGCCCTTGAACAATAGGGAATTTTGAGGTGTGTTGAATGTTGTTTAAAAGTTTTTTTTAAATGTAATCTATTGGACAAACCTTAATTTTATAAGGTGGTGCTCTATTTTTTTAATCTTTAAAATTTAATTTTTAGGGTCCTAAGAAGTCCTATAAGCATGTGAGATTTTAGAGGACCATAATAAGAAAATAGGGATGATCCATAAAATTGTGAGGCCATACGAAGGGAGAGGGCCTATTAGCTGAATATATAAATTGTGGGTCTTGGCTATGCTTCAACGATCACTTTTCTTTTTTGTATTATATTTCATAGACCCAGCCATATTGGCTACTCTTTTGTTATTTTATAAAATGTTTAAACTACTTTGAATGTATGTTTACTTTTACTGCATTATAGAATGAAATGCATTGTTCAATTCTAATATGTTCTCTATGGTCATTATTAATTGCTTGGATGAGTCACGATATATTTAATGATAATTTTTTTATTAATTTTAAAAGTAAATGACTTAAGATTAAAATCTAGTAGGTTGTAGATTATGTGATCATAAATGTATTGATATTATTTCTTCTCTTTATTTTAGAGCTCTATCTTCATTGCAAGAATAAGGCCACCTAACATTTGAGGTTGATAGCCACCTAAAGAAGATATGTACCATTAAGTTGGGCTAGAATTACTACATGGCATTTGCATTGCAAAGTGGAATTTTGTCAATCAAATTAGATTAAACTATAAAGCATTTTACCCAAGAGCATTACCCTACATTTTTAGATTTGGCATTTAGGTTTTAGGATTCTTCTTGATAAACAATAGCCTTACCATAGCTTAGATTTTCTTGTACTTGGACATCAAGCTTTTAAAGTGATTAGTTGAGTTAGTTTGTATACTTATTTAAAAAAATGATTGTTAGATTTGCATTGTTTCATCTTTTGGTGAACTAAAATCAATAAGAAGTATTGCATATCATTACTCTACTTTTGAGCAACTCTTTGATAATAGTTCTCACCTTAGTTTAGTTTCTAATGCAAAATAATGTATGCTTATTACTTTTAATTGAGCTTACATTTTACAAGAAGAATAATTGTAAAGTTTATTAAGATATCATCAAAATTTGGAAGGCCCAATTATGAAAATTCAAGAAAAAGCCCGAGAACTTCAAGATACTAAAGCAAGGAAGGTCCAATTATAAGAGTGCAAGAAAGTGCCCAACAAGAGCCAATTTATGGCCCATCATAAGAGCCTAATCAAAAAGAAATAATAAGATTTTGTTTTTTATTATTTAAATTTCAAATATATATTCTAGAAGTTGTAAATTTTGACTTTGTAAATAGATATGGGTTGACCATTACTAAAATAATAAAAATAAAATGATTTGGTCTATATCAAAAGCCTTCACTTTTTTGACATATTTATAGTATTATACTAAAAAATTATTAGCCCCAAATTTCTAATAAAATGAATAAATAACAAAAATTCAAATACCAAAATTTAGTGTTAAACCATATAATAGTTGGTGCACTATTGAGCTACTTAGTACAATATGTTCCCTATATTCCTTCCATTAGCCTCTCAAAGAGAAGTGTTCCTAAATTTGAGATTATCAAATTTCAACTTTCAAAAATATCAATCCTAGAAATAAACATTGAAAATTCATAAAAAAATTTTAGCACTATTTTAATCGAAATTATCTCTAAGAGTTAATGCTTTTAAGATGTAAATAACTATAATGGCTTTCTACTGTTGAATAATTATATTTCAAAATCAAACCAAAAATTAAAATCTAGTTAAAGAAATTTTTAAGATTCCAAACCACGCAAACTTTGAAAATCTTTTCATATTATTATATTTGAATCCATAATAGAATGATATTTTTTATCTCTCAAGAGAGTGAATCATTATGTATATTGCATTTAATTCAATAATGCTTTTTTAATTATTTTATTCATTGATTAGAATACAAATAGTATTTCTAAATTTTAACATAATGTATTATCTTTAATGCCATACAAGTTCATTCAAATAAATTTTAATTTTAAAGTTTGTGAGGTTCTCCTAAATTTTTTTACAAATTATTTTTTGGCAACTTTGCTGGGTATAGTTTTTTCTTTCCATCTTTATACCAATAGATACCTTACTCATTTTATTATTGGGTATGGGTTACAAACATCAAAACTTTAGAAACTTCTATTAACCGAGAACTTAATCAGGTTCTAAATACTTTAGAAGTTTTGAAAGATTTAAAACATTTATGAATTTCAATTAAATTTGACTTCCTTTAAAGACAAATTTTTATTAATCAAAACTTGAAGTTCTTGAATTTTAAAATTCTATCAACTTGAAAGTTGACAAGTTTCAAAGTTCACAAAAATGAAATCTTTAAAAATATCTTCTTGTCAAAACACACATGAAGATTACACATGCCTGATAGTGCTTGTGGAAACAAGGTCCATAACTATTTTCTTATCTTAGCACACTTGAAGGTTGCATATACCAAAAAGTGAATGTTAAGATAGGGTATATAAGAATTTCATTAGAATGCTTGAATGTTGCATATTCTTAAAGAGTATACATTGAGATAGGGTCCATAATTTTTTATGGTCTTAGTAATCTTGAAGGTTGCATATACTCGATAGTGTATGTTTAGCTATGGTCCATACAATTTATTGTCTAACTACACTTGAATGTTGTTCATATCTAATTGTGTAAGTTAAGGCTTGATCTATCTAAAAAAAAAAGAGAACAAAAAAGAGTTTCTTGTAAGTCAAAATCTTTTGTATTAAACTAAAAACTAAATCTTTTTATAATTTAGAAAAACACTTCCTCAGTTGATTTTATTGTTCAATTTTAAGGCACTTGGCTATAAACATTAAAACAAAATTTGACAACTTCAAAATCCATGAAAAGAATTCTCAAGATAATTTGATAAGTCAAATCTTAATGGCGTTGCTCTTGCTATAAAATTTTCAAGGCATATCTTTTTTCCATTGAAATCAAACTATTAGATTCTTATTGCTCATAAGACACTAATATTAGTGTTATTGAGAGTCAAGTAAACAGTATAGTAGAATTTAAATCTAAGAAGGTTATTAGGATTAATTTTCATAGTGGTAGGGTCCTATTGACTCTAATGACAACTTGGAGAAAAGAATAACAAATTATTAGTATTGCAAAAATTGCTATTAATGCTTTGAATCATTCATAAAAAAAAGTCTTATCTATGGCTAATAAAAATATTCTGAAAGTTAATTACAATATTCTAGCTTATCTTAGAAAGTTGTCTGCTAAGTTTAGAATCTATGACACCTTCATCTTCTCTAAGGAGATGAGAGAGCCTCTAATCAATGCCTTACTCGATCCAAAAATTTACCTTGCTTAGTTACAAACAACATCCTTAAAGTTTGAAATTCAAGTGCACCGATTAATATCATGAATTTGAGAACTCTTATCTATTTGAAGATGGATGCAGATAAACTCAACTCCAATAAGATGGTTCTACATAGATTTAATGAAATTGTGAAAAAGCATTAGGTTCCATATCATTATTTTTCATAAATTAAAAATCTTAAAAACTAAACTAGAATTCCACATAATTGACACAAAAATGTTCTACAAGTTGATGGTCACCTGCTTCTCTTATACAACGACGTCGTAGAAAGCTTAGTGAGCTCATGGTTGAGATAAGAGTATATATCATAATTAAATAAGAGTTAATGAAATACAAGAAATACACATTAATTTTTAGTCAACTTTAGAAGATAAATCAAGTATAAAATATGGTTTTATAAAACTAATAATTATAAAATATAATATTAAACAAAAAATTGATGTCTCTCTAAAGAGCAGTAGCGATGATATCCAACTCCAAAATGATGGGGCGAATTCAAGTATGTTAAAAAGAACTTACCATGTGTGAACACTTTAGCTCTAATCTCACTATCTTAGGATACTATTATTGGAATGGAAATTAATGTAGCTTATAAAGTTTAAAGAGAGATTAGAATCAAAAAATTATATTCTATATCAATATCTTAAAGCCCAAAAGAGGTTTTAAAGCTTGATGATTAATCATTAAATAAATTATTAGGTGGCGGGCTTAAAATGGTATACACAAGTGCACGTGTTGTGCCAATTCAAGTAGCATATTGATAATAGAGTATCATTCTCATGAGGATCTAACACAAATTTTGTAATAACTTAATTACCAATCTACCACTTATTTTATGTTTATTCAGCCAAATAATATATATAGCTTAAAATAAACTTATTTTTATTTTATTTTATATGCATTTTAGGAAACATGAGTTCAAACAATATTTAAGGAAACGTACTTTAAATTTTGATTATTTGTATGCATTAATGTTTAATGTTAGATCCCTTTTATAGAAAATATGAAGTTGTCAGTCATGAGCTTGAATGATATATTGTCTATGCCTAGATCAACATAACCAAACCTCTTTCTTTAATTCACTATGTTCCTATATTCAAGTTAAATTTAATGTGATTGTAATTCCAACATCTTCCTTAAATGATTGCAGAGCTAAGCTATCATATGCTTATGTATACCATGTAAGTCTGATAACTTTTCTTTTGTTGTTACCCAAGGACTCTTCATATATCACTAGTTCACATCAAATTTTAAAGTCATAATAGGCCAAAGTATGAATAAATTAAGTACACAAAAGTAAATTAATAAATTTTCATTTAAACATAAATAATTTTTCATATATGAATCTACATCATTAAGAGTGCATACATATTAATTTATAATCAACATAAATTCAAGGCACTTATGATTTTAGTTGTCCATATTACAAAGAAAAAGACGTTTACATCTACAATCATGCGAGATCATTCCTGAAAATATCAAAATAAGAGAAAGAGTAAATCAAATAATACTTAAAAAATTTCTGTTAATCCAATTCTTCCACCTTTCAATGATGTAATCTCCTTCTAATTGATCTTCTCCTCCTCTTGTGGTAAACATGAACAACACACAAACAAATGGATGACACAACATAGCATTTGGAGTGTCAATCTCTATGTGTAACACTCACTCACACTCACATTTACACTATAACTCCAATGTTTTCAAAAACTCTTTTCTGGAGCCAATTGTACCCTATTTATAGCCAAATAGTTTCTCTAGAATTTGCTACCTAATAATCCATAAAAAGTGTATAAATTGCTCACAAAAATTGCCTTAAACTGCTCTGTCGGGCAGTCGCATCGTAGTGTTGTGAAGGTGGCACCTAGGCACTAGTTGTACTGCTACAACACAAGAACTTTAGCACCCAGGCACTATGCTCTCTATCAAAGGCTAGTTTTTTAGGCTTTTTAATATTGCAGTGTTACAAATGTGTCACATAGGCACTATGTTCTCTTTCTTATGGTCTCCCATGGTGAATTTTTTCTAAGCCCTTAAGGTCTTGACACCAAGGGTCTAGTATCAAGGCGTTGTGCTCTATATCTCCATGTATTATTTTTTGAAAAAATGGTGTCATTGCATTAGTGATCTAGTGCCTAGACACCATACTCTCTACTTCTACTACCAAGTTACACTAATTGCAACACCATGGCACTGCTTTTGAAGGGCCTAAGCGCTAAACCAAAACTCTACTTTTACCTCCTTCTCATAGAGATTTTCTATCAAAACACTAAAAATAAATACAAACAACATATTTTATAGAAAATAAACACAAAATACATAATTAATTACATCAATTTTATTACAAAATGATGCTTATCATTAGGCATACATTTTGATTAGTATCATAAATTTGTTTGAATACTTTGTATAAACCAGATGATCTTTAAGTTAGAGATGCTCCCTTTGAACTTAAATAAAAAATTCAATTAATGACTAACAAATTTAATGAAATTAACTTTAAAAGATAATTCAGATCATACATTAAAAATACATTATTAAATGAAGAAGATGCTAGTAATATGATTAGGTTACTTTTGTTGTTTAAGGAATGCTTAAAGGTATGATTAAATGTCTTGCTTATCCCTCAAAAATAGCAATTCATAAACTTGAAATTAAACTTGATGTTGTTCCTAATAAACAAGCTTCATAACACTTTCAATTGGATATCAAATAACAAATAATTGAGAGGGAAATACCCCCTCTTGGTTGGCTAGCATCATTCTAGTTAATGGAAATATTATGCTAGGATAAAGCTTTTAGGTTTCTTTTTATTAGACGCCCCATATATGGGTTCCTCATTGAGCCATAGCTAATTATATTGAATAAAACCTTGGTTGGAAAATCTAAGTTAAATTGAGCTTCCTTAGCCACTTATTATTTAAGTCATTACAAACTAACAAAAAAGTTTAAGTATAGTTTAATCTTATTTATTTATCCATAGACTTACTTTAGTTTAGAAGAAACTATACCTTGTAACATTCACTTATAAACTTAATTATTTTAGTTATAATCAAACCCTTGTGGCCCTTTTCATATTTGTCAGAATATATAGGCTAGGATCAAGGCTCTTTAGGGATTTTTTCTATTAGTTACTTGTCAGGTTGATAAATCAATGAGCCCAATTGATTTTTTAGTTTAACCACTTGGATCATAAAATTAAGTTAGATCAAGCCTATTTAGACCCAATCTTAGCTAAGCCATTGCAAATTTATGGGAAGAAAAGTTTTTGAATCTACCCTAGCCTAATTTCAACATCCATAAATTCACCTCCTTAGGTTAATTGATTCTATCATGCCACAGTTGATTCAGTATATCAGCCCCTTGGCTATTAAAGTAAACTTGGACTAAACTACCTTGGTTAGGATCAAGTACTAGTCACCCCTTTCAGAGTTAGTATGTCCATGTAAGATCAAGTCCTTAAGGCCCCTTCAAACATTGTTCTTTTTTTACTTTTTAGGTTGGGATTGATTTTTGGTGACTTATTTTTTATTATGTGCAATTAATACTATATGGTGCCTTGCTAGAACTAGTAAATATAGGTGGAATCAAGCCTTAGGACCCCCTTCTAACTTACTTCTTCTTAGGCTTTAGATAACCTATATGTAAACAATAATAATATTGTTTGAATTTGACTTTAGAACATTTGCAATTTAGTAAAGCCTCTAAGCCTTAAGTCAAACTTAATAAACTAGAAAAGACAAGAACAAAATTTCAATAGGTTGATGGTTTAGAAGAAAATAAGCTATATTTTGCATAAATTGGAAAATGAGCTCTTAATTAGATATAAATGCTTAAAATTATCATTTTTAATCTCAATTTTATTTCATAAGAAATTAGTTTAAATTTTTAATGTGCATACCGTTAACACTTGTACAAATTCTTCCATACAAATTAAATGATTCATTAATTTGTGTTTAGTTCATGATTTATAAAGTATGTAATTAAATAATTAAAGATTAAGTTTACTATTAATACTAAGATGTATATATGAAATTAATTATGTTGGTTATTTTTATTAGTAAAATTGTTATTATTATTAACATAATTATATACCCAATGTAGCAGGTAGGACCAAAAGAGACTAGTTATGAAGATAATTGTACTTACATAATGGGTACTTGATGACCAAGAATAAGTATACTCATTGTAAGGTGTGTCCGATAAGGGAAAGTAGACTTAATCTTGCAAGCCAAGAACTTAGAGAATGATAACTCAAAGGAAAAGGAATGAATCAACTCACCGACAAAAGGTGACTACTCAAAGGAATGAGGTGACTACTCTCCTCAGTCCTATCCTCACTTACATGCTCGTTTGATGATGGGCTACTCACATCCATCAACCAATAGATCTTTACTCTTCCACATACTGCCATCTACTTAGGCAGTAATTCATTTGTACTAGACTTACCTTATATGTATTTTTCATGTATGTTCACCCCTTGTTATTATAAAAGGAGGACTTCTCACTTATGAGGGGAGCTTTTGGCCCTCACTCTAGCTGTCCCATACTTTGTACTTTGATTTTGAGCAATAATGATTATTATTTTCCTTACACTTTTCTTCTTTTCTTGTCTTCCTACTAGCAATCTTTTTTCCCAACTTTATTTCCTAAGTATCATAGAAAATTCTTCTTCTATATATGGAGAAATTTGTATTCAACATCCATTTAGGTGTAGTGAGCATGGACAAGGATAAGAACTAGAACCAAGGTGCAAAGAGAAGTAGAACCTTCAATGCGAGATCGCTCAGCTGGCATGGAGCAGAAAGTGCATCAATCTGTGACTAGGCAAGATTTCTGTGACATGGAGGATAGGTTCACTTGGTTAGTGTAGGCGGCCATTAAAAAGTCACACCATGAAGAACCTAGAGCAATAGAGAATGAAGGATTCATAGGATTGGCTACTTGGTAAGCGTAGCAAGAAAGAAGGCACCCATCTAGGGTCGCCAGCTCTCATCCATCTAAGATCTCAAACTTTGATGATGAATCCTATGGCATTAATGAAGAATAGGTGTGTCAATGAAGTAGCTGTAGCCAACCAACACTTTCTTTGTAAAGATTGTTGAAGCTCTCCCTCCTCACATGTTCAAGATTTTGTATCTTAAATCATAAAAAGATTAGACAGACCCCACGGACTTCATAACATATTTTGAGTCAACCACATCATTGCTAGACTTAGATGATGTGATGAAGTACTAACTCTTCATCACCACTTTCAAAGAGGTTGCTCTCAGGTCATTCTTAAGCCTTATTTTAAGAGTCATCATGTTACTCACTAACTTCAAAAAGATGTTCAATCCATAATTTGCTAGTGCTTAAAAGTTATTCAAGAGTTTTCAAGCTCTCCTGTAAATAAGATAGGAACCTAGAGAGAGATGTTTGAAGTCAAAGATCTAGAATTTATAGTCGCTTAAGCAACACTCACTCAAGGCTTGAAGTACGGGCCCCTCAAGTACACCTCAGGGCTCTAACAACTTAAGACACTTAGTGAACTATTGGAGCTAGTGAATAATGAAGTTAATATTGAAGAGTATAATGAAGATATCAAACAAGTATTACTAGCAAAGACTAAAGACTCGCTAAAGAGGCTTTAGATTGACTGCGTACATAAAAAGTAGAGAATATATAAGAGAAGGCAACCAGAAGTAGTAGGAGGAGATTTTGGTTACTTGCTATTCAGGAGCTGACTATGTGCAACCCGTTCTAGTGACTCTTTTGAGAGTGTTAATAGTCGAGCTTGTAGAAGTAGTAGAATAAAGATTATTTTAAGTGATCACCACCTATGAAGGATGATGGAGTGCTTGACTAATCGAGGTATTATGCTTATTATCAAGATTATGGCTATGACACTAAAGAGTATCATCATTTGAAGAGATTGGTAGACAAGTTGATAAAGGTTGGGAAGCTCAAAGAGTTCATCAAAAGAAAAGGCAAAGAAGTCATCAAAGCTGCCAATGAACCTATACCCATACTGCTCATATTACTAGAGTCATACCCATAATTTTGGAGGTGATGGTGAATCCTCCAAAAAAGTGAGTATGAAAAGGATACAATATAGATATGTAAACTTGGCTACAATGATGCGAGCACCACCTATGATAATTGTACCAATGAGTTTTTTAGGGAAGGATAAATACACTATTGGGAATTTCTACAATGATGCAGTTGTAGTGATAGCTTTGATCACAAATTACCAAGTGGGAAACATTTTGATTAACACAGGAAGCTTAGTCAATATCATTTTCAAATTAATTTCTAACAAGTTGGGACTACCGAATTCTAAACTCCCTCCCATAGAAGGACCATTGCACGATTTCTCAAGAGAGTGCAGAGAAACTAAAAAGATGATTACTCTCCTCATCACCTAGGGAGAATCCAGGAAATAGTTCAGGACCATGACCAACTTTATCATGGTAAAGACCTGCTACTTAGAATGCTATCTTTGGCTGATCTCTGCTCAACAAATTCAGAGCAGCGATGTTGACATATCATGTATCCATCAAATTTCTCACTAGAGGAGAATAAATTTCTATCAAAGGAAATGTCTGCTACTTCCACGCATGCTATTTGAGAGTTACTAGTAAATCGAGCAAGGAAGATGAGGTGTTGCAGCTAGATATTGGATAAGCAAAAATTGAAGTCATTCAGGAGATAGAGAAATTATTAATCATAAAGATCCCTCATTTGAACTCTCCTAGTTATTTTAGATATATTCTCTTGGACAATAGTGGAGTTGTCGGGCATAAATATTAATATTGCTTATCATTGCGTGAACATTCAACAGATGCATAACCAATCAAGTTAAAAAAAGAGAAAAATGCTAGCTATACTTGATAAACCCATCAAGGAGGTGGTTGCCAAGTTGCTCAAAGTAAATTTTCTTAGAGAGGTTCAATACCAAGAATGGGTGCAATATAGTGATGGTGTATAAGTTTAGTGGCAAATGGAGGATGTGTGACTACTTTACTAACATAAACTCAGCATGTCCAAATGATGGGTATCGTCTCCCATAAATAAATAAATAAGCTTGTGGACTCATTGGCTTGATTCTCGATGATAAGTTTCTTAGACACATTCTCAAGATAACATCAAATTCAAATGCATCCTACAAACTCTAAGAAAATAATTTTCATTACTCTTGAAGAATTACACTGTTACAGAGTTTGGCCCTTTGTGCTAAAAATTACAGCAGAGACTTATCAGAGACAAGTGGATTGCATGTTCAAAAGGTAGAATGCGAGAAATGTAGAAGTTTATGTGGACGACCTGTTAATCAAAACCAAGTTGCTAATGTAGCATATCCAAGATCTCAAAGAGACATTTTCCACACTTAAAAGGTATAATATGTGTCTTAACCTTCTAAAATGCTTTTTTGGTGTAGAAACAAGGAAGTTTCTAGGATTTCTCATCACCCTTTAAGGCATAAAGGCCAATGCAGATAAGGTGAAAAGGCTATACTTAGCATGCCCTCATCCAGAAATGTGAAAGAGGTACAATGGCTTACTAGGCGAGTAACAATACTAAACAGGTTCATCTCAAAAGTAGGAGAGCTGTGCTCACCATTTTTCTTGTTTCTCAGAGGAGCGAGGAAGTTTGAATGGACTACAAAATGTGGAAATGCCTTTAATGATTTGAATAGTCTACTCGCATCACGTCCTTTAGTGTAGAGCCTAAAGAAGGTTAAAGTCATGTTAATATATCTAATAGTGGGGGAAGACTTAATTAGCTCAATTTTAATTAAAAACTAAAGTGGAAAATAATGGTCCATCTATTATGTTAGCAAATCTCTATGAGGTGCCTAATTGAACTACCACTCATGGAGAAACTCGCACTCATGCTAATCACCTCGGCCAAGTAACTATAACCTTACTTCTAACTACACTCCATACAAGTTGTCACTGATAACCTACTTAAATCAAAACTCATTAAGCCTAAACACTTGGGAAGATTACTGAAATGGTGCTTAGAGTTGAGTGAGTTTAACATATCACACTCACCTCGAACTATGATCAAAGCCCAAGAACTCATAGACTTTGTTGTTGACTTCAACATCTCATAATATATTTTCGTTATCTCGGAGCCCTTATGGCGACTATACATAAGTGGCTTTTCCAATGAACCAACTGTGAGAGTAGGTATAGTACCGAAAAGCCTAGTAGGGATCAAAATAATATAATCAATTAAATTTGGCTTCAAGGTGATAAATAATCAAGCTAAATATAAAGCTTTACTTGTTGGACTAAGAATTATAAAGGGAGTTGGAGCTACGCATGTGGTAGCTTATTTAGACTCACAACTTATTGTAAACCAAGTAAATAGAGAGTATGAAGTTTGAGATAAGCCCTTGATAAAATACTTGAAGTAAAATCATAGATTGAGCAACAAGAATATTTCATGATTGAGCAAATCCAAAGATAAGAAACCAACTCAATGACATGTTATCTCAAGCTAACAAACTTGAGGAGCATGTGGTCATTCAGCTAGCCCAAATGAGTACTGAAGAAGAAGAGAAAATAAAATTAGATCATAAGTACTCACCTAGTTGGGTCAACCTATCAAAAATTACCTACATATTGGTGAAATTAAAGAAGTGATTAAAGATTTGAGGAGGTTCAAAATCAGGGCAGCCTAATATATGTTGATAGGAGGTGAGTTATTTTGAAGGTCGACAACCTTACTCAACATCATATATGAGAAAGAGGCTAAACAAAAGAAGGTCCTTTAGGAAAGGACACTCGCTCGAAGAATCCCAAGGAAATGATTTCTAGCCCACACTCAAAAAAATTCTGAAGAGTTTGTTAGGAGATATGTGCAGCGTCAAAAATTTGTAGCACTCCAATAGTAGCCATCATAACCTTTGCAACTCATCTCCAGTCCTTGGTCATTCACTATTTTAGCGAACAACTTTATAGGACCATTATCGCTCGCCAACAAGAAAAAAATAGTCATATTATTCATAATCAACTATTTCAGTAAGTGGACCAAAGAAAATGCACTCACAAAGATTAATTCATAGGTAGTAATAAGCTTTATATGGATTAATATTATTTGTAGGTATGGATTCTCATTGGTGATCATTACTGATAATGGGCTTCAAAAAGGAGTTCTATGAGTCTCAAGGAATTAAATTGAAGTTCACATCAGTGCATCACCCTCAGAGTAACGCACAAGTAAAAGTTGCTAACAAAAAGATCCTCAACCTGATAGACACACTACCTACAATACTCTGGGCACTCAGAAGGACTCCAACTTATGCTACAAGACACTTATCTTTCACATTACCACATGGCACAAAGGCTATCTTACTAGTAAAGTATGAAGTTAGAGTCAAAGATTCCTACATAGGAAAGAATAAGAGATGGAAATAGTGAGTGGGTTCAAGCAAACTCAGATGCTATGGAAGACACACTTGAAATACTTGAAGAACTCAAAATTGAGGCATTATTAAGATAAGAGGGAACAAAAATGAGATTGACCAATTACTACAACTATTGTGTGAAGGTGAAGCTTTTCAAAAGTGACAACCTAGTGCTAAAAAAAGTTGATGTCACTGCTCGATAAAATATTCTGGGCAAGCTTGCCTACAACTAGGATGGACCTTTCATAATCAAAGATCAAGTTGATCCTGACACATACCGACTATAATCTCATTCTGGTGAAGACTACTAAATACATTAAATGTCATAGGCATAAAGAAGTTTTATTCTTAAGAGAAAATTTTTCTAATTTGTACTCTCTTTACTAATTTTGAATATCATGTAACTTTATATTTCCAACAATAAAGTTTTATATTTAACTCTTAAAAAACGTTTATTCACCATATGATGATAATTACCAATGGTGCACACTTGAACATTGAAAGGTGAAACTTGTACTCGGGGAGCTACATGAAGTTTTAGGATACTCAATATGCCATTTGTGCCCAAGGAATGGTCCCACTTGGTGAGCGAAGAAAGCCTGTTAGGAGATCCAAATACTTGGCATGCCACTCTTGGCCTGAGAAACACTAATGTTAAGCAAAGCGAGCCCCTTATTAAGAACACTCGGGGAGCTACGTGATGACTCAAGTTAGTTAGTGTGCCATTTTTGGCCCATGGAAAAGTCCCACTCGGTGAGTGGAAGCCTCAGTAAAAGATCCAAATGCTTGGTGTACCACTCTTGGCCAAAGAAGACTGGAGTCAAACAAGCTATCCTTAAGTCAAACCAACTTTACAAGATCTAAAATGTATGACCAACACCTTATGAGGTCAGCAATTAACCTCTAAAAGACAAACTCTTGTAGTAGGCAACCAAAAAGACTAATACTACATGCAATTGGCAATTATAGTGAAGACTGACACCCCGTGAGGTCGACAACTAAACTCTAAAAAGACCAACTCTCCTAATTGGCAACTCAAAAGACGAACACTTTATATAATTGATGACTATAGTATTAAATTGACACCTTGTAAGGTTAACAACTAGACTCTAAAAAGTCCAACTAATTTAGTTGGTAATTCAAAGCAATTGGAGATTATAGTGTAAGATCGACACCTTGTGAGGCCGGTGACTAAGAAAAGACCAATTATCATAATTGGCAAGCTAAGGTTAATTCTTTGTAAAGGTCAACTAATGCACAATGAAACTATGTAGTCAAGGTGCTCTCATTTGATTAGTGACTTAAGTTTTGACGAGTATACATACACTTGCGATGCTAAAGTGACCACCTAGGGAGGTTCTTTCAGTTGATTAATGGATCAAAATATTTTAAGGAATAAGCCAATTTACTAAAATATCAATAAGGGAACCTCATTCTAGTATGAATACATAGATTAGCTATGCTAGAGCAATTATCTAGGGAAAATTCCCTCAAATATTCTAATCCATGTTTAGAGTTATCCATGCATCTATAAGCGACTATCAATCCAATGAGTGTACACCATTTGTCTATATCAACGCAACTACTTAAGAAGGTTCTTCTCATTGATCAATGAATCAAAATATTTTGAAGTTATAAATAGGGATATTTGTGCAATGACTAGAGAGTATCAATTCAGTGATAAAAAGCATTTATTCAAAAATTCTCAACAAGAAAATAAATTTAGTCACTACTTAAATAAGTACACTTAACTAAAAATACACTTCTAATTTACATTTCATATAAAATATTTTTACAATTAAGTGAGTAAAATACATGCATCCTACTAGTGAAGAAAAAAAATTATAGAGAAATCAAGGAGGAAAAGTTATGTCATAATTAAATATTACATGCACTTGCATTCACAAATTTTTCCCAATCATTATCAACTCAAGGATGTAGAAGCTACAAGTTTGATTAGCCAACCACCTCCCGACACCATCCCCTTCCCTAGTTCTCCTTCCACTCCCTTCCTTTTTCTCATTTGAACTTACTATGTGTAAAAAGTCATTTGGCTGATTAATAAAGGCTTTTGGTTACTTTTATGAAAGGAATTTGAAGTAACTTTTGAAGAATTGAAGCTTAATGGCCAACCAACATTATGTAAGAGATTTAGTGAGTAAAATTCTCACCAAGAAAATAAATTCAGTCACTACTTAAATAAGTATACTCAACCAAAAATACACTTCTGATTTACATTTCATATAAAATATTTTTACAATTAAGCGAGTAAAATACATGCATCCTACTAGTGAAAAAAAATTATAGAGAAATCAAAGAGGAAACGTTATGTCATACTTAAATATTACATGCACTTGCATTCACAAATGTTTCCCAATCATTATCAACTCAAGGATGTAGAAGTTACAAGCTTGATTAGCCAACCACCTCCCGACACTATCCCCTTCCCTAGTTCTCCATCCACTCCCTTCCTTTTTCTTATTTGAACTTACAATGTGTAAAAAGTCCTTTGGCTGATTAATAAAGGTTTTTGGTTACTTTTATGAAAGGAATTTGAAGTAACTTTTGAAGAATTGAAGCTTAATGGCCAACCAACATTATGTAAGAGATTTAGAGATCCTTTAGTCTAAGTTATTATGGTGAGTGGCATAATTTTTTGTGATGAATTATGTTTATGTTTGACTATATGGTGTTTTTTAATTCTCATAATTAACCTAAAATTATTTCCCATAGATGTTTTCCATTTGAAAACATCTAATTACCCCTCTAAAGTGTTTGGAAAAAATAAAGTCAAACTTGACTTAATCTTATTCAAATTGGTATTCGATGAGTTTAAACTCTTTGAAATTACTAAAAAATTTCAAAATCAAAGTATACATTATATGCTTTAATTTATAAGTATTTATTTAAATTAACATCCACTAAATTCAAAGTCCTAACAATCTTATGTAATTAATCAGCAAGTCAGCTAAAGAGAGTTTCACCTAACCTATCTTAAAAAAAATTCAAAATAAATATATAAACTTCTTGAAATTTTGTCAAACTTTTTAAATCAAAACTAGACTTCAATCCCTATAATTTGCATTTTTTTTTATATGATTTGGTGTTCTAAATAGTGCTAATCTTGGAAAATTAGTGTTCTAGAACTAAGGTTGTAGTCTGATTAGAGTTGGCCACCCCTACTAACTTCATATATTAAACAATAAATAAATATTCAACCCAACCATAACCTTCCACATTTTCCCAAACTTCTTATGAAAGCCACATCAACCAAATTTGTCACTTATTGTGACTCATCCATTAGCCATATAACATTTTTACTATGTAGACCTCTTCTCCAAGATTACTCACCTTCTACAATACTAAAAAACCAATGATGCATTTACTACAACAAAGTTATTTTTTCAACTGATTATTAGACTATATAAAAAGACCACAATTATTTTGGATAGAGATGTATACTTATATCAAAAATTCTAAAAATTTTTGATAATTAATTGGCATAGTTTTAAAATTCTCCTCAACCTTTCAACCCCAAACTAACAAACAAACTAATGTAATGAATAGAATGTTAAAAAACTTTTTGAAAAGTTTAGTGGTAGTTTAAAATTTTGGGATCTTCACCTTCCTATAGTTAAGTCTGCATATGTATCTAAAACTACCAATAAGACACTAGTTGAGATAGTTTATAGCTACAACAACAACTAAAAAAAACTCAATAGTTCTTGTTAACATTATTTTATATGAAATTTTAGAGTCTTCATTTATATTGACAAAGGATTCCCAAAACATTAATGAAAATATTAAACAAAAATTTAAAACTACTTATGCAAAATGTATACCCAAATAAATGAATGAGAGGATATGGTGTGTCCTCACAAAATAAGGAGGATCGATACATGAACGTACACCAGTAAGGAACAAAATTCATACAACTGACCATGAAGAGTCATCATAAATAGGGAAAGCAAGGAAGCAGATCATCCTAATTAGTAGTAAAGACACAGCAATCTGCCTCATATACAATGATTTACCCAAGTGTGAGATTGCATAAAGAAACCATTCTAGCTAGGTAGTCAATATCCACCAATTTGCCTCAAGTATAAAGCCTCACCTATTTGCAAATGCTTGCACACATGGGATACAAATCAGACAACTAATCTCAATAATACAAAAAGATTACACCTAGATAACTCGACACCTAATTCTTAGCACTTGTCTCAATATGCAAGCTTCTCTTTATCTAATCAACTAAATTGATGTGTACAGTTCTTTCCCCTCAATTTTATAAAAATGGTGACTTTTTAGGAAGTGAGGATTTCTTGGTTTTCCTAATTTTTGACATCTTTGAATTTCCACTCTCATTAGTACTATTTTGTAGAGTAGGAAAGGGAGAGTTTTTCGTAGCAAAATCTTTTGATATAATGGAATTACCTATATTTCATGTTCGGGTCTTACTTTTTTTTTTCCTACTCATCTTAGACTTACTTCTTAGATGCCTAAGTGGTTCAGATTCACTCCATGGATAGATTTGGATTAACCATCATTTTAGGTGAGCTGAGTGTTGATGAGTTTGAGAACTGGAAGTCAGTAACTAAGCAAAGTTGAACATTCAACACATGGCAACTCAGTAGGCTTGTAGCCAAGATCTCAACAATTCATCACTTAATAGGACTTGAAGAATATGGAAGAGAGGATCACTTTTCTAGTACATACATCCAAAGAGAAATAAAAAATGAAAGACAATATGTTAGAGAAAATGAAGGCTCCTCTAACTCAACAACTTGCTAAGCCCATCTACGAAGTAGAGAATTATTCAGAACACTGAGTGTTGATGACTAGTCATATCAAATGACAAAGAGGTACACCAATGAGGAGCGGGTGGATGCTAACCCTACCCATGCCTTCTCAATGAAGATCGCAAAGGCTTGCCACCCGCATAAGCTCAAAATATCGCACTTAGAGTCTTACACATATTGAACTAATCCTATTGATCATCTATCATACTTTAAATCTATGATGTAATTGCAAGATCTAGAAAACATGATGAAGTGTTAACTATTCATTACTAAATTTAATGAGTTGACTCTTAGATGATTTCATGTCTATTAGTGGGAGATATTACCTCGTTTGCAAAATTTAAGATTGTTGTTCTTAACATAATTCACTAATGTCCAAAAATCATTGAAAAGCTTGCAAGTTCTCCTATATATGAGACAAGATCTCAACGAGTCTCTTAGAAAGTTCATCACTCTTTTTTAGAAGAATATGTTAACCATTAAAGATTTAGATCCCATGGTTGCATAAGCCACACTCTCTTAAGGCCTTAGAAAGGGCCCATTCAGATATGCCTTCGGGCTTCAATAGCTAAAATGCTAGCAAAACTATTGGAGTTAGCCAATAGCTACATCAAATGAACAAGTATAATGAAATCACCCAACTAACAACGTCGATTTATGGAAAGGACTCTACAAAGTGGTCACCCTTTAAGCAACCCAATAAGACAGATTTCAAGTGTGCAATGTAGTGACGTTAAGATCAAAGACCAATGTCTATACAAGTAAAAGATGTAAAATGCATATGAATAAAAAATACTTGATGCTAAAAGAATAGTGAGCTCACATAAGTTCATCAAGTGTAAACCTAGTTTCACTAAGAGATTACACAAGCATTTGTATGATATTCAAAATAATTTTTTCATGAGTAAATTAAAACAAATCAAAATTAATTTTGAATATTTTAAAGTTTTTGAAATTAATTTAAAATTTTGTTGAAAATTCCCTCAATTATTAACTATTAAAATATAAAATGTTCAAAATACTAGAATATCCTCAAATTTAAAATTTAAAATTTTAAAATTAAAATTTAATATTTAGAAAAAAAAATAGAACTCCATACAAATTCATCTAATACTTTTGAAATTTAAAATGTCTGTTAATGCACATGTAATGGTCTCAAGTAATTATACTTTTTTATATTATTTAATATGTTCAAAATTAATATAAATATTACATTAATTATAAAAAATATTAAATAAGTTTTAAAAATTCTAATAAAATGGATGGAATTCACATTAATTAACAGACATCCAAAGTGAGAATCATGCATGAATAGTGTTCTTTATTCAAAAAAAATTAAAATTTATAATTATTTTATTTTTCTTAAATTAGAAAAATAGACATTTAGAAATAAAAAATTTTAAAATTGTATTTTGATTTTAATATATTTACAAATGCATGTGATAATTTAAAACAAATTATTTAAGCAACCTCAAAATTTAAAATACCTATTTAAGTTATTTTATTTTAACTACTTATTAAAATAATGGGATGTTAAAATATGAAAATAGGAAACGAACCTAAATGATTTTAAAAAAATGGTATTCTCAAAATTTTTATTAAGACTTATATATTATACACCATAACCATATACAAAAATAAAATGTATATTTTTGATTTGCATAAATATGTTTGGATGACTTAACCAAACCTTTAGCCCATTTTAGGCTTATATGGTTGCAATAGGTCCCTGAAGCTTTTAGATGTCACAATGTATATAAACCATCATATCAAGGCAACTCATATCATGTTAAGAACATAATAGTTAATTAAATACCCAAGATCTATTTGGAAGATTTTTTTTTTCAATTTCATAAATACAAATACATTACTGTCGTTAAAATATCATGAAATAAAAATAGTCAATAACACATCATATCACAACTATACAATCAAAAGAATATACCCTACAATCATGATATAATCCTTGTACTAATAAAATATGAATATCATCATGATTATCAAAAGAATAGATCTAAAGTAATAGCATAATTAAGGTTAGGCTCTCAATAGCAACCAATATCCACTACTCAATCTGAGTCTTACCCTTTTCTAAAATAGCACATATGAATACTACGAAGGTAGGCTAATCGAAGTTTTCAGTATAAAAAAGAGAAAAGAATAAATATTTGCTAAAAAATACTATTTTATAAATAAGAAAATATACTTTAAATAAACTAAAATAATATTTCAACAAGTCTTGTGCTATGTCTAACAAGTATAGTGTCAATATTAAAACTAATGTCAATTATAAGCATATGTCTAGCAATAATGATAGTAACATGAAATAATAATATTTTATTTAGAATATTTAATAGTTTTCCTTTTATCCCTTATACCTCCACTTATTTATATTTCATCTTTGCCTCTTATATATTCACTTCCACTCATACCTCCACTTGTTCTCAATTGTTCATCGTATAAAAGCACAAATAATTTATTTTATGGTGCACAAATCCTTATAATTCCACTAAATGCACATAAAAACAACTATCTAGTTACCTACACTCCCTCACCATTTTCTCCTTTTTGCACAAATACTTTGATACATAAGTATAAAATATTACCAATTTTAGCATATATAAATATCATCATACATGTTGCAAAAATCTATAAATGTTAGTAAGTACTACAACTAGTAGAAAGTCAAGATAAAGGTGTGTGTATGTATCATGATTTATAAAATCATTTATATGCAATATCCAAAATTATATTTTAAAATTTTTCTTATTTAATAATACATTTTATTAGGCTGAAAATACTCATTAGAATACACAAAATACTATACAATACAAATTATCTAGTAAAAATTTTGTTTTTTAATGTCAAATAACAACAACAACAATAAGTCTTTATCCCAGTATGTAAGGTTGGCAACATGAATCCATTTTATCTAATGTGTCCTATCAATGTCATATTCTCATTTAATACTAATAAATTAGTTTTACCTTTTATACTTCTTAACCAACCTTTTTTAGGCCTACCTTTATTTTTCTTAACATAGGTCAAATCTAATGCATCATTGGACAACTAGCATTTTATGTGACCTAACCATCTATGACCACTCTCTCTAATCTTATCTATCATAGGAGCTACTCTAAGCCTTACACATATATATTTACTTCTCACTTTGTCTCTAAGTATGAAGCCACTCATCCACCTTAAAATCCTCATCTCTACAACACTTAATTTTATGCTTCTCTTTTACTGGCCAAAATTTTGCACCATTAAGCGTTGTAGGTCTCATAACCATCTCACAAAATTTTCTCTTGAATTTGATTGTTACATTTCTATCACACAATAGACCTAATGCACTCCTCCACTTCAGCCACCCAACAAGAATTAAACTAATAGCATCCCCATCTATATCACCATCACTTTGAATAATAGATTAGAGATATCAAATTTGTCCATTATTTTTTATAACTTGATCACTCATTGTCACCGCTCTAGCTAAATTCATTTCTAAATCTACTCAAATGAAAGCCTTTAGACTTTAAGGTTGACCTTCATAATTCAAACTACCTCTCTAGTCTTATCAAGAAGAAAATAACATCAATAAAATGCATAGACCAAGGTACATCCTCGTATAAATGTCTAATAAGAACATCCATAAATAAAGCAAAATGATATGGGACTATAACTGATCCCTGATGTAATACAACTGAAATAATAAAATACTTGGTCAATCCTCTTACTATTTGAATGCAATTGATAGCTCCAATATTCACATCCTTAATGAGTTGAATATAAGAAATATTAACCCCCTTCTTTTCTAGTACTCTCCAAAGCACTAAGTTAACAATTATCTTATTAAATATTTCTTACACTCTCTATACTTTTCCATCAAGCCTAACAACAAATGTATAGCATCAATAGTAAACCTACCTAGCAAATATCCATACTAGTTCTAAGAAACTTTTCTATCACATTGTAAACTATGCTCAATTACTCTCCCCTGTAAATTTAATAATAACACATTGAATTAATTCCTTTGCAATTTGCACAATCTTGTGCATTATCTTTAATCTTAAAAATAGAAGCCAACAAACTCTTTCTCCACTCACCTGTCATTTCTTTAGTCTTTGAAATAATATGAAAAAGATATATAAGTAAGAAATTCCTTGATATTCTAAGCATTTCTGCACTTCTATTGGAATATCATCATTCCCCATTACTTTTCCACAATTCATTTTCTTTAAGGTTTCTCTAACCTTGATTTTATTGATATGAAAATAAAAATAATTTTTATTTCTATTTAATATACTGATATCACTAAAGTTAATCATATTTATCATAACCTTCATTGAGAAGTCTATTAAAATGCTTCGTCCACCTATGCTGAAAATCTTCTTCTAAGAAAATACTTTATGATCTTCATCCTTAATATTATTTTTCTTGAACTAAATCTTTACTTCTTTTATTATTTTTTTTGTTTGAATAACTTATACGCGCATCTTATGCCCTCTTTTGTATCTATTATATTATATAAATCACTAAATGATAAATTTCTTGCATCGCATACTACTTTCTTAGAATTTCCATAGGCTACTTTATATCTATCACAATTCTTTGAGCTTTTACATTTAAATCAATTTTTATAATAAAACTTTTAGTTTTGATCTTTTCTTCTGCATTTTGACTCTACCACCAACTATTTTTATTAGTAGAAGCATTTTCTTTTGATTCCCTAGACACATTTTTTATAACTTATTTAATCTCACTTGCTACTTTTTCTCACATAATATTAGCTTTCTCATGAACACCCCAAATCTTATGATCTTGCAGTTTACTCTTAAATTATTTTTATTATTGATTTTTAAATATCCCCATCTAATATTAGGGCAGTACTTTGATTTATTTTTTATCTTAAAATCAAAAAGTAGTAGTCGATGTATACTTAAATTTTAACCTGAAATAACCTTACAATCTTTATAATATAAATGATATATTTTCTTAGAAAATAATCAATCTACATTTTACTAGGTCCATTTTTATAAGTAATAATGTCATATATTTTTAAATAAAGTTTTAGCATTTATAAAATCATAAACTAAAGTAAACTCAAATACAGTCCTATCTTCATTATTAATCACTCCATACCCATATTATTTGAATTTTCATAAGAACATGAATAATTAATGCACATATCTTGAAAAAAATTTATATACCTTAAGAATTCACTAGGACATTACTCAACACTAAAAATTGCTTTCATGCATGTCAAAAGACTATGTAGGTTGATGTGTAGGGATATGTTAAGGCACTAAATTTCTTTTTTATTTGGTGGATGCCTTTTTTCTTTATTCAAGCAGATGATAACTCTCTCTCTCTCTCTCTCTCTCTCTCTCTCTCTCTCTCTCTATTTTTTTTTCTTTTTTTTTTATGCATGATATAGTAAATTTAATGAACCAATGTCTTCCCTGAGAGATTTGTTTATCTCTATTTTTATTCAATTACAACTATTCAAGATATATATGACATATACATGAATTTAAGAGGCATGCGCCTTAAAATAATATTATATACCTTGAGAATTCACTGGGACATCACTCAAAACTCAAAATTGCTTTCATGCTTCTTAGAAGACTATGTAGGTTGATATGTAGGGATATGTGAAGCCACTAAATTTTTTTATTCAGTGTGTATATTTTTTTATTCAACCTGATAATAACTCTCATTTCTTTTATTTTTATGCTTGATATGGTCCACTTGATGGCCCAATTTCTTCAATATTATTATTTTTATGTGCTAGCAACTATCCAAGATATTCTTCACATATACATGAATTTAAGTGGTATATGGTTAATCATGTCGCTTTGTTGTGTTAACAAAGAATGTCTGTGCTATGTAATCAACTAATATATTGTAACTAATGATGATTTAGATTAGTATTGTTCAATGTATAAGTTATTTGATTTGATTTTCATAAAGTCATGTAATTGTATTTCTCTCCAACCATGTGAGTAATATTTAAATAAAACAACGAGCAAAGTATATATTTTAGCATGAAAATGGGATTATTTCGTAATATGACTTACAAAATTAATATTCTCCTCTCCATTCACTCTTTAAAATTTGAAATTAATGTTCTTTGAATAGTAAATCACTAGAACTTCTCTCCTATTTTTACTTAAAAGAAAATTTATAATAAAAATAACTAACAAAATATAGAATAGTGTCAACTTAGTTTTGCATTATCCACAAAAAAGTTGTTTGTTGTTGAAAAAATAAAAAAAAATAAAAAAGAATCTAAAAACCTTAACCACTCCCGCTAATAGTCATCCCCTTTAGCAATAACCACCTAAAGGGAAGAGTGGGTGCAGTTAGGAGAGTAGTTTCTTATATAAAGGGGAAGGGTAACTTTACACTCTCTCTAGCCACTATTCAAACTCTCTATAGCCACTCTTCACCACGGTTCCCTTGGCCAAGCCCTCCTCTCACACGAAAAGTCTCCTTCACGTGTGAGATAATTGAAGCCAAGCCCTCCCCTTACTATAGTAGACTCTTAGGACTACTTCAAAAAAAGTTTTTTTTTAAAGCACTAATTTTAGGTAAAATATGAAACCAAAGTGTTTATGCAATTGATTTTTTGCCACATAGGAAATTTTTGAAGACCTCGATCCTTCTCTAGAGCAAGGGTGAAGGGCGCGATAGCAATAATTACAAAATATTGGGCAAACATTTGCTAGAATTAAAATTAACATGAAATTTAAATTACTAAATCATAAGTTTTAAAATTTGATAGCCTTTGTTGTCGAACTTGATTTTTTCATGAGATAAAAGTTCTCCCTCCATTAATCTTGGACTTAGAACAAGGGAGAAGAGTGTGTGTTGCATTAAAATTTTTAAAATCTAGCATTTAAGTTATTTTGCTACTAAAATTTTGTAAGAATCACTAAACTACATAAGAAATTTCCCTAAAGCAAAGTTTCTTAACTCGTAGTGTTGTAGTGCAACTATGTAAGTCCAAGGCCCATTAAGGCAATGAGGCTTTAAGCTCTCAGGTATTTGCACCTCTAGCGCTCAGCTTCATAGCATTGTAGCACTATCCTGTAACACCAAGGCATAAAAATCAACATTGTAACCCTGCTTTCTTAGGTCATAAGACAAAAAATTCCTACCTTTAGCACTGCCTTGTAGCACCAAGGAAATGTGTCTAGTGCCATGGCATTGCAGTCTGGCACCGTATAACAGCCTTTCTGGGTAATAAAAATAAAAATCCCTATCTAAAGGGCTGACGTGTTGTGATCAGTAAAACTTCTTTTCATTTTCAAGTCAGAATCCAACCATCTAGCATTAGGTACTGATTTCAACGCCAAGGTATCTCCCATTGCTAAGGCACTGACTTCTCACCTTTGCTTGTTTTAAGGTAAAATTTTTATTTAATTAAATTTTTAACTTATAATAAGATATATACGTCCTAGGGATGGTTAATAAGCACTTAAAATGACAAATAATCAATATGAAATAATTTTTTTCTTTATTACAAAATGCTACAATTTAAATTATACAAAAAGTGCACTAAAAAAAGTGAAAAAATAATAAACACAAAAACATTTATAAATATATGTTTACAAAAAAGGGGAGAAAAATCTATCCTAGTAATCATAGTCATCCTCCTACTCCTCTTCTTCTTTTGATTCCAGCTGTGTGCTAACATAGGGTTGGTTGTGGGGTGCAACAGAAAAAGGAATTTGGCATGGATCAATATTAAAGTTATAATTTTCAAACATTTGAACTAGGGTTAAGTTGAACTCAGTCATATAAGAAAATTATGCTGATCTAAATAAAGACTAAATTGTTTTTCCAATTTCTATTACCGCCAACTACTTTTGTTAACCCTTTTCCTTAATTTTGAGATTTCTCCTCTAATTTCTTGGCATTACTAATTTAAGATTTTAAAGTTCTCCAATTGTTCTTTTAGTTAAAGGCTCCCTTCATCTAATACCAGCAACACACTAGCCAAAACACATAAAGAATATATAAGAGAAGGATGACAGTAATCCAGGGTAGTGGTGCCCTTAATCATATTTTAAAATTGAATTATAAATAATATTTCCTATATTTATAGTAAAGCCATTTGGAATTACATAATTTAAAATGACTCTATCCTTAGTTATCTCATTGATGTTGCCAGTGGACATTAACTTGGCGGAAATAAAATAATGCCAAGCTTTAGCCATGGCTATTAGGCTAGCATTAAGAAATATGATAATTTTTCTCTCACCTTTTCTACTAAACATTTGAATTTCTAATAGTGTGGAAATTAAGGATTTCACTAAAAATTTAGATTATTATTGTAGTAGAAAATATATTGATCATATACAAAATTTTGTAAATTATAATATGTGATACTTGCAGTACTATCAAAACATACCCATTTTCTATATGCAAAAATTTTATTATCTTGGAGCTCCTTCGCGATAGCAAAGAACTGCTGCACCACAAGGATGATGTAAGCTTTGCTGTAGTAGGTGAACTACTCCCAACCTAGCTTGTTGATGATTGTCTCCATGCTCCCACCAGGATTGTGGAATCCCCTCTCTGAATGAGATGCTTGTTGACAAGTGTGCACTAGTATCTTTCCTCTACCTCCATATTAAAAAAATCGGTTAGCATCGCTTGAAGATGCCATCCTCTTGCCCTTATTAGCATATTTCAGGGGCATGTTTATTCTCCTAGATATGAGAAAAGGCTAAAAAACAAAAGGTCATAGGAATTCTTAAAAAGAATAAAAGCTTTAGATTGAAAAATGGGAAGCCCAAAGGTCTTATTTATATTTGGATCCAGCACCGCAGCAGCTTTTGTAGAACCCAAGTCTAGCATGGCAATGCTCACTATAACAGCTAAGCGTTGTTCAGTTAGTCAAAATGGTTACTATGATCATCAAAAAATCCATTTATGATATTTATTGCCATTATTTATATAACTGACATAGCATGTCAAAGCATGTCAAGTATTGATGGAGCTCCTTAGTTCTCTGAGACAACATCGTGACACTGGTCAAAATTTATATCTTTTTCGTTAAATGTGCTTGCCAACCTGTCAGTCTTTTGAATGACTTTTTAACTAGCATCGTGGCACCTCCTTTGTAGCACCTAGGTGCCAATCAACTAGTCATCCTACTTTCTGTTATGGCATCTAAACATCATGGAGCCAATTTTACAATGTTGAAGCGTTGCCTTGTCAGGATTTCAAACTTATATTTTGGCCTTTCAACACTGGAACGTTGACTTCCAAGTGCTGAGATACTGAAGGCTAGGCATCAAAGTGCTAACTTTTCAACATCGTAGTACTGACCACCAAACGCTATGACACTGCTTCTCCGGTGTTGAGGCACTATCTCCTAAAAATAAAATTCAAACATTTAATTATATGGGCATTCCACAGGAATGTAAGTCCAATCTTTTCATACACTTTATGAACATCTAGCAGCATTTTAATATATGTAAATCCAACCTTTCTTTGCAATGCAAACATTAATCTAATCATGGCTTTCTCATTGATGTAAGCTCAGTTCTATCTATTCGCTCACCATGCGAATACACTGATAAAATTGGTTTTCAAACATTTGTAAATCCAGACTATTATTCATTCTCCATGTAAACACCCCTATAATTCTGACATTCTAATGGATGTAAGCTTGACATATATCTACAACACAAACTCTATTGGATTATTACATAATGTTATAAATTATGTTTTGCTTTAATTCAATAAATAATTACATAATAACACCTATACAACAACTCTAGTCTTTTCGTGATATCTGAGATGAGGCAACTTATGGCTGCTAATTAGACTCCCTAGACATTATGTCTAATAAGTCTTTGATGTTGGTAGATTGGAATAATAGCAGTCTCAGGATAATGAAACCATGGGATATAGATCAAAACTACTCTCCTTATTCTTTTAGACATTCGTCCACACCACACAATTAGACACCATTTTATACTAGAGATTTATGTTTATTTTCCACCATAATTGGGAGTTCTCTCTTACTATGGTAAGAGGAATAATTAACTATGAATGCTTGAATTCATAGGAAGTAAAACCCAAATCTAAATAAACTCTAAAATAATGTTGGGGGAATTCTGATTGAATATAAATTAATCTACCTCATAAATAATAAACACTTAACATCCCAATAAAGATGGTGAAGATTTTCAAATGTGTTTTTCCTAAGCAATTAGATTTCTTACGACTCCACTAGGGATTACTTCTCTCTCCATCTCTTGTTAAAAAATTAACTTATCTCTCCTAAAGTATTTGGTTTTTGAACCAATATGGTGTCATAATGGATATGAAAATTTTATCAAGCAATTTTTTTATAAGTTTAGGCACATAAAATTTAGTAAAACCTGACTTCAAATCTATGATCAAGTGTGAAAATGTCAAATGGAAAACATGATGAATCTAATGACTATTAAGTTAGGTGAGGGATCTACTATTAGATTTCCTCATGTATTGATTAATGTTGGTTCTATTAGAGACACTCTTCAGTTCAAAGCTATCGTGCAAAGAAAAAAGACCAAATGTAATCATCCCTAATGAGCTTAGATAGTTGAATGATAAAGCCTTAATCAAGGAAAGGACTCAATTTATATAAGAATCTCAGATTTCAATAGATTATAAAATGTAGCTCCAATAGCACCTGTTAAGGAGAAGAGGGCCATTAGGCCTAAACTAAAATTTATCATTGTTGATTCACACAATAGCCCAGAAGAGACTATTATTCCACAAGGTACTACTTTTATTCCATGCAATCATGATCATGAAGCATCTTCCTGAGGCACCAAAATATCTCAAAGAGCTAGAAGAAAGTATAATGCTTGTCACAGAACTACTGGATTACCTATAAATGCTAAACAATAATATGAACCAATGGAGGAAGCGGGGCTGCTAAGATGGGTCAAAATAATTAACTCTAAGGGAGTTATAAAAAAAGTTTATTAGGATAAACACATGCAGCCTATCTCATAAGAATTACCAAAGAAAGAGAGGACTGATTCCTGTAGAATTTATAAAATTTTGAAAATTGTTAAAAATAGACACCTTCAAAAAAGAATTAAGAAGTTGGTGAGCTAGGTCGCCAATTGAGCAAATTCCTATTCTAAAGGAGGTAGGAAAATTAAAAAAATATCAAACCCATCTTGAAAAAATCATATTATCTAGGGGTTTTATATTTGGTGAATACCGACAACTAGTCCTTCAGTACAAGGGTACTAAGTGCTCTGAGACGGTCCCAAAAATTACCACAAAAGAAGCAATATCAATCACCCCATTTCAATTCATTCGGTGAACACTAGGGTGTGACATCCATGCATTCCCAGAGATCCACAATTGGGAGGTCCCTATCAAATTGGGTACCTAAAGAACCCAAAGTCATTAAAGATAAGAAAACCAATATGAGAAAGCTCAACCAAATGATGAAAATGTTGAATCACCTATCAATTAGAAACACCAATCTATGAACAATCAACCAATGGCTGATGATGTAGACAATCAACCTTTTTATGAGGATGATGATTTTTTTTATTTATGAAGAACAACAAGATCTTGATTTCCAAATTAATGATATTGATTTCATGGAAGTCGAGATTGTTCACATGGTTGATATATGTTCATGAAATAAGAACATGATATCTGAATGTCAAAGTGAGAAACAACATCAAGAAGGTTCAAGTCACAAAATACCCGAAGGTGAAACACAAATGGAAGTTAAAAAAACTAAAGAACTAACCAATGTTGGAATAAGTTTACAATGATATATGGGTTCTCAAATCTAAAGAAAAGATAAATAAATCAGCCAACTAAACAATAATCTCAATGAGATGGATTTTCTAATGAAAGAGCTATTTGGCCAGCTTAACCTAATAACAACCGCAATGCAGTAAATACCTTTGAAAAATCATCTAGAGATGATTAATCCAACAGCTTCAACATGAAGACAAGAATCTCCAAGAGAGGTTACACTCAGTACTCACCAAGAGATCGATGTCATTACCAAATCCCAAGTGGAATATCTCATTAGCCTAAAAGTCAAAGAGATCATTGTCTCAAATAGTACTGAATAATTAGTTGGAAAAAGTTGACCATGTCCGACCGAATATGATCAAGTGAAATATTCTAAAGGATACATTGTACCAAAATGCAACACCTTTTTAGGTATAGAAATTCCATGGCAACACTTAGCTCAGTTTAAAGCTACTCATAGAAATATCGGAGGAAATGATGTCTAACTGCTATGATAATTCATTAGCAGTCTTAGCAACACAGGATTTGAATGGTATGATGAGTTTCCCAATAACTTCATAAAAACCTTCGTTGAATTAAAAAACACTCTTTGTCAAGAGATTTGTTGGAGCAACCAAGAAAGTGATAATCACAGATCTCACCTTGGAAAAGACAAGAAAGGATGAGAGAGTCATGAAATATATCATAAGATGAAGAAACCTGAATTTAAAATGTGAACAACAGCTCACGAGAAATCATATTGGAACTCTTAATGGGGAACATTGATGATCAAATGGACTCATATTTAGCCATGGCCATGATTAACACATTCCAAGGATTATTAGATCATTTAGCTAAGTTTGAGATGCTACCCAAACAAAAGGGTTATTAGCTATAATAATAATTCTTCTAGGAAAGGAAAGCATCTTAAATCATATAATTTAAGAAAAAATGATGTAAATACAATATTCATATTTATGGTTGATATAAAGGTAATGGAGACACAACTACCTCATGATAAGAGGTAAAGCTAATTGAGGATAAGAAAAAGACCTGACACTCTAAGAGAAAATGATCAAGCAGTATTCATTCAAAAGAGAATGTACTCCTAAAATTTTTAAGCATGTTCTAAAGTTGGGATTACAATTTCTAGAGTCTCGTTGATCTGACCAAGCAGACAAAGTCAATGTCCCAACTATTGCCCATGTTGTAGATTTATAGGCCACTCAATTAAGGATTGTTTGGTCTTCAAAGACTTGGTAAAAATGAGTTATCAAAATGAGGAGCTCACCTTATTTGACAACATATTGGTATATCCTAAAATGGAGAAGGTAATGTTATTACGGTACCTCTAAGCCAAGATGCAAAAGATAAATATGCTGAGCCAGTTAGAAAGCAAAATACCAATAATAATAAAGTCAAACCTCCACAAATAGAAAAAGAAAAGGAAGGTGGTTGGGAGACCTTCATCTCAAAGAAAACTAAAAGAATGATTAACATTCTTCTAGCCATAAAGACATTCATTGGAAGAAATTTTTAGAACTTGAAATCCATTCAAGTATGCTCTTGCCCAACAATGGGTAATTCTTATATAATACAAAAAAGCATATGAATATCAATCAATCTTCTTCATTAAAACCTCATAAATTAAAGAAAAGGAAGAAACCTAAAAACCAAAAATTTGATATACCAAAGATGATTGACTCTTTGGAGGAATATGAGCAACCTCCCTTAAGGCCCATAAAGTTGGAGGAATATATGCTCCACTTACAACTTGACATGAAAAATCCTGGAGATGAGGTTTCAAAAAAAGCATGTCAAACCATAAAGACATGAGAAAATTATGATAAAGATAATTTCTAATTCCAAAGAGAAGCATGTTACATGATTATAACATCAACTAACTCTAAATAAGAGCTATGCTTTCCCAAAGAAAGCCTATCAAAAGGAAAATAAAAGCATACTCAAAGAAGCTATGTTCTAAACTAGGGAGTAGTTCAAAAAATTTTGAAAGTTCTGAAGATGCACAGAGTTTAAAAACTTCCTCTAATAAAGAAGATTTTACAAAAGAAGTAACTCAAATCTAGTTAAGGAGTGGAAGATGATTTTCTCTGCTACCACCAAGAAAAGCCAAGGGCAAAGAAATTCAAATCAATGAACATACCTTACCCCCACCACCGACAAAATCTCAAAGGACCACCAAATCGTGAGTGGACTATCAAATATTATGGCACATTTACATAAGTTTCCTAAGCATCTGTGATTGTCTCATGTTATCTAAGGATATACGAGAGATATTGATTAAAATCTTGCAAAATCAAGAATAATATGAAGCATTCTTTGCTAAAGAAAGAATGAAAGAGGATTTAACTTCTCAAAAGAAAGAAGCCATCACATTTAGTGATGATGACTTATTATTAGGAACGATCGAATATAATCGGCCTTTTAAGTCTTAGCAGAAAGCAATTCCTCCCGCTTAAAGAGAATATTGATTGTTTTGGTTAATCTGTTAATAGCTAAAACACTTTGAACATTAACTTTTCATGTTCATTATCTAGATAAAAGTATAGTATTCCTACAATGAAACTACAAATAAGGAAAACAAACCCTGAGATCCATTATTCTGCTTATACACTTCGAGAAACTTTCTATAGAATCTAAAGTCCATGTGATTGAAGCTAGTGTTTCATACAAAGCCCTCCTTGGTAGATCATAGATTCATGAATATGACATAGTGCCTTCAACTCTCTGCCAATGTATAAAATACATCCAAAATGGTGAAGAGTGTCGAACTGATGGTGACATCAGCTACATGAGATGAAAATCTATGACAATGCTAAGTATTTCATTCCTAAAAAAGTAGAGGAAGTCAACTCCCAAAAGAAAATGGCTCCATCTATCAAAGCAATGCTTAAAGGTGATGATTTAAAGAGTAAAGGAATTAATGAATCAAAACAATCTAGAGTGGTTCCCCACCATGGCAGTGATACTGAGGATGATGAAGAATAGTTTATACTTTATCAACCTAAGAAGGCATCAATTAGCCAAAGAAAAGAAGGATCAAATACCACTAATATAACAAAATAATTAGAGAAAACTCATGTTTCTTTAATAAGGGTCCCTAAATCTCAAATTTCAAAAAGATTATGAAAATAATTATAGTGCCAAATGCGCATGTAAAAGCCCAAAGAGCTTCAAGGAATGAGGGAATAGAATAATTGAAAAGTTTATATGTCTCTCATAAAGAGATTATAATGAACGTGTGTTCCTTTTCTACAAAATAAAAGAGTGAGCCATAAATCCCACAAAAATATTGTTTAAAGAGAATAATTTTCAGGAAGAAAATATCTCAATAATGATTCCTCAATACTTCTCATCAACTTTAAAGAAGCTGGTTAAAAATAAGGTTCAACTTGTACAAACAAATATACAAGCTTGAGTGTTTAAAAAACTTTGGCGAAGAGACAATGTCCAAAAATTCTATAGGATATGGATAGTTCACCACATGAGCATTGAGATATATTACTTTTGCATTTCTCTCAACAAGCTCATGTTATGCCATATCCAAAATGAAGTTACTTTTGAAATGATAAAGGAATGTTTCACTTGAAAATGAGAATATACCTGAATATGAATTAATATTTGACCTCGAAGAGGCCCCAAAGGAATTCAAAGAAGACAATTAAGCTATTCTTGATAAACTTCAAAAAATCAATCTAGGTGCTAAAGATGATCCATAGAATAACTTTTTGTTAGTGCTAACCTCGCAACAATAAAAAAATAGAGGAATTAAAAACACTACTCTGCAAATACAGAGACTACTTCACATGAAATTACAATGAAATGTTGGTCTTATCGCTAAATGTAACTATACATAAACTTTTTATCATATCTGATGTATTTCTTATGAAGAAAGGATCAAGGTGAATGAGAATAGAAATTAAGGAGCAAGTAATTATTAAAACTAAAAAGCTTATTGAGGCAGGGTTCATCCGGAAAGAGAAATATTGTGATAGGATTCCCAATAAAGAAAAAGAATAGGCAAATTTGTATATGCATTGACTTTCATGATTTAGATAAAGCATGCCCAAAAGATGACTTTCCCTTACCCAATGCAAAAATCATGGTAGACAACACATCAAACTATGACATATTCTCATTTTTGGATGGTTCATCAAACTACAACCAAATTAAAATAGCTTTGAAGAATGAAAAGCATATGTCCTTCTGCACACCGATCGGTATTTACTGCTACAAAGTGATGCCATTTGGTATAAAAACTGATGATGCTATGCAAAGGGAAATAACCCACATCTTTAATGATCTAATACATAAGTTGGTAGAATATTATGTTGATAATTTGGATGTAAAAGCAAAGCTCAAGAGGAGCACATAAATGATTTAAGAGTTGTATTCAATAGGATTTGAAGTTTCAACTTAGAGATGAAGCCTTTGAAATGTTCTTTTGGCATGACTTCTGAAAATTTTTTAGGATTTATTATACATCATAGAGGGTAGAGCAATAATGATTCTAGACCGATTCCAACTAAGATAAAGTTGGCTGCATCAAGAGGTTCATTTCTATTCACCCAGGGAGATGTCAAGATTTTGCCTGATTAACAAAAAGAATGCACCATTTATATGGGGTAATGCTTTTCAAGAGGCATTCAATAGCATAAAATAATATTTATTGCATCCCCCAATTTTAGTGGCACCATGTTGACCTCACTTTTGGAGTGAGGACTCTTCCTCCCTATCCTAGGCTTAGAAATCTTCTAAACACTATAGCTTCTCTAGTCATAGGACACTTCTAGTGATTAGGTGAATACTAAACCTAAGCTTAGAGACTTAAGATAGTATACCCTGAGCTTAGGTCATACCCTAGGGTAAATAGGTCCTACCAATCCTATGGCCTAAACCATGACATATGCTTATCCACTCATGCAAATCCAACTCCAAATCAATACAATCAAACCCCAATTGTGTTTTTTTTTCATATCCAAGCTCCAAGCCAAACCAAATTAATCCTAAACTTAAATCAATCCTACCATCATCCTATGGATCCAACCTAAACTTACTCAATTAAAACCAAATTCAGTTGAACCTCACCAACGCATTCCAACCATCCAAATCTCCAGTTCAAATCCATCCAAAGCCTGCAATCAAATCAAACCAACCAACTTAACTTGCCCTATTTCACCCAAAGGGTCCAAATAAGATAAAATCTAATTAAATCCAAATCAATTGCAATCAAAGCCATCAATCAACCCTAAATCAATCATCAAATTCAACCAAGCCCAATTCAACTCAATTGACCAAAAGTGACCTAAAGGACCCATTTGATCCAAATGTCAATCCAACCAAAATTGGTTTGAACAAAGCCATCCAATACCTTCTATAATGATTGTTGATCACCCTTGATTGTCTTATTGTAATCAATTTGGTCAGACCAAGCTAATTTGATCACTTGACCCTAATTGACCTAATTAGCCTACATAAACCAAATTGAACCAAACTCCATCCTAAGCTCAATTGATTGAAACCAATACCTCTAATCAATCATAAATTAAGTATTAAATATGATTTGACCATCAATTAAACCTAATAAAGCCAACTTAGGCTCTTGACCTATGTTGACCCACTTAGGCCAAATCAAATCCTAAATAAAATTGATTGAAACTAATGACTCAAATCTACCATAAATTAATTATTGAACATGATCTAACCTTCAATCGAATCCAATTTGCTTAAAAGAACCCAATTGACCCATTTAGCCCAAATTGACCTAAAGGGTTCAATTAAACTAAATCATTCTCAAATCCAAATTAACTCAAACCAACACCTACAATCATCTTCAAATTATCAATTGAATCTAAACCAAGCCCTAACCCAAGCCAATTTGGCCCATTTGACCCATATGAACCCATATGAGTCAAAATCAAATCCACTTCAAATTAAACCAAATCAATGGAACTAACTCATCCCAAATCATCATTTGATCTTAACCAAACCCTTGGTTTGACCTAATTTTACAAATTTTTCAACTTAACCCAATTTGACTTGCATGGGTCAAATTGAGCCAAACCCAACCAAACTTGGCATGAGCCATCATTAGGTCACCATGAGTTAGTCCAAATCAAACCCAACCCATCTAGAACACAAATTAGCCTAAAACCCATTGGGTTAACCTCTCTAAATGGGACAAAATCCCCATTTGGATGGTAAAAGTTACTCTCCTACCCTTGGCAGCCACCCTAAGCTCCATTTGGACACTAGGACCACTAGCTAACTGACCCAAAGTTGATCGGGTCAGCCATGGATCAAGTGGAGGTGAGTTAACCCAAAGCCACCCCATTAGAACACTTGGAGGAGATGGTACACATATGGCTAGTCCACTCCCTTCCTCTAGCCACTCAAGGCCATCCACCTTAGCCAATTCTTGACGTCCCTGATAGCCTGTGCTGGCTAGACGCCTGCCAAAAGTTGATTGAGGTCATTAGATCAATCGAGGAGGAGGGTTTACTCTTCTCCATCAAATTCAAACAAGATAGAGAGGTTTAGTGAGTTTAGATGAGCATCCGTAAAACATTCTTGACCTTCCTTGAGCTTCCCATCATCGACAACACCAAACCTGAGCAAAATAGAGCCCCCTCTCCATCCAACCTTACTTAAACTCCATCAAACTTCAATTAACTTCTCCCACACCTTCCCCAAGCTTCGACAAAGAGAAACAAATTGATTCTTGATCAATTCAAGCATTGGAAACCACTTCTAGACCAACTTCAATGAGCTTAGCCTCAGCATTTGGTCTATAGAGCCATCGGTGGGGAGGCAACTCGTGAGCTTCTCAACAGGGCTTCGTCTTTTCAAGACGAAGCTACCTCAACCATTGGACCACCAGTCTTGAGCTCTGGTGAGGTATTTTTTTTGGCAAATCATAGAAAAGTTCTTAGGAGCTAGCCTTTTGTGAAGTATTTTGCATTTTCATGCAATTTCCACTATATGATCTCTTTAGATCTCTTCCCTGAATCTTTTGGAGTTGATCTCGATGCCTCACGAGTTTTAGTGAGCTTGGATTGTGTAGTGGAGGGTGAATGATGTATGTATTTTTGCACTCGGGGGATGAAGGATCACCCGTAGTCCATTATGTGTGATTAAAAGGGACGAACATGATTTAATTCACTAGAAAATCCAATTTTATCCTTTAATATCCATGGGATTAATCCCCACCATCCAGTCTGAGATCAAACAGCAGGGACAAAAGCATGTACATCACCACTGACTCAGCACGCCACGTCAGATAATTTATGTGGTCAGTCTCACGATGCCATATGGAATGCACCGCCACGTCAGCTCCCACATGGCACCGACGGGATTAGAGATTAATTAGGGATCATAATATGTTTTAATTTCCTAGAACTTTGAAAATTCATAACTAATTGTAAAACAAATCCTAAGAATATGAGTGAACCCATTTTGGAAAGGGTAAATAGAGGAGAGTTTAATAAAAATAAAATCCCTAATGCTTGAATAGTGAACAATGCTTAATTAAGGTTTAAAGGTTTTTTAATTAGTTCAATTATATCCTACTTACTTGGCGAATTAATCTTAAATTGAATTTGTTGGATATTTGGATGTCCTCTACCTCCCATAATTTTTTGAGATTTCTTGGCTAAGTAATTAGAGTAATTTGAAATTCAAATATTAATTACCCTCATTAAGTAATTTAATAATTATTAAAAATGTGAAAGAATAAAAATTAAGTAATTAATGATTATTAATCACTGTTAAGTGAAATGATGAGTGTGTGTGTGTGGGGTGATTAGGACCTCTTTCCTAGTTGCTTTCCTAAATCCATTTCATTAAAGAGGATAATTAATCCAAAACTTAATTAAGATTTGATTAAGAAATTAATGATGAAATGAAACCAGATTAAAATGAATCAGATAATCTAATTTGAATTTTTGGGTTCCTCTTTATGTGTTTAATAATATAAAGATCAATAAGAAAATTAAGATTAACCCATGCGTCTAGGAAAATCATATAAGTACTTAATTAGATTCTTTAATTTAATTAATACTTAATTATGATCCTCATTACCTCAAGTCCCTAAGTGCATTGCAAGTTTAATTTATCAATTGCATATCATTAAAGGCTTATGGTTAAATGATTAATCAAATCAAAGAAGCATAAGAAAGGAAAAATAAATCATTTGATTAATGATTCAAACATGATTAATCCAAAAAATTATTTAATCTTATTTTTTTTTAAAACATATTAAATCATTCACATGGTATGGGGAAAAATAGCAAATGTTATTCCTCCTCTTTAAGTTTAATAATCCAAATATAAACATCAAATTCCATAAGAGCCAATGGTTAATCTTAAATGATTTTATTTAATGTGATTGTCTTATGAATTAATGCAGTTGAATGAATTATGTGGAGGTGTTCAACTTTTTCTTTTCAATCATCATAAGTGGTGTATGTCATTTGATATCATACATTCGTACTTTCAAATAAAATAATTAATTGAATTTAATTATCTGAAAGTTGTTTGTGTTGAATTAATCTTATTATATGTATGGCTATTATCACTAATAAACTACAAAATTATTTTCAAAGTTATAAATTGATAATGAAAAATTGGATTGATGTTAGCTATGAATACTACATATGATTTGCATGTGCTTATAATCTAAACATGTCAAAGTATTGCTTTATCTTTATGATTCATGTATGTGTTTACATATGTTTGAATATTAATAAGTATATAGTCTAGACATCCAGAAATATGAGGCTTTAAGTAGCCCAAGGAGGTCTTAGATTATCTCACTTCCCTGGTTAACAAAGGCATGTACTTATTTAATTTCATTCTAATGTGTACTTGTATTAGAATTTGGATAGAACTTTACTTTACATGTGTAAATGATTCAACCAAAATACAACCTTTTTTTATTCTTATTATTGTGCGTACATTCATATGTATTTAAGATAGCAAGAATATAGTCTAGACATCCCAAGAATATGAGGCTTTAAGTAGCTTCAAGGAGGTCTTAAATTATCTTAGTTCCCTAATTAAAACAATGGCATGTACTTTCTTACATCTTCAATACATGTGTGTGTGCACTTAGCTAAAGCACAAAATTTTCCTTTTCTACCAAAATATATACATTCATAATCATTCAAGTCTGCCAAAAATATATTGCATGTATAGGTATGTTAAGTCCTAAATCATATGCATAATTATTGATGATGGAAAGGCATGGTGCAACATTATCTATGTGATGGCAACTCAATTTCATTAATCTTAAGATGCCTTTCATGTTAGATAGGATTCTTTAAGATTATCCCAAGGATTAATAAAACATTTAATAAATCATTTACTAAAACAAATTAGGTCATAACAATATGCCTTTAGAGAATAATTTAAGGTTGCGATGAAAGAGGTTAAGCCTCTTTCTTCTCTTTACAATTCTAAGGTACTAACTAAATGTCATATGAAAAAAAAATACAAATTAAAACTCACTAATCCTCTAAATAACTTAAAATGAAACCACCCTTTATGTTTAAATTAAATAATTCAAAATTTTTGGCAATTATAATTTAAAATCCTAGCTAAGAGATACCACACTAAGCTTTAGCACACACATTAGAATACTAAGTCACCACGTATATCTTTAGGTTAGGATGATGTATGTAATGATGTTGTGTTTTATTTTATGATGTAATATTTAAGACTAGATGTTAGGATTGTAGTACGTAGACTGGATGTTAGGCCGTTCTTAGCCTAATATTATTTTCTACAGGGGATAGTGTTAAAGGGGCCACTAAAATAAATAGAAATACTTCTACTTATAGGTTGCCTATGCCCCTAAGCATAATCCATGATTAAGGCAGGTGGGCTTGGTTACCCATGTGTAGGGTGCTAAGTCCAAATTATGAAATATAACTGCTTAGGAATGTATGTATGTTTAGTTAGTGTCTATTTTCTAGGTGTAGTTAAATTTTACTTTCCCATAAAAATGTAATTTTGCAATAGGAATTAGGATTAGTACTATCGGGTTTAGGCTGGCGGTGGCTAGAGGCATAGTGAAGCCTTGGAGCACAATCAAATCAAGAGAAAATAAAGAAAAGTGAATAAAAGAAGAAGAATGAAGACCCCCAAAGCATCTATTCAATTTCAATTGTGATATTTTTTTGCAATCCAGGTTGTATAAGGGTAGAGCTTGGCTATCCAATTTTTTCTTTTCTGGAGTGTATGGTGGTACCCAGCTGCATCGGCCTCTTATTCTTTTATGATAATCTAAATGTTAGAATGTTATATTTAGATTGTATAAAAGAAATTGCATCTTTTTCATAAGTTTCATAAAACTTCTTTGAATGTGTGTCCTGGATGCAATAGGCTCTTAGGATAAAATTAATTTTTCTACCCCAATTACCTCATTTTTAAAATAATTTTCAACCTTATTTTAAATCCTAAGTCATAATCAAGATAATTAAAAGATTTTGTAACCCCATAGTTGAATGTTGTATGTTTCAATATCATGTATATCATCTTGTTTCCAATCTTGAATAGGGAGGGTCTCCACTCTTGCATGATAGGAGAATGTTTGACATATGAGGGCATCCCTTATAGTGGAGAACACCTCCTCCTTCTGATTTAGCCAACAACTATATTTTATCATGCATTTAGGCATAAATATCCCAAGCCTTTTCCAAAATATTGTCAAAATGATATAAAAAATTATAAAATTTACATTTTAGGCTAAGTCATATACTCATGCTAGTCATGATCTAGTCTCTTAGAGAGTGAGGTTAGAACTCTAGTGACTTTCAAATTAAATAGTAGCCTAGCTATATTGCACTAACATGAGACCAATCTACATGATTTTAAAGCATTGGAGGTGTTAGCTGACGGCTACTCCAGACAGTTGTAAATCCAGAAGTGTTGGGATGGGTTTACCCTCTCTTGTGGAGGTAAACTATTATATCCCTTTGTCTACTTAGATTTAGGTTGTGCTTTTAGCTTGTGCTAAAACATCCTAGATTCAGGATCTGAGGCTGCTTATTTCCTTCGAGCTATGAGCATAAATCCTCACCTCTTATGCATTTTCACAATCTTGTGTTGATGGATTATAGCCCTAGCATTATAATAAAATTCAAGTTAAATAAAAATAAATTTCTCTTTCAAACATATAAAACCTCACCATAGGATAGATTGGAATGCTTATTAGGCTTCCTAGTATCATGAGCGCTCCTTACTTATCTTCCTTTGGAATCCAAAATAAGTCTTTCCGAATTAAACATTCCCACTTGATTTTCTAAAATACCCAAATCCTTTAATTTTCTAACCTTCAAATCTTTAGAGATAATTAATTGACTACTTTAATTGAGAGTATTCTTAATAAATCCACATTTCATAGGATGTAATTAACTATGGATCCTTGCCTCCAAAGGGAACTAAAAAATCTGGCATAAAATAAACCCCGCTTTACTTTTCCATGTAAAGTAGGGGAAAGATCTCTGGTATATATGAAGACTCATATTCCTTAGAAGTCCTTATTAGGTGATTAGGTCTATTGTAGGGTGATGTTTCTATCTTTCGAGATGCTACTTCATGCCTCAATGTGATATCTGATCACTTCAATAAGTACACCCTAAGATCTGTGAGGTGTCCATAATGACCCTCCAAATTAAAACACCACACACCAATAACAAGAAGACCATTAATATTATATATAGTAGCCTTGGAGGAATCTCTTGGAGCTTTATTAACTCAAAATAATAAAGAAGGGAAAAAAATATCATTTATTATATAAGTAGATATTTAATAGGAGCTAAAATAAGATACTCTCCTATTAAGAAGCAATGTCTAGCATTGATATTTTCTACTCAAAAATTTATGACACTACATGTTGTTACATAAGATAACTTCAAAATCCAAAGTTGTCCCTATCAAATTCATAATGTTTAAAACTACACTAACAGGTCACTTAGCTAAATGGGCAGTTTTGTTACTCCAATTTGACATAACATATGTCCTACAAAAGGTTATAAAAGGGTAAGCTTTGGCTAACTTTTTAATTGCTCATCCTTTACCGACAGATTTGACACTCAATTATAAATTACCTGACAAGCAAATCTTTGAAGTGGAAGAAGCTCAACAATAATCATAATGGGAACTCTATTTTGATGGAGCTTCATCAATAAATCCAACTAAACCACCAGGATTACTTCTAGTACTTGTTGGAATTGGTTTAATCTTTGTTACATCGCAAGCTGGTATACTTTGATATTCACATAGCCTAACTAAATCTCAAACCAATAATGAGACTAAATATAAAGCATTAATTGTAGGCCTATAGGTAGCAATTAATATGAAAATCAAGAAGCATCATATTTATAAAGATTATCAACTAATAATCAAGCAAATAATAGGGACTTTGAAAATAAATAAGCTAATTAGTGTTTCATCATAAGCACACTTTAGAGCACCTAAAGCAAATTCTAGAAGTAACAATTACAAAGTCGATGCATTAGCTAAATTAGCTAAAATTATTATATATCTTTAAGGGGAACCAATGATAATAATAGTCCAAAGTAAATTGGCATTTATTATCTATTTTAAAGGTAGTGAATTGCCAATAGATAGGTCAAAAGTGTATCAAATTTTACAGAGAGTATTATGATATGCTTTTGTGAATGATACATTATATCATCGTTCATTTGATCAAATGTGCTTACGCATGCCTGAGACCAACTGAAGTGAAGATAGTGATGGATAAAGTTTATGAAAGATTATGTGGAGCACATTAATCTAGTCCAAAGATGAAACTCAAAATGAAATAAATGAGATATTACTAGCTTAGCATGGTTCAAGACTGCATTGAACATGCTAAAAGATGTCATCATTATCAAATAATGCAAACACATTGAATCGACCTCCTAATGCTTTACATCCAACATTAGCATCATGGACATTTGAAAGTTATGGGATGGATATAATTGGTTTAATAAACCCTCAATCTAGAAGACATCATTTCATTTTAGCTGCCACTGATTATTTCTCAAAAAGGATAGAAGTAATTCCCTTAAGAGAAGTTAAAGCAGATAATAATATGAAATTCTTTTGAGACCATATCATCTATCAATTTAGAGTACCCAATAAATTATATCTAACAATGGCACTACCTTTTAAAAATGTCAAAATCTATCATTTAATTGATAAACATAAGATATATTGACGATATACTTCAATATATAATTCAAGAGCTAATGGTCTTGTGAAAGCATTCAATAAAATATTGATTAAACTTCTCAAGAAAATTCTTTCTAAAGATAAAAGAGAATGGTATGAGAAATTAATAAAAGCCTTATGGGCATATCGCGCCACATATAAAACACAAGCAACATCATATTCATTTGTCTTCAGAGTGGAAGCCATACTTTCTTTTAAAGTATAATTATCTTCGCACCATATAGTTGTACAAAATTAACTCACGATTAAGGAAAATGTTTGGATATGACTCGCTAAACTTGAAGCTTTAGACAAAGTTTGACTCCAAGCTAAATAAAATCTATAAATGAATAGAGAAAAGCTGACATCAGCTCATGACCATATGTTTTGCCAAGAAGCTTCAAAGGGGGTGAACTAGTACTGGTATGTAGTAGGTCTATCATTCCACATCATCAAATTGGTGCAAAGTTCAACCCAAATTAGGAAGAATCATATATTATCAAAAAAATTATATGAAGGAGGAGCATACCATCGCATTGATGCAAAGGGCATAAGGTCAATGCCCCTTATAAATGGAAAATATCATAAAATATATTACACATAATTAATGAATGATAAACCATTATCAGTATTCAGGTTTGAAAAGAGAGTTGAAATATTTTCATCCCAATGGGAAATTCCCAGGGAGCAATTTTATATTTCTTACAATGCAAAAAAAGAAAAATCTCCACCAAAGAGAAACTCCATCCAATCAATAAAATGAATTTAGATTCATCAAGTCCAACAAGGTAGAATTTAAATCTAAAATTAAGATCTATCATACCCAAAGGGGCCAAATACAAATCTAAATTTAAGATTCATCATGCTCAAAGGGGTCAGATCTAAAATCTAAATTTAAAATACATTATGCCCAAAATTGGTCTGACTAAATCTAAATTTAAGATCCATCATGTCCAAAGTGGCTGGATCTAAATCCAAACTTAGATCCATCATGCCCAAAGGGACTAGGTTTAAATCTAAATTTAAGATCCATCATACTTAAAGGGGCCAAATATAGATCTAAATTTAAGATCCATCATTCTCAAGGGGGCTAGATCTAAATTCTAGATTTATGATCCATGATTCTTAAAGGAGCTAGGACTAAATATAAATCTAAATTCAACACGTTCAAAAAGGATTGAATCTAAATATGAATTTAGACTTTTTAATATATTGATAAGATTGAATTAAAGCCAACAAACATAGCTCATTTATAGATTTAGATATTATTATCTTTTTTTATCTTAGTAATATTTTTAGCAGTTATATTTTAAATGTGAATCAACAGATATGGACCATTATTAAAAACTTATGATCTATATTATTTAGCCAGATTATATGACTATTTATTATGGCATTAGGATATGTTGATGAGCAGAGACATTTATGAGGATTCATTTGCTCATCTTCTCGCATTCTACTTTTTGATTCAGATCTTCCATCAGGACATGATTCTTCTGATTAGGTGATTAATTTGAAGTTGAGACACAATCATGATGTTCCTTTTGAGGGAGTTACATATTACCTTAGCTTTGGGGATTAGGATGTACTTTAGCTAGTTGCAAATAGTGCTCCCTCTGTATATATGTTCTAACTTTTAGGTTATCGCATATTACATCATGAGGTAGAAGATTGGGATCTAAAGTTTGTATTCAGCACTTCCTCTCACTTTTTGATTACAGTTGCATTTCCTTCACTTGGATATGTGGTATAGCAGAGCATTGGGATAGGGCTAACAATACATGTTGGATTGGTTCGCATGAGATAACTATTACTTTGGCAGACATAGCAGGCCTCTATCTTAAGCATTCCATATAAGGAATGCATTCCTCTATATCACGAGCTCTTTCAAAATCAATCAATTGACTAATAAGAGGAAGTTATGTATATTCTTTTATCCTTCACTATGCAGCTCATTATCAAAGGCTCTTTAGACAATGAAAAGTAGGCCATAATTGATTTGGCACTATTACTCTAGATACATGATCTGAGAGTTCTCTTCATTCAATAGTATGTTTGCCTCATTTTGCATGCTTGGTTTTATTTTTAAAATGTCTTTAAATTTCTAAACGAAATTTACTATTAGCAAACTAATCAAGAGCACTACATTAATTAAAATGTGATTGTTACATCTATTCATTTAAAAGGTTGTGATATTAGGGTTGACATAGGCTAACACTTTTCTTAGTGTTCTCTTATTAGAATGTTTTTTTTCTTTCTAATATGCATAGATCTCTAGAATTATACTTTGTTTGGGTTATGGAGGTTATATTCAAAGATAATTTATATGTTGCCTTTCTAGTTCTCATCACATACTACCTAAGGAGCTTCATTTTTCTTTAACTATGTATAGTGTCACAAACTTAATTGAAAAATGGTAAAGTGTTAATGGCTTTGGTTGTCTTGATTTTTTTTTATGTAAGTGAAAATGCATTTAATATTTTTGTTTAATGATTGTGTATGAATATGAGTCTGATATAAAGTTATGCTAGCTTCTACATGTGAAGCTCACACTATATCCTTGATCTCAATATGATACAGTAAGATGAAGCTAACCTTTTTTTTTCTCATATTAAATGATTGAAACAACATTGTTATTATGTATAAGAGTATAATTTAATTATTTGACGTTGCATTGCCATTTTATTTGGTGACAAATAATTTGGTACTATTATAATCACTTATTCAGTTCTATATAACATCAATTAACATATATGATTTTGGTTCCTTTATCTAAATATTAGTGGTGAAAAGGGTGGCAACTTTTAGTGGTCAAGAACTTTTTGTATGATGTGAGATCACCTGTGTGGTTTGAGGTGACATAAATTTTGTCTCTTTAATTTTTTTTTTATATATTTTCTTAAGAATTTGAATTAGTTGATTAATATGTCACTTATTTTGAGAAGAATAATGCTTCACTTGTAGGTTTCATTTTTTACCATATATGTATCTCAAGTAACATTGACTTGCCTACTTTGATTAGTTGACAAATTGATAATATTTTTTATTTATATATGTATGTGCGTGATCTCACACACACACACACACTCACAATCATTTGTATTCATTTTTTTATTAGTTTATATGATAATGTCGATAACTTTCAGTTGTGCTGCATGAAATCGAGTTGATAAAGAATAAATATAATTCATCTTTATTATTACATATGACAACACAAGCACTAAGTGGCAGACGTAGGATAAATCGCATTCATCTTTATAATTCCTTGATAACTTCATGATATTTCTTAATATACTAAATCTATGGGAGATAAAATCTCTATATGGGAGCAAGCTCTAAAGTGAAGTAGGTATTTGGTCTAATTATAGTAAAATAGATCAATAAATGAACCAATCTTTGGTCAAAAATGTCCTTTTAGAAACTTTTTTTCTTTATTTTTAAATTTTGAATGTCATGTAACCTATCAAGTAAACTTCTTTGAGGATGTCAAAGGCATTAATTCCTAATAAGTTATTTACATAAATTGCTAGGATAACATAATTATGTTTACATGAATTACATTTGATAAAGATGGATTAATTTATTGTACTACTACTTTAACGGTCAAGCTCGATAAGAACTTGGTAGAATTTATTTAACTGAATAAGCTTTATTTTATATATATATATATATATATATATATATATATATATATATATATTTTTAAATTTGTAAAAGAAAAAAATTTTAGATAGACTTGAGTGCGTGCTAACAAGGACAATAGGTCAATTTTTCAATGTAGTCAATCTCTTTAAGTGGGATTGGTTTAATGCTGGGATAAGAATAAAAGATCCCATATATGTTTATGAGCAATAGATCCATTTCAATGTCCATGGCTTGTTCCCAAAATATATTGTATACCACCTCCAAGAATGTCTTAAGAATAAAATGGATAACAAGCTAGAAATATGAGGGAAAAAATATCTAAGAATATATTATATGTATGTATTCAATCAAAATCAAATACTTTCCTTATTTTTAAACTTGAGAAGTAAAATCAGTGTGTGATCAAAAGAAAATAAAGACAATGTTACAATTATCTAACGTAAGCTAAGTCAAGTCATTGTTGAGTGTTATAAGGATTTGAGCTATGGGTCTATGTGAGAACATTGCTCTTCCAGTAAGAGATCCCATCCTTATTACTTTGTTTGTTGTTTGATTACCTTCTCTATATATGTGGTTGATTTTAGCTAGGCATTATTGTGATAACAACTTAATCCTCTTAAGAGTATAAGTAATAAACTAGGGGCAATTGTCACCATCCGAAATTAAGTTGTAGAGAGACCAAGAGTCTATTTCGATCCATATGTTCTTGATATGAAAGGAGATTGCAAGTTTCAAAGCTATTAGAAAAGCTATAGCTTCGGTGCTAAGTGCATTCAATGTATAGTAAGGGATTGAGAATAAGAAGATGCATTGGCCTGTATGAATTTTGAAATGCAATACCCACAAGTGCATTGTCATTCCTGAAGCTGCCATCAATGTTTATCTTAATCAAGTTAGCTTTTGGTTTGATCCAATGGATGAGAGGTGATTTAATCTGCCTGGTTTCTTTAAGTGTTATGGAGGGGTCTCTACAAAGGTTTGCAATTCTTATTTTACCAACGTAGTTCTTAATATATAATAATAAGTCCTTTGCTCTTGCTTAGTGACTTTCATGCTTGTTGGAGTTTCTAGCCATCTAAATAAACCATAATACGATAATAGGAATGATGTAGACATGGTCCTTCTTATTGTATTGATTGAAATTGTTCTAGGCTTTCATATAACCTTGTATTGAGTCTTCATTTGATTTGAATATTTTGAATGTTGAGTATATTTCACCCCAGATTTGTTTTCTAGTTTGACATGTGATGAATAAATAGGTTATGCTTTCTTCATCACTTCTACACAAGTTACATATAGAGGTAATTTTTAGGCCCTTAAGTGTTAATATATCATCCGTAGGGAGCAAAATGTGTCATATCCTCCACCATAAGAATGACATTGATGATTTGACCACTGCATTCCATAAAGTTGGTTTCCACTTAGAATTTAATCTGGGTTGGTGTATATCCTGGAAAAAGGGATGTTGAAAATTTGTCTATTATTGCATTTCAGTATTAGTTTGACCTTTGTTTGTGGATAAAGGGGATGTTAGTTACATCTTTTAGTACATCCTCAAGGAGATATTATCTAAGCTTATGGATATTCCAATTGTCTTCTCTCCAAAATTATGATACTAAGACATGATCGGATATAGTTCGTGTTGTGTAATTGGATAATAGACTATCTGGAAATAAATAATCCTAGTTAAAGCTTAGTTCTTCTTTCCCCAGGTGCTAGAAAATCATACTTTCAGCTTTGTTACTGCAATGAGCTTTTCAAGTGCTATGAGTCTATTTTCCTTAGCTGAACAACAATTGGGTGGAGTTTCCAACAATACTTGCTAAGGAGAAATTGGAACCATAATGAGTCATTTTGATTGAACTTTATCCATAGTTTTATTTGGTTTATCTGAATTGATTTAGGATAAGATCAAAAATCCATTCCCCCTTCATGTTTTGGTTAATAAACCTTTTTCTAGCTCACCCAATCTATAGAATCTTTCCTGATACTCCATAGGAATCTGTTGAACATTCATTCAATTTTAATTTATGTTTTGCTTAGCATCAACATCATATATAATGAATTGAGTGGGATGGAGCTGGGTATGATTTGCAACAGAGTAATTCTACCTCCAGTCAACAGAAATGTGTTCTCCCATGAGTTAATTTTGGCTTGGATAGTGTTAATTACATCATCAAAATATTGAGTTTTTTTCCTTCCTTTATATATATAAACACCAAGGTATTTTAGTGGAAGGTGGGAATGTGTGAAACTTGTGTAATCTTTGATCCATTTCCAATATGTTTTGTAGTGCCTACCCAAGATAAACGAACACTTTATTTTGTTGAAGGTCATTCCAGAAATGAATTCAAAAGTGTTTAGTATGAGCATGATTCTTCTTAATGATATTTTGAATCCATTGCAAAATAGTCAAAGATCATCAACAAATTCCAAGTGAGATATGTGAATCTTCCCTTTGGTTTTGTGATTGATTGATTTATTGGAGTTGTGGTTGGCATCTAACAATCTGAGAAGGTAGTCAAACGTTAGTATAAAAAGGGATGGAGATAAGGGCTTTTCTTACTTTATTCCTCTTGATGCTTTGAAGAAGCCGTGTGCCTACCCATTAATGATGATGGAGTAGTAGTTATTGGAGAGTGATCTATTAACCAGTGAGTAGAAATATTCTTGAAATTTTCTAGCTTGCAATGTTTCCATGATGAATTTTCAATTAATTGTATTAAAATGTTTCTTCATGTCAAGTTTGATTATTATATTTCCTCCTCTGCATTTCTTATCAAGGTCTAAGGTGAGTTCTTGTGCTAACAATAAACTTTTAGCTATGTTTCTTCCTTGGACAAAAGCTATTCTATTTTTGTAGATGAGCTTCGGGAGGTATGTTGAAGGTAATTAGAAAGTATTTTGCTAATTGTTTTTACAATGACTAATGTAAGGCCAATGGGCCTAAAGTTCTTCCTGTTATACTTGTTGTTAGATTTGGGGATGAGGGGGATAAAATATTTATTCATGTCTTTGCCTAAAAAAAAAGGTCTGAATAGTTGTGATTACATCTTGCTTAATCCATTACCATGCATTTTAATAAAAATGGGTTGTGTAACTATCAAGACCCGCAGCTTTTGATCCGCAAATAGAGTCAAGGCTTTTCTTTATTTCATCTTCCATTGGATTGTATGTTAGGTTCAGTTGATGTACTTCAACTATGTTGGTACTGAGTAGGTCTCCAAATAATAGATTTAAGTTTACCTCTTCCTATTGAAACATTAACTTAAAGTAAGCTATTCCATCTTCTATTATGTCTTTCTTAGTTTGCAACCAGTTGAGTTGGGATTTGATTTTTGTGATGGCTTTGTGTTCCCTTTTTTTTATGCAAGCATGATTAAATTTCATATTTCTATCTCTCTCGTTGAGATTACCCAAGGCATCTTTCTATGCTAAAATGTTTTCTTCCATGACAATAAAATTATTAAGGGTTGATTTGGACTTAATTTAGCTCAGCTTTAGCTAGCTTCTAATGATGAATCATTGATACAAATGCTTTTCAAGTAAATAAACCATTTATTCATTAGCCTTGACTTGTTAGTGAATGTCACCAAAAATATTCCAATTCCATTTCTTGAGACTTACGGTTAGGTTCTTGTGTAGATTCCATAGTCTAATCCAAGGGTTAGTTGTGTTTGATTTCCATGCATCCTGAAGGCACTTAATGAATAAGTCATGTTTTGTCCACATGTTCTAGAATATGAAAACTATCTTGGTGGATTTAGGGAGGTAGTCAACAGATAAGAGGAAGGGAGCATGATCAGCATAATTTCTATTTAGATGTTCTATTGCAGAATGCTTAAAGTGGCTAAGCTAATATGTATTAACTAGGATTCGGTCAAGTCATTCAAAAACTACGCCTCTAGTCCATGTGTAAGGTGAGTCACTAAAACCAAGATCAATTAGATGTGCTTCTTCTATGTAGTTAGAAAATTCCCCCATAATTGTTTCATTTGAATTCTTTCTACCTTTTTTCTCACTTGAATTCGTGATCACATTGAAATCACCCCCTACTACCAAGTTTAGTTGACAGGTATGGCTGATGGAAATAATTTTTGTCTGAATATCCCTTCTTAATTCCCTAAAGTATGCAACATATACAATGGTTTCTTGGATGTTGTAGTTGCTACAATTGATGTGAACATGTAGAAATTGAGGGTCATCCATTATGAGGTCTATATGAAATGGATTTTTCTAGAAAAATAAGATTTTATTTTTGTAATTTTGGACTTTATTGAAGTTGGTGAATTTTCTTCTAATTTTCTCAATGTTGTGAGGCCAAAAGCATGGAGTTTACTTTTGAGGCTATTAGAGGCATCATTGTTGGAAATGCCTCTAATGTTCTAAATCATGAAGTGAGTCATGTTTGGAGTACTTAGAGCTCTTAGAGTCTTTAGTAGTAATCCTATCATTCCAATAGGCTAGTATTCCAATTATAGATGTTTTTCCCATGGAGGATGTTGCATTTGGGTTTATGTTCCTTAGCACCCTTATTCCTTTATGTTTGTTTTTTTTTTCTGTATTAACCTTTCTTCTTCTATATATTGTATAGTTTGATCAAATTTCTCATAATGGGTTGTGTGTTGTTGACATGTTGGAGAGAGTACATCATCAGGCTAAGTCGGTTATGCATGGAATCTAAAATCCTCTTTGTTGGCATATTATATGTTTGTTGTCTATTTTGGTTTTGAAGGTGTGTGAGCAAGGGTTTCATTCCTTAGCTGGTCTATCAGGTGATTTGCATTAGTTATTTGGTCTGCTACTTCCATAATTGTGTTTTCTAATGCAATTGTTTTTTTTCCGATTTAGGTCCTTCTGTAGGTATCTCGGATTATTTTGGGTCAGTAGTGTGTTCAGACTGAGTTGTATTAGTTCCCATCTCATTTCTACTGAGTAGATTTTATAGCTTATCAACCTTTCCATCCTCATTCCTACTAGATTTGGGGTTCCTTACCCTTAGTTTTGGATTAGCAATGTAATAATTTTCAAGGGGGTGTCCAAGCATTCTACATTTAGGGCAATAATGTGGCTTTTGTTCAATCACCACTTACTATTAGTAACCATTAGTTGGAGTTCCTATCCAAATTTCATCAGCATGAGTTGTTGTTATATCCATCTCCACAAGAACTTTTGTTGTAGATGGTTTTGTTAAATTGAAGGTAGGCAGATCAAGTTTAAGTGGTTTGCCAAAGTTTGTAGCTAGGGATTACAAAATTGGCTTGCTGAAGCAATGGAGTTTCAGACTTTGGAATTTAATCTATATAAGGACTATTGGTGGTTCTATGCTATAATCAAAAGTGGGAGTCCATTTTAGTATCTTCATTGGCATAATATCAATGTGGTAAAGCTTTTTAGCGAAGAGGAATGCATAGTCCTCCTCCCTGCTGAGTCTGATAGCAATATGTCTTCCATCAAGAAGCCCGACGTTCCAATTGCCTAGGAGTTTAAGCTCATCAAAGTGCTTTCATATACTGTCCAACTTAGGATGTTTGTAGGTAAACTTGCCAACCAAGACAAACTTAAGGGGTTTTGCCAATTGAGCAAATTATGATCTAATGACGAAAAGGGCTAGTTTACCATTTTTACAACTTTTTTTTTATGTAACTAATATTTCACAAAATTTATCATGATAGGACTACAGGAAGATTAGCTTAATGGAGGGATTATATGGGTCACTGGAGGGAAGGATATTCCAAAGAGCATCAACTTATGAATGTCCTTTCGGGGAGATTAGATTAATGGAATAGTGGATAGTGAATAGTGCCCTAGAGAAGGTAGGGGCGTACCTGGAAAGAGGGAGGCAGCTACAATCTCATCCCAGATTATGTTTGTATGTGTATGTGTGTGTGTGTGTGTGTGTGTGTAAGAGACATGTTATTAAAGAATTATATGAAATACTATTATATGATATTTAAATAAAATAATTTTTAATCATAGCTATGATATAATGTATTAAAAAATGAAATTAACTATACAAATAATATAATAATATCATAGTTAAATTATAGATGTTTTGTAAAATGAAGCGTAACTTTTTAGTTATAATTATTGGCAAATTATATGTTTAATTATTATATGTGGCTCATAAATTGAATGTGTGATGTGTGTGGTCAAGTTAATGGCAAAGTCAAGATAGATAATTTAAGATTAGATTTTTAAGGTGAGTACTCATACTTTCTAAATTTTAGTAATAATGTTGATTTTACCTTACACTAATGACATTTGAAGAATGTTTAGATAAACTAATATTACATGATTAATCTTGATTTAATTGACATATTGCATGTATTAGTGATGGAAGTACAAAATCTTTTTTGGTGGGATTATTAAATGAAAATTGATGTGAGGCTTTTTAGTTTAAGGCCTTGAGGAGTGATGGAGAGACTTTAATGGAGATATGATGGTTTTAATTAGACTTAATTGAAGGGATTGCAAGACTAGCAAAGTTTAGACTAGTTTGGCTAATTTAAAATCAATTTAAAGAATTTGTTTTAAGTAAGGTAGATGGCTAGAAATACTTGTGATTATTTAGCTTATGATATCTATTTATAATATAGAGTAGTTAGTTAGGAATGATAAGTTTAAGAGGTTGTTTGGGTGTAATACCAAGACTAGGTTGTGATCAATGAAGACATTATTGGATGGAAGGAAAGTGTAGACTTATGGAGAAATGTAGAAGCCTTAGTGGGTGGTTAAAAATGATGTTATGAAGTTTGGAAAAGGCTTAAAATGTTAACTAAGTTATCAAAGGTGAGAAAAGAAAGATATGTTGGATAACTAGTGCTCTCACCAACGATTGCCAATGTTTTAGCCACCAATCCATCAAACTAAAAAAATAACTTAAATAATTTATAATTGCCAAAAGTTCTCCTTTCATTTTAGAAAGGGGGACTATTTATATTCCTTACAATCAACTTTTAAAAGAAAAGATTAAAAACATGGTCGGAAAAGTGGGTGGCAATATTAATGTGAAGCTATGTTACCTTATTATTTTATACCATTCATTCATTTATATGTTATTATTTTATATGAATTCAACCACTTCACATGTAATAGTTTGAATTTTTAAATTTAATCCTGGAGCTTCTAGAAAAAAATTTAAAAATATATAATTTAAAAAAATGAAAACATAAAATGAGCCTTGATAAGCTAATGGGCTAAGCATTCTTCTTTTTTAAATTTTTTAGGCTTTAGCTTAAGATCTAGTAAATGAACCTTTAGCTTGAGATCTAATAAATAGATATTAAGCTATAATTTCTTGATCTACATGATATTCTATACTAAATCCCCTAACCTCAAATGAACTATACTCCATAGAGTTGAAATCTAAGAAATCTTCTACTAATTATGGGGTCAAAGTCTCTAACTCAATGCGAGTTAACCATATGTCTTCAGATAGTGGTTCATTCATCCAACATACTAGAAAATGATGTTCAACATCTATATGAATTGGTGCTTCATCTATGATGAGATATTCAACTTCAAATAAAGAAGGCTTTTACAAGTTTGGAGCTATATCTCTTGCTAAAGAGTTAAACTAACCAAGTGGAGGTTTCCTAACTCCTTCATATGAAATAATATCTTTAATATTAATAACTAGATAAATGAGTATATGAGCAAGTAAATCAAAGTGATAAGAATTAGTTCTAATTTTCTTAAGAATTTTAAAAGGGCCATAAGCTTAAGAATGTAATTTCTTATATTTAGTGATTTAATAATGCTTAGGTCGAATGTAAATCAAAATATAATCATCTTCTTTATATTTTTTGCTGAATAATTATGATTTATCTTAAAAGCATGGTTTTTTTTACTTATAGTAATTTACTTTATTATATCTTTATAAACGGATTTTAAAGTCTTTAGCAAATGAGAATGTTGTATCAAAAAATACATGATATGATAATTTATTATATCTACTAATAATATTGAGTTTTAACTATTGATTATTTTAAAAAGTGATTTATTTATAGTTCTAGAGATAGTACTATTATTAGGAAAGTTTAAAAATCCTAATTTTTCAAAAATTTTACCTACCATACACTTAAGCAAGTTTCCTAATGTGCAGTTGACTAGTTTAGTTTGTCCATCAGTTTGTGGGTGAAAAGAAAAATAACAATAATTTAGCTCTTAATTATTTTAATAATATTTTTTAAAAAGATATGAGATAAACCTAACATCTCTATCAAAAATAATGGTTAAAGGGAGACCAGGAATTGCATTATTTCTTAAAGAATAATTTGTCTATTTGAGAGGTATCATTTATTTTTTAACAAAAATCTATCTACTACAACCAAAATATTATCATGTCCTTAAGCTATCCTAAATAATTCAAAATAAAGTTCATCAATACGTCTTCCTAAGGCCTACAAGGAATAGGTAAGACGATGTATTATCCAGACCTTTGCTTGTTAGTTTTAACTTATTTACATATTAAGTATTGGGTGCTTAATTTTTGAACATCATATTTTAATAAAGGCTAGTAAAATATATTTTCTAATTAACAAACATATGATCTTATCCTTCCCTAATTGATCGACTATAAGGAATTCTCTAAAAGTAGGTTGCGAAATCCATAGTTTTTTTTCTTATATAAATATTCATTTATTAAGAATAATGTTTCTTGTAAAGTTATTGGTTCATCTAAGTATTCAAAATAAATTAGGTGAAAGTCAGGACACACTATGTAGTCTTGTTTAATTAAATCAATCATTAGGTTTACTCTGGATAAAGCATCAGCAAGTTTATTCTTAATTATAAGTTCATGCTTCAAAGTAAAATAATGGTCTTATAAAAATTAAACCCATTTGACATGCCTAAGACTCCATTTTCATTTAGTATTAATGAATTTTAAGGCATGTGTGTCACAATGTTTTAAGGATTGAATTACAACAAAAAAACTCCCCATCATAAATGGAATATTATTGTTTAGCTTCAGTTAACTTTTCACTAAAGAATATTATAGGATGATTTTCTTAACTCAAAATTTTACCTATCATAATTCCTAAAGCATCGCATGTCACTTCAAATGCATTAGAAAAATCTAGAAGCCTAAGGACTAGTGTGTAGAAGTAATAAGAACTTTAATTTGAACTAAAGTTTTTTGTGTAATAAGAGTCCAATAATATTTAACCAATTTTACTATACCAGATATAAGAACAACAACGGTACAAAAATTCTTGATAAACCTTCTATAAAAAAGTGTCTAAATCAATGAAGTGTCTAACTGTAGTAAAACATTTAAGTGATGACCAATTTAAGATTATTTTTACTTTGCAAGTATTAGGTTTGAATATAGCAGTGGAAACAATAAAGCTTAAAAAATTACCTCAATTTATAAGAAGAAACACTTTTTTTAAATTTATGTGTATTATTTTTTATTTAATTATTTCAAATATTTTTTTGTGGGTGTTGTAGATGATCATTCTCACTTGGACTAAAAATCAGAATATTATCAATACACCACCAAAAATTTTGTATATATGGTTTAAGAATAATATTCACTAATCTCATAAATTTGCTAACAGCATTTAAAAGTCCAAAAGATATGATAAGCCATTGATAAAGTATATTAAGGGTATTAAAAGCAGTCTTCTACTCATCTCTTAATCTAATTTCAATTTAATGATATCTACTTTTTAGATCAATCTTCAAAAAACAAAATTTCTCTTGAGATTAAATCTAATGTATCATCTAATCTATGAATAGGAAACCTACACTTGATAGTAAATTTATTTATTAGCCAACTATCAACACACAATCATCATGTTCAATATTTCTTTAGAGTTAATAAAGCTAGGACTGCACATGGGCTAGGACTCTCCTAAATAAAATCTTTTTTAGTAATTCTTCAACTTGCCTTTTAATCTCAACATGCATGATAGGGTTCATTCTATAATGTATAAGGTTAGGAAGTTGAGAACTAGGTAAGAAGTCAATAACATGTTGAATATCTCATAGAGGACATAATTTATCAAGAAACTCATTGGATGTAATATCTTTAAAATCAAAAGAAGGGAGGAGATCACAACAAGTATGTGAGTTTCATTAGAGTCTAGTGTGACTTCTTTTAAATATAATAAGTAGAAGGAGAAATGGATAAAAAAAATTTGGTATTGCTACAAAGCTTCTTGTCTCTATCCTTATGGTCAAAGAAGAAGAATTGATGCATCGAAGCAAAAAGTATAAACTATAGTATTAGCCATAATAGTTGGATTTTCTATGACAATTGATGTTATGCATTTCTCTTCAATATAGGCTTAGATTGCATGTCTGAAGGGTATATTTTCTACCATCTTTATTGGCAGGAGTTTAATGGTCTTATTATTATGTTTAAGAACATAAGTAATTTCTCTACCATAATGAATGGCATTCATGTCATACAACCAAGATCTTCTTAAGAAAATATGAGAAATGTCCTTAGGGAGGACATCAATGATCATCATAGATTCCTATTTCAATTGGAACTAAACATCGATTAGTGATGGGAAAAGATGTATGATATATCCAGCTAAAATGAAATGGCTTAGGGTGGTGTTCATATTTTAGGCTGGCTCGAAGGAATAATCATAGAACTTTCACTATCTAAACTAAACTACTTCATTTTTAATTATAGTAAGGCACCTCATCACATTGACTTTAGGGTCATCTATCAATTCCAAATTCTTCATCAAATAATGGGGTGTCATCATGAACTTCTTCTAGATTCTTATCTATTATGTTTTCAACTTCCTTTGAAAATAAAATTTGGCCTTTGCATTAATTTTGCATATGACCTTTCTTGTGTCATTTAAAACACATTACTTACCAAGTGTTCTTAGACCTCCCTTCAGTTGGAGTTTTAGACATATGGGTTAGGCCAATTGGATAGGTGGGTCTAACAACAAAGTTTTGGGATCAAGTGGAAGGTACTTATAACTTTAAAGATGGAAGCAGATTTTTTATGTTGTTAAAAAGTAAGGCATAGTGAAAGGCTTCCTTTAAAGATTGTAAGTCAAATAATTTAACTTCATTTCTAATATCAGTCCTAAGCCTAATGACAAATTTATTAGCTAACTGCTAATCATTGATAGCATAATCAATTCTAGAAATTAAATTGTCAAAAGTATTCAAGTATTCGATTACAAGAAGGTTATATCTTAAAGTTAGTAATGTTATACAATTTCATATCATGATGCTTAGGACAATATTTTTATCTTAAAATGTTTTCATTTCTATCCAAGTGAGGTTTTTCATTCCTAATCTTTGTTGTTAAGTTAAAGTATTTGTCCAATAAATTTTAGCATGTCCTATCAATTTCATTTTAGTAAAAGTAGTCATTTGGTAATCATCCATTTTATATCAATATAAAATGTCATCCATTTGAACTAATCAATTAAAAAATTTATTTGGGTCATATACACCATCTTAAGTTGGGGATTCAACTTTAACTCTTTGAGATTGAACATTGGAGTCTTCTGTAGTCTTGAAATAATTTTGTCCTCTTCCTTCATTTCTACTAGTTGGTAGTCTCTTAAGTGGTTGATTTTCTCTATGTTTTGAGTATGAATTTTTTTAATATATCTCTACAATTACAATTTGAGTAACTATTAAAGGAATTGGTACTCTATTATTCTGTAAATGACCTATATAAGTTTGCATTTATTCTTTAAGTTCTTGCATTTAGTTCTTACTTTCTTATAATATGTGGTGTCATGTAGAACTTTTTTTAAAGTGATATATGAAAATTGAATAAAGAAAAATAGTAAATGAAATAAAGTGAGAAAATATAATATAAATGTGTGAGCAAAGAAAATTTGTAAGCTAATTGAACTTTTAAGTGAGGAGGGGGTATAATACAAGAAACTTACGTCCTAAGGTCTCCGTACATAATTTAGGTTTTTTTTGACAAAGTTATATTTAGCCTCAAAATTTACCATGTTTAACACACTTATATTTTTCTGTATGTAATTTATTTTTTAGTATTTTAATGCAATGAGAAAATTGCTTAAAAACATTCATACCTCTTTTGTTTAAAAAAGTAAGTTGTCATAAGTTATTCAAAATAAGCTTCCAAGATTAACCATAACCATTAACAAAGACAATTTTACAAGCAATTAAAATATGATTTTTTTCTAATAGTTAGGTGGTTTTTAAAGTGGAGGACTACCTCACTTTATTCTCGTAATTTGTTTTAGGCAAGTTCACACAATCGAAAAATGGCTAAGTTATATGGTTTAGCTTACTGATTGAAATTTTATGCTGTTACCATAGACTTGAAAGAAATATGTATCTTTCTAAGCTACTAATATGAAATTAAACTATCAGCAAAAACTCATAAGTTTGAAGACAAATCTACCACTTGAAATGCTTATTTTGTTGAAGAAATGTTTTGACCAAATTTGCTCATTCCAAGCTTTTCTTTCATACTAAACTTGATAGATGTGGAAAACCTTTTTTGGTGAAATTATTAAAGGAAAATTAATGTTAGGATTTAGTATAAGGCCTTGAGTATTTATAGAGAGTTTCTAGTGGATATATGATGGGTTTAGCTGGATATAATTGAAGGGATGATAAGGCTAGCTTAGTTTAGACTAGTTTGTGTTGACTTGAAATATCACTTTAAGGATTGGGCTTTAAGTTAGGTATATGATTCGAAATACTTATGAATGTATAGGTTATAATATATATTTATAATATGAAGTAGTTGATTGAGAATGATAGAATTTAAGAGATTGTTTGGGTGTAAATATCAAAACTAGGTCATGATTAGTGAAGTAAAGGTATTATTGGTTGGAAGAAATGTGTAAGTTTATGGAGAAACATAGAAGGCTTAATAAATGGTTGGAAATGATTTTATGAAGTTTTGAAATGATTAAATAGGTTACCTTTCATATTGGAGGTAAGAAAACAAAGAGATGTTGGATAGCGAGCACTCCCACCAAGGAATGCTGAGGTTTGGCTACCAAGCTCTCAAACTGCAATAATAACTCAAATAATTTATAATTGTCAAAAAATATTATTTCATTCTAATAATGGGGACAAACTATAGTCATTATAATAATCTTTCAAAATAAAAAATTCAAAACAAGGAGGAAAAGTTGGGTGGCAACATTAATATGAAGTATTAAATTACCTTATTATTTTCTACCATCCAGTCATTTCACATGCTACTATTTTAAGTGAATTCAACCACTTCACATGTCATACTTTGATTTTTTAAATTCAGAGTTTCAAAGTTGGTGCTTTTAGAAAGAAATTAAAAATTTGTACATAAAAAAATTGAAATCATAAAATGGTTCTTAGCGGGCTAATGGAAACAAGCATTCTTCTTTATTGAATTTTCTTGGACTTTAGCTTAAGATCTGGTGAATAAACCTTTAACTTGAGATCTAGTAAATGGACCTTGAGATCTATTTTTTTAACCACATAATGTTTACCATCAATTGGTCATATTGAAATGTGTCTCACACATTAGAATTATTATAGAAAATATTGAATGATATGAAAATGTGAATAAAATAAATTATATAGTATCCTTATGTGTGTAAGTTGAATATAGAGTTTCACCCTCTTATGGCACTAGCTAGGGATGCTAAGATATTAGTGCAATTATATGATAAAGGTTATGCAAAAGGATATTGTTATTGAAGTGCCTTAAATGGTATAACTTTATTTAGTGGTTCAAGTGATATGTTTAAGTGATTTATATAATATATTATATTATATAATAGAAAATGCTAAATTTTTTTAATAGCTCATAATTTAATTTAAAAAAACCTTTAGACTCCATGAATGTTTTTTATTTCATGGTGTCTAAGAACCAAATATTTCAATACTTGAAGGATTGCTAAACATGCACTCCAATGCGAGTTAAATTCTTAGTTATTTAGGGTAACAGTGACAAAATTGCATGACCATATCAATTATGGTATTCTAACTTCTTGAAATTGGATTGTGACTTTTTACCACTCATCATTATGAATCTATTGTTTTTTGAATCCCAACTCTACACTTTTCTTTTACATGCACATACCTCTCAAAGATAGGCACAAACATAATCTTACTTCTACACATTATAAATGTTTTTTTGTTGAGCTTGTAGCAATTCACGCCCTTAAGAATTTTCTTTGATTGTGTTAATATATTTAAAGTATATGCTTTTGAAGAGATGCAAAGCACAATGGTAGTGAATCTTTTGTGTTAAGTGGAAATCAAGCAACATTTCATTTGAAATAAGTAATTGCAATGTTGCTTGGACCATTGGTTCAGATAGGCATATAATTTAGGTATGTTGCCATACCAATCAAAATTCTTAAATAGAAATAGAGGATGTTGCATAATCAGAGTGTTGTGATCATTGCATTTCCTTTGTACATATTTAATGTAAAAAAACTATGATTTTAGTCAGCAGAAAAAAAATTAGTGTTGGATAAAAGAATTATTATAATTGAGAATGACGGATAACATTGGAAACATCACATAAACTAAGGTTAAGAGTATCACACTAATTAAAATCAGCTAATCATTACTTATTCCTAAAAATGAGTCTATCGATGAGTTTGAAATGTCAAAATTGCCTAAGAGGATGTCCACATTATCCATCATGTTGCATGATGAGAATGGTGGAAATGATAGTTACTTGAAATGGCACTCGTTCATTACATGAACTATGACATGTTCATAACATTGAAAATCTTTATATGCATAATTATTTTTTGATATTCATTGCATAAAGGCTAAACACACAATTTATACACATGCAAAGAAATGAAATGTATTATGTGATGCCTAAATGATGACAAATTTTGTGAACAAAAGCAATATATGCATGACATCATTATTTAAAATTATACATACATACATAATTGGGATTGAACTAGATGATGTAAAGAAATATTAAAATTATTTAAATATAATTGAAATGATGCAATAATACAATCATGTAATATTTTATCATAATTTATTTATTAAAATTAGATTGAAAATTAAATTGGTGTGTGTACATGCATACCGACATCATTTGTTAAATTAAATAATAATTAATAAAATTTCAAATATTAATTAAAATACTTGATAACAATATATATTTATTTTTTAATATGTAAAATACTAAGTTTGTACATTCCTCTGTGTTGAAATTAATAGGCAAAACTTATACTAAATTTGCAAGTTCTCATGACATTATATTTTCCCAAGGTTTGCTAGGAAAATCTCTTCTATAGCTATTATGTTATAGTGCATCATCTGTTAGATGTATGAAGTAGTATTGCTTATGTACAATAAAGAACAAAATGTTAATACTCTACCTTGCAGTTGCAAAATCTTGTAGCATTTTAAACTATAGAAGAATTATCCTTCTATGTCCATTAAAAAAATTGACAAATTTTTAAAAGTTTTAATAAAATCTATATAATTTTATTAAGATCTTAATCCATATGAGCAAAAAAACTAATCAATTTTGAACAAAATTAAAACTACCCCACCTATTGAATCCAAATGTTTTTTTGTGGATGGATGAAGAACTTTCTAAGATACATGAGAAACTAGTTAAACAGAAAGATTGCTAGTATGAAGATAGGAAAGAGTAGTAAAAGTGCATGTGTTCTTTTAAAAAAATTGACAAAATTTTAAAAAATTTTAACAAAATCTATATAGTTTTATTAAGATTATAATCCATATGAGATAAAGCTAATTAATATTGAGCAAAATTAAAACTGCCCTACCTATTGAATCCAAATTTATCCGTGGATGGAGGAAGAACTTTCTAAGATACTTAAGAAATAGCATTAGATGGAAATATTGCTAAAAGAAGGAAAAGAAAGTAGAAAAAGTTCAATAATAATAATAAATTTATATTATCAAAATGCAAGTACAGTGTATATGGGTCTAGAATAAGAGCCAAAAAGTCCCCTTATAAGAAAGAAGTCTCTTTTTTATATTATCAAGGGGCGACCACACATAAAAATATTATATAAGGTAAATTTAAATAAATTCCTACTTAAGCTAATGGTGGTTAGAAAGTATGGTTCTATCAATTGATGGGAGTGAGTAGCCCATTAGCAAGTGCGTGAGTGAGGTTGCGGCAAAGAAGAGTAGTTGCAATGTTCTTCTGCATAATTGACATATGTTAGTGACTTGGATTAGGCTTTTACCATTTGGTTAGTATTTTCTAGGTCCTTTAACTTATGGAGTTTGATCTACCTCTTGTTATTCACTATTTCCTATGAGTATATATATTTTGGGTTGTCGAGTACGTGAGTACACCTATCTTGATAGATTAGCTCATTTGGGCCTACTCATTGCATGGGGTAACATTTAGCTCCCTAATTCTTCTACTCCTTATAGAGGTACCTCGCAAAAAAGATAAAAGAATAATTCATTATAAACATTTAATGATCTAAGAAAATTCATGCAATTAATGAGAGGTCACATCACCTTTGGACTGATTTAAGTTTTCAGTGCGAGATTGATGACTGTAACGGGTGGAGAAAAAAATGCTCCGAGGGTCTTCCGCTCACCGAAGAAGAAGAGATATGAAGGGGTTCTACTCACTAAGTAGAACTACAATGAAGGATCACCAAATCCCTCAGAATGTCAACCGCTAAACTCCAACTAAGAGTGTTTTCACCCAAATTTCATGCACAAAAGTCAAAAGTCCTTTATTCAATCGAATATTAAGTTTAAATAGAGACAATACTCTAAGGTATGTGTCTGTTATGGAGAAAACTGCAAAACTCAAAAAAAAAAAAGTTAGAATTGTCATTTCGAGTGACGTGGAGCCACAAACCAACATTATGACACCATTGTTCGGTACCAAAGCACCATATCTCAGTGCCAAGGCACCAACTTCTTGGGTTCCAAGCACTAGAATATGTAGAGTGCAGTGTCGAGGAACCATAAAGGAAGTGATACGCTTGCATTTAATAAGCGAACAAACTTAACAATACAACATTTATACATAATTAAATACACTCATTACTATAGTATATAATACATGAAATAGAAATTCACAACACATAAAATCTACTAAAATGCTTTTGAGTTCAAGCATATGTTTAAGACCTAGTGATAGGTTCTTTTCTTCTTTGATGTGCTACATGGGCTTCAAAGAACCCTTCTCCAAAGAGTTAGGATGCTGAAAATCTTCAAGAAGTTAAAGGGTAAAGCTTTGTATTTCTTCTAAAATCATCCAGATATCCTCACTTGGTGACTTTTCTTTCAACCTCACTAAGAATCTCTAACTGGTACTATCATCTATGGGTGGTTCTGCTATGATGAAATTCTCCACTTCAAAGAATGTTAGTTAGATATGTGCATGTAAATAACCTTTATCTCCTTCTACAAAAGTATCATATTGCTAATTTGAAGGTTGGATAACTCCTTTAAAAGATGTTAGATCCTCCAATAGAAAATAGGGCTAATAAACATGTGAAGGGGTAATTTAAGCACATAATAAACATGTGAGGGGTAAATTTAAGAACATAAGCATTAGTACCAACTTTCCTAATAATTTTGATTGGCCTACATGCTTTCACTTGTAACTTTTTAGTTTTGGTGGAAAAAATATCTCAGGATGGATACAAACCAATACATAATCACCTACCTCATATTTTTTAAAATTTTTATTTCTATTCTTTTGTTCGGCATACTTAGTTAGCATTTTGTATTTCCAGTTATTTCTTTATGTTTTCATGAAGGCTATAAAAATCACATGCAAATATATATGGCGAATCGAAAAATGGATGAGTAGGTGAAGTAGCTAGGTCAATAGGCAATTTAGAAATATCCATAAACTATCTTGAAAGGTGATTTGTGGGTTGTTCTATAAATTGAACTATTGTATGCGAACTTAGATGTTGGTAATGTTAAATCTCAATTTTTAAAAATTTTTACCAACTAAAATAGCTTAGTAAATTTCCTAATGTCCTATTGACAACTTATATTTATCAATTTGTTTAAGGGTGAATTACAGATAAGAATTTTAATTATGTTCCCATTAGTTTTTATAAAGTTTTTTTTTTTAAAAAAAAGATATAAATTCAATGTCTCTATTGAAAACTATAGTAAACAAGACTTCGTGCAGCCTAATAATTTCTCTAAAAAATAATCTTTTTATATGAGATGCATCATTTGACTTTGAATTTGGAATGAAATGTACCATCTTAAGAAAATCAATCTACTATGACAAAGATATTATTATGCCCGCGTGTGTTGTAGGTAAACCTAATATGAAATCTATGATAGGTCTTCCTATGGTTTAGAAGGAATAAGCAAGAAAGTGTAACGACCCACCCTTTGTTTGATAGTTTTAGCTTGGTAGCAAGTGTAATAATGTGCTACTATATGCTCAACATCTCTTCTCAGAGACTGCCAATAGAACTTTTGCTCAACTAATGTTTGGGTCTTTTATTTATCAAAATATTGTCATATACTGCCTAAATGTAATTCAAAAATAAAGAATTCCCTAAGAGATGTTTTAAGAATATATAAATGTTGGAATTGTATTATTTTGGAACACCATGTAGATCTTGGGGTACTTATTTGAGCAATCAAGTACATCATTAAAGAATAAATATATTATCTCAAAAGATAATCATATTATCATATAATGGATTTTATTACTTAATAAGGACTCATAAGTCACATGAGTTTTTGATGTACTAGAGATTCTTCCCCTAAACTACATAGAGAAGTAGAATTTATTTTTTTGCGGGGTTCGCAGATCCTTATAAGGGAAAGCCCCTATAGTTAATTATATCTTAGAAATGAAGAATCTCTTCCTAAGAATGCTCTCGATTTAAAAATATATATATTTTTTTATTTATATGATTTCTAGTCCTAATAAAATGAGCAAAACTCCACTTTTAAGTTGAAATTAACAAATCAAATAGTCAAATTACTTTGTAAAATTTGGCATGAAACTAGGGGAGAATGTCTACAATAAACTTTTTGTTCATCTCAAGCTAAGAACTCAAAATACTGAGTCCTAACGGGTCCAAATTGACTTAATTAGGCAAAATCCATTTGAAACTAAACAATTTCCTCTACTTCCTTTAGCCTAAATGTGTTTAAACCCATTTCATACTATATTTGAAAGGATTGGTGAGTCACCTTAACTACTCATATGGTGGTTAATGGAGGTAGGATGCTCCTCTGATGGCAATTACTTTTAGAACCACTTGATGAAATCGTTACCAATACATAGAACCTCCCCACTTTCCTTAGCCAAATCTAGCAACAACTAGCTACATATTAATAGTAAACTTAACTCAACCATGAAAGTTCGCTAAGGCCTACAAATAGACCCATAATTTGACAAATTTAAGATGTTAGACACCATCCCTAAGCTTCACAAGTAAAGCCAAATCACTCCCATGCCTCCTCAACAACCCATTTGATCTCGAGATTATGCTATAACCATAGCTAGCCATAGCTAGCTAGCCTTTTGTCCATAAAATTAACAACAAGGAGGCATGTCAAGATAACTTGTAAACAAGTTTGTCACAATTCACAGATGCTTCCCAAATCAATTGCAAACTCAATCAAATTTCCCAAAGTGAAAACTTAATCTCCTTCCCTTATTTTGTATTTAGATTTGGTTGACTAAACTCCCAAGCTTTACCATGCATTGTTAAGCCATGGAATTGATTGCTCTTCTCTTTATTAAGCTCCTCAGTGAACAAATTTACTTAGGCTTCGAGGGAATATAATTTCATACGAGTAAGGGCTTGGGTCACATCCACCTAAGCCCAATCCATTTTCACTTATTCTTAGCTCATCTCCGAAATTATGGAAGAGCCATAAATTTAAGGTATTTAATTCCAATGGCTCTGATTAATCATAGTTATATTAGTTAAGGTTTTAATTTATATTTTTTCATTAGACAATCTAGTGAGTATCAAAATTTTAAATTATTAAGGTTAACGCTTCTTCAAACATGGGACATAGGAAAATTCTGAACTTCAAATAATTGACACAAGTATAATTTTTAAAATATATTCATTCCCTATATAAATTATTCAAAGTACTTAAACCTTTCAAAAAATCATGAAATTTAAATCTAAGGTGTATAAGAGTGATATAAATATCCCATAGAAGTTTCAAAGTAACTCGAATTAAACTAAAAAAGTTAATGAATTTTCAAAACCACTATTTCTACTTTTAAAATCAAAATTTTTTAAATATGCAATGAAAAATATGAAAAATTAAAGGAATGTTTATAACATAGAATTAAATATATAAAAAATTTCATATTTTTTAATGTAAAGATAAATTAATTATATAATTTATAATGTCTCAAATCATTGTGTAAAAAATAAAAAATTTTAAAATAAATTTGTAAAAATTCTAAAATGTTTAGGAAATATAAAAAATAATAATATCACTTAACTAAATTTTTTTTTATATTTAATATCACTTGAAATGAAGTAACTATAAATTTATAAAACAAATTGATTATTTTCAAAAAAGAAATATGTTGATAGTAATTATGATAAATTAAAAAGATGCTCAAGTTGACAACTTAAACTTATAGAAAAATTTTCATAATTTTCTAATTTGAGATAAATTAATTTTTAATTTTCAAGGTAGATTAACTACTTTTAAAAAAAAAAGAGTAAAGAAAACTTTAAATATAATAAAAATATATGAAAATTTTACAAACTACTTAGTATATCAATTTGAGACTTTTATAAAAAATTTACTTTTTTAAGAATCCAATAATGAGACTTTTAGGAATTTCTCTAACCATTTAAGAAATATTAAAAATATTAAAAATAAATTAAAATAAATTCAAAAAATATAAATAATTAACGAAATGCATCAAGTGATGATCTAAATTAATTTGGATAGTGAAACCCTGTTTAAGATGAAATTGGTTATTTCATGAATTAAATAATTAATAATTATAAAAATTAGAGAAATTTATAAATAATGAAATAATAATCAATATATATCATAAGATAAAATTAAGATTTTTTTTCAACCAATTTGGTAATTAAATATTTTCCCAAACATGATAAGTAACCAATGAGTGATTGGTAATTGCCAAAATCATCATAATATAAATTAATTGTGATAAACTTACTAAACATCTTAATAAAGCATATGATAAACTTTATGAATCAAACTATCTAATGACATTGAATCTATCATCAATCGACAAAAAGGCTTCTTAGAGCAAAACAATTCATAAAGATATGTAAATTAATAGGGCCAACATGATAAATATTACCCTTCAATATAGTTTAACTTAAATGTTCATTTTTAAAATCATAGACTACATCTTTTCAAGTCATGCACATCCTAGACTACGCCAAGAAAAAGTCTTAAATCACTTGTGTGTGTCACAACTACATATGTATATATTTTCATTAGAGTATACCTTTATCAGATACACTATGGTATTTTAGTTTGGAGACGTAGGGACACCACGCAGATCTTAGGGGTACTTATTGAAGTGATCGGTGTGACATTAAGGTATGATATACTACCCCAAAAAATAGAGACATCTCTTTAGAATGGACCTAATCACCTAATAAGAACTCTTAAGGTAGATGAGTCTACGTATATACTAGAAATATTTCTCGTACGCTCCATGGAGCAGTAAAATAGGGTTTATTTTATGTTGAGTTGTTTATCTCCCTATGAAAGCAAGCTTCTATAGTTAATTACATCTTAGAAAATGGGAATCTTCTAGGAATACTCTCGATTAAAGTAGTCAATAAGTATCTACAAAGATTTCAAAGCTAGACTATAAAAGGATTAGGTATTTATGAAAATCAAATGGAAGAGTTTAAATAAGAAGACTTATTTACAGATTTTAAAGGAAAATAAATAGGAAGCACCCATGATACTACAAATCCTAGTGAGTGCTTCAATCTATCCTATAGTGAGGCTTTATATATTTGAGAGAGAGAATTTACTTTTATTTAAGTTAGAATCTTACTAGAATGTTGAGATTATAGTCTAACAATACGAGATTGTGAAAATGCCTAAGAGGAGAGGACTTGCACTCGTAGCCAAAAAAAATAAGTAGCTTCAGAACCTAAATTTAAAATGCTTTAGCATAATCTAGAAGTGCGACCTAAGTATAATAAAAAAAATAGGATATGATAGTTCACCTCCACAAGAGAGAATGAACACATCCCTACTCCTCTGGATTTATAATCGCCTAGAGTGGCCGCAACTAACAGCTCCTACACTTTAAAATCATGTAAGTCGATCTTATATAGATGCAAGATAGCTAGGCTATTATTTAATTAAAAAAAGCTAAAATCCTAAACTCACTCCTTGAGAGACTATAATATGATTGGCATGAAAATATGACTTAGACTAATACAAAATTTACAACTTTATAAACCATTTTTGACACATTTATTTTGGATCAAGAGCTTGGAACAATTATGCATATATGCATGATGAAATTAAGTTATGGGCTAAATCAATTAGAGGAGGTGTTCTCCACGACAAGGAATCACAGTCAAAGGTCAAGCATATCCCTTATCATGTAAGAGTGGAGACCATCCATATTCATGAGTGGCACAATATGATATACATGGTGTGATAACATACAACATTGAGCTAAGGGGTTATTAAATTTAGTTATGAATTTTTAGTGAGGGTAAAAAATTTAATTTTATTTTAAAGAGCCTACCGCATCCAAGCCACACATCAAAATTACCAAACTTTAAAAAACCTATAAAAAAACATGCCCTTTCTAATTCACAAACTAAACACAACAATCAAACATGTGAATTTCGTAAGAGAATAAGAGGCCAGTGTGGTCGGGTACCACCGTACACCTCAAAAAAAAATTAATTGGGTAGACGAGTTCTACCTTTATACAACCTGGATTATAATATAATATTATAATTATAATGAATGCTATGGGGGTCTTCAACCATTTGTTCTTCTCACCTTCTTTGGATTTATTTTGCTCTAAGCTTCTGTGGGCTCCAAAAATTTGCCACCGACCCCTTCGATAAAAAAAGTGGTTTTGAAGTGTCGGTGTAATTTTTAGAAGGCAAATGGAATAGTAGATAAGACACTACCCAAAGATTTTGTCCTCATTTGGTGAGGACTTTAGATCTGGTTCCAGGTTTCCTATAGGCAAGCCCCTATAGTTTACCCCTCCCAATAAGTGAGAGAGAACTTTTGATTAAGGCTAGTCGTTAGATTGCAAAATGCGCAGTGTAGTAGCAGCATGTGGAGTTTTAGAGTTTAAGATATGAAATTTATCATTTTAGCTTAAACCGGATGGTTGGGGAATGATGACGTGCCCGATCTAGATCCCATGGTTCCATCATCCCTAGGTCCCTGCTTAGTCAGAGGAGGTAGTCGACCCAACCTGACAGAAGGATCCTCATCAGCAACACATGGGTTACGTTGTCCAAGAAATCTTTGTAGACCTAGGGTGGTGTTTATCTAAGGAGATAATTTTAAGTTCACCTTAGCTGACAGAGGGTTTTTTGCCCTATCAAGTATACCCTATGATTCACAACTCAAAGGGCAGAGCCATTGGGGAGTATACGAGCATTGATCATAATAATTAGCGGACCGCCAAACCACGTCGAGAACTCTAGTCATAACTGCTTCATCTGTGGAGCCTAATGGCCAAGCCACATAGCTCAGAGGACACGGGTCACGTCCTTAATGGTGTGAGATTGATTGAGAGTGAACATAGCAGAACACTTGATTTGACATTGGCTCCTTTGTGAGCTAGAGTTTTCTTAATTTGTTACCCCACAAATAAGATGGAATTGATTTTGATTTAAGTTTTAATGATAGAGTTTCATTTGAATAGTTTTGGATTGATATTTGAAAATTGATTTGATTTGATTTGAAAAATTTGATTAATTTGAGTATTTAGCTTTAGATCCTATCAACTCTGTTTAGCTGCTAATAGAGGATTAGATCTACTTTTGAAACTCTTATTATATATTTTTAGGTTTTGTTAACCCTAAAAGACTAAACCGGAAGTAACCCACGCAAAGATCCTCGACACTCAAATTTAAGCATTCAAAGAGGCCCATGCGTGTATAGTAATTTTAGGTAATTTTATGTTTGAATAATTTGAATATGTTTAAAAACTTTAGATCTTGTCAACTCTTTAGCTAATAGAGGATTAGATCTACTTTTGAAACTCTTATTATAGGTTTTAGGTTTTGTTAACCCGGACCCAGTCCTGAGACTAAACCGGGAAGCAACCCGCGTAGCATCCTCAGACACTCAAATTTAAGCATTGAGCATAGTGTCGGGGCACATGCAGGTATTTATAGCTTATATAATTTCATCTAATTAATGAAATCATTGATTTTTAAAATCATAATTAGAATGATATTCCTTAGTTTTTTATCAAAGGGGGCCCTATGATTTTTAAGATTTTGATTTAGTATTGCCTTCTATTTTTGTACATTTTGATTTAGTATCGCCTTCTATCTGCTTGTACGAAGAGTTGCAGATCTGGTGGGGAAGAAGGCGTTGTATTTATATTGTAGTTTAACACTCTACTGACACTTAATTTATTTGTTGAGCTTTTACAATTCTCCCAATTTGATTATTCTCAATTCACATCAATTTTGATAAGTTATGCTTATTTCAGTGTTTGTTGTTTTAACCCCACTTATGCTTATTAGCTAGCATAGTAATCACCTCCACATTCATATAAGAGTTATTAAACTCAATTTAGATTCATCATTAGATTTTGAGTTTATTGCAAGTTTGTTATAAGTTTGACATTAACCCCCCAAATTCTAATTAAAATTTGTTTAATTTTGAGGAATTTGTAAGAAAAGAGAACTCACTATACCACTTCAATTTAAGTCATAAAGGATTGCTATTAGAGTTTATTAGTTTAATATCAGCCTCCCCAAAGTTTGTGAGTTTAATTTTAGCCTCCCCCAAATTTCATTTAGATTTTGAATAAATATTCTATTCTTTTCAAAATTTGCTTTAAAGGTCCCGCTTTTCATTTGATGATATAAAATTAGAGCAGGTTTTCCTATTAGCTTCAAAGTTAGCCCATTTCATTCTCCCATGTTTCTAAGTCAAAAAATTTGACCAATTTCTCCGGCCATCATCCCGTAGGGGTCGATCGGGTGTTTTGGCTTTTCGACGCCTCATCTAGTGAGTGGTGTCTTGTGACACCACTCTCTTTTTATTATCTCGCGCCCCTCGATAACAATGAGGTCTTCAAATCTTCAAGAATACATATAATGCAATATATAATTATTCCCTCTCTCTTTTTTTCTAAGTCTGGAATTTAGACAAACTTTCAAAGATTTCTCCTGGGGAGACATCTAACAACCTGGTTTGGCTTTTTCGCATGCCTCTTGGCGGTGTCTTGACACCACCTGCTTTTCATCCCGTCATACCATCGAGCACAACGAGGTCTTCAAAGAAACACAAGCATATATGTATGTATTCACATTCACAAATCCCACATATTCTGAAGCATTTTTCGATGCGCTACAAGGCTCCAGAAAGGAATGGGGTTGGGTATGCGATTGGGAATGTAATGTAAGGGATGTGATGCCAAAAATTGAAAAAAGAATTCGCCTACTAACGATTTTCTTTCCGACGGCGCCAGAAGTGGGACATTTAAAGCGAGACGAATAAAATCAAAAAATTTACCTACTAATGATTTTCTTCCCCGATTTGCGGCGCAGCCAAAATGGGACAAGTTTGGGTTAGTTTGGAGGCGACGCCAAAGAAAGGTGGGCCAAGGGAGTTTGGTGGCCTTGCGAGTGAGTTGCTAGAACAGAACGGGCCAAAGGCCAAACCGCATGGGTCAGGCTTACAGCACGCGGGTCAGGAGTGGGTCAATGGGTTGAGACAGCAGGCTCGGGTCGGTGCGGTGACAAGAGACGGGCAGCGGGACGGTGACATTCGGGTTTATGTGAGTCGATTGAACCATGGGTTGAGATAGCAAGCTGCAGCGCGATCGAGTTGCTGTGTCGTGGGGCAGAATTGCACGCGGCGCGGTGGTGATTCGTGGACTACTGGTAGGAGGATGAGGCGTTAGTGGTAGTTACCGCAACTATGGCAAAGGCAACCAATGTGGTCAGACTGGTCATACAAACCATCTTCATTCGTCGGGTGCTACGGAAGCCATTCTCTTTTAACTCTGCCCCAGTGATCGCGTCCACGTCAATAGATGGTGCAGCCACCGCAATGGCGATGCCAATGATGCCATTGTCCAATGACAGAATTTTCGGAGAGGAAGTGATGTCCGAAGAATAGAAATGCGTGGACACTGAGGCACGGGGAAGGCATGTTCTAATGTCATTACACCATCCTCCTCCCACTAAGCTAATTATTTGCTCCATATCTAGATCCACGATGAAGGTGGTAACCGACAGCCATCTCACCGTCAAAGACCACCTCTGTCTAATTCAACTCAATGCCTCAAGTGCATCTCTCTAGCAGTAAACTCTATTATGCCTCCATTATGTAAAGACAAAAGGTTACTCACTCAGCCTAGGAAGATAGAGTGTGGGAATGAGAGAGAAAGAAAGAAACCGAGAGGGAGAGAGAGAGAGAGAGTGGGGAGAATGAGAGAAGCGAAGAGAGATAAGCCAGGGAGGAATTACGTAGGTTTCTTCATGCATATGCATGTGGTTTCTTGGCCAGAAAATCGAGAAGGGGGTTGCGGTTTCCTTTGGAGGGAGAACGGTTCCTTGTAGTTAAGGGAGAAAATTGAATGGGAGAGCGGGAGTAGTTTTTTCAACTAGGAGGGAACGGTTGACTTGCGTTCGAACCGACGAGCGGGAGTAGTTGCATGAGAACCGTGGATTTAATTGACACTTTTTTGTATTGATTTTTAAAATATTAATCAATTTTAAAAAATAAAGTTTACACCGACATCATTATATGGTTAATATATATGTTGATTCAAGGTAATTCTATCATTATGAATGCAATGGCGCAGTCTGTTTCGTGATCGAAGATTGTTTGGTTCAAGTCGATGTCAAATTGAATCAATTTTGGCTCAAAATGCGTGTCGTCATTTTCGATCGCTCAATTTTTGCGCAGACTCATCCGAATTGAGTGTGACCAGTCTTATTTGATAGATTTCAACATTTTAAAGCCAATGGCATGATCAATTTCACGAGCGGAGGTCATTTGATCCTCATCGGCACCTCCCGATCTCGATATGTGTGCAGGCTTGTTGACGACTCGAGTGCTTGCTTAGTTGCTCATCAAGTCATTCAATATTTATATCCTGACCAATTTTGACATTATGAATGTGATGGATAAGTCTGTTCATCAATCGGAGGTCATTTGAATTGATTTCGATGATGTTCAATGCATTTTAGCCTCGATTTGTGTGCTATCATTTTAAATCACTCGACATTTGCACAGACTTGTCCAAATTCAGTACGGGTAGTCTCATTTGATAGATTTTGATATTTTTAAGCTAATGGAATAATCAAATTCATAAATAGAGGTCGTTCAGATATTGGCGCAGCTTCCCGACTCTGATATGCGTGTTGACACATTGATAGCTTGAGCGCTTAATCGATTGATCGTTAGATTTTACAATATCTATATTTTGGTCAATTTTGATATTTTGAACATGATGGCAAAGTCTGTTTTTCGATCGGAGGTCATTTCGACCATTTTTAGTGACGTCCAGTGCATTTTGAACCCAGATTTCCGCACTATCGCTTCCAAAGTTTATCGAATTCGATTTGTAGTCTTGTTCTGATTTATGGCACACATATGGAGGTTAACAAATGCCCCCCAACAAATATGATTCACACATGGAGCGAGTCACATTTTTTGAAAATTGGTTGACCATCTGGGCTGGCCACAGGGCTTGGATCATTTCAGCTTCGCTTGTCGTAGCTTTCAAAACTTTGATAGGATTTGTCATTAGTATCTTGGACATACTAAATGGACCGATTTGTCAATCGACTTGTCGGATTAAGAAGAGTTCTTGCATCTATCTTAAATGGCTTTCGAAGATCTCCTTCTTTTATTTCATTACTGATTTAAGCTTCCTCAACCTAGCTTCATGCTTGGTTGGGTTTGATGGATTGAATCTGCTTGTTTTGATGAAGGACTCGCTAGAATCGGTTTGGCGAGTAACCTTTTCGTATAACACTTGGTCGTATTCAGCTGGGTAAGGTTGACCCTTACTCACCAGCTTTTCAGCTTGCTCTGAGGCTATAACCACCTTTATCTTTTCATTGATTATTATTTCTAATTGAGGAGATGTTACAATTCCCGGTGTGCTAGCCAGATTTTGAATTGTCAGTTGGAGAGGTGTTTGGTTAACTTCATCCCTCGCTTCATGCATGGCATGTGCTATTGGAGCTTGAGGTACCACAGTTGTTGGTGGTATAGAAGTTGTATTATTAGCTGCCTTTATTGATTATCATACAAAATAGGTGCTGCACTTGATATAATACTCTTCTGCAACATCTCCATTATGATGTTCATTTGTCCCAACATATCATTCATTTTGGTACCAAGTTGTGCAATTTCCTTGTCTTTGACCTCCATTTGATGCTACATTTCTCTTTGCTCTCTAGCTAGTGCCATGGCATCAATCAGTACAGGCTCTTGCTCGATAGGGTGGCTAAATTCGAAAAGTTGAATCGCCCTAAGCCTGAAGTCTATGTGGATAAAGCGAGAAATAAACCTTCAGACTCAAGAAGAAACAAAAGTCATGCTGCTTCCTATAGCTCAAATGGTGAAAAGCAAGTGATATACAATGTGGATAAAGGAAAGCAGCCGGTGTACAATGATAAGAAGGGTAAAAAACTTGGTTATTCTAATCCATAGCCAAAATTGGTATTATGAGATAATGACAAACCTCAGACTTTTCCAAGTGATGGGAAGCGTCCAAAACAAGCCACAAGAGATGATGAGTGAATGCAACCATCTCTTAAAGAAATAATGAACAAAGAATATCCCTTTAGAAGGGACAGTGTGGCTAAATTATTTTGACAAGCAGTCAAAGCTAGTTTAGAGTTACCAGAAATCAAAAGGGCTGAAAAAGCTGATCAAGTCAATAATCCAAACTACTGTCCCTATCATCAAATGATCAGTCATCCTATTGAAGACTTCTATGTTTTCAAAGATTGGCTAGAAAGAAAGTATCAGCGAGATGAATTTACACTGTCTGATAGTGTTCTAGTCAATCCTAAAAGAGAGTCTAAGAGGATGATTACATCCTCTTCCGTAATATCCAACAAAGGAAAACAGAAGGAGGAATTAGCTCAGATTAAAGAATGGCAAACAGTAGTTTCCAAGAAGAGCATGAAGATGTTAAAGCAACTAAAAGACGTCCCAAGGGTTAAGTGGAAATCACCACTTGAGCCTATATTGGATTTAAGAGAGATTCCTAAACCAAGTATTTGGTCTCCTCAACGTATCGATAAGACTTACTCCACGATGAAGTAGTCTACCAAATGCGCCCAATAAATCAAAGAAGGCGGCTAAGAAAAAGAAGATCAAGAAGAGAACTACAACTCAAAAGATCATTAACAATCTAGAGGAGTATCACCAGCCAGCAAGAAAACCATTTAGGCTTGCAGACTTCATGCTGAATCATCTATGTGATGTTAGATATTCTTCAACATCGGTTACTCCGAGATGACAAGGGTGGTCAGACAAACTCGACCAACCCGTCAAAATTTTTATCAGGAAAGCAAAAAGAGTCTGAGGAGCTAGTGTCTAAATTTTGTTTAATGACTCAACAAGATAATAACAGTTCAGATGAAGATCTATGTTTTCCTGACGGAGAAGAGTCAGACTCGTCAATATCATCACGTATGAAACATATGACATTGAAAAATGAGTCTCACCCTTTCGGCCAATCTCCCAGAATAAGAAGGAAGTTTGAAGAAACTGCCTCTTCAGATGAATCTGAACGAGACAAAGTTATTCAAGTTTAGTTGAGAAGTGATAAAGTCTTATCACCTTCATCAAAATGCAAATAAAGATAAAGGCAAGCAAATTGAAGTCAATGAGGATATTATTCCTAGAAATTCTAGAGCGAAGCCTAAATCAAGCGAGACGATAGATTATAATATTCTATCATATCTGAGAAAGATCTCTGCACAACTAAGTGTGTATGAGGCTCTCTTGATGTGAAAAGACCTCCGAGAAACTTTGATACAGGCTCTCAAAGATCTAGAAAGTTATGAAGCTTACTTTGCTGAGAAATACATGACCGAAGTATTGCAAACTCAAGATCTCCCAGTAATCACATTTTCTGAGGAAGACCTTATATTGGGAACAGTAGGTCATAATTGTTCTCTTTATGTTACTGCAGAGAGTGATGGTATCTTGATTATGAATACTGATTGATCTAAGTTCTTCTATCAATCTTATGAGTCTAAAAGTATTGAGAGGATTATCACTCGATATCCAACATCTTGGGAGAGATAAATTGATGGTTCATGGATTCAATGAAAAAGGGCAGAAAACTCTGGGTTCTTTTATTCTCCTGCTCAGGTTCAGTGATTTATATACAGAAGCTAAGTTTTATATAATCGATGCTAATACATCATTTAGAGCTCTCTTGGGTCAGTCGTGGCTGCATGAGTATGGCATGGTCCCATCAACTATGCATCAATGTGTGAAATATCTGAAAGATGGAGAAGAATTCAGAATTCCCGGTAACCTACAACCATTCTCTGTCAATGAAGCAAAAATCTATGAAGATGCAAAGTACTTCATCCTCAAAGAGCCTAAGCTAATAAAGCCTCTTGAAGCGGTAGCATCCACTTCAGGAACTAAAGATCAATTTCACAAAATAAAAGAGCAGAAGCAATGAAGAAGAAAGAAGGTAATGCCGACTCTCCCTAAAACACTTGATTCTGCACTTAAATTAAGAAAATCAGTTCCTCATTTGGGGAGTGACACAGAAGAAGAAGAAGAAGATATTATTGTCAAACCTAAAGGAACTTATAAGCTCTCAAGAAAAGTAGAGTATGAAATAAGTGATTTTGATTCAGACTATAATTTTGAATCTACATATAGAAATAGAGTTCAGATGGCTGCATCAAGGAAGATAGCTCACTTGATAGAGTCAGATGACTCACTCAAAATTATACCCATCCCTCAGCTGTGCTTCAAAGAAATCATGCCATTGGAGGTGCATAATATTGAAGAATTGATAACATTCTATGTGTCATCGTTGAGTGGGAGTGGCGGAACAGGGACTCTATTTAATAAATCTAAAGAGTTTCAACCTCATAGTTTTGAGCGGCCTACTCAACATGAAAATTTTAGTGAGATGGTACCAACAAGAATACCAATATACTATCTGCAGAAGCTGCGAAGAATGATGCATAAGCTTGGAGTTCATATGGGAACTACTAAACATATGACTCAAATCTTTAACAAGATGTGGAGCCAAAGAAGTCCTCAAGCATTGCAAAGAAGTGACAGGTTTATCACTAAAGGTCTAGGGTTCATCCGTAAATCTCATCAAGATAGAGCTTGTTATAATATAATAGAGGCTGAGATAGAAACTCTTAGTGATGAAGAAGATGATTTCCATGAAATTCTTTTTAAAAATGATGAAGAAGTGGAAGCCAAGCCCGCACCTGAAGAGCTTGAAGATGGTGGACAAATAGCTACTATGGATGAACTTAAAGAAGTCAACCTAGAGGCGAGGATGATCCCCATCAACATTTTCTTACGATGAGAAAGTTGAAGAGCTGAAAATGCTACTTTGTGAATTCAGGGATTGCTTTGCTTGGATATATTCTAAAATTTCAGGCTTATCCCTTGATGTAGTACTTCACAAACTAGCCATCAAACTAGATGCAATGCCTGTTAAGCAAGCTCCTAGGCGAATGAGATTGGAGATTGAAGAATAGGTGATTGCAGAAACTAAGAAGCTAATCGAAGCAGGCTTCATTCGAGAGGAGAAGTATGCAGATTGGATAGCCAACATTGTCCCAGTTAGAAAGAAGAATGGTCAAATCCATCTCTGCATCGACTTTCGAGATCTAAATAAAGTGTGCCCAAAGATGATTTTCCACTTCCAATATCAGAACTATTAGTGGACAGCACTTCCAACTATGACATGTTCTCATTTATGGACGGATCGTCAGGATACAACCAAATCAAAATGACACCTGAAGATGAAAAATATACATAATTCAGGACACCAATTGGCATATATTGCTACACTGTCATGCCCTTTGGCTTGAAAAATGCCAGAGCTACATACCAAAGAGCCATGACATATATTTTTGATGAGTTGATTCATCAAAAGGTGGAATGCTATGTCGATGATTTGGTGGTGAAGAGCCTAAATCGTAGAAACCACTTTGAAGACTTGAATTGTACTAGAGAGAATCAAAAATATGATCTCAAGATGAACCCTCTAAAATATGCATTCAGGGTATCCTCCAGAAAATTCCTGGGGTACATTGTACGGCACAGAGGTATTGAAGTTGATCTTGCTAAAATCAAGGCAATTATGGAGATGCCTCCACTGAAGAGTTTGCATCAGCTCCGTTCTTTATAAGGATAGCTCGCATTCATCCTTCGATTGATATCAAATCTATCAGGATACTATCAACCATTTGCAAGGTTGATGAAGAAGGATGTTCCATCCAAATAGGACAAGGAGTGCCAAGAAGCCTTCAATTGCATTAAAACTTACTTAGTCCAGATCCTTGCGGCCTACTCACAGCTCTCATTCTATACACAACTGCATTAGAAGAGTCCCTTGGAGCATTATTGGCACAACACAATGAAAAAGGCAAAGAGAATGCTCTTTATTATATCAGTCGGAGGCTGGTTGGAGTAGAAATGAGATACTCTCCGGTAGAGAAGCACTGTTTAGCATTGATCTTTGTAGTCCAAAAGCTTCATCATTATATATTATCTTACAAGATTACACTCATCTCAAGGATTGATCCGCTAAAGTACTTGATGATAAGACCAGCATTGATAGGTCGCTTAGCAAGATGGGCAGTATTGCTTTTACAATTTGACATCACATATATTCCACAGAAAGCAGTAAAGGGACAAGTCTTAGACTTTCTACGCATCCTATCCACAAGACTCTTCTCTTAATGATGATTTACCTGATGAGCAAATTATGCTCATTTATGAAAGAGAAAAATCACAAATTTGGGAAATGTACTTCGATGGAGCCTCATCGATCAAACAAGTCCAATCTCTAAATTTTTCAAGAGCAAGAGCAGGGATTGGCATCAACTTCATAACACCAGAAGGAGGTTAATGAGACGATCATATGGATTGACAGAGCCAAGAACTAATAATGAAGCTGAATATGAAGCATTAGTGGCAGGTCTGGAAGAAGCCATTTTCATAGGCATTCAAAACCTGCACATCTTTGGCGATTCTCAGCTTATCATAAATCAAGTACTTGGCATCTATAGGATCAACAAGCTTGAGTTAGCTTTCTATCACAAGCGAGTTCTTGAGCTTATGAAGCAGATATCAAATATCACACTAACTCAAGTCTCTCGATCCGAGAATAGCAAAGCCGACTGCTTAGCAAAATTAGCTAAGGAAATGGCAAGTATGAATGTTGATTATGTCGTGATCGGTATATTTACTCGATGAATTCTAGAGCCGATAAAGTATCAATCCCCACAGGTAGAGGGGTTAATAAGTTTGACCCAGCAGGATGTGACTCAGATTGCTCTTCATACTCTCCAAAATCAGTAAGAAGTTGTATTAAGAAGAGCCAAGAATGACATTGCCTCAGAAAAGCAGTTTGAAGCCTTTATTGCAGAAGAGTCATGTGATTGGAGGCAACCCTTCAGCGAATACTTTAAAGAAGGCAGATTACCAAGTAATAAATCACTGGAAACTCAAATCGAAAAGAGAATGCAACACTATGCTTTCGTTAGTGATACTTTATATCATAGATCCTTTGAACAAATGTGGCTACGATGTCTAGATGTAGATGAAGCTAGCAAAGTGATGATTGAAGTCCATGAAGGACTTTGTGGCGCACATCAGTCAGGTCTCAAGATGTCAGTAAAAATCAAAAGGATGGGTTATTATTGGTCTTCTATGGTGAGAGACTGTATTGATCATGCTAAGAAGTGTCATGAGTGTCAAGTACATGGCAATCTCTTCTATCAACCTCCAAATCCCTTACACCCAACAATAGCATCCTGACCATTCGAATGTTGGGGTACAGATGTAATTGGACCAATTGATCCACCATCGTCGGTGGACAGCTTCATCCTAACAATGAGATTATTTCTCTAAGTGGGGCCTCCATTTAAAGAAGTTACTCTTGTGATCAACTTCTTCACGCATAATGTAGTCTACAGATTTGGAGTGCCATGCCGAATAATTTCTGATAATGGCATAGCTATTAAAAGTGCAAAGATTTATAGATTCATCGATCGATACTAAATTGATTGGCAATATTCTTCAATATATAATCCAAAAGCAAATGGTTTGGTAGAGGCCTTCAACAAGACATTAGTCAAGCTGCTCTAGAAGATCCTTACTAAAAATAAGAGAGAATGGCATACCAAGCTAGTAGAGGCTCTATGGGCATATCGAACTACCTACAAGATGCCGACTAAAGCAACTCCCTATTCTTTGGTATTTGGAACTGAAGTAGTTCTTCTGCTTGAAGTTGAGTTGCCTTCACTTCGAGTAGCCAACTAGTACAACCTAACTGAATATCAAAATGCTCGTCTGAGAATGGAGGAACTCGACGCGCTTGATGAAGTTAGATTACGAGCTCATCAAAATCTGGAAGTCTATCGAGCTAAGATGTCTAGAGCTTTTGACCATACGGTGCGGCCTCGAACATTCCAAAAAGGGGAATTGGTCCTGGTGCTGAGAAGACCGATTATTCTTAATCGAAAATTTGGTGGCAAATTTGAACCTAATTGGGAAGGCCCTTTTGTCATTGAAAAGGTATACCAAGGAGGGGCATACCAACTTGTCAGCCTAAAGGGTGAAAGACCAATGCCGCCAATTAATGGGCGATACTTAAAAAAATACTATACTAGATGATCACATTCCCAATAGAAATCCCCACAGAGGCGGGCATTTTTTTTAATATATCCATTTAGGTTGACATTATGCTTCATGCCGAGATCCGTAAATAAATATACTCCATAAGAAGGACTTTCTGTGAAAATTCCCCTGTCGAAGGGCATTTTTAGAATTTTTATATATACAAATGAAATCAATGTTGTATGTTAAAATCTCCTTTAGAGTACACCAATTCAAATATGGATGCATTTTGTATATTTTTATCTTGAAAATTCTCCTACATGTACTTTAGAATTCCCCCTCCAAGAAAGGGGGTATTTTTTAATTTATATTAAATTTATTTGAGTCGACATCATGCCAAAAGATGAAATCTTAAAATATATTCTTATTCAGGTTGACATCAAGCTTTACATCAAAATCCTTGAATATATCCATAATTGTTACTGTTAAGTTGTATATTCTTGCAGAAACAAAAAGAATCTATTTCTACGCATGAAAAGATAGCCCCAAATGTCAAGAAATCTATCTCTCAGGTTTGCCAAATTTTGGAGATCAAGTTAGAAGAACTCCCAATTTTGGAAGCTTCAATCAATTAAGTTGGAGAAACATCAACTTCTACATCCTGAAGTCTAGGACTGGATGGGTTCTAAAGGTCGGACTCAACAAGCCTACAAATGGCTGAGTTGTTGACGCTCTCCTCACTCAACAAGCCACAAGAAAAAGGCCACAATGAAAGAGCCCACATTCGTCAGTCTAATGATAAAACCATCAATCAACTACAGCTCAAGTCAAAGATTCGAGTAGGTTCTAAAGGTCGAACTCAACAAGCCCAAATATGGCTGAGTTGCTGATGCTCTCCTCACTCAACAAGCCGCAAGAAAAGGCCGTAGTGGAAGAGCCCCTACTCATCAGTCCAATGACGATAACTGATCAATCTCAAACTAGATCCAACTTTGTGATTACAAGCAACTGGGATCTAAGAGATCTCTCTACTTGATTAATAGATCAAGGCAATCTGAGGAAACGCTCAATCTAGGGTTGCCTCAAATCAATCTTCATATTACCTGCAAGGTGATATCCCAATCTATTTTCAAATGATCTGATCAAGCTCAAAGCGGTCAAATACCTCCTCATCAAGTCGTCAAAAGAAAGCATGGGACCGAAGCAATTCCATAGTTTATACAAAGCCGATGGTCAAACTAAAGAAATTTTGTTGTTATTCAGTCTATTAAAGCACACGTTGCTGGACTAATAACTCAACATTGACCCTACATAAGCCGGGAGGCTGGGTCATCTGTATGTACCCTTCAACGAATCCATCGAAGCAACAACCATAGGGTTCATGTCATACATACATTTTCTGACAAGTCAATGTTGATAAATCAAGTCAATCTTTCATCAAGTCCGTCAAGCTCAAAGCTAGGATAGAAGGAATTTCAAATCTATTCAAGCACGAATAAACTGATTCCCTAGCAGAGTCCTTCATCAAAACAAGCAGACCAATTCCTCCATCAAACCCAACCAAGCATGAAGCTAGGGTTTGAGGAAGCTCAAATCTGCAATGACATAAAAGAAGGAGATCTTCAGCAAATCCATTGAAGCAGATAGTAGATGGTACAAGAACTCTTCTTAATTCGACAAGTCAATTCTGACAAATCGGTCAAGCCCGTCATTTAGTATGTCCTAAATAAGGCAGCATACTAATGACAAATCTCAAAGTTTGAAAGCATGCGAAGGCTGAAATCATCCAAGCTCTGTGGCAAGCCCAGATGGTCAACCAGTTTTCAACAAACGTGACTCACTCCATGCGTGAATCACATTTGTTGGGTGGCATTTGTTGACCTCCATATGTGTGCCATAAATCAAACAACAAATAGAATTGACGGACTTGAGCGGCTCAAATCGAGGTTCAAAATGCACTGGACGTCACCAAAAATGATCAAAATGACCTCCAATCGACAAACAGACTTTATCATCATGTTCAGAATATCGAAATTGATTAGATTATAGATATTGCAAAATCTAATGATCAATCAATTAAGCACTCAAGTTATCAATGTGTCGACACGTACATCAGAGTCGGGAAGCTACGACGATATTCGAATGACCTCCGTTTATGAAATTAATTATGCCGTTAGCTTCAAAATATCAAAATCTATTAAATGAGACTACCCGTACTCAATTCGGACAAGTATGTGCAAATGTCGAGTGATTTGAAATGATAGCATGCAAATCAAGGCTGAAACACACTGAACGTCGCCGAAATCAACTCAAATGACCTCCGATTGATGAACGGACTTCTCCATCACATTCAGAATGTCAAAATTGGTTAGGATATAAATATTGAATGACTTGATGAGCAAATGAGCAAGCACTTGAGTCATCAACAAGCCTGCACACATATCGAGATCGGGAGGTACCGACGAGGATCAAACGACCTCATTTCATGAAATTGATCATGACATTGGCTTCAAAATATTGAAATCTATCAAATAAGATAGGTCACACTCAATTCGAATGAGTCTGCACAAAAATTGAATGATCAAAAATGACGACGCACATTTTGAGCCGAAATTGATTCAATTTGACATCGACTTAAACCAAACGGTCTCCGATCACAAAATGGACTGCGCCATTGCATTCAGAATGATAGAATTACCTTGGATCAACATATATATTGACCATATAATGATGTCGGTGTAAACTTCATTTTTTTAAATTGATTAATATTTGAAAAATCAATACAAAAAAAGTGTTTATTAAACCCACGGTTCTCATGGAACTACTCCCGCTCGTCGGTTTGAACGCAAGACAACCATTCCCTCCTAGTTGAAAAAACTACTCCCGCTCTCCCGTTCAATTTTCTCCCTTAACTACAAGGAATCGTTCTCCCTCCAAAGGAAACAGCAGCCCCCTTCTTGGTTTTCTGGCCAAAAAATTGCATGCATATGCATGAAGAAACCTACGTAATTCCTCCCTGGCTTATCTCTCTCCACTTCTCTCATTCTCCCCACTCTCTCTCTCTCTCTCTCCCTCTCAGTTTCTTTCTTTCTCTCTCATTCCCACACTCTATCTTCACAGGAGAGTAACCTTTGTATTTACATAATGGAGGCATAATAGTTTCTTCTTGAGAGTTGCACTTGAGACTTTGAGTTGAATGACAGGTGGTCTTTTGAGATGGTGATTACCACCTTCGGATCTGGATATTGAGCAAATAATTGGCTTAGTGGGAGGAGGATGGTGTAATGACATTAGAACATGCCTTCCCCATGCCCGGTGTCCGCATTTCTATTCTTGACATCACTTCCTCTCAAAATTACGTCATCAACACGGCATCGTTGGCGTCGCCATTCGCGTGCCATCTATTGATGTGGACGGTCCGGGTAGAGTTAAAGAGAATGGCTTTAGCGCGACCAAAGATGGTTTGTATGACGGTCACCACATTCGTTGCCTCGCGCTTGCTACCACTAACGCTCATCCTCCTACCATGAGCTGTCGCTGCGCGCATAATTCCCTGCGACACAACTTCGACCAGCGGTTTGTCTCAGCAGGTGTATTGACCCGTCTGACAGCGTCCGACGCGGTGCATCTCATCCGCCTGTCGAGCCGCGATCCGCTGAATTGTCTCGGCCGTCGACCAGCTCGACCCTCGTGAGCCCCTTCGAGCGACCTGGTTTGGCCTCGGCGTTCATTGGGCACTGACCGACGTGTAAAGGCCCAAAACAACTTTCCTTTGCCCGTCCTTCTTTGGCCGTCACCTCAAACTAACCAAACTTGTCTCATTTTTCTGCCGTCGGGAAGATAATCATCGGTAGAATTCTTCTTGATTTTTCAGTGACCTTTTAGTCCCACTTCTGCTCGGGAAAGAAAATCATCGATAATTATTTTTCGATTTTCGCATCTACATTATATTCTCGATATACCTGTTCCTTTGCCAAGCCTTGTAGCACACCGAAAAATGCTTCAAAACATGTGGGATTTGTTAATGTGAATACATACATATATGCTTGTGTTTCTTTGCAAGTTTGAAGACCTCGTTGTGCTCAGTAGGGCGCAACGGGATGAAAAAGTAGGCTGTGTCATGACATTCATAGCGTCTGGTAAGCCAAACCAGTTGTTAGATGTCGCTCCCCCTAGGGGAAATGCTGCCGAAATTTTGTCTTAATTTCAGACTTAAAAAAAATAGAGAGGGGATAATTATATATTGCATTATATGTATTCTTGCAAATTTGAAGACCTCGTTGTTCTTAGTAGGGTTCAACAAGATAATAATAAGAGTAGGCTATGGTGTCACAAGATACCACTATTCAGCCGAGGGGCGTGTCGAGCAAGATAAAATAAGATCACCCCTACATGGGGATGACATGAGAATCATCTGTCAAATCTATTTACTTAGAAAAAAGGGATGATAAAATGAGCTAACTTAGAAGCACTAACTAGGAAAACCTGCAACTAATTTTATAGCGTCAAATGAAAAAAAAGGGGGGAAGCCTTTAAAGCGAATTTTGGAAAGAATAGAATATTTATTCAAAATCTAAGTGAAATTTGGAGGAGGCTAAAATTAAACTCATAAACTTGGGGAGGCTGATATTAAACTAATAAACTCTAATAGCAATCCTTTATGGCTTAAATTGAAGCGGTATAGTGAGTTCTCTTTTCTTGCAAATTCCTCAAAATTAAACAAGTTTTAATTAGAATTGGGGGGGATTAATGTTAAACTTCAACCAAACTTGCAATAAACTCAAAATCTAATGATGAATCTAAATTGAGTTTAATAACTCTTATATGAATGTGGAGGTGATTACTATGCTAGCTAATAAGCATAAGTGGGGTTAAAACAACAAACACTGAAATCAGCATAACTTATCAAAATTGATGTGAATTGAGCATAATCAAATTGGGAGAATTGTAAAAGCTCAACAAATAAATTAAGTGTCAGTAGAGTGTTAAACTATAATCTAAATACAACGCCTTCTTCACTACCGGATCTGCAACTATTCGTACAAGCAGACAGAAGGCGATACTAAATCAAAATCTACAAAAATAGAAGGCGATACTAAATCAAAATCTACAAAAATCATAGGGCCCCCTCTGATCAAAAACTATAGAATTTCATTCTAATTATGATTTTAAAAATCAATGATTTCATTAATTAGATGAAATTAACTAAGCTATAAATACCTGCATTTGCCCCGACACTATGTTGAATGCTTAAATTTGAGTGTCTGAGGATGTTGTGCGGGTTGCTTCTCGATTTAATCTCAGGATTGGGTCCGAGTTAACAAAACCTAAAAACCTATAATAAGAGTTTAAAAAGTAGATCTAATCCTCTGTTGGCAGTTAAAAAGTGTTGACAAGATCTAAAGTTTTTAAACATATTCAAATTATTCAAACATAAAATTACCTAAAATTACTATACACCCCCCATGGGACATTATGTTAAATGCTTAAATTCAGTGTCGAGGATCTTTGTCGGGTTGCTTCCGATTTAGTCTTAGACTAGTCCGTTAACAAAACCTAAAAATATATAATAAGAGTTTCAAAAGTAAATCTAATCCTCTATTAGCGCTAACAGGTTGGCATCTAAAGCTACATACTCAAATTAATCAAAATTTTCAAATCAAATCAAATCAATTTTTAAATATCAATCCAAAACTATTCAAAGGAAACTCTATCATTAAAAACTTAAATCAAAATCAATTTATCCACCTTCCGTAACTATTTGTTGGGGGTGACAAATTAAGAAAACTCTAGCTCACAAAAGAGCCAATATCAAATCAAGTGTTCTGCTATGTTCACTCTCAATCAATCTCATGCCAATAAGGATGTGGCCCATGTCCTCGATGGCTTGGCAGTAGGTTCCAGATAAGCGATTATGACCGAGTCCTCGATGGTGGTTTGGCGATCAGCTCCATTATATTATGATCACGACCGTAGCCCGTATGCTCCCCAAAGGCTCTACCCTTTGAGTTGTGAATCATAGGGTATACTTGATAAGGTAAACAACCCTCTATCAGCTAAGGTGGACTTAAAATTATCTCCTTAGATAAACACCACCCCAAGTCTACAAGGATTTCTTGGATGACGTAACCCATGTGTTCATGAGGATCCTTACATAGGTTGAGTCGACTACTTCCTCTGACTAAGTAGACTAGGGACCGCGACTGGTCGGGATGACGGAACCATGAGATCTACATCGGGCACATCATCATTTCGCCAACCATCCGGTTTAAGCAAAAATGATAAATTTCATATCTTAAACTCTAAAACTCCACATGCTGCTACTACACTGCACATTTTGTAATCTAACGACTAGCCTTAATCGAAAGTTCTCTCTCACTTATTGGGAGGGGTAATTAACTATAGGGCTTGCGCCTATAGGAAACCTGGAACTAGATCTAAAGTCCTCACCAAATGAGGATGAAATCTCTAGGTAGTGTCTTATCTACTATTCCATCTGCCTTCTAAAAATTACATCGACACTTTAAAACCACTCTTTTTGAAGAGGTCGGTGGCTAATTTTTAGAGCCCACAGCTCACAGGGCTTCCTAGGTCTTTGCCTTCTAGCACTATTCATCCTAAACCCATTAGCATTAATCCTGATCTTATTGCAAAAAAAAAATACATATTTATGAAAAATGAAATCTAACTACACCTACAAAACAAACATTAGTTAAACAAATATACATGTCAAGCAATTATATTTCACATATTTGGACTTAGCACCCACACTTGGGTAATCAAGCCAAGTTGTCCTAACTGGATTATGCTTATGGGCATAAGTTACATCTCCAAGCAAGAACATTTATATTTACTTATTATTACAGTAACTCCTTTAGCATAATCCCCTACTTAAAATATCATTAGGCTATTAGCGACCTAACATCTAGTCTACACATAAATAATTCTAACATATAGTCTAAAACATTATATCATAGAATAAAATATAACAGCAGAACATACACTGGCCTATCATAAAAGCTAGAATTGGTGGCATAGTATTCTAATGTGTGCACTAAGGTTTAGTGTGGTGTGTCTTAATTAGGCTATAGAAGTGTGATTATCTAAAGTTCATAACTATTTAAGTTAAACATTACAGGAGGTTCTACTTCAAATCTTTAAATGAATTGATTAATTTAATTTACACTTTATTTTGTTTCATTTGATGCCTACTTAATATCTAATTATTATGAGGAGAAGAAAGGGTGTTTGACCCTTTCATCCCTATCCTAAATTATTTTCTAAGGGTATATTATTATGACTTTTGTTTCTTTAGTAAAATATTTATTAAACATTTTTTTATTAAGCCTAAGTTTGGGTTAGTCTTAAGAATTTTTATTTAAACACAAAAGGCATCTCAGGATTAATAAAATTGAATCACTATTACATGGCTAAGATTCCACCACTTCTTTCATCATCAATAGCATACACATTTCTTCATTTCTATTATTCATGATATTTGGTTTAATACACATATTTATACATACAATATATATTTGTATTTTTGCACACTTGAATGATCATTAATACATATATTTTAGTAGAAAAGAAAAATTCCATTCCTCAGCTAAGCCTATGTAGACATGTATTAGAGATTTAGGCAAGTACGTGCTACTATTAAGCCAAGGAAGTGAGGTTATTTAATACCTCCATGGGGCTACTTAAAGCCTCATGTTTCTGAGATGTCCAGACTATATACTTGCCAAATTAAATACATGTAAACATATACACAATCTTAGGGATGAAAATCATGCAAAGATTATGTAATAGCAAATTGTTTTATTCATGCAAAGCTTAGTGACATGAAGAGCAAAGTTTTATCTCAAGTTCTAGCACATGAATACATATAAATGAAATTAAGCAAGTACATGACATTGTTAAATGAGAGAAGTGAGGTTATCTAAGACCTCTTTAGGGCTACTTAAAGTCTCGTGTTCCCAGGATGTCCAGACTATATACTTACTAATTCAAATGTATGTAAATATGTACATGAAACATAAAGATAAAATAAATTCTTTACTATTTTGAAATTATAACTTAAATGTAAAATTTATTGAATGTTTATAACCAACATTAACTTAGATTTTTCATCATTAGCTTATAGTTTTAAAAATAATTTAGAATTTATTAGTGATAATAACCACACCATATAATAATATTTGTCCAACACATGCAACATAGATATAATCATGTTCTTTTGATTCTTTTTTTTTTTTTTTTTTTTGAAAACATGAACATATGGCATAAATGACATGTGCATTTTAAATATTGCCACATAATATATTCAATTACACTAAGTCTTAAGGACAATCAAGCAAAATAAATATTCCTTAAGACTAACTAAAGTTCTTATGAGCTTTGATTTTTGATATTTGAATTATTGAAACCTAAGAAGGAGAGATGATACTTAGCACTTACCCCATCCCATGTTGGTGATTTAACATATTTAAAAAGGGCTATTAAATGGATTTTATGGATTAATTAGGTTCAAATTGTTAAACATATCAATTTAATTTCCCTTCCCTAAACTTCTTTAATCTAGTTAACTATTTAACTATGAGCTTTCAATGACATGCTCTTGGGAAAATAAAATTTGCAATCCACCTAAAGAAATCTAATACAATTAGGCTCATGTTTAAGACTTAATTATATTAAAAAAAGGAAAGAATTTAAATTAGATACTCTTATGATTTTTCCTACCAATAGGCTAACCATAATTTCCTTAATAACTTTATGTTATTAAAAACATAAAGGATAATTAATGGATTATCTTTGAATTATCTGAATCAATCATTGATTTTGTTTGATTTCTACTTTATCACTAATATTCCTAATTAATCCTTAATTATTACATATACTAATTAACCTTCCTAAGGAAATACATTTAGATCTCTAATTATGAAAGATGCCCTAATTATTTCTCCTCACTACTCCCACTGTTCACAATGATTAATAATCATTAATTATTTAATTTTCACTATTTATCAATTTTAATAATTATTAAATTAATTATTGAAGGTAATTAGGATTGAAATTCCAATCTTTTAAAATTACATGGCAAATAATTCCAAGAAAATTATGGGAGGCATAAGACATCCCATGGAATCATCGCACTGAATTTAGAATTAATCAGCCAAGTAATTAAGCTTTAATTTAGTTAATTAGCCTAAGCTTCAAACCTTAATTAAGCACTATTCACTAGACATAGATTAGAGATTTTATTTTTTCTTAAATTTTCCTAGGTCTAGCCTTTCCAAAATAGATTTATTTATATTTTTTTAGATTTTTTGATAGTTAGTTATGATATTTTGAAGTTCTGACCATTTAATTACATTTTAAGGCCTAATTAATCACCCTTTAAACTGTCAGTGCCACGTGGATGCTGACATGGTAGTGTTTCCATGTGGCATCATGGTATTGGTTATTTAAAACATATGATGTGGCAGCTAACTTAGTAGCGACCGATGTGATTTCATCTCGACCGTCCGATCTTGGATTGGATAGTTAAGATTAATCTTGTGATTTCAATGAGATTAAATTAAAATTTCTAACACGATTAATCAAGGTCGTCTATTCTAATCATGTGGAATAGACCGTAAGTGATTCCTCATCCCATGAATGTCGAAAGATGGCCACCTTTCGCCACTCGATCTGAGCTAGCTGGAGCTTGATCGACAGTGAAATCGACTCCAAAAAGATCAAAGAATGAATCTAAAGGTATCCTACTATGGAATTGTACAAAAATATAGTTCAATTCAAAAAGACCAATACCTAGGGTGGTGGGAAACTACGATTGCCAGATTTTTACCTCATCAGAGCTATAGACTAGTGGTCTGCCGATAGAGGTAGCTTCATCTTGAAGAGATGAAGTCCTATTGAGCAGATCACAAGCTACCTCCCCACCAATTGCTCTGTGGACCAAACACCACCGTAAAGCTCACTATAGTTAGTCTTCAGACTTCTTCCGGTGATCGAATCGCTCGAAAAATGATTCATTTTGGTTCGCCGAAGTGAGGTGAAGGTGTGGGAAGAGTTAATTTGGGTTTGGTGGAGATTTTGTAAACTTGGACGAACAAAGCTCTCGGGTTCGATCCGGAGCTGGTCACGCCAGCGGTGGAGCGCACAAATATCTCAAGAGTAGGTATGGGATTATGCGGAATGCTCTGGGGAAGGTCTTTGATGAGTCTAAATCCACGGGGAGGAGTATACTCTCCTCCCTAGCTGAACTAAGTGCTGATATTAGTTTAGCCTTTAGCAGACGTCCGGTCGGGGTAGGTAGCTAGAGGTGGTATGGGACTGTTGAGGTGGCTGAGGATGAGAAGCTGAGAAAGTGTAGTGGTCTGGCATGGGTGTACAACCTCCCTTAAGTGGACCAATGAGTTGCCATGGGTGAACTCAGCCTCTCACGGCCAAAGGCTGAGCCCAATAGTCATGGGTTAGGTTGGGTTAGTGGTCCTCTTGTCCAAGAAGAGCCAAAGGTAGCTGCCATGGGGTAAGGGGGTGGAGAACCCACCCAAAGAGATTTCATCCCATTTGGGTGGCTTGGTTCAATGGGTTTGGCCTAAACCAAGTTCACCATGGGTTAGGTCCACTTAGGTAGACCCATGGTGACCCAAGGATGAGTCATGCCAAGTTTGGTTAGGTTTGGGCTTGGTTTGGTTAGGTTTGGCTTAATTTGATGCACGTAGATAAAATAGGCTAAGTTAACCAATTTAACCAAATTGGGTCAAACTAATGGTTTGGGTGAGTTCAATTGGTCAATTGGAGTTAGTGAGTGCAATTGGTTAGATTTGAATTTGACTCATAGAGTTCAATATGGGTCAAATGAGTCATGTTGTCCAATTTGACCAAATTATCTTGAGCATGGGTGTAGTTTAAGTTTAATTGATCATTGGTGATTGATTGGAAGAGTTAATGTGAATTAATTTGGATTATACAGTGATTTAGTTCAATTTGACCCTTTAGGTCAAATTGGGCTAAGTGGACTAATAGGGTTAGGTTGACCAAATTGGGTTCAATTGAAGGTTGGATTATTTTTAATATTGGATTAGAGATTTTTTGGAAGCATTGGTTTCAATTAATTTGGTTTAGTATTTGATTTGATTCAAGTTGACCCTTTAGGCCAAATTGGGTTAACTTCGATCAAAGGGTCTAATTAGCTTGGTTAGACTCAATTGATTGTAGTGGAGTGTTCAATAATGATATAAAATCATCAATGAAGAGATTGGATGGCTTGATTTGATTCAATAGGAGCTTAATTAGAGTTTGGTTTAATCACCTCTCTTAGGTCACTTTGGGTTAAGTGACTTGGTCAAGCTAACTTGGGCCAATTGTGGTCATGGATGGTTGGGGTGTGTTTAATGATGAATTCAAAGTTAATTGATGGCCTTAGTTGTAATTGATTTAGGTTCAATTAGGTTTTGGCTCATTTGAACCCTTTAGGTCGAATGGGCTAGCTTGGGTTGGTCACTTTTCTTTAGTTCAATTGGCTTGATTGCAAATATTAGCATGGCTTCAAATTATCTAATGACTAATTAGAGAGGTTGAAAAAATTAAGTTGGATTTAGTTTGCTTGAACTGGCTTAAGTTGGGTTATAGGATTGTGACGAAGGTTAACTTGGGTTAAGAGCCAAGTTAATTTGGCTTGGAGATTGGATTAGAAAACTAAATTCAAGTAAGATTAATTGAATAGGTTTGAAGTTGATTGTGTTTCATTTACATGATATTAAATTTGGATGCGTGAATAGGTATGAGTTTTAGTTTAGACCGAAGGATAGGTAAAACTTATTTTTCTTGAGGTATATCCTAGGCTTAGGGTCATGCTCCCTAAGTCTCTAAGCTTAGGTTTATTGTTTCCTTAATCACTAGAAGTGTCTTAGCACTAATAAAATCCATGTGTCTAGAAGGTTCCTAAGTCTAAGATGAGAAAGGTTAATCCTCACTCCAAAAGTGAGGTCAATATACATTATCACATTTGATCTCAACCTTACCCTTTTCATGGGATTGATTATATAAATTATTCCATTACAATGATTCATGTGTGCGAAAGATGACAAACTTTCTAAGGTAGATATACTTGTTGGAGAGTCATATAAAGTAGGATTACTTGACACAACATTCAAGGGTTTGATTAATCTCCAAATCAACCAAATAGACAATTGCACTATGATATTCATCATTTTTTTAGTTAACTTAGCAACCATTGCTTGTTGAGTTTTTAACACTTAGCCAAACTTTAGGATTAGTGTCATCGTCCCATGTTAAACATTTATTAGCACTATTGATATCCCTTTTATCTACATTTGTGTTTGTTTTCTTTCTAGCAACCTTGCTGAATTAAGCCAATGAACATGATCAAAGATCAAGCTCAATTATGAGTGGCCCATCACTTTAGGACATTCTTACCTAACTAAGTCAAACACATTTGACTAAGTCCTTCAATAGCTCAATCAACCATTAAGATTGAACAACTTTGAGACTTACGTATTCAACTATACTTAGCATTTTTTTTTTCCTTCTTGAATGGATGGCCTCCATTAATTATACCATTTGCACCTGATCACTCTAATATTTATACCAATTTGTTAGGGATCTTTTGCTATTGATAATGAGTTGGAATATCAAATCGGTACTTAGTTATTATATCGACTATTATTTATCAAATTGATGCATACACATGATTATCAACACTTTAGGCTAGATTATGACCTATTAGAACTTAGATTTAGCTTAAGTTATGATTAAGTAAATCTTTTATTAGATCGCCAACTATCTAATAAAAGATTTTTTTATCATAATTCAATTCTTATATGACCATTAAGGATACTTGAATAGCCTAAAGTTTATCACTTTATTTCTGATTATATATATATATATATATATATATATATATATATATATATATATATATATATATATATATATATATATATATATATAGAGAGAGAGAGAGAGAGAGAGAGAGAGAGAGGGAGGGAGAAAATGAGTGAAAGAGAGATTAAGAGGTTCATTTAGAACTGAGAGCTAGAAATAAGACTCATCATGTACAAAATACTAAGGTGATAGGTCATAGGTTAGAGATAATTATGATAAAGCCATGTAGTCCTTTTTGACATTCAAATAAATTTGATAAATTTTTCTTGCATTAAACTTATTATTTAGAGGTAGGTAGATTGTGCAAGAAAAATAAGGACCCCAAGTTTTTTGAAAGAAATGTAGTAGCCATAATGGTTGCACTTTGACAAAATCAACATTAACTTTAATAAAATCTTAACATCCCAAATCAACATTGGTGAAACCCAATCATTAGGCTTAATCATAATAAGATCAACACATAAATTATCAATCTTGCTAGTTAGTCTTCTGTGAAGATTTAGAAATAGGTATAAATGTTTTTAGCACCTAATTTTCATAGTCCAAATAATAACAATTCAACCAAATTTCAATACTTAGTGTTCTATCCTCGTGAGAATAATATGGTACTTACACTTACTTGATCTAACTTTCTACTCTCACACATATGGTTTACCCCACACTACATCAAATTTTTAACTCTATTTTTGAGGATTGCAACCCCATTATTAATACCAAGTTGATTCTTATTACTTTGGACATTTTTATTTTTTTGTACTCATTTTTATTTGTTTTCTTTTTTTGTCCTTTCTATTTTATAGATTAATTATTGTATATGCACAAGTTTTGTGGTAGACTATTGTTTAATGAGTATCTAAGAAATGTAAGAAATTTTCTAAATTGACTAAGAGAAAGAAAATAAGCAGACTATACATAAGTAGAAGCAATAGCTAATCTAAAGAATATAGGAGGTTTGGCTATTAGGGCTAGGGCATTATGAGACTATGCACTTTCCACAATGCATGGCATTCCCCAACCATCATTAAACTAAGACTATAGGCTAAAATTTTTGAGATCAAACCTACAACACTTGAGATGATCACCTTCAATTTGGGTGCTTCACTGTTAAAGCTCCTAATGCTAATATTATAATAAACTTCTTAGAATATGTGAAACTTTTCAAGTTCCATGGAGTTTCTGATGATGCCATTAGATCAAGACTATCTCCATTTTCATCAAGTAAAAGAAGAACTAGTTAAATTCCTTGCCCAACGATAGCGATTCCATCACCAATGGGGAATACCTTGCATAGAAGTTCCTTTTCAAGAACATTCCACCTACAAAGACTACTAGAATGAGAATATAGATATTTAGCTTTGCACATATGAAGTGCAAGATGTTGTAATATGTATGAGAGAGGTTTTATGATTTTTTGAGAAAAGTCCACACCATGGACTATCCAAGTAGATGAAAGTTCAAACCTTTTATGATGGGTTAGTGGGGCCGAAGAGAACATTAATTGGCACCATATATGTCAACATATACAACGAAGGCCACATATGATTTACTAAAACATATGGCCATGAATAATTACCATGGCTTATGTTGAAGAAGCTAGCAGATGCAGTACAATAAACATATTTAATTACATTCCTCACCTCATAGGTTTCTTCACTGGAAAAGAAATATAGTTCTCTTATAGCATCTACAATGCATGCTCATGTCTTTTGTTGTGAGCATTATGGTGGGAGTTACAATAACTCAGATTGTTAAACCAACAACCCCTTTGCACAAGCTTACTTAGAATAGATGAACTTGGTGAGGATCAAATAAATAAATAACCCTTACTCAAATACATACAATCTTAGGTGTACAAGTCACCCTAATGTCTTTTGGAAGAACACCTTGGTAGGATAGCAACTAGGTGGCTACTAACAGCCATCATACTTCATTTAGCAAGGAGGATACTAGCACGTATCTTCACTTCACAACCAAATCTATAATAAAAGATGATAAAATATGATGCTTTGGGGTAGCTGATGGATACTACCACATAGTTTAATGCCTACATTGATGCTACACTTCATTGGCATGATGCATCAATTTAGAGATAGAAGATTGCAGTAAAAAATATCAAGTTTCAAATTAGGCTGCTTTACTAAGTTCTTTGCATAGAAGTTTCTTTCTAAATACATTCCTCTTGCAAAGACTACAAGAATGAGAATAGAGATATTTAACTTTGCACAAATGAAGGGCAAGATGTTATAAGATGTATGAGAGAGGTTTTGTGATTTTCTGAGGAAATGCCTATACAATGACTATCCAAGTAAATGCAAGTTCAAACCTTCTATGATGGGTTAGTGGGTCCAAAGAGAAAATTAAATGACACCTCATCTGGCAGCATATTCATAACCAAGACAACAAAGCTAACATATGACTTACTAAAAGATATGGTCATGAATAATTATCAATGGCCAACTGAATGGCTTATGTTGAAGAAGCTAGCAGTTGAAGCACAAAAGACATTTATTACATCCCTCACTACACAAGTTGCTTCATTAGCAAAGCAATATAGTGTTCTCATGACATCTACAATGCATGTTCATGTCTTTTGTTATGAACATTAAGGTGGGAGTCACAATAACTCAGATTGATAGACTAATACCCCTTTGCACAAGCTTACTTAGAATGAACTTTGTGGGTCTAATAAATAAATAACCATTACTCCAACACATACAATCTTAGGTGTATGAGCCACCCTAATTTTTTTGGAAGAACGCTTTGGTAGGATAGCAACTATGTGGCTACTAATAGCCATCTGACTTCAATTAGCAAGGAGGATCCTAGGCATGTATCTTCACTTCACAGCCAGATCTGTAGTAAAAGATGATGAAATATTCACTAAAAGAAGCTTTCGGGTAGCTTATGGATACTACCACATAGTTTAATTCCTACACAGATGCTACACTTCATAGTCATGATGCATTAATTCAGAGATAGGAGACTATAGTAGAAAATATTTAGTTCCAATTTAGTCTGCATTCATAATAGCTATCAAATCATTATCTAGGTGCACATCTAAGCAATGTTGAGATGAAGCCCAATAAGCATGTCAAAGCTATGCTTTAAGGAGTGAAAGATAGCTAGAGGATCATATGGGTTAGGAGAAGCCCAAATAAAAAAGAATAGATAAATAAGATGTGGACCAAAAGAAGCCCAATGAAGAGTAAGACAAGGATCTACATGGGAATAGTGAGGAAAATTAGGAGTGTCTGGTGTGGTCATGACAAGTGAGGGTCACAACGGATGGAGGTAGAATGTGTGCTCTGGATCTTCCACTCATCAAAGCAGAAGAGATATGAAAAGTATTACTCACCCAAGTAGAACGGTGATGAGAGATCACTGAATCCCTTGATCGGTCGGCCACCATCTCCAATCAAAGAGTATTCACTCAAAATTTCACCCAAAAACCTATTTAAAGTCCTCCATTACATAGAATAAAATGTTTATATAAGTTACTACAATCCAAGGGATGCCTCCCTTTAAAAAACCACTAAAATTTTGAAAGGAAACTCATAATATATCACTTGGCCCTAGGCACCACAGGCTCCAACATCTCTATCCACAAACAAATACATACCACGATATAACACTGTGGTGCCATATGGGTAGTGCTTAGGTGCTATAAAGTTGATGTACTTCTAACACTTAAATACTTAATGATCTCAACCACAACTTACATACAACATATGATCATAACTAAATGCATGCCTAAGATTGATACAAGACATGAGACATAATCACTAGATGTAAAATGTATAAAAAGTCTTCTCAAACTTAAGATTTTGGTTTGGGACTTTATGACAGGTCATTTTCTCCTCTAATGTGCTACATCAGTGTCCCAAATCAAAGCTATTCTCAAATAACTCACCACCATATGTATAATCTCTTTTCTGTCCAAGAGATTTAGAAGAAGCTGAGGTAACAATTCTAAATGTTTTAAGAGATATTTAAAAAGCTTCGCATAACATTTCTTTTGTTGATGCTTTGGAATAGATGGCCATTTATGTTAAGTTCATGAAAGAAACCCTAACAAATAAAGAGAGGTTAGAGGATTATGAGACAATGGCACTAACTAAAGGTTGTAATATCATACTAAAGAGAAAGCTAGTTATAAAGAGAAAAGATCTTGGTAGCTTCACCATACATTGTGCCACACAAGGAGAACACTATGAAAATGCTTTATGTGACATTGGAGCTAGCATAACTTGATGCTACTATCAATATTCAAGAAATTAAAACTAGGGAAGGCAAAACCCACAATTGTATCTCTTTTGCAACATGGATAGTTTTATCAAATATCTTGTTGAAGGGATACTGGATTCAATTTTACTTGGTAAGGATGAAGATGACCCTAAGTACTCGATCATCTTGGAAAGACCTTTTTTAACTAAGGGTAGGCTCAAATTGATATTAAGAGAAAAGAACTAGAACTTCGGATAGAGGATGAAACATAGACCTTCAAAGTGTATAAACAGGATAAGGAGCTACATGATTGAGAGAGCTATAATGCTTTAACCACATACAAATACAAATAATCAAAGCCCAACTGAAATATAATAAAGTATCTTAGGTGAAGAAAAAGGAGTTGATCTTAAAGGGAAGAAGAAAAGCATGCCACACAAATCCTCCAAAAAGAAGAAATAGAAGTCCTTGTCTAAAGGCACTCAAATTAAAATCATGCAAGTTCGGATGGTTAAATCAACCTTTAAGTAATACATAAGAGAAGTAACATCAAATTTTAGTGGATGTAGTAACATTTGCTGACAAATAACTCATGTAATGAGCAAAATAGTTATTGAATAGAGGACATTAAACCAAGCGCTTATTGGCAAGTAACCTAATCTTTTCCTCTCTTTTGTTGTTTTTTGTTTAAATTATTCATCAATTTATCGTTGAATTAGTTTTTTTTTATTTTAATAATTTTTAATGACTATTTTGTTATTTTATGCAGAAAAGAAAGCAAGATGTGTTATGATTCTTAAATGTAGACGTTTTTTTTTTGAATGGGTATCCACCCACTCATCTTGTGGATGAGGATGATATATAATCCACTGAACCACATTCATCACACGCGTGACTTAATTTCATTTGCATAGCCGCCTGAGAAGAATCGACCTGGGGGGTTCCCTGCACGCACCAACTGAAAAGAGACGGTGGGTTAAATGTAGACGTTGACAACAAATAACTAAGAATCAAAAGTATAAAAAGAAAAAGAGGATACCAACAAGCATTCAAATTAGGACAAGATCCACATGCTTCTTGGGAGAGGTTATAAAAAGGTAGAAAAGGAATAGCTGTCAAATCACTCCCAAGCTTCATAGCAACTCCAGTACTCTCTTTCTTCATCCTCTCCTCTTAAAAATCATGAGTAGCAAGACGTTTGTGAAGACAGCTAAGGGTGTTTCCTCCTCAATCGCACGGTCTGAAACCTACACTGCATGAAAGTTTTGCTTGCATGCCACAAAAAAAGTTCGAGAATATCTTCTATTGCAAGCTTTGCATTCTAGAGTGAGATTATGATGCACCTGGTGGTCACTTTGAAGAGAAGGCAATAGATCTTTGCCAAAAAACTTGGCTCTGTCTTGCTTCAATAGTGCGAGAATTCTACGTAAATGTGTTGGAACACGTGGATAACAATACTTTATCAAAGGTAGACAGATACTTTTAGCGGCACTTGGATCAATGTATTTTATGGCTTAACAATATCCCAGACATGTATCCTAATATTTTGGCAAGATGGTTGGACTATGATGAGGTCATCCACTTCTTAGCAGTGAGCAAACAGCAGAAAATAATATATGGAAACATCATGAATTTTCTTGCCCTAGGTCTTATAGCTAAATCTCAAACTTAGATTGTGTTTAATATTGGTACGCTACTGCCCAAAAAACATATCAAAGAATTTTTAATAATTCATATTTTGTTGCTAATATCAAATTGCACCGTTATGGGCATTATATTGCTATAGGAACCACCAAGGGAAAAATTACAATTTACTAATATAGGGTCATTTCTCATAAAAATTCCAAATAAAATGCCACAAAAATTCTAAAAACAATTTACAGAATGTACTGAGTCAAAAAAAATTAAATTTAACTTGTTTAAAATTTTTAAATATTATTAAATAATTTTAGAGAATAAAAAATATTTAAATTCTTTATTTCAAATTAATTTAATGATATCAAATCTATTGAAAAATAATGATTAATGTTGTGATAACACATAGTTATATCAAAAACATTCTTCATAATTTTTAAAATATTTAGAATTATGGTTTAATTATTATCATTTTTGAATAATGAAATTTTACCATGGAAAAATATAAACTCTGGCACCATGATTTAAAATGTCTTCAAATATTCATGGATTGTTCATAATGTTGTCTAATATTTCTCTAAGAAATATGAGACTGTCCCCGATTCATTTAAGAGTTCAAATGATTAAAATAGAAGAATTTTTAATTTTAAAATTTATAAAATGAAAGAATATTAAAGTGATTATATTTTTCTAAATTTCCCATGTTAAATGCTTATTTGCAGTGAAGTTTTTTATATTATTAGATCATCACTTTATCTAGAGAAAAAAATTAATAAATAAAAAATGCACTTTATTTATGTAATCGTGCTTGATCTAAACCATTGGATACTTTTAAAATAGATCTAATGGTGGAGTTGTCGTCTCCAACCTCTTTTTATGCTAATGCAAAGAAGATTGGTTGGTTAGATTGACCTGACATAAGCCTAATCCTTTGGGAATTCTGCCTCTTTAGATTTCCCTAGACGAAATCCTTCACTAGAAAACTTCAAGGAGCAAAGAGAAGTTGAATGCGTACTCATTGAGTCATCTTGTAGTGTAAGTTGACAAGTAGACTAAAGCCATAGAGTTGGAAGAGAGCGTTAAGAGCATAATTATATATATGTATATATATGTATATGTATGTATATGTATGTATATATGTACATATATATACATATATACATATATATGTACATACATATATATATATATACATATATATATATATATACATATATATATATATACATATATATATATATTATATATATATATACATATATACATACATACATATATATATATATATATATATATATATATATATATATATATACATATATATATATATATATATTTTATTATAATTATAATATATTAATAATACAATAATATTATATATTATATACCATAATATATTTTATAATTAATAATATAATATCATAATGAATAATGTATTATTAATATGGATGTTTATGTTGCACATGCATACATACGTAATAATAATAATAATAATATGTATATATCGTCTATAATAATAACAACATAACATAATATTGTAATAATAATAATAATAATAATATTAATAATATGTAATATTGTTAATACGCATATATTATTAATATATATTATGCATGCACGTAATATATAATATCTATATTATTAATAACATGCGTATGCGTACATATGCGTATGCGTGTTATGCACGTAATATATGTATTGCGCATATAATAATATTGTAATGCATAATATTACATGCACATTATAATAAATATATATAATGGCAATAAATATAATAATATTTAATAATATAATAATATATATATGTATATATATAATAATATATAATATATATATATATGGATATGTATTAATAATATGTAATGTGTGTATATTACATGTATATATATATATATATATGTATATATATATACATATATATGTATATATATATACATATATATGTATATATATGTATATGTATGTATATATTAAAATTATAATAAAATAGGTTCAATAATCAAAGGAAAGATCCCAAAGAGTCAACAAAACCAAGACTTACGACCCAAATCCAGGAAATTACGGCCATATGCGACGAAGTCAGGATAAATCCGAAGGATTAGAGAATGAATCAAATTATAATATTAAACTAATTGATCTATTTACGTTTTCATCTTCTGATATCGTCTTCCTCCCTTCTTTCTTATGGCTTCTTCATCTTCGGAACCCTCTTCTAATCTTTCGATTAGAAGAAATAATAATTTAATTAAAAACTCTGAATTTTTGAGTTTCCCCTAAATGAAGAAGACCTAAATAAATGGCCTTTACCTAAAATTGATAAATCCTTTATTTATCAATTCGGTACGTTTGATTTCAAGGAAAAAATTTTAGTCAAAACTGTCGAACAATCCATCACTATAGATCAAATAGATAAAATCATTTATCTATTATCTCACGAAGACTTGAATCGTTATATGCAAGACTTCAAATACATCCATATTAAAATGATTCAAATAGCATTTAAGTCTTTAACCTTGAAAGGATTAAATGCTTCTACTTTAGCTAGTCTAAGAGATAGTAGATGTCTCCACTATGCTCAATCTCTTGTGAGTGTTATTAAAACTAGCATTTGTCATGGGCCAGTTTACTTTAATATTTTTTCTAATTTAAGTTTATCTTTATCTAATATAAACCTATTTGAAGCTCTTAAATTACAATTACAACTTTATGGATATGATTTTCTTCTTGGATCTGAAACTATTGCTTTAATCTTCAGAATCTATTTTCGTGTTCTGAACACTTTGAATCCTAGGGTTAAAAGGACGGTCCAACCTACCGAACGAACAATCCTAATAGAAACTAATCTGTTAGCTTCTCATATAGCGACTAACAGAGTTATCAAATGGAATGTGGGCCTTTGGTCTCAAAAATGCTCCATCTCAATTTCAGCACATCATGAATAACATATTTAAAGATTACTTTAAATATATTATTATTTATATTGATGATGTCCTTATTTTTTTTTAATACCATTGATCAGCATTTTTCTCATTTAAAAATTTTTAAATGGCTCATTCAAAAAAATGGTCTTGTTCTCTCTGCACCCAAAATTAAGATATTTCAAACAGAAATACGATTTTTGGGACACAATATTTCTAATGACTTTATTGTCCCAATCAATAGAAGCATTGAATTTGCAGATAAATTTCCTAACGCCATCCTTGATAAAACTCAACTAGAAAGGTTCTTAGGAGCCTTAAACTACGTAGCTGATTTTTATGAGAATTTGTCACTAGACGCTGCCCCTCTTTTTGATCGCTTAAAAAAATCACCACCCCCATGGTCTGATTTGCATAACATGGTCGTTATCAAAATTAAAAAATGAGTTAAGAATCTTCCATGTCTTAACTTAGCTGATCTTGACAACTTCAAAATTATTGAAACTGATGCTTCTAATCTTGGTTATGGGGGCATATTAAAGTAGCGAAAAAATTCTAAAGAAGAATTAGTTCGCTTTACTTCGGGTAGATGGACCCCCACTCAACAGAATTATTCCATCATTAAACGTGAAATGTTTTCTATTGTTAAATGTATTTCTAAATTTCAAGATGATTTGCTTAATCAATATTTTCTTTTTCGGATTGACTGTTCTTCGGTTAAATACATACTTGACCAAGATGTTAAAAATTTGGTATCTAAACAAATTTTTGCTTCTTGGCAAGCCCAGCTTTCTGTTTTTGATTTCACTTTTGAATTCATTAAAGGTTCTGAAAATTCTCTTCCTGATTTTCTAACCCGTGAATTCTTACAAGGACGACCAGGGGTGGATCACCCCTCACGAGAGGATGATCCCTCCTAACCGAGGTGGTCCCTCTTTTCGAGGAGGTCAAGGTCATGGAAAAACAATGGTAAAGATCTGGCCAGCTCTTTAATTGGCATGATCGATCTAAAAGCATATTTATATGGTTCTTCTTCAACTACGGTTGAAAATGATGTTTATTTTTCCAAGAATAATCCAAAGCAACAGCTCCATCCCTCATAGATGTTGTTGCTCAGGAACCTATTTATTTTTCCAAGGAAATTAAATAGAATATTATTGAGATTAACCCCTTAGATTATTCTATCAATAATCTGTGAGCCCTATTTGAAATATATTTGGAAAACAATCCTATCCCTTTTGAGAGCAATCTCTCGCGAAAAATTTATGAAAAGATCTTAACACAATTAAAGTGTGTTGAGATTTTTCATGTTCGTGATCAAACGAATAATATGATTTTGTATAGAAAATGTGTTGTACATAAAATTTTTCATCAAAGTCAATGGGGGTTAACTCCATTCTAAGAAAAAATAATTTTCTTATCCAATAATTTACAACATAAGATTAGGGTAAATTATTGGTGTTATGTTCAAGCTATGATAAAAGTCTTCTTCCTTGTGAACGACAAAAAAAGACATTCATGGATGTTTATTATGAACAATGATATAATTAATAAAGATCCTCCGGCTTAGTTCTTCCGTTGGTGGAACTACTTTGGAGTAGAGCTCAATATATTGCTAGACCCAATCAAAAAGGTCTTTAATGAATGGATGGAGGCCACCCCCAAAATGAGTGCCATAAATCCCAGAAAAATGATTCAGCAAAAAATCTTGCCCACTTCTTTACCGACTATCAAATCCCCTGGATCTAGACATGGAACATTACACTTGGAAAGGACCCCTTTAATCAATTGGACCTCCAGAGATAATTCATGCTTAAGTGTTGGAATTAGATCGGTATTAAGGATAAACTCAAACAGATCAAATCTCTATTAATTCTTATCAGGAATCATCAATTTCTCAAAAAAATGTTAATTTTGAGCTATCAGTTGAAGAAGTACTTGATAGTATCAAAAGAAGGTATCCTCATGAAGATGAGACTCAACATAAGGACCATCTTAAAAAAATTTATGAGGCCCAGCTCGCGAAAATGTTTAAACTCCCAATCTACATTTGCGAAAGTGGCGAATCATCGGGCGACGTCGACATTGAATCCAATGGCAAAAATTAGTGGGTTCTATGATTGGAAGCATTATTCCAAAATTATTGGTGTCACTTTACTTTACAACTATAAAGTGCCCACTACCGAGCATTATCGCAGCATTATTGGTATCATTTTACTTTACAGTTATAAAGTGACCAACATTATTGCTGCCAAGTATTATTAGTGCCACTTTACAGCCCTAAAGTGTTAGTAGTATTTCCTCCACTATGTTAAAGACTATTATGACTTCTTTTTATTGTACCTTCACTTAATGCTTAAGAAAAAATTCCTTATGCTTTGTGTGTCTGCCTCTTCTATATAAGGAGGCTCTATCATTTGTATCGATGTGCTCAATGTTTCCTTATCTTCTCTTCTTTTCTCTTGTGTCCTTTTTGTAAGCTTCTGCTATTCTGCTGCAATCGTGTAAATTTTAAGTTTTTAAGTTTTATAATAAAGAAGTTTGTTTAATTATCCTGGTAGTAAGTGGTGATATTTTCAGATTCCTGGACTATACCATCTGCGGTCACACCAAGATCCTCCATTAATCAAGACATCGATCAGATTATTCAAACATCTGACGGCAATGTTAAAGTTCAATTTAATCCTGGAAGATCTATAACCCTTCCTAGGGTTTCTTTTCCTTCTGAAACCTTAAAAAGAGTCTGATCTGCTGGTTCTCCTACTTCGGTAGACGAACCATCGATTGAGGCACTTCGATCAAATTGAAATCATATTTATCACCTAGTGAGAGAAAATAGATCTCACACTCCTTCAGAAATGAATTTTAGTCTTAATGAATTATAAAATAGGATCTAAGGCTAGAGAAGTCATCTTAAGAGAATATTTTCAACCAAAATATGATAACTTCTGAACTTGGTATCAGAATATCACTTCGAAAGAGCAACGAATCGAAATATCTAATATATCTTTTGAAAAAATGATAGAAAGAAATTAGCAAAGCAAAGCAACAATCCCCTTTGTTGCCTGGTTTTGCCAACACTATACTCAATCAGCCCATATTGTTATCTTATCCAATAAGAAATGGCTAACTGAGCATAGGAAAGTGATTGAAACTTCTTATCCTCCAGCAGTTGCTAAAATGGTAGATGATAAACCTTTGGATATAGTTATTTTTGGAAAAATTAGTTTCGAACCTAAAATTTTAAAAGAACTTATTACTATAATTAAACAGCTTAATTATAGTAATAGTATGCTCCAAATCATTTCAGATCATCTTTTTAGTATTGAGTCTAAAATTGATCAGTTAATTAAACAAAAGACTCTTAGTCAAGATATCAGTAAAGTTCCCGAGAAGGACTTCAACAAGCGTTACTCCATTTGTTAGACCTTCTTTTCAGCCTCCTCCTAAACTTACATTTAATTTAAGACCTTCTTCTAAAGATATTCAGAATTTGATCCTTAAATTAAAAGACCAATCTATAGTCACCCTAGAGGATACTATTCCTAGCACATCGGATGAAAATTTAAAAGAAATTTCTGAATCCGAATTTGATGATGATATTGAAAAGGTCTAAGGACTCTTTTAAGAACTTCAAAATCCACATCCTCTTGAGATACAAAAGGTAAAGTATCTAAAGAAAAACTTGGATAAACACTACTATAAACATCCTACGCCTCAAGATATACATTTTGAAGAAAACACAAATTTCTCAGGTAACTCTTATGATAGCGATTCTCTTTATGAATGGAACATTCATGATCTTTCTGAACATCAAATCCATCACATGCTTCACCACATGCTCATGTTTGCTGTGGTTGTTTAGTCTCGTCATAGAATAGCTAAATCCTTTGACTCCGCTAGAGTTATTGTAACTAGATTTTCTAGAGTTATTAAAAGTTGGTAGGATCATTATCTCACCATACCTCAACGTGAGGATCTTCTTAGTGAAATTGACCTTAGCACTATGAATTTACCTCAAGACCAGCAAAAATCTAATGACAGCTGTATTTATAACCTTCTTCAAGCTATTATAGACCATTTTGTTGGATCTATGGGCGATCGAGAAGAAAAGACTTGTTCTTTACTCTAGAAATTACGGCGTCCATCCTTAACCCATTTTAGATGGTATAAGATATTTTTTTTGCCATAGTCATGACTCTCTATGACGCTAATAGCCTTCATTGGAAGCAAAAATTCATTAAAGGACTTCCTAATCTTTTTGTTGAAAAGGTTAAAACTAACCTTCGTTTATTTGATGGTACTATTCTTATGAAACTCTTACATATGGAAACCTCATCTCAGCCTACATTAAGACAGGGCTAACAATTTGTTCTGATATTAAACTTAAAGAACAAATGAAAAGAGAACGCCTTCTTGAAAGACGCCAACTCGAAGAATTTTGTGAACAGTTCGCCTATGAACCTCAAGTACGCTCTTCTTCTACCAAACATAAAGGAAAGGCTAAAGCAAAAGTCTTCCCTAAACATAATAAAGCCAAACAAAAACCAAAAAATCCTAAACCCTCTAGGCCTAAATCTAAAGGGAAAGGTGAGATCAAATGCTATAAGTGTAGCTTATGGGTCATTATGCTAATAGATGCACTATTAAGAAAAAATTGAATGAATTATAGATGGATGAAGGGTTAAAACAAACCCTAATGAAGATTCTTCTTACTTCCTCTGATTCTGAGAAGGAATCCGATGAAGAAGAAACTTTTTCATCTTCCACCGATGATCAATCTCATTGCTGTAGTTCTTGCAAGAAAATAGATTATTATAAAAATATAATCAATATTACTAGTCTTTATACTCTCACTATTGAACAAAAGGACCAACTAATTCAAATCTTAGCTCAAGTTGAAAATACTTCAACTCAAAATAAAATTATTAGTCTTCTCAATGAAAAGAAGGTTGATAAATTCTTCTTTAAACCTCATATATACTCTATGTCAGAAGTATAGAAGAGAAGAGCTGAATCTAATTCGCCCTCTACGACAGTTTCTTGAACTAACTTAAAATTTGAGTTAAAGCAACTTCAACAAGAAGTTCAACTTCTAAAGGTTGAACAGGATCATATGAATGGATGCCTTATGAATTTAGAATTAAACCAGAAGACGACCTATTCTAATGAAGATCTTGAAGTCTCTTCTAGTCAAGAATCAGGCTCTTACAGAGTATAGAAAAGGCGATATACCAAAAATGGTACATCTCTATTAAATTAATTATTAATAAATAATTTATTTTACCCAATTTAACTCCTCTTATTGACAGTAGAGCAAACTTAAATTGTATGTAAAAAGGACTTGTTCCTTCAAAATATTTTAAAAAAACTACTCAATGGCTTAAAGCTGCAGATGGTGAATCTTTACAAATTAACTACAAAGTATCATCTCTTGCTAGTTGCCAAGATGACATTTGCCTACAAATGCCCTTTATTTTAGTTAAAAATTTAACCGAGCATATTATTTTGAGAACTCATTTTCTTCTCAAAATAATGCCATAACAAGGAATGATGATATCGGAATTCAATGTATTCTCTAAAATAAAGAAATTACATTCGGATTTATCACCAATCCTAAAGAAATCATAATAAATGAAATGAATAGATTTAATAATAAGTCTATGCATTTAAATTATCTTAAAGAAGAAATTATTGATTTAACCATTAAACAAAAAAAAAAATTTCTCCACAAATAAAAGAAAAAATTCAGTTTTGTTTACAAGATTTTCAAAAGGACATTTGCGGTGAAAACTCAATTGCCTTTCGGGATAGAAAAATTCATTCAGTGGAACTTTCGTACATTGATAATTTCAATGAACATAAGATTCTCACTAAAGCTCGTCCTTGTAAATGAACGAGCATTATCTTTCGTCATGTAAAGCTGAGATTGCTGAATTATTGTCTAAAAAGATAATCTAATAATCTTATTCTTCTTGGAGCTGCACTGCATTCTATGTCATGAATGCTGCAGAAAAGAAAAGAGGAAAATCTAGACTTGTAATTAATTACAAGTCACTTAATCAAGTTCTTAAGTGGATCTGGTATCCTCTCCCAAATAAAAGAGATCTTTTTAATAGGCTTCATAATGGCAAAATATTTTCTAAATTTTATTTAAAATTAGGCTATTGGCAGATCTAGATTAAAGAATCTGATCGCTATAAGACAGCTTTTACTATTCTCTTGTGTCATTTCTGTAAGCTTCTGCTATTCTGCTGCAATCGTGAAAGTTATAAGTTTTTAAGTTTTATAATAAAAAAGTTTGTTTAATTATCCTGGTAGTAAGTGGTATTAGAGTTGAGATGAGGTTTCTATATGTAAGAGTTTCATAAGAAATAGTACCATCAAATAAATGAAGGTTAGTTTTAATCTTTTTAGCAAAAAAATTAGGAAGTCCTTCAATGATATGTATATGTATATATGTGTATATATATGTATATCCTGGTAGTATATGTATATATGTGTATATGCGTGTGTGTGTGTATATATATATATATATATATATATATAGTAATATAATAAATTTATTATGATTTTCCTTAAACATCCTCATCTATATACCCACACAATTATTAGCAGATCGTGAGCATTTATTAGCTTCTTTTCATATACATGACTTATTGCATATGCTTCAAATTATTTATGAAAAGTTATTGATAAAAAACTTGAAGGCGGGTTGAAACTGTGAATTAAATATGCTTATTAAAAGTAATAGGCACATTAAATAAAATGAATTTAAAGCAATATCAAATTTATATCGTGAGATGCTCAAAGAGTCAAAATTTTTGCAATTCTTAGATCTTACTTGTTCATTTTTAATATGACATAACCACATTTTAAAATATACTTGGCAAAAAAATAAATTTATAAAATTGTATCCGTTACAAAAGCTTTAATGGATCACAAGACATTATTTTTTGTAATCATATATAGTTTTTCCTTCAACTATTAAACTGGTAAATATCTTTTGCCTTATCAACAATTTTTCCTCTACCAAAAAATCCGTAATGGCATAATCCATCACAGCTCTATACTATGTTTATTCAGAATTTCTATTTACGAAACAACTCAATTTTAATTTTATTCCATTACGAAAGCTCAACAAGTTTATTGAATAGGTAAATCAGGATATATACGAACACGCATTGTAGATGCTTTCTAATTATCATTAAACCAGGCGAAATTTGCCCTTTGCTTGTTCACCTTCATGCATGTCTCTTATTTGAGAGACTTTCAATGGTATTACGATAGATTTTTTTCGTAATCGATACAAAATTATTTTAAAAGATCATACATTGCAAAATAATCATTTTGATTTTTAATAAAAATATAAGAAATCTCAAATTCTTTTTAGGTGATGGAAAGCACTTCCAAAGTTAATTTTTAAATCATTGAACATTGGCCATAAATATTTTCATAAATAAACAAAAAATTTGTCACAAATATTATGCTTAAAAAAATTAATCCATCACAAAATAATATGATCAATGCTGTCTTTACGGCGAAGTAGCGATGGATAGATAGTCCAATGCAAAAAATTATAAGAGGATAATCCAACGCCACTAAGAATCTTGAAATTAACTCTTAGCTGTAGAACTTTTTTTTAATAAATGCCATATAGAAATGAGTTTAATTAGTAGCGTATATGATAGAATTTTTCTATTATTAATAACATCGTATATTAATTATATTAGGAGAGAACTTGGTGGTAGGGACACATTAAGTGGAATAGTAAGGTCTACACGTGGTTGATCTAAAAAGTATGTATATAAAGTATATGAGTGGATCCACCGTCTCTTAGCTCAGTTTGGGCGGCCTAGAACCTCCAAGTTCTCCTCCGCGCCATATCTAAGATTGGAAAAATGACCCGTCGTGTGGGTGATGAATGTTGTAAGTCGCCGTGGAATTAGTCAATGATATCATAAGATAGATGAGGTGTTAGATGGATACCCATTGCAAAAAAAAAAAAAAAAAAAAAAAAAAAGTACATGAGTGGTGGCACAGTAGCAATGGTATTTTTGTAAATTCAGTGCAGTGAGAGTACAGTGGCATCGTCGGCTCGATTCCTCGTGATCTAATAAAGACAACTATGAAAAAAATTTAGCAGCTAGGAAAATATAGAAAATTTTTAGCGATACAGAGGGAGGGATGTCAAATTAGCGTGGTTTATTCCTATGTAAATAAATTATATTAATGGAAAAAAAAAATTTAATGAATTTAGAAAGTAATGTCTTAGTAGTAAAATAAAAGAACAAAGCAACAAAAAAATTCAAATGAAATTAAAAAATATAAGTTGTATTTCATTGTAATATGATCATTATAATATTTTCCATGTAGATATATAGCATTTTCATAAATTTAATTATATAATATACTAAAGCCTCGTTTGTTTCAGCTTTTTCCTTACGTTTCGTTTTTTAAAACGGAGTTTATAAATTTTAAAACCGGTTTGAATTTTCTGCACTTTTTACAAAATGACGTTTTCCTCTATTTATAAAAAATTGTTTAGGTATGACGTTTTAAAGTAGCGTTTCTAAAAATTACTTTAAAATAAACTTTTTTAAAAGTAAAAGCTTACCCAAATGAAGCCTAAGATAAATCATAAAGGCATAATTTTTCATTCGATCAAGGGGAATGAACCTTTTACGAACAATGGCAAAAAATTTCTTTGATTATTAACCTTGACAAGGGGAATAAAATACTTTCTTCAATGATCAATAACTTAGATCTTCATAAAATCATTTTAAATATGGAGATTTACTTCTATTTCTTCATACATGAACTTTAAACATGAAGCATCACATAAAGCTTTTTTATATTTCTCTTCAATATGAAAAGTCATAAATTTGATGAACTTAAGCTTGTTTCTTAATATTCAAGAGCATGAATCTTGCTTCAACCGTAACCTTCAACTTCATTTGGCTAGTTTAGAGGAGCTGAAATCTTGCATGTCACAAAGAAAATCTATGAAGAATGAATTTGTGTGAAAGGGAACAATGATGTTGTGATCAAGTTGCTTATAAGTACCCTTGCAATCAATACATATAAACATTTTCTTTGGATAAAAAAGAAATCTACGAAGAATGTATAGAACTAAAAGCTTCGAACAAAATTTCATTCTATAAACAAAACACATGTTTAATAACATTATTTGTTAAAATTTTTTAAAAAAAATCACTATGACACCCCTTCATCTTTGCCAAAATTATTACTTCTCCACTTCTCTCAAATCTTATCAGCTTTTGACTTCTTAAATGGCTCAACAGCAATAGATATTAAATCCTCATTCTGAAAAGGGCTCATAGTCCTAACCTTTAATGGCTTGGTTTTTAAAAGCTGTGTTATAAGTTGGCATCTCACAAACGCATCTGGAAACCTGGTTTTTTTCCTTAAAATGACATCAACTGTAACTTATCAAAGCCTTAGTGATTGATAAACCTTAGATCTAATCGGTGAGCTGAATTAAAAACCAGTTTGTCCTGCAACTGATTTAGACTGTGAGGCAATGGGTAAAGACTCATCAACATCCAATACCAATCCATACCATTAAAATAAGCTCCCCTTTTCACTTGTCACTTTGGGGACTCAAATGGTTGTTCTCAAAGAGAGAAAAATCTTGCCAGTCTTTGCGGTGCTGACTTGATGCCATCAACTGTGAATGCGGAAGAGTTATGCTATGCTGATTTATCAGAATAAAGAGATGGTTTCAGAACATCATTTCATAAACAAAAGACACATAAGTCCAATACAATAAAGCAGGCAAAGCGTACTGGAAGTTCAATGTACTAGTAAGTTTAAATAAATCAAAAATATGTCTTCACAAAAAAATTGTTATTGATGTTGGTACAAAAAATTAATAATTTTAAATAACACCTATAATGGAAGCTATATACGTTACTTGGTAGTGTCCATGCTTCTGTTAAAATGTTGATGTCCATTCATTTAAATTAGCTACAGCTCCATCTGAAATATAATTAAGGGCTTATCATGTTAAATAATTTCATGATTTAAAATAGATGTATTCCCCAACAGAGATCATCAGACATAAAATTCTACTTTAAATTGTCAATTTCAAGTATGAAAGGCACCCGTTAGCATTTTTGAAGGATACTAGTCTGTAGAAAATCACAGACTAGAGCTAATTTCTCAATTCAAATTTGTACTCTATCTATATAAACATCATGAATCATATATAAAAATTTTAGAAATCTACAACTTGTCTGAGCTAGTAGAATTGGTTGAATGACAATTTTATTAACTGATAACAATTTAAAATATCTAATTCAACATATTTAAAAGTTTCCTAAACAGTTCAACACCCTTTTTCCTTCACTCTTCCATTAAATGAAAATCCCTATTGATAATTGTTGAGTGGGCATCTAAATTTCTAGTATGGACTCTTAAATAATAAAATTTTTAAATGGATTACATAAAAAAAGTTCACAAATGAGACCTTAGAATACACCACAATAAAAATGATCGATCGTGAGCCCTAATAAATGTAGCCTAATTTCAAACTAAATGACGAGTAGCTTTTTCTACCACTTCAACAAGTGCATATCAACACAAATATAATTTACTATTAATTTACATCCCAAAAAATTTTATAAACCATAAAATAAAGGTTTAGAAAATACAATACAAGCGGTAGAACTAAGTATAGTTGATGGGGTTGTTAGTCATAATTTTTCACCCCTAATTTTTCTATAAAGGTGAAGTTTTTTGGGCTTAATAATTTGAGAAAAAACTAACTTTGATCTCATGAAGAGCAGAATAACTTCATGCCCTAATTTTTGTATCAACTTTCACTTAATGGAAAATAAACACATTTGATGGGATTTAAGCATTCCTCAATGTTAGCGGGGTTGACTGGATTAGGAAGCCATCAACGTTCAAGAGATGAGTTCAAAATCAAGCGAATGGAATCGCGTCTGACTAGGTTGTTGTCCAGCATCAATATTGCAAGAACAGGAGAGAAATGGAAGAGAGGAGATGAGAAAATAGTGGCGAAGAAGAGAGAAATGACAAAGTCTGAAGTCGAGAAGACTTGCGAGGGGGTCAAGGGAAAAAAATCAGGATGTTTTAAAAACATCAAAGCATATTTTAACTATTTTAACATATAAGTCATAACACTAATTTTTCTATAAAGGTGAAATTTTTTTTAATAATTTGAGAAAAACTAACTTTGATCTCATGAAGAGCAAATAAATGCCCTAATTTTTTTATCAACTTTCACTTAATGGAAAATAAAACATTTGATGGGATTTAAGCATTCTCAATGTTATATTAAAATACAAGATGAGTTCAAAATCAGCGAATGGAATCGCGTCGACTATGTTGTCCAAAATCAATATTCGAAACAGAGAAATGGAAGAGGAGATAGAAAATAATAGTAAGAGAAATGACAAAGTCTCGAGAAGACTTGAGGGGTCAAGGAAAAATCAGGATGTTTTAAAAACATCAAAGCATATTTTAACTATTTTAACATATAAGAAACACACAATATATTTGTTTAAAAATAGTAAAAACAAAAACACTAGAATACATAAAAAATATTTGTTATTTATTTTTTTATATTTTAAAAAAAATAAAAACGAAAAACATAAAATAAAAAAGTGCTTCTAAACTGGAGCTAAGTAATTAAAATTACTAATATTTATAAAAGTCAATTTCACATCTTCAAAAATTATATACCTTTTCCACAACTACTTTCAACTATGATAAAGATCTTCATAGTCTCTTGAGCAACATTTGCATAAGACATCTAAAAGTATCAAATTGCGCAGCATTGTGCATAGGACACTTCTTTGAGATTCTTGCAGTTCTTTTAAGCTCAAACAAAGCATTGATTTCTTCTAAAACAGTGCAATGTATTATTTCATAAACATAAACTTCGAAAGAAAAGTTCACGGGAGACAATTGCCCTTCCTAAAAATTGAGGCTACAAATAGAATTTAATTCAAATAGGATATAGTAAATCCTATAAATCCAGATTAAGTAAATCCAGAAAAAAAAATTCTGAAAACTATTTCATACGATGATGGTTAAATCTAATTAAAGCCTAAAGAATTGTTTGGTTACTTACTTCAGGATTTAAATTAATTTTGGCTAAATAGTATTTAAATAATGAGTATTTGAAATATTTCTTAATGTATTCATTTATCACAAATCAAAATTAATAAGATTAATTAAATAATATTTATATAATCTAATTAAGATTGAGAGAATATTACATATTTTAATTAAGCAATAATTAGTAATATATTTAACTTATTAAATAATAACTTATATTAATTAGGTTTTATATGTAATTCACATATGTAATATATTGCAGAAGTAACTAATTACATATTTCAAACTCATGCTAATACTTTTCCAGTGTGTTCTGACCATACACAGCAGTATTTGGAGCTAGAGGTTTTGATGTGATTTCGGCATTCTGATATGGAAGCGAAGGATTTCAGCATTCTAAACCGTCATCTTTCTGCTCCCTCCCTACTCGAAACCACCGAGGAAGAGAAGATATGTTGCCTAGGTAACCCTCCTCTTACCTCTCACCCCATTTTGCGTGCGCATTTCAGTTTCTCTAAATCCCATAAATCCGCCTACCAACAGGATTTAGTAAATCTGGATTTAACCATACAAAAGCTGCTTTAGCGGATTACACAGTCGTGGATTTAACTTGTCCAAAAATATTATTTGGCTGGATTTAAGTTAAATCCCACTTAAATCCTACTCAGATCCTGCAACCAAACAGCCCATATAATTTTTGGGCAGAAGATTTCCAATTTTCATACAAAATAAAAAGAAAGTGGCTACACTATTTAGACAAACAAATTAAAAGTTAAGAAAAATATTTCTCCAAAATTAAGTAAATAAATCATTAACCAATAACAAGAGACAGCTGCTTCGTGTTGTTAAAAGAAATTTTTAGGAGGGATGCAAATCACCAAACTGCCTTTTTGTTATAAGAAAAATTACAAAATTCAGGGTGGGCAATTGCCCACCCTGGAATGAATGGAGTTCCGCCCTTATATATATATATATATATATATATAGACATCATTCAGAGAAACTTCCTCCTTCTGAAAAAATCTTATTGTACGATAGCCCTTCTGACTATTCAGATAGGAAAGTGTATATATATATATATATACAGAGATGAGAACTATGTGGTTTAAAAAATAAAAAACTCGGCTTATAGTAATGCAGTGTTTTGAGGGACAGAATAATCCAAATCCAAAATTACACTATAATACTCATATTGGTTATTTGTCCGAAAAAAAATTGAAAGTTGTAGATTTACGTCGTATCAACAAAATCGTTAATTTCGCTCGCAAGCTAACAAGAATCGGACAGGAAATATTTGTTAAATTGGTTGCCATTTGGTGTTTAAATTTGCGGAGATCATCATTGCTGTAATAAAACATCGGCTGCTCTACTGCATCATTTTAGAAAGCGCACAACTACGAGCTTTGTTTTATAAAACACTTTAGAATTGCAATCTTGAAACAAAACTCGATACAAATCAATAAACGAATAGCTAAGCCTAAAAACAAATGAGACACACAAAAACAATGAGGCATATGAGCAAACAATATTATTTACATGATTTTGTCACAGCCTCACCATGTCTACGAGGTCTTGCACTACTTATGCAAAGAAATTACTCCTTCAAAAATAAAGAAGTTTTTACAACAATCACCTCTTGAAAATAATATTTCTTTTTCATTGCTCTTAGACAAGGATATCTTATCTAAATGTTCTCTTTCAAAACACTTAAATAAAATACATCACAAATAAGAATGCATTCTAACTAGGGGTGTAAGCAGTAGAAACTTGACTCTTGTTAGTGTTATTTCGTTTATTATTTTGTTAGGTGTTTTTTATATATCGAGCTTGATAATACGTTAAATTTCGTTTAACTAACACACGCGATGACAACAAGCTTTTAATAATAATAATAATAATAATAATAATAATAATAATAATAATAATAATAATAATAATAATATAATAATAATAATAATAATAATAATAATAATAGTAATAAATAAAAATAATAGTAATACAATAATAATAATAATAATAATAATAATAGTAATAATTAATAATAATAATATAATATAATATAATATAATATAATTTTTTTATTTCGAAAGCATCGAACGTCCAGAACGATGATTGTGTTAAATTTAATTTATATATCGAGCTTGAAATGTTTGTTGTGTTGCCGTTTAGTTAATGCAGTAGAACCTAAAACTACATCTTAAGCGAGTTGTTGAATAACAAGCTTTTAATTCTAACATGTCTATTCGTGAAGATGTCGAACACATTGATCACCATAATATTATTAGACTTTGTCTTGACAAAGTAAGCTTATCTTCTCAATTAGATCTCAAATTGCTCTTTTATTGTTGCAATAGAGAAGACGGTAGCTAGTTTTAAATAAGAGCTCTAGGGGTATTGTCTAAGCATTAATCAGGCTCAAAAGAATATTTATATTAAAGAAATTTTTTAAATGACTACTTAATAATAACAAAAAAAATCAACTTTTTTTCTATTCACAACCATTATTAAAAATTGCTCAATTTAGACAGTTAATTTTGTCCAAAATGACCAGAATCCATCTTTATTTCATTTAAAATTTTCACATTTTTGAAGGCTTGCTCACCTTACAAAGTACCACAATCTTTACAGATACCAACTTAAATCAAAATAGTAATCAAAGTTTCTTAGAGTAATTTGTGATCACATAAATCTAAAGTAATATTTAGGCTCATTTGGTCAACAATCCCTTTCATTTTGATGATGAAAAATAATATCAAGAAAATATTAATTTTTTGGGTTTTCATGTAATAAAGTTCACTTAATATGAGCAACTTTTGAAAGATGTCAATATAAAAATAACTTCTAAAACATGTGCAAGACTTTAACTCCTAAGAGGGGGATAAATTATGTGAATTAAAAAATTTTACAAATCAAAAACTTAAAATTACATTAATAGAAAAATAAATTTTTAGTTTAAAACAATAAAACTAAATATAACAAAACAATAAAAATAAAGTGTAGAATGGTAAATAAAGAGAACAAACATAAAATTTTTATATGGTTTGATCAAATCCCAAAAAGCCTACATCCTCACCTAGCTATTCTTGGATAAGATTCTACTAATCACAAAGAAAAAAAAAAATCATACACTCCTATAACTACTACAACTAACACTTACTCTCTTATAATGGGGCAAGTACACCCTAAATCAAAATGACAACTTTTAAAGCAAAAAAACAAATAATAAAATAAGAACAACATATTTTAATATAATATATCTCACAATAATCTAGTAATCTATATAAGAAGATAGTGATCTTACAACACAAATCATCACCTTACAACTTACAATAAATTTATAGATAAATTTCACAAAGTAAATGGCTAATTTAACTTTTATGAGAAATGTAAATTTTTTTCCAAAAATATTATTTTAGCAAATTATTTATCTTAAAGTGAGAAAAAGACTAACTTAAAAAATATTATTTGAATAGAATGCACAAATATTTATTATGTAATACAACAAATTTTTGCTAGGAATAAAATTGATTTCATGAGAAATAGCAAATAGTATGTATATATATATATATATATATATATATATATATATATATATATATATATATATATATATATATATATATATATATATATATATATATATATATCACAAATAATTAACTTTGGTCCAAAAGCCTTTTCCTAAATTATGAAAGAATAAATACAGTAAGCTACAATAAATTTCAACAAAATAAAAATTTATTATGGTAAATCGAACAAAAAGGCTAAAATCTCAACAAGAAATATTTTATTTCAGTCAAAATGTTGCATTAAATTAATTCAATAGATTATATGATATTTGAATATAATTTGTACAAAGTAGTTTTAAGTAAACATAGTAATTTTTAATTAAAATGAATAATAAAAAAAAAAATTAATTTCATCACAAATAATGATTTTGAATGGCTTAAAATACACTTCGATAATGGATCTAATAAAAAGTATACTGGCAAACAACACTGATGATGAAACATTTGAAGAATCATAATGATTTTTGTAGGACAGCAAAATTTCAGCAAGGTCTCGCATAGTTTTACAATGATTTTTCACAAATATGATATGATTCAAGTGAAATGAAGTAAATAACCCTTCAACCAAATTCATATTAACTTTGAATTAATTCAAAATTTTATGGGATGTTTCTCTAGTGCTTATCAACTCTAGAAAATATTTCATAAATTTTATAAGGCATTTATGATATTAATTTAATTTTTTTAAAAAAAATAATTACAAGTGATAGTTAATTATAAATCATTAAAAATTTGATAAATTTTCCACTAAATATCCTTAAAGGTGTCCCTTTACCTTTGAAAATGATTATGTGAAGTTGGGAAGTCACTTTAGCTCAAAATAAAATCAAAAGACAATTAAATACCATGATCAAAATAATATTGGAATAGAGCATCATTAATTAAATAAAATACATAAAAATTACTTTGTATAGATCCTTAAGGTGGCCCCACACACCTTAATGAGGTGTCCATCTTATTAAGATCAAGGTTTTAAGAAAGGTGGCCCATACTATAAGTAGGACCTAGTACTCCTCATAATTTTTAAAACTCTGACTCCAAATCAAACTTAAATTAAATCTAGATTTAAAACTCACTATAAAATAATTATTTATTTTAATTGAGATCACCCATTAGTAATAAATAAACCTTAGGCTTGAATAAAAACTTGAACTCTAAAACTTAACACAGACTTACCACACTAGCCTCATACAATAGATTACTAGGTTTAAAGTTAGGTTAGGATGGTGCTTCGTTTAATTATTGTGTATTATTTTATGTTTTGTAGTGTAATATGTTTTCACTAGAATGGATGTTAAGTCAATTTTTTGTGCGTTGGACATTAAGGCAAAGATTTTATAGATCTAATAATATTCATGCTTGGTGGGCTACCTGAGTAAATTTAAGGCTAATATATTTATTTGGAAGTGCTCATTTCTTATGTCCCTATGCATGACCTACTAAGATAGAGGGACTTAGCATTTGCTAGTGTTGAGCCCACATGCTTGATTTATATGTACTTATGTGTATGTTTGTTCGTCCAAACATCTTTTTTATAGCATTTTAGTAGTATTTTATTTTGGAATTTTATTTTTAAATTTTATGGCTCTAAGCATGCCCCTTCTTGGGGAATTCTTTTTAACTTTGATTAGCTATTAACCTTTTTATAAATGCATGAATATAGGTATGATTGCATACTTATGGCCTCTAAAACCAATTCTTATGTCTAAGAAAATATTAAAAATATAAATTGATGTTTTAGTTAAATGAATTACCTATCCTCATATTTAGATTTAGTGGTTAAGTCTATGTTGTTAGATCTTCTTGTTAATTAAACAGTAGTCTTACATATCTTGCATTTTATAAGGACTAAACTCATGGATTTAAAGCATAGTTGGGTTGGCTGGTTATGCTTTCTCAATAGGAAGTATTAGGCTTGATTCATTCACTCTAATGAGGTTGAACTTATAAGTCCATTTGCACTAATTTGCACTAGGTTTGAGCTTTGGACACTTGTTGATAACCCTTTTTTTTGTTATAGGTTACTCATTTTTTCTTGCTACGAGGTAAGCCCTCATCTTTTAAACTTCTTCACAATCTTGTTCTGTTGGAACATAAATTGTAACATTCTAGTAACATGATAATTCAAACAAAATAAATCTCAAGTTGAAAAAAAAATTAAAGCCCAACATAAGATAGATAAGAATGTTTACTTAGCTTCTGAGTATCTAACCATTTTCTACTTTTCTCTTTTGGAATCTAAGAAAAACTCTTCTTATTTGATTGATCTCAATTAATTTCTAAATAAGTACTCTTAAACTTAAATTCTGAAATCTATAAACTTGAGTAATATAGAGACACGAGCTTGGTAAATTATTGGTAGTATATTTTGATAATATTCTAATTTTTAATTCTAGTGAAAATGAACATTTACAACACCTTCAAACAAGTCTTTAAAGTACTTAAAAAAATTATACATCAATTTAAAAATTGTTTCTTTCTAAAACTAAGGTGATTTTCTAGGTTTTATAATGTCTACTATTAGATTTAAATCTAATCCCACTAAAGTTTAATAAATCTTAGATTGTCCATCAACTAAAATATTTACTGAGGTTAGAAGCTTCCATGGGTTTGCCACATTTTATAAAAAGTTCATTGATAACTTCTATATTATTATAGCATTAATCATTGATCAATTAAAATTAGATAAATTTTATTAGACCCCTATTATGTAAAAAAATAAACCAAATTAAGTTTTAGTTATTTTAGCTCCAGTAATTAGCTCCCCAACTTCTTTAAAGCTTTTGAAGTAACCTATGATGCATCAAGAGTTGGAATTAGAGGAATTTTATATCAAGTTAATCACACTGCAACATTCTTTAGTGAAAAGTTAAATGAAGTTAGGTAATGATATTTTAATTATGATAGAAAATTTTATGCTATAATTTAATGCTTAAGATATTAGAGACACTATCTTATGTATAGAGAATTTATTCATAGCTCTAATCACAATACTTTAAAATTCATCAGTACTCAACAAAAGTTAAGTCATAATCATGCTAAGTGGATTCAATTATTACAAAAGTATTTCTTTGTTCCCCAAACATTAACCTAAAATAAAAATAAATTTGTTGATACTTTATCTAGGGTGAACTTAATAGTTTCTTCTTTAGAACTAAAGGTCCCAGGATTTGAATGAATTAAGCATGATTATGGAATGTGCCCTAATTGTCACAAGATTTATCTTGAACACTTAGAGAAACTTTTTACTATGAACTTTTAACTATACAAGAAACATACTTAATCATAAATGGATATTCATTTATAAGAAAACAATTAAGTATTCTTAAGTATTCTCTTAAGAAATTTCTTATTAGTGAATTACATTCTGGACGAATAGATGTCATTTTAGAAAAGATCTATATATTTAATAGAGAGTAAATTTTATTAGCCTTTAGTAAAATAAGATGTTCAAAAACTTTTAGCCCAATACTTAACTTGTAAAAAGGTAGAAGCTATCAAACAAAGCTCAGTATAATACATTACATTACTGATTTTGTATAGGTCTTGGGAAGATTTATCAATGAATTTTATTTTTAGATTACCTAATATAGCTCAAGGGCATAATAATATTTTTGTAGTAATTGATAGAGTATTAAAAATAGCTCGTTTTTACCATTGCTCTAAAACAAGTAATGCTTCTTATATAACAAAACTAATATTTAAGGAAATCATGTCACTCCATCATCCCCTTCAACTATTATTTTTGATAGAGATGATACAAATTATTAGATAAAAAAATAAATCTTTCTTCCATCTTCTATCCCCAAAATAGATGTACAAATTGAAGTAGTCAATTATATTTTAGGAAATTTGCTTAGATGTTAGGTAGAAGAAAAATTAAAAAATTGGGATTAATATTTCCCAACATCTGAATTGCTTATAATAGTATTATCTCTAGAATTATAACTAAAGCAGCTTTTAAGGTAGTTTATTGTTTAAACCTTAAACATCATATTGATATAACAAACCTATCACTCCATGTAATTTCAATTTTTCATTCTCTTTTGGTAAGGACTATCAAAGCCTTAATGATGACATAAGAAAGCAAATTACTATTAGTAATGAATATTATGCTTCTAAAAATATCATAATCATTCAACAAAATATTACAAAAAAAAGTTATTATGTTTTGACTCGCATTTGCCTGGAGCATTACCAAACGAATTGATATAAAAAAAAAATACATGTGAGTGCTTGTGGTGCTTTTCAAATTCTTAATAAAAAAAACTAATACTTATTACCTTAATTAACTTGATGATGTGCTTATTTAACTAATTATTAGTATTGAAGATATTGTATCATATAAAAAAGTTAGCAAACATCCACATGTTTAGATTGAATTTTTAGTAGGGGATATAGCTATCAACTTATTGAACACTTTGCCATCACCTGCATTATTGTAAGTTGAATATATTATTATGGAGGAAGTACCCACACTACTAATTGTCATAGATTTTTCATTCATTAGAAGAATAGACCACTTAAGAAATATATATATGGTTGGCCCATAATAACTTGGAGACACTTGTGCATTAACTTGTAGAAGACTACATGAAATTTAACAATATAGAGCAAAATTCCAATGGGGCCGAGAGAGTTGATGTAGAATATCACATGAATCAAAAAATTAGACCTCAAGATCCATTTACTAGATCTCTAGCTAAAGTTCAACATTAAGCGAGTCAAAAAATTAGAGTTCCAAGTACATTTTTTATTTCTCATGCTAAAGCTCAAGATAATTCAAGAAATAAGGATGCTTAGTTCACTAACCCACCAAGACCCATTTTCTAATTTCATTTTTATCGTGTGATTTTTACTAGAAACTTTATATTCGAAATTTTGAATCTAAAATTCAAAGCATGATATCTGAAGAGGTTTAATCTATATAAAATAATAGCATGTGAAACTCATGGATAACATAAATAATAATAATATTTTCACCAACATGTCCCTCCATGTATTGAATTTTTTTTTCTTTAAAAAAATGATTGTAATGGCTATTTATAGCTTGCTTTACTGGAGTGAATAGAGATCTTTTAAAAAGCATAAATTATTTAAGTTATTCTTTGTGGTTTGAGATCTTGGTGGCCAAACTTTGATAAATTTTGCTGGGCAATTTATCTATCATATATACTTCTTATCACTTCCAATATCTAAGGTAACTTGTTTTAATATTTTTTATACTTCTTAATATCTTTTTCAACTATCAACTAAACCTTCTGCTCTCCTCAATAGGCCTATACCATCCTTCCACTAAAGAATATACAATTACACAATTTCTAAACCTATATTTTCTAACCCTTCACATCATTTAAAGTTCATTCTTTAAAGTCATATTTCAAATTAACCCAAACTAGACTAGTATAGGTATTATCTCACCAAAAACTTTCAAACCCCATCTTTAAATATTAGTCTAAAAAATTATAACCTTTTATTTCTCCCAATCTCACCAAAAAGGACATCCATCTTCATCACTTTTCTATAATTATGATCACCTAAATTTGTTATAGCTATTCAATATTCTACATAACCATGATCTATATATGTCGACAAATCAAATAAAAGCTCTCATCAATTCAGTATTTATTCACTAGTGTCTTCATTTGAACTTGCCCATTACTTAAAAGTTGTCATATATTCTATATGTAATTATATCATTTTATAACAAGCACAGATTTAGTTTTTTGAAAATTTCAATGTAGACAGGGATCAGAGCATAAACGTTGAAAACCTAATATTACCCTCATAATTGTACTATCTTTTTTTTTGGAGAAATTGAGGGCTTAGCCCAAATTTATATATCCAAAAGAGAGAACAGGGAATTACAATGTAAAAACCAAAACAACAGAGAAGGGCAAGAGAGAAAAAAAGACAGGCTGAAGCCATGGAGACCCCATGCAAAAGCCAGAAAAACTAAGGCCTAAAAACCTCACCAGAAACCTAAGAGTTCAAAGTCGAACCCAAAAACAAAAAATCAATAAACAAAGTACCTAAAAGTAGAAGAACACGCTAAGGACTCACACAAAATAGCAAAAGAACTCCCGCTTAACCAAAGAAATACTGGAAATCATGCGATAGTAAATGGAAACCTCAGTTGCCTTGAAGCCATCCATTGGATCATCCAAAAATATCGGCAATATAGGAACGACCATCATATATACCAGCAATCGAGATAGACCGTGCTGTTGGAAGACCATCAAAGTTCCCATATAAATAGAGTTTCTAGTTTGGTCATCATCGTCCCACCCAACCAGAGAACGCAAGACAGCAAGAAACAAAACAAGATACCCTCGTAAAATTGGAATTCTGCTTGCTATCCTTTGGATCATCCGTATCAAAGATAAGACCTGCCATCATATTTACCAACAATAGAGATAGACTGACCAGGTTGCAAGGAATACCTTCAATATAGGTTCCCATATAAATAGATTTCCTATTTTGATCATCATCGTCTAGCCCAACCAGAGAACACAAGATAGCAAGAAAACAAAAACAAAATGCCCTCGTAAAATGCCAGAACTTAAGGAGGTTTAAAATGGTACCACTGATTCACAAGGTCGAGAACATGTAATGGCCAAGAATCTTTAATTTTCCATCTTCTTACTTTAGCTGCCACCCTTTCTTTAATCAATCCAGACAAAGACACAAAGGAGGAGGGATTAGAGGAGAAAAGTCTATTGTTCCATTCCCTCCATATAGAATATACAATTACAACAGTAATTAAGCAATGCAATCTTTTAATCACTTTATTCGTAGAGTCTACCACACTGCTCAAAGTCTGCTGTAATGAAGCTTGCATTAAGAAGAATTGCCCGTTAGGAATCAATTGTCTAATCAATTGCATAGAAAAAGGACATTCAAAAAAAAAGGTGAGAATGTGACTCCAATTCAGAATGACAGAGACAACATTCTATAGTCCGGCTCAATCCCTATTTTTCCAGCACCTCAGAGGTTTTTAGACCCCCCAAAAAAGCTAACCAACAGTATAACGCATAATTAATTGCATGACCTTTGAACCATATATCAGTAGACCAACTTACATTAGGAATGTGTTCAAAGATCACTTGCCTGAAATCTTTATTTGTCGGACATTTATAATTATACCATATAATGGAATCAACTCCACCAGAGATATGAATTGAAAAAATTCTGCTCGTAAGATCAGGATATGCCGCCACAAGAGAAGGAGGTAAATTCCAAAGACCATTTGCAATTATAGAGCTAAGTTTAGCATTGGAGGGAAGACCCAACATACGAGGACTATTAGGTCCTAAGTAAGATGAGAGGGGGGAAACACCACACTAAGGATCATGAAAGAGAGAAAATTTCTTCCCATCTCCTATTCTGAGAATAAATTTCTCTTTAAATCTAGTAGCCATGTTTATGATGGACTTCCATAATGGGGACGGTTTACCTGGTAAAGGGTTCCAGCAAGAGATATATTTTGATTGACACCATTTAGCAAATAATATTTCACCATTGCAAATCCTCCATAATATTGTTAGCTTACACATCAGATTAAGAGAGGAGGCCGAGATAATACCCGTACCCCCCTTTTCTCTAGGAAGTGAGGTTTGTTCCCAAGAAATGGTATGAAGCTTCTTAGACTCTCCTGAATGATAGAAGAATTTAGCCGTGAAGGAGCAAATTCGCTTAATTATACCTTTTGGTATAGCAATAGATCGGAACCAATATGTAAGGTAGTTGTTAACCGATGATCTGAGTAATTGAAATCTGCCTCCTAATGAGAGGAACTTACACTTCCATCCAGCCAGCCAACCCTGAAGCTTATCAAATAAATTATTAAAGTAAACCAATTTAATGGAACCAATAACCAAAGGTAAACCAAGGTATCTTAGAGGGAATGTACCCAATTTAATCCCAAGGGTATTTAAGAGCACATCAACCCTTTTACAATTTTTAGAAAAGCAAATAGAAGATTTCTCAGCATTTACTTCCAGCCCCATATAAATTTGTAAGGTCTTAAGAGAATTCTTAAGAGATAGAAGAGTATCATTAGAAGCTACCCCCATGGCCAAAAGATCATCTGCAAAAAGGAGGTGTGAAATGCAACAGTCACCTTGAATGCATGGGGAATAATTAAGGAGATTGACTTCCCGATCCAATATTTTGGAGAATGTATCCATAGCAATTGTGAAAAGGAAGGGAGAGAGAGGACAACCCTGTCTCAAGCCATTTGAAGAGTTGAAGAAGCCTTTAATGTTCCCATTAATCACAACAGAGAAAGGAACATCCATTATACAAGCCTCAATCCACTTTGTAAATCTGATAGGAAATCCCCTTATGAGAAGTCTATGTATTAGGGAATATCTATTGATCTTATCAAATGCCTTCTTAAGATCAAATTTTGCAAGAAAGTAGCCATTGTTCCTGGAAGAATTGAATTCATTACAAATCTCATGTGCCATAGATAAATAATCAGCAATATCCCTCCCTTTAATGAATGTCGATTGAGTTTGACTAATCAGGGCAGGTAGAAGGTTCTTCAATCTTAGAGCTAAAACCTTAGCTATCACCTTATATAAACTGTTGCAAAGGGAGATGGGCCGAAAATCTAAAATCAAGTTAGAATGTTTAATCTTGGGCACAAGGGTAAGGAGAGTATGCTTAACCTGTTGAGGGAGCTTGTTGGTTTTGAAGAAATGGTGTACAGCTTTTAAGAAGAGTTTACCGGTAATGTGCCAAGTTGAGATAAAAAATTTAGAATTAAAGCCATCGGAACCCGGAGTCTTATTTTCGTTAATACTATGAAGAGCTTCAAGAATTTCTGTATCTTTGATATCTTCAGCCAGAACAGCCGCTTGAGAGAGGGAGAGGCACTCCCCTTTTGGAATATCCTGAATAGGGAGGACAAGAGAGTTGCTGCTATTGTAGAGGGAAGAAAAATACTTACAAAGCTCTTCAGCTATCATATTTTGATCAGACACAGTCCCATTTGCAGTTTGAATCTCCCTAATGAGACTTGAGTTTTTCCTCTCTTTGATTGAGCAATATAAATATTTCAAGTCATCATCAGAAGATGTTAACCAATGTTCCTTTGCTCTTTGTTTAATCCATAAGATTCCTTATGAAGTAAACTGGAATAGTTATCTTTGATTTCCTTGGCATCCAATAGAAGAGTGTGATTACTAGGATCTTTATCTAACTTCTCAAGAATGTATTCCTGATCTTTCCTCAAAGTATCTAATTGCTGCTTAAGAGGTAAAGACTCCCAGAAGTTCCTTTTTAAAACCTGCTTTACCTGCTTAAGCTTATAGGAGAGAACAAAGAGAGGGTCACCTTGAATGTAACATTTCCAAGCTAAAGTGATAGCATCCATAAAGCTAGAATCAGCAGTCCAATAATTTCTGAATAGGAACCTATTGCAAGTAGTAAGAGGGGTTTGAGGATAAAGTACCAAAGGGGAGTGATCTGAAGATAGAGGGGGAAGGGCTTTATAGTGGGATAGGGGGAACATATCCAGCCAACAGGAGTTACAAAGAACCCTGTCGAGTTTGGATAAAATAGGATTACTAGACTGTTGATTGCACCAGGTAAAAAATAATCCAGAACTGGATAATTCCAAGAGCTCACAATCATTTATACAACTTTTGAAGTCAAGTAAGTTATTGAGTGAGAAAGGATTACCACCCACTTTCTCCTTACTAAATAGGATACAATTGAAGTCACCCATGATAATCCAAGGTTGGCTAATTGTCACAGCAATATCCTTGAGAGAATTCCATAGCAAGACCCTGGCACAAGCATCATTATCAGCATAAACACATGTAAGTTGGAAAGATAGATTACCCACTGTCGAGACACTTCCATGGATGTATTGCTTATCTTTGGTAATAGGATTAAATAAGACTTTCTCTGAGTTCCATTTAATCCAGATACGGCCACCCGGAGTACACTCAAAATTAGAGTAACTAGCTTCTGATTGGAACATTGAGAGGTTATGGTAGAGGGGAGTTGGAGAAGGAGAGTCACACTGTAATTTAGTCTCCAATAAACACAGCAAATCAATGTGGTGGTCTTTGATAATTCTTTGACAGTCGAGCTTCCTTCCCTCAGTAGAAAGGCCACGCACATTCCAACATCCTATATTAGGAAGAGTCATTGGGAAGAGGAGGAGGAGGGCTTTTTGCCCTTCTTCTTATTTCCTTTATTTGGTGTTGGATTTGGGTTTGAAGAGGAGGAAGGGTTATTCTCCTTTGAAAGTGATTTACCAGGAGTATTTAGAACTTTGTCCTGACCACTTTGGTTGGTCTCTCGAGAAGGAGAGATAGCCGCTGAACGAGTGACTACCCCGTATGTAGATGAGCCTCCTTTCTCTTCCTGCTGAAGGGAAGAGGGATCATTATTCACCAATATCATGGGAGGGTCGGCTTCAGTTTCGTTTAAATCTTCCATTGGAGGGGAGAGTATAAGTGATTGGTTAAGATCATTAATGGTCATAGAGGAGGAGGGAACCTGAGATTGATCATCTCTAGCAACGTCCTGGGGAAGAGAAGTTTCAAGAGGGAGGGATGTACTTGAATCAGTTGGCAGTGGATCCTTCGATTGGGAGATGGACCTCCCAGATGGAGGTACTTGTCTATTGACTCCAAGAGGGGCACGACTTCTACTTCGACCCCTTTTGGTACCCCTTGAGTTGGGGTTTAGAGGGCAGTTATTATTGTCATGTGAGAATGTAGAACATTTAGAGCAAATAGAGGGTTCCCAGTCATATTGGATTTCCTGATTGAATTCTATACCGTTCATATTGATAGGGACAAAGTTGGGAAGAACAGAGGAGGTGTTAATTTGAACACATATACGGGCAAAGGTGAGTCTAGCTTTAGAAGCCGTAAGATTATCTACTGTCAAAGGAATCCCTATACGACTGGCTACTTTGGAGAATCCGGCTTCGTTCCAAAGACATAGAGAGAAATTTGGAAATTTAATCCAAATTGGAAGCTCAGTGATGGACTCTTTAGATGGATGAAAATTTCACTCCCATTTCTGAAAAACAAAAGGCCTACCATTCAAGAAACAAGGTCCATTATCCCATACCTGATTGTAGTCTTTCATACATGTGAACTTGAACAAGAAGAAGTCACCTTCCATAGTTAAAAGCTCAAGATTTCCTTTGAACTTCCATTTTTTCTTTACTGTTGCAAGCAAGGAACCGTAATAGGATCTTTTCCCAATTGAGTGGCCAATCAGAGCAAGAATCCATTCTTGCTTCCCAACCGCAACCTCTTCCTCCGAAAAAGAAACAGTTGTGTTGCTAGAGGGAATGTATGAAAGTGGAAGAGCTTGGCAATTCTCATTTTGTGCCATCAAAAGGTCTTTCCAAATACTAGATTTGGATTGGGGCTGGTTAGGGTTCCCGAGCAAAGAGGGGATAGAGGCCGAGGTAGAAAGTGGAGGGAAGGAAGAGTTTAAGAGGGGATTTAGGGCTGAGAAACTCATGGTTTAAGGGAGGGATTTCTCACCCCCGGCCGAAGCCGGAGGTCAGAAAACACAAAGGAGTGAAGAGAAGATCTTTAGGAGGAAGAGAGCGCACCTTTTGACGGAAGGAAGAAGGAACCGGAGGATAACCGAGGAAAAACCTAATCACATCGCGTTTTTTATAATTGTACTATCTAACAATAACAATGAAAATCTCAGACCTTCAATAATTCAGCAATTATAAAAAAATCATTAAAAATCAAATCGAACTGATTTTTACAAATGGTCAGAACGGTTTTTTATACATAGCCATGATACTCTAGATAATGATTGTAAGTTCAAAAATAAAAAATCACCATTGCAGTATACAGAATTCATACATAGGGACTAGAGAGGATTTATTTAAACAATAAGAATGTAAGAGTATGTCACCAAAAGAAAAATTTTTATAACCGAGCCATCGTCAATAAAAATTCCTCAACATTTAACCATCAACGCCAACTATAGCGACACTGATTAGTTACATCATATCAGCATCTTGCTGCTTTTTGATGAAGACAAAACCTCCATCTAAGAATAAACAAAGAAATAATGCGGAACAAAGTACTGATGAAAGCAACGAAAATGCATCAGCCATTGCAGAAGGCATTTAGAAGAACATGGACAAGCATAAGATCAACAAAGTATTGGTGGCCGATCTGGCCGTCCCGCCATTTAGCCCTCGCCGGCTTCCTGCCGTAATGCACACCGTCGTTACAACGGTTATCATAATGCCAGGGGAAAGTCATGTCGAACTCGTCCACAACTCCGCCGGTCAGCACTCCTCTTGACGCCAGCTTCTCCTTCAAAATCCCATCGAAAGTCTCCATCTTGCACGGATTAAATCCCATATTCCTCGCATACCCGCCGGTGGCGACTGTCGTCCGGTAGAAAACCCTAGGCAACGCTCCCCCCGCTTGCTGCCGATGGCGCAAGTGAGCCATCACTGTTTCCCAGTATCTGGCGGCGTCCTCCGCCCCCTTTGCAAAGCTGCGGACACTTTTCCAGTAAATTCCATCATGTAGGCCAGAATTGAGGACGATATCGTCGGGAACGTGGCCGCCAGGTTCGTCCAAGTATTTCCAAAGGAGACTGCGGAATGGGGCGTGACGAAGGGAGGCGAGGCCAAGGTAATTGAGGCTGTCGTTCCAATGGCCGTTGAACACGTTGGTGATGCGGACGGTCTCGGAATCGTTGCTGGGGTTGGTGAAGTGGCGATCGAAGCGGCGTGGGACAGCGTCGATGTCTACAAGGCCTAAGACGAAGTTGAGGAGGTTGCGGATAGTGTCGACATGGTTAGAGTCGCCCCAAAAAAGGAGCCATTTTCCACGGAGGCAGCTCCAGGCCGAAGAGTGGTTGAAGAGACGGAAAGCGCAGTGAGCAGAGTAGACCCAGCCATTGCTTTCGAGCGCGGAAAGAGATCCGGCGCACCACGGCTGTTCGCAGGGTAAAGCAGGATCGAGGCAGCGGTAGCGGCCTTCGCGGTCGACGGCGCAGGAGTCGTTTCGGGTGAGGCGAGTCCAGCGACCGGACCACCCGACGCGGGAGAAGTCGGCAGCGTGGCAGATCTGAAGGTCGGAAGGGCGAACGATGGGAGAGGATGGAGGAATTTGATGGAGATGCGGCTGAGCTCGCGGCGGAGGGAGAAGCGTTCGGGAGAAAGCTTAAGGCCGTCGAAGGAGCGGAAGAGGAGAACGATGGAGAGGGTAAAAATATCGGTTTGAGAGGCGAACCGTGGGTCGAGCTGGAGACGGAGAATGTATGAGCCATTCCCTAGGTCGAGAATCGGAGGACGGGATTTCCATGAGGAGCTGGAGAGGTCCGTTTCGAAGTAATCCCCACCAACGCAACGTGAGCGGAGGTTGACGTCGAGGGCAAGAAGAGTGAACTCGTGGATGTCTCCAGCAGAGAGGAGCACGGTGGAAGACGATGATTCGAGAGCCGGGATGGATATGGCAGCCGTGGGGGAGTCGCGGCAGGGCTCGCCGCCAGGGGCCAGCCAACGGGAGAGGATTGTGTAGGTGTAATTGAGAGGAGTGAAAGCGGATATCCAGCTTCTGGAAAATGTTGGAGGGATCGGCGGTGGGGAGACAACTGCTGTGGCAGCGGAAAAGGATTTGGCGGAGATTGGGCCGAGGTAGTCGCGGAGATGGAGGGTGGAGGGGCGTGAGCTGCCGCGGACAGCGAACGCGTCGGCGGCCCAGAAAAGAAGTATGGCGAGAGGAATGGCACCGGCAAGGAGGTTTGGGAGGAAGCGACGAGAAGCGATGGAAGCACCGCTGGCCTTATCATCGACGGATGAGACCGACATTCCTCGCTGAGCTTTGAGCGCAGAGCCAAAAGAAACGGGTTGCCAAGGAACCAGAGCCAGTGCCGAACGAGAGGGACAAGATACTTTATTGGAAACAGTTATGTATATTTTTTTATTCGATTTTAATGTACAAATATTATATTCTGATTAAATATTCTATTAAAATATAAGAGCGTTGATATTTTTTTATTTTAAAAATTTATAATTTTGAATGATATGCCATAGTAAAAGGTTTATTTTATTTTTCTTTCCATTTTAAGTACTTAATATAAACTGCTGCATACACAAATGCTCAGCTCAAATCTTCATCATGCGGATATGAATAAGAAATGTATAAATTATTATTTTTATTTCAATGAGGTACAAACTTTTATATTAATTATTCAAAATTTTAAAAAACAGAAAGTTTATTAATGTGAATCATGTAGAAATATATATTAAAATTTTGGCAGGTGTGCTGAGAGGCTGGTTTATAAATTTTTTTTTACTGGAGCACACAAACTGGTAATTCTAAAATATCCTCTACTTTCTCTATCAAGGATTAAGGATTAAGGATTGAGGATTGAGGGTTGAGAATTGAGGGTTGAGGATTAAGAATTAAGGATTAATATTGTTAAAAAATTTAACAAAATTTTATTATAAAAATGATAAATATATATTTCGACTAGGAAAATACATCACAAATTTAAAATAAGAATTATGGCTCGTGCTTTATGAAGTCATTAATAGAAACATTGCATATAATTACTAAAAATTTTTTTATTACGAAATCAGTGCAATTACTAGTATAAAAGCATTTCACAAATCTATCTATCATTAAATAATTATTGATGTGACAGGTGTCAAAAACATTTTTTTAATCTTTTTCATTTAAATTTGCTATTAGAAAATGCAACCTATAGATCTATGTCAGTTCATTTCAGATATTGGTGCCGAAATCTAAAGACCAGAATTGAGAAAGAATGCGGACCTTGATTTTTAGAAGCTCAAACTTCGTGAAATGAAGCCAGTGGACGGCGTTGGTGGCAAAACTCAGTGAACATCGAAGCATTTGAATCATTGGCTCCTGATTTTATTAAAAAAAAAGGCTGTCGTAGACCTCCGGGGTTTGGAAGGCGACGAGAGGAGCAAGCGGAATTGCAGGAGTCGGGAGGCGTGGAGGTGACCAAGCGAGATTGCGGTAGACGTGGAGACGGACTCGCTTACGGGGTTTGGTGACCTAGCTTTTACTTGAGAAGAAAAAAAAAATAAAGATAAACTGGTAATAGATAACAGAAGCAAAAGAAATAAAAAATTTCTAAATTGGCTAAAGGATTTTACTCAATAAAATAAGAAGTTATAAGAAGCAAAGTCACTGTAAGATAAAATAAAGACAGACTGATAATAGACAAAGTTATAAATATGCTCAGATCGAATATATGAAATTACAAATCTAAAGACTAATGTGTACATAAGAAAACAACCTTTAACAAAGTTAACCACATACGCTCTGACGGCGGAATAACAGTATTTGCTCTTCCGAATAAATCGCAATAATATCCGGAGGCGGATTCAAACTTCAAACCGCAATAACTCTGAGCCGGATCATTCTGAGAAACAACATGTAACCGAAAATAGGAAGCGAAGGAATCTTGAAGTCTGAGCAAAATACAACCAGGTTTATAAGCGGAAAAAGACTTGCACCAAAACAGAAAGAGATCGACAATGTATAACGAAGCAAGGAAGATTCTTGAAATATGTAAAGAAGTCTTAGATCTAGGATAGTAAAGAAAGTAGAGAGTATAAATAGAGTTAGGAGGAACAAACATGGTATGTAATCCGATTTCTTCTAAAAGAAACTTATCTTCTACTGCTCCTTCTTCTTCTCCTTTTCATCTTGCATTTTTCTTCTGGTTGCTCGCCGGAAACCCATCTTCTCCGGCAGGAACCCTAGCATTCCCCTCTGCACTCTCGGCATTTCCCTCTTCTCTGGAGCCTTTCAGCCACTCGAAGCGTCGAATCCACGAAATAACCCCTTTTCAATTCCTTCCCTGAGAAGCTATATCCAACGGTTGAAAAGAAAAGCAAAGCGCACTATAAACGGCTCAGATCCAATCTCCCGGTTAAAGTTCCCAGACAGATCGAAAGGTCAATTTTAAACTGCGTGGATCCAACGGTTAAGACAGAACCCGGAATTATCCTTGGATCAACGACTCAGATCAAAAAGGATCCTATTATTGGTGCTCTCGTTGACTCCTACAAACAGCAATGGCAGAAGGTACTAGACATACAGCAAAAATACTAGATGAATGTGTGGGAAGACTAAATAAAACTGATGAGCAAATGTCCTCAATTACTATCATATTGAATGGAGTTTCAAGAAGATTATTTGCTATAGAAGACAAATTGAAAATAAATTCTCAAGAACAGCAACAATCCCAGGTGTGTAATTCTTCTTATACAGAATTTTCTTCCCAGAATAGACCACACACATAACAAAATACTAGACCTGTTAAGGTAGATATGCGAAGATTTAATGGAGAAAATCCAAGAGGCATTTACACCAGATTCTTTGAACTATAGTTTATTAGAAGACCAAAATTCATAATAGCCTCGATACATGGATGGACACTTTAAGCTCGATGGATGCATTTAAACAAACATTCATGGACACAGTTCAACAGTCATTCAAAATTTGAACCCTCTCTATATAGAGACTTGAGAGGAGAATTAGCTAAGTTACAACAGAAAATCATAGTTCAAGAATTCTACAATGAATTTGAGGAGTTAGCTAATCAAATTTTAGGTATTCCACCTGAATTTTTACAAAGTTATTTTGAATCAGGGCTTAGACAAGATATTAAGAGGGAAGTAAGAGTATTACATTCTTCTCAACAAACAGTTAGCTAAAGATGAAAGTTAGATGAGATGTTTATGGCAAGAACCTCAAGATTCAATCATGTACCAGCAATAAAACATCAACAGCCATATCAACAACCTCTGCTCCCTACTCCAACAATGACAATTCACAACAGTAATATTAATAACAAGCCAACTATTCCAATACAAAGACTCACACCAACACAATTAGAAGAAAGAAGAAAAAAGGGATTATATTTTAACTGTGATGAGAAATTTCATAGGGGCCACATATATAAATCAAAGTTATTTGCCCTCATGGTGATCAATGAAGAGCAGGATTACAACCGTGAAAATCAAGAAGAAAACCTATCAATACAAGAAGATATTCCGTCGGTTTGAATGCTTTCACGGTCAAATCCCCCTAAGACTACAAGAGATAATTAGAAATAAAAAAGTGCAAGTACTTATTGATAGTGGTTTAGCCCACAACTTTATTCAATCTAAATTAGCCAAGTTTATAGACCACACAGTAACACCTGCATCAGTTTTCAAAGTATTAGTAGGAAATAGTAAAACTTTAAAATGTTCAAGAATTTGCTCTAATATTCCTATCCAACTCCAAGGAAATACCTTTATAACTGATTGCTACTTGCTACCAATGCAAGGAGCAGATGTGGTACTAGGAGTTCAATGGTTGGAACAGCTAGGAGAATATACAACAGATTACAAGAAACTGACAATGAAATTTAAGTATAATGACACATTGGTACAACTACAAGGAGATACAACATCCAATGTTCAAGGCATTACATTACACCAGTTCACCAAATTACAGAATAAACATAAAATAACCTCATACTTGTAAATAATAGAGGTCCAAAGTTCTTCAGAGGCTACAACAAGTGAGTTCCAAAGCTTACCTGCCAACATTCAAGTAATATTACATCAATACCAAGACATATTTCAAGCTCCAAAGGACTTACCTCCCCAAAGGAGCATTGACCACCATATCAACTTAGCACTTGGAACTCAGTCAATCAAGATCAAAAGTTATAGATATCCACATTTTCATAAAATAGAAATTAAGAAACTTATAAAGGAAATGTTGGACAGTGGAATAATCAGAGAATGCATCAGTCCTTTCTCTTCTCCAGCACTTTTAAGAAAAAGGATGGAACTTGAGATTCAGTGTGGATTACAGAGCTCTAAATAAAATAATAATTCCTGACAGATTCTCAATTCCCACCCCAGAAGAGCTTATGGATGAATTGTATGGAGCCACAATATTTTCAAAGCTGGACTTAAGATCAGGATATCATCAAATCAGAATGGCTGAAGAAGATATTTACAAAATTGCTTTCAGAATACATGAAGGGCACTATGAATTTATTGCAATGTCATTTGGATTAACAAATGCACCCTCAACATTCTAAGCTATGATGAATACAACTCTGAAATCTTTCCTAAGAAAATTTGTATTAGTTTTTTTTTTGATGACATCTTAATATACAACAATATAATAGAGCAACATCAAATCCATTTACAAACAGTGTTAGAAAAACTGAAACATCACAGCTTATTTATTAAACCATCAAAATGCTCTTTCATTCAAAAAAAAAAATAGAATATATAGGCCATATTCTGTCAGCCAGTGGCATAGAAGTGGACCAAAGAAAGATAGAAGCAGTCCAATCATGGCCAATACCAACATTTGTTAAGCAACTGAGAGATTTTTTGGGTTTGATAGGCTACTACAAAAAGTTTGTTAAACAATATGTAGCAATTACTGCACCATTAATATCATTATTGGCTAAACAACAGTTCCAGTGGAATGAAGAGGCTCAAAGAGCATTTTTATAATTGAAACAAGCAATGACATCTCTGCCAGTATTAGCCTATCCTAACTTTTCTCAACCTTTTATAATAGAAACAGATGCATCTAGCACTGCAATTGAAGCTATTTTAATACAAAACAACCACCTTATTTCCTACTTTAGTAAGAAGCTAGCTCCATCATTACAGAAAGCATCTACATATGCAAGAGAACTCTATGTTATCACAGAAACAGTGGCAAGATAGAGATAGTATTTGCTGGGTAACAAGTTTACCATCAGGACTGACCAAAAGAGCATAAGAGTTAATGCACGATAATTCGGACTCGAACAAGGTTTCTTATTAAACTCCTTGGCTTTGATTATACTATTGAATATAAACCAGGGATCATAAATAAGGCAGCTGATGCTTTATCCAAAAAATTATACAATATATATGAGCAAGTAACAGCAACATGATCAACACAAGACACTTTATATGCTTATACTCAGCAGTTCACAACCTTGCTACAATAGATTAAAGAAGAAACATAGTCTAAACCTAAACTACAGCAGTTGCATAAGCAAATTTCAGCAAGTCCAGGTTTGTTTCCCAAACACAGATGTACTAATGGACTGCTATATTACAAAAATAGAATAGTCATATCTAAAGACTCTGAAATAAGAAATATGCTTATAAGAGAATTGCATTCAACACCAGTAGGAGGCCATTGGGAAATTAAGAGGACATTAGCCAGAATTACTCAACAATTCTACTGAAAAAAGATGAAACAGGATATACAACACTTCATAGCCACATGTCTTGTTTGTAAACAGGTCAAACATGATACTCAGAAACCTGCAGGATTATTACAGCCCCTACCTATTCCAGCAGTCATTTGGGAGGAAGTATCAATAGATTTTATCATAGGTCTACCCAAATCTCACAATAAAATTACTATACTAGTAGTGATAGATATACTTTCAAAGTATGCTCATTTCTCAGCCCTTCCAACTAGTTTTACAGCTACCTATATAGCTCAAACTTTCATTTCATAGATAGCTAAATTGCATGAAATTCCACAAGTAATAGTTTTAGACAGAGACCCTATCATTATGAGCAATTTTTGGCAAGAACTATTCAAATTAAGTAGAACAACATTAAGCCATAGTAGTGCTTAGCATCCTCAATCTGATGGCCAAACAGAGGTAACAAACAAAACACTAGAACAATACCTAAGAAGTTTTTGTATTGGAGACAATCAGAAATTAGTTACAATTTCTTCCATGGGCAGAATTTTCCTATAATACATCCATTAACACTTCCACAAAAATGACTCCTTTCCAAATAGTGTATGGCAGGCTACCACCTGTTATACCCTATAATGGTATCTGACTACCAACAGAGGTAGAAACATTACTACAACAAAGGGACAATGTATTACATGGCGAAGACAAATTTAAGCTCGAGAATAGAATGCAACAAATGGCAAACAAACACAGAAGGGAGCTTCAGTTCAATATAAATGATCTAGTGTTAGTTAAACTACAGCCATATAGACAAACCTCAGTCTCAAAGAACCCTTATACAAAATTATAAAGACAGTATTATGATTTTTTTAAAGTTCTACAGAAAATAGGGACAGTGGCTTATAAAGTGGACCTTCCAGAAACAGCAAGGATCCACAATATTTTTCATGTTTCTAGACTTAGGCAATTCAGACAGGATTCTAAAATTCACCCAGCAATATTGCCTACTCACTTCTTAGAAGGGCATCCCTTGGTCAGACTCATCAAAATTTTAGATCAAAGGATAATAATATAAGGAGATAGGCCAATCACAGAAGTCTTAGTACAATGGGATAGTATGCTAGCAATAGAGGCTTCTTGGGTAGCAATTGAGGAATTCCAGGGCACTTTTCTTGACTTTGACCTTGAGGACAAGGTCAATGTGTGTGTGTGTGTGGGTGGGAGGGAGTAATGATATGAACCCAAATACACAGATAAACAACAGAAGCAAAAGAAACAGAGAATCCCCAAATGGGCTAAAGGATTTTACTCAGTAAAATAAGAAGTTACAAGAAGCAAAGTCACTGTAAGATAAAATAAAGACAGACTGATAATAGACAAAGTTATAAATATGCTCAGATCAACAGAATATATGAGAAATTACAAATACAAAGACTAATGTCATAGTACAAAACAACCTTTAACAAAGTTAACCACATAGCACTACAGACGGCCAGAATAACAAATATTTGCTCTTCCAGAATAAATCTTGCAATAATATCCAGAGACAGAAGCCATTCAAACTTCAAACAACAACAATAACTCTACACAGAGCCAGATCAGCTACGAGAAACAACAGGTAACTAAAAATAGGAAGCAAGAAGGAATCGACAAGTGCAGAAAATACAAGGTTTATTGAATAAAGAAACCAACTTAAAAAACAGAAGAGATCGACAAAACATGTAAATAACGGCTCAACAGAAGGAAGATTCTTGAAATATGTAAAGAAGTCTTAGATCTAGGATAGTAAAGAAAGTAGAGAGTATAAATAGAGTTAGGAGAAATAACGAGGTATGTCGATTTCTTCTAAAAGAAACTTATCTTCTTCTTCTTCCTTTCTTCTTGTTTTTTCTTCCATTTTGCTCGCTAGAAACCCATCTTCTCCGACAGGAACCCTAGCATTCCCATCTACACTCTTGGCATTTCCCTCTTCTCTGGAGCCTTTGGGCCGCTCAAAGCGTCGAATCTATGAAATAACCCCTTTTCAATTCCTTCCACGAGAAGCTATATCCAACGGTTGAAAAGAAAAGCAAAGCGCACTATAAACGGCTCAGATCCCATCTCCTAGTTAAAGTTCCCAGACAGATCGAAAGATCAGTTTTAAACTGCGCGGATCCAAAGTTAAGACAGAACCCGGAATTATCCATGGATCAATGGCTCAGATCAAAAAGGATCCTATCAGTGACCTAGCTTTTACTTGAGAAAAAAAAAACTAGTATAATGGGACGAGCCATGCTAGTATGCCTCCTTCTAAATCCATTCATATTTAGGCCAACATTTTTCATGTAATTATTGCATGGCAAATGATTTGACTCATCTATAGCATGGGGAAACTAAAAGGGAGTACATTTTTCATTGACCTCATGAGCTCACTCTAAATTTTGATAATAATAAATAAATTTTAAATTTTGGATTGATGAATTTATATGAGTTTGCACGAAATGAAAATTATATAAACGTACACTATTTTGGCATTTTATATATCAAGGCAAAGCCATTAGATTGAAATTTTATTACGTCTATCATGTATATGGGTAACAATCGTGTATACAGGTAACACGAATTAAATATCTAACTAAAGTTGGCAATCAAATAAGTTAACAAGGGCTTGATTTTAAAATGTCTTAAATTATTTATTTTATCATATACAAAATTTTGAATTAATTACTTTTAAAGTTAAATTATTATTTAAATATTATATAATGAGTTAACTAAATTAAACTTTTAAAATTAGATCTTAGCTATATTGCTAAATTAAAATATGAATTTTGACCTAATTTATCAAATTTTTTGCGGGACTTGAAACATTGGCAGCTAGCAGCAAAGTATTATGCTTACTTTGTAAAGATTTATAACTTTAACCTTGTAAAATTAATTATTTATAGGCCTCTCTTAAACTTTTCTTGATAAATTTATTAATGGACCTTTGAAATGCTTTATATGCCAACATTAAGTTTTTTTTTTGGCAAAAAATTATTAACATATAAATCAAACATTAAGAGCAGGAGCGGAACCAGCCTCAAAATTGAGGGAGGCCAAATTTTAATATACATACAATTCAAAATAAAACCATGTATTTCATTATGTTGGATTCCATGGGTTTGAAAAATTAGAATGATTACAATTTTTGTATTTTTTGATAATATTTCATTACAATTTCATTGGGAATCAAGTCAAATACTTCTTTCTCTATATAAGATACAAAACAATTATTGAGCTATTCATCATCCATTATGCTACTCAATCGATGCTTGACAATTCTCATTATAGGATATTCTCTTTCTATTATAGCTAAAGCAACTGGTAAAATTAATATCAATGTAATAAGCATATAGATCAGAGGATACACATCATGCTTTTTTTGTCGCAACCATTATCTTTGTAAGGTTAGTAGTTCCACTCAAAGAAGAGAACTATTCACTTGTCCGCATATCAATAATATAGGTTGTAACTGATGTTGAAGGGCCACAAGCACCATCATAGAAAAGTCATTTACATATAATTTTGCAAGGCGTATTAATTTTTTCATCAAAAAATCAGAATGAATTACTTGGATTTAGACATGCCACATGAAGATGCAAATTAATACTAGTTTTAGAAAAGCGATTATTCAGTTCTTGAACTTACATATTGATAATAATGAAAATAACTCTACATGATAATGATGCAAATTTATTATTTCTTTAGCTCTTCTTGTTGATCGTCGATGTGCCTTAAAAGTGGAATTCATATATGGTACATTAATTTTAAATACACTACAAAAGTGTGATACTTCATCTAATAAAGAACGCCAATCATTCTTTCTCATCATTTGCAATCATTGCTTTGATATTTGCACCAACTTCATTGCATTATCAATATCTTGGTCCTTTTTTGCAAATATTGTGATAATTCATTTGTAATTCCTATGATATTAATCATCAAATGCATTGTAAAAATGAATTGAAAAGACTCCATTGCATTAATCAATACACCAACTTCAACTAATTTTTTATCGTGTATCACATCCTCTTTAATAATATATTGTACTTCATCCACAGATGCATACATTTTCATAAGACCAATTAAAGTATAAAAAATGTGAACCTCGATGAGTGTTATCAGGCCATTACAAAGTACTTTTTTGGTTCAAACCATGACCACTAATTAATTCTCCACTTTTGAGATGCAAAAGAATCTTATTATGTTGGAGGGCTTTAAGAGCATCACTTATTTTACAAGATGCTCATATGATATTTATAATTCTTGATGCAATCTCAAAAAGATACTTCATTTGCCAATGGTTTTTTGCCACAGTAATCAAACAAAGTTGAACTTGATGAGAAAAATAATGAACATAAAATGCATGAGGATTATAATTTAGAATTAGTATTTTCAATCCATAAAATTCCTCATGAATATTAGAAGCCTTATCATACCTTGACCACAAATTCTATGCAAGCTTAATGAATATTTAGCAAGCATAGCTTTGAGAGCAACTTTGAGTGTAACTAAATGTGTTGAGGAAATATGTTTGATGTCAATAAATCTCTCAATACCTTCCGCTTTTTCGTTAACATATCTAACTGCTAAGGCCAATTGCTCTTTTGTAGGAACATCACGAGCTTCATCTAGAATAATGGAGCAAATGCAACACAACATATTTTAATGTCATAGCAGATGATAAAGTTTCAAGAAATGTTCTTTGGAGAGTTCTAGAATAGAAAGAAGTTAATATTGGTTATATTCAAGTCATTAAGGATATGCATACTAGAGCTGTTACTTGTGTCCAATCACAAGGAGGATTGACAAAGAATTTTCCTATTTTAGTTGGATTACATCAAGGATCAACTTTAAGCCCTTATCTTTTTTGCTTTAGTTATGGATGTTCTTACTAGGCATTTACAGGAAGATGTACCTTGGTGTATGTTTTTGTTGATGACTTTCTTCTTGTTGATAAGACTAGAGTGAGTCCAAGAGAAACTTGAATTATGGAGGTCAACATTAGAGTCTAAAGGTTTTCATTTAAGTAGATCTAAACCAATATATGAAGTGTAATTTTAGTTGTAGAAGTTCTAATGGTAGTGTTGTGACATTAGGTGAACAATTCATTAATAAGAGTGAGCAATTCAGATATTTAGGCTATATTGTTCAAAATGATGGTAAAATAGATGGAAATGTTATTAGTAAAATTCAAGTTGGATGGTTGAAGTGGAGGAATGCATCTGGTCTATTATGTGTTAGAAAAGTTCCACTTAAACTTAAGGAAAAATTTTATAAGATGGTGGTAAGACCTGCAATGACTTATGGTGTTGAATGTTGACCAATAAAAGAGAAGCATAGGACTAAGTTAAGTGTTACAGAGATGAGGATGCTCAGGTGGATGAGTGGCTTTACTCATAGAGATAAGATGCGGAATGTGTATGTTCAGGAAAAAGTTGGAGTAGCTCCAGTGGCAGATAAGATTAGAGAGAGTTGCCTTAGATGGTTTGGCCACATAAAGCGTCGGCCGTCCGATTATCCGGTTAGGAGAGTAGATGCATTAGATTTGCTTTATGTTAAGAAAGGTAGAGGTAGACCTAAAAAATACTTGGTTCAGATGTATAAAAAAATGAGCTTAGTAAACTTGAATTAAATGAGAATTTGACACATAATATTACACAATGGAGACGAAGGATTCATGAAGCTAACTCCACTTAGTGGGATAAAGGCTTGATGTTGTTGTTATTAGCAGATGCAGCACAACATATTTTTGTTTCTTTGAACCTTTGGTGAGGTCAACTTCAATTTAGTATTTCTATTTACAATTATAACTTTCTCAACTTTTTCGTTATGATCAGCAAGAAAAATTTAATAACAAATGATTTTCTTGAATATTTGATTCAACTGACTCATTATGACCACGAAGAGATAATCCTATCGTAAAAAAATTGAACACAATCAATGATGACAATCAACATGATATGATAAATATTTTTCTTCTTTTCATCCATACTCATCCATATAGATGGAATACTTTATGATCGAGACTTTATCAAATCTTCACATGATTGTCTTGTCTTGTTATGTGCAATATTATGTTCTCTAACATGAGTTAAAAGTTGTTCTTTTCTCTTCCAATTTATAAATACGTCACCAACAAATGCATCTCCATCACCACCTTGACTTGTGCTAATCTATTCTTGAGGCTTAAATAGATAACAATAAAGACAAAAAGTAAATTTTTTTTTTGATACACTATACTCTAACCACTGTTGATATTCTTCAAACCATTTTGGATTAAATCTTCATGCAATATTACCAATCATTGATTGTGAAAAATTAAGATTATTTGTTTGATAAGATCTATTTACCAAATATGCTCTATGAATCCTATATTTATAATTAGTATCATAACTCCAAACTGAAGGTCAAAGTCTAGGATCACCCGGTAGATTATCAATATCGATCACTCGCTATTTTCTCTTCAAATATTATTCTATTTTCTATAATGAGAATCCCTATTGAAGAATTATTTCATAAATATTTATGTTCAAATTTGAAAGTATGCAAATATCATATAAGAACTTAGAGAGGCACACTATTGGCCTCACAAAAATCACAACTTCAATAAAGAAAAACACACCATCGGTCTTATTTAAAATAAATAAAATACAACTCCAATAAAGAAAATAAAGGCACACCATCGGCATTATTTAAAATAAATAAAATACAATTCTAATAATTAAAATGAAGGCACACCATCATCGTATTTAAAATAAATAAAATAAAATCATAATAAAGAAAATGAAGACACACCATTGACCTTAAAAAAATTCACAACTTCAATTTAAAATGGCACACAGTCGATCTTATTTAAAAAAATTCAATTCCAACTAGAAAAAAGAAGGCACACTATCAGTCTTATTTTAAAAAAGAAAGTATTCACATACCTCAACAAATTGTGAATGACTTTTAACATCCAAATATTTTGATTTCTCCAATCTTCTCAAATCACCTGAAAATAATTTATAGAATAAACATTAATGAAAATGATGATTTATAAGAGTATATGTAAGTTTGTGTATCATCATCCAAATTTCTTTTAAAAGATGCAATATATATTTTTGTAGACAGATAGATATACATTTCATTGATCTTAGAATTTTCATACCTATAAACTATTTTGACGCTTCCAAATCTTTAATTTCAAATTCATTAGCTAAAATTTTCATACATAGGAATTATTTTTAAGTTAAACTCACTTATTTCAACTCTTTCACGTGAAAGTCTCAAAGATAAATGGATTTTGCAATTCAAAATCCTTGATTTTCTCCCTACTGCCCAAAAAGAGAGAAGAGAGAAGGGAGAAGGGAGACGTCATGAAAGTAACCCTCGTCTTTCCTCCCACCCCGCTTAATGCGCTTCTCATTATCTAAATCCTATAAATTCACCTGTTTGTAAGATTTAGCAAATACAGATTTAACTATGCAAAACTGGCGTTAACGGATTACACAAAGCCCTGGATTTAACTTGTCCATAAACATCATTTGGTTGGATTTAAGTTAAATTCGACTTAAATCCTACTTAAATCGTACAACAAAATAGCCCCTGATAGTTTAATTGAACACAGAGAGAAGAGCGAATACCTCTTCTGACTCTTCAGTAAGATTCGCGATGACAACAGAGTTAACGAGACTGGGTTGTGTGATTGTGATGGGGATGGGGTGTGCGTTGTTAGACTATGGAAAGAGGAAAGGCTAATGAGGAGAATCGAGGTAATGAAGAAAACAATAAAAGAATCGAGCATGGGAAATTTTTCACTGTCAACTATGCTAGGTTTCGCCTTTGATTAAGAGGCTAATTAAAATCAAGATTGTGAAAATCAGACCTAATATTGAACTAAAAGGAGAGGTTCAAGATTTAATGGTCTGATCTAAGGTTAAACTTGACATTGTATTAAATATTTAAATTATTCAAATATGATTTAAATGATGCAGTAATATAAATATGTGATAAATATATAAAATATAAATATTATATAAGTAATATTTATAATAATTATAAGTTTTAAACTAAAATAAAACTCTTTAAAATTAATTTTATGTGTATTATATATCTAGAAATATGTATATTAAATATATTAAAATAATAAGAATAAGGTTTATAACATAGATTTATAAATATAAATATATTTTAAAATAAGAATACAAACTTTATAATGTAAAAAAATCATTTAAAGCTCTAAAATTTAGAAATATTTATAAAATATAAATATATAAAATATGTATGATACAATATTATAAATTTTATATTCGTAAAATAATTATTCATATTATAAACTAAAATTTATAATAAAATTATAAAGTTAAAAAATTAAGTTATTGTTCTTAGATTTTTATATTTTAAAGCCCATTAATTAATTTTGAAAGCCCAAAATTCTAGTGCAATTCCTCATTCTATAATCTAACTCAAGTTTTAGCACATTCGAATTTTTTTTAGTCCTGCATCACCAAGGGATGTTGATATTTTACTCTTTATATAGAGAAAAAGAGCTTTGAAGGAAGAGCTTGGAACCTACCTTGGTGATAACTTCGTAGATATATTATAAATTTATTTAGTTATGCTCATGTTAATACTAATAAAAGTTTTAAGATTTATAAAATTTCTTTTAAAAATATTTAATTAATAATTTAAAATTTTAATATTTCATTAAAAATTAAAAGTAATTAGAAGTGCTTAATTTGGACCGGCTAGTTCTATATAACAAAGACCGATTTAATGATTGAACCGGTGGTCCTAGTTGGTTCTCTTCGGTTCTCTGTACGAAGTCAGTTTTAGGCTAAATTTTCAAATTAAGTCTAATTAAAGATTAATTTGGATAATCAAACACCTTTAAAAAAATTAAAACAAGCATAGTTTTGAGCTTTTCCTCGACAGCACGTTCCCCAGCAGCTTAGTTGTTCCAAGCTTTTCCCTCTTTTCCCTTGACACATCAATGTCCCCAACATCATCCTTTTGCATCGAATAGCATTGTTGACACCGGCAATCGGCCACCTCGCCGCCGCTGCTACCGCCACACGCGGAGTAGCACTCCACCTCCCTTCTCCAACATTTATCACCGACATCCCTATTTGGCTGTCTATTTAGGTATTTTGCAACCTTGAATTTAATTTTTTGTTAGTTCATGATGGCCGATATGATTATTATTATTTTATAAATGTAAATTGTGAATAATATTATTTGTTAAATTTTATTCATTTAGTTTTAATCATTTTCTTATATTTTTAGGGATCTAGCAAATGTTTGATAGTTGTAAGAAGTAATGCTATTCTTATGCACAATAAGGCGCTTTCTACTGTTTAAATACCCTAATTGTACTATTTTTGATGTGATAATGAAGATTTAAGTGTTATTTAAATAAATATCAAAGTTTCGATGTTAGTTATGTAAATAAATAAGAATTGTATGTTTGCTTGGTGAACTGATTGGTATAGAAAATTACTTGGATAGTTTCTAGTCCTATAGTTGTTTTAGTATTTAACTATTCAAATCATTTATTTTATTGAGTTAGCTGCAACAAGTGTTCATTCCCTCTAATTGATATTTTTTTAATAAGGTGAGATATAGAGTTTCTTTTTGTCGAATTGGTTTATTACTAAGTTAAAAATGAGTTCATATATAGTTTGCATAATTTTATATTATGACGATAACTTATTATTGGTGGAAATTTTATCATTAGCTATATTAGTGAGAAGTACCATCTTATACAGATCAAATGGAGGATTAATTTTATGGATTTATAGATGCGAATTCTGAGGCCACTGAAATTTGATCCAGCAAGGTCTTACATAATTCTTATATGCTAATTTCCTATCGGTGTTAAATTTACTACAACTCACATAATTGATGATGAAGTCTATGAGTTCAGAATCAATGCAGCATGCTTACAACCTATAATCATCTATGTCGAAGTTAAGAAATAAAAAAAAAGAAGAAAGAGAAGTACATAATACTAAGGAGTGTTAGATACCTCAAGTTAGAATTAAATACATCACACCTACTTCATAATTAACTACTAAAACAAAAATGCAAGAACCATTTTCTAGGCACGTATAATCAAATTATTACATTATTTGTAATAAAATACTTCTATATAGTTATATGTTATTCATTCTTTCTTAATTGACAGCTCACACGAAGCATATGAATTTGCTCCACTAGAATATGTTTATTTTACTGAGATAAGTTTTGATTTTAGGGGTGAACCTTAGGGTGATTACATTGGTTCATTATATACTGATGATGAGGGTTTTGAAATTATGTCTAGTACACCAAGTAGTGATACAGATGACAATGATAATGAAAATGGCGAAGAACCTATGTCAAGGACCATAGAACCAAATTTTGTGGGCATATACCTAATTAGAGATTACTCTTTTAGAACAAGTCACACTGAAGAGCATTTATTATCTAACAACGAGTATATTCATAATTGTCAAACAACTAGAGAGTGGGACGATGAGATTACTTTTGATGGGCCGTTAGATGAACCAACATTTGAACAAGGAAGCTGCATTCTAGATGAAATTTTAGAAGGTATGTGATTTCATGATAATAAGCAATTTCAATTCACTCTTCATGGATGGTCTATAATGAATAATATCAAGTATGTGATATATGCTTCAAATAAGATGAAACTTACTGTATTGTGCATGCATTATGATCATCCCACTAAACCTAGCATATGACAGTTATATGCTTCAAAACACAATCATAATTAATTAAGATTTTAAGAAAAGTAATTAGACTCTCTTAACCACACCAAATCATAAAATAATAAATCTAAAGATTAATTAAATCCTAATCTTAATTAAGCCAAGCACTAATCACTAATCTATGAACCACATAGAACACATTCATAAAATCACTAATCTTGATTAAGCAAAACTTTAAAAATTAATAGTAAATCAATCATTAAGCCAAACAATACAAATAACCCCGCTTTGGATTCAAAATTCAGAGAGTAATTTAATGGTCTAAAATCCTAAATTTTAATAACTATTTTAGGATTAATTTAAATTTTATTAAAAATGATCATTTCTTAATTACTCATAAATTATAAATTTAATTGAGTTGAAATTTTTAGGATGTAAACCTTGTTTAAATATCCACATGCCATGAAAGTTCCAAGTAACTTAGATCTTTAAATTAAAAGTTATAATTTCCTAAACATATTTAAATAATAAAAAATATCAAAATAAAGAAAATACATTAAAAATGGTTTTAAAAAATCTATATTATCATCACATACCTTAATAAAAGTTACTAGGCCATCTAGATGTGTAAAATCTAAAAACCACTTAGTTATGGTTTAATAAGTCTTAAATAGTACTATATATTTTAAAAAGTAATTTAACTTTTATTGAAAATCGAAATTTCTCAATTACTCCTATAGTACATGCATAATTAATTTAAAATTTTTATAAAATGTTCATTACAGCAACCTTTACCTCTCATAAATTTTTCAACGTATTTGGGTCATTGGATTAAAAGTTGTCAAATTTTAATTATATGTTGGGTAGTTAATCAAATAATTAATTTTTAAATACAACAAAAATCACAAAATTATATTAATTGATTTAAAACATCCATATTAACAAATAATGACTTAAATAAAATAATCAAACTCACCTAACAACATAAAATCCTTAAATCTAAACTTTAATTAATTTGAATTAGTTAATTTCATTAAAGTAGATTTAAAGAAATTTCAATAAAATATAATAAATCAAATATTTATTTAAAAATTAGAACTAACCCTAGTTGGAATTAGTTTTTAGAAGGGAATCCTAAAAAATGAAAGCCTTAAATTTTATTGAATGATTTAGAATTAATTAAGGGTTAATGAAACTTTGATTAATTAAATTAATTTTAAAATAGATGTCTCATCTATCTCTAATGATTTTCTTGAGTAATTTATATTAATTTATGATTGATAATTAAAGATTAAACTTAAAATAAGACTAAAAAAGTTAATAACCAATGTTTAAATAAAAAAAAAAGGAAATATTGACAAATAAATCACATTTTAAACCATCAAATGAACAAAGTAATTTCAAATATATATCATTAAACCTTTTGATCATGATTAAAATGATTAATTATATAATTAAATATAATTAAACTCACTTAATTTTAATTAAACTTGATTAAGTTAATCATCTTAGATAATCAAAGTTTATAAAAATATTCTTATTTAGAATCTAGGAGAGGCTTCTTCATTCATTAATGAGATACTTTCTTACTAGTGGAACCTACTTCAAGTGGGGCCCACTATCTTCTTCACATTTTAAAACTTTAAGTCTAACCCTAATCTCAACCAAACTAAAATCTAAAATTCAATTCAAAATCATTCAAATATTTGAATTAAAACAACTCGATGGTAAACTAAATTGAACTCTAAACTTAAAGTTTAAAAGCTTAGTGCAGCCTCACCATGTTTCTTTCTTTATACACAGTAGAGTATAAGGTCACAAACTTTAGACATGGGTTAGGACCGTGCTTTGATTGTGATGTAATGATTTTCTTATTTTGTGGTGTACTATTTTAGACTAGATGTTAGAATTATTTACTCAGAGCCTAGATGTTAAGTCATTATTTATTAGACCAACATAGTCTTTTATAATGGGTTGTACTTAATAAAGGGACAACTATAATAAAATTAAAATTAATATCATTTGCATGTATGAGGTATTTTTTAAGTCTCCAAGCATAGCCCATGATTGGTACTTTACCCTTATAGGCAAGTGCATGTGTTGAATCAAATAATATATAATAAGTAGAGTATCATTACCATGAGGATTAAAGTAAAAATAGATATTAATTTACATTAAGTTAAATACTAATCTCTTAAAATATATTTTTATTCAACAAAATGTAAGTGCTTAATTAAAGTTATTTTCTATTATTTTTTTGAGATATTAAATAGATAAATCTTTATATTTATATAGAAAATATAGGAGCTTTACTTAATTTTAAAATATAAGTACATTGGATTTATGGAATCTCTTAGATTATGCATTTATATTAAACTATATGTGGATTTATTTTAAGCTTGTAGTGTCAACCAAGAGAAAAATGCTATACTCTTTATCTCTAGACAAGTATAACAAAACCAATCCCTTTACCTAATTTTCTGCCTAGTGCCAAGTAAATTTTGATTGGATGCTTTACCCATATTTCTCGTTAAATGATTACAAATCCTAAAAATAATCATATGTTAGATGGCTATTTAGCGCTTCTAGCAGATTACTGATTATTCAATACATTTGTTTTCCTTTTTCTTAATTGTTCTTCTAGGATTTCATCAATATCTCTAGATCACACTTATTTTTACTTTTGTTTACTTCAAAAAAAGAAATGAAATAAAATAAAAAATAAAAATAAAAATAAAATTTTGGCCATAGAGTCGCATGTGCTACGTCCATAGCAACGAGGTGCTATCCTATCCTTCTAGAAGAAATGACTGCCCAGTCCAGCTATCAATGTACGATATAGCATCGCAGTGATGTAATCTTGGCGTCAAGGTACTAGTTAACCGCCTAGTATAGCTGTCAATTTATGGTACAACTACTGGCCTCACTTTTAGAGTGAGAATTAACCTTTCTCATCTTAGACTTAAGAACCTTCTAGGTACTTGAATCTTCTTAGTGATAAGACACTTCTAGTAATTAAGGAAATACTAAACTTAAGCTTAGAGGCTTAGAGAATATAACCCTAAGCCAGAAGGTTGCCTTAGGAGAAATAGGTTCTACCTATCCTATGGCCCAAACCAAAACTCATGCCTATCCACTCATCCAAGCTTAAACTCATGTAAATGAAACACAACCAACCTCAAACCTATTCAATTAATCTTAATTGAATTTGGTTTTTCAATCCAAGCCCAAGCCAAATTAACTTGAACATTTACCTAAGTCAGCCCATTTTACCCAAAAAGTTCAAATGAACCAAAACCCAATCAAGCCTAAATCAATTACAATCAAGACCACTAATCAACTCTAAATTTAACATTGAACCCCTCTCAACAGCTAATTGACACCAACTCAACCCAATCAACCTAATTGGTTCACTTGACCTAATGACACATAAATGAACAATTTCATTCAACTCCAATACAACCCAAATTGGATTAAATTAACTCACCGAGTCCCTTCCATAATGATTGTTGATCAGCTTTGATTACCCAATTGCAATCAATTAGATCAAATCAAACCAATTTGACCATTTAACCTAAGTTGACCCAATTGACCCATATGGGTCAAATTGGGCCAAGCCCCATTCCAATCCAAAATGATTGCAACCAATGCTTCTAGCTAACCATAAATTGATTATTGAACACCTTTCAATCATCAATTGATATCGATTTGACCAAACTAATTCAACTGACCTACTTAACCCAAATTGACCTAAAAGATCAAATTAAATCAAAACTCATTCTAATCCAAATCAATTCAAACCAACACCTTCAATTATTCCCAAATAATCAATCAAACATAAACCATCCGTCCATTCAAACCAATTTGGCCAATTTGACAAAATTGGTCAACTTAATCCATTTGACCTAACAGAACCCAAATGAACCAAACCCAAATCTACTTCAAATTAAATCAAAGCAATTGCACCAACTCATTCATAGTAATCATTTGAACATTTTCCAAGAGCCATTTCAATCCAATTTGACAAATTGGTAAACTTAACCCAATTGAACCCAAATTGACCCACATGGTTTAAATTGAGTCAAATCCAACCAAACTAAGTCCAAACCCAACCAAACTTGGCATGACTCATCTTTAGGTCACCATGGGCCTGCCCAAGTGGACCAAACCCATGGTGAACCTGATTTGGGTCAAACCCATTGAACCAAGCCCTCAAAATAGTACAAAATCCCTATTTGGGTGGATTCTCTAACTCCCCACCACATGGCAGCCACATTTGGCTCTTCTTGGGAAAGAGGACCACTGATCCAACCTAAATCAAAGCTGTTAGGTTCAGCCTTTGGCCATGAGAGGGTGAGTGCACTCATGGCAACCTATTGGTCCACCTAAGGATGGTATGCACCTCATATGGACAAACACTCAACCACTCACCCTCGGCCAGGTCCCTGACCTTGACCACCTACCTCGGTTGGATGATTGCCAAAGGTTAAACCAATCTCAGCCCTTGGTTCAGTTGGGGAGGAGAGTATACTCCTCCCTAAGAATTCGAACTTCACACACACTTTCCTCAGAGCATTCTACATAGTCCGAGACCATCTCCCAAGCTCCTTGTGCATTCCACCACCGATGATACCAACCTCTGAGCGAACCTGAGAGCTACGTCCATCCAAGCTTCTAAAATCTTTACCAAACCTAAATTAAATCCTCCTACACCTTCACCTCACTCCGATGAGCTGAAACGATTCAATCACTGGAAGGCATCCTTAGACCAACTCTGACAAGCTTTGCGATAGTGTTTGGTCCACAAAGCAATCAGTAAGGAGAACAAAGCTTTGTCTCTTCAAGACAAAGCTACAACTATCAACGAACTGCCGGTCTATAGCTCTAGCGAGGTAAAAATCTGGCAATCATAGTTTCTTCCTAGCTATTGGCATTTTTGAAGTGAAGTGTGATTTCATGCGATTTCCACCATAGGATCCCATTAGATTCTCTCCTTGATTGTTTTGGAGTTGATTTCACCATCTAACAAGCTTCGGTGAACTCGAATCGAGCCGTGAAAGGTGGACGATGTCCATCTTCTAGTGCTTGTGGGACAATGAATCATCAATCATCCATTTTGTGTGATTAGAACAAACGATCATGATTAATTGCCCTGGAGTTTTCGATTTAATCCTTTCAAAATTATGAGATTAATCTCAGCCATTTGATCCGAGATCAAACGGCCTGGATGAAACCGTATATGTCGCCACTGAGTCAATTGTTCCATTAGACGATTTAAATAACAGATACTGTGGTGTCACATGGAAAACATTGGCGCATCAGCGTCCGCATGGTGCTGATAGATTAAATGATTAATTAAGGATTAAAAATATAATTAAATGTCCAAAACTTTAAAAAATTATAACTAATTGTAGAAAAATTCAAAAAATACAAATAAACCCATTTTGGAATGGTTTGACAAAGGAGAATCTACAAAAAGTAAAATCCCCAATTTTTATCCAATGAACAATGCTTAATTAAGATTTGAAGCTTAGGATAATACCTTAATTAAAGCTTAATTACTTGGCTAAGTAACTCCAAATTTGATGGGATAATTCTACGGGATGTCTTTTGCCTCCCATAAGTTTCTTGGAATTATTGGCCATGTAATTTTAAGAAATTGAAATTTTAATCCTAATTATTGTCATTAATCAATTTAATATTTATTAAAATTGTTAAGTAATGAAAATTAAATAACTTATGATAATTAATCACTATAAATAGTAGGAATAGTGAGAGAAAATAATTAGGACATTTTTCCTACATACTTTTCAAGAAGCATTTCCTCGGGAGGGTTAATTAACACATGTAATAATTAGGGATTAATTAGGGAAAATTAATGATAAGATAGAAATCAAACTAAAATAACAATTGGTTCAGATAATTCAAATATAATTCATTTGTTTCTTTTTATGTGTTTAATAGCATAAAGTTATTAAAAAAATTATGGTTGACCCATTGGAAGTCATAAGAGTACTTAACTTAGATTCTTTTCTTCTTTAATCTACTTAACTTTTAAGTATTAGGTTAATTGCATTAGATCCTTTTAGGTGCATTACAAATTTTAAATTCTCATAGCATATCATTGAAGGCTCATGATTAAGTAGTTAATTAAATTAAAGAAGGTTAGGAAAGGGTAATCAAATCAATGTGCTTAATGGTTTAAACCTAACCAAGTCATAAAATTCTATTAAATTACTATCCTTAAATATATCAAATCACCAACATGGGATGTCGTAAATATTAAGTATCATTTCTCCTCTTTAGGTCTTAATGATTCAAACACCAAAATCAAATTTCATAAGAATTTTGGTTAGTCTTAAGGAATATTTATTTGAGTTGATTGTCCTTAGAACTTAATGTAATTGAATATGTTATGTGGTAATGTTTAATTATCTCTTTTCAAGAATCATAAACATGCATGCCATTTATGTCATATATTCATGTTTTCAAAAAGAGTCAAAAGAATATGGTTACATCTAAGTTGCATGTGTTGGATAAATATTATTATATAGCACGACTATTATCACTAATAAATCCTAAATTATTTTCAAAATTATAAGCTAATGATATAAATTTTAAATCACTGTTGGTTATAAATGTTCTATAAAATTTACATTTACTTTTAATTTAAATATGGTATAGGATTGTTTTACTTTCATAATTCATGTGTATATTTATATATGTTTGGAGTTAGCAGGTATATAGTCTAGACATCTTGGGAACACGAGGCTTTAAGTAGCCCCAAGGAGGTCTTAGATAATTTAACTTTCTTAGTTTAACAATGGCATGTATTTGCTTAATTTCATTCATGTGTATGCATTTGCTAGAATTTATGATAGAACTTTGCTTTACATGAATAAAGAATTTATTATTATATAATATTTACATGATTTTCATTCCCATGCTTGTGTATATATTTACATATATTTAAGTTAGCAAGTATATAGTTTGGACATCCCGAGAATACGAGGCTTTAAGCAGCACCAAGTAGGTCTTAGATAATCTCACTTCCTTGGTTTAACAATGGTACGCATTTGCTTAAATCTCTAATACATGTGTACATATGCTTAACTCAGAGATGAAGTCTTTCTTTTCTACCAAAATACATACATTAATGATCATTCAAGTATGCCAAAATGCAAATATATATATATATATATATATATATATATATATATATATATATATATATATATATATATATATATATATATATATATATATATATATATATATGCATGTATAGATATGTGTATTAACTAAAATACCATGAATAATAAAAATGAAGAAATGTGTATGTTATTGATGATGGAAAGAAGTGGTGGAATGTTATCCATATAATGATGATTCAATTTTTAATCCTAAGATACCTTTCATGTTTGGATAAGATTGTTTAAGACTAACCTAAACTTAGGTTTAATAAAATTTTTAATAAACAATTCACTAAAGAAACCAAAGTCATGATAACATTTCTTTAGAAAATAACTTAGGATAGGGATGAAGGGGGTCAAACTTCTTTCCTCTCTTTAAAATAACTAGTTGTTAAATAGACATCACAACAACAACAACAACAACAACAAGCCTTAATCCCACTAGGTGGGGTCGGCTACATGAATCCTACATCTCCATTGTGTCCTATTATGTGTCAAATTCTCATTTAATTCAAGTATACTAAGATCATTTTTTATACATCTTAACCAAGTCTTTTTAGGTCTACCTCTACCTTTCTTAACATAAGGCAAATCTAATGCATCTACTCTCCTAATCGGGTCATCGGACGGTCGACGCTTTATGTGGCCAAACCATCTAAGGTGACTCTCCCTAATCTTATCTACCACTGGAGCTACTCCAACTTTTTCCCGAACATACTCATTTTGCATTCTATCTCTAAGGGTAAAGCCACTCATCCACCTGAGCATCCTCATCTCTGTAACACTTAACTTAGTCTTATGTTTCTCTTTTATTGGCCAACATTCTGCACCATAAGTCATTGCAGGTCTTACCACCATCTTATAAAATTTTCCCTTAAGTTTAAGTGGAACTTTTCTATCACATAATAGACTAGATGCATTCCTCCACTTCAACCATCCAACTTGAATTCTACTAATAATATCTCCATCTATTTCACCATCATTTTGAACAATAGAGCCTAAATATCTGATCACTCTTATTAATGACTTGATCACCTAAAGTAACAACACTAAAACTTCTACAACTAAAATTACACTCCATATATTCAGGTTTAGATGCTTAAATGAAAACCTTTAGACTCTAAAGTTGACCTCCATAATTCAAGTTTACGGACTCTCTCTAGTCTTATCAACAAGAAGAATGCCATCAATAAAAGCATACACCAAGGTACATCTTCTTGTAAATGCCTCGTAAGAACATCCATAACTAAAGTAAAAGATAAGGGCTTAATGTTGATCCTTGATGTAATCCAATGAAATAGGAAAATATTTTGTCAATCCTTCTTGTGTTTGGACACAAAGTGACTAGTATACATATCCTTAATGACTTGAATATAACCAATATTAACTTCTTTCTATTCTAGAACTCTTCAAAGAACATCTCTTGAGACTTTATCATAAGCTTTCTCTAAATCAATAAATATCATATGTAGATCCTTCTTATTTTCTCTATGCTTCTCCATCAAACCTCTTAACAAATGTATAGCATCCATAGTAGATCTACACGGCATGAAACCAAATTGATTGTGAAACTTACTATCACATCGTAATATATGCTCAATTACTCTCTCCCATAATTTTAATGTATGGCACATTAACTTAATTCCTCTATAATTTGCACACTCTTGTGCATCACCTTTATTCTTAAATATAGGAACCAACAAACTCTTTCTCCACTCATCTGACATCTTTTTAGTCTTTAAAATAACATTAAAAGATTTGTAAGCCAAGAAATTCCTTGATCTCCTAAACATTTCCAGCTTATTGGAATATTATCCGTCCTCTTGCTTTTCCACATTTCATTTTCTTTAAAGCTTCACTAATATGATAAAATGAAATTTACTCCTCAATCGTACTTTCAGATCCTTCATTGAAAAGTTTATTAAAATACCTCATCCACCTATTTTCAATATCTTTTCTAAGAAAAGCACTTTATTATTTTCATCCTTAATACTCCTCACTTGAACTATGTCTTTACTTCTCCTATCTCTTTGGTTGGCTAACTTATACATACATCTTTCACCTTCTTTGGTATCTAATCTATTGTATAAATCACTAAAAGTTAAATTTTTTTGCATCATATATTGCTTTCTTAGAATCTCTATAGGCCATTTTATATCTTTCCCAATTCTCCAAGTTTTTACATCTAAACCAAGTTTTATAACAATGCTTCTTATTTCTTATCTTTTTTTTGCACACTCGACTCCACCAACTATTCTTATTAAAGAAGCTTTTAACTTTTGATTCGCCAAACATCTTTAACTTGTTTAATAGCACTTGATATTTTTTCCCACATAACGTTAGCTTCCTTATGAACATCTCAAACTTTTCTTGTAGCTTGCTCTTAAAATATTTTTATTTGTGTTCTTTAAGTGTCCCCATCTAATCCAATAATAATTAAGTTTATTTTTCTCTTACAACCTTTCATCTTGAAATCTAAAACTAATAGTCGATGTTACTTAAAATTTCACTTGGAATGACCTTACAATCTTTACAATCTAAACGATCTATTTTTCTTATCAAAAAATAATCAATCAGTGTTTTACTAGATCCATTTTATGAGTAATAATATGTTCATCTCTTTTCTTAAATAAAAGTATTACAATCATAAGCTAAGGCAAAATCTAATATAGTCCTACCTTCTTCATTAGTCACCCAAATCCATAACCACCATGAATACTTTTAAAATCTTCTACCACTCTACCAACATGTCCATTTAAATCTCCCCAATAAATACTTTTCTTCAAGAGGTATCTTTTGTATTAATCCTCTAATTCATTCCAAAATTTTTCTTTTGAGCTTACCTCCAAACCTACTTGAGGAGCATAGACACTTATAACATTAATAATCTTAGTATCAACAATAATCTTTAAAGCTATAATTCTATCTCCACATCTATTAATACTTATAACATTATCCTTCAAACTTTTATCTATAATCACACCTACACCAGTTACTTTTACAATACCAAAGTTTAAAACCTAAACTATCAATCTCCTTGGCCTTCTCACCAACCCATTTAGTTTCTTGAACACATAAAATATTTATCTTTCTATGAACCATAATATCTAGTAATTCCATTAATTTACGTAAGAGTACCTATATTCCAAGATCCTAACCTAATTCTAGTTTCATGGACTAACTTCTTTGCGCATCCGTCCTAATAACCTTATTTAACACCGCCGATGCGTGACACATGTATTCAAGCCATACGCATAGCTTCCGGGGATGCCCTAGCATTAACACAATGATTTAAAGGATTCATGTCATGATTATTTTGACAAATTTTTTGCTGGCTGTCGACTACCTAACGCAACCCTCCACTTTTTGCATCCGGACTTGGGACCGGCAATGGTAGTGTTAAATAGACATCATATGAAATAAAAGAAATATAAATTAAAATTAATTAATCCATTCAATGATTTAAAGTGAAACCTCCGCTAATGTTTTACTTAAATATCCTAAATTTTAGATAATTGTACTTTTAAAGCATAGTTAAGATATACCACAATAAATCTTAACACAGATAATAGAATACCAAGTCATCAATTCTATCTTTTAGTTTAGGCTGGTGTATATTATGGTGTTATGTTTTACTTTTTGATGTAATGTTTTAGATTGAATGTTAGGATTATTTGTGCGTATACTAGATGGTAGGCCGTAAGTAGCCTAATGATGTTCTATGCAGGGGATTGTGCTAAAGGGGCTGCTAAAATAATAAGTAAATATAAATGTTCTTGCTTGCAGGTTGCTTAGGCCCCTATGCATAATCCAGTTTGGGTGAGCTTGGTTACCCATATATAGGGTGCTAAGTCCAAACATGCGAAGTATAATTGCTTAGCTTGTATGCTTATTTAGCTAACATCTATTTTGCAGGTGTAGGTTGATTTTATTTTTTTCATAGACATGTAATTTTTGCAATAAAAATTAGGATTAGCTCTATGGGGTTTAGGATGAGTAGTCACTAGAAGACAAAGAGCTGGGAGGCCCCATGAAGCCTGGAGTAAAACAATCCGAAAGACAAAAGGAAAGGCAAAAGATTGTAGACCCCCATAGCATTCATTGTAATTATAATATTCTCTTGTAATCCAGGTTGTATAAGGGTAGAGCTCGGCTATCCAATTTCTTTCTTTTTGGGGTGTACGGTGATACTTGACTACATTTATCTTTTATTTTTTTTATGAAATTCATATGTTTGATTCTTGTGTTTAGATTGTGCAATAGAAATGGTATGCTTTCATAGGTTTCTTAAAGTGTGATGATTTGATGTGTGGCCTATAAGCAGTAGCTCTTTAAGCTAAAATTAATATTTCTATCCTCACTAAATAACTCATAACTAAATTTTAATACAACTCACAACCTCACCTTAAAGCCTAGGTTCCTAATGAAGATAAATAAAAGATTTAGCAACCCCTTAGCTGGATGTTGTTTATTATCACACCATGCATATAATCTTGTGCTACTCTTGAATAGGGAGGGTCTCCGATCTTGCATAATAAGGGACATGCTTGACTTTTGAGGGTGATCCCTTGTAATAGAGAACACCTCCTCCCGTTGATTTAGCCCACAACTTTATTTCATCATACATATAGGCATAATTATCCCAAGCCTTAGTACAAAGTGAATGCGTCAAAATGGTGTAAAAGATTATATATTTTTGCATTAGTCTAAGTCATATTTTTACACCAATCATGATATAATCTCTTAGGGAGTGAGTTTAAGACTCTAACTTTCTTTTTAATTAAATAATATCCTAACTATCTTGCATCTACATAAAACTGGGCTACATGATTTTAAAGCATAAGAAGTGTTAGCATGAGTCTATCCTTTTTTGTGGAGGTAAATCATGTTGTCCCATTTTTCTGATTAGACTCAAGTTGAGCTTTTAGCTTGTGCTAAAGCATCTTAGATTTAGGTTCTGAGGGTACTTATTTCCTTCAGGCTATTAGTATAAGTCCTCATCTCTTAGGGATTTTCACAATCTTGTGTTCCTGGATTATAAGCCCTAACATTCTAATAAAGATTCTAACTTAAATAAAAAGAAATTCTCTCTTTCAAATGTGTAAAGCCTCACTATAGGGTAGATTGGAGCACTCACTAGGCTTCCTAGTATTATGGGTGCTCCCTACTTATCCTCATTTGGAGTCCGTAAATAAGTCTTTCCGTTTGAACTCTCCCCATTGATTTCCAAAATGCCTAATCCCTTGATAGTTCAGCTTTGAGATATTTGGAAATATTTATTGACTACTTTAATCAAGAGTATTTTTAGAAAATTCTCATTTTCTAAGATGTAATTAACTATAGAAGCTCTCTTCCATAGTGAACTAAAGAACATGGCATAAATAAATCTTGCTCTAATTCTCCATATAAAGTAGGGGAAATATCTCTGGTATATACGTAGACCCATCTACCTTAGGAGTCCTTATTAGGTATTTAAGTCCATTGAATGGTGATATTTCAATCTTCTGAGATGGTACATCATACCTCAATGCTGCACCCAATCACTTCAATATGTACCCTCTAAGATTTGTGTGGTGTCCCTACAACTCCAAATTAAAACACCATAGTTTTTTATGTCAACGCCATTAGGAATTGTTCCTCTCTCCATCTTTAGTAGTCAATCATTATCTTCAAACATCGATAGTGGACTTATGTTTCATTTATGTGAGTCCAAGACTATCATTTTTTTCCCTTGGGCACCTTGCCTATTTCATCCTTATGCAAGCGTGGTCAACATCCATTAAGTTTTAGAGCCTCACTCCAGTAGGTCTTAAAACCCTTATTGGACCTCTAATAGGTGAGAAAGATTAATCAAAGAAATCACATGAAATAAATTAAATAAAATCAAGAACCTCTTACAACAAGCATGATAAAGTAAGGTTCATCCAACATCCTCAAAATTCTTTTGAACTCACTTTCATGAAGTTCAAGATAAATAAAGCATTCTCCTCAGAACTACAAATCTCTCTAATATAGAGATGAACCCCATTTAACATAATTAAAATTTTCTAATGAGAGTTTCAATTCAAAGTTAAGTCAAAAGAACAACAACCAAAGCAATGCCTAATTTTATGTCCTTCTTTTCAAGCAGCAAGGAGGAAAGCCCCATTTTTATTTCTTTCAAGCAGTCAATCACCATGTCTTCTAGGAAGGTCATCTTTTTCCTTCACATCGAGTGCGGATTTGGCCATGGATCAGGCCATACTCACCTCATCCCCAATCATCATGTTTGGCCTTGGGTTTGAGCACTTCAAATTCACTTGTGAGGTCCTACCCTCAACACAGTGAGTAGGGAGGAGGTGGCCGAGAAGAAACCACTTCCTTAGCTTGATCTCTAGTTAGACACTAAGTTCCCTTCCTTAAAACAGAAATCCTTATAGGTTCCCACACCATGAGTACCACTTGTGCCTACCATAATTTCTATTAGGACTAGTACTACCTCTATCGTAGCCCCAACTATTAAGGTGAAGTCAATTATAGCATATGAGATTATTTCCCCTACCTTCAAGGTTGGTACTAGCTCCTGCCATGCACCTTTAACCAAGACTTAATGCCATAACAAGAATATGAAGATCAAGAAGTATTACGAGCACATGGACAAGGAGGTTGAGGAAGCCTCCCGTGTAGCTAAAGAGGGTCCATCTGTGAGACCTCTCCCTTCTTGGTGATATTAGGTTTCACCCACTCTCAGCTGTAGAGGGAGAGGATAATGTTAGGAGGATAGTAGCATCATCCCTACTACCCACAGAGTATGAGACACCAGATAGGGAGAGGAGGAAGCCCTATGCTGGTCTGAGGTCCATGCTTAGGAGAGTAAGGAGAGTCCATGGATGTTCTGAGTCTACCACTATCCATGAATTGAGAAAAGTGATCCCTAAGAGTGTAAGGGATCAGATTTATAGAGAGAAGGCCATGAAAGCCAAGATTGTTGCCTAAGCAAGAAAGAGAGATAAGAGGAGGTTTGTCAGACAGTTGATGACCTCAGCATTGATTGACCATCCCGATTGGCAAGCTGATAGAGCCAATCATTCAGATAAGATAGTTCTCACCAGTTTTAGCCACAGGAGGAGACCTTTGGCAGAGAAGCAGCTACTGTCACCACTATCACAGCGCTCCACTTATCGACCACCATCACCTGTTCATGTCCCATCATCTAAGGTGCCCACTACCATAAATCAACATTTATAGGAAAGAAATCCCCCTTGGTGATGCGATTACATCTTGAGGATTACACTCCATCTACTCCATCAGTTGAAGTGAGGCTGAGTTCTCTTGCTCAACTCTCCACCTCAATGGTAGAGAAGAAGGAGTGGCGGCCCAAGAGAATCGTAATTGCTCCACCACCTCAAATAGAAGAGAAGGAAGAATAAAAATACCATGTTGGCTTCCATGACCATCGAGCCGATCAGAGATATCACTTCCCCTATTCAGATCATACAATGCATCACCTCTTCAAGACATAGTCCAGTAGCGAGCCACCACCCAACATATGTGTTGACCTCACTTTTGGAGTGAGGGTTCAAACTTCCCATCTTAGATCTAGGAGTCTTTTAGACACTAGATTCTCCTTAGTCATGGGGCTCTTCTAGTGACTAAGTGATCACTTAACCTAAACCTAGGGACTTAGGAGGATTCGCCATAGGATTAGGTTTTGAATTAGGACTAAGGAAACCTACCTACCCTATGGCCTAACCCATGTCTTATGCCAAACCTTAAGTCCAAAACCAACTTCAAATCAGTGCAAACCAAACCTTAAATCAAACCAATACCAATTGAATCCAATATCATATCCAAATTTGAAGCCAAAATCAAACCCATCTTAACCCTATGATTCAATCCTATGGATTTGACCCCAAACCTCCTTCAATCAAACCAAACTCAATTCATTTTTCTCAAACCATTCAAATTATCATCTCAAACTCTACCACAATCTATAATCAAGCCAATTAACCAAAATTAAGTCAATTAACCCAAGTTAGCCTATTTGAGCCTACAATATCCAAATGAGCCAAAGTCCAATTAAACCCATATCAATTGCAACCAAAGTCATCAATCAATCCTAAATCAATTATCAAACTCAATCCAACCCAAAATCAACTCAATTGACCCATTAGGCTCACTTAACTTAAAGTGACATAAAGGACTCAATTGGACCAAATTCTAATCGAACCCAAATTGTATTGAACCAACCTATCTAAAACCTTCTACAATGATTATTGATCACCCTTAATTGATCAATTACAATCAATTGGGCCAAGCCAAGTCAATTTGGTCATGTGATCAAGTTGACCTAATTAACCTACATGAGCCAAATGAATCAAATCTCACCCCAATGTAAATCAATTAAAATTAGTGATCCACATCAATCATGAATTAACCCTTCAATATGACTTGACCCCCAATTGAGCCAAACCAAACCTGATTGGTCTTTTGACCTAAGTTGACCCAATTTGAACTAAAGAGATAAATTAGACCAAATCAATTTCTAATCCAAATTGATTATAACCAATGACTCAAATCCATTACAAATAGATTATTGAACATGACCAAAGCCTCCATTGAACCCAATTGACCCATTTAGTCAAAATTGACCTAAAGGATCAAATTGATCTAAATCATTCCTAAATCCAAATTGATTAAAATGAAAGCCTACAATCATCTTCAAATGATCAATTGAACCTAAGCCAACATCTAACCCAAGCCAATTTCATCAATTTGACCAATTTTGTCAACTAGCCCATTTGACCCATATGAACCCATATGAGTCAAATTAAAATCTAACGCAAACCAAATCAAACTAATTGAACCAATGCATCCCAAATCATCATTTGAACTTATCTTAACCCTTGGTTTGACCCAATTTGACCAATTGGTCAACCAAACACAACCTAGCCCAATTTGACCTACATGAGTCAAATTGAGCCAAACCTAACCAAACCAAGCCCAAACTCATTCAAATTTGGCATGACCCATCCTTAGGTTAGCCTAAATCTGACCCAATCTAAGTCTAACTTGATTTGACCCATTACTTATTAGTTAAAGCCTTCTTAATGGAACAAAACCCACATTTGGATGGTCAAACCCACTCTCTTACCTTTGGCAACCACCCTAAACTCCAAACAGACAAGAGGACCATCGGCTCACCTAACCCAAAGCTGGTTGGGTCAGCCATAAGCCAAGTGGAGGTGAGCTAACCCATGTCCTCCCGTTGGCACACATAGGAAACCAAGTATAGCCACCTTAGCCTTTGACATTCATTCTCTCTCATTCGCCCACTCAAACTGAGCCACCTTACTATTTCCCTTCCACCCAAGGTCGCCTATGCCAACCGGCCACCTGCAAATTGCAAAGAGTATCCTAGCCATTGGTTTGAATGGGTAGGAGAGAATACTCCCCCCAATCAGTCTCATTCCACACAACATACATTCAAAGAGCTTGGGTGAGTGAAAATGAGTCTCTTAGAGCTTTCCCCAAGATCCCAAAGCCTCCCCATCGCCAAAAATTCTAAGGCCAAAACATGACAGAGCCAAACATCGTCCAACCTCCTCCAAACTCCATCATTTTCAAATTAACCTTACCCACACCTTCATCGAGTTCCTACAAGGAGAAATGAATCAATTCCTAATCGATTCGAGCACCGGAGGCCACTCCAAGCCTAACTCTGATGAGTTTTTCAGGTGACGCTTGGTCCACAGAGCCACCGATGAGGTGGCATGGTAAGTGCTTCTCATCAGGGCTTTGTCACTTTAAGATGAAGCTATCTCGGTTAGTTAACTGTCAGTCCTGAGCTCTAGTGATGTAAATTCTGGCAAACCATCAATTTTCTAATTTTTTCTAGGCCTTTGTGAAGAAAAGTTTGATTATGTGTGAATCCCATCATAGGATCCCTTTAGATCTCCTCAGTGAACATTTTATGATCAATTTTGAGCCTCCATGAGTTCCAACAAGCTCATATTAAGTGGCGGAGGGCGGATGGTGCCCTGTCTTCAATCCGTCAGGGGACGAAGGATCATCCACCATCCATTTCACATGATTGGAATAGATGACCATGATTTAATCTACCAGTTTCACTTGATTTAATCCTATAGGAACCACATGATTAATCCCCACCATCGATCTTAGATTGGATGACTGGGCTGAAAGCGCATCCGCCGTCGTCACATTAGCACTGTGTAGGATGATTTAAGTGGCCAATCCCATGATGCCATATGGAAAGAACTGCCACATTAGCCGTCTGCATGGGACCGATGGAATTAGGGATTAATTATGCTTAAAAATGTGTTTTAAATGACTCTAACTTCCTAAAATAATAACTAATTATAGAAAAATCCAAAAAATATAAATAAATATATTTTGAAAGTGTTAAATAGAGGAGAATTTAATAAAAATAATTTCATTTGATTTTGAGCAATGATTAAGGCATCATTAGGGTTTGAATGTTTTTTGAATTAGATTAATTAAGCCTTAATTACTTAGTAAATTAATCACAAACTTTGTATGTTGATCTAATAGGATGACCTCTGCCTTTCTTGATTTTCTTAGGATTTATTAGCAAAGTAATTAGGGAAATTTGAAATTCAAACCTTAATTACTCTCTTAATTAATTTAATGATTAGTTAACATTATAAATAGTAAAAATTAATTAATTTAACTTCATTAATTATTAATTAACTGTGGGATGATGTGTGTGAGTGATTAGGATCTCTTTCCTAATTACTTTTCTAAATCTATCTCATTAAAGGGAGTTAATTAATATATGGCTTAACTAAGGATTTAATTATTTAATTAATGGTCAATTCAAATCAAACTAAAATATTAATCACTTCAGATAATTAACAATTAAATTAAAGGTTCCTCTTTATGTCTTCAATAACATAAAGACCCTTAAGGAAATTATGATTAGCTCATAAGTGTGGAAAAATTATAAAAGTACTTAATTAAATTCTTTAATCTAATTAATCTCTAATCATGAGCCAATTGCATTAGGTCCTCTAAGAGCATTGCAAATTTATTTTCCTCATGTTCAAATCATTCATGGCTCATGATTAAATGATTAATTAAAATAAAAAAGCATAAGAAAGGGTAATCAAGTGGATTATTTAATGATTCAACTTAACTAAATCATAAAGGCCAACTAATTATCTTTCCATAAACAAAGAAAGATTACGAACATGAGAATGGAGTTAAAATAACAAATGATTTCTCTTCTTTAATTTCAATTCAAATCTAAAAATTAAATTAATAAGAAGCTTTGATTTTTTTAAATAACTTTATTTGATGTGATTGTCCTTAGGAATTAGTGTAGTTGAATGAATCATATGGTTATGTTTAGCTATTCCATTTCAATCACTTTTAAATGTCGTATGCCATGTGATCTCATGCATTCATGTTTTCAAATTCAAATGAATCAAATGGAATTTACTTTTGTAAGTTTGCATGTGTTGGCTTAATTTTATCACATTTGTGGTTATTATCACTAATAAATCCAAATTTATTTTTCAAAAGCTATAAGTTGATAACAATATTTGGAGTGATATTAGTTATGAATACATATAGGATTTGCATGTGTTTATAGCTTAAACATGTGAATGTGAGGCTTTCTTTCCTATGTTCATATATAGATTTACATGTGTTTTAATGATAATAAGTATATGGTATCGACATCCAGGGAATACGAGGCTTTAAGTAGCCTCAAAAGGTCATTTAATTACCTCACTTCCCTGGTTAATAAAGGCACGTATGTATTTAATTTCATTCATATGTATATTCATATTAGAATGTGGATAGAGCTTTAACTCACATGTATAAATAATTCAATCAAAAGAAATATAATCTTTTGCATGATTTTCATTCTCCCAATTGTGTTTATTCATATGTATTCAAGATAGCAAGTATATAGTCTGGAAATCCCGAGAACATGAGGCTTCAAGTAGCCTCATGGAGGTCATTTGATTATCTCACTTTTTTGGTTTAAACAATGGCACATACTTGCTTACATCTTTTATATATGTGTATGTGTACTTGATTTGAGAATGAAAATTCTCCTTTCTATTAAAATGCATGCATCCATAACCATTTAAATATATCAAAATGTATAACATGTAAAGGTAGTGCTCTCTTTCCTATGTTCATATATAGATTTACATGTATTTGAATGATAATAATTTTGTAGTCAGGACATCCCAGGAATATGAGGCTTTAAGTAGCCACAATGAGGTCATTTGATTGTCTCACTTCCCTGATTAATAATGGCATGTACTTATTTAATTTTATTCCTATGTATATTTGTATTAGAATTTGGATAGAGCTTTAATTTACATGTATAAACAATTCAATCAAGTAAAAATACAATTTCTAAATGTTTGCATCCATGATCATTTAAGTGTGCCAAAAATATGTTGTATGTATAGATACACTAAGTACTAAATCATATGCATGTTGTGGGTGATGAAAATGAATGGTTTAAATGTTCTATGTGATAGTAATTCAACTACATTAATCTTAAGATGCCTTTCACATTGAATAGAATTCTTTAAGGTTAACCTAAACTTAGGATTAATAAAATATTTAATCAATCATTCACTAAAAGAAATTAAATCATGAAAACATACCATTAGAAAACAACTTAAGGTAGGGATGAAGGAGGTTAAGCCTCTTTCTTCTCTTTACAATATTTAGATCCCCTCTGTGAACATTTTTGGATCGATCCCGGGCGTCCACGAGCTCTGATCGAGCAGAGGAAGGCGGATGACATCTGTCTTCCATCGCTCAAAGGATGAAGGATTATCCACTGTCTGTTCCGCATGATTGGAATGGACGACTGTGATTAATCTGCTAGTTTTAATAGATTTTAATCTTATAAGAATTGTGGGATTAGTCCCCATCATCAGATCTTAGATCGGACAACGAGGATGAAAGTGTGTTTGTCACCACCATGTTTGTGCCACATCAGACCATTTAAGTAGCCAGTCCTATGGCACCATGTGGAAAGCTTTGCTACATCAGCTGCTCACATGGCGATGTGGGGATTAGAGATTAATTAGGCTTTAAAATGTATTTAAATGGCTAAAATATCCTAAATTCATAACTAATTATAAAAAAATCTAAAAAATACATATAAATACTCTTTAGAAAGGTAAAATAGAAAAGAATTTAATAAAAATGATTTCATTTAATTTTGAATAGTGATTAGGGCTTAATTAAGGTTTAAATTTTTTACTAATTAACTTAATTAAGACCTTGTTACTTGGGAAATTAATTCTAAATTTGGCATGATGATTTAAGGGGATGACCTCTGCATCCCATGATTTTTTTAGGATTTATTGGATAGGTAATTAGGAAAATTTGACATTCAAACTCTAATTGCTCTCTTAATTAATTTAATGATTAATTAAGGTTCTAAATAATGAAAATTAATTAATTCAACTTCATTAAACACTAATCAACAGTGAGATGATGAGGTAGAGTGATAAGGTCTTCTTTCTTAATTGCTTTTCTAAATTCATTTCATTTAAGAAAATTAATTAATGTGAGGTTTAATTAGAGATAAATTAATCAATTAATCATTAATTCAAATCAAACCAAAATGTTAATCACTTTAGATAACTAACAATGAAATTAAGGGTTCCTCTTTATGTGTTTAATAATATGAAGAAGCTTAAGAAAATTATGATTAACCCATAAGTGTGGGAAAATCATAAAAGTACTTAATTAGATTCTTTAGCTTAATTAATCTCTAATCATGAGTCAATTGCATTAAGTTCTTTAGGAGAATTGTAATTTTATTTTCCCTCATGTTCAAGTCATTTATGGCTCATGATTAAATTATTAATCAAATTAAAGAAGCATAGGAAAGGGTAATTAAATGGATTGCTTAATTAAATCATAAAAGTCAACTAATTATCTTTCCTTAAACAAATTAAGATTACCAACGTGGGAATTAGATTAAAACAATAAATGATTCCTCTTCTTTAAATAAATCAAAATCCAAAAATTAAATTAATAAGAAACTTTGGTTTTCTTTAAATAAATTTATTTAATGTGATTGTCCTTAAGAATTAGTGTAGTTGAATGAGTCATATGGTTATGTTTGGCTATTCCTTTTTAATCACTTTTAAATGTCATATGTCATGTGATCTCATGCATTCATGTTTTCAAATTCAACTAAGTCAAATGGAATTTACTTATGTAAGCTTGCATGTGTTGGCTTAATTTTATCATATGTGTGGCTATTATAACTAATAAATCTAAATTTATTTTTCAAAAGCTATAAGTTGATAACAATATTTGGAGTGATATTAACTATGAATATATATAGAATTTTCATGTGTTTATAGCTAAAGCATTTGAATGTGAAGCCTTATTTCCTATTTTTATGTAGAAATTTACATAGGTTTGAATGATAACAAGTATGTAGATTGGACATCCCGAGAATAGGAGACTTATGTATGTATGTAGATAGGACATCCCAAGGAGGTCATTTGATTATCTTACTTCCCTTGTTAACAAAGGCACATACTTATTTAATTTCATTCCTATGTGTATTTGTATTAGAATTTAGATAGAGCTTTAAATTAATCAAACAAAATTACGATCTCCAAATGTATGTATCCATAATCATTTAAATGTGCCAAAATATGTTGTATGTATAGGTATACTAAGTGTTAAATCATATGCATGTTATGGGTGATGTAAAAGAATGGTTCAACATATGCCATGTGATAGTAATTCAACCACATTAATCTTAAGATGCCTTCCATGTTGAATAGGACTATTTAAGGTTAACCTAAACTTAAGACTAATAAAACATTTGATAAATCATTCATTAAAAAAACCTAAATCATAAAGATGTGCTTTTAGAAATAATTTTAAGTAGGGATCAAAGAGGTTAAGCTTATTTCTTCTCTTTATAACACTTAGTTGTTAAGTGTAAATCAAATTAAACAAAATAAAATATAAATTAAAACTTACAAGTCTCTGAATAACTAGAAATGAAACCATCCATTATATTAACTTAAATGATTTCAAACCTTAGAAAATCATAATTCAGAAGCCCAGTTAAGACATACCACACAAAGCCTTAGCACACATATTAGAACTAAGCCACCACTTCTAATCTTAGGTTAGGATGGTGTATGTGTGATGTTATGTTTTATTTTGTGATGTAATATTTTAGACTGGATGTTAGGGTGTATGACTCGTAGACTGGATGCTAAGTTGTTATTAGCTTAAGCTTATTTTTTGCGAGGGATTGTGCTTAAGGGGCTGATCAAAAAATAAATTTATATGTTCTCTTTGCAGGTTGCTTATACCTCTAAGCATAATCCACATTAAGACAGGTGGGCTTGGTTACCCATATGCAGGGTGCTAAGTCCAAATTATGAAATGTAATTGCTTGTGATTGTAAGTTTGTTTAGCTAACCTCTATTTTATAGGTGTAATTAGATTTACTTTCTATAAAATGTAATTTTGTAATAGGAATTTAGATTAGTGCTATGGGGATTAAGATGAGTAGTGGCTAGAAGGCTTAGTCTTGGGGTGCCCTATGATTCCTTGGAGTGAGTCAAATCAAAAGAAGAAAGAAAAAAGGAACAAGTGAAGAATGAGCCCCCCCAATAGCATGTATTCAATTTCAATTGTAATTATTCTTTTATGATTCCGAGTTGTATAAGGATAGAGCTCAGCTACCCATCTTTTCTCTATTTTTTGGGGTGTGAGGCGGTACCCGGCTGAATAGGCCTTTTATTCTTTTACGATAGTTTATAAAATGATTATTATTATGTTTAGATTATGCAATAAGATTGCATTTTTTTCATAGTTTCTTATGATTGATGTTTGAATGTGTGGCCTAGATGTATTAGGCTCTTAGGATAAAATAATTTTTTTTACTCAATTAACAACTCATAATTAAAATTTAAAATAACTCATAACCTCATCATAAAGCTTAGGTTATAATCAAGATAATTAAAAGATTTAGCAACCCCTTATTTGTATTTTGTATGTCTCACATCATGCATATCATATTATTTCGCTCTTGAATAGGGGGTGGTGGGGGGTGGGGGGGAATTCTCCACTCTTGCACGATAGGGGAATGCTTGACCTGTGAGGGCATTCCTTGTAGTGGAGAACACCATCTCCTACTGATTTAGCCAATAATCTAATTTCATCATGCATTTAGGCATAATTATCTTAAACCTTTGTCCAAAATATTGTGTCAAAATTCTATAAAAATTATAAAATTTTGCATTTTTAGACTAAGTCATATGCTAATTCCAGTCATGATCTAGTCTCTTAAGGAGTGAATTTAAGACTCTAGTCTCTTTCCAAATTAAATAATAGCTTAAACCATCTTACAATTTTATAAGACGGGCCTACTTGGTATTGAATCAGAGGAGGTGTTAACTGGTGGCCACTTTAGGTAGCTATAAGTCTAGAAGAGTCAGATAGATATATGTTCATTTATGGAATATGCCCTTATATTCTATCTTGCTTAGATTTAGGTCATGCTTTAACTTGTGTTAAAGCTCCATAGATTTAGGATCCGAGGTTGCTTATTTCCTTCGGGCTGCGAGTATAAATAATCACCACTTAGGCAATTTCACAATCTTGTTTTGATGGATTATAATCTCTAATAATATAATAAATTTTCAACTCAAATAAAATAAATACCCTCACTTTCAAATACATAAAGCCTCACCATAGGGTAGATTGGAGTGCTCACTAGGCTTCCTAGTGAGCATCTCCTATTTATCATCCTTTGGATTCCAAAAACATGCCTTTCCAAATGAATAATCCCACTTGATTTTGAAAAATAACCAATCCTTTGATAATCTTAACCTTGAAATCTTTGGAGATAATAATTGACTACTTTAATCGAGAGTTTCATTAATAAATTTTATTTCATAGGATGTAATTAACTATGAAGGCTTTTTTCCAAGGGAACTAAAGAACTCGACATAAAATAAACCATACTTTACCTTTCCATATAAAGTAGGGGAACGATCTCTGGTATATTCAAAGACCCTTCATGCCATAGGAGTCCTTATTAAGTGATTACATCCATTGTAGGGTGATGTTTTTATCTTTTGAGATAATACATCATACCTTAATGTCGTACCCATTCATCTCAATAAGTACCCCGTACGATCTGCAAGGTGTCCACCTGATGCATCCGAAAATAAACACCACAGATTTTTCTGGCGATTCTGCAGGGGAAGATTTTTTTCTCCATCTTTAGTAGTCAATTATTAACTCCAAGCATCGATAGTGGACTTATACTTCATATAAGCCCAAAACTATCTTCCTTTCCATTAGAACTTTGCTTATTTTATCTTTAAGCAAAGGTGTCCAACATCCTTTAGGTTTTAGGATCTCACTCGAAGTGGGTCTTAAAACACCTATTGGGTCCCCCAATAAGTAAAAATAAATTAATCAAAGAAAGAAAAATAGCCAAACATAAACCAAACAAAATTAAGAACCTCTTACCACTAGGTTGGTAAAGCAAGGTTTATCGAATATTTAACAAAATTTTAATATAACCCAAAACAAAATAAAGAAAAATCTTTTACAAAATTTTCAAAAATCTTTTCGGAATAAAATTTAACCAACTCTATTAAAATAATCAAATTTTTTAAATAAGGGTCCTCATTTAAAATCAAAATTCATCAAATCAATGACAACAAGAAAGACAAAAATCCCTTCTTTAAAAATTTCAAAATAATTTTTAAACAAAATTAACAAATTCCATTTAACATAACCAAATTTGTTAAATGATAATTCCCTTTTAAATAAAAACCAACAAGATCAACAATAATCAAAGCAAAAACAATTTTCTTAAAATATTCAAAATTTCTCAAAAACATTTGAACCCCATTTAACATAACCAAATTTGTTGAATGTGGGTTCCAACATAAAATCAAACATCAATAACAAATCCAAATCAAAATTCCCTCTTAAAAAAATTGCAAAAACTCCTTTTTAGACCACTCGAAGGTAAAATTCAAACAAACTCAAACTCAAATTGAAACTTAAACTAAAGAGGCCTAGCAAAATATTGCTATACAAGCCTATCTACTTAACACACTAGATCATTAGGTCTGGGACCCTAGACTTAGGTTAGGTCATTCTGTGATTCTTTTATGATTCCTTGTGATGTGTTTCGATGTGTTGTGCTTCACATGTCATTGTAGTGTACTATTTTAGACTGCATGTCTATGATTGTTTGTTCGTTAGACTAGATGGTAGGATGTTATTCTGAGATCTAACATTGTCTTCTACAGGGGGCTATGCTAGAAAGGATTGCTATCATAAATAAAATTAAAAAAGTTGTTTCTTGCACATATGGTTAAATCCTTAAGCATAGCCCATAAGATAGGTGGGCTTAGCAAGCAGCTAATGCTAAGCCTGTATGTTTATGAAATATAGCTACTGTGTGCTATTCTTATTTTGCTAATATTTATTTTGCAGGACTTAGAAATTTAATTTGAAATCAAAATACAAATTTGAGCCTAGAATTAGGTTAGGATCTATGGGGTCTAAGATTAACTAGAGTCGAACCTACCAGAAGATAGGTGTAGTGGTCCCTTATGGAGACCAAAGGATATCCTTGAAGAAGGAGATGATCCTGAAAAAAAGACCCATAGATCTAGACTTGTACTTCTAGGCCGGTTGTATAAGGCGAGGTCAATTTTCCTTTTCTTTTTTAGTGCTGATGCAGCCTTTCATGAACATCCTTAAAATTTGTTTTAAAGTTTAGATGTGTTTGGAGATCTATATGGTATTCAAGTTAGGGATTCACCCCTAGAATTTGAAGAGGAATCTAATTCCATAATTGGCAAGCTGAAAGAAACAAATTAAAAAAAATAAGAAAAATTGATCTACATCTGATATCAATGATCTAACTCTTTAATGAGTCAGCTATTGATGACATGATCAAGCTATCTTTTGAGTTTAAACACTACTTTATTTGGAAATAAATTGAAGTGATCTCCAAATATAACAGACTATAAACTTAAGCTTACTGCCATTTCAATAAACTAAGTCCCTAGATGAATGTGGTCAAACTGCAAAAGAAAAGCAAGATTTTGCTAAATTAAAAGTTAGAATATGATAGCTTTACATGAGAAGAAAACATTCTTCTTTGGTTAGCTAACATTATTAATAAAAAAATGAATGATAAAAGGAAAAGAAAAATAAAAGAAAAATAAAAAAGGAAAAAGAAAAGAAAAAGATCAAATCCATGCGACCCACATCTTTGGACTAGGATAAAATCTTTACCTTAATAATGGGTTCATATTACCCATACTTCATTTCAAAATCAAAAAGGCATTCATGCATAAGATTATCCTCCTTAAAGATAACTTATCTAAAAATTGTCAAATCAAAATAATTCTAGAAAATAAAACTGAAAGCTTATGATATGACATTTAGAATACTTACAAAAATGTTCTGTTACATAATCACATCATGCAGCCTCAAAATATTGGGACAATTTATCAAAAGATCATGATCAAGATTCCTTATAACCTCACTTTTAAATAAGTGCAGAGTTATATTGAAAATCAAGCAAAAAAAGAATGAATAAATGAAAAAAAAAAGAAAAGAAAAGAAACCTCAATGTGATTTGAAAAATAATAATATTACTACATATAGAGTCTTGAAATATAATTTTGAGGTAATTTCAAAAACCTTGCAGTAAAATTTAGAACGATTAAAAAATACAAAAATAAGGAATTAGTCAAAGCTATTTATGATATATTAGAACCTAGTCTATAGAGTGAATTAAATTGATTAAGGAAGTCCTTTAATCTTGTAGGGTTGAAGACTTACTCTCAAACTATAAGATATTTCTCATGAATTACCTCATAGAATTTAAGAATTTCTTATTTGGATGATCAAATGCATTACTAAGGAATAAACATGTTATCTTAGAAGATAAATATGTTTTCATATAATGGATTTGATCATTTAATAAAAGACTGCTAAGGCTAATGGGTATTTCATGTACTAGAGATTTTTCTCTTGAATTATATGGAAGGTAGAACAGGGTTTAATTTAAACAGGATTCATGATTACGTCTGGAGGCAAACTCCTATAGTTAATTACATCTCTTCCTAAGAATACTCTAGCTTAAAGAAATAAGTTATTATTTTTATAGATTTCTACGGTGATTTTCAACATATTGATTTTTGAAATTTTCAATTGGGATTAATTCAAATTGGAGAGAGATATTTTGGAGGCCAAACGAGATGAAGTAGGAAATGCCTATTGATACTAGGATGCCTACTAGACATTTCAACAATCCTATAATTGGGCTTTAAAATTTAGAATTTAATTTAGATTTTGAGTTGACATTTTTTTAGAAGTCTAGGACTTATATTTTAGCAGCATTAACATTACAGAAATGCCTAGGGTTGAAGACTTATTCCCGAAAAGGATGGTTTAGAACCTAGTCTACAGGTGCTTTTAACACGTCAGATGCTCAACCTTGTTCTATTTTTTGGAATTATTGATCATTCCTCTTAGTTGAGAGAATTAGCCTATCTCTGACTCTTCTAGACTTACAACCCGCCTAGAGAGGGATGATAGCTAACAACACCTAAGCACATTTTAAATTCATGATGCTAAGTCTTATGAATGCAAGATGGATGAGTTGTTGCATTTTTAAGAGAAGAATCCATGAACCTAGACTCACTCCTTAATCCCTAAAATCATGTAGGGTATGAAATGCTTTTAACTAATGCACATTTTTCAAATTTTTATAAATTTTGACTCAACAATCATTTTATTCCATGGGTATGCATTTTTATGCCTAATTCCATGCAATTAGAAATGATTATGGGCCAAATTAATATTAGAAGGAAGGCTTCCCCAAGAAGGTGGTCATCCTCATAGGTCAGATGCCCCTTGTGTGCAATGGGAGAAGTTGCCCAATTCAAATATTGGAGCAGTATGATTTCAAGGTTTTAAAATCTGATTGTTTCCAATTGGTTTTTTGTTTTGTCTAAGGCTTTAGTTTATGTGAGGTTTCAAGTTTTCTTTAGTTTTTATTTTAGTTGTTTGGATTTAAGTTGGGTACAAATATTAGTTTTTCCTATGAGCCTAATCGTCCAGGCATTCATTCACAGTAAAGCACAACACAGAAAGAAACCTTGAAAAGTAGGTTGATTTTATTGCACATCCAAAATAAATTAGTCCAACTTAAATTTATAAAAATAGGCCAATGCGGCCAGGTATCGCTGTACACCCCAGAAGAAAAGGCAAATGGGTAGGCGAGCTCTGCCCTTATACCGCTCAAACTAGAACTACAAGTCTAGATCTATGGGTCTTATTTCCAGGATAGTCTCCTTCATTAAAGACATCCATTGGGCTTTAGAAGGGACCACTACACCTATCTTCTAGTAGGTTCAGCTCCTATTAATCTTAGACCACATAGATCCTAACCTAATTCTAAGCTTAAATTTATATTTTGATTTCAAAATTAATTCTTAAGCCCTGCAAAACAAATGTTAAGAAATACAAACAACACAACAGTTATATTTCACAAACATACGGGCTTAGCATTAGTTGTTTGACAAGCTCACTTATCCTATGGGCTATGCTTAAGGATTTAAGCATACCTACAAAAATAGCATTTTTAATTTTATTTATGATAGCAATCCTTTCTAGCATAGCCCCTTGTAGAAGATAATGTTAGATCTATAAAGCATGCCCTATCATCTAGTCTAATGGGCAAACAATCCTAGGCATGCAGTCTAAAATAGTACACCACAAAGACATGTGAAGCATGTTATATCAAAACACATCACAAAGAATCATAAAGAATCACAAAATGGCCTAACCTAAGTCTAGGGTCCGTGATCTAATGATCTAGTGTTTGAAGTAGATAGGCTTATGTAGCAATACTTTGCTATGCCTCTTTAGTTTAACTTTCAAGTTGGAATTTGAGTTTGTTTGAATTTACCTTTGGGTAGTTTCAATTCAAATGATTTAGTGATTTATTTTTTTATTTTTATTCTCACTTTATTTGGTTAAATAATGTTTAGATTTTCAAGAATGAAGAATAAAATAGATTCCATTTTTGGATGGAAATTGACTTATTCTGCATCCTAATTCCTCATAGAATGAAATCCTCATCTTAAGATGAAGATTTATTTTAAAGGTCTAACTAAGATTCTTAAGTATCTTAATTAATCCTTTTGATTTCATTTAGTTTGTTTGAATTTGGATTTGATGTTTTCTTCCCTTTTCATTTGATTCTTCTTTAGTTTTGAATTTGGTTTGATTTAATTATTTCATTTCATTTGATTTAATATGATTTATTTGATTTGATTTATTTTATTTCACTAATTTGGTGTTTTAACTTTAGTTTGCTTTTGGTTTATTTTAGCCTAAGGCATTTAGGTTAAGATTTGGATTGAGTTGTGTTGGTTTCAGTTGATTTGATTCATTTCATTTGTTTTATTTGATTTAATTTGTATCATTTAGTTTTGTTTGAATTAGTTCATTCAGTTTAATTTAGGTTAACCTAAAGCACTTAGGTTAAGGTTTGATTTCATTTGATTTGATTTATTGGAAATGTAAGGATTCATTAAGTGTTTACATTAATCCAATTAACTTAAAACTTAATTACTCTTAATATGATTTATTAATTTCACTAATCCTTAAGTATGTAATTGATTAAATTATTTAGCTTAGGATGTTTAGAGAACCTTCTTAAGTATTTCTATTGTTTGATTGAAATTAGTTTAAGTTGTTTCATGATTTAATGGAGTAATGAATTTTCTTATTCATTATTTGATTCAAATTGACTTAGAAATTTGGAAATTCAATAATTCCCAATCCAAAGATCAATTAGGTTTCTAATTTTTATGGAAAGTGGGGTTATATGCTAGTTTCATGTTTCCAAAGTTTCATTTTGATTAGAGTCATAATTAGGGTGTAATTAAGGTTTTAGTTATTTCATTAAAACCTAAATTAAGCCTAATTTGATGAAGGTTACTTAGGGATTTTATTTTTCATTGATTCCTCTCTTAAAATTATTTTTAAATAGGGTTCATTCATAATTTTTGGACATTTAGTTGATTAATTATGATTTAATTAAGTTTTAGTTAATTATTTGAATTATTTAATTATTTAATTAAGTCAATTTGTGATTTATTGATTTCAGATGAGTTTTATTAGTGCTTTAATGTTCATGAGGGTTTATTAAGTTTATTTAAGGTTATTTGATTCATTTTTGCTAATTAATTTATTTTAAATTAATTTATTTAATTAATATTGAAGTTTAGCATTTCAAATTTCATTTTTTATGAAATATAGTGAAATAAATCATGAAAAATTTTCATAAGGTGTATTTTAACCCCAATTTTGTTTTCCCAAAGTTTCAATTCAAATGGCTTGATCTCACTTGAGATCAAGTTTTCTTCACAAAGCAACAAAATCGAAAAGCTTGAAGGGGTGTTAATGGCGTACCTCCATTCCGATGATCTCCGGCGGTGGGGTCGATTTGAAAAGCTTTAGAATGATAGTAGGATTTTGTTCCCCAGAAGAATTAGATCCTCTCCCTTTGAATTGGTCCCTAGACTAAGCCTGATTTAAATTTTAACTGGTTGGTCGTTCTTCGGCCTCCCGACGATGAGGGAAGTGTGGGAGCATTCATTTTAGCTTAGTTTTTAATGGTGAAGGTGTTGGTAGCTTCAATTTGAGGTGAAATCCACTCCCTTGGATTTCACCATTGGAGAGCCTTCTGTTCCATCCATGCATCGCCGTGCCGATAACAAGAGAGCCGGGGAAGGGTCGGGAACTTCATCTCTTGCTTTGGTGGACATTTTTGAATGAAAAGGGGAGGGAATAAGCTCCCCCTCCCCTATTTCCATAAGTGGGCGAGAGCTTGCTTTTACGGATTTTGGATGGCTGGAAAATGGTCATGGACAATGGCAAGGGCTGCGAAGTGGTGGGTTCAATCCCCCTAGGCCTTGTGAACATGCCAGGATGGAGATTTGGAATGAAGGGTGGCTCCTTGCTTAGTTTCTCCCTTTGGCCGATCCTTCCTTCTCCTTCCTTTCTATTTCTTTTTTTTCTTCTTCTCCTCTTTTTTTTCATGGGAGAAGCCAAAATCCCTTTAGGCTTTGGCTTGGTGGCCTTCACTTGAAGGCAACCATCTCCCATAAGAGGTGGGATGGCATGATATAGGAAGAGGGGAATTGGAATTTCCCTTCTTCCCTTTTTTTTTTTTATGAATTTTCAAAAGCTCCTTTTGAATTCCTTTTTTTTAATGGTGTATGACATCATTACCATCAAAGTGGACTAATGTATGGCTGCCCATATCAAGCTTAAATGGATTTGAATTCAAGTTTGAACCCATTTTGACTTGGATTGGAAAATTTGAATCCAAACCAAGTATTTGAATTCAAAATGTTTGGATTTTAATTTATTTCTTGTGATTTTGCTTTTAATCATATTCAATTGATGATCAATCAAGTTTTGATTTAATTAATTAATTTCATTTTAGATTGATTATGAATTTCATTTCATTTCATTTCATTTTAACCCATTTAGCCTAAATGGGTTAAGTTTGGTTCCAATTGGGTTCAAATGACCAATTTGACTCAATTGGATTGGGTTTTGACTCCAATCATACTTGATCACATGTGTGAGATGATTTGGAGTGGTTGATTTTATTGAATTTCAATTAATTTTTTATTTGAACCCATTTGACCCAAAGTGGACTTAATGGGTTAAGTTTGGGTTTCATTTGGGTCAAATGACTAATTTGACCAAAGTAGAGCCAATGGTTGGTTAGGTTATGTTTGATTATCATTTCCAAATAATTTTGAGTAATCAAATTGAGCTTATTTCAACTTGATTTGGGTTTGAACCCAATAGGACCCATTCGGGGTTATTTTAGACTAAGTGGTCTAATTAACCCAAATTAAGGCCTAAATAAATTTGAATTTCTTTAGATTTATGATTAATCATGTTTATTTGATCATTTGGAATATTTTAAATGGTTTAATTTGGTCAAATTCTTGGTGGGCTGACCTTCGACTAGGTGGGTCCCACCTAAGTCAAACCTATGTTGACTTGATTTTACATTGGATATAGTTTTATTATTTTAATTTGATTCCATTTTAATTTATTTTAGTTAAATCCAAATAGGAATATTGGGTTGATTATACCTAAGCTAATTAGGTTAGATACAACCCAAGAAATTCCCTAAGTCACTAAGTATAGTGTCCTAAGCATTGAATTAAGAGATTCCTATTTGAGATTAGGTCACCATAATTACTGATTTTAGAGTTCAAATTTACCTCATCCAAAAATGAGGTCAACAAATGGACCCCCAATATGTGTACTGGAGCGGCCAAAGTACACTGCACATATTGGCGTTGACTGAATTGATCAACATCATAAGCATAAGCTTGAGGTTCAAATTCAAGATTTAGATTTTTGATTTAAATTTTGATTTTAATTTATGTTTTATATTTGATTGTGAAAGATAGGCATATGCAGACCTATAATTGTTTCAATTTGATTCACTTTTAGGAACTTGTGTTCATTAAGTTCTAAGATGAATAGTGATGCCATTAGGGGTAGACCCAAGGGTTGTCTAATCCTAATACAATCACTATGCTCAAGGAAGATACCTTTAAGGGACTATAAATCTTCATTCTAAGTTGAGTTTTCAAGATTAAATGTTCATTAAACTAAAAACTCCTTTCTTTATTTGATTGAATTTATATGACACCATCTTATCAAAGTTTGATTAGACTTGGGCCTATAAAATTCACTTTCATGTTTATAATTGATGTTGACCAATGCACTCAGATCAACAAGTATTTTGGAGATTTTTGTTTTAGAATTTTTCACATTAAATTAAGATGTGGATGAGTTCTTTGTAGTCTATCATCATCATAGGAGATAACCCTAGAACTTCTTTATAATGGAATGCCACATCAGGAAGTTGCTTATATTTAAAGTAGGCAAATTACATAATTATGTAATACCTTGCTTCATTTTCTTTCTTTTTTCATTTCTTTATTTCATTTTGTTTCCTTTGCTCTCTTTTTAATGGAGCATTAGGATGCTTGATTTTGCAAATAACATCTCTAAGATGGGCAAGACATCACATTTTGAAGATGACTTATTTGTTATTTCTTTTCAATGTCATTTGAGGTGGTATGACTATACCATTTAAAATTTAATTTCAATAATTTCTCTTTTGATATGGAGGGAAGTTAGGTCTAACTCTATCCTAAATAGATGCATAGACTTCATTATATATTCATTTGGAGAAACATCATTTAAAAGAGGACCCTCTAAGGCAGATGATATGCTATTAGAAAGTCAAGTTTGACTTATATATATAAATATATATATATATATATATATATTAATAGCACATACAAGATTAAAGGTAATCTCATTTCAATTTGATTAATTTGATTCACTCATAAGAACTCCTTCATTTCAATCTACATCCTTAGGTATTTGTTACCTTTGAGTGTAGTAGAATAAAGGGTATCAACTTAGGACCCTGTCCTCATTCTCTTTAGCTTTAGTACAAAGCTGAAATAAGATCAATGTCAAATTTAAACTTTAAGATTTTATTCTTGAGATTTACTTTTCAAATTTATTAATCTTAATATTTCTTTTCCATATTATAATAGCTTCAAATCCATCTTGACCATAAGGGTTGAAGACTTACTCTTAAATTAAGGAATTTTCTTATTCATTATTTGATTCAAATTGATTTAGAAATTTGGAAATTTAACAATTCCCAATCCAAAGATCAATTAGGTTTTAAATTTTTATGGCAAGTGGGGTTCCATGCCAATTTCAAGTTTCCAAAGTTTCATTTTGATTAGATTTATAATTAGGATGTAATTAAAGTTTTAATTATTTCATTAAAACCTAAAGTATGCCTAATTTAATGAAATTCATTTAAGGGATTCATTTTTCATTGATTTCTCTTTAAATGATGTTTCCAAATAGGGTTCATTCATAATTTTTGGACATTTGGTTGATTTATTATGATTTAATTAAGTTTTAGTTAATTATTTGAATTAATTAATTAAATTAATTACTTAATTAAGTAAATTTGTAATTTATTAAGTTTGGATGGGTTTCAATAGTGTTTTAATTTTCATTAGGGTTTATTAAGTTGATTTGAGGTTGTTTGATTTATTTTCATTTATTAATTTTTTTAAATTAATTTATTTAATTAAATTTGAAGTTTAGGATTTGAAATTTTATTTCTCATGAAATACAGTGAAATAAATCATGAAAATTTTTTATAAGGTGTGTTTTAACGTCAATTTTATTTCCCCAAACTTTCAGTTCAATTGGATTTATGGTTTAAGAGTAATTAAGTTTTAATGGTTTTCAATTAAACCTAAATTAAGGCTAAAATACCTAAAATATATTGGGGATTTTAATTTTTATGGATTCCTCTCATCACGAAGAATCCATAGAGCCCTCATTTGCATTTTTGTTTGAATTTGGATTTATGTGTCAACTCTATGTGGTGTCATAAATTTTCTTCATAATGTCCTTGGCATAAATTAACCTTTAATCAAATCCAATTCTTGTGTGATTCCCCAATTGATCCCTCTCCATGTCCTTGACATGAAATCAATAAATTCAAACCAAACTTTATTGACTCTCTTATGCCTTTGGCATGAGATGAGTTGCATTGCACTAAGATCATGATTCTATCTACCTCTCGGTTTAGGTACAGATCATCTTCATCAGCACTTGCAATCCTTTGGATGTTGTTGATCATCTCAGTCAACGCCAATACGTGAGGTGTGCCATGTTAGTTATACCACACATACTGGCGGCCCTTTTATTGACCTCACTTTTGGAGTGAGGATTCAATCTTCTCATCCTAGATCTATGAGTCTTCTAGACATTAGATTCACCTTAGTCATAGGACACTTCTAGTGACTAAGTGAATACTCAACCAAAATCTAGGGACTTAAGAGGATTTGCCATAGGATTAGGCTATGAATTAGGACTAAGGAAACCTACCTACCTTATGGCCTAACCCATGACTTATGCTAAACCTTAAATCCAAAACCAACTTCAAATCAATGCAAAACCAAATCTCAAATCGAACTGATACCAATTGAATCTAATCTCATATCCAAACACCAAGCAAAAATCAAACCTATCTTATCCCTATGATTTAATCCTATAGATTTGACCTCAAACCTCCTTCAATCAAACCAAACTCAATTGATTTTCTAAAAAATCATCATCTCAAACTTTCCAACAGCTACAATCAAACTAATCAAACCCATTAATCATAATTCAATTACATAAGTTAGCCCATTTGAACCCAAAATGTCCAAGTGAGCCAAAATATAATTAAACCCAAATCAATTGTAATCAAAGCCATCAATCAATCCTAAATCAATTATCGAACTCAATCAAAATCAATTCAACCCAAAATCAAGCTAATTGACCCATTAGGCTCACTTGACCCAAAGTGACCTAAAGGACCCATTTGAGCCAAATTACAATCCAACCCAAATTAGATTGAACCAACCTCCTACAATGATTATTAATCACCCTTGATTGATCAATTGTAATGAATTCGGTCAAACCAAGTCAATTTGGTCATTTGATCAAGTTGACCCGATTAGCCTACATGAGTCAAATTAAACCAAATCCCATCTTACATCAAATTGATTGAAATCAATGATCCTAAGCAACTTCAAATCAACTGTTGAACTTATCTTGACCATTAATTGAGCCAAACCAAACCTAATTGGCCCTTTGACCAAAGTTGACCTAATTTGACCTAAAAGGCCAAATTGTACCAAATCAAATTCTAATCCAAATTGATTGCAACCAATGAGTCAAATCCATCACATTTTGATTATTGAACATGACCAAAACCTCCATTGAACCCAATTGACCCATTTAGCCCAAATTGGCCTAAAGGGTCAAATTGGTCTAAATCATTTCTAAATCCAAATTGATTAAAATCAAAGCCTACAATTTTCTTCAAATGATCAATTGAACCAAAATCAACCCCTGACCTAAGCAAAATTTTTAAATTTGACTAAATTGGTGAATTTAGTCCATTTGGCACATATGAACCCATATGAGTCAAATTCAAATTTAATGTAAACCAAATGAAACCAATTAAACCAATCATCCCAAATACTCATTTGAACTTGTCTCAACCCATGGCTTAACCTAATTTGACCAATTGGTCAACTTAACCCAACCTAGCCCAATTTGACCAACATAGGTCAAATTGAGCCTAACCCAACCTAACCAAACCCAAACCCATTCAAACTTGGCATGACCCATCCTTAGATCACCATGGGGTCAGCCCAAATCCAACCCAACACTAGTTCAACCTGAACCCTTTAACCAATGGGTAAAGGCCTCCAAATGGGATAAAACCCACATTTTGGTGGTCAAATCCCACTCTCCTCCCCTTGGTAGTCACTTTAAGCTCCAAATGGACATGAGGACCACTAGCTCACCTGACCCAAAGCTATTTGGGTCAACCATAAGCCAAATGGAGGTGAGCTAACCCACTTCTCCTCATTAGAACATTTGAAACCAAGGATAGTCACCTCCTCCCCTTGGCAACCACTCTCCCCTCACTTAGCCACTCAAACTGAGCCACTTCATTGATCCACCTACAATTTGCATAATACATCCAAACCATCGATTTGGATTGGGAGGAGGGTATACTCCTCCCCATTCGATCACATTCCACTGAATGAAAATCCTCATATAACAAGCAACCCAAGGTGAGTCTCCAGAGCTGTTCCTTAGTTTTTAGAGCATCCCCATTTCTTAAAATGCAAAGCTTGAAATAGGATAAGGCAATTCTACATCCAACCTCCCCCAAACTCCATGATTTTCAAATTAACTTTACCCACACCTTCACCAAGATTTAGTGAGGAAAAATGAATCGATTCCTGATCTATTCAAGCATTGGAGACCACTCCTAGGCTAACTCCGATGAGTTTTCTAGTGATGTTTGATCCACAGAGCTATCGACGAGGAGGTAAGGTGCAAGCTTTTCAATAGGGCTTTATCTCTTCAAGATGAAACTACCACGGTCGGTTAACTACCGGTCTTGAGCTCCAGTGAGGTATATTCTGGAAAACTAACAATTTTCCATTTTTTTATGTCTTTATGATGGAAAGTTTGATTTCGTGTTAATCTCATCATAAGATCCCTTTAGATCCCCTCCATGAACATTTTGGTATCAATTTTGAGCCTCCACGAGCTCCAATGAGCTCAGATCGAGTCGAGGAAGGGAGACGACATTCATCTTCTATTGCTCGGGGGATGAAAGATCATCCATCATCTATTCTGCATGATTGGAATGGATGACCATGATTAATCTGCTAGTTTTAATCAATTTTAATCTTATAAGAACCATGAGATTAATCCCCATCATCCATCAGTGAGGATGAAAGCATGTCCACCCCATCACATAAGTGCCTCGCTGGACTATTTAAGTGGCCAATCTCATGATGCCACATGGAAAGTGCTGCCACGTCAACCACCCACGTGGCGCCGACAGGATTAGGGATTAATTAGGCTTAAAAATGTGTTTAAATGGCTGAAACTTCCTAAAAACATAACTAATTCTAGAAAAATCCAAATAATGCAAATAAATACTCTCTAGAAAGGTAAAACATAAAAAGATTTCATTTAATTTTGAATAGTGATTAAGGCTTTATTAGGATTTGAATGTTTTCCTAATTAGATTAATTAAGCCCTAATTACTTGGGCAATTAGTCCCAAATTTGGCATGATGATTTAATGGGATGACCTCTACCTCTCATGATTATTATGGGATTTATTTGCTATGTAATTAAGAAAATTTGAAATTCAAACCCTAATTACTCAATTAATTAGTTTAATGATTAATTAAGGTTCTAAACAATGAAAATTAAGTAATTCAACTTCATTAATCACTTATTAGTGAGATGATGAGAGAGAGTGATTAGGATATCTTTCCTAATTACTTTTCCAAATTCATTTTATTAAAGAGAGTTAATTAATTAGAGATTTAATTTAGAGATTAATTAATCAATTAATGGTCAATTCAAATCAAACTAAAATGTTAATCATAGATAAATAACAATGAAATTAAGGGTTCTTATTTATGTATTCAATAACATAAAGATCCTTAAGGAACTTATGATTAATGCATAAGTTTGGGAAAATCATAAAAGTGCTTAATTAGATTCTTTATCTTAATTAATCTCTAATCATGAGTCAATTGTATTGGGTTTTTTTTAAGAACATTGCAATTTTATTTTTCCTCACGGTAATGTCATTCATGGCTCATGATTAAATGATTAATCAAAATAAAGAAGCATAGAAAAGGGTAATAAAATGGATTGCTTAATGATTTAACATAATTAAATCACAAAATTCAACTAATTATCTTTACTTCAACAAATTAAGATTACCAACATGGGAATGGGATTAAAATAGCAGATGATTCCTCTTCTTTAAGCTTAATCAAAATCCAGAAAACAAATTACTAAAAAACTTTGGTTTTCTTTCAATAATTTTATTTAATGTGATTTTCCTTAGGAATTAGTGTAGTTAAATGAATCATATGGTTATGTTTGGCTATTCCTTTTCAATCACTTTTAAATGTCATATATCATGTGATCTCATGCATTCATGTTTTCAAATTCAAATGAATCAAATGAAATTTACTTATGTAAGCTTGCATGTGTTGGCTTAATTTTATCATATGTGTGACTATTATCACTAATAAGTCCAAATTTATTTTTCAAAAGCTATAAGTTGAGAACACTATTTTGAGTGATATTAGTTATGAATACATATAGGATTTACATTTGTTTATAGCTTAAACAAGTTAATGTGAAGCCTTCTTTCCTATGTTTATATATAGATTTTCATTAGTTTGAATGATAATAAGTATATAGTCTGGACATCTCGAGAATATGAGACTTTAAGTAGCCTGAAGGAGGTCATTTGATTATCTCACTTCCCTGGTTAACAAAGGAACATACTTATTTCATTTCATTCCTAAGTATATTTGCATTAGAATTTGGATAGAGCTTTAAATTACATGTATAAATAATTCAACCAAATAAAATATAACATTTTGCATGATTACTATTCTTGTAATTATTTATACATTCATATGAATTTAAGATAATAAGTACACAGTCTGGACATCCCTGGAATATGAGGCTTTAAGTAGCCCCAAGGAGGTCATTTGATTACCACATTTCCCTAGTTAATAATGGCACACACTTATTTAATTTCATTCCTATGTATATTTATATTAGAATTTGGATAGAGCTTTAATTTACATGTATGAATAGTTTAATCAAACAAAATTATGATCTCCAATGTATGCATCCATAATCATTTAAATGTGCCAAAATATGTTGTATGTATAGTTATTTTAAGTGTTAAATCATATGCATGTTATGGGTGATGGAAAGGAATAGTTCAACATATTCCATGTGATAGTAATTCAACCACATTAATATTAAGATACCTTTCATATTGAATAGGATTCTTTAAGGTTAACTTAAACTTAGGACTAATAAAACATTTGATAAATCATAAAGATGTGCTATTATAAATAATTTAAGGTAGGGATCAAAGAGGTTAAGCCTCTTTCTTCTTTTTATAGAACTTAGATGTTAAGTGTAAATCAATCAAAATAAAATAAAATATGAATTAAAACTTACAAGTCTCTAAACAACTTAAAATAAAACCATCCATCGTATTAACTTAAATAATTTCAAACCTTAAAAAATCAAAATTCAGAAGCTCAGCTAAGTCATACCATACAAAGCCTTAGCGCACATATTAGAACTAAGCCATCACTTTTATTCCTAGGTTAGGATGGTGTATGTGTGATGTTATGTTTTGTTTTATGATGTAATATTTTAGACTAGATGTTAGGGTGTATGACTCATAGATTGGATGTTAGGCCATTATTAGCCTAATCTTATTTTCTATAGGGGATTGTGCTTAAGGGGATGCTAAAAAAATAAATATAAATGTTCTCTTTGTAGGTAGCTTATACTCCTAAACATAATGCACATTAGAATAGGCGGGCTTGGTTATCCATGTGCATGGTCCAAATTATGAAATATAACTGCATAGGATTGTATGCGTATTTAGCTAACCTCTATTTTATAGGTGTAGTTAGATTTACTTTTTGTAAAATATTATTTTGCTATAGGAATTAGGATTAGTTTTATGGGGATTAGGATGACCAAAGGCTAACAAGTTTAGTCCTGGGGTACCCTATGATGCCTTAGAGCAAACCAAATCAAAAGAAGAAAGAAGAAAGAAGATGTGAAGAATAAAGACCCCATAACATGTATTCAATTTAAATTTATTTATCTTTTATGATTCAGGGTTGTATAAGGGTAGAGATTGGCTACCTATCTTTCCTCTCTTTTTCGAGGTGTAGGGCAATACCCAGACACATCAGCCTTTTATTCTTTTACAGTAGTTTATACAATGATTGTTGTTATGTTTAGATTGCACAATAGGATTGTATGTTTTTCATAGTTTCTTATGATTGACGTTTGAATGTGCGGCTTGGATGCATTAGGCACGTAGAATAAAATTAATTTTTCTACCCAACTAACAACTCATAATTAAAATTTAAAATAACTCATAAAGGTTATAATCAAGAAAATTAAAAGATTTAACAACCCTTTATTTGTATGTTTTATGTCTCACATCATGCATATCATATTATTTCACTCTTGAATATGGGAGGTCTCCACTCTTACATGATAGGGGAATGCTTGACCTATAAGGGAATCCCTTGTAGTGGAGAGCACATTCTCTCGCTAATTTAGCCAATAATCTAATTTTATCATACATTTAGACATAATTGCCTTATGCCTTTGTCCAAAATATTGTGAAAAATTATATAAAAATTATTAAATTTTGCATCTTTAGGCTAAGTCATATGCTCATGCCATTATGATCTAGTCTCTTAGAGAGTGAGTTTAGGACTCTATTCTCTTTCTAAATTAAATAATAGCTTAAGGCATCTTGCAATTTCATAAGGCCAACCAACATGATTTTGAATCGTCGGAGGTGTTAGCTAGCGGCCACTCCAAATGGTTGTAAGTCCATAAGAGTCGATGGGTCTATCTTCCCTTATGGAATATACCCTTATGTTTCCTCTCGCTTAGATTTAGTTTATACTTTAACTTTTGTTAAAGCTCCCTAGGTTTAGGATCTGAGGTTATTTGTTTCCTTCAGGCTACAAGCATAAATCCTCATCTCTTAAGAATTTCCACAATGTTGTGTTGATGGATTATAAGCTCCAACAATCTAATAAAATTTTAACTGAAATAATATAAATACCCTCACTTTCAAATACATAAAGTCTCACCATTGGGTAGATTGGAGTGCTTACTAGGCTTCTTAGTATCATGAGCATTTCCTATTTATCTTCCTTTGGATTCTAAAATTAAATCTTTCCAATTGAACAGTCCCACTTGATCTTCAAAAATAATTGATCCTTTGATAGTTTAACCTTGAAATCTTTGGATATAATAATTGACTACTTTAATCAAGAGTTTTCTTAAGAAATTTCATTTCCTAGAATGTAATTAACTATGGAGGCTTGCCTCCATAGGGAACTAAAGAACCCCGCAAAAAATAAACCCTACTTTAACTTTCCATGTAAAGTAGGGGAAAGATCTCTAATATATTCGAAGCCCCATAATGCCTTAGGAGTCCTTATTAGGTGATTGGGTTCATTATAGAGCAATGTTTCTATTTTTTGAGATAATACGTCATACCTTAATGTAGACTTGATCATTTCAATAAGTACCCCATATGATCTGCATGATGTCCACCTGATGCATCCAAAAATAAACACCACCATACCCTAAAGGTTTTGTCCCACCCTTCCTCAAGGTATTCAATGGTAGTGGGAACCCTAGCCAACAAATTGCATATTTTAGAGCTAGTTGTTGCAACACTAATGGCAATGACGCCCTGCTCTTCTGACAGTTCATCAGTAGTCCTTTTAAAGTAGCCTTTTATTGGTAAGCTGAACTACATAATAGTTTGATGAAGTATTTTGTAGCAGCTTCTTATCAAGTGATTCACAGTAGCTCAACAGAGAGTGATTGTAGGGGACCTCATTGTAGAGAAACAAAAAAAATCCAATGAGTTCCTTGTTGATTATATTCTTAGATGGAGAAACCTGAGCATAAAATGTGAACCACATTTGCAAGAGCAGCGTGCCATTGAAGTTCTTCTCAAGAATATTCATAGTCTGGTCTCTTTCATGCTTAAGGGCTTTACCATAAAAGTTTTTGAGAAACTACTCAGCGAAGAGGCTACCCTACTAGAGGAAGCCAAAAAGTTACCCTTCTCAGAACAGTCATCCAAGACTAAACCTTAGAAAGTGTTTGAGAAGAAGTTATAGATAATGGTAGTAGTGGATAAGGGGAAGCATCTAGTGAGAGCACAGTTTGAGAGGCCCAAAGTTCAACAGCCTTCACTCCCACCTCCTCTAACACTACCTCAGCCACCACAAAGGCCACCCCACCAGCCTATACAATAATAATACTAGTATCCGTCACCAGGTAGCTACAATCCACCTACTCTTGCCGATAAGCTCAACAAGCCATACTCATTCAAGAGGGAGGTAGTTAGGAAAATTTTCAGGAACCTTCTTAAGAAGCTTGATTTCCAGCTACCCGAGCCTAAAAAGCAGAAGTGGGTAAGAGTGATGATCATAACTGCTGCCCCGACCACCACATGGTAGGCCATGTCTTGGAGGACTTCTTTATATTCAAGGATTGGCTTGAGCATAGCTATGAGTCAGGGGTCATGGTGATCCCCAAAGAATACTTAGTAGAATAATTTTTTGGTTCTATTAAAGTAGTCTTTGGGGATACATCCAATTCTTAAAATAAAAGAAGGTTGGGATATCTCTTTATCACATACCAAAAAAAAAGATTATTTTTAAAGTAAAAAACTTTCTCTATAAGTGCCTGACTCAGCTCAGACCTCCAGCACTAAGGATGGTCTATTAGTTGTGAAGGACAACTTGGAGAGGGTGAAAGCCCAGCAGCAGTAGCCATCATATGTCTGGGATAGTTCCATAGCACCACCACCCCGTGTCTAGCATTCTTCCTCCTGTATTTATAGTTGCTGCATCTACTAGCTCTGCCACCACTAGCATGAGTGTTGTATCCGTGGATGAGGGCACCAAGCCAGTCATTCCACTTACCTTACTTGACTTTTAACATGTACCACCAAAACTGAAGAAATCAATGAAGAAAAAGAATTGTGCTTACATCTCATCTACTTTTGAAGATCTCAGTGATTTTATTCCCATTGATAGATAATAATAATAATAATTTGAATAACTTTGATCAATTCCATTCTGATTCAAAAATATATTTCCCTTTTTCTAAATGTTTAGGGTTCACCACTCAAGATAGATTTGGAGTCATCCGACTCTGATGATCCTTTAGGAGAAGCTATAGGTGTACCCGATAAATAGGTAGAACTTTCCACAAGCTCCTCATCACAAGAAGTCATTGAAGTTAACCTCCGTAGTGGTAAAGTCCTACCTCGTAGGGTAGCACCTCAAGACAAGGGTAAATATGTCATTGGTTCTAGTGAGCAAATAGCCCCTCCATAAGATGCTCCACCCTTGGATATGCTTGTAGAGAACAAACCTAAAGTTGATTACAATGTCTTGGCAGACCTTAGAAAGTTCCTAGCTAAGTTAAGCATATACGACACCTTTGTTTTATCCAAAGAGATGCGGGAGACACAAGTTAAAGCATTGCTTGAACCAGAAATATGCTCAGGTTAGTGTTTGCTACTAATCTAGTTGGAGAGGTGGCATGTTTTTTAAAGGAAGTCTTAGGAGTCATGTTCTTAGATGAAGACTCGCTATTGGGGACAATAGAACACAGCCGCCTCCTTTACATCACTATGGATGTTGGCAAGTTCAGGCTATCTAGAGTATTGATTGATCCAGGTGCACCAATGAACATTATGAGTCTAAGAACTCTTCCTTACTTGAGGATAAACATCTCTACACTCTAATTTGAGAAGATGATGTTGAAAGGATTTAATGAACAAGGTGATAGGGCCTTAGGCTCCATAGTGTTGCCTTTAGAGATAGATGGTTGGATTGTAGAAGCTAAGTTTCACATAATTAATTCTGATACATCTTTCAATACTTTATTAGGGTGATTTTGGATTTTAAGAGAATAACATGATCCCATCCTCTTTAAGTTAGTGTATCAAGTTCATCAAGGATGGGATCGAATATTGTGCTAAAGGAGATCTCAAACTATTTGTAGTACATGAGGTTGAGATTTATGAAGCCGTAGCCTATTACCTCCCTAAGAAACAAAATGTCTTCTATCATGAACTTAATCAAAATGAAAATGAAAAAGAAAGCAAAAAGAAAGAAAAAGAAAGAAACTAAAAATAAAATGAAAATGAAAAAGAAAAGAAAAGGGAGCCAAAAGAAGACAATAGAGAGAAAATAGAGCCTAAGATTAGATTCTACCAACAGTTCGTTACTCCATTTGAGTAGGTAGGGAGGATGACCTGACCTCCACTAAGAAGAAAAAGAGGCAAGCCTAGAGGGAGTCCTGATGTTGGAAGACCCCCAGGCCTACCCCCTACTAGGAGGTTAGTCTCAGCATCCAAAAGTACATCTACCATCTACATAAACTTAGAATCTAGTTTAGAGGATGAGTCTTATGTAGTGACTGCACCGACTAGCTCTTTTCATCAGCATATCCCATTGGAGGTGACACTAGAGCCCGACAGTGATGAAGATCGGGTCCCCAAGCAAAGCATGGATGTGTCCAAATCTCTTTCATGTGAAATTGTTTCGCAACATAAGGGTGCTTTAGCTCTAACCCCACTTTAATCATAAAAACTTGAGGGTTTGTTAGTTAAGAAAGCTCCCAAAACATATGTGAATACTAAAACCTAAAATTTTTACCCAGGAGCAAAATCCTCAAGTTAAGAAGTTGATGTAGAACCTAAGGATGAATCATTCAAAGAGCTAATATAATTATCATTTGATTGGTACTCACTTTGTGCTCTTAATCTAGCAAAGAAAGATTTAATCCCACACACATTATCTAAACATAGGTCAGAGTATTTTGAAAGATTATGGGACAATAAGTGCAAAAATTCTCAGTCAAGACATGGACTATGCTTTGGCATAGTAGGCCTAGTGGACGATGAGAATTATTGCCTTGTCATTATTAAACATCTAGAGTCTTATTGGTTCTTCGCAAACCACACCAACTCATATGAGGAGGTGTGTTTAGAAACTTTGGCTGACCTAGATGAGCTCTAAGATAAAGATGCACCATCAAAATTTGAAGAAGAAATTAAGTCAACCATCGATGAACTTAAAGAAAGCAACTTAGGAACTGAAGATAATCCGTGCCAAACATATGTCGGCTCCTTATTGAGTGAATCTGAAACTAATGACTTAGTTAGGCTACTCACTGAGTTCAAGGATTACTTTGCATGGAGTTATAAGGAAATGCTTGGATTAGCTCCTGATGTAGCAGTTCATAAGCTATTAATACAGCTTGACGCTAACCCCATTAAGCAAGCTCCTAGATGCATGCGATTGGACATTGAACAATAGGTCATTTTTGAAGTCAAGAAACTAATTGATGTTAGTTTCATTCGGGAGGAAAAATACCTCACCTAGTTGGCAAGTATCATTCCAGTTAAGAAAAAAATGACCAAATTCGCATATGCATTAACTTGAGGGATCTTAATAAGGCATGTCCAAAAGATGAATTTCTATTATTGATTTGGGAATTGATGGTGGACATTGCCTCATCTCATGCAATCTTCCCTTTCATGCATGGTTCATGTGGATATTATCAAATAAAGATGGCACTTAAAGATAAAAGGAACAGTGCTTTCAGAATCTCGATCGGAATCTATTATTATAAGGTCATGCCTTTTGGCCTCAAAAATGCTGGCGCAACATACCAATGGGTCATGCCTTGAATTTTTGACAAACTCATTCACCACCAATTCGAATGCTACATCAACAATCTTATGGTCAAAAGTAAAGAAAAGGAAGACCATCTCTTTGACTTGAGAGATTTTTTTGAGCAGTTAAGAAAATATTACCTTAAAATGAATCCTTTGAAGTGTGCATTTGGAGTGACTTCAGGGAAGTTTTTGGGGTTTGTTGTCCGACACCGTGGGATTGAGATCGACCCATAGAAGATTAAAGCAATATTGGAAATGCCACCCCTTAAAAGTCTAACCCAACTCATATCATTCCAAGGGAGGTTGGCATATCTAAGATGATTTATATCCAACCTATCAGGCATATGCAAACCATTCTCAGCAATAATCAAGAACGATGCCAAGTTCAAGTGGGATGATAAATGCTAACATGCTTGCGAAAGCATCAAGCAATATCATATGATGCTGCCAGTCTTAGCTGCCACTTTCCTAAGCAAACTTATTATATTCCATACTGTGGTGTTAGACAAGGCACATTGTTGGCCCAAGCTAAAGATGAGGGGAAATAGAATGCACTTTTCTATCTCAACCATCATCTGATACTTGATGAGGTGAACTATCCACCCATTGAGAAGCATTGCCTAGCTTTAATCTTCGTAGCCTAGAAGCTACGACATTATATGCTCTCTCACAAAGTGAACTTGATTTCTAGAGTCAACCCACTATAGTATCTTATGACACGGCCGATGCTAACTGGATGGTTGGCACGATGGTCCATAATTTTATCATAGTTTGACATCACATTCGTACCCCTCTGTGCTATAAAAGGACAAGCACTCGCGGGCTTCCTAGTGGCACAACCACTTCCTGCAGATTCCCCACTCTGTGATGATCTCCTCGATGAATAAATCATGAACTTATGTGATGCAAACATCCACCACTGGGAGATGTACTTTGATGGTGCGGCTTCCTCTCAAAGAGGAGAAGAACCCTAATTTTCTCTCTTAAGTAAGGTAAGGGTAGGGATAGTCCTCCTCATGCTAGACTGTGATATGAAGAGATTTTCATATCATCTATCTATGTATTGCACTAATAACGAAGCTAAATATGAGGCTCTAATCAGTGGTCTAGAGTTAGCCATGTTACTAAGTATTTAGAGTATCAATATCCTTAAAGATTCACAGCTTATTGTCAATCAGATCAGTAGGTCTTATATAGTTCTGAAGCCCAAAATCCACCACTACCATAAGTATACCATAGAGTTATTAGCCTAGATACCAAAGGTGAGAATTTATAAGATCCCCATAGGAGAAAATGACATAGCCAATGCCTTATCCAAACTCGCCAAAGAGTTGGTATATTCGAAAGCTAAGTCTATATTAATACATGTTCACAATAGGTAGGTCCTACCACTTATTAATGTTGAACTCATCAATAAATACACTCTTGAAGGGAAGATTACCATTTCCAAAAAGGATGAGGAGTTGGATTGGAGGCAACCCTTCATTGATTAGTTGAAGGCAAGCTATCTCAGAAGAAATCACAAGTCCACCAAGCAAGGAAGAGGGCACTCTTGTATACCCTCATGGATGTTATCTTAAACTGATGGTTTTTTGATCATATGTGGTTACTCTATTTAGACAAACATGAAGCTCATAAGATCATGATTGTGGTGCACTTAAAATTATGTAGAGCTCATCAATCTTATCCCAAGATGAAAGACAAGATCAAAAGACTTAGGTATTATTGGCCAATGATGATCATGAATTACATGGATGTAGCGAAGCACTATCACGAATGCCAAGTACATGGGGTGGTTCTACACAAAACGCCCAACATTCTACATCTGATATTAGCTTCATGGATATTTGAGTGTTGGGACACCAACATAGTGGGTTCAATTAATCCTTCCTCATCCAGGGGCGATTGTTTCATTCTAGTAGCTTTGGACTATTTCTCCAAGTGGGCAAAGGCAATTGTGCTCAAGGAAATAAAAGCTCAACATGTGCTCCAATTCTTCAGGAACCATAGTGTGTATAGATTTGGAGTGCCCCATCTAGTCATATCTCACAATGGTATCACTTTTAAGAGCACCAAAATCAATAATTTTGCTAAGAAATACAACATAGATTGGAGGTATTCTACCATCTACTACCCGCGAGAGAAAGGTTTAGCGAAAGTCTTCAATAAAACTCTCATCCAAATACTCAAGAAGACACTCGTTGATAATAAGTGATAGTGGCATGAGCAGTTAGTTGATACTTTATGGGCTTACAGTACTACCTATAGGTCTCCAACACAATCTACCCCATTCTCTTTTGTGTATGGGTCCATAGTCATTTTATCATTAGAGGTCCAGCTCCCATCACTATGAATAGCTGTAAGCAGTAAAATCACTACAGAGCAGAATGCTAAGCTACGGTTGGAAGAACTCGAAGGTTTGGAAGAATGATGCTTACAAGTATGTTAAAACCTCGAGCTATATAAAGCAAGAATGGTTCAAGCTCATAATAAGTTGGTCCTCCCTTGAGCTTTTCGAGTTGGAGAGCTTATTTTAATACTGAAGAGGTCATTTGTATCCCATCGCAAGATGGGAGAAAAGTTTGAACCTACTTAGGAAGGCCCTTTCACCATAGAAAAGGCCTACTAGGGTTGGTATTATCAACTCATCAATCATAAAGGCAAACACCTGATGCTTCTGATCAACATGTTCTATCTGCAAAAATATTATGCGTGAAAAATGTCTTAGATATTTTTCCATCAATAAAAACTCTATTTTGATTGAATCATTCCCAAGTTAAAAATGCCTTCAATTACCAAACACTCAATGTGTCTTTGATAGGTTTAAGAGAACCAGAGCAACATCTTAGACTTTATCGACACAACACAAACATAGAATTGCACACAAATGCAAACAAGTCAAATGAAAATCTGATCACCTTGGGATACTTTGAGTTGAGATAAGACCCCCAGCTGCCCTCACTCAGTAGCTGCTCTAGGTCTGGCTCGATTCACTACTTGGCTAGTATGTCTGCCTAGTGGCCAATATTTCTTAGGAGGATGTGAAATCCTGTGCTTTCTTTCTAGCTTGATCGCTGTAAACCAATGGGTGCTTTGTTAATTTGATACATCTTATTGCATGGCCAATAAGCTACCCTTATAGTTAGCTTTGCTTAAAATGATGTGAATCCCCAAGCTTTCTTCTTGAACTAGCCAACATGCACTAACTGGGTCTGAATTTATATATCTGAGGATTAAGGTAAAACCCCTAGTGGCTCCTCTTCCTCCTGACTACTTCAAGCTTGAGTTTATTCCTTCTTTGTGACTCCCAAGTTGGTAGTCACCCTAGGTCAGACAGTAGGTATCTAGCCAATGACAGACTATCTCAGTGATCAGTTTCACTTAGGAGGATGTGAGTCCCCGTTGCTTTCTTCCTAGATTGATCGACGCAAACCGACGGTCGCCATAGGTTGGGTGGTTCTCCCTTTGCTGACAATAATCCACCTGATGGATATCACCGCTTAGGTAGATGTGAGTCCCCATGCTTTCTCCTTGAGTCGACTGTCGTACACCTATAGGCTTTATATTTTAGGGATTATGATAAGACCACCAAAGGCACCTTCCCTGTGAGAATTTTATTTGGATTACATCTTCATGACCCCATCTAGACATTACCTAGGTTACTATCAGATTGGACAGTTCCCCTTTCCTAACTCTATATTATGAATGTATAGACTATCTCTTGAGCCATCAAATGTAAGGTAGGCCAAAGCCCCATAGCTCCTTTTTAGTGTGGCCCATCACAAACCAACATGATCCATGCTAAATAAATAAACAAATAATAAAACATCCCCTGTGGATCCGGATAAGACCCCCCGAGGCACCTCTTCCCGAGCAGGCTTCTTATCTTTTTGGGCAGTGCCAACAAAAATCCTTATAGGAATCACTTCGACTATCTAAGCCGAGATAAGACCCCTAAAGGCCCTCACTTTGGTAGACATCCTAGGCTGGGTTTGACTTGCCGTGCAATCAGCGGGTCACCCCGATGGCTGATTCTGCTTTAGAAGATATGAGACCCCCCGAGCTTTCTTCCTAGTTCAGCCATTGCAAACCGACTGACAAACTTTAGGTTGGACAATCTATACTATATGGCTGGTAGACTGCCCATTTGAGTTAGTAATCCCATTTTTAGTATGCCTCATTGCAAACCAACAGGATCTATTTTTGCTCAAAAATTATGGGCAAGTCAAAATCAGCATTAATCACCAAAGTTAAATAAATAAAAATTTATCAACTAAACTAATTAACTAAATAATTTAACCAAACCAAATCAACTCTAATTCAAATCTCATTCACTTTTAATAAATCCTCACTCATGTCCTTAGTATGATTCAACCTTCAATAAACTAGTCTTTGCGCATTTGACACAAAGAAAAATTCTAAATCATCTTGCTTAGGGAGTCAACACTCATGCTCCCAACATGACTCAATCTCTAGCGAATCATGCTTTGTAACCTTGATGTAAAACCAAATCGTATAAAAATCAAATGCATACAATCCATCTCTTATGCCCTTGGCAAGAAGTGAAATGAATTGAATTGCATTGGGATCCTAGTTCCATTGACCCCTCCACATAGGCATGGATGGCCTTCATTCATATTCATGACCTTTCTGGATGCTTCTTGATCATGTCTGTCAATGCCAATACGTGTGGTGTGCCTTTCTAGGTACACCACACCTATTATTTGTCTTTTGGTTGACCTCAATTTTAGAGTGAAGATTAACCTTTCTCATCTTAAACTTAGGAACCTTCTAGGCACTTGGATATCCTTAGTGCTAAGACACTTCTAGTGATTAAAGAAATAATTAACCTAAGCTTAGAGACTTAGAGAACAAAACCCTAAGCAAAAAGTTTACCTTAGGATAAATAGGTTCAACCTATCCTATGGCATAAACCAAAACTCATGCCTATCCACTCATCGAAGCTTAAGCTCAAGTAAATAAAACACAACCAACCTTATACCTACTTAGTTAAGCTTAATTGAATTTAGTTTTCTAATCCAAGCTCCAAGCCAAATTAACCTAGACCTTAACCAAATTTACCCTATTTGACCCGAAAAGTTCAAATGAGCCAAAATTGAATCAAGCCTAAATCAATTACAATCAAAGCTACTAATTAACTTTAAATCAATCATTGAACCCCTCTCAACACCTAATTAACACCAACTCAACCCAATTCAACCCAATCAGCCAAATTTGTTCACTTGACCCAATGAGACATAAATTACCAATTTCATTCAAACTCCAATCAAGCCTAAATTGGATTAAATAAACTTACCCAATCCATTCCATAATGATTATTGATCAACTTTGATTGTGCAATTACAATCAATTGGGCCAAATCAAACCAATTTGTCCATTTAACCTAAGTTGATCTAATTGACCTATATGGGTCAAATTGGGCCAAACCTCATTCCAATAAAAAATGATTGCAACCAATGCTTCTAACCAACCATAAATTGATTATTGAACACCTTACAATCATCAATTGAATCCAATTTGACTAAACCAACCCAATTGACCTTCTTAGCCCAAATTGACCTAAAAGATCAAATTAAATCAAAAATGATTCTAATCCAAATCAATTCAAACAAACACCTACAATGATTCCCAAATGATTGATCAAACATAAACCAACCCTCCATTCAAACAATTTGGTCAATTTGACCAAATTGGTCAACTTAACACATTTGGCCTAAATGAACCCAAATGAACCAAACCCGAATCCACCTCAAATTAAAGCAAACTAATTGCACAAACTCATTCATAATAATCATTTGAACATTTTTCCAAGAGCCATTTCAATCTAATTTGTCCAATTAGTCAACATAACCCAATTGAACCCAAATTGACCCACATGAGTCAAATTGAACCAAACCTAACCAAACTTGGCATGACTCATCCTTGGGTAACCATAGGCCTGCCCGAGTGGACCCAACCCATGGTGAATCCAGTTTGGGTCAAACCCATTGAACCAAGCCCTCAAAATGGGACAAAATCCCCATTTGGGTGGGTTCTCCAACTCCCCACCCTAAGTCAGCCACCTTTGGCTATTCTTGGTCAAGAGGACCGTTGATCCAACCTAGCCCAATGCTATTGGGTTCAGACTTTGGCCATGAGAGGGTGAGTTCACCCATGAAAACTCATTGGTCCACCTAAAGAATGTTGTAAACCTCTTTCCAGACCACTACACTCCCTCAGCCTCTCATCCTCAGCCACCTCAACAGTCCCTTGATATCTCTAGCCACCTCCAACCACCTCCAGCCACAGACCCTGGCCGGACCGCTGCTAAAGGCTGAACTAATCTCAACCCTTGGTTCAATTAGGGAGGAGAGTATACTCCTCCCCAAGAATTCAAACTTCACACACACCTTCCTCTAAGCATTCCACACAGTTTGAGACCAAGTCCCGAGCTCCTCGTGTATTCCACTGCTGGCGAAACCATCCTCTTAGCGAATCCTAGAGCCACGTCTGTCCAAGCTTCCAAAATCTTCACCAAACTTAAAGTAACTCTTTCTACACCTTCACCTCACTCTGATGAGCCAAAATGAATCATTTCCTAAATGATTCGATCACCAAAATGCATCCCTATACCAACTCGAGTGAGCTTTGCGATGGGTTTTGGTCCACAACTCATATATTAATACGAATATAGTTGTCTATATCTACAACTTATATATTAGAATCAATTGGCGGAGACAGTTAAACTTTTAGGAGGTAGAATTTTTAAGATAGCTTTGATCTTTTATGGATCTATTTCTATTCAACTGTAGAGATTCCTATCATCTTTCTCTTGAGTTGATGAATTTCGACATCATTGTTTCCTATTACCTTTTTGTTCATCTAATGCTCTTTTAGAAGCATTAGTCATATGTGGTATAGGTTGGACCAGTTTAGTCTTTCATATTTTATGATTGTGTATGCAAAAGCTTAACTTTAAGAAGAAAAACTAGGTATGGTTGATCCACATTAACCAATTGTGATTGACCCTTGTATGAGTCTACTATGAAGTTATATAGAAACTAGAATGAGTCCCCTGAAGAAGTATGAAGGTCCATACTATAGAGGTTGCCGCTTAATGGACTTCTAGTGGGAGTGGTCCTAATGAATGAGTATTTACTATATCCATTAATGGTGGTAACCCATATACACGTGTAACTTGAGTAAATCCAAATTGCCTAGCCACCCTATTGGGCTTGTAACCTTCCAGGATTACAGATTTATGGTAGCGATAGCATTGCCAAGTGGGTCTCAATCAAATGAGATATTTTGAGATTTATCTATATCCTAACTTTGATGATAGTAAGGAAGTGCCTCTATCAGTAAAAAAGTGTATTACCATCTGCCCATACTTACAATAGGTAGATTATAGAAAGATGATCTATGGATAATCTGAAAATAATCTATCATGCACACTAGGGAGAACATGAAGGTCCTTATTTGATTCTTGTCTATAGAGATTGTAGCTCTATTTAGTTGCATAATCATAGAAAAATTATACTCTCTGAAATAAGATGGTGTCTCAAGATAATTGAAGGCTAGAAATATGGGCATGAATCCATCCATGTAGATAGTGCCAACGTGCCTCCACATCGTAGCGTCATGAATCGATCATGACACTTACTCTACCTAATCCATGAGGTAAGTAGACCATCATAGTAAGTGCCAATAATATCATTTCACAATGAGCAAGTAGGCAAGCCATTAGTATGGTAGAAGGATGAAATAGTCTATTGTGCCCTAGGAATACAAAATATCATAGCCATGTGGAAAAGAAAACCACTAAAAATAGTTCTATGTTGAAGTTTTGTGCTAGTATTGAATAATAGTTTAATTTTTTGTTGACTTAAATTTAGCATTTGCAGATGTATGGGCTCCATTATCGAATGGATCATCAACCTGTGCAAAATGTGGTGGGTGCATCCCTAGATGGAGAAAGCTTTCTAACCACGAATCCAAAGTGATCAAATTTTGACGTATATGTCATAACCTCCATTCTTTGGATAATCTCTGATAATGAGCCAAGGATGATGTAGTCCTAAAGAATATATGTAATCACCTTTTCTACGTTGACCATCTAGTTGGTGTTTAAAAAGCTCAAGGTTTAGTTGAATACATTCTTCATAAGAAGTTCCTATAATTGGTAGTCTTATTATATCTTGCATATCTACCATGGCTATTATTATCTCATATGGACCGATCCAGCAAGTATTTGTAGCTCTATCCCAATGTTTTGCTATACTTCTAGTCCATGTAAAAGGAAAATGACTATAATCAAAGAGTAATGTGTAGACTACCCGATATATATTAGCTTTTCTGAGAACATCACCATGCATCTGTAAGTGGTGTTGAGCCCAATATATGTACCCATTGATAGCTGATAATGGAGTGCCAAAAACTAACTTTGGGTCTTAATATTCTACTTTATGATGTAATATATGGTAACCTAATAGCCTAACTATGATTATAGGCTGAGTGGTGTCTTCAGCTGGTAAGAGCACATTCTGATCGCCAAAGTTAAGGTGATATATGACTCATTCTAAAGAGACATCATGACTATGTTTCAATTTTAAACTGATTATCTAGTCAGCTAGAGTCTATGAGTCAGATAGTGGGAGACGTGATGATTGAATAAATGAGTCTTCAAAAATATCTCTACCTCTTAACATATCTTGGTATTATGATAACCTGTCCTATATCCCTGTTGTACCACGTGGATCATAGGCTTCAATAATATACCATATCTCCTCATTAGTAGGCTCAGTGGAAGACATATTGTCTGGTATTTTCAAGATAAACATTGTAGTCAACCTATTTTATATTTGTAATAGAGAAGCACATAGCTTTTAATAGGCTTAAAATCAACAACATTATTTGAATTTATATGTGAGGCTTGTGGGGGTTTTTCTTTTAAATTTAGACTTTTATGCAGATTTATATTTAAAGTCGCTCCTTTTGTCTATATGGGGATCTAAATTTAGATTTATACCCAACCTCTTTTGATATAATGGATTTGATTCGGCCCTTTGGGGCATGGTGGATCTGATCCAGCCCCTTTGGACATGATAAATCTTAATTTAATTTAGATTTGACCCTTACGATTTTAATAGAATCTAAATTGAGGTTTTCGATCTAGCCCCTTTGGGCATGGTGGATCTAATCCAATGCCTTTTAGACATGATGGATCTCGATTCAACTGAGATCCAACCCTTTTGAAAATATTGGAATCTAAATTGAGGTTTTGGATTCTACCCATTTGGGCATGGTGGATCTAATCTAGCCTTTTTTAGACATGATGGATCTTGATTTAAGTTAGATTCAACCCTTTTGGCTGTAATGGAATCTAGATTGAGGTTTTGGATCCAACCCCTTTAGGCTTGGTGGATCTGATCTAGCCCTTTTGAACATGATGGATCTTGATTTAAGTTAGATCTGACCCTTTTGGGTATAATGAAATCTAAATTGAGGTTTTGGATACAACACCTTTGGGCATGGTGGATCTTAATTTAATTTTTCATTTCTTTATAATAGGAGATCATGCTTAGTAAGACATCTTGCTTTGCAAGATATATAAAAATGCCCCATGTTAACAAAGAAATTTCTCATTGAAATGAGCATATTTCATTAGTAGTTACATATATTATCTATTGAGATATTATCCATTTATAAGGGACACAGGCCTGATGCATTTTGTACCAACAAGCTGATAAGGACCACTTTCATGTACTTTTTTGATGATATATGGTCCCTCCCAATTTGAATTGAATTTTCCATCAACTCGTTGATGTGGAACAATGGGCCTTCTTTATTCCAGTACTAGTTGACCTGCTTTGAAGCTATTTGGGCAAACCATACAATCACGAGCTCAGGTCATTCTTGATCTATATGTTCTTAACTTTGTTGGGCTTATAGTCGCATTTCATCTAAGGCTTTAAGCTCTTCATATCATATTCAAATGTTTTCTTCTACTGAAAGTTTGCTTTGAACTACTATGCGGAGTGAAGTAATTCTACTTTGAGGGGAAGTACTACTTTTGGTTTGAAGACTAAAGAGTATGGTGTTGCTTATGTAGTAGTTTCATAAGTGGTATGGTATGCCCACAATGCTTCTCTTAATTTATTGTCCCATTCTCTTTTATTTTTGGAAAGAATTTTCTTAAGAAACTTAATTAATATTTTGTTAAATGTCTCTACAAAATCATTGGTTCTTGGATTGTATATTGAGGAATATCACCAATCTATCTTATATTTTTTAATAAAATGATATACTTTGGTATTCTTGCAGGTAGTACCATTGTCCGATATAGTTCATTAAGGTATTTTGAATTTATAGACAATATGGTTTTGGAAGAACTTTACTACATCATCTATTTTAACTTCTCTTAATGGGATTGCTTCTACCCATTTTGAGAAATAATCAGTAGTAACTAGAATGAAGTGATGTCCTTTAGATGATGGAGGATCTATTAGACTTATTATAACCATTCCCTAGGTTTCAAATGGTCATGACGCTATTGTTGAGTGTAGGGTATTGGGTAGTTGATGTAGTGTGTATATATGTATTTGATATTGATGACAGCTTTTAGCATATTTGTTGCAGTCTTGAACCATGCTATGCTAGTAATATCCCATTCATTTATTTTTGAATTTTATATTAAGGCCATATTGGTGTGCTCTACACAATCCTTCATGAAGTATATCCATTACTATCTTGGTTTCGTCTGGTTCCAAGCATCGTAGCCACTTTTGGTCGAATGCGCCCCGATATAATGTATCATTTAAACGAGTGTATCATAATGCTCTTTGTGAAATTTGATGAGCCTTTGATTTAGCATTTAGCAGTCCATAACCTTTAAGATAGCTGACGAAAGGTTCCGTCCAGTCATCTTCTATTATCATGATCATAATTTCTTGACTTGTTTTAGCTTTAACTTGATAGAGAGTTGGCACCAGTGCTATTCTATTTTGGACTCATTTATTTAGCTAATTTAGCTAATGTGTCAGCCTTACCATTGTCTCAACATGACACCATTATCTCAGTAAGACTATAGAGATATTGTACTATACCCTTTTGCAGTGTTACAAATATTAGGCTGATTCTAACTTGTACTATAGGTAAGTTGGGAGGCTTAGCTAATTTTAAAGATGAAGCTCCATCAAAATAAAGCTTCCATTCTGATGATTGTTGAGCTTTAGTAGGATCATATTTGATTCCCTTGGTCATCCTCTACCAAAGGTCAACAAGGAATTCTTTTGGGATCATACTTATCCCTCATTTATAATGTTCTTCTGAGTTAATTCTTTTCACAACTCTAGCTTCAATCCCATTAGAAATAGGGCAATAAGTAAAACTATACCCACTTCCTTATTTTTTTGAAATTCTTGGATGGCCCCCTCTATTTAATTAATTTCTTTTTATTTTAAAATTTAAATATATCTCTTATTAATCACTTTTGATTCTTAAATAATTAATTAGCATTTATTGAAGATTGATTCTTGCTTGGAAAGCATGTGGTCGACCATGACCAATGGTTTATTTAATTTATTTGAGTTTGAATTAATTGTAATCTTTTCCTTATTTAATATCTAATTAATTAGAATTTATTCATTTATGTAAATTGTATTTAAGCTCCCTCCCTCCCATGGTTTGGCTAGCCACATGATTTTAAATTTTAAATGATTTTAAATTATTATCACATGTGCTTCAATTTTCAAATTTTAATTTATTTCCTTATGAAAATTCCTACTCTTCTCTCTTTCCCTAGACAAATTTTACATGGGTTAAGCTCTATTTAAAGATTGTATTTGATAACTTAATCTTTCTTGCAAAAATTAACTTTGGCAGGCCCCTTGCAAAAATTTTCTTAAGTGCTTCTTTGGTTTCAATTGCTTAAGCTTCATCCTTCCTTTGTGCTGACATCTTCAACAACAATATAAAGGGTGGTCTTCTTCATCTTCTTCAAACAATCATCGAGCTTTGGAGAATACAATTTCCAAGTCTTTATGCTTTCATCTTCATTCTTCTAAAATAACTTTAGTAAGATTGTTGCAATTTGATTTCAAACATTTTGATTTTCGAATTAGTGGTTTTAGTGATTGAAATGATTTTGTTCTTGTTCAAATATTTTTCTTGAGTTATTTTCAATTCATCTTTCAAAAATTTACTTGTCTAACATTATCATTGTTGTGTTTTATAAGTTTGAAGATCCTTTCCCTAAGGCTTTTACGTTTTTGTTGATTCAAGTTTTTCATATTCTAAACTTTAAATTTGTGAAGCTAATTATCATTTTACTTTGTGCATGTATCTTTTTCAAAGTTAAATTATTTCAATCATTTAGCATTAAGCTAATAAAATTTCATGTTTTAAATTAAAAGGAATAATTATTTAGTGAGCTTTCTTTAATTTGTCTTATTATTGTTTAGTGAGTCTGAGTGTAAAATTCATTATAAATTAGAGAGTTGGATCTTCTTTATTGTATGTTTTTGTTCATTGAACTTTTTAGGGTTGTACTTGCCCGATGTAGGAAAGTACATTATTGTGGTTGTGCTTTCCTGGTGTAAGAAAGTACAAGAGATTGGTTGTAATCTCACTTTGATTAGTAAATGCTTAGTCAAGATTTTAGACATGGATGTAGGCCAGTTTTTAGGGTTTGGTCCAACCACTTAGAAATAACTATCTCCTGTGTTTAGTTTTCTCTATTTGATTTTTCTTGTTTGTTTGTTTCGTTGCTTAGTTGGTTTGTTATTTCAATATAAAGTACTTTTCCCTCTTTTACAACTAATTTTTTTACAAAGTTTAAAAATAAGTTTAAACTTAAAAATCATTTAAATTACTTAATTCACCCCCGCCATAGCCTCTTAATAATTAGTACGAGCCTCGACTCATTTTGTGGCTTAACATCCCTGAGCATATTACTATGGCACAAGATTTTCATAAGGGTACACTTCCTGAAGGACAATCTATACACAAACTTCCATTGCTTGATAATGTTTTATTTGATTATTGGAAAAATTATATTTGTACATTTCTTCATGATCAAGATGCTCATATGTGGCACATGTTAACTCATCAATATCACACACTTATAGTAGAGAAAAATGGTAAAATGATTAAAAAAACCTTTTGATGATTAGACATTACATGAAAAAAGTTGGATATGTTAAATGCAAAAGTATGTAAAACTTCATATTGTGCTTTATTTCCTATTGATTACATGAAAATTTCCATACTAAAGAAATTTGGGAGAAATTGATAATCACTTATGAAGGAAATAATAAAATAAAGGTTGTACATAAATAGATTAGTGCATTACCTAATGAAATAATTTTTGACATGTATACTCACTTTATGATAGTCATTACTACATTATATTCTATTAGAAGCCAACATATGTTGACACTTCAAATGAGGTAAGTGAAAATATTTCTTATAAAAAATTAATTGATACATTTAATGAGTTAAGTGATAAATATACAATATATATAAATATAATGCTTTAGAAAAAAGAGAAAAAAATGGAAATACATAATTTATCTTTAAAATATTAATGCAGTGACTTAATATCTAAGAGTAAAATTTTTCTAAATCAATCTTTGCTACTAGAAAATTAAAAAAAGAAAAATGTTTTATTACATGCAAGATTGAATACTCTTAATTCATATTCACACGCTTCATCTAGTCATGGCAGATCTTTGAATGCATCAAAATCATCTAGATATCAACCCTATGCTAATACAAATTTTGGTGTAATTTTTGCAATCTATTGATTGACAAGCACGTAAATCGCAACATTTCATAGATCTAATTTTGTTTGGCTGCCTAAAATTAGAAATGTAGTAACACACACTACACAACATACATTACATCATTTTTCTATAAATGTGGACCAAACATGTTTGGGTTCCAGAAGTTGACCCTTGATTTTCATTTTGTAGGGATGCATTCAAAGAAAGATCATAGAAGCCATGTGGTACTTCAATAGTGGATGTTAAGGAATATGACATGTGACAAATCAAAATTTACTCACTTAAAACCTTATGAAGAAGGATATCTTATTTATGGTGATAATGCTAAAAATAAATTATTAGTGTTGGTTCTATTTCCAAAATTTTAATTAAATTAGAAAAAAGTATTTCTTGTTGATGGCTTGAAGCATAATTTAATTTTAATTAGCCAGTTATATTACAAAGGTTTAAATGTTGATTTTTCACATTGTTTTTATGTTATTATAAATAAAAAAGAATGTTTTTTTCTTGTAGATCATAGGCATAAAAATATTTAATTAATTTATTTTGTGAATTCCTATGAAGCTAGTTTAAACAGAATAAACTATTTAACGATTTCTATGATGAATTTGGAAATAAACTTAATTTTCCTTCTCCTAGTACTCCTCAGTAAAATAGTGTTGTAGAAAGGAAAGAGAGAATTTTTGTTGACTTAAGAAGAGTCATGTTGGATGATTATAGATCGCCTAAATACTTTTAGATTGAAGCTATTAATATTACTTATTATATGATTAATAGAGTTTATTTGATACCTATCTTGAATAAAACTCCCTATGAACTATTCATTGGAAAGAATCTTATAATTAATCTTTTTCATATCTCTGGTTGCAAGTGCTTCATCTTGAATAATGGAAAAGAATCTTTAGGAAAATTTGATAACAAATCAGATGAATGAATCTTCTTAGGCTATTTCTTGTTAGGTAAATCATCGAGATTTTTTAATGTGGAAGAAGATTGTAGAAGAAACTATGCATATACTATTTGATAAAAATTTGGTAGATTCTATTGTAGACGTGTTAGTTAGTGACGACATAAAAAATTTTATGAAAATTAATTTGGAAGAATAAGTTGATAGTTCTATGCCTAAAAAGTGGAGATTTAATAAGAATCATCATAAGGACTTAAATATAGGAGATCCATCCCAAGGTGTTAGCTTTTTAAGGTTGTGATAAATCATTTAGGTTTTTCTTCTTGAGAATGAACACCTAAGTTTATTAATGAAGCCTTGAATGAGCATTATTAGATGGTAGCTATGGAAAAGGAATTGAATTAGTTTGTTAAGAATGATCTTTATGAATTTGTCCAAATACCCCATGATCAAAATGTTCAAAATGTTTTTATTTTAGAAATAAGTTAGATGACTCAAGTTGTATTATTAAAAATAAGGCTAGGTTAGTTACACAAAGGTACACACAAGTTGAGGGGATAGATTTTGAGGAATCCTGTGCACCCATTGCAAGATTAGAGGCCATTAGTTGTCTCCGTATTATGCTTATTTTATGGACTTTAAACTATTTCAAATGGATGTTAAAAGTATATATCCAAGTGGTTAATGGTCTGTGACATCAATTTACACCAATATCCTAGCGGCTAATAGTCATATGAGATTGAATGTAGATATATCTAGTTTTAAAGGCCTCCCAAACATAACAGCAATGGAGTAGAGTACCTATTTACAAAATAAATATAGTTTCAGTCTAGGCAATTTAATCCAAATAGGAGCTATGGGAGGTTCTATGCTATAATCAAAGTAAGGAGTACATTTGAAGAACTTTAGCTAGTATGTTTTCTATCTGATAAAGTTTCTTAGAGAAGAGTCTTGCATAGGCTTCCACTTTGTAAAGTTTAATCATGATGTACCTCCCATCCAAGATCCTCACATTCCAATCTCTAACTAGTTTGAGTTCTTTAGAATGCTTACATATAAAATCCATTTTAGAATATTTATAAGTGAATTTCCCAATCTAAGTAAAATTAAAAGGTTCAACAAGAGTCCAGGTTTTAGATTCAATGATGCCCGAACTACTACCTTCCAAGAAGGATTCATGGTAGAATTGTGGGAATAGAAGAATATTGGAATCAAAAGTCTCCTCAGCATGAAGGGAACCAACAACCACAACTTCAGCATATGACGGTTGCTCTATTAAGATAAACAAAGTAAAGGACAAAGCAATAAAAAGCACAGCTACACCAAGCTCCAATGGAATAATAATGGGAGAACAAAGGGGAACTTACCTGGCTATGGCAACCCTAGCATTCTTAATTATTCTAATCTTTTAGCGATATTTACTTAGCTTTGCTTCTATCATTTTTAAAATCAATTTAATTGAATGGTATACTTGATATGATATATGATTGAATTGAATATATTTAATATATATATATATATATATATATCAATTAAATATTTCACACATTGATGCATGAATAAATTAGTATATTTCATTTGGTGATATTTAATATAATATAAGAACTCCTTACACATATACATACATATTAATATATTGAATTTATACAAGTACATGCCATTGTTCAATTAGGGAAGTGAGGCAATTACAGACCTCATTAGGACTACTTAAAGTTTTGTACTCTCGAGATGTCAGACTATATACTTATTAATTTGTATACACATGTATAAACTTTGGGGTACATCTCATTATTATATCAGGAAAGTGACGTAATCAAAGACTCATTTGAGACTACTTAAAGTTTTGTGTTCCAAAGATGTCTAAATTATATACATTTCAAGTATGTGGATCATACACATAGGATTAATTTAAATTTTAATTATTAAGATTGATTTAAATTTACACTAATATATATGCATATATATATATATATATATATATATATATATATATATATATATATATATATATATATATATATATATATATATATATATATATATATATATATATAAGCTTATTAAAAAAATAATTTGAGATTTACTAGTGATAGCAGTCCCACTATTAATCCAAAGCATGCAATTAAATGAAATTCTTTGTTTATTTGAAACATGAATACATGAAACATACAAAATATAAATCTATAATAAATGATAGAACCAAAGCAATCAAACATCACTAAATATCCCATTTGAAGTCATTACCTCTTAAGGTCATTTTTATTAAGATAATCACACTTAAGCTTAAAAAAATTCTTTAAGTGATTGCTTTACAATTTGAGTTATTTAATCCCAATGAGGAGATAAAATATTTAAAATTAATCCTTGACCCACTTCTATTCATTAAGAGATCAAGATAATTTTTATGAATTAATTATAGTTAATTAATTATTTTTAGCCGAATAAGCCATAAAAGAGCCCAAACATTATGAGAATTTTAGTGAACATGCATAAACATGAATTAAATATGCTCTAAAAGTTCTAATTCAATTGGGCTTATAATTATGGGTTAATTGAAGAAATGGGAAAAAACCAAAATAACAATTTCACAGAAAATACACCAAATCAATTATGGATTTTGATTTTATTGAAAATCTCTTTGTTAGTTGAGCACAAAGAGGGGATGGTCAAAATTATTGAAGTATGTGAATTACTATGAATTTTCTAAATTCTAGGGTAGTTAATGATTTAATTAATTAATAAAAGCCCCCTTAAACATGATTTTAGAAAATAATTAGGATCAAGGGTCCTAATTTGTTTCAATGGCCACTATTACTATTCTAAGACATATTTAAGCTTTAATATTTATTTTCATAATTTTATTAATTTTACTTATTTATTAAATGCACAAAATATCCATTTAGGTTCAAAAATTTGAATCACCCAAGTTACACAACCCATTGGCCTAAAATAAATATGGGAGATAGAGGTCATCCCATGGAACAATCATCCAAAGCTTCATGTTGATTATCCAAGTAATTAATGCTTAATTAAAATAATTAAAAAATTTAAATTCTTATGGGTTTATTTTTTCTAGATTCTCCTTAATAATGGGTAACAGTACACTTAATAAAAAATAAGGCTTATTTTTTCTAGATTCTCCTCTATCTAAGCTTTTCATAATGGCTTTATTCATATTTGTTGGATTTTTCTATAATTAATTATGATATTTTAAAGTTATCACCATTTAAGTTGATTTTTAAACCTACACATAGTCGGTGTCGCATCAATGTTTACTCAGCAGCGCTTTCCACATGGCATTGTGTCGTTCATTTTTAAAATGTCCTACATGGTAGTTGACTCAATGATGAAAAATGCCATTTTGTCTTGATGTTCGATCATGGACGGATGTGGGCAAAGAAGTTAGTCCATGAAACTAGAATTAGGTTAGGATCTTGGAATATAGGTACTCTTACTGGTAAATTAATGGAATTAATAGATATTATGGTTCATAGAAAGATAAATATTTTATGTGTTCAAGAAACTAAATGGGTTGGGGAGAAGGCTAAGGAGATTGATAGTTTAGGTTTTAAACTTTGGTATTCAGGTAAAAGTCGAACTAGAAATGGTGTAGGTGTGATTATAGATAAAAGTTTGAAGGATAATGTTATAAGTATTAATAGATGTGGAGATAGAATTATAGTTTTAAAGATTATTGTTGATACTAAGATTATCAATGTTATAAGTGTCTATGCTCCTCAAGTAGGTTTGGAGGTAAGCTCAAAAGAAAATTTTGGAATGAATTAGAGGGATTAATACAAAAGATACCTCTTGAAGAAAAGTATTTATTGGGGGGAGATTTAAATGGACATGTTGGTAGAGTGGTAGAATATTTTAAAAGTATTCATGGTGGTTATGGATTTGGAGTGACTAATGAAGAAGGTAGACTATATTAGATTTTGCCTTAGCTTATGATTTTGTAGTTGCTAATACTTTATTTAAGAAAAGAGATGAACATATTATTACTTATAAAAATGGATCTAGTAAAACACAGATTGATTATTTTTTGATAAGAAAAATAGATCGTTTAGATTGTAAAGATTGTAAGGTCATTCCAAGTGAAATTATAAGTACCCAATATCGACTATTAGTTTTAGATTTTAAGATGAAAGGTTGTAAGAGAAAAAATAAACTTAATTATTGTCCTAGGATTAGATGGGGACACTTAAAGAACACAAATAAAAATATTTTTAAGAGCAAGCTACAAGAAATTAAAGTTTGGGATGTTCATAAGGAAGCTAACGTTATGTGGAAAAAAGTATCAAGTGCTATTAAACAAGTTGCTAAAGATGTGAGAATCAAAAGTTAAAGCTTCTTTTAATAAGAATAGTTGGTGGTGGAGTCGAGTGCAAGAAAAGATAAGAAATAAGAAGCATTGTTATAAAACTTGGTTTAGATGTAAAACTCGAGAATTGGGAAAGATATAAAATGGCTGTAGAGATTCTAAGAAAGCAATATATGATGCAAAAAAATTTAGCTTTAGTGATTTATATAATAGATTAGATACCAAAGAAGGTGAAAGATGTATGTATAAGTTAGCCAACCAAAGAGATAGGAGAAGTAAAGACATAGTTCAAGTGAGGAGTATTAAGGATGAAAATAATAAAGTGCTTTTCTTAGAAAAGATATTGAAAATAGGTGGATGAGGTATTTTAATAAACTTTTCAATGAAGGATCTGAAAGTACGATTGATTTTAGCAATTTAATACCCTAAAAAAATAGAGAATTTCATTTTATCAGATTAGTAAATGAAGTTAGTGAAGCTTTAAAGAAAATGAAATGTGGAAAAGCAAGAGACAATAATATTCCAATAGAAGTGTGGAAATGTTTAGAGATCAAGAATTTCTTGGCTTACAAATCTTTTAATGTTATTTTAAAGACTAAAAAAGATGCCGATGAGTGGAGAAAGAGTTTGTTGGTTCCTATATTTAAGAATAAAGGTGATGCACAAGAGTGTGCAAATTATAGAGGAATTAAGTTAATGTGCCATACATTAAAATTATGGGAGAGAGTAATTGAGCATAGGTTACGATGTGATAAGTTTCTCACAATTAGTTTGGTTTCATGCCGTAGATCTACTATGGATGCTATACATTTGTTAAGAGGTTTGATGGAGAAGCAGAGAAAATAAAAAGGATCTACATATGATATTTATTGATTTAGAGAAAGCTTATGATAAAGTCTCAAGAGATGTCCTTTGGAGAGTTCTAGAATAGAAAGAAGTTAATATTGGTTATATTCAAGTCATTAAGGATATGTATACTAGAGCTGTCACTTGTGTCCAAACACAAGGAGGATTGACAAACTATTTTCCTATTTCGCTTGGATTACATCAAGGATCAACATTAAGCCCTTATCTTTTACTTTAGTTATGGATGTTCTTACGAGACATTTACAAGAAGATGTACCTTGGTGTATGCTTTTGTTGATGACATTCTTCTTGTTGATAAGACTAGAGAGGAGTCCAACGAAACTTGAATTATGGAGGTCAACTCTAGAGTCTAAAGGTTTTCATTTAAGCGGATCTAAAACTGAATATATGGAGTGTAATTTTAGTTGTAGAAGTTTTAGTGGTAGTGTTGTGACTTTAGGTGATCAAGTCATTAATAAGAGTGATCGATTCAGATATTTAGGCTCTATTGTTCAAAATGATGGTGAAATAGATGGAGATATTATTAGTAGAATTCAAGTTGGATGGTTGAAGTGGAGGAATGCATCTGGCCTATTATGTGATAGAAAAGTTCCACTTAAACTTAAGGGAAAATTTTAAAAGATGGTGGTAAGACCTGCAATGACTTATGGTGCAGAATGTTGTCCAATAAAAGAGAAACATAAGACTAAGTTAAGTGTTACAGAGATGAGGATGCTCAGGTGGATGAGTGGCTTTACCCTTAGAGATAGAATGCAAAATGAGTATGTTCGAGAAAAAGTTGGAGTAGCTCCAGTGGTAGATAAGATTAGGGAGAGTCACCTTAGATGGTTTGGCCACATAAAGCGTCTAGTCCGATGACCGATTAGGAGAGTACATGCATTAGATTTGCCTTATGTTAAGAAAGGTAGAGGTAGACCTAAAAGACTTGGTTAAGATGTATAAAAATGATCTTAGTATACTTGAATTAAATGAGAATTTGACACATAATAGGACACAATGGAGACGAAGGATTCATGTAGCCGACCCCACCTAGTTGGATTAAGGCTTGTTGTTGTTGTTGTTGTCATTGATGTTGTTGTTCGATCATGGACCAAATGGTCAAGATTAATTTTGTAGATTTAAAGGGATTAAATCAAAATTTTAAAAGTAATTAATCATGGTCATCCATTCTAATCACATGGAATGGACGACAAATGATCCATCGTCGACCTCCAAAGAGAGAAGAACATTGATCTCTTGTCACCATTTGATATGGCTCTTCATTTTGTAGTAGAAATAAATCCAAAATAATTAGGGAATGCATTTGAGGGGGGTTATATGGCTTGTCAAAAAAAATTAAAAAATCATATGATTTTCTATGGTTTGTCAGAATTTACCTCATCAGAGCTCAAGACTAGTATTCTAATGATTAAGGTAGCTTTTTGTTGAAGAGGTGAAGCCCTGTTGAAGAAGTGATGAGCTATCTCCCTATCGATCGCTCTATGGACCAAGCATCACCGTGAACCTTGTTGAAGTTATTCATAGAGTGCCTTCTGATGCTCAAATCAAATATCCTTTCATTCATTTTGATTTGCTAGAGCTATGAGAAGGTATGGGAGAGGATAATTTAGATTTGGTAGAATTTAGGTGAAGATGGATATGGAGGGTGCTCGGGCTAATGGAGGAATTTATCTCACTGGCGACAAAGTGCAAAGAGAGCTCTAGGGACATAGGGAACTAGCTCTGTGTTTGTAACTAATGTGTGTAGTCAGTTTGAATATGGAGGGTGCTCGGGCTAATGGAGGAATTTATCTCACTGGCGGCAAAGTGCAAAGAGAGCTCTAGAGACATAGGAAAATAGCTCTGTGCTTGTAACTAATGTGTGTAGTCAGTTTGAATAGGATAGGAGGTGTATACCCTTCTTCCCAAGTGAACCAACCAAAATTGATGGTTCATGATGTGGTAGTCGGCCAGGCAGTGGGGGTGGACAAAATGGCACAGGACTAATGAGGTGGAGATCCCCTAGAGGGTGTTGGACTAAGGATCGGCCAAGGGTAACCTCTCCTTGGTCAATGGATAAGCCCAACAATTTTGGGTTAGGTCCAGTCAACATGGGTGAGCTCAAGGCATGTTAAGGTGGCTACCCAAGGCAAAGGGAGGGGTTCAACATTCATATTTTGGGTTTTTATTTCATAAGGGTAGCTTAGTTCACTTAGTTTGGGTAGAACCAAGTTCACCATGGGTTGGTCCACTTAAGCAGGTCAAGGGGACCTAAGGGTGAGTCATTCAGAATTTGGTTAGGATTGGACTTAGTTTGGTTGGGTTTGGCTCAATTGGAGCAATATAGGTCAATTTAAGTTAAATTTGGCTAGGTTGACCAATTTACCAAATTTGATCAAGCGGGCTATTGGGTTAAGTTAAAATGATTATTTAGAACCTATTGGTGTAATTAATTAGATTTAATTTAAATTAGATTTGACTTTGGCTCATATGGGTTCATATGAGTCAAATGGCTAAGTTCACTAATTTGGTCAAATTGACCAAATTGGGTTGGATGATGTTTGAGTCATGTTTGATTGTTCAGTTAGAAGCGATCAAAAACTTTGATTTGAATTGATGTAGTTTAGAATGAGTTTTAGTTCAATTTGACTCATTAGGTCGAATTGGGCTAAATAGGTTAATTAGACTGAGTTGACCAAATTGGCTTCAATTAATGATTGAAAAGCATTCAATAATCAATTTAGCAATGATTGTAGGCATTGGTTCAAACCAATTTGGCTTGGACCAATTTTTGGCTCAATTTAACCCTTTAGGTCAAATTGGATCAACTTAGGTCAAATAGCCAAATTGGCTCAATTGGGTTCAATTGGTTGTAATTAGGTGTTTAATCATGATTAATAATAATTTTGGGATTGATTAGATTAATTAATTTCATCTAATTTAGGTTGAATCAAGATTTGGCTCAATTTGGTCTTTTAGACCAAATTAGGTCAAGTGGTTTCATTGGGTTGACTGGGTCAATAAGAATTAAATGAGGGTTGGAATATGTTCAATGATCAATTTGAAAGTCATTGGTGGTTGTGATTAAATTTAATTTGGCTTGAATTAAGTTTTGACTCAATTTAGACTTTTAGACTAAATTGAGTCAAGTTGGGCTAAGTGGATTAATTGGTAAAATTAGGTTGATTTGAGTCAATTGTAATGTTCAATTAAGTTATTGGTGTGATAATGAGGCTTGGATTGTTTCAATTTATCTTAAATCAAGTTGGGTTGGATTTTGGCCCTATAAGGTTCACTTAGGTTTAACTTGGGTTACAGGCCAAAGTAGTTCAATTTGGTTAAATTGGGTCATAATCAAGCTTTAATCAAGTTCAATTGAGATTTAAGAGAGTTTAGGTGAATACAATTTCAAATGAATTTGATTAATTTTAGATTTAGTCCTTTTAAGCCCAAATGGGGCATATTAGGTCAACTTAGCCACGTGGCCAAATTGAACCCTTATGGGTTAAGTTAGGTTTAAAATCATTTGGTCTTTGATTAGGTTTGGATTGTAATCAATTAGTTTAGTTTGAAGGATTGATTTGGTTATAGAAGTTGGTTTGGGATAGTTAGGTCTTGCATAATTTAAGTCGGGGTTTAGCCCTGGGGTTAAACCTTATGAGTCTTCTAAGCATAGGTTTAGTGTTCACCTAGCCACTAGAAGTGTCTTAGTTCTAGGGGAACATTAGTGCCAAGATTGAATCTTAGGTCTATGGAGATGATAAGCAACCTCACTCAAAAGTGAGGTCACATGTGTGATTGTAGAAATTTCCAATAGTGAGTCTTTCCTTTTCCAAAAACTCAAAAGTATGATGGTCATGGATGGCACTGACATCATAGCTTTCGAGTTCACTTCTTTAGATTGTAAACTTTTCATACTCACATTTTTAGGGGATTTTCCATCGCCTTCAAAGATAGTGCATACAACTCTAGCAATATGAATAATGTGTGTAGATATGAGTTCATTCCTAGCTTTAATGACTTATTTATCTTTCTTCTTGATGTACTCCTCACTTCTCACCCATGGCCTTGATCACAATACCTCGACTAGTAGGGCCCTCCATTAGCCATCATGGGTGGAAATTGCTTGAAATAATATTTATTCTAAATTTCCTCCACTACCTCGACCATTGATACTCTGAGAAGGGGCACTAAGGCAGGTTGTGCATGGTTGGATCCTAGATAGCAAGTAGCCGAATTCTTGAAACCTCACCTGAATATTTTTGATCATCGTCTCTTATATGTTCTCTACCTTTGATACCCTTCCCTAGATAGTCTCACTTAAGACCTCTTCAGCGAGTCTTTAGTCTTAGCCAGTGATACTAGTTGGTCCATTTCATTATACTCTTCAACATTGACATGATTATTCATCAGCTCCAATAGTTTCATGTGTGTCTTAGGTTGTTGGAGCCCCAAGGCATACCTGAATAGCCCCTCTTTCAAACCTTGAGTAAGTGCTTCTTGGGTGACTGTGGGATCCAAATCATTGACTTCCAACATCTCTCTTTGGAAGCACATAATGAACTTCCTTAAGGACTCACCAAGTTTTTGCCTCATCTATAGAAGAGCTTGAGAACTCTTCAACAACTTCTGAGCACTAGCAAATTGCATGGAGGACATCTTTTTAAAGTCAGGGAATGATGTAATGACTCCTAAAGTAACTCATGAGAACCACCTAATGATTGACTCCATGAAAGTGGTGATGAAGGGTCAACACTTCATCGCATCTTCTAAGCCTAGCAGTGATGTGGTTGACTCAAAATATATTATATGGTCTGTGGGTCCAGTTCGACATTTGTATGATTCATGATGTGGAATCTTAAATCTATAAGAAGGGATAGCTTCAGTAATCTTCATAGAGAAAACAATGGTTGATTATGGTTGCTTCTTTGATATACCCTCTTCTTCATAAGTGTCAGAGGATTTATCCTCAAAGTCAAAAATCTTGGATGGATTGATGTTGAGGACCCTAAATGAGTATCTTCTTCTCATCAAGCCTGGCAAGTAGCCAATCCCATTAATCCTTCATTCACCTTTATTATGGATTCTTCATGAGTGACTTCCTTATGTTTATTTGTACAAGGTAAGTGATCTTGTCCTTGGTGTCTCATAAATCTTATTGAGTCATGAATTATTGGACGTTCTACTCCATGTCAGTCGAGCGATCTCGTGTTGACGATCCACTTCACTTTATATCTATCTTCTGGTCTTTATCCTCATCCATGCTCACCGCACCTAAAAGGATGTTGAATCCAAGTTTATCTATAAATGGAGGAAGAACCTTTTGAGATACCTGGGAAATGGAATTAGGCAATAGGATTTCTAATAAGAAGATAAAAAAGTAGAAAAACATATGGAAAACAATAATCTTTATTTCTAAAAGTCAAAGTATAAAGTATGGGGGACAAGAGTAGGAGCCAATAGGTCCCCTCATAAAAGAGAAGTCCCCCTTTTATAATACCAAGAGGTGACCATATATGGAAAATACATGTAAGGTAAGTCTAGTATAAAGAAATTCTTGCCTAAATCGATGGTGGTATATATGTGAGCAATTGTAGATCTGTTAGTCGATGGAGGTGAGTATCCCATCATCTAATGAGTATGCAACTGAGGATGGGACTAAGAATGGTTGCCTCATTCCTTTAAGTAGTATTCTGCTATTGGTGAGTTGATTTATAACTTGGCCTTTGAATTACTATTCTTTAAGTGCTTGTCTCATGGGATTAACTCAATCTCCCCTTATCAAACACACCTTTTGTTGAGTATATATTCTTGATTGTTGAGCACCCTTTGTGTGAGTACACTTGTCTGGATAATTAGATTCACTTGGGCCTACCTACTACTTTATGTATATTAGTTGAATGTTTTATCTCCTTCCTTTCTCTAGCCTCTAAATCAAGAATCTCTCTTTTGAAAATTACTCAAGGGGTGACATCTTATCAAGTTCATTTCTATTAATTGCCCATGATGAATTGGAAAACTTTTATATTCCTCCACATTCATGTGACTATTGACTAATTGCAATAGCTATGCCAACATCTTATGCTATTAGACACCAAGGGCATACTTGAATTGTCCTTCTATAATTCCTTCAGAGAATTATCATTATGCAACTGCAGGTTCCAAATCTTTTATTTTTAGTATATCAGTTTAGAAGCTTGTAATGAACTTCTTAAGAGACTCACCTGGCTCTTGTCTTATTTGTAAAAGAGTTTGGGAACTCTGTCCCTCAAAACTTCTTTTTTCTTTTTTTATTAGGCCTTAGACTTGATATATAGTCTTGCATATTATTTAAATCATATGTGACAAATTATTGTGTGATTAACTCCATAGCAGGTAAGTTGTCTTGTGCCTAATTTTTTTTCCTTAGCATCAATCCATGTTCACCACACTAAAAAATTTTTTGAATCCAAATTTATTTGTGGAGTGATGTGAGACCTTACTAAAGCACATTGGAAGTAGAGATAACTTAAATAAGGCTAAGCAAAAGAATATAAAAAGTTCACTATATAAAAATATGAGTATAAGCAAAAGATTATAATACAAAGGTCTAAACTCTTGTCCCAAGAGTAGTAAAAAAAACTTTAAAAGGTTCCTACTCCCTTGAGAATCCCCTTCTTATATCAGCTAAAGGTTTATAATAAAATTAAATGATATGTTAGTTTTTAGAAGCTACATGTTAGTTATAATACAATAAAATAATAATTACAACTATCTATTTAGTCGTCATAGAGTGCACTAGTGTTCTAGATGTCTGGCAAGTGTTATATATTAATGTTTTCATCTAAAAATGATGTTAAAAATAAAAAAATTGGACATCACAGCTTGGAGCACCGTGACACTATAATCGTAGCACCTAGGCACTGCCATCGTCTTAAAGAATTTAGAAGCTCAACTAGCCCTAACTGTTGCCAACTTAAACGACACAGCACCTCAGCATTGATCTCAATATGTAGGCATTGTCATGATGATCATCAATTTTTTAAAATCAAGAAAAGCCACTATTCCCACCCTAGTAGCAATAACCACTTAAGGAACTATGGAGAATGATTATAGAGCTTAAAACCACACCTATAGGGGGAAATTCACTATAAAAAGGGGAGAGCAGCCCCTCTCTTATTTCTTCATCCTTCCTCCCTCACTCTCAGTCTAGCCACCTTCACTGTTCTTACTTCTAGTTATCTGTGCTCTCAACATCGCACTTCCCACTTCTATGAGAGTGATCTCCTTCTACAAGAAATAAGATCAAAGCTTACTCTTATCGATTCCAGGTAAGAAACTTCTTGAAATACTTTCATTACATGATTTTTATTCTAAAAATTAAGTATAATAAGATTTCCACCATCGATCTTAGATCTAGTGAGAAATAACAAGGTTTATCTCTATTAATCTTGGATATGGAGTAAAAAAGAAAGTCACATACCTAATAATTTCAGAATCTTGAAATATAAACACTTCTGATGTGAGAAGAAAAACTCTCCTTTCATCAATCTTGGATCCAGAAAAAGAGAGAAGAGTGTGTTTGCACTAAATAAATAAAAATACAGCATGTCTAAAGTGTTATGCCATCAAATTTGCATAAACATTTACCAGATTATGCAAAAATTTAATGGAGTTTCTGCTTTATGGCACCACGGTGTCGTGGCACCATGGTCTCGGGATGGTGCTCCATCTCATAGCACTAAGGCGCCAGATATTTTGAGCCAAGATGCAAAGTTCTCAGGTTTATGTACACTTCTTCAGCATTGTAGCACTGTATTACAGTGCCATAAAACTAATTTTTCAAGTTCCATAGCTTTAAAGTGATGTTGAAGTGCCATTTGTCCAGCACCAAAGTGTTTCATCTTCCACCATCAAACTTGGTTCCATTGTAAAATGAAATCCTCCCTCTGTTGATCTTGGATACAGAATAAGGGAGAAGGGAGCTAATGCACTAAAAAATTAGGAAATCTTACACTGTTAAATTATTATGATGGTAAAATTTTAAATTTCTCCAAAATGATTAAATCTTAAGCATTGATGAGGTAGCGCCTAGGCACTATGGGTCTAGTGTCGAGGTGTTAAACTTTCAAGTTTTATGTGAAAAGTCTTCCCATAGCGCCGCAACACTATACTTCAATCACCATAGTGCTAGATTAATTTCATGATTTTAAAACACTTGGAATATTAACTTTGATAAATTCTATGTCCAAGCCTTATCTACTTAGCACTGCAATGTTGTATAAAGAGTGCCATAGCACTATATATAGAGTGTCGTAGTGCTCATCCCTTGAGTAGAAATGACAAAAATGGCTATCTTAGGAGCACCACGTATGAGTGTCGTGGCACTAAACACTCTAGTTTTAAGCTTATGTTTTGCAGCCTAGTAGCGCCTAGGAGCTACATTCTCAACGCCAAGCAGCTACTACTGCAAGGTCATTTTTAAGTTAAAATTTTTTTATTATTTTAAATCTTGGATCTTTCAGATCCCAAATAAAAAAGAATATACACATAAATACACAAAGCATTGAAATAAAATTTTCTTTATTAATACAAAAAAATTATTACAAGAAGTTCTATAATAAAGCAAATAAAAGAAGAAAATACTAAAATAAAAGAAGAAAAAAAAGGGAGAAACTAGCAATCATATTTATCACCCTCCTCCTCCTCTTCTTCTTCTGACACTAGCAGGGTTCTAACGTAAGGCAGATATTGAGGCCACAATTTTCAAACAAATGAACTAAGGCTAAATTAAATTGAGCCATGTAATAAAACTATTTTTCTACCGATCATATGATAATCAAATTTTTTTTCTAAATCCTCTTTCCTATAGCTACTCTCACCAACCTATTTCCTCAAATCTGAGACATCTCCTCCTATTTCTTTGAATTCTCATTTAAGGTTTTGAAAGATTGGGAGCAAGATTATGAAGCATGAGGAGCATGTGATCTTTCTCCCACCTCAAACCTCAAACCATATCCCCCAATTATCCTCTTCGTTAGAGGAGTCTTCTAAATAAGAACTTCTTCATCTAGCTCCCCCAACTCACCCGTTGTAGTACATAAACCATAAATAAGAAAAGAATGACTATATCTTACAATAATGTTGACCCTAGGAATATTACAAATAAAATTATAAATAATATTTTCTATATTAACTATACCTTTTGAATAGCAAAATTCAAAATGGCCCTATCATTGAAATTACCGGTGGGCATCAACTTGGAAAAACTAAAATAGTGTCAAGCCTTAGACTCAGGTGTTTGGCCAGTGATAGGAAATTTGATAGTCCTTTCCTCTTTCCATTTCCACTGAATATTAACATTTCTACTTGTGAGAAAATAAAGGACGTCATCAAAATTAGGATGATTGTCATAATAAAAAAGATATTGATTGTACACCGCATTTTGTAAACCATAATATGCATTAATGGTGGTACTATCAAAACTCACCAATTTTTTTCGAACAAAAAATTTATTATCTTGGTGCTCCTCCGCATTGGCGAAGAACTCCCGCATCACAGGAACAACGCAGGGGCTGTTCTTGTAAGCCAGATTCTTTTAGCCTCACTTGATGATAACCCTCTCCACACTCCCACCCAAATTATGGAAACTCCTCTCTGAAATGAGGTGCTTATAGATGACGGCATGTTGATACCTCTCCTCTGCTTCGACACTAGCAAACATGTTAGTGTTGCTTGAAGTCACCCTTCTCTTGCGAGGGAGCCTCTTGAATGGCATGATAATCTTTCTAGTGAGATAACATTGAGGAAAAAAACTCTAAGAATGACTATGGCAAGGAGACAACATAATGATAATCTATAGCCCAAAGAGGATTTATTTATAAACTAGGCCTAGAGCAGCATCGTTGCTAAGGTGTTAACCTCTTGAGTTTTAGAACAAATAACCCACACCATAGTGCTACAATATCAACACCGAGGAACTAACCTCTTAGGTTCTAAATAGAGAACTAGCACATCAGCACTCGCATGCAGTGCCTAGGCGCCGATTAGATTGTCAAATCGATAATTGTGTTGATCAAAAAGAGCACTTATTATTATTTATTAGTATTAATTTTATTACCGATCGAAACTAAAAAGCTTATCAAAAATTGATGTGGCACCATAGCAATATGATATAGTGCCATAAAACTGATAAAAAAGTTTGTCTTATTTGATAAACACGCCTGCCAATATGTCAGTCAGCTTGAATGATCTTTTTACTGATGCTGTTGTGCTACATAGTCAGTGTCGAGACGCTAGTCAAATTTCCAACTACTTTTAAACATTCTTTATGGCACCTATAGTGTCATGTCACTAACTTCCTAGCACTGTGGTGCCATCCTATTAATGCCAAGGTGCTATAATTTATAGCGCCAAGGTGCTACCATTCATAGTGCCCAAGCACCATATTTCTAGCATTGAGGCACCATCCCCCAAAAGCCCTCTATATGTTTTCCATGTGAATAACTTATAATTCATTTACCATGTGAAAAATTATATAATGCCAAAGAAATTTAAGTCCAACTTAATGGCTTTCTAATGGATTCATCCTACTAGCATTCTAAAGGGATGTAAGTCCAATCCAATTTTTTTCCATGCAAATAGCTAGCTAGCAATCTGATGGGATGTAAGGCCAATCCATATTTTCTCCATGTGAACACCCTATATAAAAATGGCATTTAAAAGAGATGTAAGCCTAACTATCTATTTGGTATGCAAACATTCAACAATGTCATTCCAAAAGGATATAAGTCCAATATGCCAACTTTCTAATCGATGTACTTGCAATGCAAGTAGAACACCCTATTGGCATTCTAAAGAGATGTAATTCCAATCTATTTATTCACCATGTGAACACATATAAATTTGGCATTCTAAAAGGATGTAAGTCCAATCTGTTTATTTACGATGTAAATGACCCTAGACCTAGCATTCTAAAGGAATGTAAGTCCAATCTATATGTTCACCATGCAAACACCTTAACTGGAATTCCAAAGGGATGTAAGCTTATCCCATACATTCATCATGCAAACACCCCTGCACTAAACCTCTGGTTTACTCGGGATATCTTAGATGAGGCAACCTATAGCTGCTAATCAGACTCCCTAGTCATTACAACTAGTCGTCTGATGATGGTAGACTAAAATAATATAGTCCCGTCGATGATAGACTATGAGATCTTGATTGATTCTATTCTTTTATTTGTATTACATAGTCATCTATGTCATACCACACACACCATTCAACATTGATGCATATTAAAAAAAATATGTTAATTTCCAATCATAATCAAGAGTGCTCTCTTACTATGATAAGAAGGGTAATTAACTATGAAGGTTGTGTTCATATGAAGTAGTACCTAGATCTAAATAAATCCTAATATAATGTTATGGAAAATCTAGTTGAATATATATCAATCTGCTTCATAAAAAACATATTCCTACCTATCTCATAAAGATGATGGAGTGTTCCATCAAAGGTGTTTATTCTGAGCAACTAGGTTTCTGGCAAGTCCACTAAGGATTACTTCTCTCAACATCTCTGCTCGAAAAAGTTAAAATATATGGTGCCATCATTGACTTAAATATTAGGTTATAATCTTTAAAATTTTAAGATCTATGACCATGTTCAAAACCTCATATGGCCAAGATTACAAATATGATGACTTTTCAGCTAGGAGAGGGGTCCATTATTAGACTCCCTCTGGCTGTAGTCAATGTTGGTTCCACTGGAGATACTCTCAAGTTCAAGATAATTTTTGAGGTTATCAAGTTCCTACATATAACTAAGCCTCTCATTAAGATCACTAGAATGTCAAAGGCTTTCAACAAGAGATAGAGGCTAAATGTGATTATTTTGAATGAGCCCAAGCCTAAAACCCTAACCTCCAAGAAGAGTTTCCTCTTTGATAGACTATCAAAGGCAATGCTGACTATCCCTATTAAGGATAAAGTGGTTGCTAAGCTCAAATTGAAATCTATTATTGTCAATCCACTTAATAGTGCATCATGAGAGATTACTATCTCACAAGATGCCACTTTTACCCTAGGCAATAATGACCATGAAGAATCTTCCTCAGATAACAAAATATCCAAGACAGCTCGAAAAAAATACAATGCTGGTCACATAGCTGACTAATTGCCTATTCATTCTGAACAACAATATGACCCACTGGTGGAAGAAAACATACCCACCAACAATAACTTTGATTTGCTCCTATGGGTCAAGAAGATTAGCTTTAGAGGAGCTATAAAGAAGTCCTTGTAGGATAAACATACACATCCCAAGTCATAGAATCAACCACAAAAGGATAGACTGTCTCCTCCAAAATCTATAAAGTCTTGAAGGTTGTTAAAAATAGAAAACTTCAAAGAAGAATCAAGAAATTGGTGAACCAAGTCCCCAACCTAATAAATTTTTACTCTAAGAAAGGTGGGAATATAAAAAAATAGTGCCTGCATAGAGCAGAACTCAAAGTATATGGGCATTATATTCTATGAACACCAATAATGAGCCCTTAGATACAAAGAGATTAAGTGTCCAGTTATTGGAAGGTCCTGAAAACCACCATAGAAAAAATAATATAATTCATCTAGTAAACACCAGGTATGACATTTAGGATGCATTCCCAAAGATCCACTACTAGAAGGTCCTGATTAATTTGGGTACCTAAAAAATCCCAAGTCACCAATGACAAGAAAACTCAATATGAGCCAGCCCCACCATATGACAATGGAACTGAATCTCCTATCATCAACTAGAAAGGTTGGTCTAAAAAAATTTAACCAGTAGATGATGAGCTGGATAATCAACTCTTCTAGGAAGATGATGATTTCCCAATCAATGAAGAGAAACTAATTACAGATTTCCAAAATGATGAAGAAATGGATTGCATGGAAGTTGAGGTTGTTCGTATGGTTGATACATATTTTTGAAATAAAAATGTGGAACCTGAATAATAAAATGAGGAACATCAAGAGAACCCAAGCCATCAATAACTCAGAGGTGAAGCTCAAGTAGAAGTTAAGATAATTGAAGAGTTAACTGATGTTGTAACAAGGTTACAATGACAAATGGGTTCTCAGCTACAAAGAAGAGACAAAGAAATTAGTCAACTAAATAATTACCTCAATGAAATGAATGGGCTAATGAAAGAGGTGTTCGATTAACTTAACCACTACAACACAATAAGTGTCTCCAAGAAATCCTCCGGAGATAAGCAATCTAACAGTAGAAACTCAAGGCATAGAAAATGCTACACCTAACTTACCAACAACTTCAACGCAAAGGCAAGAATCCCCAAAGGAAGCTACACAAAATGCCCATCAAGAGGCTGACATTATCACCAAATCTCAAGTGAAAGATCCCATCAGCCAAAAAGTCAAAGTAGTCATCACTTCAGAAGCTACTAAATAGTTAATTTGAAAAGCTTACCATACTCGATTGAATATGATCAAGTATAGTATCCTAAAGGGTACATTGTGCCAAAATTCAATACTTTTTAGACACAAAAAATCTATGACATTACTTAGCTCAGTTCAAAGCTACATGCGAAAACACTAGAGGGAATGCCACTTTACTACTACACTAATTCATTAGCAGTCTCACCAACATGACCCTCAAATGGTATGTTGAGTTACCTAATGACTCTAAAAAAAATCTTTGCCAAGCTAGAATCACTCTTCACCAAAAGATTTATAAGTGCAACCAAGAAAGTAACAATAGCATATCTCACCTTGGAAAAGAGAAGGAAAGATAAGAGTGTTACCCAATATATTACGAGATGAAGAAATCTAAGCATGAAATGTGATCAGTAGCTTACAAAAAAGCATGTAGTAGAACTCCTTCTGGGGAACATTAATGATCAAATGGCTCCATATCTAGCCATGGCTACGATTAACACATTCCAAGAATTACTAGATCACATAGCTAAATTCCAAAGGCTTCGCAATCAGAAAGGCCTTAGTGCCAACTACAATAATAATCCCTTTCAAAAAGGAAAATAATCAAAATTACATGATGTGAAGAAAAATGATGTGATTACAACATTCATATTCATAGTTGATAAAAAATGAAATCGAGGTGCGGCAACCGCATAACTGGTAGTAAAGTCGACAAAGGATAAGAAAAAGAGGTGAACCCTCTAAGAGAAGATGTACAAACAATACTCATTCAAAAGATAATGTACTGCTAAGATCTTAGACATGCCTTGAAATTGAGATTGCATTTTTCAAAGCCACGATAGCCAAACCAATTAGACAAAGTTGATGATTCCAATTAATGTCTACTCCATAAGTTTATAAGTCATCCAATTAAAAATTATTTTATCTTCAAAGATTAGGCAAAAAAGAGCTATCAAAATGGGGAACTCATCTTATCAGACATTGTACTGGTACATCCTAAGAAGAAAAAGGTGAAAGTTCTTACAACACACCCGATCTAGGATGCAAAAGTTTATAATGTTGATCTAGTTGGAATTCAAAATATAAACAATAATAAGGGCAAAGCCCCACAAACAAAAGAAGAAGAAGAAGAAGATGAAGGTGGTTGGGAGACATTTATCTCAAAGAAACCTAAAAGAATGATTAACATTCTTTTAGCCATAAAAGGCATCTGGTGGAAGGATTCTTTAAAACTTGAAATATATCCAAATAGATTTTTATATAATACATAGAAGCAAATGAAAAATAATCATTCTCTTTCATCAAAGCCTCATAAATCAAAGAAAAAAAAGAAAACCTAGAAGACAAAGTTTGAAACATAGAAAATGATTAACTCTCTAGAGGAGTACGAACAACCTCCTCGAAGGCTAGTTAAGCTAGAAGAATACATGTTCCAACTGCAATTTGACATGAAAAATACTGAAGAAGAAATTTTGATAGAAATGTATCATGTCATAAATGTGATTGAAGCTACAAATAACTCTGAGGAAGAACTATGCTTTCCTAGAGAAAAGCTCACTAAAGGAAAAGTCAAGTAAGGCTCAAAGAAATTATATCCTGAAATGGGCAGTAATTATGAGAGTACTAATAACTCTGAAAGCTCTAAAGATACATAGAATTCAGAGACTTCTTCTGATTAAGGAGATCAGATGGAAGAAGTATCTCAAGTATAGTTAAAGAGTGAAAAATTAATCTCTCCATCTCCATAATGGAATGTCAGTGATAAAGGCAAAGAAGTTCAAATTAATGAAAATGCATTACTCCCATCACCGACTAAACCTCAAAAGACTACCAACATAGGAGTAGACTATAATATTTTGACACATTTATGCAAGCTCCCTACTTTACTAAGTATCTATAATGGTCTCATGTTATCTAAAGATAAGTAAGACATTAATCAAAGCCTTGAAAAACTCAGAACAATATGAAGCATTCTTCACTGAAGACAAGATGAAAGAATATCTAATCTCTTAAAAATCAATAACCATCACATTCAGTGACAATGACCTATTATTAAGAATGATCAAACATAATTGGCCCCTTTATGCAATAGCTAAAAGCAACTCTATCTGAATAATAAGAATATTGATTGACCTAGGGGCTTCAGTAAATACCTTAATAGTTAAAACACTTAGAGCACTAGCCTTGGATGATCATTATCTAGATAAAAGTAAAGTATTCTTACAATGATTCAATGAACAAGAATAGCAAATTTTAGGATCTCTTGTTCTACCCATACACTTTGGAAAAATATACATATAAGCTAAATTTTATGTGATTGAAACCCAAGTTGCTTACAGAGTGCTCCTTAGTGGGCCGTGGATTCATAATTATGACATAGTGCCTTCAACTCTTCATCAATGTATGAAGTATATTCAAAATGATGAAGAGTGTCGTATTGATTAAGACATGAATCCATTCTTGATACATGATATCAAGATCTATGATGATGCCCAGTACTTCATGCTTAAGAAGGTTAGATAAGTCAATTCACAAAAGCAAGTGACTCCACCTACAAACTAACGTTGAAAGGTGATAATTCAAAGGGAAAAAGTACTAGTAAATCAAAGAAACAAAAGGTAAATCCCCACTTTTGCAAGGATATTGCGGATGATGAAGGGGAATTAGTACTTTATCAACCCAAAAAACCCCAACTAGCCAAAAAAAAGAAGAAGCTAGTATCAGTAAAGTGATAAAGTAATTGAAGAAAACTCATTTTCTTTACTAAGGGTACTTGAATCCCAAATCTCCAATAAGGTTATGAAAATAACTACAGTGCCAAAGGCATATATAAATTTCTTAACAGCTTCAAGAAAGGAGGAAATAAAATAGCTGAAAACTTTCTATGTTCCTCCTAGAAAAGGCTACAATGAATGTGGGATCCTTTTCTACAAGATAGAAGAGTGAACCCCAATTCCAACACAAATGTTATTAGAAGAAGAAGATTTTGAGGAAGAAGATATTTCAATATTGATTCCTCAATACTTCTCATTAACTCTAAAGAAAATAGTTAAAAACCACATTCAGTCTATACAATCAAGCATTCAAGCTCGACAATTTAAGAGGCTTTGGTAAGGAGATAATACCCAAAATTCCATAGGATATGGAAAGTTCACCACATGGGGATTAGGATATATTACTTTTTCATCTCCTCTAATGACCTCATGCTATGCCATATCCTATAAAGAAAAAACCTCAGTGAAAACTACTGAGGAATGAAGGAATGTTTCAAATGAGAATATACCTAAAGAGGAATTAATAACTAACTTCAAGGAGGCCCCAAGAGAATTCGAGGAGGCAATCAAGCCACCGTTGATGAACTTAAAGAAATCAACTTAAGTACTAAAGAGGAGCCTAGGCTGACCTTTACTAGTACTAACCTCACATCAGAAAGATTGGAGGAATGAAAAGCACTACTCTGTGAATATAAGGAGTACTTTGCATAGAATTACAGTGAAATGTTTGGCCTATCACTAGATGTCATTGTACATAAACTTGTTATTAAACCCTACGTACAACCTATAAAGCAAGAATCCAAGTAAATTCAATTGAAAATTGAAGAGAAAGTAATCATCGAATTAAAAAAGCTTATTAAAGCAGAAATTATCCAAGAAGAAAAATATGCTAAATGGATTGCCAATATTTTCCCAATAAAGAAAAAGAATAGACCAATCAGTGTTTGTATTGATTTTAGAGATTTAAATAATGTATACCCAACAGATGATTTCTCACTACCCAATGCAAAACTAATGATAGATATTACATCAAACTATGATATGTTCTCTTTCAAGGATGCTTCATCGGACTATAACCAAATCGAAATGGCTCTAGAAGATGAAAAACATACGTCCTTCTGCACACCAATCAACATATATTGCTATAAAGTGATGTCATTTGGATTGAAAAAATATCAGTGTTGGCCTCATTTTTTGATGAGGTTAACATTTTTTTTGAAATTAATAATTATAATACCTAATCTTATATTAGGAATCATATAATTAAGCACTTAGAATACTACACCTAGTGACTTAGTGCATCCTCCTTAGGTTTGATCTAACCTAATTGGTTTAGATACACTCAACCCAAATCTCAAACATAAATTAAATAAAATACATTTCACTTGAAACTTCAATTCATTTGAGCTTAAAGCAAAGTGATAAATGTGATCAACCTAATTACCTTATTTAAGCTCAAAATTAATTAAACCCATGGAAATTCTAATTAAATTAAAATAAATTAAAATAAAATTAAATGAAAAGCATAAAACCATGACATGAATATGAAAGAAATCATATCCAAATTAAAGTCAAATCTAGTCAACCCTTTGGACATATGTTTGACTTATGTGGGTCCCACCAAGTCAAAGGTCAACCCACAAAACTTTGACCAAATGAAATCATTCTAAATGATATAAATGATAAAATAAACATGTAAAACATGAATCTAAAAAAATTTAAATTTATTTAGGCCTTAAATGGGTTAATTAGACCACTTGGTCTAAATGGGCCTAAATGAGCCATATTTGGTTAAAACCCAAATCAAACCAAAACCAACTCAATTTGATTGCCCAAAATCACTTGAAAAAGGTAATCAAACATAATTCAATCCATCATTGGGTTAAATTTGACCAATTTGGACATTTGCTCTAAATGAACCCAAGCCTAACCCATTAAGCCTAAATGGGCCAAATTGGGTTTTAAACCCCTTGTAAATGGAATAGAATGATCCAATTCATTCCTAAATGCTTGGATCATAATAACTAAAAAGTAAGTGCATTGTAATTGACATAAGCACATCATTGGACTCAAACAAATTTAATTTAACCCATTTAAGTCAAAATGGGTCAAGTTGACTCAAAATCCAATTAAACCCTCATGTGGCATAGACTATTTGAATTCTCAATTATCCAATGGTCAATTACTGATGATTTAAACTTAAACCTAAAATAAATCAATCAAGAGAAACAAGATTAAGCTTGAATCAAATCTAAATGGTATAATTAAACATCAAATGAACCTAAGCTTGAATCAAACCCATCTAAACTCATTCAAACCTATCTTAAGATGGGTTAGGGGTAATTGATAGTTAGTTTAAGTAAATAAATTAATCTCAACTAAAATACAAAATGAAAAAATATGTCATGGCAAGATAATGGAGCACGAAGCAAAATCTAACTTTCCCAATCCCTCGTTCCATTTGGCCATCCACCTCAACACCTTTAGACAGGTGTGAAACAGCTGATCATCTTTGGAGCTAGTGTCCAAGGATAGCAATTAGCCTTGTCGACCAAGAGGAATAAGGAAAACCATAAGAGGGTCTCGACCTATAATGGCAAACTAAAAGAGACCCTATTTCATGCTAGTTTGAGCATTCCATCACCTTCCATGAGTGAAACAAAGTCGAGCACACCTATACCTTGATCCCCTCACTGCTGGGAGGTCGAAGAAAGACCAAGCTCATCAAAATATATCTGTACCTTGCTCCATAGGCCAAGCTACAAGGGGAGAAGCCAATTTCTCCTTCCCATACCCTCGATGCATTATTCTGAAGCTATCTAAATCAATCCCATTGCTAGAGATCTTCATCGATAAGGTAGGCCATTAATTGACCCCTTCAAGCTTTTTTTTTTTTTTTTTTGTAAATATGATGTCTTGATGGTTTTGGAAGTGAAATAAAGCAATTTCAATGGTTGGATCAGCAAAAATAGTCTCGAATTGATGGATGACTCTTGACTTTTGCCATCATCGAACGAGCTAAAATATCCACCTTTTGTTCTTTCTATTAGGAACAGACGGCCAAGATCTTGTTGTATAGATGAATTAAAACTTCTTTAAGAAACTAGAGGATGCATCTGAGCCATCCAATCTTCGATCAGACAGCCCGAAATGAAACAACGTGTGCTGCCATTTTAAAGTGAGATCAACATGGATCCCACATGGATGAATGTCATGATGCCACATGCAAACCATCGCCACATGGCTCCAATGTGGTTAAAGATGAAAATCGGGTTTCCCGATTTTAAAAATTACAGAAAAACAAAAAAAAACTTCTTAAAAAATTTATAATAAATTAGATATAAAGCCAAAAAATCTAAAGAAAATCTCTATGGATTCATCTAAGTGAGAGGAATCCATTAAAAATAAAATCCTCAAATTTTGTGCTATAATATTTTATTAATTTGGCTCTAAAAAAAGTTTCAAACCTAAATTAATCTTAATCCATTAATCCTAATGATTTCAAACTTTGGGGAACTAAAATTGATGCTAAAATGTACCTCAGAGAAAAGTTTCACCATTTACTTCAAACTAAATTAGGAAATAATTAATTTTCAATCCTAAAACTTAATTTTAATGAAATAAATAAATATTAATTAAAAAATTATGGGAAATTATAGAAATAACTTAAATCATTATAGCACACCCCAATAAACTTAAATACATCATTGAAACTCTCAAAAACTTAATAAAATACAAAATTAGCTTTAATGATTAATTAAATTAATTAATTTTAATAATCACTTGAACTTAGAGAAAACATAGTAAATCAACCAAAATTCCAAAAAATTATGAATAAAACCTTTATGATAACATCTTCTAGAGAGGAATCTGAAAAAAAAAATAAAACCCTTAAGTAATTTTCTCTTAATTAAGCTTAGTTAAGATTTTAATGAAAAAATTAAAACTTTAATTAAACTCAAATTATATATTTGATCAGAGTGAAATTTTTGGGAAACAAAATTGTCTAGGAACCCCACTTATCATAATAATTTCATACCTAATTAACCTCTAGATTTGGAATTATTGAATTTTCAAGTCTCTACATTAATATAAGCAAAATAATAAATTAGAAAATTTATAAAATTTATCAAATAAGTTTGAAACATTATAAAATATGATAGAACACTTGAAGAAAACTTTCAAATAATCTAAATGAAAAGGGACTTAATTAAACATAAACTTAAGTCTAATATTAAGGATATATATATATATATATATATATAATTAAATTTTAAAGTTAATAATTCAATAATTGTTAAAAAATTCACTAATAAACTAAAATGTAAAACTCATAAATCTCTGAACATATGAACCTATTAAAGTCATTTAAGTCAAAAGAACAAAATAAATATGAATATAATAAAACTTAATAAGGATGAATTGATTACACCTAAATGAGATAAAGCATTAAAATGGCTTAGGATAGGTTAATGTATAAGAATATCTCTTCTTAGACTTGTTAGATTAAAATAGTAATAACACTAAATCAAATGATAAGGTGAACCTTCCTAAAATAATGAAATCATAACATATAAATGTTAATGAAATGATAATATATAAATGTTAATAAAATCATAACTTGAAATGAACCATTAAAACTCATTAACAAATATATGAATATTAATCAAACAAATAAATGAAAATAAAAGAAATCAAGATAAGACTTAAATATTCCAATTGAAACATAAACATAAAAGAAACATTAATCAACAAATCAAGTTAATCTAAAATCAAGATTAAATGGATAAAGAAATAAAATGAAAGCTAAATCAAATGTAAATTACAATAACATAAATATTAATATAACAAATAAATCTAATTAATTTAAGTTAAATGAATAATACAAATTAAATAAATGAAATTAATCTAATCAAGTGAATTAATAAAATCAAATTATAGAACTTAAAATATAACAGGATGTTCCTTTTAGAACTAATATTATCTTCTACAGGGAGTTATTTTAAAAGGGGCTGCCATCATAGATTATATATAATTATTATTTTCTTATAGGTATGCTTAAGTCCCTAAGAATAGCCTAATAAGATAGGTGGGATTGGCAAGCAACTAATGCTAAGCCCACACGTTTGTAAATATAATTATTGGTGTGCTATTTGGATTTTTTTTACATTTATTTTGCAAGGCTTAGGATTTATTTTTTAATTTTAAAATGTACTTTGAGTTTAAAATTAGGTTAGGATCTTGGGATCTAAGAATAGCCTACCAGCAAATAGGTGCAGAGGTCTCCTATGAAGCCCAGTGAAGGTTCCTGAAGAAGGAGACGATCCTGAAAGAAATACCCCCATAGATCAAAACTTATAGTTCTAGGCTAGGCTGTATAAGGGCAAAGCTTGGCTACCCATTTTCTCTTTCTTTCAAGGTGTATAGTTGTACCCAGCCGCATTGATCTTTCTTTAATTTAAATTATCTTGATTTACTTTGGGTACACAATAGAATCAACTTGCTTTTCTAGGTTTCTTTCTGTGATGGATGTGTGGACAATTTGGCTCTTAGAAAAACTAAATTTATTAAACTTAAATAACTTAAACAAAAATAAAGAAACTCAAAACTTTGCATTAACTAAAGCTCAAGGAATAACATAAAATCAACTAGAAACAACTATCTTTTGCATAACATGCTCACATATTATTCTGACTCTATGAATTGGGCACTTCACTCATTGCACATAAGAGACCTGGCCTTTAAGTATGACCACCTTCTTGAGGAAGTATGTCATCTCTTCTTCATTTAGCCTATAACCACTTCTAATTGCATGACATTTAGGCATAAAATACATACCCCAAGACCTTCAATAAATCATGAGTCAAAATATCTAAAAACTAAAAAAATGTGCATTAGTTAAGTGCATATCACACCCTACATGATCCTAGGGATTATGGAGTGAGTCGAAGTTCTTAGATTCTTTCCTAAAATAAAATAGCCTAGTCATCTTACATACATGAAACTTGAAATCATAAATTTAAAATGCGCTTAGGTGGTGTTAGTTGATAGCTCTTCCAGGCAGATTATAAGTCCAAAAGAGCCAAGAATAAGTTTCCTTTCTTAAGTAAGAGAAAGAGCCAATAATTCCCAAAAGTGAAACTAGGTCGAACATTTAACTTATGTCAAAAGCACTTATAGTCTTGGGTTCTAAAGTATCCTATTGGAGTTAGTCTTCAACTCTAGGCATTTCAATAGTCTTGTGCTATTAGATTCTAAGCCCTAGATTTGTAAAAAAGATTAACTCAAATTTTAAAAATAAATTCCAAAATTTAAAGCCCAATGGTAAGATAGTTGAAATGCCCACTGGGCATCCCAATATCAATAGGTATTTCCTACTTAATCTCGATTGGCTTCTAAAAATAAGTCTTTTCACTTTGCAGCATTCACAATTGAAAGTTCAAAATATCATTTCCTTTGGAAACCAATTTAGAAATCCATAGAAATAATGACTTATTTTTTTAATCGAGAGTCTTCTTAGGAAAAAATATTTTATTCCTAAGATGTAATGAACTATAAGGGCTTGGTCTTATAGGGAACCATTAACTTAGTTTAAAATAAACCCTATTCTACTTTCTATGTAGTTTAAGAGAAAACTCTATGGTATACTGAAGACCCATTAGTCTTATGAGTCTTTTATTAAATGATCGAATCCATTATAGGATACCATCTTTATCTTTCGAGATAATATGTTTACTCTTTAATGACACATTTGATCATCCAAATAAGAAATTGCTAAAATTTATGTGGTGTCACAAATTTTTCTCACAGTCGATGCTACATACCAAAGGATAATGGCTGACATCTTCGACAATCTCATACATAAGTATGTGGAATGTTACGTCAATGATTTGGTTATCAAAAGAAAGAATCAAAGCGACCATATAAGCAATTTAAGAGTTGTATTCGATAGAATTTGAAGTTTCAACTTAAAATCAAATTTGTTGAAATATGCTTTTAGTGTGACTTCCGAAAAGTTCATATGCTTTATTATGATCCAAATAAGGATTGAAAAAAAAGTTAAATCTTAAATTTTAAAAAATTTAGTAGAAAATAAATTTTTGATTTTATAATGATAAGATATAATTTTCAAGGCAGCAAAAAATAAAGTACAATAAAGCAAAGAGAGACAATAAACAAACAATTTTATGTAGTTCGGCCAAATCCTAAAACTGGCTTACAAAATAGATTACAAACTGTACTCTCCTATAACAGGGTGAGTACAACCCCTACAACAATAGTACTCTCCTACAAAGGGATGAGTACAACCCCAATATAAATTTTATAGCACGAAAAGAAAAATAAAAATAATAAATTTTGATAAAATATATCTCTCACAAATATACTAAGCTATCCAATTCAAAATGTCATCTCACAACTTATAAATGATCACTTTACAACTTACAATTTTGACAAGATATAATGCTCACTTAATTTTGATAAGAAATAATAACATAAATATCTTAAAGTGATCTTACTAAGAGGTTTATGTTATTACAATTTGTAGACTAATATAAAAATGATTTCAAAATAAATTCATAATAGTCTATTGCATAATAAAATAAACTTCAACAATGAAAAATTTTAAGTTTAAGAGAAACTATAACTAGTATGTTTATAATAGTGTACGAATGATTAACTCTCTATTAAATTTCTTTTTTCTTTAATTATTAAACAATAAAAATGGCAAGCTTTACTAAATTTCAGCAAGATAAAATTATTTAAACAAAGAATATTAGTTAAAATAAAATGATAAGTGACAAATAAAATAATTTAACTTTTTTAAAATTTTATTTTGATAAAGAAACTTGGTTTATAATAGATCTAGCATATACTCTAAAATTCCAACAATCATTTATTTTATTTTAACCAAAATGATCCTTTCAATTATTGCAACTGATCACAAATACTTAAATAAAATTAGTATATGATAGATTTAAGTAAACTAGCAAGCTTTTAATTAAAAAGAGAGATCTAACAAATATAAAAATATTTTCAGCATAATAAATTAATTTAAAGTACTTAAAATATACTTCTAAAATAGATCGAAGAATAAATGATCTTTCAAATAAGACTAATGATGAAAATTTTCAAGAAATCAAAAGAAATTTGTAAAAAGATAAAAATTTCAGCATGATGAAATAAATCTTACAAGCTATCACAAGAGTTTTTTACAAAAAAAAAAAATGATTGAAGAAATTTTAATTTAAAAAACTTAAACTTTGATGTCCAAAGACTAATCCACCATGAAGTAAAAAATTTGTAAGAACAAATAGATGGTGAAAATAGTATGACCAACTAAAAGAGATTAAGATAAAAAAAAATAAACTCAAGTAATTTGAGAAAGCTTACTTAGTTGAAGATGTTGAAGCCTCCAAACCAAGGATTTGATCTTGCAATATTTGGAGAACACTTAGAAAGGAAATTTAGGAAGTTTTCTCTTTGATTTGCTGGAGAGATTTTGAATTTGAATGAACAACTATTTTATGAAGAGAATGAGATTTATTTATAAGCATGAAGGACATTTTAAATTATTTCAAAGAAATATATTATTGTAACATCATTTTATCATATAATAATATAATATTCAATAAAAATGATTTATATTAAATAAATATTGAATTCAAATAGCCAAAAATTAGCTAGTCACATGGGAAAGTAAAAAATAATGAAATATGGCATATTCAAAGCATGTAGCATGCATTCATTATTACAATCAGATAATGTTTGAAAAATCATAAGAAATTCAATTGTAATCAAACGTGGGTCATGTAACCTATCACATTAAAGGAAAAAATCCAAGGAATCCATTGGAGATAAAATTAGGTCTAAATTCCTTGACTATAAAATGACTTTGGCTAAAATACTAAAATTCATGTATTTTTGTTAATTTTGAAATATGATATTTAAAAATTATGATATAATTTAGATATAATCATACATATGTTAGTTATCATATAACTTTTAAATTAAATTAAAATATTTATTTATATCAATTATATAAATTAGTTACACTCACTAGTTATAATTAGTAACCATTTATTATTTTGATAATTTAAATGCTATGTATGAAGCATTTAATGTTAATTAGACAAAGATTTATATAAATTAACCTCATTATCATTATTTAAAATAAATAAAAGTAATATGTTAAGTTGTGACAAATTAATTCATGCCAATAAACTCATATGAACCTCTAAGATGGTTATAAATACATATAACCTAAGATATTGTATCTTGAGCTTCAAGGTATCTATTTTGATCTATATTCCATTCTTCCATACTTGCAATTTTATTAAACATATTGTGAGATGTATTGGACTTGTAATTAGTAATTAATATATCTGAAATACATAAAACATACATTAGAACATCCAACCATATGTTTATTATCATCAAAATTAATTGATTTGAACATGAGGCTCATAAAGCCAACAGAAATTCCATCGCCTAAGATCTTGAAGAAATTGTGTTCACTACAAGGCAAATTGGCTTAGATTAGAAGGTTTAGTTCTTATCTTTCAGGGTGATGTCAACCTTTCACCTGATTGATGAAAAAATATACACCTTTTATATTGGATGATGCTTTGTCAAGAAGCATTTGATAGCATAAAATAATGTTTATTACATCCCCCCAATTTTGTTAGGACCAATAATAGGAAAGCCATTGATATTATATATGACAACCATAGAAGAGTCATTGGGAGCTTTGTTAGCTTAGGACAATGAAGAAGGGAAAGAAAATGCCTTATATTATATAATTCAATGTCTAATCAGAGTCAAAATAAGATATTCTCCTATTAAGATGTAATGCCTAACATTGATATTTGCTACTCAAAAAGTGTGGCACTATATGCTATCACATAAAGTAACTTTGATTCTAAAGTCGACCCTCTTAAATTCTTAATGAATAGATCTATCTTAACTGGTTACTTAGCTAAATGGGCAGTCATATTATGTCCCATAGATGTTTATAAAAGAGTAAGCTTTGGCTGAATGTTTAGCCCCTTGCCAGCAAATCTTCCCTTAACAATGAATTACCTGATGAACAAATCTTTGAAGTGGAAGAAGCTCCATAATCATTAGAATGGAAACTCTACTTTGATGGAGCTTTATCAATAAAGCTAACTAAACTACTTGATTTACTTATAGTATATGTCAGATCAGCTTAATATTTATAACACTACAAGGCGGTATTCTCTGATATTCATATAGTCTAATGGAACCTTGAACCAATAACGAGGCCAAATATGAACCATTAATTGTGGGTCTAGAACTAGCAATTAACATGAAAATTAAGAAGCTTCATATTTACGGGAATTCTCAACTCATAATCTGATAAATAATTAAGACTTTTAAGATAAACAAGCCTAAATTAGCGCCTTATCATATGCACATTGTGAGGCTTCTAAAATAAATCCTTGAAGTAAGAATTATAAGTGTGTCGTATCAAAATAATGGCAAAGCTGATATATTAGATAAATTAGCTATAGAAATGACAAACCCTCAGGGACTGTCAATTACGATATTAGTCCAAAGCAGGCTGGCATAAACACCAACCCTCCTGTAAGCCTTTAAAGCTAAAGAAAATCATGAGATTTCAATGATAATAGATGATGAAAATTACTGGAGAGAACCATTCATCACTTACCTTAAAGGTGGCAGATTACCAAAAGATAAATCAAAAGCTAATTAAATTTTACAAAGATGATATGCTCTCATGAATGATACATCATATTGGCACTCATTCGATGAAATGTGGTTACAATGCCTAGGTCCAGATGAAGCAAAAAATGGTGATGGCTGATGTCCATAAAAAGTAGTGCGGTCCACACCAATCTTGTCCTAAAATGAAAGTTAAAATTAAGCAAATGTGATACTATTGTCCCAATATGGTTTAAAACTGTAGTGAACATGCAAACACTTGCATCTTGGCCATTTGAAAGTTGGGGAACCAAAATAATTAGCCAATAGATCCTCCATCGTCTATGGTACATCATTTCATTTTAGTTACCATTGATTACTTATCCAAATGGGTAGAAGCAATTCCATTAAAAAAAAGTTAAAGAAGATAACGTGGTGAAATTTTTTTGAGATCATATATCGATCCAGAGTACCTTGACTAATTATATCTAACAATGGCTCTACCTTTAGGAGTGCCAAAGTCTATCATTTCATTGAAAAACATAAGATATATTAATCATATTCTTCAATATAAAATCCAAAAGCCAATGGTCTCGTAGAATCATTCAACAAAATAGTGATTAAACTTCTCAAAAAGAAATCTCATTAAAAAAGGAATAACATGATAAATTAATAGAACCCTTATGGTCATATCATACTACATACAAAACTGCTACTCAGGCAACCTCATACTCCTTAATCTTTAGATCAGAAGCAATACTACCTCTTGAAGTAGAACTACCTTCACTCTGTATAACATTTCAAAATTAACTCACAATGGAGGAAAATGTTTGAATATGACTCAAAGAGCTTGAAGCTATAGATGAAATCCAACTACAAGCCCAACAAAATCTAGAGACATATAGGGCAAGAATGACTCGAGCTAATGACTGTATAGTTCACAGAAGAAGCTTTAAAGTAGGTGAACTAGTACTAGTATGTAGAAAGTCTATCATTCCACATCAATGAATTAGTGGAAAGTTTGATCTAAATTGGGAAGGACCATATATTGTTTAAAAAATATACGAAGGGGGAGCTTACCAACTCATTTATGTGGAAGGGATAAGACCTATGCCCTTTATAAATAGATAATATTTTAAGAAATATTAAGCATAACTAGTAAAGATGTCATTCTTTACAAATATAGGAGTCAAAATCAATACTAAATCTGTCAATTAAAGGAACACTTCTCACTTAAATACGAGAAGAATGTACTCATCTCAAAAGAAAATTTTTCTGTCAACAGGTATAAGCTTTGCAATGCAAGAAAATTCTCCATCAAAGGGAAACTCTCTCAAATTTAAAAAAAAAAACTATTCTAAATCAAAGATCCATCATGCCCAAAGGGGGAGAATCTAAATTTAAATCAAGATCCATCATGCCCAAAGGGGTAAGATCAGATCTATTATACCTAAAGAGGTCAGATTTAAATTTAAATAAAGATCCATCATGCCCAAGGGGCTAGATTAGATTCATCATGCCTAAAGTGCCTGAATCTAAATTTAAATCAAAATCTATCATGCCCAAAAGAGCTGGATCTAAATTTAAATCAAGATCCATCATGGTCAAAAGGACCAGATCTATACTTAAATCAAGATCCATTATGTCCAAATGGGCCGGATCAGATTCCATTATGCCTAAAAGGACTGAAACTAAATCCAAATTTAGAATCCATCATATTCAAAGGGGTCGGATCTATACCTAAAATTAAATCCAACATGTCCATATGGTAGGATTTAAGTCTAAATATAACTAACATACCCAAAAGGGCATGTCTAAATATAAATTTGGATTCAATATACTCAAAAAAGGATTAAATATAAATATGGTGAAATTAGAGAAGATTGAATTAAAAGCCTACAAGCATGGTACATTTACACATTCAAATATTACTACTTTTTTATAATGCCTATAAAATTTATATGATTCTCTTATCCAGATTTACTACATATTATATACAATGTTTACCTTAAAAAGGCCAGATGATATGCCTGCCACTGAGCCCACTGAGGACCAGATATGGGCTATTATTGAAACCCATGATCCATATTTTGTAGTCAAATTATAGGATCGTCTATCATGGCATCAAGATATGTCGGCGGGCAGGGATATTTTGAGGACTTATTTGCTCAATCATCATGCATTTTACCTGTTGATTCAAAGCTTCCATCAATTCATGATTATGTTAATTGGCTGATCAATCTAAAGTATAGACATACTCATGAGCTTTGGAGATCAAGACATACTTTATCCAATCGCAGATACTACACCTTCTACAGGCACAGTCAAACTTTTGGCTTAATGCATATTACACTATGAAAAGGAAGATTATGACCCAAAGTTAGTATTTGGCATAGCCTTGTCAGCTGCTAGTGGTTATGTGTACTAGGTGCGCCATCACCACAATTGCATGGTCATATCTTTAGGAGGGCTGATATATATCACATAGTATATGCATCACTTTCTGACTATAATCACCTTCCATTTACTTGAATCTAAAGTATAGTAAAACATTAGGATAGGGTCACCAATACCTACTAGATTGATCCACATTAGATGATGATTAACTTGACCAACATGCAAGATATAGCATGTCTCCCTATCATAGGCATTCTCTATAAAGAGTGTGTGCTTCTAAATCATGAGCTCTTTTAACATCAGCCTATTGGCTAGCATAGGAGAGACAATCACGTATATTCCTCAGGTCTCCATTGTGCTCTAGCTCACTACCAGAGATTATTTATAGGGTGAAGATTAGGTTGTAGACGATGAGGCGCAGTTACTCTAGACACATGGTCTGAGAGTTTCTTTTATTCAACAGTATGTTCGCTTCATTTTACAATATTAGAGCATCCATTTGATATGGGATTTCATTCAGCTAAAAAGTCATTCAGTGTCAGATTCAAGCCAAAAGAAAAAGTCAATTTTTATTGAATATTAGCATGGGATGTAGATGATGAGCTATCTTTAGTGGCTTCTATTGCCACTTGGCTATGTTATTTCATATTTTCAAGGCACAATAGACTTTTTCATCCTTCCACTCTTTAGATGGCCAACTTGCTTGCTCGTGGTGAGTGGACAACACTTGCACCAGCATCATTATCTTCATATACCATGGATTCGATAGAGTGAACATGATGACTAACTCGTGATGCTATGATGTAGATGCTCCTTGGTACTACTTACATATATGGACTCATGCACATATATCAGGAGCTTTTAGTTATCCTAAGATGACATCCTATTTTAGAGAGTAGCATTTCTCTATGATCATGAAATTGAGCAAGGCTATAGTTTCCTTACATAGAGATTAGATTCATACCTTTATATTTGCTCCATCATGCATAATGAATCACTTTCAAATCATTCATAGATCATCCTTTCATAGTATGCTTGCTCAAAACTTAGGATAGATATTCACATATTCTCTCACTGACAGAGGGACACTATTACTGATATGAAGGCAGATGCATAGCAGGCTACATCATTGGGTTAAGGCATGCTTGAATTTATTACCGGTGTCATGAGTCTATGATATTTGAGGGATACAATCCTAATAGGGTGGCTAAGAAATATGTCTTTACTCATACTACGCTAGTATACAGACTACCATAGATATTTGACATAACAAATACTCATTTCATGGGGATGCTCCCATTGCCAATTCGTTTATCAGTAGCATCTACAGCATTGGCTTTCTTACTTTACCTAGGGGTTGATTTGGGTTTTTATGTGTCTTCACAAGAGACTTACATAAGAGTTAGTCACCTATGGTTACTATGGATCTACCATACATACTCTTCCTTCCTGGAGCTAGCTTTCACATATATAGTCATTAATTAGGGAGAGCTAGACTAGTATGATACTTGCATTATCTTGTCCAACACGTGACTCATGCTCTTAAGAGATTATCACATGAGTCTGCAGAAGAAGCGTCAACTTAAGAGAGAGATGATAGATATATTTGTAGTCCCATGACAGCTAGTCATGAGATGGGAGTAGCAGGGATAGATGAGTCTACTTCCCCACCAATAGAAGCTAAATCGACCACAAGATAGATGGATAGTGATGTCATGCTAGTATTATCAATAGACACTAGTGCTACTTCTCTAGTGTCTACTCATCCTATCAGTAGTAACCATATATGCACATTAAAGAAGACTCTCATATAAAGGAATCTAGCATTCTGATGATTAGTTAGAAGCCACTCTTGTTAGATTTGGCTTGGGTGATAGTGAGTGTCACTCAGGATGATTCCTCAAATGTTGATTCCTATGTAGAGAGAGTTATCTTATTCCAGGTTTGAGAGATGCAGCTCAGTGGCTATCTTGTCTAGAGATCTTATGCTTTATCTCCAGAATACACCCAAGGTCCACATATTTGTTATATTGTGACTCTTCAAAGAGCCTATGTCATATAGTGATGTCATTACGTCACCTACTTCTGAGTGTTGACCCAGAAGTCTTGCCTGAGCTTTTTAGCTTTTGCGTAGAAAACTCTTTATTAGATTGCACTGCTGCCTTAGGTCTTAAAGCAAGAGAGCTCTAGCTTTAAGAATCCCTATGTAAAAATATTGAGTTTGGGATATTCTCATTATATAGTACTTATCAGGAGATCTTGTCAGATATAATCACTACTACAGAAACCTCATCCAACACCACTTCACATCAAGTCTCTCTAATTTTTTAAGATCTCAACCACACTCTTAGAGCTTTGAGATCCTACCAGAGAGAGCTATCTAGAGTACAAATTAAGCATCTCAACATATCTACTGAATTAAGAGAAATACAAATGAGGAAATATTATACGTTAGAAAAGAGATCTTTAGTTAGATAGACTATCACAGCCATAGAAGGGGACTACTCATAAACATACGCTCAGGTAACCTAACTTGAGTAGATTCTTTCATCATTAGTTCATGACCTAGAAGCTTCCTTCAGCATCTCCATGAAGCAAGGAAGAGGCAGTCTACTATGGCCTATTGGGCTCATATAGCCTCTATCTGTATTAGAGAAATTCATGCTAAACAACATGAAGCAAGAAAGAGGCAGTCTACTATGGCCTATTGGGCTCATATAGCCTCTATCTATATTAGAGAAATTCATGCTAAACAATTATAGCTACAAACCCTTTATGTCACTTTTTTACATGATATATAAAAGTGATTAGAGATTTTTAAAGATTATGTTTTCTCTCTCATCATTATATTACTACATATAATCATAAATAAATAAATAAGAAAAGTAATGAATGCATCATGTCTAATCATCATGACACATTCATTGGAGGGTAATTTTTTGCATCTAAAAATGATGATGAAAATGAAATAAATTGGATATCCTAGATTGGGGCACCACGTCACTATAGTCACAGTGCCTAAGTACTGTCATCGCCTTACAGAATCTAGAAGCTCAACCTACCTTGACAGTTGCCTACTTAAATGACACAACACCATGGCACTATGATGCCAACATTGAGGAGCTGACACTATGATTTTTTACTTTTTTAAATAAAGAAAATCCATCGTTCCCACCAAAGTAGTAATAAACACTTAGGGGAGTCAGGGGAACGGTTATAAATCATAAAACCACCCCTCATAGGGGGAAATTCACTATAAAAAGGAGAGAGCGGCCTCTCTCTTACTTCTTCTTTCTTTCTCCCTCACACTCACTTTAACCCCCTTCACTATTCTTGCTCCTGGTCATCTGTGCTCTCAACATTGCGCTTCTCGCTGCTATGAGAGTAATCTCCTCATGTAAGAAATAAGGACAAGGCTTACTCTCATCGATTCTAGATAAAAAAAAACTTCTGAAAATACTTTCTTTACATAATTTTCTTCCTAAAAATTAAGTTTAACAAGATTTCCCATCAATCTTGGATCCTGTGAGAAATAAAAAGGTTTATCTCCATCGATCTTGTACCCAAAGTAAAAAAAGAAAGCCTTAGACTTAAAAATTTTAGAATCTTAAAATATAAATACCTCTACCATTGAACTTGGTTCTGGCATGGGAAGAAAAACCCTCCCTCTCTTGATTTTAGATCAAAAAAAAAAAAAAAAGAAGAGTGTGTTTGCACTAAATAAATAAAAATCTAGTATGGCTAAAGTGTTATACCATCGAATTAGCACAAATTCTAGGGATGGTGCTCTGTCCCATAGCACCGAGGCATCGTAGTCAAGGGATGGTGCTCTGTCCCATAGCGTTGAGGCACTAGATATTTAGCATGCGGTGCTAAGTACATTGGTTTATGTACACTTCTTACAGCATTGTGGCACTATAATATAGCATTGAAGCACTAATCTTTCTGGTTCCATAGCTTTAAATCAGTGTCAAAGTGACATTTATCTAGTGCCAAAGTACTACATCTTTCACCATCAAACTTAGTTTTGGTATGAAATGAAATCCTCCTTCCACTGATCTTGGATCTAAAACAAAGGTGAAGGGTGCTAATGTACTAAAAATTTGAAAAATCTAGTAATGCTAAAATGTTATAAACTCAATTCTGAACTACAAACCAATTTTAATCAAACCTCACAATGGTCTTTATGAATAAGTAGTCATGCCATTTGATCTTTCAAATGCACTTAGTACATTTATAAGACTAATGAACATTGAACTGAAACCTTTTATTAGTAAATTCATTGTAGTCTATTTCAACAATATTCTTATCTATAGCCCAAACAAGAAGTTACATTTATTTTGCTAAAAAAATGATCTTAGAAAAATTAAAAGAACCATAAATTATATGTAAACCTTAAGAAATATTTTTTTCTGTCAATGTGAAGTCAGATTCTTGGGTTTTATTGTATCTACTGATCGATTAAAAGTATATTCATTAAAAATGTAGTCCATTATAGATTAACCAACTATGAAGTCTTTTACATATGTTAAAAGTTTTCATGGATTAACTACTTTTATAAAAGGTTTATAAAAAATTTTAGCACTATTATAGTCCCTATCAATGACATCTTAAAAAAAACAAATTTATATGGACCACAAATGCTGAAAGGGACATGAAACAAATTAAATTCTTTATGACTTATTCACCTGTCTTAAAACTTTTTAACTTAAATAAACTATTTGAAGTGAATTTTGATACATTAGGTATTGAAACTATTGGAATATTAAGTCAATAAAACCATCCAATTACTTTCTTTAGTGAGAAATCAAATGACATTAGACAAAAATAGTCTACATATGATCAAGAGTTTTATATGATTATTCAAACTCTTAAGCACTGGAGACATTATTTATTGCATAAAGAGTTTATTTAGAAAATAGATCATCAAGCTTTGAAGTTTACTAACTCCCAAAAGAAGCTAAATTATAGACACGCTATATAGGGAGAATACCTTCAAAACTTTTCTTTTGTGCTTTAACATAAACTTATAATAGAAAATAAACCAGCAGATGCTCTATCTAGAGTATCTCTAATGGTTTCATACTTCAAATTTTAAATCCCTAGATTTAAGATTTTAAAAGAATATTACAAAATTTTCCCTAATTTTTATTTAATATGCTTGGAACATGAATCCAAGCACTTAACTTTTGATAGCTCCTTTATCATTATAGATGGATATCTTTATAAAGGTAAGGGGTTATGTATTCCTAAAACATCCATAAGAGAATTTCTTATTTTAGAACTTCATTCAAGAGGTATATTAAAACATTTTAGTAAATTAACGACTCAAAAACTAGTTGAACAAAGGTTTTACTGGCCATCTCTATGAAAAGATGTTGAATCTATCATAGCCCAGTATTACACTTATCATCGACCTAAAATTGTCAAATAAAAAGTATGTCATTTCACATTATTACATATTCCTTCTAGATCATAAGAAGACCTATCTATAGATTTCACACATGGTTTACCTAGGACATCTCGTGAACATGATAGTATAATTATTGTTATTGATAGATTTTCTAAGATGGCACATATCTTACATTGTTTAAAATCAAATAATTGTTAGAGAAGTCTCATCCACTTTTAGAGATGTTCTTAGAGAAACTAATGGGAACAAAACTAAAGTCTCCTCTGCATTTTAGCCATAAATTAATGGATAGATAGAAGTTATCAATAGGACATCAAGAAATTGACTAAGATATTTAGCTGAAAAAAAATTTAAAAACTAAGATTTAACCTTATCTACAACTGAATTTTCATACAAAAGTTTAATTTTTAGATCAACCCACAAATCACCTTTTGAAATAGTTTATGGATATAACTAAAATGTTTATTGATCTAGCTAATACACCTGCTCATACATTTTTTGATTTAGCATATAATTTGCATCTGATTTTCATAGCCTTCATGAAGACATATAGAAATAATTGAAAATGCAAAATGCTAAGTACGCTGAATAAAAGAGTAAAGATAAAAATTTTTAAGAAATATAATATAAGTGATTATGTATTTGTTCAAATCTATCCTGAAATATTTTCTTCCATAAAATATAAAAAGTTACAAGTGATTGCTTGTGGACTATTTAAACTTATTAAAAAATATGTTACTAATGCTTATGTTCTTGAATTGCCCCCTCACATGTTTATTAGCCATATTTTCAATGTGAAAGATCTAATATGTTTTAAAGAAGTTGCCCAACCCTTAAATTTGTAGAATGATACTTGTGTAGGAGGAGATAGAAATTATTTATAGGTATCTATCCAGCTAACATTCTTTAAAGTAGAGAATCATCACAACTAAAACACCAACTAATGATAGCACCATTTAGAGATTCTAAATTAAATGGAAAGACAAGCCACCAAATGAGGATATATGGATGACTTTAGAAGAGCTACAAAGCTTCCCAAACTTCATAAAGACTTTCAAAAAACTAACTCCTTAGAGAAGAGTTCTTTAGGGTCTGAAAGAGTTGATATAGCATATGAAAGGAGTAAAGGTCCTGTCACAATGTCTCAAACTAAAAGCTTAACTTATTATGACTTTATTATATTTTATGTGTTGTGGTATTTTATATTTATGTACCACATGTTGTATTATGTAGTAATTGATGTATTTAATCATGTTTAAGTATTGTATAAGAGTTGTGATCGAAATCATTTAGTGTGTTGATGTCAAAAGTGCATCAATGATATAGCGCCTAGGTTCTAGCCTTCTTGTGCGTAGCACTACTGCCGATTTTTTATAGGGTGTTTGGACAGAAAACTAGTTCCTAGGCATAGTACTATTATGATATTTTTTTTCAGTGATTTTCTTCTAAGGGACACATCCCTTAGAGTATTGTACTTATATAAACTCTTCTTCTAACTTAATGGAGATTATTATACATGTTTCATGTGGAAAACTTAAAGTGAAATCTCTTTAGGTTAGAGCTTACCAACTATTAAGGGATATCATTTTACTTGGGTGAGTAGAACTTTCTTACATCTTTTTCACTTTGTTGAGTGAAAGAACCTAAAGAACTCATTCTTCCTCCATTCAATATGAGGTTCTTTCTATGGCCGATCCATCGGCCATACATAAAAATTAGCCTATATCCACACCTAGCAATCCACATTTAGAAATCAATAAAAATCTTAAGATTATAAAGAAGCTCTTGTACACTCCTAAACTAGGTAAGTACAAGCCCAAATCACATACTCTCTAATGCTAGGGAAGTATAAACCTAAATCACATGATCTCCAGCATCAGGTAAGTACAACCTCAAATCATGAACTCTCCTACATCGAGCAAGTATAGCCCCAAATCAATTCAAATTAAAAGAAAAAGAAACATATTAGATTACAAATCTAACTCTCATATTTTAAAATATTATATCTCTCAATACCAATTATGCAATAATATGATAAATAAAATTAATATCATAATTTTTTTGTCATTTTTGAAATTTAAAATGAAATGATATTAACTTTTAAAAGATCTTGATCCAATGAACTTAGTCAAAATCCAAACTTGAAGATACTTGCAAAATGTGAAACTTAAAAGCCTTTGAAAAGGGATTTTAGAAACTCAAAGTAAACAAATTTGTAAAATATAATCTATTTGAAATTCAATGCAATTAAGTTGAATAAAAGCCATGATATGCAAGATGAAAACCATTTGAAAGTAGAATGAGTAAGAATTAAAAACACTTAGAAAAATTAAATCAAATCTTAGTAATCCACAGGAAAAATCAACAAAGTTAAGTTCACTTAATATACAAATAAAAAAATTTCTTGCTCAAAACTCTTGAAGGACGATTGGAGATGAAATATTAGCTTTGAAAATTTTTCTTCCAAACTAAAGAGTATGCTTGAAGAAGAGTGGAAGTCTCTTCAAATGAAAGCTAGAAGTGAGAGTAAGAGAGGAGAGAAAGCCATGATTACTTGAATTAAAGAACACTTGAAATGGATAAGCAATATGATTAGCGAAGAAGGAATTTTGCAAGGGAGAATCAAGTCATAAATTTAGCTTATTAAATAGAAAATAAACAATGCTATGGGTTGACAATGAATGAAAAAATAAGGGAAAGTTTAAGAGGAAAAAATACATTAGAAAAAGATTTAATTTTAAAATTTAGAGCACCTTTATTCAAATTTTAATCAAATTAAATTCAATTTGATATGACTAGGCAATGCAAATGGTAAGAAAAAATTTAATGCACTTAACATAATTAAATAAACACTAATTAATTATTGGATAAATTAAGAAGAAGTTAAATTAAATTAAAATAAAATAACTTGAATAAATCTAATATTAGTGAGATGGCCATGGGCTTTTCTTGCATGGATCAATCTCTAATAAATACAAATCAATCAATTTCATGTTTAAAGGATTTGAAATTTGAACTCATTCAAATTTAAATAAATATAAATAAGGGGGCCGACCAAGATATATTTCCAAAAATAGATATATATATATAAAAGAATATTCTTTAAATTTAATCTCGTTTGATTTTAAATTTGAATTAAGTCAAATTAATTCAAATTAAACCAATTAAAATAAATAAGGGGGGCTAAACATTCTAATATTAAGTAAAACAAATTTAGAAATAATTTATGGCATAATTCAAAATTCAAAATAATTTGAATTTAATAAAATTCTCAAATGTGAAAATTATTCATTCAATGAATCAAATAAATTAAATCAATATATCATAATAAAATCCAATTAAATTTTATCCAAGCATGATGGAATATAAAAATGAAATGAAATTCTAACATGAGTGAGAGAAAGAATAATTAGGAGAGAGAACATTATAATTTAAATAATTTAAAGAATATTTCAAGTCACATGCTTAAATAAATATATAAAATATTAAATAAAGTATAAAAATTAAATAATTTGATATTAAATGATCTAACCTAAGTTTCAGACATAATGGTTACTGCTTAAATCATTGCAGGTGATCAAATTATCAAAAGAATAATTTCATGACTTTTAAAAAATAATACAAAATAAATTTAGCAAAAATATTCAAAAAATAAAATAAATGAAAAAAATATTAATTTAATAATTTTTATTATTTTTGTGAGCTTTATTTTTTATTTTATGCAATTCCTAATACAATTTCCCAAGAGCCTATGTCAAAGCTAGTTTGACCTTCTTGAATTGACTGGTCAAATTGTAAAACACTTAAAATTTAGTATTAATATTGTTTATTAACATCAAAATCAAATAAAATAATCATGGGGCTCATGAAGTCAATACTAGGCTCATGTGCACACTTTGGGTGTACATTAGTCATATAAATATAATAATAGTTTGAATAAGCTAAGACTAAGTACAATTGACTAGCCTAGGAGAACTGCTCAAGCAAGTTGATTGGCCTAGGAGATAGGAAAAGTGTTGGCTAAGAGAAATAGATGAACACAGGCAAGGTTAGTCAAAGGAGCTGACCAAGTATTGAAAATTTAATAAAAAGTGTTTACTAGTTATAAAAATAATCTAAGGAAAAGGAATAGTATGCATGATTTTGATAACGCAAGCAATTAAAATAGCTTTAAGAAAATAATCGAGACTTATAATGTTGTGGGAATTGATCCTAAGGCATTATGTGTGTTTCACCAGTTAGCTACCTACATGGGTAACTTAAGTGCATAGATATTAGTGCGATAAAATTAATTAATATAATCACCTGACACTAGTTTTAGTTTAAAACAAATTAATCTAGTTAAAAACTATTATGATAATTCAGTGGTTCAAATGTTTCTAATCTAATACACAGATAGATGTAGCCAACTAGTGAAAAGCATATTAGTTAATGTGGTGCTTACAGAGAAGTTTACCTATAGCGTAGGGCTTAAGAGAAGTTTACCTGCAGTGTAGTGCTTAAAGAGAAGTTTACCTACATTGTAGTGCTTAAAGAGAAGTTTATTTATGGTAAGCTCTAATACCAATTAGTGAAATATTGACTTAAGATTCAAGGTGACGATCTAATTTAAGTAATATATTAAAACAATGGTTAATTATACAAAACAAATTGAGTTTTTTAATAACTTATTTACTAAAATTAAAAATTAAAAATTTTAAAATTAAAAATTTTAAATATTTTAGAATTCTTAATAATTTATATGTAGAACCATTTATAGATATGAGTTAACATACTTAAATAATTTTAAAATTTTTAAAGCATGTAAAATATTTTTTAAATATTTAATTAAACTATAAGTATTTCAACTATTTAGTGTAAGAATGGCTTCAAATAAAGCTCAAAAACTAAGTTATAAGCATTAAAATGCACCTCATGGATGCATTTCGTTATAGTAAACCTGCCAAGGGAAATTTTATATTAATTTTGGAATATATGATTATTTACACTTAACAACTAATATCTAGAAATAGTTAACAATGTGTGTCAAATCTTAATAAACATTTCTATATTAATTGAGAATTATTAAAAATTAATTAATAGGTCATAATAATTATAAATAGTAATAAATATTGTTTTTAAATACTAAAAGATTATAAATAATCTTTAAAAATTATCATAAAATTTAAAGAAGTGTCAAGGAACCTTTTTCTTGATTTTTTTAAAAAATTTTGGATAATATTTTTAATTATTTTTTATTTTAAATAGTTAAATTACCCATTAGAGAATGTTTAAATGCACAATATAATTTAAATGACTATAAAAATTATTTAAGAAACTTAAAGTGATTTAATTAACAACTACTATAAGTTTGAAAATTTTTTAAGGCCATTTCATATATTCACTACTCAAAATAGAGGTTAACTAATTTTTTGAAAATAAAATTAAAGGAATTTTAAAGAAATGATATTCTTGCTATTTTTTTATTTATAAATATTCTTATGTTAAAACATCTTGGAAATTAATTAATATTCATACCATAATAAATATTTATGAAAAAGTTAGCTAAAATTGGTGGTTAGATGAAACCATAGTCTAACTTATCAACAACACTAATTTTATCTCCTACCTCTAAAACCATAGAGTTATTGCACAAACCAAAAGTTATTTCTTCATCTATTGTGCACCAATTGAGGTCATTTCAATCAAGAGAGCTTTAGGAAACCGAAGGCTATAAGCTCTTAGGCAATCCTATTTGTCATGACCCCTACAACTATGAAGACCAAAATAGAGAAGGGGGAGTATAGTTTAAAATTTATTACTTATGTGAGCAATGAAGCTCAAAATATTGGATTCTCTAACCCTCAATGAAGTAAGAATTGTAAAATCCTTTAAGGGATTACCTTAAATTGGCTTGGAATGGTGGTGAATCAAATCACATTTTCTCTTAAGATGATAATAGTGGTTGAGCTAAACTAAAAGTTATGAAAGTGTGGGGATAGTATATTTGAGTCCTTTTGAGTTCAAAGATGGTGATCAAGTTCTGTATGGAGCTTGTGAATAAAAGGAACTCAAGCTCTAAGGAGCTAGAGAAAGCTCAAAGCTATTTATAGCCATGGTGGTCACAAGCCATCATCGATTAACCATGTTTATAACCATAATTAACCCCTCTCAACTAGCTAAAATTGCAATTATGGCTATGAATGTTGAAGAGTAGGCATGAGAGTTTTAGGTGGGAGAAAATAGCATGCCTTCATTAGTTTCAAACTAACTCCATCAACTCCTTCTAATTATCTCCCATCCCAACTATATCCATGCAAATTACCCTAGGGATCTATTTATTTACCAATAGACTTCTAATCCTTTTTATGGTAGTCATTTGAAAATATTTTTTTAAAATATTTCTAGAATTAGCTTAGTCAAATTCCCATTTTATCCTATGTGACCAAAATGGGACTTGTTCATGCATTTGGTTAATTTAACTAACCAGATGGTCAAACAAGTTTTATTTTAACTTGAAATATGTCCATAACAATCATGACTAATTTTTTTCAAGATTTGACATAATATGGCCATTTTATGGGCTCAATTCATTCATGAAAATGAATGTTCTCATTTATGCTTAAAATGGACCATGCTAACTCATTTGGTCAAAGTAACCACTTCAGAGGAGTTAAATTAATATGAATCGAACTAAATATTTATTAATGATATCTTTGGTTATAATCATTCTTAGAAATTTAATTGGATATTATGCTTAGCTTAGTTCAATCAACCACTAATTAATGGTAAAAACACCGTACTTAACCAATTGAACTTAATCCATAGAGGAAATCACTTTATTAGTGCTTGGTCAATGTTTATGACATCTAGATAAGTTCAAATATCTAATTGATTCAATAAATTTAATGGTTAAGGAAATGTTAATGTGATTAGCTCCATTAGGTCAACTTTGGTCAATTAAGTTGACTTGGGTTTAATTAGCCCAATTAAAAAAATATCTATATAAGAACAATTTTAGCATACTAACTCATTTATTAACAAATTTGGATGATCAATTTGAGGTTCATATAAATAGCTTTAATTAATGTCATAAAATTATTAAAATTGAACTTGTTTTACATTCCTAGACTCAAGATTGATCAAGTGTGTATCAAAGGATTATATAGGATATTTTATGCATTACCATACTAAGAATATCATAGTCTAAAGTTGTTAGCTAATTTGGTTAAATGAGGTGATCATCTGATTAAGAACTTAAATGAATATAGGGGCGCGTAGTTGCATACCTTTAATAAACTAAAAGTCAAATTCCTCAAATTTATTTTAAGTTCAGCCTAGTCAATCCTCAGAGTGACTTGATCTATTATGCAAATATTCAAATCAACGAGATAGATTGATTACTTAAATTAAATGCTTACATCTACTCAGAAATTATTCAACTCAAGCAATGAAGGAGGCCTACTTTAGATCTAGCTAAAGTCAAATACATGCAAAGTGTTTGTAAATAAACCTCCTATAATGCTTCCTCCTATGGTCTTACTAAGTCTACACTAATCGTAATAAGCTAAGTTGAGGACATAGTATTTGATGAAAATATTAGTTTAAAGTATAGTGATATTTTTTTATGTCAACACATTTGTACAAATATTAATTTATTTCTTGTATTATATTAAAAAGAAAAAAAAATGTGTTAATACTTATTTTGTTTAATGCATGTAATTACCTTATAAAAGAAAATAAAGATAATTTTTGTCTGTTTTTAATATAAACATAAACTAATATTATAAAAATATGATTTTATTAGTTAACTCATTTTAAGAAATGCCTAAATTTAGTGGTCATAAAAATTGGAAAATACTGAAATATAGTCTATAAGAGAATAAATTTATGTGAGTACAATGGTTGATTGTCCCATAAGGAATCCATCAACTAAGTTGTAGGTCAAAAATCATCTTGCTAAAATCTTAAAGTCAATTTCTATTAGCATGAGTTAGGATTGGATCTTCAAAATTATCAAAAATATGTGAGCAACAATGATTGAATCAAAAAGGCACATCAACATTAAAAAAAATTAGACAATTAATCTTTTCTCAAATATAGATGTTGGTAATCTTAATCTTGTCTTATAATTATTTTCATCTTGATTTGACACATGTTCAAACAAATTGAATGTTTGAAATCAATAAATACCCCATAACTTCTTTCTAAAGATCTTATTAAGTGCATGCTTAAGTTTATTTCAAAATTTTTTGTTAATAATAAATAATAGTCTAAAATTTCATGAAGTGCCTCTACAAGTTAATCATTTCTCCAACAATACTCATGATGATGTGAATGTCTCACTAAGCATACCTAACATATTTTTCATTTTGAGAGGACTTATGGTGAAATGATATAAAGATTCAAGATGATATGCAATCAATATTAATTTCTAAGTTTATTGTGTCATTAAGCTTATGGTTTTATAAGCTTTTTCATATATAGATTGATGCAATCATTATCAAAGAATTACAATAACAAGCACATACTTTAAAATGGTTAAACAACCACTAAACATAGTCTATACTTCACAAAATTTATTTCAAAAAAATTTTTAAAGCCATTTGAGCAATTAATCTACTTATCATAAACTAAAATAAACTCACACCAACACTTTAATAGTTACAGATTTAAGGATCAAGGTTTGGCAATCCAAATAGTCCCTATGTGAGGGGTCATTTGGGATCACTTTTGTTTTTTATTTTATATTTTATATTTTTATTATATGTATTATATTTTTTTAAAATAAAACATATTTGGTGGTAATAATTATTTTTAAAAATGCCCAAAACATCTAAATATTATTTAATATTTTTAAAAGAACTGTTAATTATTTTAAAAATAAAAATAATAACACTTAAACAAGCACACTAAATAATTATATTTTCAAAAATAACATAAAAATAAAAATAAAAAACTACAGAACAAAATTGATCATAAATATAGCTGATTTGTCCTCCCATCAAATCTTTACTAAAGCTTTATACTAGATTTATGCTTAGTATAATCAAAAATGGCCTTTAGATGCTTGAGTTTCACTCAAAAAAGAGCTGGAAGGAGCTCTTGATGGCCCATAGGAAAGTAAATGAATAGAATAAAAGCCCCTTAATAAAGCAGCTAATTTTTTTTAGCTCCAAGGGAAAGGTATTTTTGATAATACCAGGCAGACCCTCGCTCAAAAGTCAATTGGACACTGCGATGTGTCTTGGGATGTTAAAGGTTTTGTTCTTTTCCTATAGCATGTTGCCCAGCAAAACATTCCAATAGTATATACACCCAAAAAAAAATGCCAAAAGTTTCCCATTGCTCTCCAATCTATTGCATATAAAATATATTTTTGTTAATTCTGACTGTCCCACCCGTATAGGCGGGCATACAACAATGATTTTAAAAACATATTTATTTGATATATGCTTTTAATATTGTTATTTTTTAAAATTAAATCACTTTTTTAAAAATATTTAAAATAACTTTTAGATGTTTTAAATATTTTTAAAAATAATTCTAATAATTAAATACATTATTTTATTTTAAATTAAAACATAAATAAAATAATAATAAATTAAATACAAAATTAATCCCAAACCATTCCTAAACATTTCTCTCTATCTTTTCATCATAGCATCAGCACATTAAATTTCATAAGTTGGTCAGAATAGCTTTTTTTCTTATAAGTGATCAACCCATTTATAAATCAGGAGCTTTATTAAATACAAGGAATAAATAAAGCATAATAGTGCACAGAAAAAATAATTTCATTCGTTCGTCATTTTATTTGTCATTAATAATTAAAGCATTCAAATTCAGATAAAAATATATGGAGAATTAGTACGAGCATCTTATGTTCTAATTTGCATGTCATTTTGAATTTAAATCACTGCTGTGTCTACAGGGCTGAAATGACAATGTAATTTATTTAAAACTTGATGTTAACTTCTACCTTTTTTTTTTTTTTTTTGGTTATATTTTTTTGTGCAACACATCTTAATCTAATGATGAAGAGATTAGACTTTCAACCCATAAATGTGAAATTTCTTCTATATATATATATCTATATATAATAGCACAAATGACATGCTATTTCTCAGTGGAAAGCATCACAAAAGGTCATGCATCCAGAAACATGACTTAATATTATTTGGCAGCGCACTCATCGGAAATTTCACTGGTTGGGTAGCTGCAAGTCAAAGGGGTCGATAGGCATTCAGCTCTTGGTAGAAAAACAGCCGCTGTCTGAATTGATTCAATCTCGCAATAGACAGAATAATATCTAGACAGCAGGTCAAATAATCTCATGATTTCCTTCAGCTACGCTTTCTTTAACCAAAATGAGGTCACCAGTTCCAACTTCTTGGAAAAGAGAACAACTATCCCAGATAAATTCTGGATTTCAAATATAATTCACTTATATCGCGCAAGGAACAGCAGCTCTCCCTAGGCCTGATTTTTTTTTATCTGGGCAACAGAGACTCGGTTCCATGAGAGCATCAGCAAAACCTGCTATGCTAGGGTACACCAAGAAGCTCATTGACTCCTTTCCTTGCAGACTCATCATAATCCTTCCTAACTGTTTCTGCAACAATCATGCTTAAGGTGCTAGACGGAGCATCGCCAAGGCTTGCTGCTACCACAGGCACTGGCTCCTCATATGCTTTCCTAGCCTTTTGAGAAGGCCTGCTTGTTGAATTGGATGGCCTCCATGAACGTTTTGTGCCAAGAAGCCCATTTGCAAGAGCTTCCAATGCTTTGGCAGTCGGAGGGCGGTTCCTCGTGCTCTGTCTTCGGATCCCAATTGACGACTGCTCATCAACAGGAGCATCATTGCAGTCTTGTAAAGATACCGGGTTACTGGCCGGTTGTTTCCTTGCTGAAGATTGCAGCAAGTCTTCAGCTTTCAAGTCATTACTTGAAGACTGAGCAACATCAGCATCAGGTGGAAGATTGTTAAGGTCGAAAAAAGTTTGGGATTGCAGGTTATCCTCTGGTAGGTTTGTCTGACCAAAAATGTCATTCTCTGCTTTGCTCTTCGAAATATAGTAGAGGTTGGTTTTCTGTTGAAATGGACTCGCTTCAGGAAATAAGGTATCAGCAGCTTTAACAAGATCAGGCTTTGATTTCATCTGCTTCTTATCTCGTTGAATTCTTTTAACAGCACAAGTATGACGATCAGTCCCCCTACTACAAGCAGTCAGCTTCCTCCGTTTAATTGCAGGAGCGGAACAGTTTGATTGGCCAGATCTCACCCTCCTACTGTCCTGACACGTTACTTCCACTATCTTATCATCTTTCAACCTAACCAAGCCTTTTTCACCAGGAGAATAGCCATTAGTTGTAGTAGCATTAGGGGAAGCCATCGAAGTATTAGACAACTCAGACAGAGTTGTTAGATTATCTTCAGTTTTCTTCTCAGAAAGTGAACCAGGACGGGAGTCATCTTCATCATCAGAACTATCAGTAGAATCTTCTGTTTCTGATGAGCTCCCGCTAGTAGATTCCTGAGAATCAGCAGAAGGGTCATAGTTTGAGATGGCACCTAAGGGTAAACTCCTTACTTCTATCACCTTAAAGGATCCATCTCCTTGAACCGAACTGGTGTCAACAATAGTAAATTTCATACGTTCGGTGTTACAGCTTTGACGCCTTGGGTGCAGGTAGAAATGATGCGGGTTATTGGAGGAACCGTTGCTGTATGCATTGGTATCCATATCCCATCCATTTCCTTCTTTAACGCTACAACCACTTTTCACTCTTTCAACATCCAACTCGAGAAGCTTTGGGTCTAATGCCACTTTGCTCAAGACATCACTTACAGAATCAAAAAAATGTTTTCCCTTGACAAGTCTCTTCCTTGAGAACTTCTTAACACCAGGAACAAGAAATACGAGTGAATTCTTAAAACCCAAAGAGCCATGGTCTCTAGGCTGCTCGGAGTGCCATCCCCTTGCAAGCAGACGGGGCCAAACAGCCTCCCAGAAGAGATCATTGGACCTAGCCTTGCTTAACCTGAAATCTCCTGTAAGAAACTTGATGATATCTGCAGATGTCAGGGAGGAGCATGCTCTCCCAACAGGTATCTCAGGATGAAGAGGAGTTGGGTTTGTTCTGACATGATCTATCGTGACTCCAGTAAGGTCATGTGTCCCCTTGCCAATTCCGATAGCCTCTACCAAAACTTGCAAACCAACTGCATCCTTGAGCTTAAAAACAAATTTTTCCAAAGTTGATCTCCCTTCATTAAATTTCTTAGCAGCCTGCAAGATAGTATGACTTCAACTGCATGTCGATAAAGAAAATAATAATAACTGACTATAGAAAAAAATTACAAGCACGCCTGCCAGGGAGAAAATAGTATGGTAAATCTCAGAAAGGAGTTCTGCAAGAATGTACTAGTTATTTTGAGCTCCAACATGCACCCTATAAAGAAGGGATATTCCAGACAAGATTCACATTTATTTGCCTTTTCATATTTGCCAGTATCTAAACAGCTCCTAAAGGGCTTGGCACCTTCTTATAAGATGTCCACCCACAACTCGAGGAAAGTAACTAAACCTGGTAAACTCAAGAGCAAGACTTCAAAAACAATAGTCGTTATGAGACAAGACATAGAATCTAAATCTTACCATCTAAGGCGACTCTCCCTAATCTTATCTACCACTAGAGCTACTCCAACTTTTTCCCGAATATACTCATTTTGCATTCTATCTCTAAGAGTAAAGCCACTCATCCACCTAAGCATCCTCATCTCTGTAACACTTAACTTAATCTTATACTTCTCTTTATTGGCCAACATTCACCATAAGTCATTGGGTCTTACCACTATCTTATAAAATTTTCCCTTAAGTTTGGAACTTTTCTATCACATAATAGGCCGAAGCATTCCTCTACTTCAACCATCCAACTTGAATTCTACTAATAACATCTCCATCTATTTCACCATCATTTTGAACAATAGAGCCTAAATATCCAAACGCTCACTCTTATTAATGACTTGTTCACCTAATGTCACAACACTATCACTAGAACATCTACAACTAAAATTACACTCCATATATTCAGTTTTCGATCTACTTAAACGAAAACCTTTAGACTCTAGAGTTGACCTCCATAATTCAAGTTTCTGTTGGACTCCCTCTCTAGTCTTATCAACAAGAAGAATGTCTCCAGCAAAAAGCATACACCAAGGTACATCTTCTTGTAAATGCCTAGTAAGAACATCCATAACTAAAGTAAAAAAGATAAGGACTTAAAGCTGATCCTTGATGTAATCCAACTGAAATAGGAAAATATTTTGTCAATCCTCCTTGTGTTTGGACACAAGTAACAGCTCTAGTATACATATCCTTAATGACTTGAATATAACCAATATTAACTCATTTCGGTCTTAGAACTCTCCAAAGAACATCTCTTGAAACTTTATCATAAGCTTTCTCTAAATCAATAAATATCATATGTAGATCCTCCTTATTTTCTCTATACTTCTCCATCAAACCCCTTAACAAATGTATAGCATCCATAGTAGATCTACCTGGCATGAAACCAAACTGATTATGAGAAACTTCTGTATCACATTGTAACCTATGCTCAATTACTCTCCCATAATTTTAATGTATGGCACATTAACTTAATTCCTCTATAATTTGCACACTCTTGTGCATCACCTTTATTTTTAAATATAGGAACCAACAAACTCTTTCTCCACTCATCTGGCATCTTTTTAGTCTTTAAAATGATATTAAAAAGATTTGTAAGCCAAGAAATTCCTTGATCTCCTAAACATTTTCACACTTCTATTGGAATAATATCCGGTCCTACTGCTTTTCCATATTTCATTTTCTTTAAAGCTTCACTAACTTCGATTTACTAATCTGACGATAAAATGAAATTCTATTTTTTTTAGTATTAAGGTGCTAAAATCAATCATACTGATCCTTCATTGAAAATTTTATCAAAATACCTCATCCACCTATTTTCAATATCATTTTCTAAAAAAATATTTTATTATTTTCATCCTTAATACACCTCACTAACTATATATATTTACTTCTCCTATCTCTTTGGTCTTAACTTATACATACATCTTTTCACCTTCTTTGATATCTAATCTATTATATAAATCACTAAAAGCTAAATTTTTTGCATCATATACAGCTTTTTTAGAATCTCTACAAGCTACTTTATATCTTTCTCAATTCTCAAGTTTTACATCTAAACCAAGTTTTATAACAATACTTTATTTTTTATCTTTTCGCACACTTTGACTCCACCACCAACTATTCTTATTAAAGGAAGTTTTCCTTTTGATTCTCCAAGACATCAAGAACTGCTTAATTTCAATTGTACTTTTTTCTCACATAATGTTAATTTTCCTGAACATCCCAAATTCTAATCTCAGCTTTCTTAAAATATTTTATTTTGTTCTTTAAGTGTCCCCATCTAATTTTAGACAATAATTTGGTTTATTTTTCTCTTCCAACCTTTCATCTTAAAATCTAAAACTAACAATCGATGTTGTACTTAGATTTTACTTGGAATGACCTTACAATCTTTATCTAAACGATCTATTTTTCTTATCGAAAATAATCAATTTGTGTTTTACTAGATCCACTTTTATAAGTAATAATATGTTCATCTCTTTTCTTAAATAAAGTGAACTACAAATCATAAGTTAAAGAAAATCTAATATACCCTACCTTCTTCACTGTCACTCTAAATCCATAACCACCATGAATACTTTTAAAATCTTCTACCACTCTACCAACATATCCATTTAAATCTCCTATAATAAATATTTTTTCTGCAAGAGGTATCTTTTGTATTAATCCCTCTAATTCATTCCAAAATTTTTCTTTTGCGCTTACCTCCAAACCTACTTGAGGAGCATAGACATTTATAACATTGATAATCTTAGTATCAACAATAATCTTTAAAGCTATAATTCTATCTCCACATCTATTAATATTTATAACCCTATCCTTCAAACTTTTATCTATAATCACACTTACACCATTTCTAGTTCGACTTTTACTTGAATACCAAAATTTAAAACCTAAACTATCAATCTCCTTGGCCTTCTCCCCCAACTCATTTAGTTTCTTGAACACATAAAATATTTATCTTTCTATGAACCATAATATATATTAATTCCATTAATTTACCTGTAAGAGTACCTATATTCCAAGATCCTAACCTAATTCTAGTTTCATGGACTAACTTCTTTGCGCATTCCCCATAATGGGAACCCTTGCTTATTTAACACTGCACTGAGATGCGCGCTCGCATTTTTTTCATCAGATTCAAGCCTTACGCCGCCTGTGGGACTCTGGCAGGATGGACCATTTGTCATGTAATTGGATGTAATATCGCCCGCATATGAGCGAGTTATCAATCCTGAGGTGAGATGCCAAGCATTGATCTATCTGGTGAAATCCCACTCTTTATGTGCTCGCCTGGCGTGGGGCAAGTCTTCATATCTAAGGCGGGTCAGTTCCCATGCTATCCTGATCGAGATACTCTCTTGGTCGCCCAACTCATGAGTCATTCATTAGTATACTAGCTTTCTGATTCTTCTTCTCCTTGTAGAGTCGGCTCGCCAAAGGACAGAAGAATAAAAATTAGTTAACCATAAATGCCAAGTCAAATCTCAAAGAAGTAGGTTTCTTGTTATAATTCTACGTCACTTTTGGGTTGGTTCCTTTTACTGGCCCTTCTTCATTTCTGGGCAATAAAATGACACTAGTTGGGGGTCAAGATTTCTTCACCCTGCTAGTTTGTTGAGCCTGATATTGCTCGCTCCCTGTCAAGTTCGTTCTTGTCATAAGAAGTTAACTCGGTTGGTAATAGACCTTAAGAGTCCCCGTAGTTATGTTGACCTAGCAAAGCACTAAAGGAACCTTCGAAAGGCGAAGAAGGCTAAGAAGTCCGAAGTCAATAACTGCATCCCCCGATGAGACAAGCACTTCAATGACTCTCGCCTGGACTAATGCTATAGCCTCGGCTAAGGTCGATGGTGTGAACTCACAGGAAGAAACAAGTGTCTCTTCTTCCCCTATGATTAGACAGAGTTTGGATACCATGGTAGAGCCATCTTCTGCCTTAGCTCCAAGAGAGCCATTTGCTGCTTGGGACAAAGAAGAGAAGGATAAGGTTCCTCTCGTCCGATGAAGGCGAGTCATGGTAAGCAGGTTGGCGAGAACCATCTCCGCAAAAAAGGCTGTGGAAGGGTGTCTTATCAAGGTAGGACTCGTCATTTTTCAATGACTTGGTTATTTTTTGTATGTTTTTTCTTATTTTCTCCTTATGTTATTACAATTGAGTGTGACAAGTGTGCAAGCGTCAGAGGGTGATAACAAAACACTCATAGCTCCAAAAGTTGTCTCACTAGATTCCCCAGGGAGTTCGAAGAAATTAGTTCAATTGACCATAAACAAGTTATTGTGGCATCATTCAAGTGAAGATGAAATCCAGATGTTACAAAAGTGGCTTCCCTTTATGAGAATTATGCCTTTAGTGAATCTCCTTATAGAAATTTCTTTGTCATTATTTAACAAATTCATTTCTCATCATGTAAGGGCGGTTTTGACTACTTTAGCACCCTTGATGGGCTCAAGTCTTCCCTTGGTGGGCTCAAGTCCTCCCTTGATAATAGATCTTCTAACCTGGGAGGGGGATGCTACTGCTCCTACTCAATCGGCTACTACGATAGCCAGCTTTACCTCAGCACATCCAGGAGATGTTGGCAAGTCTTTTTTTGTCAGTTCGTCATGAAAGTGGCGAGTTTGAAAGGAGAGGGTCTCCCCTCCCTAGGGGAGAAGTTGAAGGGGAGCCTCCATTGCTATTTTACTCTGTCGAGATCGTTGCCTTCTAGAATAGGGTGACTTCCCTTAAGAAAGGTGTGGGCTCATCAAGACAGGAGTCAGTTGTGCTGCGAACAAGGCTGCGAATAAAGATGAGGCAGAGGCAGAATCCTAAAGGAAGTTGGCGAGCATAGAGATTGGGTTGACTTCGCTTCGACATCATATCAAGTCAAGCGAGTCTGCTTTCTTTATTGTGGATGCCAACTTCATGTTTAATTATGTATAGTAAAGAGGCAGTCATCGAGGAGTGACACTCAGACTCCATTGTAAAACAGTTTAAAAGATGATATTTGTAGGGGATTAGCGAGTGCATTTGTAATTTGATTTATTGCAATAATAATAAATGAATTTGCGAAAAAAAAACTTGCGTTTGTTACCTGTCTCTTTAATATCGAATTGTTGCGAGCCTTTGGAGGCGTGGACACTTTAATTGCTTTTGTCGTGATGTGTGCTACTTCGACTGTGAGATCTTATAATGATTTCATCATTTAATGATTGACATGTCATCCACGTTACCGATCCTTGGTTGCCTCATCGAGAAAAATGCTTTTTATCGTGATCAGCTGAATTTTTATTAGCTTTTCCCTATGCAAGTAACTTCTTATCACACGAGTCATTTTCTTGTATACTCGCCCTTTCTTTGAATTCCTCACAGGTGCTCGCAGAATATGGTAATGGCGGCACTTTAAAAAGCAATTGCTAGATTTGTGCATGACAAACCCAAAGACCTACCCGACCTTCAGTCGTCAATTGTCTCGTTCATCTTCCGCGATTACTATCACAGTGACCAGAACTTTTCAGTGCGAGTGGTTAATAATGGGAAAGAGCCATTTAACTTCATTAAGCAGGATGAGTTGTGTGTTCCTTTGGATCATTTTTGGTTTGGCTTCTACTTCCTACTACTTCACGATTTGGTGAATATCCTCGACATCTATGAGGTGGTGCCCGCCCAAGTTTTGCTGAACTTAGTGGCAAGCATAACCACCTTTCTAATCATCCTAACAGAGGAGGGACTAGCATGAAGCCTACCTCTCTTCCGCCATGTCTTCACTATTAGGGGGAACCTAGATGGCATAGTCTAGTTCTCGATGGATTTGTTTAAGATCCACATTCTACCAAACAAAGTCAAGAAGTGGCAGTCAAAACTCTATTTTGTCAAGAGGTTGGGTGGCTAGTAAGTGTCGACTATTCCCATCTCTTTCCTGGCAGACAAGGTGAAGACCCCGAAAACAAGTCTAGAGGAGGATGAGATACTAGGGAAGGTGAAGGACAGATGTTTGGACATTTTACACTATCTTCATTTCGGCAAGTCCACGAGTTTCATTTCAGAAAGTATTTCATATTATTTATGTGATTTGTAGACAAGTAGTACAATTCAACTTTCTTGCTTGTTTGCAGAGGATAATGACTTGGCCCCTCCTTGCTCCTGAGGCCATCCCCTTTGCGGACGAGTGTGAGAGGGCTGCCAACGAGTCAGCTTCTGCTGAGGCTATCCCTATGGAGTCGGCCGAAGAAGTGGGCTAAGTTCTCCCAATAAATCAAAAAAGAGCAGTGAGCTCTGCTCCCCTCAAACGCCCGAGCAAGAGAAGCAAGAAGAGTAAGGAATTGGAGAATTATACCATGAACAACTTTACTGTCAATCTCACTAATCTAACGAGTGAGGCATTTATATTGGAGCGGCAAATATACTTTGGCGAGCTGTACTTGCTTCTCGAAGACCTTCCCACTGGGTGGTTGCCTTATAGCATAATGATTGCCCAATCCATTACATGGCACTCAACCTGGGAAGTCTGCAACAAGTTCTTGCTAAAGAGAAAGGAGCTATCATCATAAGAATGGATCTCACAACCGCAAAGTGCAAGCTGGAGGCCTCTGAGAGTGAGCCCACCAAGATCAAAGAGGAGGCGAGGCATGAGGAAAAGGAGCAAGCCGTCTTAGAACTAACTAGCTTGGAAGAGGCGAAGGAGCTGGAGGAGTTGTCCTGTCACACTGAGGAGTTCTAGCAAAAGGAGATTGAGTTTATGGGATTCCTTAGCTCTGATGAGTATATTTTTTTGCTACAAGAGAAGTTCAAGGACTCTGACAATGTACTCGCCTTATTAGGGTTGGACTCTGATGAAAGCCGCAATAAAGGGAGCACCAACTAGCTCCTTTTCGCTTCTTCTCTTTCTCCCTTATTTTTTTTGAAAATGTATATGACAACTTTCGTATACTCGCTTATTTATGGAAATGAAATTCCCTTTTTGCGCTTCTTTTTCCTTTTTCTAAATGAGCTTCATTTAGTAAATGCACTCACTTGGAGCGGCAAATACTAATAATATAAAGCTTGGAATGCTTGTCACATCGGAATGCTTATCACAATAGGGGTTATTTCATGTTCGTAAGTTAGGTACTCATGATCATTATCAGTAACTAAGATATATCTCATGAAGCATATTTGCCGAGTATATTCAATTAGGTCGTCATTGATAAATTTTTGTTCAAGTATTTTACTCAGCCGAATCCTTTTAATTGTGACAATATTACTTTAGAATACTCATTTCATTACATATTAAGGGGAATGGTATAAGGGCACTGACCACAAAGTGTTGGTTTAGAGGAGTCACCAGCCTCACGAGATGTTAGTCTTACACTTTGATTGTCAACAACATGGAGTGTTGGTCTTACGCCAACCTCACCTTGTGCCAACCATATACTCTAGTTGCCAACCACATGGAGTGTTGGTCTTGGTGAGTCATTGATCTCACAGGGTATCCGTCTTACACTCTAGATGCCAACCACGGAGTACTGGTCATGGCAAGTTACCGATCTCACAGGGTGGCGGTCTTACACTTTAGGTGCCAACACCGAAGCGTTTGTTTTGGCGCTATTGGTTTTAAACTCATCCTCCCCTTAGTAATTCAAGAAATGTTTTTTTGAGTACACTCTTATTACTTTTGCCAACCTCACTCTGTCGACTTTCACTTACTCAAGCTAAGAACAACTTACCAAGTTTTGAACTTAAGCAGAAAGTGGTGTACCGAATAGTCCGAACCGATACTCAACTACCGAGTGTTAACTCGAATTGCAAATACTCGCTCGATTATGTTGCCAATTAATTGATCATTTTATTTGCTATGTAAAAAAAAAGCTTTTATCATTTTTGCAAGTAGCAATTTAAGTAGAATCAGAGTATAGAAATAAGACTTATCTTATGGGTAAAATCTCTTTAGATCATTTATGTTTTAAGTGCATGGCACGTCTTGCTTGGAGTAAATCTATAGTTGATAAGCTCCGAGGTCGACTAGCCTCTTAATTATGTAGGAGTTGTCCCATTTGTGGGAGAGTTTGCCTAATATATTTTAGCGAGCTGCTACATCGACTTTCTTCAATACTAAGTCACCAAATCTAAAGCATTTTTCTTTAATGTGACGATTATAGTATTTAGTCATTCATCTTTTTGTCTCTTCTTGTCATAATGAGGCTTCAACTCTTAGTTCTTCCAATAGGTCAAGAGTGGTTTTTATAGATTCAGCAATTGACTTTTCTCACTCGCCGATCTCTTTGCTTAATTCAATCGTTATTAAAACCCTCTGGCTAGATAGTTCGTATTCGACTAGTAATACGACCTCCATCCTATAGGAGAGTGCAAACGGCAAGTGACTAGTGGCTAAGGTCAGAGTTGACCTAAAAGCCCAAAGCACAATGAACATGATATCGACCCACTTTGCTTTGGCACCTCGTACCTTCTTTTTATAGCAAGTTCAAGATTTTCACATTCACTGCTTCAACCTAGTCATTGCTCTGAAGGTGATGCAATGAAGCGTACTTCAACTTAATCGTTATATTTTGCAGAACTCCCTTAGTCGTTTGTCAGCAAATTGTGGCTCATTATCCATTAGAATTATCATTGGTAGTCCATACTTATAGATGATGTCAGTCCAAATAAAGTTTTGAATTACCTGAGCAATTATTTTGGCAAGTGATTTAGTCTTAATCCACTTGCTAAAATTGTCAATCATAATGCCTTCGTATGCTAGTGAGTGCTAGTGGACCAATTAGATCCATCCCTCAAATGGCGAAGGGCCAAGGGCTAGTAATAGGTTGTAAGAGTTGTGATAGTTGCTATTATAGTAGAGCGAATTTTTGACACTGATCGCACCTTTTAGTAAATTCCTCCTCATCTTTTCTCAATGTCAGTAGAAGTATCCTTGTCACACCTCCTTCTGAATGACTTCCGCATTCACTGAAATACATTTCTTCTGGTATTCTTCTTTGCATGCTTTCTCGCACAAACCACATATTAAGCAAGATTGCTGACTTCAAAATATGTCGCCTCAGATCAAGAGGTATTGGGCAGCTTTGATCTTGAACCTCCTTAAGCTTTTAATTTCTTCCTCTAGCTCCCTAGTTTTAAGAATTTCTTTATAGGTGGACCCAACTGGGCGAGTCGTCACTTTCTATATGCATGGATTCTTTTTCTTCTGTGCTAGGACCAGCGAGTGGATGATGAACTGTTCTCTGAGTCCCATTCACTCTGGATAGTAAGTCAGCAAGTTAATTCTACTCCATGGGTAATTGCTCAATCTTGTAGTACTCTAGCTTCCTAATTTCTGCTTTTTACTTTGAGCATGTATTTTCGTAGGGACTCATCTTTGACTTCATAACCGTCATTTACTTATCTCACCATGAGTAGTGAATTTGAGTAAGCAATGATGTGTACTGTGCTAACTTCTCTTACAAATCTTAGTCTAGCGAGTAACACTCCGTACTCAGAATGATTATTTGTCACCTAAAAGTCGAATTTGACAACCTAGGTTATGATAATCCCAGTCAAGCACTTTAGCACAATGCCCAACCCCATGCTTTGTTCATTTGAAGAGCCGTCCACATACAAGTGCCATAGATCCTCTAGGCTGATCAAGGTATTACGCAGGTTGCTGTAATTCACGAGAAAGTTTGTGAGTGCTTACACCATAATCGCCGTCCTCAACGAGTATGATATGTCAAACTCGTTGAGTTCCACTAACCACTCTAATAATCTTCCCGATAGATCCAGTTTGGTGAGGACGAATTTGAGCGGGTTATCTATGATAACCTAAATTAAATGAGCTTGGAAGTATGGTTGGAGCCACCGTGCTGATACGATAAGTGCAAGTGAGACTTTTCCATGATAAGATAATGCAACTCGGCACTTTGCAACGGCTTGCTTACGTAGTACACTGGCCATTGTCTCCCATTCTATTCTCAAAGTAGAACAAAGCTAACTGAGTCTTCTCCAACTTTCAAATACAATAACAAGGTCTCTCCTTCCTTAAGGCTTTGCTAGTGAGAGTGGCGTGAGTAAATTCTTCAAATCACCAAAAGCCTTTTCACATTATAAGGTCCACTCAAATCTCTTGGCGCCCCTGAGCACTTTGAAGAATGGTGAGCAGCGCTCTCCAGCTTGAGATGAATCGACTCAACCTCACAACTAGCCCAATGAATCACTAAACTTCTTTTATGATCCTCGGTGATAGCATGTTGAGTATGACCTTCACTTTATTAGGATTGATCTTTATGGCTTCCAGTGAGATCAGGAATCCTAAAAATTTTTCTAACCCCGTGCAAAAAGTGTGGTTTAGAGGATTAAGGTGCTTGTTGTACCTTCTCAGAGTGGCAAAAGTTTCCTTTAGGTATTTGATATGCTGTTCGAGCGACTTGCATTTGACGAGCAATTCATCTATGTAGGCCTCTGCATTTCTATCTTTCTATTCCTTGAAGAAATAATCCACCATCCTCCAAGTCGCCATAGCATTCTTCAACTTGAATGGCATCACTTTATAGCAATAGTGTCCTCTCGTGATGAACAAGATTTTTTTAGAGTCAACCGGATACATTTGTATTTGATGATAAAAGCATAAAAAACTCATTACTGAATAACCCACTGCCAAGTCAATGAGTGCGTCTATCCGGGGAAGTGGATACCAGTCCTTCGGACACGTCGAATTCAGGTTTGTGAAATTCAAACACATCCTCCATTTCCTACAAGACTTTTGTACTATCACCACATTTGATATCTACTCCAAATATTGAACTCCTCTAATGAAGTCGGACTCTAGTAGCTTGGTGATTTCTTCATTAATTGGCTTGGCAAGTAGAGCCACAATTTTTCTCATCTTTTACTTGCCAGGCCGAGCATCCTTTGGGATGTTAAGCCTGTGGTAAGCGATGTTGATGTCGATGTTTGGCATTTTAGCTGTGATCTAGGCGAACACCTCGATGTCCTCCTAGAGAGATTAGACAAGGGCTTCCTTGTACTTAGTGCTAAAAGATGTGCGGATTCTTAAGACTCGCTCAAGATTCTGAGCAATAGTCACTTTCTCAATTTCTTTGATGATCTCCACTCCAACTAGTGCGACTTCTAACTGCAACACCCCTTTTAATCAGTTTGAGTTTGGAATGATTTAGGCTTTCTCTGATGGTAATCTCCTCTTCACCTGCCAGAAATTTGACTGCCGCGTGATAGGTCAATACCACTACTCTAAATGTATTGAATAGTGATCGACCAAAGATGTCGTATGTAGCAAGCGCCTCTATGATGATGAAGTCGATTATAGTCATGAATTGCTTATCACCTTCCCCACAAGTCATGGTAAGAGTGATAACTCCTTATGTTTCCCTCTGGCTAGAAAAGCTGAACAGAGGTCCTCCAATAGCGACAAGTTCAGAACTCATTAACCTAGCCTGTCGGACACAAATTTGAAGATGATATTGACTGAGCTCCCAGTGTCGATTACTATGCTGCCAATTTGGTAATTAGCAATGAGTGTTGTGCTAATGACAACATCGTTATATAAGTTGCCAACTCTAGATCGGTCCTTCTCTGAAAAGCTTACGAGAACTATCATTGTACTTAGCGCTCGGGCTATGGTGGCCAAGTTGACTTCTCCAGATCGCAATCTTTTAAGGTTATCTCTCTTCGAAGATTTTCAGTCTCCTCCGAAGATGGCAGACACGATCCTCGCAATGTGAATTATGTGAGCCATGATCCCATTGACTTCCTTTCCTTGTCTTCTGGTAAACTCTTTGACCTTCCCAACTTTGATAAGTTCATCCACTAAATTTCTTAGGTGGTGACACTCTTTAGTGTCATGTTTATAATTGCGATAGGCGCAGTGCGCATAGATCGATCGCAAACTTTATCCGTCTTCAAGGCAGTAGTTTCCTGAAGTATTCTTTACTCTAGATAACCTCCACCAACTCGACCATCAATACCCTCAAGGGTAACATAATGGTAGGTGGTAGATATTCACCATATTGATGACGACTAGGTTGATGTATGGGCATTCGTCAGTGCACTGGCTCTTGTTCCCTTTGAGCAAGCTTTCTTCCTTGGTCATGTCTCCTTACTCGGAGTTTGTTTTTGGAGAGTCGCTCCAAGGGCGATTTCCTTAAGGGGTCACCTCCATGAGTTATTGCAGGGGGCTAAGTGACCTAAATAAATTCCTCAGCATCAACGTGGTTGTTCGCCAATTCCAATAATTTAGCTGCTACCGTCTTACTGCATAACTAAAAAGAACTTCTTTGAGGCCTTAAGAGCAGATTGTACCACAGTCTCTAGGTCTTTAATCGACAACATCTTTCTCTGAACATGGATGATGAACCTCCAAATAGATTTGTTGAGCTCTTTCCTTATCTATCATAGAGGTTGTGAGCTCTTTATTGGCATCTGAGTGTGTTGACCTCCATACATACTACATAAGTCGAATCGATCCTACAAGCCAAATTCAACGGACTTCGGATGCAATAACGTGCAAATCGAAGCTGAAATGCACAGGACATCGCCAAAACCAGTCGAAATGACCTCAATCGATGAACAGACTTTTCCATAGCATTCAGAACGTCGAAATTAATCAGAATATACATATTGCACAATTCGACGGTCGACAAATCAAGAAAAAATCTGTCGGCGCGCCTACGCGCATATCGAGGTTAGAAGACTACGACGATGCCTAGACGACCTCCGTTCACGAAATTGATCATGCTATTAGCATCAAAACCTATCAAATGAGACTGTCTGCACTCAATTCAAACAAATCTACACGAATTTCGAGCCGTTGGAAACGACAACGCGCAATTTTGAACTGAAATTGATCCGATTCGACGCCGACTGGAACCAAATAGCCTCCGATCGCGAAACGAGCTACGTCGTATAATGATGTTTCCACAAAAAGTTTAATTATGGTTGATTTAATCACTTGAATAAGAAAAAGGGACATATATATACCTAATAATTTCTAACCCTAACCCCATTCGAGCCATTTGACAACCGCAACTCCCTTCCCTTCATTCAATTTCCTATAGATCGAACAACAACCGAACGAGCCCTCCGTTTTGTTCGTCTCTGCTCTCTGCTCGTGCGAGTTCCTCCTTACTTCGTCTATGATTCTTGGCCGAACTCCCCCTTCCCGAGCCCTCTCTCGGTTCTTCCATCTCTCCCTCCCGTTCATGCGTGAGAAGTCAAACGAGTCCTCACCGAATGGCCAAGCTCCTTTCGCTCTCCCTCTCGTGTGTCCGTCTCACACAACCGAGCGGGACTCACCTTCCTTACCCTATTTTCGTTCCATCCGAACAAGCTGAATAGCCTAAGGAGAACTCTTCCTCTTCCCGTCTATTTCACGCAACTGACCGAAAGCCTCCCTTTTCTCTCAGCCGAACGAAACGAAGAACTCTTTCTCCAAACCAGACAAGCTATACGAGGCATCCGACTTTCCTCGGCTAAGTGTCCAAACATAATTTCAGCCAAGGAACAATAGAGAAGGTTGTATGTTTGGTAGAGCTTAAAGCATATATTTGCTAGTTATATTAGTTGAATCCTGCTCATGATTTGTTACCAATCAATCATAAAAGAAAATCAAGCATTAGAATTTATCATGTTCAAAGTTTTCAATCTTTGACTGTTACAACAACCTCAGCCAACCCCCTCCTTAGTCTAATCTTAACCAAGATGATACTGGTGATAAGATTTAAGTTATTATAGGGTTTAACGTTGGTACATGTATGTTGTGTGAGGTTAAAACTTGTTCATGTATCACTTATTGAGTTGCTATTTCATTTGTGTCCTATTATCTGGGCTCAATATATATGTAAAAGCAAAATTGTGATGAATGTTGTAATTTTAAGTACCCACTCGCGATTGATTCAATGCGGTGGGGAAATTTGCTAAACATAAGTACTCGAGTATGTTGATTCAGCATAGCGAGGAAACCAGGATGTCTCTTATAGGTTTGAACGCTTATGTGACGCTTCTCATAAACACGGTAGGTGCAAAAATCACTCGTCTGCAGTGTTACAAGACACCCACCATGCACACTTCCCATAAGCATGGTGAGAAATCCATAGTACTCCCGATGCAACTCCCTAGACGGGGATGACGTTGGGAGGCTGCCGAATTTCATTTCAAACACCTATGTATTGAAAGTCTATGCACACTTTGTTAAGTGTGGTAAGTTTAGAAGACTTTTTAAGCCATAGGGTCGAAAGACGATGACTATGCATGCTTTCTTAAGCATGGTAGACGACAAGACTCAAGTAGACCTATCCCGGAACGATGCCGAAGCCAAATTGGATTGACACGGGGTTTAATTAATTTAACGAAAAATGAACTTTAAGCTCAAAATTAAAATCTGAATTTAAATTGCAGATATTGAAGGTCTATGCATGTTTTCTTAAGTGTGGTCGGTTTAGAAGACTCTCTAAACCGTAGTGTCATAAGACACTAACTATGCATGCTTTCTTAAGCATGGTAGGAAGGCTATAAGATCGAAATAGCTCTACGCGGAAGACGCCGTAGTGAAACCGGATGAGAGCATAATTAATTTAACGCAAAATGAACTTTAAGCTCAACATTAAAATCTAAATTTAAATTACAGATATTGAAGGACTATGCACGCCTCCTTAAGCCTGATGAGTTTAGAAGACTCTCTAAGTCGCAGTGTCGCAAGACACTGACTATGTATGCTTTCTTAAGCATGGTAAGAAGGCTTTAGCACTCTCGAAACAGCCCCCTATGTGGGGACGACGTCTATCAAAATAGAGATTGAAAATAAAATAGTTAAAGAATAATATTTAAAACTTAAACGAGTAATAAGTGCAATAATTAAATTAAGTACAATGTACTAAGCTACTGAGATAATATCAAGCTTACAATCATCTGACTAACAATAGTCTACAACAAATTAGATGCCTATCTAATGAAAGCAAAATACTTGAATGAATAAGAAATACACTATGGCATGAAACATTCAAAAGAGTTGAAGTCGAACATGAATGAAACCTACAATATATGCCAACGGAAACTATTTTGAAGTGACCTTGCATTTGAATTCATTATAGCATAATGCATGAAAATAAATATAAATTTTTAAATGAAACAAGCAGTGCACACATTATAAGACAATCATATGCTTAAATTTATAGAATCAAAATACAGGCATAAGACTCAATGGAATGAGCTTTGCACACATTACGATGCATGATTAAAATAAAAATACAATGTCACAAAAGTGCACACGTGTTCTAAACACCCGCATAAGCCCCAACATTATTAAACTTAATGCTTAAGGATGATGGGGATTCTGAGTTGAGTCCGTTAACAAAACCTAAAATAATAATAATATTATAAAAATTTCAATCAAATTTATGAGAAGTTATCACATGATATATCTCGATCCTCTATTATTAAATTAGAAACAAGACCAAACAATAAACTAAATGATCAAACTTATATAGATGATAATGGTAAGAATTCAACCGGAGGAATCGCCATCAAAATATGTTTAAAATTGCAAATCAAATTAATATAAATTAAATATCAATCTAAATGAAAAATATGATGAATTATTAAGTTCAAATGACTAAATGAATATCATCGATCTTTAAAAAAAAAACTTAAAGCTAAAACTCAATTCACCTTCCGCAATTGTTTATTGGTGACAAATTAAGAAAATTCTAGCTCACAAAGAAGCCAAAGTCAAATCAAATATTCTACGCCATTATATCGAATCTCATATCGGAAGGATGTGATCCGTGTCCTCACCATGCAGATACCATACGAAGATTTACCACGAGTCATCGACGGGTGGTCGTCAACAAGATCATTATATCATGATCAAATCAGATGTCCCCAATGGCTTACCTTTTGAGTCATAACCATTATTATACTGATGAAAACCCATGTAAGGTGCACTTAAGTTTGCCTCCTCATAACAAACACCACTATAAGTCCACAAATTGAATTTAAACCCATAATAAGGATCCTTCTGTCGGGTCACTACCTCCTCACTAAGTATTGTAGACCCACAACCTGGATGACTAAGGAACCATAGATCTGACGCTATCATTCCCCAACCATCCGCTTTAAGCTAATGATGATGAATTTCACAAATTCTAAATCTCAAATTTTAAACTCTGCGAGCTGCAACTATACACTAAATAATTAGCAATCTAATGATTAGCCTTAATCGAAAGTTCTTTCTCAACATTGAGAGGGGTAATTAACTATAGGTACTTGCGCCTATAGGAAACTTGAAACCAAATCTAAAATCCTCACAAAATGAGAACAAAATCTCCAAGTAGTGTCTTTATCTACTATTTCATCTACCTTCTGAAAATTTCATCGACATTTAATTCATACTCTCTTCATCGAGAGGTCGGTGGCGAATTTTTGGAGCTCATGGATTTCTGGCGACTCCGCTGGAGATAGGTTTCTCTTTCCATCTTTGGCTAGTCGAACCTAAGTTATAGTAGTAGTGAAGTGTATATATATATATAAAGGAGAAGAATGATAAATGGAAATAAAAATGAAAGTGAAAAGTTTAAATGAATCTTAAAATAAAATAGTTTTTAAATGAGGTCTTGAACATCTTAGAAAATTGTACAACCAAACTTGATGCCAGAAGCGAGTGTTCTCACTCACAAGTACAAAAATCTTAAGTGGGTGAAAAGGAATAGCTCTATTAGTGATATCAAACAATCATTCTGGGAGCAACGATACTAAGCTCCAATCCCACAAAAGAGACATCCTGAAACTCGTTTCTAGTGCACAGGGTGCTGAAAGTTGTCAAGGAGAAGGATCATATAAAGAAAAAATATCAAGGCCCGATTATCAGAGAAAATGAGAAAGCTCCACTAAAAAAGCTAGTCTCAGTGGGTAATGCTCAAGAATGTCCTAAGCAATTCCTGCACGGTGAACCGCATGTAAATCCACAAAAGAAAAAGAAAATAAATCGGAGGTCGAAGCCTCGAGAAAAGTATAAAAAAACAGAAAGGCATGACACATTTATATTCCGATTCCAACCAGTGATTCGTGAATGGGCTCCTAAAAAGAAAGTTTTAATTGATGAGACTCGTGATGGTGGACACCCTCGAGAGTCCTCCAAGGAATCCCATCACCAACCTATTCGATCTCCACAAGAAGAAGTTGATTTTGATCGCAGTCCTCCGATCAAAATGTTCGTCCCACACTCTGAGCATGAAATCAGATGGAAACGGCGATCGAAGATAAAGCTGCAAGAAGAAGAAGCTGATGATAAAAAATGCTCCGTTCAAATAGGATAAGTAGTGTCAAGAAGCTTTTGACAGCATTAAGAAATATCTATTGAATTCACCAATTCTAACAACGCTAATCCCGGGAAGCCCCTCATTTTATATACAGCTGCACTAGAAGAATCTCGCGGAGCATTATTAACACAACATAATGAAGAAGGTAAGAAGAACGCTCTTTATTACATAAGTCGAAGATTAGTAGGAGCATAAACGAGATATTCTCCAATTGAGAGACACTGTCTTGCACTAATCTTCACTGTCTAGAAGCTCATACATTATATGATGTCACACAAGATAACACTAATCTCAAAGATCAATCCGCTGAAGTTCTTGATGACAAGGCTAACGTTGACAAGTCATTTGGCACGATGGGCGGTGCTCCTATTACAGTTCGATATTACATATGTACCTCAGAAAGCTGTAAAGGGGCAAATACTAGCAGATTTTCTCGCTACGCATCCTATCCCAGCAAATTCAGTAGTCAATGATGATTTACCTGATGAACATATTATGCTTATCCACGAAAAAGCGTAGATGAGAAATGTATTGACGCATCATCTATTTTGCCCCCAATTTACCAAAGCAAGAGTCGCCGGCCTTGTCTTCATAACACCGAAGGTGGTATAATCATACAAAGTTGACCAACCAAGAACTAATAATGAAGGCGAATATGAGGCATTCACCTCAAGAAGAAGTCGGCATCCAAAATTTAAGAATCTTTGGAGATTCTCAATTGGTGATCAACCAAGTATTGGGCGTCTATAAAATTAATAAACTTGAATCAGCATACTATTATAGGCAAGTGCTTGAGCTCATTAAATTAATTTCGAACGTTAAACTAACTCGAGTTTCTCGATCGAAAAATAGTAAGGCGGATTGTTTAGCCAAACTAACAAAAGAGATGGAGAACATGAACGACACAATGTGATGATTGAAGTGTCCATTCATCGAGTTCTGCAACCAATAAATCCATACTCCCCGCAGGTAGAGAGGACATCAGACTCAAGCTAGCAGGGAACAATACAAATTGCTCCTCACTCTCCCAAAGAACATCAAGTACAAGAGAGAGAAAAAGTTAAAAGTATTACAAAGAAATCATGTAAAGCTTTCATGGTAGAAGAGCATAATGATTAGAGACAACCCTTCATCGATTATTTCAAGGAAAGCAAATTGCCGAGCAATAAATTACTAGCCACGCAAATTACAAAAAAATCTTACAATATGCTTATGTTAATGACACATTGTATCACATATCCTTTGAACAAATGTGATTGCGATGCTTAGGGACGGATGAAGCCAATAAAGTGATGTCCGAAATTCATGAAAGACTTCGTGGGGCACATCAGTCAGGTTCCAAAATGGCGATAAATTAAAAGGATGGGATACTATTGGCCATTAATGGTGAAAAACTGCATAGATCATGCTAAGAAATGTCATGAATGTCAAGTCCACAGAGATCTCATTCATCAACCTCAGAATCCTCTGCATCCAACAATAACATCCCGGCCGTTCGAAAGTTAGGGTACGAATATAATTGGATCGCTTGATTCTCTATCATCAACCGGACATCGATTCATTCTAGCAGCTACTGACTACTTCTCCAAATGGGCTGAAACTACTCCATTTAAAGAAGTCACTGTTGATCGAGTCATTGACTTCTTCACCAACAATGTTGTCTATAGATTCGGGGTGCCACGAGAAATCATTTAAGACAAAGTACCAAGAAGATATCGATTTTCGACATAAAATCGATTGGCGATACTCATCAATCTACAATCTAAGGGCCAATGGTTTAGCAGAGGCTTTCAATCAGACATTGGTAAAACTGCTCAAGAAGATTCTCACAAAAAATAAAAGAGAGTGACACACTAAAATGGTGGAAGCTCTATAGGCATATAGAACTTACAAAATGCCGACCAGAGCCACTCCTTACGCTCTAACATTTGGTGTTGAAGTTGACGCCACTGTCTACCATCACTCAGTAATATCCAAGTCAATCTTACTCAAGATGAGAAAGCTCGCGTGACTAGAAGAGTTGGAGTTAGACTCCAAGCTCAACAAAATTTAGAAATTTATCGAGCGAGGATGTCCAAAGCATTCAATAGTTCAATACGTTATTAGACATTCCAAAAAGGTGAATTGGTTCTAGTGCTGAGAAGGTCAATCATCCCTCATCACAAGATCGATGATAAATTCGAAGCTAACTGGGAAGGTCCCTCGTCATAAAGAAGGTCAAGGAGCCGACTATTATATGAATTACCAGCCACCACCGGTCGATATCTCAAAAAATATCACAATTGATTGCGTATAAGTATATATATACTTAAATGAATCTTGCACTAGTAAGACTTTCATACCAAATACGCATGTAATGTCAGTTGAAAATTCTCTTGCAAAACGAGAACACATTTTCAAGTTACTATGAATGCCCCCTATTAGACAGAATGCATTTTTATATATTTATCTAAGTTGACATCGTGCTTCAAGCCGAGATCCTCAGATAAATATACATGATGATCAAAATTAGCTACAGTTATTTACATTAAAGAAGTTCAAAATCTATAATACATTTCTGAACTAATCTGCAATCCCCCTATTAAACATGGGGTATTTTTATATATTTATCTGAGTTGATATTGTGTTTTAAGCAGAGATCCTTAGATAGATACATATTATGATTGAAAAACATATCGTGTCTATCTTGTAGTGGAGGAAATCAAACTTTGTAATATATTTTTGAACTCGTTTGCAATCCCTCTGTTAGATAAGGGGTATTTTTTTATTATCAAAGTTGTTCAATCCTCTCCTGTGAAAGATATCGAGCTTTATGCTGAGATCCTTGAAAATATTTATAACTGTTATTGATAAAATTGCAGGCCCTTGCAAAAGCAAAAAGAATCTATTTCTATGCATGAAAAGACAGCTCTAAATTTTTCTCTCCAAGATTCGTCAAATTTTAAAGATCAAGTTAGAAGAATTCTCAATTTTGGAAGCTTCAATCAACTAAGTTGGAAAAGCATTCAACCTCTATATATTTAAGTCAAAGACAAAGCTAGTCACTCAACAAGTCCACAATCGAAGTATGCTCTCTCACTAACAAGCGCAAAAGGTCGTGGTGAAAGAGCCCACGTTCGTTAGTCTGATAACAAAATCATCAATTCACCACAGCTTAAATCAAAGACTCAGATAGGTTCTAAAGGTCAGACTCAACAAGCCCATAAATGGCTAAGTTGTTGACGCTCTCCTCACTCAACAAGCCATAAGAAAAGATCGTAATGAAAGAGTCCCTGCTCGTCGGTACAATAATGATAGTTGTTCGATCTCAAGCCAAATCCAACTTAGTGATTAAAAGCAACTAAAATCTAAGAGATCTTTCTACTTGATCGATAAACCAAGACAATCTGAAGAAATAACTCTCAATTCAAAGCTGTCTCAAATCAATCTTCATATTTCCTGCAATATGATATTTCAATCTCTTTTTAAATGATCTGATCAAGAATAAAGCACATATCAAATCCCTCATCAAGTCCAGCGTAGTCAGAACGAGGGAAGTAATTCACACAAAGGCAATGGTCGAACTAAAAATTTTTAGTCATGTTAAAGCACACATTAATTATAACTCAACATTATAGACCTAGTATAAGCCGGAAGGTTGAGTCATCTATACGCACCCTTCAACGAGTCCGTCAAAATAACAAGCACAAGACTTAGGTCATACATACACTCCCCGACAAGTCAATATGGACAAATCAGGTCAATCTTTCATCAAATCTGTCGAGCTTAAAACTTGGACAGAAGAAATTTCAAATCCCAAGGCAAGCAAACCAATTCCTCCATCAAACTCGATCAAGCATGAAGCTAGGGTAAAAAAAAATCCAAATCTATAATGACACAAAAGAAAGAGATCTTCAGCAAACCCATTGAAGCAGAGAGTAGATGGTAGACGAAGCTCTTATCCATCCGACAAGTCAATCAGGATAAATCGGTCAATCATGTCATTTAGTTTGTCTGAAACAAGGCATCATACTAATGACAAATTCTATCAAAGCTCCATAAGCTATTGACAATGAAGTTGAAGTGATCCAAGATCCATGGCCAGCCCAAAGAGTCAACCAATTTTGAACAAACATGACTCGCTCAATACAAGAATCACATTTGTTATGGGGCATTTGTTGACCTCCATACATACTACATAAGTCGAATCAATCCTACAAGCCAAATTCGACGGACCTCGGATGCAATAATGCGCAAAGCGAAGCTGAAATGCACAAGGCATCGCCTCAGTTGAAATGACCTCCAATCGATGAACGGACTTCGCTATTGCGTTCAGAACGTCGAAATTGATCAGAATATACATATTACACAATTCGACGGTCGAAAAAAAATCCGTCAAAGCACTTACGCGCATATCAAGGTCGGGAGGCTGCGACGATGCCCAGACGACCTCCGTTCGCTAAATTGATCGCGTCATTAGCGTCGAAATGTCAAAACCTATCAAATGATACTATTTGTGCTCAATTCAGATGAATCTACGCGAATGTCGAGTCGTTGGAAACGACAACGCGCAATTTTGAACTAAAATTGATCCAGCGACGGAACCCACTCGATCGCTAAACGGATGACGTTGCATCCAACATTGGAAAAATAAAATTAACATATATATTAATCATATAATGTTGCCACAAAAAGTTTAATTATAGTTGATTTAATCACTTAAATAAGAAAAAGGGGCTTATATATACCTAATAATATCTAACCCTAACCCCATTCGAGCCATTCAACAACAAACGCCTTCCTTCGTTTCATTTACATCAACAGTTGCTCTGGCTCAAGTTCCCTTGCCCTCAGGATTCTTGGCCAAACTCCCCCTTCTCGAGCCCTCTCTCGGTTCATCCGTCTCTCCCTCCCGTTCGTGTGTGAGAATTCAAACGAGTCCTCACCGAACTGCCAAGCTCCTTTTGCTCTCCCTCTTGTGTGTCCGTCTCACACAGCCGAGCGGGACTCACCTTCCTTCCACTATTTTCGTTCCATCCGAGCGAGTTGAACAGCCGAAGGAGAACTCTTCCTTCTCCCATCTATTTCACACAACCGACCGAACGCCTCCATTTCCTATCAATCGAACGAAATGAAGAACTCTTTCTCCAAACCAGACGAGCTACACGAGGCATCCGACTTTACTCGGCTAAGTCTTCAAACACAATTTCAGCCAAGGTAAAATAGAGAAGGTTGTATGTTTGGTAGAGCTTAGAGCATATATTTGCTAGTTATATTAGTTGAATCCTGCTCATGATTTGTTACCAATCAATCATAAAAGAAAATCAAGCATTAAAATTTATCATGTTCAAAGTTTTCATCTTTGACTGTTACAACAACGTCCGTCAACCCCCTCCTTAGTCTAATCTTAACCAAGATGATACGAGGTGATACGATTTAAGTCATTATAGGATTTAATGTTGGTACATGTATGTTGTGTGAGGTTAAAATTTGTTCATGTATCACTTATTGAGTTGATATTTCATTTGTGTCCTATCATCTCAGCTCAATGTATATGTAAAAGCAAAATTATGATGAATACCGTAATTTTAAGTATCCACTAGTGATTGATTCAATACGGTGGAGAAATTTGCTAAACATAAGTACTCGAGCATGCTGCTTCAGCATGGCGAGGAAACAAGGATGTCTCATATACAGGTTTGAAGGCCTATGCGACGCTTCTCATGGCCGAAAGGTAAAATCACTGACCACAAGACAACTACCATGCACTATGGTGGGAGGGCAAATCCGATACCCACACATAGAGATAATGCCGGGTCAGAATTTCATTTCAAACACCATGTATTGAAGGTCATGCACACTTTCTCAAGCGGTGGTTTTAAAAGACTCTTTAAGCAGTGTCGCACGACAAGACGCTATGTGGCTTAAAAAATATAAACACTCAAAAGCGACCTATCGAGAACACCGAAAGTGCCAAATTGGATTGACGGAGGGCTTAATTAATTTAACATAAAATGAACTTTAAATTAAAATCTGAATTTATATTGCGATATTGAAGCATGCCTTTCTTTAAGCATGGTTTAGAAGACTAAACCGCATTAGACATGACCATGCGCTTTCTTAAGCATGGTAGAAGGCAACTACCCTCCCCATGCGTGGACGAGAGAGCATGTCAAATTGATCAGAGGGCATAATTAATTTAACGCAAAATAAACTTTAAGCTCAAAATTAAAATCCTAATTTAAATTGCAGATATTAAAGGTCTATGCACGCTTCCTTAAGTGTGGTGAGTTTAGAAGACTCTCTAAACTGTAGTGTTGCAAAGACACTATACATGCTTTAAAGCTTAAGAAGGCTCTTAAATTGAGGTTGAAACTTCATCAAAATAGAGATTGAAAATGAAATAGTTAAAGAATAATATTTGAAGCTTAAACAAGTAATAAGATCAATACTTAAATTAAGGAAAATGTAATAAGCTACTGAGACAAGATTGAGTTTACAATCATCTGACTGACAATAGTCTACAACAAATTAGATGTCTATCAAATGCAAGCAAAATACTTGAATGAATAAGAAATACACTGTGGCATGAAACATTCAAAGAGTTGAAGTAGAACATGAATGAAACCTACAAATCAATCAACACACATCATAGGCGTTAATAAACTATTTTGAAGTGACCTTGCATTTGAATTCATTATAGCATAATGCATGGAAATAAATATAATTTTTTAAATGAAACAAGCAGTGCACACATTATAAGGCAATCATATGCTTAAATTTATGGAATCAAAATACAACCATATGACTCAATGGAATGAGCTTTGTACACATTACGATACATGATTAAAATACAAATACAATGCCTCAAAAGTGCACACGTGTTCTAAACACCCGCATGGGCCCCACGAACTGCTTAATTAATTCTGTTAATTCTCATGTTTTAGAAATGGATCCGAGTTAATAAAACCTAAAAATCTAATAATAATATTATAAAAATTCCAACTTAGTAAAATATATGAGAAGTTAATTCTATCACAACAGCAAATCTGATCCTCTATTATTAAATTAATATAGTCGACAAGATCTAAAATAATAAACTAAATGATCAAGCAAATTTATATACCCCGATGATAGCTGTGTTGAATAGAAATTTCAACCATAGGAGATACTACCATCAAAATATGTTTAAAATTTTAAATCAAATTAATATAAATCAAATATCAATTTATATACCTTTGATTTTCGACGAAACCAATGTCGGAACGATCCTTCGATGAAACTACCCTGATCAAAGTACCAATGATCAAATCGTGATAACGGAACCATGGGATCTTCTGCGCCATCCCCCCCCAACCGCGCTTTAAGTTAATGATGATGAATTTCATAAATTCTAAATCCCAAATTTTAAACTCCACGTGCTGCTACTATACGCTAAATAATTAGTGATCTAACGACTCGCCTTAATCGAAAGATCTCTCTCAGCCTTGACAGGGGTAATTAAATATAGGTGCTTACGCCTATAGGAAACTTGGAACCAGATCTAAAGTCCTTACAAAATGAGGATGAAATCTCTGGGTAGTGTCTTATCTACTATTCCATCTGCCTTCTAAAAATTTCACCAACATTTAATTCATACTCTCTTCATCGAGAAGTTGGTGGCGAATTTTTAGAGCCCACAAAGTGTTGGCAAACTGTACTGCAACCATCCTTTTCAACTCGATGAAGAAAGTTATGGTTCCAACCAGTAACCATGAGAAGCATCGGAGGGCTGACTCCTTAAAAGTGATGAAGAAAAGTAGGCACATCATGGCAACATCTAAATCTAATAGTGATGTCATCGACTTGAAGTACTTTATATGTCCAGCAGTATCAGTGCAACCTTTATAGCGCTCCAAGTATGGAATTTTGAACTTGTGTGAATGACGAGCTTCTGTGATATTCTTGGAGAAAGTATTTATTATGCTCGTACACTCCATTTGGGTCTCTTCAACTTCACTCTCCTAGTAGGACTTGTCCTCGAGACTAAGCATTTTAGACAGTTCTCTCCTCTATCGGTGAACTAGGCAAGTTGTCGATCTTGAAGAGCCTTTATTTTTCGTGGTCTGTGATCCATCAATGTTGGCCTTTCCAAGGCCGCCTGCACTAGGCAAACGATTCAACCTTCCCTATCTTTAAAGTCTCGACTCTATTTCTGCTCGATTGTCCCATGTTGAGTGACCTGCTTCATTCTGCACCTGACTTTTAATTCTCATCCTAAATCCACGCTCACCACACCTCAAGAGATATTGACTCAATTTTATCTGTGGTTGAGAAAGAACCTACTTAGGCATTTAAGGAGCAAGATTTGAGCTCATGGGACAATAGAGAAGAAATAAGGTGTAAAAAGATCTCAATATATCAAGAAATCTGAGTACAAATAGTCATCCCTCTATTCTAAGGGAAGCTAGAGTATAATAAAAATCTCTTAAAAAGTGGCTAAGAAGGACCTTTTTTTCAAGTTTAAGGCCCAAATGCAAAATAAATAAGAAAAATTGATTCACTGATAACTGTCGATATCGCCATGATCGGGTGGTGAGTTCCTCATGCTGGCAGTCCTAGACTTGAGTGAGATCGACCATTTGTCATGCAGTCGGACGTAAGGTCGCCCATATGTTAGCAAGTTGTAGATCCTGAGGTGGGAAGCCAAGAATCAATTTGTCGAGTGAAGTCCCACTCTTTATGTGCTTACCTGGTATGAGGACGGCCTTCGGGGCGAGTCATAGTACCCACGCTATCTTGATCGAGGTAGTCTCCTAGTCACCCAACTCGTGAGGCATTCATCAGTATACCATCATATTTTAAGAACTTTATAAAGTGGTGTGTTATTTTAAATGATGAACTTTATAAAGTGCCTTTTTCATTAAAAATATTACCTATTACTACTTTAAAAATACTTTTATAAATATTAAATTAAACAAGATTAAATAAATTTCAATTTAATTAAACATTATAAATTATTATTAGGTCTTAATTTTTACATTATTTATTTTATAAAGAATAAATTTTCAAATAAATGTAGTTGATTATTTATTACTTCTATATCTATTTTGAATATTTAACAAATTCTCATCTTGCGAAAAATACTTTACCAAAAAGGTTTATCTATAACATCACTTTAAAAAGCAAACTTACTAGAAGTTTTTTATCAAATAGTTATCTACTTTACTTAATAACACAATAGAATATGGTACAACACTAAAAAAATATCACTACATGAGATAACTTTGGACTACTCACTCTAAGGTCTTTAAGTTTAGCAACACTTCAAAGAGCAAACATACTAAAAATTTTATCAAATAGCTATCTGCTTAACTTGATAGCCCAACACATCATAATACAATAGTACAATGAAACACTGCTTAACTTGATAGCCTAAGGATTGCCTTAGCTAGGATCTTAGTCCCTTTAGACAACCATCTTATCACCATAACTAAATAGGTGAACAAAGACTTCTTAACTGGTTGGAAGAATACTCTCAACACTGGCTAAAATCAAATCTTCAACTCAATGGTTCAATCTCAATCTAGCTCCACTCATTTGTCAATCTACAGCCAAAGTCCAGCCTAAGAAATTCTTAGGCAATCTTGAACCTCATTAGGCCAATTGGGCCATAATGGTGCTCCCACATTAATAAGCTTTTTTCTTGGCTTAACTTTTTTTAGGCTAAATAAGATCTAGTTCCATCTAAAATTATCACGAGCCAACTGACATCGCTTCTCTTTCTATTCTACTCAAATCTAGGCAGTCTATCTCTTAGCATCATAATGTAGTCCAATCAATCCCCCATTGAACTCACCTTTTGTTAGTGAGCTTTTCGAGTCGACTCTTAGCTATCATACCTCTTTCTTGAGAAGTTGGCCCTCTCAATAACTTATTGTAAGAATTTTCCCCTTGCTAACAAGCTTTCTAGTTGGCCCAACATTTGTCTTTTCTAAGAAATTTCCCCTCTAGGTGAATAGTCCCAAAAACTCACTTATTGTCAACGACTATTCTAGTCAAGCCTTTGGTTGACATGCCTATTTCATAGGAAGTTACCCATGCAAGCAATTTATACCAAGAACTCACACCTTGTTGGTAACCTACTCTGATCAAACCCTTGGTCAACATTTTGTTTCTAGGAGGTCACCACTCTCAATGACCTATCTCAAGCACTCCTTATCAATGATCCTAATTTGTTAATAAGTCCCCTCTTGATGAGTTCTCTTAAGAACTCACTCCTCACGATGATTTCTCTAAAGAACTTTATCCTAATTATCACCTAGTCACCAACCTTTTCAATATCACCCCTTACAGTGTCTAATCATAGAAACTCACCCTTTTGTCAAGCGCCTAGTTGTTACCCTTCTTTGTAAAGTCACCCCATAACAGTGAGTTGTCATGTGAACTTTGCCCATTGTTGAAATCAATTTTGAGGCCTTCGTGGTACTCACTTCAATAAGGCTTTTTTTTTTTTTTTTTGACAATTTCCCTTGAGAACTCACCCTCTATCAACACATTCTTTAGGTATTCTTTAGGAATTGCTTGACAAAAAAAATTAATTCCTTTAAGGGTAAAAACCTCCCAACACCCTATAGGAGATTTATGATGCCTTTAAAAGAAGCAAGAGGACATTATGTGGATTATTCTTCAAACTTTTGTTATCCTCCTGCTTCTCTAGCTTCTTAGAGTTCATCTAACTCTTCAAGTCCTTCAAGTCCTCCTACTACCTTATGCTTCCAGTTATGTCTCACCTGCTAAGATTCCATTGATATCATTGAAAGAACTTAAAAACATAAGCTCTCGGACCTTGTATGCCTAGCAACTCAAGCGATTGATTTAATTCATAATCTCCCACCCTTTTCCTCATGGAGTGCATTTCTAGACCACTAGGCCTTTGCCAAGTCATTCAATCAATACTCCCTCGACTAGCCATCCTATGGTAATAAAGATGGCCAAACACCCTTTAAGAATTTCTTAAGCTTCTCTACAAATATCCCTTGGATCTCCACTGGAGGGAAACACAAACATGATTACCTGGACATTACACTGGCTAGATCATTTTCCAACCACACCACCCAAGTTACTAAAACCACCCAGACTTTATGTTGACAATTCTAGATCTTTACAAAATATGGCCTCACATGAGCTCACACATTGGACAACTTCTCACCTAATTCCAATGATTCAACCACCCACCTCACCTATAGTTTTGATCGGTCAACCTTTATCACCACATAGGCATTGCCTTCAAACACTTCTAGCCAATAAATTTCTCTCTTTAAAATGGTTATTGCTAGCTCAATTTCATCAACAGTTTAATTGAATAATTATAAAAATAACACCTGAAACTTAATATTTACAAAACTAATATCCTCATAGGTCCATTTTTCAAATTCTCACTCAAATTTCAAACTTTATAACAAAATGACAACAAATATTTTTTGCTTTCAATAAATTCCAAACGATTTGATCGTAACACACTAACATAAATTATGGAATCAAAAGAAATTTATTAGTACTAGTTTTATAAATAAAATAATTTTGAATGTTTTGTATGTAATTCTCCAATTAAAATTTGAATAAAAAAATCATTATGAGTGAGAGACTTGATAAGATATTTAGAATATTTAAATGTCAACAAAATTATCGAGGCTAGTTTTTTTTCTAGTAAGTCTACCTACATCAGATTGGTCCATCAATTTGGATCCAAACATAACCTAATGTATTTCTTTTTAAGGCATTTAAAATCATGAAAATATTGTTAAGATCCTATTTAAATCACATGAATCAGGAAAAGATTTCAGTTAAAAGGCATATTTGTCTAACTTAATTACAATTATTTTGACCTAACATATCCTAATTTGGACCAAAAAATCTTCCTAATTACACAAATTATATATTTTATGGAATAAGAAAAGTATGGTCTATATTATTGCTACAAACCCACTATACATGGATATATATATACTTGCACACACATGCAATCTTTTTTACATACCTACAGATTATCTATATTATAATGTCAAAATTAATGTAATAAGCATAATGAGATTTACTTAAAAACCAGCTCATAAAGTTAGTAATAATGGATCAACAAAGGGACCTTTATTTTATGTAATAAATATTTTCTATAATGTATTATATGATGCAATGTGCTATGAGTAAAATTTTAAGAGTATTAAGCAAGAAGCTCACATAGATGAGATTTTGTGATGTTTATCACTAACTTTTTCCACCCCGATGCATGCTTGTCTTTTTATTATTTTTCTAGAAATAACTCGAGATTTATTACTTCCATATAATTTGTGTGTGATGTTGTGTGATGCCATAGGTATTTGATTAGGCTCATGGTGGGTACATCTTCTACCAAAGCTAAGAAAATGAATTATACATTTTTAAACTCCTGAAGCACTTCATTATTTCTGAACAAAATATTATAAAATGAATATTTGTCTAATATATAAGCCAAAAGTGTAGATTGAGCATCCGAAAGCCATGTATCAAATATGATATCATAACATAGGCTATGTGTCATAGGTTACAAACATCATACTAGTTGATAAATGCCAACCAATGCATGATCATGTTGCAATGCTCAAAGGTGCATTTATCATTTATATAAAGACCCTCATACACATATCAACCTTCCAATCAATAACTAAGATTGTAGGACCTATTTCCCCTTTAAAGAGCAGCTATCTTGTACTGCATTGAACCTTAATGTTATGGTTTTAAAGCACACATAAGTGGAGTAAAAAAGGCATGCCCAACTTATCACCAAGTTTATGATCTCATAACTGAATTGTATGAGTGACAAAATTCTCACATATCCCCACTATTTATAATAGATGTTGAATCCCAATTTGTCCATAGATTAACATCAGACCGTCCTTGCAAGTCATACTATGGGAAATATGGGATAGGGAAAGAGAATGAGAACATATGCACTATATCAATGAATAAAGGAGAATACAATGTATATTTAAATACAATAACTATAAAGAGATCTCAATCGCAAAGGATCTCTAAAAGCATCGAAAAAATCTAAGAATCTCCCAAAAAAAGGTCAGGGTCAAAGAGCTACATATAAAGCTACAAAAAACTTATAAAATATTAAAAGGGAATTATACAGTCTCTAGAGACTAATGAAGCACAGACACAAGTACATCAAGAAGATAAAATTGAGGTGTGGCCTTTGAGTGATTTAACTCCTTGGGTCTACTCGCTTGGGTCCATATGTGAGGCTAGTCCGCAATTAGAGTCCTTATTGAGTTGTCATAAGGATGAGTAGGTAACGAGTTGTCTTGTAGAGATCGCCCATTTGATGTGTTGGTTGAGTTCAACGAGTGAGTTGGGGAAGTCATCCGAGTGGATGGCAAGTTCCCTGCCGAGGGTTAGACCAATGATGAGTTCTCCAACTGTTAAGTTGATAGTGAGCTAGTGAATGGTTGATATTTGAGTCAATCCCACCTGTGCTTGGTCCAAGTTCCTATCCTCGGGCAAGTCTTTGGTCAATGGTATGCCTTAGGTATACACTTAATTCTACGATTCTCTCATTCCTTGTAAAAGTGACTTGAAAGAAAAAGAGAGAATTTAAGATAAATTTGAAATCATGTCAAATACAATAATTTTTTAATTAATGATGAATTTATTGTTCAAAAAAATCTTAAAAGAATCATGTTATATCACCTTCAATTTAACTACTAATGTGACAGCTCAAATGGACCATGCCTATAAATTGAGGGTTAGTGGAGCACTTAGTCATGCATTGATTCCTTATTTCTTGCTTCACCAAGCTTCTTTCCGTGAAAGATGATGTCCTATAGTCTAGACAATGATGTTGGAAATGATGACTTGTGGAAGGTTCTCCTCAAGGCGAAGAAACACATCATCATAGCCAAGATGGAGCGACAAGTTCCTAATTGCTCTGAAGTGCCGACTATTGCTTCCATGGAGGCATCTCTAGTGGTGGACATGGCACCGACTAAGGCATTGGTTGATTCTTACCTCGTCGAGGTAGTGACTTACTATATGTTGTAATGCATTATTGTCTAGGAAAATGAACAATGTTTTGATTACTCACAGGCTGATTTAATGAGCATTTTGAGCTCGTTAGAGTTGAGTAGTTGCCTGTCGAGTGCCTCAAAACGTGAGTCAAAAGTTGAAGCAATTTTTCTGGCAAATGGATGAGTAGTTTTTCGTGATCCTAACTTCCACCTTACTCTAGGTGAGTTGTTGGGTGTAGTGCAATAAAAAGGAAAGCATATCTATTCTCCCAGTGGCTTCCTGATCCTAAGGCAACACCCTTAATGAGTCGCCATGTGATAGTGCCACTTATTGTTGTGTTTAAGGTAGCTACTAATCATGGTGGTTCATCTCATTTTATAAGGTTGACTTCATTGGAGGAGACTGGCGGGCTCTCAAGCTCTTTTCCTTATGTAATCCCCACATTAAGTGGGACTGCTCCCATCAAGAAAGGGAGACCATTAGCTTGGGCAAAGAGGTATCGAATCATCCACTCTCTCTTAATGAGATGGCGAGTTCCACTTCCTCAGAGAACAAGATGATATTGGGTCAGCTAAGTGCCCGTATCTGGCTTACAGCTATTAGTAGGGAGACCCCGAGGTGGCTAAGTTGAAAACTGAGGTCATCGCCTTGTGTGACAAAATTATCCTCCTGAAATAAAGTGTGTTCAGTGGTAGTGGCTATCTCTTGGTTCCCTTCATTGCAAGAGGAGTTGGGGTGGTTGCCATTCACCACCATGATAAGTTGATTGGGTTTGCCCAATTCATCTTGAGCGATGACTTTACAATATTTAAGGGCTATTTGGAAGGAAGAATTTGTGTAGAGTAAAAAAAATGTAGGGGTTTTAACTTTTTTTGTGTTTGGTATGGTGCAAAGTAAAATTTTCATGGTAATGTAATGTATTTAGAATACATTACAAAGGTCATTTTTGGTGTATTTGAAATTCATCAGTAAATTTCAAATACATAAAGTAGTGTTATGGCCGCCGCCATACCACCGCAGATCGTTATGGCCAGGTCGCCGTCTGCCACCCACAACCTCAAAAATAATTTACATTGCATTTATTTTACCACAACAACAACAACAAGCCTTTATCCCACTATGTGGGGTCGGCTATATGAATCCTTCTTCTCCATTCTGTCCTATTATGAGTCAAATTCTCATTTAATTCAAGTATACTAAGGTCATTTTTTATACATCTTAACCAAATATTTTTAGGTACCTTCTACCTTTCTCAACATAAGGCAACTCTAATGCATCTACTCTCCTAACTAATCATCGGACGTGCTTTTATGTGGTCAAACCATCTAAGGCCTCTCTCTAATCTTATCGCCATTGGAGGTACTCACAACTTTTTCCCGAGCATACTCATTTCGCATTTTATCTCTAAGAGTAAAGCCACTCATCCACCTGAGCATCCTTATCTCTGCAACACTTAACTTAATCTTATGTTTCTCTTTTATTGGCCAACATTCTGCACCATAAATCATTGCAAGTCTTACCACAATTTTATAAAATTTTTCCTTAAGTTTAAGCAATACTTTTCTATCACACAACAAACCAAATGCATTCCCCCACTTTAACCATCCAACTTGAATTCTACTAATAACATCTCCATCTATTTCACCATCATTTTGAACAATAGAGTCTAGATATCTAAATCGCTCACTCTTCACTCAATGTCACAACACTACCACTAGAACTTCAACGACTAAAATTACACTCCATATATTCAATTTTAGATCTAGTTAAACGAAAACCTTTAGATTCTAAGATTGACCTCCATAATTCAAGTTTCTCTTGGACTCCCTATCTAGTCTTAACAACAAGAAGGTCATCGAAAAGCATACACCAAGGTACATCTTCCGTAAATGCAAGTAAGAATATCCATAACTAAAGCAAAAAGACAAGAGCTTAAAGCTAATCATTGATGTAATCCAACTGAAATAGGAAAATATTTTGTCAATCCTCCTTGTGTTTGGACGCAGGTAACAACTCTAGTATACATATCCTTAATGACATGAATATAAACAATATTAACTTCAAAGAACATCTCTTGAAACTTTATCATAAGCTTTCTCTAAATCAATAAATATCATATGTAGATCCTCCTTACTTTCTCTATACTTCTCCATCAAACCTCTTAACAAATGTATAGCATTCATAGTAGATCTACTTAGCATAAAACAAAATTGATTGTGAGAAACTTTTATATCACATCGTAACCTATGCTCAATTACTCTCTCCCATAATTTTAATGTATGACATATTAACTTAATTCCTCTATAATTTACACATTCTTGTGCATCACCTTTTTTCTTAAATATAGGAACCGACAAACTCTTTCTCCACTCATCTGGCATCTTTTTAATCTTTAAAATAACATTAAAAGATTTGTAAGAAATTCTAGATCTCCTAAATATTTCCACACTTATTGGAATATCATCGGTCCTCTTTTTTCCACATTTCATTTTCTTTAAAGCTTCTCTAACTTTAAATTTACTATCTGACGATAAAAAAATAAAATTCTCTATTTTTGTTTAGATTAAGGTTCTAAAATCAATCGTATTTTCAAATCATTCGTTGAAAAGTTTATCAAAATACCTCATCCACCTATTTTCAATATCTTTTTCTAAGAAAAGCACTTTATGATTTTCATCCTTAATAAAGCTCACTTTACCTAGATCTTTACTTCTCCTATCTCTTTGCTTGACTAATTTATACATACATCTTTCACTTTCTTTGATATCCAATCTATTGTATAAATCACTAAAAGCTAAATTTTTCGCATCATATGCTGATTTATTAGAATCTCTACGGGTCACTTTATATCTTTTTTAATTCTCCAAGCTTTTACATCTAAACCAAGTTTTATAACAATATTTATTATTTTTTATCTTTTCTTGCACATTCTAACTCCACCACCAACTATTTTTATTAAAAAGAATTTTTCCTTTTGATTCTCCAAGTACATTTCTTACAATTTGCTTAATTTCACTTGCTACTTTTTCCTACATAACCTTACATTCCTTATGAGCATCTCAAATTCTAAGCTCTTGTACCTTGCTATTAAAATATTTTTTATTAGTATTCATTAAATACTCTCATCTAATCCTAGGATAATAATTTGATTTATTTTTCATCTTCCAATCTTTCATCTTAAAATCTAAAACTAATAATCGATGTTGAGTACTTAAACTTTCACTCGAAATGACCTTACAATCTTTACAATATAAACGATCTATTTTTCTTATCAGAAAATTATCAATTTGTGTTTTACTAGATCCATTTTTATAAGTAATAATATGCTCATCTCTTTTCTTAAATAAAATATTAGCAACTACAAAATCATAGGCTAAGCAAAATCTAATATAGTCTTACCTTCTTAAATAAGTACTTAAAACTTTCATTTTTTACATTTATTTTATCAAACAAAAAAAAACAAACTCATGTATTTGTAGAGTTTTCAACCAAACAATCATAAAATAATTCAAATACATTGCATTCCTTTTACAGTGCATTCCTTTTATACTTTTTTAGGCAACCAAACAGCCTCTTAATAAAAAAGGGGCTAATTTTTAATGTCCATTTTCTTTTGTAACATGTGGCAATTGACCAAATTTAAGCCAAGCTAACAGCTTAAAAAACTCAATTTAACATTTCAACAGCATTATGTCGTGACCTTACATTAGAGGCAGATGAAACATACGCTACAACTAGTTGCCTAACGTGTCAATAATGACAAACCGAGAGGCACTTTATAATGGACAAATTGTCACCACGTAGATAATTAAGCTTAGGAAAACTATAATTGTATACCCAAAGTAGTGGGTAGGCCTAAATGAGCTTATAAGTCAAGACAAGGACACTTGCATGAAGGTACTTGACAACATGGAATAAGAACACTCGTCGGAAGGATCGCTCGACAAGAGATGAAACGTTTGACTCAGCGAGCCAAGAACTCGGAGTGCAATACCTCAAAGGAAAAAGCTAATTCTACTCATCAACATCTAGTGACTTGGCTGAAGAACGATGCTGCTACTCCCCTTCATCTCATCCTCATATACATGAATCGCATTCGCTCATCACCATCAACTTAGGCTAGAATTTTTTGTATTAAATATATCTTATATGATCTTTCTATGTATGACTATCCCTTGATGCACTAAAAGAGGTATTTCTTTTTTACGGGGGAACTTTTGGCTGATAGTCTAGACCTCTATATTTTGTACTCGCATTTTAGGCATTTTAAGTAATAAAGATTACATTTCCTCCACCTTTCCTACTTTCCTATCTTTCTGCTATCAATCTCTTTGTTTAACCTTCATTCTAAAGTATCTCAAAAGGTTCTTCCTCCATCTGCAAAGAGATTTGGATTTAACACCCTTTTAGGTGCAATGGGCGTGATTAAGGATGATAATCAGAAGTCAGATATAAAGTAAAGCAAGACCCTCCACACAAGATCACTCTACAAACATGGAGCAAAACAACCAGCAATTTGTGACTCAATAGCATTTACGTGACATGGAGGATATGACCACTCGCTAGGTGCAAGAAGCCATCAATTAACCACACCACGAAGAGCCTAAGCCAAAGGAGAATGAAGAATCCACGAGATCAGCTACTCGCCAAGCTCGGCGAGAGAGAGAAGACACCAGTCTAAAGACCCTAGTGCTCAGCCACCCAAATTCTCAGATTTTGAAGACAACTCCTATGACACAAGCAAAGGTGTGTCAAAGAAACAGCTACAACCTACAAATGCTTTCTCCATGAGGATTGTAGAAGCTCGCCCTCCTCATAAGTTCAAGATCTCGTATCTTAAATCTTACAAAGGTCGGACGAACCCCACCGACCACTTAACCTACTTCGAGTCGACCACATCGCTATTAGACTTGGATAACACGATGAAATGTCGGCTTTTCTTCACCACCTTCAAAGACTCAGCCCTCCGGAAGTTCTCCCGCGTTCCTTTAAATGTCATTACATCATTCGCCGACTTTAAGAGGATATTCGCCACACAATTCACTAGTGCTCAGAAGCTGTTGAAGAGTTCTCAAGCTCTCCTGCAGATGAGGCAGGAGCCTGGCAAGTCCCTGACAAAGTTCATCACTCACTTCCAGCGAGAAATGTTGAAAGTCATAGATCTACAGCCAGCAGACACTCAAGCGGCACTCCCCCAGAGTCTACAAGAGGGGCCTTTCAAGTATGCCTTGGGGCTCCAACAACCAAAGATGCTCGCTGAACTATTGAAGCTAGCTAACAATTATGTCAATACTGGAGAGTAGAATGAAGTGGTCCAACAAACATCACAGATGGAGCAAAGGACTCATTGAAGAGGCCTTCAGAGCTACTATCCAAGGACGGATATCAAAGGCAAAGAGTGGATAAAAGGAGGCGACCAGAAGTACCAAGGCAAGGCTTTAGAAACCCAGCTACTCACTACCAAGTGGCGACTATGCACAGCTTGCTTTAACAACTCCTCTGAGGGTATCTATGGCAAAGCTTGTAGAAACTATCCAAAATAAAGACTATTTCAAATGACCACCACCCATGAAAGGAAGAATTTATAAAAGCGAAGAAAATCAAAGAGTTCGTTAGGAGGAACGACACGGAGGTCGTCGAAACTAGTAATGAACCTGTGGTTACACATATGATCCATATTGTACGAGTCATACCGACTATCTTCGGGGGCGATAGAGAGTCTTCTAAAAAGGCGAGCATGAACAGGTTATGACCTGGAGAAGTAAACTCAACTGCTATGATGCAAACACCCTCTACTACCATCTACCAGTAGGTTTTTCAGAAAGGGATAGACTCACTATTCAGAATCTCCATGACGTAGTTGTAGTGACAGCCCTGATCACCAACTATCAAGCAGGGAGCATCCTGATCGGCATGGGAAGCTCGATAAATATTACTTTTAAATTGGCCTTTAATAAATTGAGCATAACGAACTCTAAACTCGCACCCACTAGAAGACCACTATATGGTTTCTTGGGAGAGTGTAGAGAAACAAAGGGAACGATAACCCTTCCTATCATTTGGGGAGAAGGCAAGAAGTAGTTCACGACCATGACAGACTTCATTGTAATGGAATCCCCTGCTACTAACAACACTATCTTTGGCTGGCCTCTACTCAACATGTTTAGAGCGATGGCATCGACGTATCAAGTGGCCATCAAATTCCCCGCCCGAGGGAAAAGATTGGGAACCTCAACCAATCTCAAGCATGCTACTTGAGAGTTGCTAGCGGGCCAAGTAAGGAAGATGAAGTGCTGCAGTTGGATATAGCTCAATCCAGGATTGAGAACTTGAGAAGATAAAAGAAATCCCAATTGCGTAGAGCAATGGGAAAACACTAAGTGTCAGCTCTACTTTCCGTCTCGAGCATAAGGAAACCCTCATTCAAGCTCTAATGGATAATATAAGTTGTTCGCCTAACAGCTGTGGAGATGCCAGGCATTGATGTCAATGTTACTTGTCATCGCTTGAATGTTCGCACAGATGCGCAATCCATCAAGTAGAAAATAAGGAAAATAGCAACATTACTCGCCAAACTTATCAAGGGTGAGATCGCTAAACTACTCAAAGCTAATTTTATTGGAGAAGTCTAATACCTAGAGTGGGTGTCCAACGTGGTGATGGTACAAAAGTCAGACGGTAAGTGAAAAATGTGTGTTGACTTCACTAACTTAAACTTGACATGTCTGAAAGATGGGTATCCACTCCCTCGAATAGATGAACCTGTGGACTCGACAGTTGGATTCTTGATATGAGTTTCTTAGACGTCTTTTTCGGATATTACCAAATTCAAATGCATTCTACGGACTCTGAGAAGACAACTTTCATCATGGCAGAAAGATTATGCTACTATAAAGTTATATCCTTCGGACTCAAGAACGCAGGAGCGACTTATCAAAGACTTATAGATCGAGTATTCAAAGAACAGAAGAACAAAAATGTATAAGTTTAGCTTGACAACCTGATCGTCAAAAATAAGTCGTCAATGCAACATATTCAAGATCTCAAGGAGACGTTCACCACACTCAAAAAGTACATGCACCTTAACCCTTTGAAGTTTGTCTTTAGTACAAGTGCAAGAAAGTTTTTGGGGATCCTTATTACCCTAGAAGGAATAAAGGTGAATCCAGATAAGGTGAAGGCCATACTCGACATGCCCTCCCTTAGAAACGTAAAAGAGGCACAACGACTTACTAGACAAGTAATAGGACTGAGCTGGTTCATCTCAACCTGATCATTCAAAAAGGTTGGGGAACGATGCTCGCCATTCTTCAAAGTTCTCAGGGGAGCAAAGAAATTCAGGTGGACCTTAAAGTGTGAAAAAGCCTTTAATGATTTGAAGACCCTACTCGCATCTCCTTCATACAGGTTGTCACGAATAATCCACTTAAGTCTATGCTCGCCAAACCTGATCATTCGAGAAGAATGCTCAAATGGCCCATAGAATTGAGCGAGTTCGATATATCCTACTCGCCTCGAACCGCGATCAAAGCCCAAGCACTTGCAAATTTCCTAGTGGACTTCAGCAACTCAAAAGATATTCCTACAAATCTAGAGCTCTTGTGGCGACTGTATGTTGATGGCTCTTCTAGGCAATCAACTATGGGAGCAAGTATTGTGTTGAAGTGTCCTGCAAGGATTATCATCACACAATCAGTTAAATTCGACTTCAAGGTGACAAATGACCAAGCCAAATATGAACTCTAGTCATAAGATTAAGATTTCCAGATGACTTAGGGCCATGTGATAGCTTACTCAGACTCGCAGCTCATGGTAAGACAAGTAAACGAGGAATACGAGGCCCGAGATGAGTCTTTGATGAGATATTTACTTAAAGTAAAAGTAGAAATCAAGCAGCTAGAATATTTCAAAATCGAACAAATCATCATAGAAAAGAACCAACTCGTTGACTTATTATCTAGAGTTAATGGACTCGCGGAGCATGCAATGCAACTCGCCTAGCCTAGCATCGAAGAAGAAGAGCTGGTGCAGATAGATCAAGGACGCTCGCTAAGCTGTGTCGACCCCATTAGGAACTACTTGTACACTAAGAAGATTGGATAAATGACGAAAGACTCAAGGAGATTCAAGATCAGAGTAGCACAATATCTATTGATTAGAGGAGAACTATTCCAAAGGTCGGCGACCTCGCTCAACCTTTGATGTGTGAAAAAGGCGAAGCCGAGGAAAGTCCTAAAGAAAATACATTCTAGTGGGTGTGGTAGTCACTCAGGAGGAAGGACACTCGCTAACAGGATTTTATGACAAAGTACTTCTGGCCCACAGAGAAAGGATGCTAAAATTTGCAGCACTTCAACAACAACCATTGCAACCTTTGCAACCCATCACTAGCCCTTGGCCATTCACTGTTTAAGGAATGGATGTGATAGGTCCATTGCCAATCACCAACGGACAAAAAAAATTCATCCTAATCATGATCAACTATTTCATCAAGTGAATCAACATCAAGCCACTTGTAAAAATCACTGCTTAGGTAATAAGAAACTTCATTTGGAATAAGAGTTGAGTGAGGATAATAAAGTTTCTAATTACTATCTTGCCATTGCCTAATCATTGATGATCGAGTTTAGAATCACTAACATCAAGTCAAGTATAAAACATCACTCGCAAGATTGAGATTTGCACAACGACATAGCACCAAGTATTTAATTATATACTTAAATTCACAACTAATGGTGAACCTAGTTAATGGCAACTTTTAAGTTCGAGATGAAGCATTGTAGAAGTACTCGCTCAATGTGAAGATGGAGATCTACAAGGTGGAATATATTAGAATTATGCAAATACCAAGGGAGGAGAATCAACTCACTGACTTGCTTCCCAAGCAATGTAGGAGACTGACCCCCTCTAAAGCTTGTCGTCCCAAGTATAAAAGAATATAGGTCACTGAAAGTAGAAAAGATTTTTTATACTTGTTAAGCTAAGTGGACCCATTCAGTAAGTATTTAAAAATCAGGAAACTTGCAACGAGTATAAAAGATTCATGACGATTCAAGATCAAAGTTGTCCAGTACACCCTATTGGGGGGAGAGTTGCTCATCAGACGAATCACTTCACTTAACGTCAAGTGTGTCAAGGAAGGCGAGTAGGAGAAAGTTCGAAGAGAAGCGAGTGTAAAAGTTAATTTAGAGGAAGAATAGTTGCCCATATGATTTTAAGAGGAGGATATTTTTTGCGATTTTAAAGCAAGACTCTAATGACTTCTCAAAGAGATGCGAGAAAAACCACAAATTTATACCAATGCAATTATAGTCTTCACACCAATCGAGGTCAGTCAGTAGTCCTTGGCCGTTCATTGTGTGGGGAATAGACCTCATTAGTCCCCTACCACTTGCTAGTGGCTAAGTTCATCCTGGTGATGGTAGACTATTTTTTAAATTGGATAAATGCAAAGACACTTGCTAAGGTCATATCTTAGGCAATAAAAAAATTTATCTGGTCTAACCTTATTTGTTGGTATGATGTGCTAATAGTCAGTACCATTAAAAATGGTCCCCAATGTATCATCCCCAGTACTAATAGCCGACAAAAACCTGAAGGAATTTTGCTAGTCTCAAGGACTTTGCCTCAAGTTTGTCTTAGTGTATCATACACAGATTAATGGACAAGTCAAGGCAACCAATAAGAAAATCTTCAACTTATTTAAAAAAAAAAAGATTGGAGGCTTCATGATCAAGTGGGTAGAGGTATTACCATTGGTCCTCTCAGCTCTTAGGACAACTCCTTCCTTTATGACTAGATAGACGCCCTTCATATTGTCTCATGGACTTAAAGCTTTGCTGCCAGTTAAGTATAAGCTACATAGTCAACAAGTCATGATAACTGCTGAGTACAATCAGCAACCCGCTAGTGAGAGAAGCAATATGATGAAGAAATGGAGTCGACTATCGACTTGTTAGATAAACTCAAAATGTAAGTTTCTTTAAGACAAGAAGAAACAAAAAATGAATGACTTGGTATTGCAACATCAACATCAAGGGAATAGCTTCCAACCTGATGACTTAATATTAAAAAAATTGGTTGGTGCCACCCACCAAAACACGGCAAACTCAAATCAAATGAGATGGTCCCTACATTATAAAGAATCATTGTAGACTCTCTAGGAAAGATGTATGGAAGACTTGGAGTGCCTACAACTAAAATAAATTCTACTTTTGAAGAAAGTTTTAGTTCTCATAGGTTTTACTTTGTTTGTATAAAAAAAATTCATTTTTCAATTTAAAATTGTAAGTCTTTTTGCAAAATTAATGAAAAATATTTTGATGAGCATTTGGGGAACTCACTGTATAGACTCGGCGAGATTCATCATACTCGCCTATATTTTCTCATACTCAGAGAACTCGCAGATCAATTATGAGTATAAATTAAAAATTCATCTATGCCTTAAATCCACTCGACCACCTCTAATGCTAGCCAACTTTAAGCATGAGTCAAGTAAACTCAATGTGGCCAAGAATGAATCGATTTTTTTAGAGTTTTTTACTATGAGTGTGAGTCAATTAACTTAGTGGCTGACCACATTCTAGCCTCAAGGCATTGAAAGGTGACAAGTCTTCATTGTAGGAGAGCGAAGACCCCTAGACAAGATTTACAAGTGAGTCAGAGCCCTCAAGAGAGGAAAAGTCCACACTTGATATAATTATCCTCACCTATTAACCTATTTTCTCTAAATCATTGAGAACATTTCAATTGCAGAAAAATGAATGTATGTGTGATGACCTAAACCCCTCAAAGTACTCACAAAAAAAAGGTGAAAACAGTAAATGGAAAGGGAGCATAGTTAAGTCCTAGCGATTTAACTCCCCCTTTTACGATACACTTTTCACTTAGTATTGCGTGAGTTCCTCCTAGCTAGTAAGTTTGAGTAAATATGCTTGGCAATACATGAGATACATCCATGATGATGGATATAACAATAATGATCTGACTCTCCCCTTTATGACAAGCTCCGCATTGAATAGTGTGCAAGTCCCTCTTATTAGTGAGCCTAGGTGAGTACCCTTATGAAGACCTATGAGTCTGGTGAAATGTGAGGTGCATCTAAGGCGATTATTTTACACTTCGTTAACCCTAACTCGTTAACTCTAGTGAGTTCCCCTATGAAGACCCATGAGTTTGGAAAAAGTTAAGGTGCCAAGAGGTGACTGATATATTTCAAGTAATCCTACACATCAAGAGTATAGTTACAAATGCCAAGTTCTAAAGGAACATAAAATCACAAAAATAGTAATGGGTTGAGTAAAAGCATTTCATTATTTTAATGTCAAAATAATGTGTGATAATTATAAAATTTATCCAAAAAAGAAAAAAAAAACATTTATCCTCTAGTACGCCTTGCACAAAAGTATAAAATAGAGAGGAGCCTAGATAGCTTGCAACACTCGCTCCGTTGTTGTGTTTAGAGTCTAACAAGTCAATAATGAAACAAAAGAGCATAACACAATGATTGTGCATTGCCAAATAGAGCATAAAGCAACTCAACAAGAAAATGAAGCAATATGAGAATATATGAAATAAAAACACTTTAAAAAAATGTTATGTGCAGGTTAGTTTGTTTTTCAAAAAATAAAGTCCAGGAACAATTGAAAATCCTAACATGAAAGATAAACATAAATACGGTTTACAAATTATTTCTAGTTCAATAAATTTATAGTTCATCTCAAATGATTAGTGCTAATATCGGTGTGTTGTTAACAATTAATTATAGAAAATAAAATATTAAAATGTAATTACAATTAAACTATTATTAGTTCTACTTTTATTGATCTTTAGGTTTTTTAATGTGATACTTATGGTATTATATTTTATTTTGTGATATTTTCTAATAACATTATTAAGTATTATAATTATACATTGTTATATTAAAAATTAATAAAAAATGTTGGGTATTTGTTCACATCTCATGTCAGTATCTATACTTAATGGATGAAAATACCAGTCAATCACATTAGTTTAAAACTTAGGTATTAGTCAATAAAATCTCAAAAATTTCTCAAACAATAATTGTATCATCATCAATATCAAGCAAGAAAAGTGCATACCTCAAGTAAAGTATCTTGAACTTCCTTGCATGCACTATTGGAAATGCGTGATAGGAGTACTTGTTGCCTCCATCCTGTAAATATACGTTGGCCATGTATACATCTCCTGCGTCTTATTTTTCTACACTCTGACCATCTATAATATCCATCAGACCTATAAAAGTTTCCATAATAGAATGATAATACATCTCCCATCTTTCGAGTCTCCATCAATTTTTTTACCTGGACGAGATTTTTTCCAAAAATATAAAGGCCAAGAAGGAAACTTTGCTTCTCTGCATCACTCCAAGATTGAGTTGGCAAATCAGGGAATGGATAGAAGTCTATAGCTTTCCTGCTCTGTGGCAAAGATAAACAGTAATCACTCTGATCATCATCATCACCCATCACATGATTTGCTGAGCATGCAACATGAATATCCTGATGCTTTGAGTTGAGAAATTCAACTTTGCATGCAAATCTCTGAAGAAGTTTGCCTGCAAGTTTTTTATTTTCAAGAGTGGAACCACGATTGTTGAACTTATGATCAACTTGATTACTGTCATTATTATGTAAATGTGCTGATCCTACTGTACCAGGAACAATACCCTCATTGGAAAATTCCTCTTTTTCATATTTGATCTTGATATTATCATCTGCATACTGAACCCAATTAACTGGGATTGGTAGTCCAGTTCCAAATTCATCAATGGCAGGCATTTTGGCATCATCATATGAGATAGATCTAAGCTGAAACAGAACTGATTTTGTTTCTACAGGTGGGATTTCAACCTGATACTGCTCTCCAACATGAGGAAAAAGAACTGATTCTTCGAATATATCACAAATTTCCAGCAAACATGAGGAGAGTGAATCTTCATCAAATGGATCTGCAGCATGATTTCCATTATTTCCTTGTTCGCTAGCATCCATCTGTATAATGTAGTGGAAACAAGACATGAAAAAGGTAGATTTCTAGACTGTAGAGACTTAAAAGCTTCATAGAATTCAGGGTTAACTACTGGCAACAAACGTATGCTGAGTATAGCAAGTCAGTGGATAGGAAATCAAAAAATTAAAAAATTAAAAAGCTTTGTTGACATAAATTCTAACACTTAACTGGGCTTCAACATGTCAATTCGAACTTGATCATATCTGCCTTATCCTTCATAGTTTCAAACAACCAAGATGAACTTTCCATTTAACACAAAACACCAAAGGCAAAGAAACATGTCAGTGTGAACTTCTTAAAGAGGAAATGATTCATAGTCCAGCTTCCAGATTATTTTCTTATAAAATTAGTTGGCTAAACATAAGCATGAGAACATGATAACAATAAATTATCTATGGTACAATAAAGAAGAATAGTGAAATGATGAATATAAATAGCAGAGTCTAATTCATATATGCATGGCATCACAAATTTTAATTAATGGACAATGCAGGTAAAGCAGAAACAAGACTGATTCAGACCAAGTCGATGCCCACCTCTCTCAGACTTTGAACCACAAATTATTTCTGAGACAAGCATATCCATTCAATACATACTACGGATACCACAGTTTCAATTATTATCCACAACATTAACTTCAAAAGAGAGCCTTCCAACACAGTTGGGTTATTCTAACTAAACAGATTCTTTAACTTATTATAAATACTTAATCACAATTTACTTAAAATAAGCCAGAATAATGTGTTAAGGTGCAGTTATAGATATGCAGCTTTTGTGAGAGATAATGCAGTTTTCTCTTTCAGATTACATCCTGGTGATAAAAAAGCTAATTAATGACTGGCTTATTGATGCAGAACAAATAGAGCACTCTTATCAAAACACTGGATCAAAATTGGAGAAGATATCATCATCAAGCACACATCATAAAACACAATTCAAACTTGCTTGGTTGGCCTCACCCCCACCAAATTGTTTTCAAGAGTATGAATTGAGCTCAAAATATATGTAATTGATTTCTTGATTTTCTTTCTTTAGGTGTTGGCCATGTCATTAATCCATGAGAGTTAATGTAATGGCCAAAATAATTGCTAAAATCAAATATTGATTGGCCACCATTAAATTAAATTGTTATCATTTATAAATACTCCACTTATGTAACCTTTTGAATTATTGCTAAATAATTTTTTTTCACAGAACTCTCTTAGAAATGTTTGCAGACTATCGTACAACACATAAATTTGGTGGTTGGACTTAAGAGAGTTATCTTTTTGATCGATTAAACTCTCTTTTCCGCCTCTTTTGACTAGCTCTTCGCTGCCTAGCTCTCAAAATGCTAAAACCACTTATCGCCACCTCCAACACCTCAACAAGTTCCACAGTAACTATCCTACATCCTACAACCTTCCTAACTCACCCTAACCACCATTCCCAAAAAAACCTAGCCTTCAATTTTTCCTCTAAGATACCACTTGACTTCCAAGCCACCTCAATACCCATTCTCTAGGCCTCCCTTCCTCTCCAATCAAACCTTCAAACCCCACAAAACAACAACAACAAGCCTTTATCCCACAATGTGGGGTCGGCTACATGAATCCTTCTTCTCCATTGTGTCCTATAATGTGTAAAATTCTCATTTAATTCTAATAAACTAAGATCTTTTTTTATACATGAATCATTCTTCAAACCCCTCAAAAGCTCAATAAAAATTAGTCCTAACCTATCCCAGGTCCAAACCATAACTAGTCCACCCCCACCTTCAATATAGTAGAATTCTTTGATATTTTGGACTTTACACATTTAGATTTTCACCACAAAAAGCAAGCTAGTGCCTTCAACATAAAGATATTGTCCTTGGCACCTCCATCACCTACTTATATGATATGATGATTATATCTAATTTATGTGCACAATTTTCAATTATAGAAAAGTGAATCTAATCAATATCAAAATAATGAATTAGCATTGATTTATGTTTGTTGTGCAAACCAAGTACTGATATATTCAAAAGAAGTAATAACTGAATAATATAATTTAGATCTATTGTAATTGTTCATCAAACAAGATTTAAATACATTGAAATTGCCTAGTGTGGTAGATATTCTTGATGGTGAATTATGTCTCTAAAAGAATGATGATAAGTCTATTAATTCTTTATTAATTTGTCCCATAATAGACTTACCGAACATAGATAAATTCACATGATAAACATTGCAACCAACTAGCATGGTTATCCTTATATTGGAGCATAGAAGAGGCAATCACAAAAAAGATCAAGTCATAGTATCCTAGAGTGCTAAACTTTTCTCAAAATAGCTCATTTAGAATGAAATATTTTACCACAAAAAAATGCTTCCATAATGATCTACTAATCATTGTTTCAATAAATCATAGCATGAGAATTTTCTAGAATTTATAATATAATAGGGTTAAATAATCAATGGTTGAACAATCATATATCTTGAAATGTTTTGCCTCTTAAGTAATTTATGGATTACATCATGATTTGAGAATGATAATATCAATTTGTATTTACATAAATTTTTACGTGAATTTTAAATACATAAAAATGATAAAAATTAAGAAATAATAAGCATAAGATTGCCATAAACTTTGTCTAAGCCTGCAAAATAATGATAATTGTAAGATGAATTTACAGCACTCAACTTCCCCACTTGATGAGAAACTAACAATACCAAAGAATCTAAGAGAGCTAGCCTAACATGTCCTAGTTTCACTCAACATCCATTGAAATACAAAACAATGATTCCATCAACAAATATCTAGAAGAAGATTGAAGTGGGAGGACAATATAACTCCAGGCTTGTTTAAATGGAATTTATTACACTTACCCCCTATAAGAAATTCTTCCAATAAATATATTATCTAATATATTTGGTTTCATTGTACACTTATGATGGCCCAAAAACACAGTCCTAGTTGTAGCAAATAATAAATGTCAGGCATACTACCAAAGAGTTCTAGCACAGGCGATTTGCTTGGTAGTTTTGGGGCCAGAGGTCTCAAGTTTGTCCTGTGGGTACTGCTTTATGTTGCTCGCTGTGTAGAGTCTATGAGTCCGCAACTAGTCTTATGCCTTACTCATAAGAAAAAAAATAATTTAGGATAAATTTGTATCCTTTAAAAAAAATGCCAAACACTCTTGCTCAATAAAACTTTCCCTAAAAAGCCAAGAACCCCAAAAGAACAAACAGATCACAATAACTTCCTATTCAGAAGCGTAGTTGAACTCCAAAACAATTGACAGAATGAATGGGCCAAATTGTAACAGGTTGAACTTGGTCATGAATGGGCTATTCATTAAGGTAATGTTCTATACCCATTCATTTTTACCACAAAACTTGGCTTGGAGAGACATGAAGGTGAATGAAGCTATCAGTTTTTTCCTTAAAGTTTTAACGTTAATAAAAACGAATTACAACATTATTATTTCCACGCTGAAACATTCATATCACTAACATCAAGATAAGTTTTTATGTGAACAAGGATAAAAATGATCGCGTATTTAATAATTATGCACGTGAAAATAACATTTGGAGAAGCATACTTCACGTTGCATCAAAACATGACCATCAGGATTCAACAACATAGGCTCCGCCGTTCTAAATTGGTTACTACAGTTACAAATAAACATAGAATCGAAAAGCCCGAATCCGAGTAAGCCCGAATCCGAGTTTGTTGGACGGCAACAAATTAAGCAATGGCAAAACCTCAAAACTGATCTGAAATGTAACCAATCAGTAAGAGGTGAATTTAAAGAAGCTGGTATATATATCCATTCAAGTAGCACAAAACTCTCACTACCCAATTAAGCTTGCTCAAAACTCAACCGCCACCGGCATCAAAATTACTTTACAGTCATTTACTCATGACAGCATCGCCTGTATTATCAGTGCTGAAGGTTTTCACACAATTGCAGAGTAATCAAGATACCCATAGATTACAAATGAACAAAATCTAACAGAAATAATCTTATTTTCAAATTTACCAAGCAGAGCACGAAGAAAAAAAAAAGAGGGGTGGGGGCGGACAGGGTTAGGGGAGTGGGAGTACCTCAGTGGCTGCAGAAAGAAAAGGAAAAGCAACCGCAGGAGTCGAAGCTAGGGTTGTAAGAGATGAAAGAAGTCGGAAACTGGCGACTTCAAGCGAGACCCATCCCACAGTAGCAGAGAGAACGGGAAGAAACGAGATGGCTACCTACCAAGCACCGGAATCCTGATGAAGCGTGTCCTGGTATTCTTGAAGACGTTAACCAGAAAAGTGAAGAAGAGAGAAGTGAGCGCAGGGTAGATGCACATAGCAAAGAAGTCTTTTCTCGAACGAGTGAGAACACCGTGGGAGACGGCGAGGAGAGGAGAGAGATGTGCAGAAACAAAATTAATAATTACATAAATTACGATGGAATTAGTACGAGAGAAACGGCTTTAAAGAGAAGGTGACGGAGCTGCGAGGGTAATTCAGTGGAGGGTTTGCTGCTCGCTATTTGTCCCATCGCAGCGGATCCAACGACTGCATTGTCTGGTTGCGGAGAAAGCCGGCTGTTGCAATGTTTTCGTATTTCTTTTTATGAAAAATATTGTAAATCATTGTGTCAGATGATGCGATTACACGAAATTTAAAGCAGAAGTGCTCACCTTCTCAAGCATTATTTAAGATAAGAGTTTATTTATTATAAATTGAAATTTTTTTTTGATTTAATCATGCTCCAAGTAATATAAGAAATTCTAAGTCATATTTGAAATAATTATTATTAAATTGAAAAGAAATTGAAAAGAAATTGAAAATTTTGGTGATGAATAATAAAGTTTGCAAACTGACAAGTGTGATTTTACAATTGTATCTCTACATAACTTACATTTTATTTATGCCAAAAATTATGTAGAAAATAATTGCAAGTCTCATCTAAATTGAGATTTTGAATGAGATGGAGGTAGTACGAACACTATTAATTTTATTAATAGAAAGATAGCATAATTTTACTTTCTCTTATAGTATAAATCAAATTCAATTATTTAAACATTAAATATTTACATATAAAATATAATCTTAAATATTGGCTTGATATTTAGCTAATAAATGTAAATAAAAATAGCATATATTATAATTTATAATAATACAAAATTAGTCTTTCTTATGTATTTATAAGTATAGATTTTATGGGAACAATAAAAGAAAAATAAATTAATTTAAATAATTAATTCAGGAAAGTAAGAAGAAAATATATAAAACTTCTTACAAATAATTATGTTACATGCATATTAGTAGAACCAAAATCTAAATTATCATAAGAGAGGTAGTTATGTTTTGATAATCTTAGATAGTTATGGTATTGATCGAGTTAATGTTTGTCATGAACTTGATTAAGGAAAGAAGTGTTAAAGGGAAGGAGATTCAAGAAGAGACTGTAAATTAAAGTGAATAATTATGTTCTTACATTTATGGTAAAAGTTTATTTATTTCATGTGATGAAATGCATTTGTACATGATTATGGCTTTTTTCCTATACTACAAATTGTGATTTATTTTCCTATTTCTTCATATTGAATAAATAGCCTAAATGCTAGAACATGTTGTCACTTCGTCATTTTATAGAGTTAACTGATTTACTGTTATGAATCAATATGCATAGCTGTATAATTTGTATGTCATGAATGTGCATGTTGAAAGTGTAGCTCACCCCCTTATAGTATTGGTTGGGGACGCAATGTACCCGTGCACAAAAAAGGCCAATGAAATTAGTAAATGGTAATGGTTACTTGTCCTTTGGATGATTTTTGGTAAATGCTTTCTTTTGGTAAAGGTTTATACGGTGACTCCTAAAATGGTTGATAAATATAAAAATAAATTTCATAAGAAATGTTTATTTTGTATATATATATCATATATGTTTGATTGTTTGAGCAATTTCTTTTATGTACATGTTATAAAGAAAATTGAGATGCATACTAGGTATACTTTTTTGGTTACTATAGTATAAAAGTATAATTGACCCACTGAATTTTATTCAATTACTAGTTGTTTATTTTTTTTAGGTAACCATCTTAACTAGATGGATGATAGAAATGAGAGTTATGTTTATCGCCATAGAGAGACTTCGGAGATAGGTATTTATGTCGGTTATGTTGCATTATGTTTTAAATTATATTTCATATGAATTCTGTTAGTATATATGTGTGAATAAATTATTAATTATGTTGTGGATTATAGTGGCTCTTATATGATTGGAGAAACATATTGTGAAATTTTGTTTAAGATTGAAAATGTTAGGTAAGGTTTTCTTTTATTAGTCCGACCGTTTGTTCTCGCCTTGGTATTACAAGCTTCCGGACTGGGTCGTGATATGAGTGATATCAGAGCCAGATTTTATATTTAGGGATATAAGTATGATCATAATCAAAGATCCATTAGGAAGATGATAAATTTTATGAAGAGATTTGCATATGATTATATTGATTGATGCATAACGGTTATAATTAATTTGTGCTTCTCAGGCTTATAAAATCAATTCAAGAAGATGTTATGGGTGAAAATAAAGAGGCACAAATCGCTGAGTACCAGAATTTGGTGCAACCACCTTCACTAGCTATAGATGCATTTACACAAATGATGGAAGTAATGACTCAAATGATAAGAAATCAATATACACAAGCTAGTGAAAGTGGCAGGGTTCCTATGGACAAATACCTTAAATTTTTTCAGGATATGAGGCTACCTCTTTTCTCAGGAACAGGAGGACCTGTTGAAGCAGAAAATTGGTTGATACGGATAAAGAAAATTTTAGAAAGTATGTCATGCCCTCTAGAAAAAAGAGTTATTTTGATTTCTTTTTCTTTTGAGGGCGAAGTTGAGAGATGGTGGCGAGGACAATTACCAGAAAAGTTTGAAGGAAGGCTTTATAATCTTATTTCATGGGAAGATTTTGTGAAGACCTTTAAAGATTGGTTTGTACCCCTCTCAACTAGGAGACAAATGCAGGACAAGTTCATTAGATTAATATATGGAGATTGTTCTATCATGTAGTATGAAGCTGAGTTTATAATGCTTTCAAGGTATGCATCTCAGTTGATACTAAATGCAGAAGAAAAATATCATAGGTTTCTATCTGGACTAAATGATATAATCAGATAGCCCTTGATTCATCTTGGTATTGATGACTATGATGTACTGGCGGAGAGAGCTAGAATGATAGAATTGAATTTGCAAGCTACTCATAGAAGGAGAGATATTCAAAAGAGGAGGAATGATTATAGGTCAAAATCTAGGTAGAATGTTCAACCTGAAAAATCAAACTGAAAGAAGCCTAAGTCATATATTAATGCTAGCAGTAGCAATGTTACTACATGCCTAAAATGTGAAAGAGCACATGAAAGAGAGTGTCTCTCAGGCACAAACACTTGCTATTTGAGCCATAAGTCAGGACATATGGCAAAATCTTGTCCTATCTTTGGTCAGAAATCTTCAATGGATACTAGGACAAGTATTCAACCTCCCTAAAGGACTGTTGATAGACAAAGGATTACTAAATCAACTACATCAATTCCATCTCAAACTCAGAACTGGCAGAATACACAGCCTCGAGTTTATGCACTCACACAGTAATAAGCAAAAGACTCGTTTGATGTCATTACATGTATCATCTTTATTGAAAGTAAATCAATTAGATTTTTATTTGATACTGGAGCATCACATTCATTTATATCTGAGGAATATATGAGAATTTTAAGATTGAAAGTTATGAAAATGTCTATAGTACTTTCAGTTGTAATGCCAAATAGGTCCCATATAAATGCTAGAAATTTTTGCAGTGTGAACTTGAATATCTATGAAAGAAACTTGGATGCAGATTTAATTGCACTACCGATATATGAATTTGATATGATTTTAAGAATGGATTGGAAATCTAAATATTATGCTGCTATAGATTGTTGCAAAAAAGTTGTCAAATTCAATATTCATGGAGAAGAATAATTCAAATTTGTGGGGCATAAAAGAGTATTAGCAATGATGGTGTCTTACTTGAAAGTCCAGAAGATGCTAGCAAAAGGCTATGAAGGCTTTCTTGCTTAAGTTACTGATGTTACTAAAGAGGTAAAGAAGTTAGAAGATATATCGGTAGTAAAGAAATATCCAAAAGTTTTTCTGGATGATTTATTAGGTTTACCTCCAATCAGAGAGATATATTTCTCTATTGATTTAATTCAAGGTGAAAAACTTGTAGCAAAAGTACTATTTAGAATGACGATCAAAGAATTATAAGAGTTGAAGAATCAACTACAAGAATTATTAGGGAAAGAATTTATCAGGCCTAGCACATCTCCTTGGGGAACTCTTATATTATTTGTGAAGAAGAAAGATGGGAGCTTAAGGCTATGCATAGATTATAGAGAGCATTGAAGAATAAATATCCCTTGCCAAGAATTGATGATCTTTTTGATCAATTAGAAGGAGCTACAATATTTTCAAAGATTGATTTAAGATCAGGTTATCATCAGTTGAGAATCAAAGAAGAAAATATACCAAAGACTGTATTCAGTATAAGGTATGGGCACTATGAGTTTGTGGTGATGCCTTTTGGCTTAACAAATGCTCCAAATGTATTTATGGATCTCATAAATAGAATATTTAAACCCTTTTTAGATTCATTTGTGATTATATTCATAGATAATATTCTAATTTATTCGAGAGATGAAGCTGCTCATGAAAACCATCTTCACATTATTTTGCAAACTCTGAAAAGAAATGAATTACAAGCAAAATTTTTGAAGTGTGAATTTTGGTTAAATAGTATCATATTCTTGGGGCACATGATTAGTAGTGAAGGTGTTTCAGTGGATCAGAGTAAAGTGAGAGTAATAGCTAAATGGCTCATACCAACCACTATCACAGAAGTCAAAAGTTTCTTAGGATTGAGGGAATATTACAGAAGATTTATTGAAGGGTTTTCACAGATTGCCATGCCATTATCTAGACTAACTCATAAAGCAGTCAAGTTTGAATGGTCAGATCAGTGTGAGAAGATTTTTTAAAAATTAAAAAATTATTTAATGATTGCACCAATATTAACTATTCCATCAGGGACAGAAGGATTTTAAATTTATAGTGATGCATCATTAAGAGGTTTTGGGATATGTACTTATGTAGAATGGAAGAGTGGTTACTTATGCTTCAAGGCAATTAAAAAATCATGAAAAGAATTATCCAACCCATGATCTAGTGCTAGCAACAATGGTATTTGCATTGAAAATTTGGAGGCATTATTTATATGGAGAAAGGTGTAAACTTTTCACTAATCATCAAAACATAGCATACATCTTTACTCAGATGGAGCTAAATTTAAGGAAAAGGAGATGGTTAGAACTCATTAAGGATTATGATTTGGATATTCAATATCATCCAGGGAAGGTAAATGTCATTATTGATGCTTTAAGTAGAAAACTATCTGATAGTGCTAATTGGTTTATCTCTCAATAAGAGGAGTTGATTAAAGATTTAGAAAAATTAAAAATTTTAATTATTAAATCTATAGATGGTCATTATTTATTGTTAAATCATATGGCTATACAATCAAATTTGAAAGACAGAATATGAGATGCTTTACCTAAAGATGATGAATTTCATAAAATTTTAAATTTGGTGAAAGTAGGCCATACAGAAGATTTTGAAATTAATGGAGAGAGAATACTAAAGTATCATGGTAGAGTTTGCATTCTAGATGTTGGAGATTTGAGAAAAGATATCTTACATGAAGCACATCATTCTAATTATACAATTCATCTAGGTAGTAGTAAAATATATCAAGATCTTAAAGAAATATTTTGGTGGACAGGAATGAAAAGAAGTGTAGTTGAATTTGTCTACAAGTGTCAACCATGTCAGATGGTTAAGGCTGAACATCAGAAGCTAAGTGAACTTTTACAGCCTTTGCCAATACTTGAGTGGAAATGGGATGATATTGCTATGGATTTTGTGGTTGGCTTACCTAGATCCAGAAGTGGATGCGATGTTATTTGGGTTATTATTGATAGGTTGACTAAATTTGCATACTTTATATCTATCAAATAATCTGATGCTATTGAAAAGTTAGTAATAAAGTATGTTGATGAAATTGTGAAATTACATGGTGTGCCAAATCTATAGTGTCCATTCAGGATAGTTGATTTACATCTAGATTATGGAGAAAAATTCAAGAAGCTTTGGGTACGAAGCTTACTTTCAGTACTGCATTTCATCCTCAAACTGATGACCAATTAGAAAGAATAATTCAAACACTTAAAGATTTGCTTAGACTTTGCAACATTGATTTTTAGGGAAATTGGGAAATTCATTTTTCTTTGATTGAGTTTGCTTACAATAATAGCTTTCAAACAAGTATTAGCATGACTCCCTATGAAGCATTGTATGGAAGGAAGTGCAGAACACCACTTTATTGGGTGGAGACGGGTGAAAGAAGAATCATTAGTGCAGATGTAGTAGATGAAGCCACTAAAAAGATCTGATTGATTCATGATAGACTAAAAGCTGTTCAAAATAGGTAGAGGAAATACTATGATGCTAAACATAGGCCAGTAGAGTTTGAAGTGAGAGAATTTATATTTATTAAAGTTAGCCCCATGAAAGGTATAAAATGATTTGGCAAGGTTGGAAAGTTGAGCCCACGGTATATTGGTCCAAAGAATTGGGAAAGTGGCTTATAGACTAGCTTTACCTTCTCACATGCAAGGAGTGCACAATGTGTTTCTTATTTCTCTTCTGCGAAAATATGTTTCTGAGCCAACAAGATTATTGTTGATCATATTGATATTCAACCCGATCTCACATTTGTGGAGGAGCCAGAAAAAATTATAGATTATGATGTTAAGCATATCAGGAATAAAGAGATTCTATTTGTTCATGTATTATGAAAGCATGGATCAGAACAAGAAGCTACATAGGAGAAGGAATTGGAAATGCAAGGACTTTACCCTCATCTATTTGATCAAAGATATGTTTATTTATGTTATTATCATTAAATTTTAAGAATGAAATTTTTTATAAGAGGGAGAGATTTTAAAAATAAAAAAAACCAGCACTGAAAAAAAGGAAAAAAAATAAAATAAAATAAAATCCAAACACCGCGACGGTTGGCCGCGGATTGGACAAGCCAAAAAGGGGGAATGCTCGATTTCAGTTTGTCAAAAATGAACCCCGAAACGTGAACACGAGAGAGAAAGGGAGAGAAAAAAGAGGAAGGGTCGAGAGGAGGATCCGCACTCTACCTTGCGTGTGTTCCTTAGTCGAGCGATATAGCTTCACCATCATTGCTGTCGAGCCACCGCGAGCCACCACGAGTCATCGATAGAGTCTCTAAGCCCTAGAATCATCCCTTCCATGTGCAGGCAACCAAAGAAGAGGGAAGAGTGAATTGCGTATGCGAAAGGAAAGGAGCGGCTGACCGAGCATGTGTGACATTAGAAGCCGACGGGCTTTTGCGTCTAGAGCCAAAAAATTGAGATTTTATAATATAAGGTAAGAGTTTATTTATTATAAATTTAAATTTTCTTTTGATTTAATCATGCTCCAAGTAATATAAGAAACCCTAAGTCATGTTTAAAATAATTATTATTAAATTAGAAATGGATTGAAACGAAAGATAAAAGTTCAATGACGAATAATGAAGTTCGTAAACTAACAAGTGTGATTTTACAATTGTATCTCTACATAGCTTACATTTTATTTATGCCAAAAATTATGTTGAAAATAATTACAAGGCTCATCTAAATTGAGATTATGAATGAGATGGAGGTAGTAAGAACACTATTGATTTTATTAATAGAAAGATAGCATAATTTCACTTTATCTTATAGTATAAATCAAATTCAATTATTTAAACAATAAATATTTATATATAAAATATAATCTTAAATATTGGCTTGATATTTAGCTAATAAATGTAAATAAACATAACATATATTATAGTTTATAATAATACAAAATTAGTCTTTCTTATGTATTTATAAGTATATATTTTATGGGAATAATAAAAGAAAAATAAATTAATTTAAATAATTAATTCAAGAAAGTGAGAAGGACATATATAGAACTTCTTACAAATGATTACATTACATGCATATTAGTAGAATCATAATCTAAATTATTACAAGAGAGATAGTTATGTTTCAATATCATATACACTTAGATAGTTATGAGTATTGATCAAGTTAATGTTTCTAATCATAGAAATTTTAATTAAGAAAGGAAGTGTTAAAGGGAAGGAGATTCAAGAGGAGGCTGCAAATTAAAGTGGGTAATTATGTTCTTATATTTATGATAAAAGTTTATTTATTTTTTATGATGAAATGCATTTGTATAAGATTATGACTTTTTTCCTATACTACAAATTGTGATTTATTTTTATGTTTCTTCATATTGATTAAACAGCCTGAATGCTAGAACATATTGTCACTTTGTCATTTCATAGAGTTAACTAATTTACTGTTATGAATCAATATGCATAGCTGTATAAATTGTATGCTATAAATGTGTATGTTGAAAGTAGAGTTCTCCCCCTTATAGTACTAGCTGGGGATTCAATATACCCATGCATGAAAAAGGCCAATGAAATTTGTAAATGGTAACAATTACTTGTCATTTAGATGAGTTTTGGTAAAGTCTTTCTTTTGGTAAAGGTTTAGATGGTGACTCCTAAAATAGTTGATAAATATAAAAGTAAAGTTCATAAGAAATGTTCATTTGTACATACATCCTATATGTTTGGTTGTTTTGAGCAATTTTTTTTATGTACATGTTATAACAAAAATTGACATGCATACTGGTTCTACTTTCTTGTTTACTATAGTGTAAAAGCATAATTGACCCACTAAATTTTATTCAATTGCTAGTTATTTATTTTTTTTCGGGTAACCATCCTAACTAGATGGATGATAGAAGTGAGGGTTATATTTATCACCGTAGAGATACCTCAGGAGATATGTATTTATGTCAGTTATGTTGCATTATATTTTAAATTGTATTTCATATGAATTTTGTTAGTATATATGTGTGAAAAAATTATTAATTGTGTTGTGGATTGTAGTGACTCTTATATGATTGGAGAAACATATTATGAAATTTTGTTTATGATTGGAAATGTTAGGTAGGATTTTCTTTTATCTGTTCGACCGTCTGTTCCCGCCTTGGTATTCCAATCTTCTGGTCCGGGTCGTGACACTTACATTGCTATTTAAGGGTAAATATATGATTGTTTAGCTTAGGATTTGTATTTTAGTTAAAATCTTGATTTAAGATATTTGGGAAATATATTTAGCAATTACCTTTAAGTGTTTAATTATGCATTGTGTGATTTAAAAAAATTTACAATGTATATATATCAATAATTTTATAATGTACACCAAGATTTTATATAAGCATTGCAGAACAATTTTGATATACTGGAAAAAGAATATTAATTGGCATTGTGGAGTGAAATTGATATAGGCTAATATGGAAAAATGTTTTAGAATAAGTTAAAAAGATAATAATTAGAATTTCAAAAAATTATGTATATACTAATCACTTTGTTTTGAACTTATCCCCATGAGTTAGTTTAAGAAATCATAACTTTTGATTCACAATCACTGCAATCGCATGATGCACAATATTCACACTCTATGATTTAGCTCCCCCTTATAGTTCTCACTCGTTCACCCAAACAAGCTAGCACACACAAATTATGATTCACAATTTGTTAGTTAATAACTACAAGATTGTTATGATCTTCTCGTACTATGATCGATACTTGAATGGGAGGTACTTGTAACCTTAGTACATTATATATTGATTATTTTAAAATGGACAAATTACATACTTTAGTAGTTAGTTCATATTATATTTAATTTTATAATACATATAAGACATGAATCTCGTCCTCTCACTTTTTAATTTATATAGCATATGGACTTCTATAACAAATAATCATGGATATACAATAGATTGCCTCCATGTAGAAAAGGACTAATTGATGAATTCTTAAATGGTGTTGAGCACTTTATCTATGTGGCATCTCAACTTTATATTTATCTCTCAAAAGAGAAGTTTTGATGCCCATGTGTGAGGCATATAAATTAGGCCTACTTAAGGCTTGATGAAATTAAATTGGACTTATATCACAGAGGATTTCTGTCAAATTAGACTTTATCCATGTGCCATCTCAACTTTATATTTTTCTCTCAAAAGAAAAGTTTTGATGCCCATGTGTGAGGCATATAAATTAGCCCTACTTAAGGCTTGATGAAATTAAATTGGACTTATATCACAGAGGATTTCAATCAAATTGGACTTTATCCATGTGCCATCTCAACTTTATATTTATCTCTCAAAAGAGAAGTTTTGATGCCCATGTGTGAGGCATATAAATTAGGCCTACTTAAGGCTTGATGAAATTAAATTGGACTTATATCATAGAGGATTTCAATCAAATTATTGGTTTTTGCCTTCACATGATGAGTTTGAGCCACACATTAATGCAAAAGAAGGTATCTTAATGAATTATGCAAATTCAATTGAATATCACTTAAGAGACTATGAATAAATGGTCTTTAACATTGCAATAGATGAGTTCTCAAGAGTAATGGAAGAGGTATAACCTAACAAAGAAGCTCAAAAGTTCTATGACCTACTGAAGGCAACACAGTGACCACTATGGGAAGGTTGCACAAGCCATATTGAACTATTGTTGGCTATAAAAATGCTAAGTTTCATTACTAAATTTAATATACTATGCAAATATTTTAAGCAATTTGTAGGGTTGTCGAAAGAGACATATCCACAAGAAAAAATAGTACTAGTGGAGCTTTATAGAATGGAAAAGTTGGTGTTAAAATTATGTCCGAGCTTAGAAAAGATTGATTATTGTGTTAATGATTTTATGTTGTATTACAAGGAGAATGTGTAACATGTTGAATGCAGAAGCATCTAGGTTCAATTCATAGAGTAAAAAATAATACAAATTAAAGGATGTACCCCACAAGCAATTATTTTACTTGCCTTTTACTCTACATCTCCAAAGACTACATGCTCTCATGCATTCAGCGAAGCACATGACATAGCACCACGATGTAACAAGTACACCAAATCTCCTGAGTCATCCATCAGATGGAGAAGCATATAAGCATTTCGATCATACTTATCTTGATATTATGGCTAATCCATGAAACATCAGGCTTGGCTTATGCGCTAATAGTTTCAAGTCATATAGTTAGTTTGCATCACCTTATTCCTGTTAGCCAATGATAGTTACACCATGTAATCTACTTCCATAGATGTACATGATCAGACATTATATATTCTTGACTCTAATTATATCTAAGCCACATAACCCTAAAGAAAAGATTGATGTCTTTTTTGCAACTATTGATAGATGAGTTGAAACTTTTTTAGGACATTGATGTACTCATAGATGATATTTTTATAAAGAATAACTTTTAGATGACGGCAACATTGATGTGGATTATTAATGACTTTTCTGTGTATGGAACGATGTCAAGGTGGAGCACTGTTGGTACGTTTGTCAGTATTGAATAGATTTTTCAAAGACTTTTACTATTAAAAATGGTCAAAATAAATTTCTTGATTTGATTTTCATCATACATTAGCTAATGTGTTGATTTGAGGGTAAGAAAAATATTTAGAATAAAAAGTCATGATTGTCACATTTTTCTGTAATGCTTACTTCCAATTACATTTGTTGCCTTACCAAATTGAATATTATATTCTCTGATAGAATTCAGTCTCTTCTTTAAAAAGCTGACCTCAACTTGATTAAATATGGAAGCCTTTAGGAAACTTGAACTTAACATTTCAATCATAAAATGCAAGATTCTTTCTTTGAATCAATGGAGTGTTTGTCAATACATTTACCATATGAAGCTAGAGTTGGAGGACCAATATAATATCGCTGGATGTACCATTTTGAAAGGTATGTATGTCTTATATGTAATAAGATTAATAAATTATCAATCTCAGCCATTTATTTTCTAAAACTATTATATATTTGTAAATAAACTCAAGAGAACTATGAAACCCTAAAAGCTCAATATGTGAAACTTATTTAGCCTAGGAGACTACAATTTGTTGCTCATATTACTTTGAGCTATATGCATAAATAAATGATGCAAATAGTGTTGGAGTTTCACATAATGTTCTATCCATTTTTGGACCATCTACAAAAGCATTAGGTATATGCACATCAAGATATTTACATGATAAAGAGCAAATGGCAGCGCAGTTAATGTTCTTATCAGCTATGATGAAGTTCAACCTTTTCTTGAATAATTCTATCAATGTAATGGTATCATTTTTTTGTTTGTACTCAAATATAATGTTCACCTAATTATGCTCATTTCAATATTGAGTTCAACTTATTCATGAACTCCTTAAACTTGGACAACGCAGTCATTATCAATATGAAGATTGAAGATGACTTCCCTGCATGATTCAGATTATATATAAGCAATTACCTCTATGACCTTAATATATTTTCCAAATTAGTAATGACACTTTCTTATATTGCTCAATGTAATAGGTTCATGATTGGAGGAACAGAGTGAAACAAATGACCTTCATTACTTTGCTTGGGGACCTATATGAATTGTAATTATGTGGCTAATTTATGATGTAAATGGCTATAGATTCCACACAAGTGCTTTGTTAGAAGGAAAGAAAATATATAACTTCGTATTTGCATTATAGGAGATATGCATTTAGATGATGAGATAGATTATTATTAGATTTTACAAGAAATTGTGTCATTGGTCTATTTTACCCTAAACCCTAAACGCAAGTGTACATGTTGTTCTCTAAAAAAAAAATCTTTTTTGAAACCCTCTGCCATCTTTATTAGGTTGGAGTATATTTTTCATGAGGAAAATTAGCATATATTCAACCAAATTTCTTCTAACATTATGTTAAGATTTATTTAGATATAAGTTCTACTTCCTATGAACGCAAGCATTCATAGTTAGTTACCCCTTATAATAAGAGAGCACTCTCGATTAAGGTTGAAAATAATTCTAGTTTTTGAAATAAAATCGATGTCTAATGGTGTGGTGTGGATGGTTGTCTAAAAAAAATAATATGAGGGTAGTCTGAATCAAGATCTCATAGTTTCGTCATCTCGAGACTATGTTGTTCCAGTCTACCAAATCAAAGGGCTATTAGCCGTAATAACTATGGAGTCTGATTAGTAGCCATGGGTTACCTCATTTCAGATATCCTGAGTAGACCAAAGGTTTAGTGTAAGGATGTTCACATGAAAACATAGGATTGAGCTTACATCCATTGGAAAGTTAGAATATAGGTGTATTCACATGGTGAATAAGTAGATTGGGTTTATAGATTGCTCGCATGATGAATGCATAGATTGTACTTACATCCCTTTAGAGTATCATTTAGTTGTTTACATGGTGAACATCTAGATTGGACTTACATCTCTTTGGAATGTTAACTAGGTGTTCACATGGTGAACATATATATTGGATTTACATCCCTTTTGGAATGACAACTTTATTGGGTATTGATTGTTTGCATGGTGAACATAAATTTATAAGATGTTTGAGTGGCAAAAATTAATTTATTTTTTTGAGGGTCAATGCCTCAGCACTGAAAATATAGCACTTAGGTGCTATCATGGTAGTGCCTTCGCATTGAGTAATTAGCCCTGTAGCATTATGAAGCAAAAGTTTTAAAATATGAGGGTTGGTGCCTCAACGCTATAATGTCAGTGATGTAGTGCTTAAGATGGCATAAGACTAGAAAATTTTGATCAGGTTGACTAGTTGACCAGTAATATGGTGCCACAATGCTAGTCAAAAATCAGTTCAAAAAGGTTGGCAAACTGACAAGAGCTTTTAATTAGAAAGGACAAACTTTTTGATTAGCACTGTGGCGCTATGTCGGAGCACTGTGGTGCTACATCAATGTCTGGTCTCGCTTTTGCATGACATTGATTACAAAATTAAGTATATAAATACCATAAACTTGTCTTTTTGACCAGCGTGGTGACCATTTTTGTACTTTGACCAGCCCTTCAACACTGCATTTAGAGCCGCAATACTGATCCTTTGTTTTAGAAACTGAGAGGCTACTGTTTTGACACTGTTAAAGTAGCTTTGTGGCGCTAGGACTAGTCTATAAATAAAACTCTTAGGTTGCTCCTTTTTCATTCTAAAACTTATGTTCGATTTTTGAGTTCTTCTACCCTTTCCTCTCTTTTAACTTTTATTTCACTTTAGCAAAGCCAACATGCCAGTAAAGTACGTCAATAATGGCAAAAGGAGGGTAGGTGTCAACGACACTAATAGGTTTGTTTATGTAAAGATGGAGTATAGATATCATCATGCTCTCATCCACAATCATTTCATTCCAAAAAGGAGTTTCTATAATTTGAGGGAGCATGGAGAGGATTATCAATGAATGAGGCTAGAAAAAGCTGACATAGGACAATGTGAAAGGGTGTTTTTCGCCAACGTGAAGGAGCACCAAAATAATAAAATTTTTATTCAAGAAAATTGGTAAGTTTCAACAGTACTGTTATTAATGCATATTACAATTTATAAGATGTGGTATACAATCAATATCTCTTCAATTATAATGGCCATCTCAATTTTGATGAAATCCATAATTTGCTTACTATTAGAAATTCTAATGTCTAGTGGAAAATGCAGAAGGATAAGATTATTAATTTTTCTATCACCAACCTCACTATTGAGGCCAAAGCTTGACACTATTTTATTTCTGTCAAGTTAATGCTCACTGGTAATATCAATGAGGTGACTAGGGATAGGACCAATTTGAATTTTGTAATTCAAAAGGGCTTTACTATGAATGTAGGTAGGATCATTCATATTTATTTTTTGTGCATTGCGGTAGGTGCACAAGGGGATTCAGATGAAGAAATCCTTACACAAAAGGTTCCCATGATTAGGAGATCAATTGAAGGATTTGGTTCAATGATTAAGGTGGGAGAAAGCTCATGCGCCTTTTAGTCCAGACCAAAATCTTTAGAAACCTTAAATGAACAACTCTAAAAAATTGGAGGATAAGTCTCAAATTTTAGGAAAAGGGTTGGTGAAACTAGTCGACAACAACAGGAACTAGGGAAGAAATCTGACCTCCATATGGGTCAGCAACAGCAGAAGTTTTCATATATGGTTGAGTTTAACATAACACTTATCCACATGATTGAATTGTGTGGCTATCATCAGGGCCCAGGTCAGGCTTCTTTTTCTATAGCACCTCATTATCAGCCTTATGTGAGCACCCTGTCAGAGCCAAAAGAAGAAGAGGAGGAGGAGGAGGAGGATGATATTAAATATGACTATTAGTTTTTTCCTTCCCTTTTTTATTATTTATATTTCTCTTCTCCTTTTTTTTTTCTATAAAAGCTTCTTATAATAAATTTTTTGTGTTATTAAAAATGTTTTTATCTATATACTTTGTGTTAATGTCTATTATGTAGAATACTCCAGGATTTAAAAAATAAATAATAAAAATTTGTAGTTTAAAATAAGTAATGTTAAGGGCTCAGTGCCTCGATGCTATAAAATTTGTGCCTTGGCACTGTTAATTGAATGATATGTTCAAAACCTAAGAACTCAGTACATTGGTAGTACATAAATAGCATTGTGGTACTGTAGATGTTACTTGGGCATAATATTAGAAAGATTAGTGCCTTGGAACTATAATATCAGTGCTTTGATGGTATTAGTTGAGTGCCTAAGGTTTAATTTCTCGAGCGCATAGCACCTCAATGTTGGAGCATCAGTGCCATGGCTGTAAGATGAGTATCTAAAGTTCAATTTTTATCAAAAATGCAGTGCCTCAATACTAGAGCATCAGCGCCATGAGTTGTCAGATAAGTATCTAAAGTTCAATTTTCCTAAGAGTGCAACACCTCAACACTATCAGATGAGTATCTAAAGTTTAATTTTATCGAGTGCACAGTGCCTAGGCTTTGAGATATCAGTGCCATGGTGCTGCCAAAAGAGTGTGTTTATTAATTTTTTCAAAGATGCAGTGCCTTGGCACTAAAACATCAATGCCGTGATGCTATTTCATCAATGCTAAGATTTAATACTTTTAGATAAATTTGAATTTCAGCAGCATAATGCCTTAGCAATGCTGGGTTTCATGATTTTTGGTGCAAAAGCACCATTTTCTCTTGTCCTAGATCCAAGATCAATAGAGGGAGAATTTTGTTTCACACCATAACCAAGTTTGATGGTGGAATGAATTTCAAGATGTAGCCCCTCGGTGCTGGAAAAATAATTCTACGATGCAATTCTAAATAGTTCTTTATTTTTTAATATGAGAAGGCAGCGTTGTGGTGGTAAAATGCAGCACTGCGGTGCTGCAAGTAAGATACAAACCCAAAAACTTAGGATGATAGCGTTGGGTAGCTTGGCACCTCAACGTTATGAAGTGGAGCGCCAAAGACATCATTTTGAGGGCTCAGTGCTTTGACACCATAGAGCAAAAACCCATTTCTTGAACTTATTTGCTGGAGAATTCAATAATTTCTTTTGATAATTAGGCACTATAACACTTTAGTAATTCTCAATTTTTCAGTGTTTTGGTGCAAGAAGCACTCTTCTCCCTTATTTTGGATCCAAGATCAATGAAGGGAGGATTTTAATCTCGTATCAAAACCAAGTTCAATGATGGATGTTTTTAAACATAAAATTCTTGAGATTCTTGTGCCTAAATTATATTTTTAACAAAATTGAATTATTCTCCCTTACTTCGGATCCTAGATCAATGGAGAGAGACTTTTCATTTCTCACATGGAGTTAATGATAGCCAGCTTTAGTCTTGTTTTATGTGAAAGAAGACACTCTTGTATAGTGATAAGAAATACATTTTGGAGAGAAGAGAGTGTTAGGGAACACTTGGAGTTGAGATCGGGAGCAAGAAAGGGAGTAGTGGAAGAGAGGAGAAGTAGAAGTGGGGGGAGTGGTAGTTCCCCCTCTTTTTATAGAGGTTTTGGGCAATTGTGTCCGCTCTTTGGGCATTTTTTTTGATCCCTTAATCATTCCCCCGCTCCCTTTAAGCAGTTATCACAATTAGGGAAGCAATTGGGGAGAAGGGTTATGGTTCTTGCTTTTAAAATTGAAGGATATCATGACAATGCTTAGGTGTTGGGATTATATAGTTACGACACTGAGTTACTTAAGTAGACTAGTGGGGTGGAATACATTTATTGGTTCTATAAGGCAGCGATAGTGCCTAGGCACTGCAATCACAACATCGTTGTGCCCTAAGTTGGGATATTCCATTTATTTTATTTTTTAAATGCAAGCACATGTCGAATCAAGTAATATAGAATAAGTAGAGTATCATTTTCATGAGGATTAAAGAAAAATTTGGCATTAGTTTATATTAAGTTAAGCACTAATCTTTTAAAACTTAATTTTAATCTAATAATTATAAAATGGTTAATTAAAATGACTATATACTATTTCCCAAGATATTAAAAAGACTAATTTTTATATTTTTATAAAAATATGTGTGCTTTTCTTAATTTTAAAAGTAGCACTCCGAATTTATGAATTTTTTAGATTATGTATTATATTAAACTAAGTAGTGGAATTAATTTTAAGCTGGTAGTGTCAATCAGGAGTAAAAATATTATCCTCTTTATGTCTAAATAAGTATAACCAAACAAATTCCTTTACTTAGTTTTCTCCTTAGTACCATCTAAATTTTGATTGGTTTGTGTTACCCATATTCTTCTAAATAATTGTGAATCCTAAAAATAATCAATTGTTTAATGGCTATTTAGTAGTTTAATATTATTTAGCACATTAATAATTATTTAGTACATTAATTTGCCTTTTTTTTCTTAATTGTTCTTCTATGACTCCATTGATATCTCTAGATCACACTTGATTTTAACTTTGTAATTGGCCAAATCACAAGTAAATAAAGCACGTAGAAAAGTAAAATACCATATTCGTTAAATGCATGAACAGTTTTATTATATTAAGTCACAAAACATAGTCTAATACAATACAAGCATCTAAAAAGTTCATATAATATCAGAGCACTTTTTAGATTAATGCTTCATAGTAGAGAAGAAAAGGAAATTTGATTTAACATTTTAAAATAAGACTTAAGATAACTAGAGAATAAAGAAAAGAGTACACCGAGTAAACTTTATTAGTCTAACTTTTACGATCCTTTACTGCTTCCTCGTGGAAATATCTAGTATCCCTCATTAAAAATCCTTGATTTTTGAGCTTCATGTCCACCTTTTACTTAAAAAAAATACTGTTCCACACTACCCTTACAACACTCTCACAACCCTTCGAGTGTCATTTTCTAGGTGCTTCATAAAAAAACTCACACACATTTACACACACCGTCTTGCCAAGAAATCTAAAAAGAAAAGAAAAAAAAGAAAAAAAAAGAAGCTATTTTCACTTAAAAATGTCCTTTATTTATAGCTTAGAAATATCCCTAGTTGGTTTTCTTGATGCTCTTGCCAAAATTGCCACAAAAACTACTCAAAAAATATCACTGAACCATCACAAATCTATTCTATTAGGCTATAGCACTACAATGTTATTGATGTAGCATTGTGGCACTAGAAGTGGCATTATGGCGCTATGCTTGCAGCCTTGCTTCATATTTCTTTAATTGGTGCAGTGCCGCGACACTGAGCTTATTGTAAAATTATCCCAAAATGAGTCTAATCTAGTGACGTAGTGTTGATGATATAACACCTAGGCATTGACCTTGCTGTAAAATTATCCCAATTTAGACTATTTCAATGTCATGGCACTAGGCCTAAATTTCTTCTTTTTTATTATTTTTATTATTTCAATGTCAGATGGAAGCTCCAATGGTTTCCATGGAGGTTAAAATGGAGAAGATGCGCAAAGACAGACGGAAGGGGAAAGAGCCAATAGTGGAGGAGGAGGAGGAGAAGAAGGAAGAGGATGGTGACTATGAGGAGAATAACAATAATAAAGTCTTCATTTGAACATGCATTTTTTATTTCTAGTTTGAGCATTTTATATTTATTTATACTTGAATGATATTACTGTTGTTGTTCAATTTAAAAAATTGGATGATTTATTGAAATGTTAATAATTTTAAACTATTTAATTTCAATGAAAAAATATTTCAATAAAAGAAGTGATTGAACAAATTTTTTTATTAGTTTGGACTTCTTGTATAGATGTTGTGAGTATGTTAAAGTCGATTATGAAGTAATTATAGAGTCATTGTGTAATTTTTTTGCTGGTATAAAAATTAGAACATATGCGAAGCTTTTTCATTTTTTTTCAAGTCTGTACAGGTTTCAAGCAGATTTTTGATGAATTTTCTATCATTAAATTTTATACAAACTGTCATAGTACCTTTTGGCAGACAAAAAAAATTTTTGATGATGGATTTTCTAGTAGATTTTCTATAGATGTCCACAATCAAAATTTTCTAGAGAAATTTCTATAAAAATTCCATTGAAAATTTTGTAGGGTAATTTCCAATGGAAATCTCCATCCGGCAGGCATTTTTGTGGGTTTGTCCATTGGTACTTCGTAAAATTATTTTTGATAGATTTGCTATCAAAAATTTATGGAATCACTTTTTTGTTTGGTTTTTTAACTGCGAAGATTTATTTCTAATTAATGTTTTACTAGTAAGGTAGAATGCATTAGAAATTCATCAAAAAACTATATTTCTGATGGATTCCAACAAATTTTTTCACTAGAATTTGACAATTCTTATAGTGAAATAGAATGCATTTAGTTAAAAATATACGAATTATCTAATTAGTTGTAAATCTAAGTTTGCATTGATTTTAGCGCAATCTATTTCAATACCATGCTAATGTATAATAAAGCTAAAAAAATTTCTTAGCATAACTCTGAAAGCACACATCAATGGGTTCATTTTTAGCTTATATTTTTATTATTTAAAAATTAGTTTAAAAATTAAATACAAGATGTTCAACATGTTTACTTTTTACAGCAATTTCATTGATATAATATTTTACATTATGGACTTTTAACTCATTATAAATTTGCAACATCATGTATTGATATGATACATTAGCATGCTTCAACCACAAAGGCGCAAGCTTATAGCAATAAATAGATATTAGGATTTTACAAGTTGTATAATATTCATTTTTGGGGGCATTTTAATTTGATTGTATCTTAATATGCCATCCATAAAGGAGAACATTGATTTAGTTGTACTTATGTTGATCATTATTTCATGAATAGTTAAAGCAAATTTATTTTTAGGACAAGCATTATTTAAATCCCAATAGTTTAAACAAACTCGATTTTGTTCATTCTTTTTACAAACATGAATGGTACTAGCTATATATGTAGGATATTATCTCTCTTGAAGAAATTTAATTTCAATTAACTTTTTTTATTTCCTTGATGACATAGTTGTTGATATATGGTTGCCTCCTTCTTGGTGCTTGTTTTACTAAGAATAAACTAGGATTAATTGATAATTTATGTGAAACTATCTCAAAGGACAAGCTTGAAATTTTAAAAATAACCATGATAATCTTTTAAAACTTTATGATAAACTACCATGACAAACTCTCTTCCCCCTATCAACAAAAGTGGGGGCTGCTTGATGTGCATTAAAATTTAGTAAAATCTTAATTTTTAAATTGGCATATTTATGCTTAAATATTATTAGATGATGTTATTTTCAATGTTTCATATTTTTGATAAGAAATTATTAATTGAAGTAAAAAAGAAGAAAAAAAAATTAAAGTTTAAGGAAGGTAAATTTAGGTGTTGGGACAATAAGTTAAGCACCTTGGCTTTGGGAAGCTGATGTTGCGGTAATTGAAGAGAAGAATTTTGGGCCTCAAAATAGTAAATTAGGCATGTAGGCACTGCATTCTTAATGCAAATGACACTTGAATGTCCCAAAGAAGCTGAAATATTGCTCAAAATAGTAAATCTAGTGTCACAACACCTCATTTACTTCAGATTTTAAGCTAGACAGTAGTAAGTCTAGAGCTTTGGCATTGGAAGGCTAGTGCCATAATGCTTGAGACTTAAGAAATGTTTTGCCTAAAAAAGACAAAAATATCTAATAGAGTGCCTAAGCATTGAAGAATCAATGTCGTAGTGCCATATAATATTAAATTAATGAGCAAGACATTAAGTACAACACCTTAGTGCTGGATGATGGTGCCACAATTCTTGAACACTAGAACCTAGTGCCTAGAAAATGCATTCATAGTCTTGTGGTGTTACGGCCCAACAACTCAAGTTCGAGCAATTTTAGCTACTAATTTAGGGGGTTTTTGGAGTGGTTCAAGGGAGTTCCTTAGCAACACATAGGAATAATTACTAAGAAAAGACTAAAGTAATAAAATGGAGTCCATTTTCATGAAAAAAAGTTTAGACAAATGTGTGAGTGCCATAAGTGTTAGTGTGTAGAGTGTTAATTAGGGAGTGAGGCTCTAAGTGAAGTTTGTTCATGTGTTCTTCAATATATTTTTCATGATGTTTGTGTCCTATTCATATTAAAGATTGAAGAAGGAGAATATCTATTAGAAGGGGAATCCATATTAGAAGGCAAAAGGCTTGGATTAAGAGAAACTTAAAAGAACCTACTTGATTCAATTATTTCTTTTTTTTTTAATATTTCTGGGATGATCTCATTCGCTTATGATATGCTAATATTCACTCTTTTCTTACATGAGCTATTAAATTAATAGTGCTATGGAATTATGATTATCGTATATTATTTTATGTAAAATTAAGATGTGAGTTAATATATAAAAATTTTATTTATACTTCAATATTTTATGTTATTTTACTTTTCATAATGCAATATTTACTTATGATCTAGCCAATTGTAATGTTAAAAAATAGAGTGAATAAGAGATATGGGAAAAGTCCTAATGAAACAAATAGAAAAAGTAAATAAATCTTTTAAACATATATAGGCATTTAATATTTAGGGATTTATAATCATATTGGGAGAAGTTTATAAACTAAGCACTTATTTTAATTAGTGTATAAGCATATAACTAATTAATTTTAATGATTATGTCTTATTGATATAGCCATAGATGATAAGATATAAATGAACTTGATTGACAACTATAAAATTTAAACTCGCATTTATAAGCTACATACAAATAATCAAAATTTTATCAATTCATAGAACATTTTCTAAAAATTATGAAAAATCATATTATCTAAAATAAGATTTAAATTTCTTAGTATTTTAAACTTTTCTACATATTTGAGTTGCTTGGATAAAAATTAAGTTAATATAATATTAGTAATTAACTTAATTGGAAGTTTTGTAAAAGATTTTTATGGGAATGATACTCTAGCCATTATTATATTACTTGAATGACATGTTACCTAATAATTTTGAGCTAAAATCTTCAATAATTCAAATGGCAAAACTCTCAATTTGGTGGTTCACCTATAGAAGATCGTAATATGCATATAGCCATTTTTTTTAAAAAATAGTGGTCAACCTTTAATTATAATGGAGTTAGAAATGATATAATTAAACTTAGGTTATTCTCATTCTCACTTAGGGGTAAAACTAAAATGTGGTTGAATTTATTTTCCCCATGGATCTATCATTACTTGGAATGAACTTGTTTAGAAAATTTTTAGCATGTATTTTCTGTATTCTAACCCTATTAAGCTTATGAATGATATCACATTCTTTGTTTAAATAGATAATGAATTAGTTTGTAAGCCTTTGAGAGAAATAAAGATGTATTAACAAACTTATAGCCTTTTGCAGTATTTGTTAATTATTCAACCATTTTATGGTGGCTTAATAGACTCCTTTTGATTATTATAGATGTTGTAGCTAAGGGTGGTCTTATGTCTCAACCTTCTGAGGAAGTCTATGCTTTAACTAAAAAAGATTGCTACTAATGACTCTTAGTGGCCATTGGATGGACTTAACCCTAAGAAAGTAACTAATGTGTATAATAATGATCTAATCTCATATTGACTTCATAGGTAGCAACTTTATCTAAGAAAATTAGAAAGTTTAGGGGTTAGCTAAAATTTTACTCTTAGTACCCTACTGATGAGAGTAGTGAAGTATTCATGTTAGAACAAACTGATAATTAAGGAGTGGATATACTTAATTATGTAGTCAATAGATATATTAATCTCTTCTCAAACACTTATAACCATGGTTAGAGGAGTCACTCTAAATTTTTACAGAACAATAATACAAACTTGAATCAAAATAAAAATATGAAAAATTGAAATAAGATAAATTATAATAATCCAAATTATAGACATATGATTGAACTTGAATATTCTCCTCAAAATTAACCTAAAGAAAGAAGCCTTCATTCGAAGAATTAATATTATTAATGAGGACCGCCTTATAAAGTCAAGTTACCTCTATTAGAAAATTATAAATTTAATTAGGGAAATTGGCTGGTAACTTAATTAATATACCCTAAGGTGCTTTGTATAGTAACATTAAATTAAATCATATGGATAAGGGTAATGAACAATGCAAAGCCATAAAATTGAGATGTGAAAAAGACTTAGGAGAAGTAAATTTAGAAGAAGATAAATTTGAAAATGAAACTAAAATTTAAAACATTTAGAGGGAGAAAAGAAAGAGAATAACATTGAAAGTTAGAAAAAAAAGGTTGAGAAAGAAGCATATAGGAAAATAAGAGAGAGATGATTACCATTCCTTCAAAGACTTTAAAAATAAAATTTAGATAAATATTTTTAAAATTTCTATATGTGGAAAAGAAATTGTTTATAAATATTTATTTTGTAGAATCTCTTGAATAATTGCTATCTACGTTAAATTCATGTACTCTATAAAAAAAAAGGAAAACTAGGAGAAAATATGATTATAACATTAACTAAAGAATATAGTGTCATAATTCAAAAAATAAAAATAAAAATAAAAAAACCTAAAAAACTTAGTTTTTCTAAACCATGCACTATTGAAGGAAACTCCTTAGGGAGGCATTGTGTTAGTTAAGAGTCATTATAAATTTAATGCCTTTGTTAATATTTAAGAAATTAGGATTATGCGGAGTACAACCCATAAGTGTGACCCTTCAATTAGCTGATAGATATATAGCTTATGTTAATGGTATAATTGAGCATGTATTAATTAAAATTGATAAATTCATATTCCCTAAAGATTTTATGGTGTTAGATATGAAAGAAGATAAGATGATCCCTTAATTTTAGAAGACCTTTCTTACTAATAAGGAGAATAATGATATAGGTGCACAAGAGGGAATAAACGATGAGAGTTCAAGATAAAAAAATTATATTTAATGTTTTTAATTATATTAGATTTCTTAATAATAAAAATGAAGAGTGTTATAGTGTAGGGCTTAGTGAAGAAATTATAAAAAGAGATTTGGAGTTGTTTATGATTGAGGTTCCTTTGGAAGAAGCATTAGTTAAGAGTGATGAAGAGAATGAATATGTTTAAGTCCTTAAATCTACACCTAAAGAATTTAAAGATAATTTTAAACCTTTAGAAGTGTCCATTAGTGTGGGGAAAATTTATGAAACCATATAGATTTAGGAACTTCTTATTTAGATAATCAAATATGTCATTAAGGAATAAATATATTATCTTGAAAGATAATTATACTATCCTATAATGAATTTGAATACTTGGTAAGAACTCCTAATGCTAATGGGTCTTTAATATTCCAGAGATTTTTCCCTTGAACTACATTGAAAAGTAGAAGAAGATTTATTTTATGTTTAGTTCATAATTCCCTATAAGGGCAAGTCCCTATAGTTAATTACATCTTAGAAAGAAGGTATATCTTCCTAAGAATACTCTCGATTAAAGATATTTACTTTTATTTCTATGGATTTCAAAGCTTGTCTTAAAAGGATGCATAATTCCGAAATTCAATAGGGAATGCTTCAAAGGGGAAGAGTTCTTTTCTGAGGCCAACAAGTATTAACTAAAAATTGCCTATAGATATTGGGATGCTTAGTAGGCATTTCAACTATCCTATCATTCGACTTTATATTTTTGAGATTGAATTTAATAAAATTTTTAATTGAACTAGCATTTTATTAGAAATCTAGGATTTAGATTATGATAGTACAAGACTGTAGAAATGCCTTGTTGTGGAAGGCTTATTCCAATGGGATGCTTCAGAACCTAAGATTAAAATGCTTTGACATAAGTCAAAAGCTTGTCTTAATATAATTTATGAAAATGATTAGTTCTTTTCTTACTATAGAAAAATGAATCTATCTTTGACTCTTCTAGACTTATAACCTGCTTGGAAGGGTTGCTAGCTAACACTACCTAAGTAATTTAAAATCTTGATTCCAGTATTATGTATGCAAGTTGGTTAGGCTGTTACATTTAGGAAGGAAGTTAAGAACGTAAACTCACTTCTTAACCCTATGATAATGATTGGTGTATTATGCATCTAACTAATGTAATAATTTTTAATTTTATGTATTTTGACTCATAATTCATTTTAAGGTTTAGGTGTGCAATTCGTGCTTACAATGAGATGCAGTTAGAAAACAGTCATGTGACAAATCAAAACAAGAAGACACACTTCCCTCATGAAGGCTGGTCATCCTTAAAGGTCAGATGCCCCATTATGTGTAATTGATGAAGCACTTAATTTAAAAGAAATGAATAATATGCTCTCATGGTTCACAATAGCTAGTTGTTTCTAGTTGCTATTAAGTTACACCTAGGGCATTAATTAAAGTGAAGTTATGAGTATTTATTTTATGATTAAGTTATTAAATTTTAGTGAGGTGGAAAATTTAGTTTTTCTAGAAGCCTAATGATTCCAAGCATTTTATCAGAGAGCACATCACAGAAAAAAACCTAAAAAAAATATGACATTTTATTGCACACCCCTAAATAAATCAAACAAAATTAAATAAATAAATAGGCTGATGCGGTTTGGTATCATTGTACATCCTAGAAGAAAAAGAAAAATGGGCAGTTGAGCTTTGACTATATACAACCCTGACTTAGAACTAAAAGTTTTGATTTATGGGGGTCTTCATCGAGGATCATTACCTTATGCAGGGATCTCCATAGGCTTCACCGGGGACCACTGGCTCGTAAAGTCAAGTCCTGCTATTCTTAGACAACATAGAACCTAACCTAATTCTAGGCTCAAATTATATTTTAAAATTTTAAAATAAATTCTTAATCGCTATAATTTAGACATAAAAAAATACTTACAACACACCAGTAATTTATATTCCAAACATACGAGCTTAACATTAGTGATTGCCAAGCATACCTATTCTAACAGGCTATGCTTAAGGATTTAAGCAACACTTACAAACATAAAACATTTATTATCTTATGACAGCGATCCCTTTAAGCAAAGCCCCCTACAAAAAATAACATTAGCCTAAAAAAGAATGCCCTAACATACAGACTAGCGAGAAAATAATCCTAGCCATTACGTATAAAATATTACACCAGAAAATAAAAAAAATATCATTTCGTATAACAAATCATTAGCCTAACCTAAATCTAGGATTGGTGATTTAGTAATCTAGTGTATGAGAGAGAGGCTTTTGTGGTATGACTACACTATGCCTTGTTTGAATTTAAATCTAGTTTAAATTTTAATCTTTTACTTTTCATAATTTTATTTTCATAGGTATGTGCCATTATTAAACCAGAGATGCAAAATGTTGAGACCTCCTTTAGAATAGTAGCCCTACGATCTCAAGTGTTTAGACTATATACCGTATGATAGCTTATTATGAAAATTTTTATGTTTAATGAATTATTTTAATTGGTTTTATTTATTCTATTTTTAGGATTTATTCAATTTACCATTGGAAAGGTTCAATTTAAATGGTTTAATTTCTTTTAGATTTTATTTCAACTTAATGGTTTAATTTCTTTTAGATTTTATTTCAACTTAATGGTTGTTTCATTTTGAAGTTGAGTTTAAGATTTAAAGAATGAAGAATAGAATAAATTTTGCTCTGGGTAAAACTCATTCCATTCAACATCCTAATCCTAATAGAATGGAATTTTAATTTTAAGGTAAAAAAATCCATTCTAAGAGTCAAACTATGATCCTAAGTATCGTAATTTAACTCTATTAAATTTATCTGAATAGTTTATTTTGATTAATGTTTAATCTTTATTTTAACGTTAAAGTTTATGTTGTGCAATTAATTTTAAATGTTGTTAAGTTGAAGACTATAATATTTTTAATTCATTTGACTTGATTATTATTTGTAACTTTAATTTGTAACCTTTAATTAGAATTTAAAATGATTTCTTAGATTTTAACTAAAGTTTAATCATTTAACATGGTTAAGTTCTAGTTTAATATTTATCTTAATTTGATTTGGTTTCAAATGATTTTTTCCACTTATATTTTGTATTAATTAATTTTCCTATTATTTAAAGTGGTTATAGTTTCATAACTTAGGTTTATTTTTGATCTTATATTTCTTTGGTTTGATTAAGGATTAATTATTTAGTTCAACTAATTTTAATATAATCCATTTGATTTTGATTGAATTGATCTTATTCACTTATTTCATTAATGCTAATATTTATTAACTTGAATGATCCAATATAATTGATTTAAGTTAATTAATTTTTTCTTATTTAGGCTTACTTTAAAAGTATTAGCTTTATTATTGAAGTAGTACATTACATTTAAATTTTATGATTTAGGATGTTCTTTAATTAATGCATTTAACCTATTATTTAAGTTGGTTTTAATGGGATATTATATAGTAAAGGTTCATTATTTTATTAAACCTCTTAAGATAAAATTTTGCCTATTAATACTTAAGAAACTAGAAGAATAACCTATTTAGGTGCCAAACCTAATTTAGGCAATTCTTATTCTTAAGGCATTTAAGTTAAATGTTTTAATTTTAATCATGCATATTTATTAATCATTAATGTTTTTTTATTTGATGTTAAGTAATCTAAAAATAGTTTTAATGTTAATGAATTCGTTTTTTAGGCATGATATTTAGAGAAGAACTAATTTCAATTCTTATCTAAAAATTCATTTTATTCTTAATTTAATAGTTTAGTACTTTAGGGTTTAATTAATTCTTGCTTTTAAACCCTAAACTTTAAGTAAAGACTCAATTAAGTTTTTTTTAACTTAAGAGGACTAGATAACTATTCTAAAGTCCTCTGATGTTGTTTAAGATGTTTTAAATTGATTCCACTGTTTTCATAATTTCTATAATTTATTTTAATTTATTATTTGATTTAAATTAACTTGGAGCTTAGAAATTTTATAACTTTTGATCCAGAGGACATTTGACTTTAAAATGTTTATTTCAAGTGGGGTTCTTTGCCAATTTAATTTCCCTATGGTTTAATCTTAATCATATATATATTTTTTAAGAAAGGTTTAAATTATTTCCATAAGACCAAATTTAAGCTTAACTTTTTATGAACTAATTAGGGGTTTTAATTTTAATGATTCCTCTCTAGAAGATGAATCCATAGAAGGTTTATCTAAAATTTTTGGGTTCTTATCTGATTTATTATGAATTTTCAAAGTTTGGATTAATTAAATGATTTAATTAATTAATTTAATTGCCTAATTAGGTCATTTTGAGGTTTATTAAGTTCGTGAGGATTATAATAATTTTTTTGGACTCATTAGTGTTCATTATGATGATTTGAAATGATTTTATATTTTCCTTAATTTTATTGAATTAATATTAATTAATTTCACTAAATTAATACACATGACTTGAAAATTTTATATCATGTATTTTAATGCCAATAAAGCCCCAAAATTTTATCTAAGGTGTATTTCAACCTTAATTTCAATCCCCTGAAGTTTCAAAATGATTATATTAATATTATGGGTTTAATTTAGATTAGATTATTTTTAATTAAATTTAAATTAGCCCAAAAATATATAATAAAATTTGGAGGTTTTATATTTAATAGATTCCTCTCACTAAGATGAATTCGTAAAGCACTTACTTGCATTTTTTTTTGGAAAATTATTTTATTTTTTATATAATTTTAAAGTTTATGGTATTTTCCTACATTTTTAAAATCAAGAAAACCCAATTTTTGTTTTTAAATAGTTAGTAGCATGTTGTGCAACTTTACATGCGGTGGCACATGATTTGGCAACGTGGGATCCACGAGGATCTCGTGTTATTATGGTGGTGGGGACGCGATTTGATCCGGGTGGTCCGATCAAAGATTAGATGACTCCAGATCATCTCGTGGTTTCTATAAGAAAATTAATTAATTGGTCTGACTAAATTGTGGTTGTTCATTCCAAATAGAAGAAATGGGATGTCACGAATCTGTCTTCTTCATTCATGGCGACGATTGAGCATCGTTCACTTTTTGTGATTAATCGTTGATAACCTATGAAATGAAATAATAAGATTTTTATTACAAAATGATCAGGGCATGATTTTGAAGGGATCTATATGGTTTGATCGAGCCTAAGGCCAAGTTTTTTTCACAAATGAATAACACCAAATTGAAAAGAGGTTAATTTCGGCCACACTTCACTGACGTGGGGTCTCTATGGTGGTTTGTATTTTAAAATTGCTCAAGGAAGTGTGTGGTGTTTTAATTTGGAGTCATTTGGACACCACACAGATCTTAAGAGGTATTTATTGAAATTATCGGGTATGCCATTAAGGTATAATATACCATCTTGAAAGATGGAAACATCACCATACAATGGACCTATTCACCTAATAAGGGTCTTCATGTATACCAAAGATCTTTCCCTTACTTTATATGAGAAAGTAAAGCAGGGTTTATTTTATGTAAGGTTATTTAGTTCTCTATGGAAGCAAGCCTCCATAGTTAATTATATCTTAGGAAATAAAAATTTCCTAAGATCACTCTCAATTAAAGTAATCAATCAATATCTTCAAAGACTTCAAAGTTAAGACTATCAAAGGGTTGGCCTTTTTTGGAAATCAAGTGGGAAAGTTTAATTTAGAAGACTTATTTTTGGATTCCAAAAGAAGATAAGTAGGGAGCACTCATGATACTAAGAAACCTAGTGAGCACTCTAATCTACCCTATAATGAGGCTTTATATGTTTGAAAGAGAGATTTTATTTTAGTTTGAATTGAAATTTTATTAGAATGCTATGGCTTATAATCCATCAACACAAGATAATTGAAAAGCCTAAGAGGTAAGGATTTATGTTCATAGTCTGAAGGAAACAAGTAGCCTCGGATCCTAAATTAGGATTCTTTAGCATAAGCTAAAAGCTTGACCTAAATCAAATTAGAAAATGGGACAACATGGTTTATCTCCACAAGAGAGGATAGACCCATCCCAACTCTTCTAGACTTACAACTGCCTAGAGTGGCGGCCAACTAACACCTCCTATGATTCAAAACCATGTAGGCCAGTCTCATATAAGTGCAAGATAGCTAGGCTATTAATTAATTATGAAGGAGACTAGAGTCTTAAACTCACTCCTTAAGAGACTAGATCATGATTAGCATGAAGACATGACTTAGACTAAATGAAAAATTTTATAATCTTTTATATCATTTTGACACATTGATTTAGACAAAGGCTTGAGAGAATTATGACTACATGCATGAAGAAATGAAGTTATGGGCAAAATCAACGAGAGAAGGTGTTCTCCACGACACAAAATTTCCCTCACAGGTCAAGCATTCCCCTATCGTGCAAGAGTGGGGACCCCCCTTATTGAAGAGCGAAACAAATGTTATTCATGATGTTAGAATATTCAACATTCAGCTAAAGGGTTGCTAAATCCTTTAATTATCTTGATTATAGCCTAAGATTTAAAGTGAGGTTATGAGTTATTTTAAGATTTAATTATGAGTTGTTTAATGGGGGTAAAAATTAATATTATCGTATAGAGTCTACCACCTCCAAGCCACACATTCAACCATCAAGCTTTAGAAACCTATGTAGAACATGCAATTTCTATTATGCAAGATAAACACAACAATCAAACATGTTTGAATGAAAATTTAATTTAGGCAATCCAACTACTAAATCCAGTTTGGCAATTTTATTAAGTGTGTGCATGTTAATATGACATAGTCTTTTATGCCATAACCATATATCATCATGAGTTCTTTTAAGACAAAGTAAATTCAAATTTACATCATGAAAGCTATCTAAATCAATGACATAAATATTTTTATATCATTTTCCTACTAACAAAACATTTTCATTATTTTTTATAATGCAATATGATGCATGGAATACTACATTCAAACCTTTATCACATAATTGACTAATAGAAATTAAATTATGTTTTAATCCTTCTACTAGAAAAACTTTATCTAAAGTGATAGAATTCTTACAAATAGAACCAATGCTAATGATCTTTCCCTTTGCATTATCTCCATATGTAACAAATCCTCCATCACTTGATTCTAAAGTTGTGAATTTATCTTTATCTCCCGTCATATATCTTGAACATCCACTGTCCAAGTACCACATGCCTTCTTTGATTTTGCTTTGAAGGCATTCCTACAAAAGAAACTCACATGTTAACTTTTGGAACCCAAACATGTTTGGGTCCACATTCAACATTTGAAGCAAGATATCTAGCATGCGTGGTTTGTGTAGTGCTTGAACCTTTTGGTACCCATACATAAGATGATTGCTTAGTGTTTTATAATTTATGTGCATAGCAATCAAATAAAATATGCCCTTTTCTATCACAATAGTTGCACCAAACATTAGTGTTTGCATATGATTTAGCATGATAATTATAAGGTATATGATTGGGATGTGTATGACGCAAATAATTTTTATTAAATATTTTTCTTGATGAAGTATTATAATGAACTTGTGATTTCAAACATAATTCTAATCTTGCTTTTAACAAGATATTCTCTCTTTCAAGTTTACATACAAGTAAGGAACAATTTAATAAAGAAGTATTTTTACTTTTAAATTATCACATTCATTTTTTAAATCACAAAAATGCATATCTAAATTTTTATGTTCTTTTTCAAAGTTTTGTATTTTCTTTTAATTTTTTATATTCAATAACTAAATCATTAAAAGCATCATCTAATTCATCATAAGATATATCATTACATACCTCTTGAGAATCTAAGTCAGATTCTCCATTTGCCATGAGACATATGTTGACCTCTTCATCGGATGAGCAAGTACTTGATTCATTTGAATCTTGATTGGCCCATAAAGCCATCTTGTTGTTCTTATGGTACTTTTTCTCCTTCATATTTTTTCTTCTTTTTACATCAATCTCTTTCTTCTTTGATTCAGCAAGTTCTGGACAATCACCTCTTATGTGTCCAAGCTTTTTACAATGGTAGCAAATGATCCCTTTACCTGTAGGAAATTTTTTAGTTTGAAATTTATAGTTTTTAGAATTTTTATACCTTTGATTCTTCTTCCTTAGCAAGTTCCCAAGCCTTTTGGATAGCATGACCACCTCATCACTATCACCATCCGAGCTTGAGGTGTTATGCTCATCACTATCATCAACTTGTAATGCAATGGCTTTTCCTTTCTCCTTCTCCCTTTTTGCTGAGTTATCCATCTTATCCCTTTGAGCAATAACCTATTCATGTGCTATCAAAGAACCCAAAAGCTGATCAAGTGGATAAGTAAATAAATCCTTAGCTTCACTAATAGATGTTACTTTAGCTTCCCATTCTTTCGAAAGACATCTAAGAATCTTATAGACTAAGTCTTGATTCCTATATGTTTTCCAAGAGAATGCAATGTGTTAATTATTTTCATGAATCTAGTATACATATAAATAGATTGAAGGAGACATATGAAATAACTCATATTCATGAACAAGTCTATTTATGTGAGCATCTTTAACTTCACTAGTTCCTTCATAAGTTATAATGAGTTTATCCCATATTTCTTTTGTTGTATTTAACATAGAAATTTTCATGTAATCATCGGTAATAAAGCACAATGTAAAGTATTACAAGCCCATTTAATTCATCAAGTTCTCTTTCAGCTACAGACCATTCCTCAAAAGGTTTTTCTACTTTAATGCCATTTATTTCTACTATGGGTGTATGACATTATGTGTCAACATATACCACATGCGTGCATCTTGACCTCTTAAAAATGTATTAATTCTATTTTTCCAATAATCAAATGGTACACTATCTAAAAGTGGAGGTCAATGAGTGGATTATCCCTCTGGTAGTGAACCCTTTGGGAAACCTTGTGCCATAGTGAAAACATCTACACTTGGATGTTAAGCCAATAAAAGAGCCTAGGCTCTGATACCAATTGTGAGTCACTATAACACCCAAGAGGGGGACAAGATATAATTCTTAATGCAGTAAAAAGAAAAGTACAATAAAGTAAAGAGAGATAATAGACACATAATTTTTACGTGGTTCGGTCAAACCCCAAAATCGGCCTACGTCCATGCCTAGCCACCCCTGGCTAGAAATCCACTAAATGCAAAAATAGCTTACAAATAATACTCTACTATAACGGGGAGAGTACAACCCCTACAATAATATGTACTCTCCTACAAAGGGGCGAGTACAACCCCAATATAACTTTTACAGCACAAAAAGAAAAATACAAAATAATAAATTTTGATAAAATAATTCTCTCACAAATATACCAAGCTATCCAATTCAAAAAATGAACTCACAACTTACAAATGATCACTTAAAAAATTTTGGCAAGATAAAATGCTCACTTAATATTGATAAGAAATAATATAATAAATATCTTAAAGTGATCTTACTAAGATGTTTATGTTATTATAATTTATAGACTAATATAAAAATTATTTCAAAATAAATTCATAATATTCTTTTGCACAATAAATTAAATTTCAGCAAGGAATAATTTGTTTTATTTTAACCAAAAATATTATTTCAATTAAAGCTAATTATCACAAAATACTTAAATAAAATGAGCATATGATAGATCTAAGTAGGCTAGTAAGCTTTTAATTAAAAAGAGAGATCTAGCAAATATGAAAATAATTTTAGCATAATAATTTTATATACTTCTAAAATAGATCTAAGAATAAATGATCTTTCAAAATGAGATTAATGAAGAAATATTTCAAGAAACCAAAAGAAATTTGTAGGAAGTTAAAAATTTCAGCAAGTTGAAATAGTTCCTACAAACTATCACAAGAGTTTTTCACAAAATGATGATTGAGAAACTTTGATGTGAAAAATAATGTCCAAAGACTAATCCACCAAAAAATATAAATTGGAAAGAATAAATAGATGGTGAAAATAGCATGAACAACTAAAATGGATTAAGATCAAGAAAATAAACTCAAGTAATTTGAGAAAGCTTGCTTAGTTGAAGATGTTGAAGCTTCCAAACCAAGGATTTGATCTTTCAATATTTGGAGAACACTTGGAAGGAAAATCTAAGAAATTTTCTCTTAGATTTGTTGGAGGGATTTTGAATTTTGAATGAGGAATGCTTTCATGAAGAGAATGAGGGCTATTTATAGGCAAGAAAGTCATTTTGAATTATTTCAAAAAAAAATATATTATTCTAACCTCATGCTATCATGTGATAATTTAATATTCAATAAAAATATAGTTTATATTAAATAAATATTAAATTAAAGCAGCCAAAATTTGGCTATTCACATGGGCAAGTAAAAAATAATCAAATATGGCTCTTAATATATTCAAAGCATGTAGCATGCATTCATTATTAAAATCAGCTAATGTTTGAAAAGTCATAATAAATTCAATTTTAATCAAACGTGGGTCATGTGACCTATCAAATTAAAGGAAAAAAATCCAAAGAATCCATTGGAGATGAAATCAGATATAAATTCCTTGATTATAAAATGACTTTGGCTAAAATACAAAATTTCACATATTTTTGTTAATTTTTACATGTGACATTTAAATATTATGATATAATTTGTATATAATCATACATATGTTAGTTATCATGTAACCATAAAATTAAATTAAAATATTTAATTATATTAAAAAATAATTACACTTAATAGTCATTATCATTTATTATTTTGACAATTCAAATGCTATGTATGAAACATATAATTGAATGTTAATTAGATAGAGATTTATATAAATTAACCTCATTAAAATAATAAGTTAAGTTGTGAGAAAATTGATTCATGCCAATGAATAAATGCATATAACCTAAAATATTATATTTTGTGCTTCACATTATCCAATTTGATCTATCTTTCATTCTTCTCCTCTTGCAATTTCCTCAAATATATTATGAGATGTATTGGATATGTAATTAGCAATTGATATATCTGAAATACATAAAACATTCATTAGAACATCCAAGCATTCATTTATTATCATCAAAATTGATTGGATTGAACATGAAGCTCATTAAGCCAACAATGCCAAGTTTGGTTGGGTTTGGACTTGGTTTGGATGGGTTTGACTCAATTTGGCCCATATGGGTCAAATGGGGTTCAATTGGGTTAGGCTGACCAATTGATCAAATTGGGTCAAACCAAGGGTTTGGGTGTGTTCAAATGATGATTTAGAATGTATTGGGGCTATAGGTTTAGTTTAATTTGAAGTGGATTTAGATTTGGTTCACTTGGGTTCATTTGGGTCAAATGGGCTAAGTTGACCAATTTGGTCAAATTGACCAAATTAGCTTGGGTGAAGGGTTGGTTTAGGTTCAATTAATCATTTGAGAATGATTGTAGTTTTGGTTTGAATTAATTTTGATTAGGGTAGAGTTTGGTTCAGTTGGACCCTTTAGGTCAATTTGGGTTAAATGGGTCAATTAGGTTGGTTTGATCAAATCAGGTTCAATTGGGTGTTGGATCATGTTCAATAATCAATTTTTGATTGATTAGAGGAATTGATTTTAATTAATTTGGTTTAGGATGAGATTTGACTCAATTTGGAACTTTAGGTCAAATTGGGTGAACTTGGGTCAAGAGGCCAAATTAGCTTGGTTTGATTTAATTGGTGGTTGAGTCAAGTTCAATGTCCAATTTATGATTGATGGGAGTCATTGGTTTTAATCAATTAAGGTTGGAATGGGATTTGGTTCATCTTAGTCCATGGGTTAATTTGGTCAATTTGGATAAAGTGATCAAATTAGTTTGGTTTGGCCCAATTGATTGAAATTAGACAATCAAGGATGATCAAAAATCATTATAGAAAGTATTGATTAGGTTGATTCAATTCAATTGGATTTGGAATGAAGTTTGGATTAATTTAGTCCTTTAGGCCACTTTGGGTGAAGTGGGCCAAATTGGTTGATTGATTCAGATTTGATTGAATTGAGTGTTGAGAATGGTTCGATGATGGATTTAGGGTTGATTGATGGATTTGATTGCAATTGATTGAATTTTGGCCCATTTAGAAGTTTTGGGTCAAATGGGCCAACTTTGGTTAATTGGTTTGATTTGGTTCAATTAGTTTGATTGCAAGTGTTGGAAGGGTTTGAAATGGAGTATTGCATGGTTGGAGTGCTTTTGTAAAAATTAATTAGATTTGTTTAAATTGAATAGGCTTGAGCTATAGGATCATGGGATGATTGTAGAATTGATTTAGATTAAGGGTTAAGTTAATTTGGCTTGGAGTTTGGATAGGGAACCAAATTCAATTTGGGGTTAATTGTGTTGGCTTAAGGTTGGTTTTGGATGGTTGGAAAAGCATGAGTTTTGGTTTAGACCATAGGATAGGTAGAACCTATTTGTCCTAAGGCATAACTTAAGCTTAAGGTATATCTTCCTAAGTCTCTAGGCTTGGGTTTAGTGTTCCATTAATCAATAGAAGTGTCCTATGACTAAGGGAATCTTAGTGCTTAGAAGATTTCCTAAGTGTAAGATGGGTTAAGTCCTCACTCTAAAAGTGAGCTCAACAAAGTTAGATGAAGTTTTTGGAAGAAGAATCGAGCTTTGCCTCCCTCTAAATTATTGTGGAGATGAACGTCCACCACAGCTCATTGGAACTTTGTGTTCAGAATGATTAGGGAAGTTTGGGAGGAGGGGGAAGGTGTGCTTGAGTTTGATTTCACTTGGAGAAGGTGATGAAATAAAAGGAAGAAATAAATTTGATGCCTCCATGTGTTTTTAAGCTTAGCTTAGACGTCTCTATTGACCTCATTTTTGGATGAGGATAATTTTACTTCCAAAACTAGTAATTAGGATACCTAATCTTAAATTAAAAATCTCATAATTAAATGCTTATAACACTTCATTTAGTGACCTAATGCACCTTTCTAGAATCTAATCTAACTTAACAAGATTGAATAGACCTAGACCACATTGAAATCCAAGCCTAAAGAAATTGAATTCTAAAGACACTTGAATTTAAATTAAAGTGAATGTGGTAATTAATCTAATTATCCTTTTTAACCCTTAAAGTCATTTAAACTTCAAGAAATCTAAACTAAACTAAAATAAATGTAAATCAAAATCAAATAAAACCATGAAATCTAATAAAAACTATGAATAAATCTAAATCTAAATCAGGGGAAAAAGTGGTCAACCCATTTAACATATGTTTGACCTTGGTGGGTCTCACCAAGTCAAAGGTCAACCCACCAAAATTTGACCAAAGAAATTCATTCTAAATGGCCTAAATAATAATATATTCATGTTTAAATTGAATTTAAGAGAATATAAATCCAATAAGTCCTTAATTAGGCTAAATAGGTCATTTGACCAAAATGGACCCTATTGGATTCAAATCTAAATCTAAATCAAAATTAACCAAAATAATAGTATAAAATCACTTAAGAATGATTAATAAACTTATTTCAACTACTCTTTAGGCTTAATTTACCCAATATGGCCATTTGACCTAAATGAATCCAAACCTAACCCATTAAGCTTAAATGGGCCAAATTGGGTTTTAAACCATATGTAAATGGAATTAATTAATCCAATGCATCCAAAATTGCTTGGACTAACATAGTTGAAAGGTAAATGCATTATAATTGAGCCAAAAACATCATTTGACTCAATTTCAATCAACTAACCCACTTAAAACCATAATGGGTTTAATATGGAATTAACCCATGGATGAGTGCAAATTTCATAAAATTCATTAATTGAAAACATCATAAAGGATCAAATTGATGTAATCAAAGCATTTATCTAATGTTTATCCACCAAATGGAATGTGCGAGGTTAACTTCCATTAAAGTTTCCTAAATGGCATAATTGAACTGAAATTTAAAACCAACCCCTTGGAATGCATCTCAACCCATCCTAAAATGAATTTAAGATGATTGGTAGCCAAAACCAAGTGGATTAATCAGGCCCAAATGCATCAAAAGTAATGGTATATGCCATGGTAAAGAGTGGTTGCATGGAGATAAAGAGAGATTTCCCAATTCAGTCCACATCTTTGTTATTCTATCCTAACACCGTTGAACAAGTGTTAAGCCATTGATCATTCTTAGAGCTAGCCTCCAAGGAAAACAATCAACCTAGTAGACCAAGGAGGAGGAGACGACCATAAGAAACTCTCAACCTCTAATGCAAGTCAAACTAGAGACCATCTCGGGCAAAATTGAGTATTCCACCATGCTCCTTGAGTGAAACGAAGTCGATCGCACCCATACTAGAATCCCCTCGTCATTGAGAAGTTGGAGAATGACAAAGCTCGCTAGAATATGTATGTGCATTAGTTTAGAGGTTGATCCATGAGGTGGCAACCCAATTGCTTCTTACCATAGCTTCATCGCTCCATTTTAAAGCTACTGGAATCAACCTCACAACCAGAGATTGCCCGAATCGAGGTACATCATTAGAGCCACCCCTCAAGCTTTTAATTTTTATTATTTTCAAAATGACTTTGATCTCAAGGGAGATCAAATCGTATCGATGCCTACGTTTTATTTCACTGATCATTTGGAATTGAAATTGAGGTATTTCAATGGTTGGATCTCCAGAAATCACCTTGATTCGATGAATGACTCACCACCATCAAATAGGTGGAATCTCGTTTGTTCTGGAATGGATGATTTAGTTGGATGATGATTTAATCCTTGGAGAAATCTTGATGGATGGTCGAATCTAATACCATTTTAACGGATCCTGTGAAGAGATGAAGCCATAGTAAGACCACATCGGATCCATGGATCCGATGTAGTTAAAGATAAAAATAATGATTTTCAATTTTAAAAGGAAAAACTTCAAAAATTCAAAATAAATCAAATATTAAGCCAAAAAATCCAAATAAAAGCTTTATAGATCCATCTCACTGAAAGCAATCCATTAAAATTAAAATCCATAATTAATTTTAATAAGAATTGAATTAATTTGAGGTTAAATAAAAAATTTTAAATTTAAATTAATTCCAAACCATTGATTAAATGATTTGAGACTTTGGGGAATTAAAATTAGGGTTAAGATACACATTAGGTGAAGTTTTCATAATTTATTGAATAATAAATCTAAGTATATGAAATTTTAATTATAAACCTTAATTTAAAAAATAATAAATTAAATATGAATCAAATAAATTAGGATAAAAGTGGGGATAATCCAAAACATCATAACACACACTAATGAACTTAAATACATCATTGAAACCAAATGAAACCTAATTAATCATAAAATGAACTAATTTGGCATTTAGTTGAATTAATTAACCTAAAATTAAATAAATCATAATAAATCAAAAAAAAAAAACTCCATAAATTATGAATAAACCCTCTATGGAACATCTTCCAAAAAGGAATCTATGAAAAATAAAACCCCTAAATAATCCTCATTAAATTAGGGTTAATTTAGGTTATAATGAAATAATTAAAAGCTTAATTAATCCCAAATTATACATCTGATTAGAGTGAAATTTTTAGAAATTTCAAACCTAATTGACCCCTAGATTAAGAATTATTGAATTTCCAAGTCTCTAGGTCAATTTAAAGGAATAATTAATCACTAAAATTACAAAATCCATAATATAAACTTAAAATATCATAATTAACATGAGAACACTTAAAAAAAGTCCAAGCAATTTGAAAGTAAATAATTTAATTAAACATAAGCTAAGGATTAAGAATAATGGATAAAATTGAGTTTAATTACACTAAAAAATTAATAATCAATTAAACCATGATAAAATCGCTAATAAACTGAAATGTAAAATTCATTAACCTTTGAACTTTATAATCTTTCAACATATGAATACCTTAAGGCCATTTAGATTAAGGAATAAAGTGGCTATAAATGTAAATGTGGAGAAACTCAATAAGATTGAGTTTGATTGAACTTAAAATGAAATAAGAGTTAAAGTAACCTAGGGTAAGTTTAGTTCATAGAAAAAAATAACCATTTCTTAACTTTTTAGATCATGGTTGATTGTAATAAATGATAAAAAACTTTTTAAAAATAACATAATTATCATTCCTTTTAAGTTAATTGAAATGAATTGAATTATTCCATAATATATGAAATCATAACTTGGAATCAACTATCATAATCTAAGTTCATTAATAAGCATTGGAAAAATAAATGAACTAAATAAATTAAAATAAAGAGAAAAAATATAAAATTTGAATAATGAATTCAAGATGATAGAAATTATACAAATGGGTTATAAAATTGAAGCATAGTAAATTAAATAATATTAGCTTACGATTAAATGTAAGTTTACTTAAGTTAATGAAGATCAACAAAATGAACAAATAAATTTAACTTGTAAAATAAACATGGTAAATACATCCAAATGTAATAAGTAAACCAAATCATCCTAAAATTAAATGAACACAAATAAAGAAATAAAATGAATATAACTTAATGGAACATAAAAATGAAAGATAAAACATAAGGTTAAATAAAATCAAACATAAAGGTTTAACCTAAACTAAAACATAATAGTACTAATGAACAAAATAGAAAAGAATGAAACACATTAACTTAAATATGTTTGGTTGACATAATGAACACACATTAAATAAAAAGAAATATCAAATATGAACATTAATAAAAGGAATAAATAATAAATCAAATAAAAAAGAAATTAAAGGAGAATCAAATTTCAAACGAATTCAAATTACAAACTTAATTCAAATCAAATCATCTCAAAGAATCTAAAAGGAATTAATTAAGATACTTAGGATCTTAATTAGACCTTTAGAATGAATCTGTATGTTAGGATGATGGTTTCATTCTATTAGGATTTGGGTTTCACCCAAAATATAATCTATTTTATTCTTAATTCTTGAAAACTTAAACTTCACTTTAACATAAAAATGAATTTAAAAATAAAAACAAAAAATTGAAACTACCCGTAGTAAATTAAATAAATTTTAAGACTAAAATAAGTTAAAAGGATTAAAATAAAAATTTTCATGATCAACATCATATGGTATATAGTTTGGACACTCGAGATCACAGGGCTACTGGTTTGAAGGTGATCTTGATACCTCAAATTTGTGGTTTAACATCGACACATACCTATGAAGAGAAGTTATGAAAATTAAAAAGTCTAAAAATCAATCTAAATAAAAAATTGGAAACTTAAATTGGAACTTGAAAACCTAAAGAGGCCTAACAATGTCTTGTCACACAAAATCCCATTCTTCACACACTAGATCATTAGGTCATAGACCCTTGCTTAGGTTAGGTCATTCTGTGATATTTTATGATGTGTTGTTGTGTGTTTTTTTTATGGTATACTATTTTAGACTGGATGGGTAGGATTGATTGCCATTGGTTTGGATGATAAGACATTATTTTTAGAATTATCATTATCTTCTATAGGGGACTGTGCTAAAAAAGATAATTGTAAAATAAATTATAAAATTAATATTTGATTGTAGGTGCTGAATAGTCCCTTAGCATTGCTAAGTAGGATAGGTGGGCTTGGCAAGTAACTAATGCTAAGCCTGTATGTTTATAAATTATAATTATTATGTGTTGTTTATATTTTCCTAAAATTTGTTTGAAGGGCTTAGGATTTATTTTTGAATTTGAAATGTAAATTTGAGCTTAGAATTAGGTTAGGATCTATGGGGTCTAGAATTAGCAAGAGTTGAGCCTACTAACAGATGGGTGCAGAGGTCCCCTGTGAAGCCCAATGGAGGTCCCTGAAGAAGGAGATGATCTTGAAGAGAAGACACATAGATCTAAACTTTTGTTATAGGCCAAGCTATATAACGGCAGAGCTTGACTTCCCATTTTCTCTTTCTTTTAGGGTGTACATCAGTGCCCAATCACATTAGCCTATTCTTTAATTTAAATTGGCTTAATTTATTTTTGGTGCATAGTAGAATCAACTTGCTTTTATAGGTTTTTTTTCTGTGCTATATTTTCTATGATGGATGCCTGGATGAGTAGCCTCTTGGGGTAACTAAATTTTCTACCCAACCTAAATCTAAACAACTTAAATAAAACAAAGAAGTTTGAAACTTCATATTAACTAAAACCCTGAGAATAACTTAAAGCCAACTAGAAATAATTAGCTTTTCTTAACAATGCTAGCATATTATTCTAACTCTATGAATTGGGAACTTCACCCATTGCACATAAGGGGCATCTGATCTATGAGGATGACCACCTTCTTGAGAAAGTCTACCTTCTCATGACCACTTTATCTCAATTTTGGCCCATGACCACTTCTAATTGCATGCAATTAAGGCATAAAATACATACCCCAAAACCTTAAATGAATCATGAGTCAAAATATCTGAAGCTGAAAAATGTGCATTAGTTAAGTACGTAACACCCTACATGATGCTAGGGATTAGGGAGTGAGTCTAGGTTTTTAAATTCTTTTCTAAAAATGCAATAACCTAGCCATCTTGCATACATGAGACTTGGCATTATAGGTTTAAAATGCTCTTAGATGGTGTTAGCTGGTAGCTCTTCTAGGTGGGTTATAAGTCTAGAAGAGTTAGGGATAGGTTTTCTTTCTCAATTAAGTGAAAGAGCTAATAATTCCCAAAACTAAAATTAGGTTGAACATCTAACTTATCTTAGAAGTACTTATAGACTTTGGTTTTAAAGCATCCTATTGGAATAAGTTTTCAACCATAGGCATTTCTGCAGTCTTATACTGCTAGAATCTATGTTCTAGATTTCTACAAAAATATTAACTCAAAATTATAATTAAATTCCAAAATTTAAATCTCAATAATAGGATAGGTGAAATACTTACTAGGCTTCCCAGTATCAACAGACATTTTCTACTTAGTCTTGATTGACTTACAAAAATAATTCTTTCCACTTTGTAGCCTTCCTAATTGAAATTCAAAAATATTATTCCTTTGAAAACCATCATAGAAATCTATAGAAATAATAGTTTATTTCTTTAATTGAGAGTATTCTTAGGAGGAGATCCTTTGTTTGTAAGATGTAATTAACTATAAGGGCTTGCCCTTATAGAAAACTATGAACCTAGTTTAAAATAAATCTTGTTCTACTTCCCGTGTAGTTTAGGGGAAAACTCTCTGGTACATTACCATTAGCCTTAGGAGTCTTTTATTAAATGATCTAATCCATTATAGGATAACATATTTATCTTTTGAGAGTATATGTTTACTCCTTAATGACGCATTTGATCAACTAAATAAGAAATTCCAAAAATCTACGTGGTGTCATAAATTTTTCCCACAAAGATATTTTTTGGTGACTCCACTTGGGAGTGGTTCCTCTCTCTATCTTTAGAAATAAGTTATTATTTCTATATATCGATAATGTACCTATGTTTTCACGGGTCAAGATTGCCTTTATTCCCATTGAATATCTCTCCATTTCATCCTTGGTAGAGTATGTTCAACATCTACTAAACAAGAGAGAGAGAGAGAGAGAGAGAGAGAGAGAGAGAGAGAGAGAGAGAGAGATATATAATTATCCCACTTGTTGAAATTAGGTGAGACGGTTCTATAACTCTTGTATTTTTTGAAAAATATCTTTTGAAATAAAAAAATTATGGCCATATCAAAGTTGGCAAAAGTTTCCTAATGGGTCAAAAGATTTTATTTTGACTACATTATGATTATTGTTAATTATGAATCATTTAAATTTTTTATTTTGCAAATAGAAAATGGTTGAACAACTAATTTTTGTTGCTATGTTTGGGATTAGCTTTTTCATGGCGTTAATAGGTTGGCTGACGACTCTATCATCATGTTTGGAACCAGATTTGAGAAATTAAACATCACAACTAATAGAGTGACATTAGCTCTTGTTGGTGAGGCCACTATGAAAAAAAAGTAGTCCATTCTAGAGTTCTTTAGTGCGCCTCATGTTTTCCCTACTGAAGGTAGGAAAGTTACTACCCAAGTAACTGAGAAGGTCTAGATTGGTCCTTCTCATAATAAAATGATGTTGCCCACTCTAGAGGCATTGACTGCTCCCTTCCTTTCTAGTACCTTTGAGGTAGGGTCCACTTCTGAGCCCCTGGAGATGACCAAAAGTTAGAAGAAAAGTTGGGGTAGAAGACTTAGGAGGATAGCCCTTAGAAAAAAAAAAGAAGAAATGTTAGACATAGAACTGGCTAGGACGAGGGACGGATATACCCTCCCTGATACTTCCCCTCTCTTGGGAGGAAGCATATATCACCCTCTTTCTACAACCAAGGGAGACGAGGATATATCTAGGATAGTAAGTTCTCTGCCCCACCCCTTTATTCATGAAACTAAGAAAAGTTTTAACATGCTGTACAAAGAAACATAAGGTAAGCTACGCCATATCCTTTATAGGATTCCTAGACCCTCCTCTTACACTAAGGAGGAGTTACTTAGAGCTATTAGGTTCAGGCATCAAAGAGCTAGGAAAAAGAAATCTTAGGAAGACCTACCACTTTTCAGTATAAAGGGAAGAAGAAGGCGGTCATCCCTATTAGTAGAAAGCCTTCATATCCTATGCTTGTTGTACAAGAGTGATATCATTGTCTAAAAAAATCATTGACTTGGCATAAAAATTAGTAAGTTAGTTTAGGGAAAGATAGAGTCTTCCTTAAGAAAGTGAACAATGAGTCTATGTTAGAAAAACTCGTTTGGCCCTTGAGCCTAGAGTTCCTTCACCACCTTCACCATCGTCAGAGAGAGAACATATCACTAGGCTTATTTCCAATAGGCATTCATTATCTTCACCTAGGTCTCGAGCTGAAGGGTCATCATCATCTTATGTTTATAGTAGGAGAATGGAGTCTCTTCATCAATCTCCTTACATCAAAAAGATCACAGATGAGCAACACCTTAGCTTGAGAGCCACTCTTGATACAGAGAAAGTCCCTATTATCTAAGAGGTTCCAAAGGGTGAAGCATCTAAAGAAAAACCCATGGATTTGGTGGTTGAGTCTTATGTTATCTTTGATAGCAGTGGTGTTCCTTTTCATCTAATAGAGGAAGAAATAGGAAACATTGTGAACGAGGATGTTGAAAATGAAAAATTAAAAAAAATTCAAAAATATTATGATCTAGAATAGGATGACTTGCTGGATGATGATCCATGACTGCCTGTAACATTTATCTACATGATAAATACTAGATCATCAAAGAAGAAACAAAACAAATCACATGAAAATCTTGTAACTAATCCCACTTAGCAAGTGATCATTGAACTACAAAAGAAGGATGATCAAATTGCTATGACGGAGAAGAGGATGGAAGAGGTGGTTGCTACCATGCAATCACTCCAAAGAATGATCTGCTCCACTTCACATCCTTATCCTATTGAGTATCCTGAGAAAAAATGCCCCACTGATGATACAAAGTTTAGTTTAGAGGAGTATCATCAAGAGAAAAAGCTTATAGATAATATGCTCTATATAACTAACCTAAAGTCATTACTGGAGTGACAAGTTAAGGAATCTTTAGCATAGTCCCGAGGTATCACCTTAGTTCTAAAGGGTAGATGATACCCTAAAGAATATGATTCCATCCATACCCTAAAGGATTCATATCTCCATTTTTTAAGGAATTTTATGGGACTTGGAATCCCAAAAAACATCTAGTTCACTTCTGTGCAAGTTGCTACAATGCTGGTGGGAGCGGTGCTCTATTATTTAGAGAGTTCATCAACAGCTTAACCAGACTTGCTTTTGATTGGTATGTAGAAACACCAAATGTTTTAGTGCACACTTCCATTGAACTAGAAAGTATGTTTGTGAAAAGATTCATGGGAAACCAACAACATACCATTGTGGGAGACTTAGAGGTAGAAAAACAAAAGCCTAGTGAGTGTTTAGTTGATTATATTTTGAGATGGAGAATCTTTAGTCTCAAGCATGAGCTCTAATTGTAAGAGCAACCCACTGTTGAGATTTTTCTCCAAAATATCCATGGTCCTGTGGCCTTCTTACTGAAAGGCTTTACAATCAAAACCTTTGAAAAACTTTTAAACAAGGCCTCCAACCTACCAGAAGAGGCTCCTAGAATGACCTTTTTCAAAGATCACTCTTTCAAAGAGCAGTGAAAACTTAGGAAGCTATTAGAAAAGAAAGTAAGCAATATCTCTACATTGGATAAAGGGAAGGTCCCCATTCAGATATAGGCAATGCGGCCTTTCTCCTTTAGGCCACCATAGTAAAAAGTATCACTTACTCCCAAGAAGATTCCAACCAACCCTTTTAATAAAATAATAAATTAGACTTATTCTTACAAAAGAGAGGATGTGAGAAAGATCTTCAAGAAATTGAAAAGTAACCAAATTTCAAACTACCTGACTCAAGAGGCTAGAAGAAGTTAGGAAGGTGAAAGACCCTAACTACTATCTATACCACCTAATGTTTGGGCACACTATTGAAGACTACTTCACTTTTAAAGATTGGCTTGAGAGGAATTACAAAAAGTAAATTGGTGGTCATTCCAAAAGAACATCTCATGGTCCCTGGACAAAGGTCCATTAAAGTGATCATAAATGATGTTACTTCTTCTAGTACTCCTACTTTAGATGAATGGGGTAGAGCTTTATGCCATTCTTCTAAAAGGTATTTATTGAAAATTTTTAAATATATAATGTAAGATTCGATGCAGTCCTAGAGAAAGATCCTCTAGTTTGATCCATCAAAGTCTAGAGATTCAGTTCCACCTCGACCCTATTCAGCAACTTCAGCTACTCAGATTACTAAAGAGTGTGGTGAGGGAGGGACATCTTTTGTACATGTTAGAGTTTTGTATGACAAGGATGGAAAAGCTAGGACTTACACTCTTTTGTCATTATGTACTCTTTTTTAATATATGAATAAAAAGTTTGCCTCAAAAGGCATTTCATACATTTATTGTATATCTGATGAATGTGTTATTAAAAATGTTGAAAAAGAAAGTGAGCGAAAAAAATTCTCATAATGATGTATTTTGTGAACTAGGATCATATAACTATATTTTTATGGAAGATTGGCAATGTAATCCTATTAGCATAGAGGTATAATTGTTAAACTTTGATCAATCTTTAAAAAAGGATATGATGGATGAAGACTAGGTTGATACAACCCCTAGAGATGTCACTGAAGTGAATCTCCATAGTGGGAAAGTTATTTCACCTCGTTTACCTCTTCCTCCTAAAGATAAAAAAAAGAAAATTGTTTATCAAAAATCTAAATCTTTACCACAATAATTAGTAGTTAAAACAATTACTCATAAGATCTACTACAATATTTTAGCCCATCTTAAGAAGCTTCCTACTAGGTTAAGTATATATGATGCCCTTAAATTATCAAAAGAAATGAGGTAATCATTAGTACAAGCATTACTTGACCTAGATATATGCCTTACCCAGCTAGCAGCAACTTCCTCAGATAAGGCTTGCTACATTAAGGAGATCCCTGGAGTTACCTTCTCTGATGAGGATGTTCTTTTGGGGACCATTGATCGTAATAGTCCCCTTTACATTTCTATTAAGGTAGAGAATTTCAAGTTGACAAGAGTTCTATTTAATCCTAGTGCTTCAATCAATATCCTAAACTCCAAAACATTATCAATCTTAAAAATTGATACTAAAAGACTCAACTCAGATACGCTGTTATTGAGAGGTTTTAATGAAATTAGGAGAATGTTTTAGGCTCAATCACTCTATTGTTAGAAATGGTGGGATTGAAGATTGAAGTTAAATTCAATTTTATTAACTTAGAAACATCCTTTAATGCCCACTTAGATAGACCCTGGATTCATGAATGAAAAATGGTTTCTTCATCACTCTACCACTATATTAAATACATAAGGGATGGAGTGGAGTACACTATAAAAGGTGATATACATTGGTTCTCTATCCATTAAATTGAACTATATGAAGATGCAATTTATTACATGCCTAAGAAGTAAATGCATGATTTTGTGAAATCCAACATTATTGAGGCATCAAATAAAAAAATAAATAAAAATAAAGAAAATAATGAAAAGGAGGAAGATAAATAAAAAGAACCTTAGTGATGCAAAATGATTTGGAATCCAGTTCTAATGAATATTCTAATAAAAAGATGCCTTAGTAAAGTTTGAAATTACCTTAGAATCATACATTAAGGAAGAGCAAATTCAGGCATTAAATGATGATCCAAATTGTTATACATTTGAAAAATTGAAGAAATATGTGGATACTTTGACCCTAACTCCTCTTGTTCAAAATGAAGTAATTAATTGGAAGTAAAAGTGGTCCCTACATTATTAAGAGAGGTGGGAAAGTTGTATAAATTTTACTCTGTACTTGGACCTTCAAGCTCAGAAGCAGATGTGAAGCTTGAAGATCCATTATCAAATGAAATAATAAAACTTCTTTTTGATTGGTATTCTGACTATGTTAGAAATTCTATGAAGTGTGGCCTAATTACAAATAGTTGGCCCAAAGATACCACTTAATGCATGGAGAGCTTATGGAATGCTAAAAATAAAAATCTAAATTACAAAGCTAGCGTTGGGTTTGGTATTGTTGGATCTTTAGATGACGTGAAGCATTGTTTGATTATAAGAAGTCATCTAGAATTTGATCAATTATTTGAAATTTCTTTTAACAATTTAGAGAAATTATGCCTTGAAACAATAAATCAATATGATGATTGCTTACTTCAAAATTCTCTCCTTGAGTTTGAAGAAGAAATTAGGTCTACTATTGATGAGTTAAAGGAGATTAACCTAGGAATTGTTGAAGACCCAAAACCAACTTTTGTTAGTTCTTTGCTAGGTCCAAAGGATTCAAAAGAGTTGATCACTTTACTCTTTGAATATAAAGACTGTTTTGCATGGAGTTATGATGAAATACCAGGTTTATCTTCGGATGTTGCCATGCATAAACTAGAGAATAACATGATATAATCCTAGCAAAACAAGCTCATAGGGAAATGCACCTAGAAATTGAATAATAAGTGATTGTTGAAGTTAAGAATATTGATTAATATTGGCTTTGTATGAAAAGAATAATACCCTAATTGGCTATCTAGCATAGTCCTTTTAAAGAAAAAGAATGGTTAAATACACATTTGCATTGACTTTAGAGATTTGATTAAGGCTTGTCTCAATGATGAGTTCTCATTGCCAACACCAAAACTTATGGTGAATATAGCCTCATCATATGAGATAATTTCATTCATTGATGGATCATCTGGGTATAACCAAATTAAGATGTCTCTAGAGGATGAAAAGCATATGGCATTCAAAAATGTTATAAGGATATTCTATTACACAGTTATGACATTCGGTCTCAAAAATGCTAGGGCTACATATCAAAGAGCCATGACTAAAATATTTGATGACTTAATTTACAATCAAGTCAAATGTTACATCGATGATCTAGTTATTAAAATTAAGGAAAATGAAAATCATTTATATGATTTGTAGATCATTTTTGAGCTATTTCACTACTACAACCTGAAAATGAACCCTTTAAAGTGTGCTTTGGAAAAATATTTAGGATTCATAGTGCAGGACCATGGAATAGAGATCAATCAAGAAAAGTTAAAAGATGTTATAGAATTGCTGCCACCTAGGAGTCTTACATAGTTAAGATCATTATAAGGAAGGCTTACATATTTAAAGAGGTTCATATCAAACTTATCAAGAAGATGTCAACTGTTAGGAATATTAACAAATAAAGATTCTAAATCTATTTGGAATGAAAAATGCCAAAATCAATTTCAAAGCTTAAAATAATACTTTATGAACCCTCCTATTGTGGTTGCTCAGATTCTATGAAAGTCATTGATTTTATATACTACACCTTTGGATGAATTACTTAGGGCTTTACTAGGTGAAGTTAATGAAGAAGCAAAAGAAAAACCCCTATATTATCTAAGTTGTAGACTCATCCTAGTAAAAATGAATTATCCACTTACTGAAAAGCATTATTTAGCCATAGTTTTTGCTGCTAAGAAACTAAGACACTACATGCTTTCTTATAAAATAAATTTGATTTCAAGAGTGAATCCATTGAAATATCTTATGAGCCACTTGTGGTGTTTTAATTTGGACTCGTGTGGATGCCACATAGATCTTAGGGGGTACTTATTAAAGTGATTGGGTATGACATTAAGGTATGATGTATCATTTTGAAAGATGGAAATATCATCCTTCAATGGACCTAATCACCTAATAAGGACTCCTAAGATAGATGGGTCTTCTTATATACCAGAGATCTTTCCCTACTTTACATGAAGAAGTAAAGTAATGTTTATTTTATGTTGGGTTCTTTAGTTACCAATAGAAGCAAGCTTCCATAGTTAATTACATATTAAAAAAATATATTTTTTAGGAATTCTCAATTAAAGTAGTCAATAAATACCTCCAAAGACTTTAGAGTTAGACTATCAAAGGATTAGGTATTTTAAGAAATCAAGTGGGAGAGTTTAATTTGGAAGACTTATTTTTGGATTCCAAACTAGATAAGTAGGGAGAACTCATGATACTAAGAAGCCTAGTGAGAACTCCAGTCTACCTTTTGATGAGCCTTTATATGTTCAAAAGTGAGAGTTTATTTTTATATAAATTAAAATTTTATTAGAATGCTAGGGCTTTTAGTCCATCAACACAAGATTGTGGAAATTCTTAAGAGGTGAGGACTTACACTCGCATCCCAAAGAAAATAAATAGCCTCAGATCCTAAGTCTAGGATGCTTTAGCACAAGCTAAAAGCATGACCTAAGTCTAATAAAAAATGAGACATAATGGTTTACCTCCACAATAGAAGATAAACCCATTCCAACTCATCTGAACTTACAACTGCCTAGAGTGGCCTCCAGCTAACACCTCCTACACTTTAAAACCATGTAGGCTGGTCTTATGTAAGTGCAAGATAGCTAAGCTATTGTTTAATTAAGAAGGAAACTAGAGCCCTAGACTCACTCCCTAAGAGACTAGATCATGGCTGACATGAAGACAAGACTTAGACTAAATACAAAATTTACAATTCTTTAGATTATTTTGGACACATTCATTTGGAGAAAGGCATAAGAAAATTATGCATATATACATGATGAAATAAGATCATGGGCTAAATCAACAGGAGGAGGTGTTCTCCATTATAAGCGATGCCTTTATAGGTTAAGCATTCCCTTATCATGCAAGAATGGAGATCCTCCATATTCAAGAGTGAAACAGGATGTTATGCATGATATTATAACATTCAATATTTAGTTAAGGGGTTGCTAAATCTTTTAATTATTTTGATTATAACCTAAGCTTTAAGGTGAGGTTGTGTGTTACATTTAAAAATTTAGTTATGAGTTTTTTAATGAGGGTAAAAAAAATAATTTTATCCTAAAGAGCCTACTGCATCTAAGCCACACATTCAATCATCAAACTTCAAGAAACTTATGAAAAACATGCCATTTCTATTGTATAAGCTAAACATGATAATCAAACATTCATAAATTTCATAAAAGATTAAAATGCTAGTGCAGCCGGGTACCGCCGTACACCATGGAAAAGAAAGATATTGGGTAGCTGAGCTCTACCATTATACATCCCAGATTATAAAAGAATTTTACAATTATAATTAAATAGATGATATATGGGTCTTCAACTTCTTATTTTTCTTTCTTTTCCTTCACTCTTCTTCCTTTGGATTGATTTTGCTCTAGGCTTCACAGGGCCTCTTAGGTCTTTTCCTTCTTGTCACTGCTCATTCTAAACCCCATAGCACTAATCTTAATTATTATTATAAAATTACTTATTTATGAAAAATAAAATCTAACTATACCTGCAAAATAGATGCTAGCTAAATAACCATGCAAACCAAGCAGTTATATTCTATAAATTTAGACTTAACACCTTGCACATGGATAAATAAGTCCATCTATCCTAATATGGATTATGCAAAGGGGGATAAGGAGCCTACAAGAAAAATCATTTATATTTATTTATTATTTTAATGGTCCATTTTGTATAATCTCCTACAAAAAATATCATTGGGCTAATAGCAGCCTAACATCTAGTCTATGTATTAATAACTCTAACATCCAGTCTAAAAAATGCATCATAAAATAAAATACAATATCATAATATACACTATCCTAACTTAGAGCTAGAAATGGTGACTTAGTTTCTAATGTGTATGCTTAGGCTTAGTATGGTATGTCTTAGCTAGGCTTTAGAATTATGATTATCTAAGGTTTGGAATATTCAAGTTAGACATGAGAGGAGGTTTCACTTGAATTTATTAAAAGGATTGTTGGATTTTAATTTGTACTTTCTTTTATTTCACTTATTATTTACTTAACATCTAATTGTTATAAAGAGAGGAAAGAGGTTTGACCCCCTGCATCCCTACCCTAAGTTATTTTCTAAAGGCATATTATTATGATTTTGATTTCTTTTAGTGAATGATTTATTAAATATTTCATTAATCCTAAATTTGGGTTAATCTTAAAGAATCCTATTCAAACATGAAAGACATCTTAAGATTAAAGAGATTGAGTTACTATCACATGGATAATATTACATCATTCCTCTTTATCATCAATAGCATGCATATGATATTAAACTTAACATACCTATACATGCAATGTAAATATGTGTATTTTTGCCACACTTGAATGATTATTAATGCATATATTTTTGGTAGAAAAGGGAGGTTCCATTCCTTAGCTAAGTATACATGCACATGTATTAGAGATTTAAGCAAGTACGTGTCATTGTTAAACAAAGGAATCTAAGACCTCCTTGGGGCTACTTAAAGCCTTGTGTTCTCGGAATGTTTAGACTATATACTTACTATCCTAAATACATATAAATGTATACACAAACATAAGAATAAAAATCATGCGAAAGATTTTATATTAGCAAATCATTTACCCATGTAAAGTAAAGCTCTAACCAAATTCTAGCATATATACGCATATGAATGAAATTAAGTACATTCCATTATTAAACTAGGGAAATAAGATAATCAAAGACCTCCTTGGCACTACTTGAAGACTTGTATTCCCAAGATGTCTATATTATATACTTACTAACATTCAAATACATGTACCCATGAACCATGAAAATAAAACAGTCCTTTAACATGTTTAAACTATAAGCAAATATAGATCACATATAATATTCATAGTTAAAACCACTCAAAACTTTCATCATTAACTTATAACTTTAAAAATAATTTGAGATTTACTAGGGATAATAGCCACACCATATAATAAAATCAACTCAACACATGCAACTTATACATGTATAACCTTATTCATTTGATTCTTTTATTTTAAAACATGAATACAAGATACAAATGATATACAAATTTATAATGATTGAAAAGAAATAATTAAATATTACCACAAAATACATTCAACCACATTAATTCTTAAGAACAATCAAGTCAAATAAGTATTCTTTAAAATTATCCAAAGTTGTTATGAAGTTTAAATTTTGGATTTGAATTATTGAAGCTTAAAGAGGAGAAATAATATTTGCTATCTTACCCCATCCCATGTTAGTGATTTAAAGTATTTAAAGAAAAATAATTAAGTAGGTTTTATGGATTGATTAAGTTCAAATCATTAAGAAATTAATTTAATTTCCTTTTCCCAAGCCTCTTTAATTTAATTAGCTACTTAATCATGAGCCTCTAATGCTATGATTATGAGAAATTAAAATTTTCAATGCTCCTAAAGGTATGTAATGCAATTAGACTCATGCTTAAGAGCAAATTAGATTAAGGAAGAGTCTAAACTAAGTACTCTTAGGGTTTTCCCACTATGGGTAAACCATGATTTCCTTAATGATCTTTATATTATTAAACACATAAAGGGAAACCCATGAATTGAATTTGAATTATCTAAACAAATTATCATTTTAATTTGATTTAATTTTACCATTAAATTACTTAATTAATCCTTAATTAAGCCATTAGTTAATTAAACCCTCTTAAGGAAATATATTTAAGAAATAACTAGGAAAGAGGCCCTAATTTTTTCCTTCATCATTCCACTATTAATAGTGATTAATTATCATTAACCATTGAATTTTTACTATTTAGTAATTTTAATAATCATAAAATTAATTAAGGAGGGTAATTAGAATTGAAATTTAAAATTCTTTGACTTACATGTCCAATAAGTCCAAAGGAAATTATGGGAGGAAGAGGACATCCCATGTAATTAACCCACCAAATTTTGGATCAATTGGCCAAGTAATTAAACCTTAATTAGAGTAATTATCTTAAACTTCAAACCCTAATTGAGCACGACTCATTCATAAAAAATTATAATTTTTATTTTTATTAAATTCTCTTCTATTTACCCTTTCCATAATGGGTTTATTTATATTTTTTAGATTTTTCTATAATTAGTTATGAATTTCTAAAGTTTTGGCTATTTAATGACATTTTAATCACCTAATTAATCACTTAAACTGTCAGTGCCACACAAAACTGACGCGATAGAGCTTTCCACATGGGGCCATAGGATAGGTTCTTTAAATAGTCCAACACAACAACTTACTCAATGATAGTGGATGTGGTGTCGTCCTTATTGTCTGATCTTAGATTGAACGATGGAGCTTAATCTCATGGTTTATAATGAATTAAATCATGGCCGTCAGTTCTAATCATGCGAAACTGATGACCTATTATTCGTCGTTCCCCGAGTGCTAGAAGGCGGACATCATCTGCTTTTCGTTGCTTGATTCAAGCTCACTGGAGCTAGTAGGATGAAGGGATTAACTCCAAAATGTGCATGGAGGAGATTTAAGAAGATCTTATGATGGAAATTGCATGCAATCATAATTTACTTACAAAAGATTAACACTTAGGGGAAAATATATAGTTTTCCAAATTTTTATCTCATCGGAGCTAGAGACCGGTGGTCTATCGACTGAGGTAGTTTCGTCTTGAAGAGATGAAGCCCTGTTGAGAAGATCTCGAGCTATCTCCCTGTCGATTCCTCTGTGGACCAAGTACTACTGCTTAGCTCACCAGAGTTGGACTTTGAGTGCCTTTCGGTAATCAAATTGATCAGGGATCAGTTCATTTCAAATTGACAGAGTGAGGAGAAGGTGTGGGAAGAGTTAATTTGAGTTTGGTGGAGTTCTTGTGAGGTTGGATAGAGGAGGTTCTTAGTATTAATCAGTGGTAGGTTTTGCTAGTGATGGAGAGCACTAGGGATTTGGGGAAGAGTCTAGAACTACTCAAAATGCTGTGAGGAAGCTCTGTGTTAAGTTTGAATGGATGGGGAAGAGTATACTCTCCTCCCCAAGTGAACTAATGGTTGAGATTGACTCAGCCGTTGGTAGTCATCTAATCAGGATAGGTGGCCTGAGATGGTAGTGGATACTGAGGTTAGAGGTGCTTGAGAGGTTGAGACAGTGGCATGGGTTGGCATGGGGTGTACCTCCTCCTCCAAGTGAACCAATTGAGAAGCAAGGGTGAGTTTGTCCTCTCATGGCCAAAGAATGAATCCAACAGCCTTGGGTTAGGTTGGGTCAGTGGTCCTTGAAGAAGGGAGGGTGGTTGCAAAGGCTTGGGTAGTTGGTGAACTCATTCAAATGGGGAATTTGACATATTTGGGTGGCTTGGTTTAAGGGTTTTGACCCAAATCGGGTTCATTATGGGTTGGGTCCAGTTGGGCTGGCCCATGGTGACCCAAGGATGAGTCATACCAGGTTTGGTTGGGTTTGGATGGGTTTGGCTCAATTTGATCCATATGGGTCAAATGAGATTCAATTGGGTTAGGTTGACCAATTGGTCAAATTTGGTCAAACTAAGGGTTTGGATATGCTCAAATGATCATTTGTAATGTATTGGTGCAATTGGTTTGGTCCAATTTGAAGTTGATTTGATTCATATAAGTTCATTTGGGTTAAATTGGCTAAGTTGACCAATTGGGTTAATTTGAACAAATTGGGTGGAGGGTTGGTTTAGGTTCAATTGATCATTTGAGAATGATTGTATGTATTGGTTTGAATCCATTTGGATTTGGGAAGGATTTGGTTAGGTCAATTTGGGCTAAAGGGGTCAATTGGGTTGGGTTGATCAAATTGGGTTCAATTAAAGTTTGGATCATGTTTAATAATCAATTTATTATTCATTAGAGGCATTTGTTTCAATCAATTTAGTTTAGGATTTGATTTGGCCCAATTTGGCCATTTAGGTCAAATTGGGTCAACTTAGGTCAAGAGACCAAATTGGCTTGGTTAGAATGAATTGGTGGTTGAGTCATGTTCAATAATCAATTTATGATTGATGGGAGCCATTGATTTCATTCAATTGAGGTTAGTGTGAGATTTGATCCATTTTAGTCCATATGGTTTAATTGGGTCACTTAGATTAAGTGATCAAATTGGTTTGGTTTAACCTAATTGATTACAATTGGACTATCAAGGATAATTAAAAATCATTATAAAAGAGATTGGATAGGTTGATTCAATCCAATTTGGGTTGGATTGAAGTTTGAGTCAATTTGGTCATTTAGGCCACTTTGGGTCAAGTAGACTAATTGGGTTGATTGGGTTGAATTAGTTTGAATTGAGTGTGAGAAGGGTTCAATGATGGATTTAGAGTTGATTGGTGGCCTTGATTTAAATTGATTTGGGTTTGATTTTATTTTGGCTCATTTGAACCTTTTGGATCAAATGTGCTAACTTGGGTTGATTGGATTTATTTAGTTCAACTGGTTTGATTGCAAGAATTGGAAGAGTTTGAAAAGGTCCATTGAATGGTTGGAATGCTTTTGTGAAATTTAATTTGGGTGTTAGACTTTGTTTGAATGTGTTTTGAGTTGGGTCCAAGGATCATGGTGGGATTAACTTAGGTTAAGGGCTCAGTTAATTTGGCTTGGAGCATGGATAGGAAATAAAATCCAATTGAGGTTGGTTATGTGAGCTTGAGGTTGGTTTTGGATGAGAGGACAAGCATGCGTCTTGGTTTAGGCAATGGGATAAGTAGAACCTATTTACCTTAGGGTATAAACTATGCTTAGGGTATGCCTTCATAAGTCCCTAGGCTTGGGTTTTGTGTTCCATTAGTCACTAGAAGTGTCCTATGACTGGGAAAATCTAAGTGCCTAGAAGGCTCCTAAGTCTAAATTAGGAATGAGTCCTCACTCCAAAAGTGAGGTCAACACCACCTGATGTTGTCTGGATGTCTAGCACGTTGGTTGATCATTCTATTGCAATCTAAGATCACCTTTATTCCCCGTCATGCTATAAAAGGGCAAGTTGTAGTTGATTTCTTAGCAACACATCCTATATGCTAAAGTTCCCCTTTAAATGATGATCTTCTCGATGAGTAGATCATGACATTATAAGGTGAACCTAATATCACTTGGGAGTTGTATTATGATGGTGTAGCATCATCAATAAAAAATAAAGAATTAAATTTGTCTATCCCAGGGAAGGCAGGGTTTGGATTAATATTTATAACCTTGATTAGAAAATGATGCGATATTCATATCATCCGGTTGAGCTTTGCACAAACAATGAAGCTGAATATAAGGCTCTTATAACTAGATTAGAGCTAGCAATCCTTATGGATATCAAAAATATAAATTTTTTTGGGGATTCTTAATTACATATTAATCAAGTGAGTAGAATCTATAAGGTTTAGCATCCAAAGTTCTTTAGTTATTATCAATACATGATGAAACTACTTGAGAAGATTCCATATGTAACCTTATATAGGATATCTTGTAGGATAATTATATTGAAGATGCTTTGGCTAAACTTGCTAAAGGAATTATATGCCTAGAAAAAGAATCTATTTCTATAGAGGTTCAAAATCAACAAGTTTTATCTTTTATAGATTTCAATTATAGGAATAGAAAAGAATAAATGCAAAAGATAGCCACCCTTACTGAAGGTCTAGAGGAATGAAACTAGAGGAAACCATTCATCTACTATTTAACCAAGGGGAGGCTTCCTGAAGATAATTCACTAGAAAATCAAATTAAGAAATGGGCCTTATCTTATGCATTAATTAATAATGTTCTCTTACAGCATGATCATGAAAGAGAGCCATATACTGCATTTGAAATTGAGTAACATTGACATCAATAGTATTATGTGATACACCAATTGATGTAGATCTTAAACAAACAAGAAGCCCATAAGATCGTGACCAAAGTACACTCTATATTATGTGGTTCATCAATCTGGACTGAAAGTAAAATTGAAAATCAAAGGACTTAGATATTATTAGCCATCATTACTAAATGACAACATGGAAATTGCACATCGTTGCTGTGGGGAAATTTATGACACCATATAGAATTTAGGAATTTTTTATTTGGATGATCAAATGTGTCATTAAATAATAAACATATTATCTGAAACTTGTTATCCTATAATGGATTTGATCAGTTAATAAAAGACTCCTAAGACTAATGGATCTTTCATGTATTAGGGAGTTTTCCCTTGAAATACTTTGGAAGTAGAGAATGGTTTATTTTAAATTTGGTTCATGGTTACCTATAAGGGCAAGCCCCTATATTTAATTACATCTAAGGAAGGGTCTCTTCTTAAGAATACTCTTAATTAAAGAAATAAATTATTATTCTTATAGAGTTCTAAGTTGGTTTTCAAAGGAATGTCATTTGGAATTTTTAGTTGGGAATGATTAAAAGTGAAAATGAGTTCTTTTGGAAGGCCAAATGGGATGAAGTAAGAAATTCCTGCTGATACTTGGAAGCCTGGTAGGCAGTTCAACTATTCTACCATTGTGCTTTGAATTTTGAAATTTAATTTAAATATTGAGTTGATATTTTCTTAGAAATCTAGGGCTTAGATTCTAACAACACAAGACAATAAAAATGCCTATAGTTAAAGACTTACTCCAAGGAGGATGCTTTAGAAGCTAAGTTGATAATTTCTTCTAACACAAGTTATATGCTTAACCTAATTTTATTTCGGGAATTATCGACCATTCCTCTTACTTGTGGGAATAAACCTATCTTTAACTCTTCTGGGCTTGCAACCCACCTAGAGGTGCTGCCAGTTAACACCACCTAAGCGTATTTTAAATTTATGATGCCAAGTCTTATGTATGCAAGATGGTTAGGCTATTGCATTTTAGGAAAAGAATCTAAAAATCTTAGACTGACTCCTTAATCCTTAAGATCATGTAGGGTATGAAATGCACTAACTAATGCTCATTTTTTAGATTTTATATATTTTGACTGAATGATCATTTTAGGCCATGGGTTTGCAATTTATGTCTAAATGGTATGTAATTAGAAGAAGGTCATGGGACAAATCAATAAAAGATAGGCAGGCTTCCCCAAGAAGGCAATCATTCTCACAAGTCAGATGCCCCTTATGTGCAATGGGAGAAGTGCTCGATTCAAGAATTGAGAGCAATATATTGTATGATTTTTGAGAGCTAATTATTTCTAATTGATTTTAAGTTATTCCTTAGGGCTTTAATTTATGTGAAGTTTTGAATTTTTTTATTTTTATTTTTGAGTTGAATAGATTTAATTGGGTAAAAAAAATTAATTTTGTCTATGAACCAACATCCAGGCATTCATCACAGAAAGCACAACACATAAAGAAACATAAAAAGCAGGTTGATTTTATTGCACACCCAAAATAAATCAAGCCAACTTAAATTAAAGAATGACCAATGTGGCTAGGTACCACTGTACACTCCGAAAGAAAGGAAAATGGGGAGCCGAGGTCTGCCTTTATAGAACCCGACCTAGAATTATAGTTTTAGATTTATGGGCCTTCTTACTTGAATCATCTCTTTTTTGAGGGACCTCCATTGAGCTTCATAGGGTGCCTTTACACCATCTTCTGGTAGGGCCAGTTCATGTTAATCTGAGACTCCATAGATCTTAACCTAATTCTAAGCTTAAATTTACATTTTAAGTTCAAATATAAATCTTAAGCCTTATAGAACAAATGTCAGGAAAATACAAACACTACAAAACATTTATATTTCACAAACATAAGGGCATAACATTAGTTGCTTGCCAAGCCCACCAATCTTATGGGCTATATTAAGAAACTATTCAGCACCTAGGTGCAAACAATAATTTTATAGATTTATATGACGATAGTCCTTTTAAAATAGACCCCTGCAGAAGATAGTGTCAGTTTTAAAAATAATGTCCTACTATTCAGACTAATGATAATCAATCCTAGCCATGCAGTCTAAAATAGTACATAACAAAAAATAAAAATAATTCTCATCACAACATCATAGAATATTACAAAAAATCATAGAATGACCTAACTTAAGAATAGAGTCTATGACCTATTACTCTATTGTGTGAAGAGAAGGGGCTTGTGTGGTAAGACAACCCTAGGCTTTTGAGTTTCAATTTGAATTCTAGATTTGAGTATTTGTTTATTTACCTTTGGATGGTTTCAATTCAAATAATTTAATGATTTATTGATTTATTGATTTTTTACTTTTATTTTAGATTCATTTTATTATGTAAAAGTGAAATTTAAATTTTCAAGAATGAAGAATAAAATAATTTTCATTTTTGGGTGAAACATATTTTATTTAACATCATAAATCCTAATAGGTTGATATCTTTATTCTAGGATAAAGATTCATCCTAAAGATCTAACTAAAATCTTAAGTATTTTAATTAGTCCTTTCTTTAAATTTAAATGATTTGAATTAGTTTAGTTTATTTAATTTTGTTTCAAATTTATTTGTTTTAATTTAGTGTTTCATGTTTTGATTTCTTTAAGGTATGTTTTTTTATTAATAATGTTGTTATTGTGATGTAATTGAAATTAATTTTAATTCATTTGCTATTATGATTTGGTTTTCTCTTTAAGTTTATTTCATTTATTATGATTTTAATTTCATTTAATTTCTTTGGTTTAATATTGTGTTATTAACATTTTAGATTTTATCATTTATTTTATATTCAATTTCATTTCGTAATTTGATTCATTATTCTTTTACTTGTATGCTTGCTTTATTGATTATGATGATTTACATCTTTCCAATTTTAAATTATTTTAATTCAATTTACTTTACTTGTACATTAAATTTTTCTTACTTTTATAATTTAGATTGATTAGGTGTTAATTCTTATGTTGTTTGGATTCATTTTTAATTTAATATTCATTCTTTTTTTTGTTAAACTCATGTTATTTATTTGATTTAAGTTAAATTCATTTATTCATTTTCATCATTATTTATTAACTTCAGTAAATTCATGTTTTAATCTTAAGTTTATTGCTCAATTTATTATGTTTCAATTTTATAACTCATTCACATCACTGATTTATTAAATTCATGAAATTTTCTGGTGTTTATTAATAAATTTAGATTAAGTTGATTGTTTCCAAATTATGATTTTTTACATTATGGAATAGTTCAATTAATTTATAATTAATTTAAATAGAGTGTTGATTATGTTATTTAAAAGAATTCTTTTCAACACTTTGCATAATGTAATTTCCCTTATTCATCATGACTTAAGGAGTTATAGAGAATAGGTTATTTTTTGTGGATTAAACTTTCCCTATGTTACTTTAGAGTTTTATATCATTTCAAGTTCAATTCAACTTAACCTAAAGTTTAGTTACACTTTATGTTTCATATTTGCATTTGGGCCACTTCATTCTTTAATTTAAATGGCTCTAATGTATTTATATGTTGATGGCTTATAAATTTTAGAGATTAATGAACTATATATATCAGTATATTAATGAATTTATTATGGTTTAAGGGGTTATTATTGTTGGAATATGATTAAATTCCATATTTTCACTTGTTCATAACCCTTAATTTAGGATTAATTAGGTTCCTTTGCTTTCAGTTTGCTTGGGTAATTTTATTTAAGTGTTATGCTATAAATTATGATGTTTTGAGTTTGTATTATGGGTTTTGAAATTTTTATGATTTTTCTGTTCTATTATTGCCTTTAAATTGACTTGGAGACTTGGTAATTCAAATGTTCCAAATCTAGAGGTCAATTGAGTTTGAAATTTTTATGGCTAGTGGGGTTCTTTGCCAATTTGGTTCCCTAAAATTTCACTTTAATTGGATGTGTAATTAAGGTTTTAAGTTTTTTATTAAAACCTAAATTAAGCCTAATTTAGTGAAGATCATTTAGAGGTTTTACTTTTCCTTGATTCCCCTCTAGAATATGCATCCAAAGAAGCTTTATTCTTAATTTTTGGGGTTGTGGTTGATTTATTATGTTTTATTTAAGTTTAGGTTGATTAATTAAATTATTTAATTTAATTAATGGCCAAATTAAGTTATTTTGTGATTTATTTAAGTTCCAATGAGTGTTAGTGATTTATTCATGTTCATTAGGATATATTATGATGTTTTAAGCTAATTTGATCATTTTCCATCATTTATTTTATTTATTATCAATTTATTTTATGAAAATGAGGGTTTAGGGTTTGAAATTTTAAATATTAAAATTTGTTGCTCAATAAATTATGAAAAATTTATCTAACGTGTATCTTAACATCAATTTTAACTCCCCAAAGTTTTATTTCATTTTGATCAATGGTTTAGAATTAATTAGGATTTGAAAATTTTCATTCAAACTTAAATTAAGGCCAAAATACCCCCACATAATTTGGGCATTTTAATTTTAATGGATTCCTCTCATCTAGAGGAATCCATAAAGCCCAAGTCTGTAATTTTTGGATTTATATTTAATTTTCTTTAAATTTTTGAAATTTTTAGCATTTTTCTTTAGTTGTTTAATTTGGAAAACCATGATTTTTTATTTAAGCACGTGAATCTGACATGGGTACCATTTTCCACTTGGCGCCCCGTCATTGGGCTATGCGAGATGCATGCGCATCACACGTCAATATGGCAACCTACATGGGTTAATTGTGGGCCATCCCATTGAAGATCAAATGACTCTGTTTTGACCCACGGTTCTTCTTAAGGGTTTTGATCAAATATCTCGCTATATCTTGATTGTTCATTTCTTATAAAAGGAATCGATGGCAGAGATTTGATCTCTTGCAATGATGGGGTAAGCTGAGAGCCATCCACTATTTTCTCATGATTTATAGCCATAAAATTATCAAAATCATAAGATTTTAATGCCAAATTCATTAGTGGATGAAATCATGAAGATCTAAATGGTTTTATTTTACTTAAGATCAAACTTCCTTCAAAAAGTACTTAAATTGAAAGCTTGGAGAGGTCGTTAATTGCATACCTCGATTTAAAGAGGTGGAGCAGGGAATGAGAAAATAGGGTTATGCAAATTAGAATTAGCTTCATATGCCTTTAACTTTCCATGGCATATTCCTTGGCTTTGAAACTATTTGGATTTGATTAAATGGCTTAATGTTGGCTAGGAATCAACACTAATTTAATTTGGGAAGGATTTGATTGCATCCCATGGAGATTAGTTGGAGATTAGGTTCAAAATCCTTTTGAATTATGCCACTTAAAAATATTTAAATTAGCTTGATCTAAGTTTCTTTACTTGATGGATTAGCTTTAGATCAATGCATGGATTATGTTCATTTAATCACTAATGACCATTTTAATCAAAGGTATTAAAGAATTTAAAGTTCATGGATTACTTACTTTGTGTCTTAACACATTTTGATTCATCTGAATTTTTGTTGAACTTAATGGGGTCAAATGATTTATTTGACTCAACTAGATTGTATTTAACTTTTAATTAGGTAATCCAAGTAGTTTGGAATGTATTGGATCAAATCATTCCATTTATTTAAGGTTTAAAATTCAATTTGGCCCATTTTGGTTTCATGGGTTATATTTAGGTAAGTGTAAATCCATTTAGGTCAAGTGATCACTATTAACTCAATTAAGTTATGTTCACACTCCAGTTATGTTCAATCACATATGTGAGATGATTTGGAGTGATTAATTTCATTTTATATCAATTTGAACCCATTTGACCCAAATTGGGCTTAATCGGTTAAGTTTGGGTTCATTCTGGTTAAATGATCAAATTGGCCAAATTGGTCCCAATGATGGGTTGGTTTATGTTCAATAATCATTTTAAAATGATTTTGGACAAGTGATTTTGGTTGATTTGAGTTTGATTTAGGTTTGAACCCAATAAGACCCATTTAGGCTTATTTAGGTGAAATGACCCAATTAGCATAATTAAGGACACATTAGACTTATATTATTATAAATTCATATTTAAATATGTTCATATTATTATCCAAATCATTTGAAATGATTTTATTTGGTCAAATTTTGGTGGGTTGAACTTTGACTTGGTGGGACTCACATAAGTCAAACCCCTGTCAAAAGAGTTGATGAATTATTTTACATTTGGTTTGAATTTATATTTATTTGATAATGTTATGGTTGCATGCTTTTAATTTCATTTGATTTGGGTTTTTTTGGATTTAATTTGAATTTCTTTAGGTTTATATGATTCTCAACTTAATTAAGGTAATTATGTTTAGTTCTCTAATTAAACCTTAATCTTAGCTTAATTAATTTAAAATTTGGAGTGATGTATTTTTAAGTTGGAGATTTATGTTGAATCTAACTAAATCCATTAAGTTAAATAAATCTAAAGGGGGTGTGGGTGTACTAGATCACTAAGTGTAGTGTCCTAGGTGCTTAGTTAGAAGACTTCTAATTTAGGATTAGGAGTCTTAATGATTGTCTTTGGGAGTATTATTAACTTTATCCAAAAATGAGGTCAATAAATAGATCCCCAATATGTGTAGTGGACTATCCAAAGTACATTGCACATATTAGTATTGACCGAACTAGTCAACACTACAAGCATAAGCTTAAAGAAATTTTATCTTTGGTTTTAAGTTTACGCTTATATTTTAATTTGATTGTGAAATATAGGCATAAATATTCCAAAGATCATTTAGAATGGTTCATTCTTCGGAACTTAAATTTACTAAGTCCTAAGGAGGATAAATGTGTTATTTGGAGTAGTACTCAAAAGAAGTTCTAATCCGAACATAATTAGGATAGTCAAAAGAGATGCCTTTAAGGGACCTACTCTCTTTTTGACTATTATAGAGTTGAATTCAATAGGTTTTCAATGGCTAACCTAAGAAGAAGGCACAATGACTCATATCTTTTTAAGTAAGCTAGCCAAGGGGATAGCTTTAATGACTAACCAACCAAGGGAAGGGATCTATAGGTGGATGCCTACTATGGAACTTAATCTTAGATAGTAACTATTAAGAAGAAGCCTTCAATGGCTTTATGTCTTCTTAAATAGTTATAATGAGGAGGAGGGGTCTTATTGACTTATTCCTAAACCTTAGGATTTTGGCTTTTAGGAAAGGGGTCTTCATGACTTGTTCCTAACCTAGGTAGCCTATACAGATGGAGTCTCCAATGACTTATTCACTTCTACATTTTTTTATTTGAAACTAGAATAGGGTTCATAATGACATAAATCCTAGTCAAGTGAAATTCAACTAATAGGCAGGGGCTTTCAATAGCTTAATTCTAACCTAAATAGCTTAAATGAGGGAAAGGGGTCTTAGTGACTTAATCTTATTCCTAAATTTTTTAACTAATAGAGTATAGGTCTTAGTAACTTTATCCTAATCTAAATAATCTATATGTTAAAGAAAGTCTTAATGACTTTATCCTAACTTTATCATTTGATAGGATGCCTTCTATGTGGCTTACACCTATGTGATTAGCTATTAAGATGGGGCCTTCAATGACTTAATTCAACTTAGATAGCTAAGAAAAAGGAACAGGGTTTTAATTTCTTGTTCCAATCCTTAATATTATTGGCTAATATAAGAGGATGAGTTAATCTAAATAGCTAATTTGATAGGAAAGGGGTCTTCAATGATTTTATCCCAACCTATGGACAATAGGAATGGTGTTATAAAAGGATTGATTCAAACCTATGTAAGACATGAGTAGGATGCCATGAAATGCTTTATTCTAGCTCAAGGTAAGTGTAGGAAAGGTGCCCTAAAAAGGCTTACTCCTATCTTAAAGAGATTGCATTTAGAAAGATTATATAAGGTTATAACAACCATTGCATAGAAAGAAATAATGTCCATTACAAAAGCAGTAAAGAGAAATAAATTTTTTATTAATCATCATTCTTTAGGTAACATCCATTGATAGGTGGCATTGGACGTTCACCATTAAAAGTAATAATTGGTAAGAACCTACTTCATATAATATTTCCACTACGAATGGTCTTTCCCAGGTTGGTTCAAATTTGTTGTCAATCTTGCGATGAGCTAAAATTGGCTATTTACAAACTAAGACTAAGTCTCTTACTTTGAAAGTTCTAGGATAGACCAATTTATCATGTGCTTGAACCATATGTGACTGGTATAATTCAACATCTTGTTGAGCTTTCAAGTGTTTTTCTTCAAGGCTTTCAAGTTCATCCAATCAGAGTTTATGATTTTGATCTATTGTAATATTATTGTTGGCTATTATTCTTAATGAAGGCAATTGCACTTCTAATGGAAAAATTTCTTTAGTTCCATAAACCAATGTATAGGGTGTAGACTGAGCTGGTGTCCTGTATGTGATCTGGTAGGCCCATAAAGCTTCAACCAACTTTTCATGCCATTAGAGTCTATTTTCATCAAGCACTTTTTTTAAAATCTTAATAAAGTTTTATTGAATGCTTTGGCCAATCCATTTACCCTAGGGTAATAGATGGTCGAATATCTCCAATCTATTTTATGTCTAGCCATAAAATGATTTAATTTTGTGGACTTGAATGACAAACCATTGTTGGATATAATTTGGTGAAGAATGCCAAATAAATATACAACATTTTCCTGAAAGAATTTTAGCACATGATATGCCTTACTTTATTCAGTGGTACCACTTCAACACATCTATAAAAAATATTCTATTATGGATAATATAAAATGATGCCCTTTTGATGAAAAAGGGTCAATAGGCCCTATGATGTTAGTACCCCAACTCTCAAAGGGACAAGTGGCAATCGTAGGGTGTAGTACAATAAGAGGCTGATATAAGACTATGCAATGTCTATATCATTGATGGAAATGACATGGAATTTCCATGTAGTCATTTAATATTAATGGCCAATAGTATCCAAGTCTTTTGATTTTTATTTTCATTTTGGGTCCGGATTGGTGAGGACCACACAATCTAGAGTGCACCTTAGTCATGATCATATGTGCTTCCTACTTTTCTAAACATCATAGCCACATTTGATCAAATGAGCTATGGTATAATACATCATTTATCAATGCATAAGATAAGGCACATTTTTTATTTGATTTTCTAGTGACTTGTCTTTAGGAAGCTTCCCCTTACCCAGGTAGTGAGTGAATGGCTGCCTCCAGGCACATTTTTCTTGACCTTTGACAATAGTGGATATCCTTTGCATTTCTACTTCTTTATTCATGTAATCTAAATCTATAAAAGGTAAAACTTATTGATTTTGAGCCTCTATAAAAATGTATTTTTTTTCTGGACATATGATTTCTTGGCCAAGCTTAGCCAAAGTATCTACAGTAGAATTATCTCTACGAGATGTCCTACATAGAGTTACATATGAAATTTTCTTAAGTAGTTTCATCATATATTAATAATAACTAAAAATTTTTGGTTGCAAAACTTTATAGATTCAACTCACTTAGTTTATAATAAGTTGAGAATCTCCAAAGATCTTTATATTTTTGATATCCAAAAGGATTGTTAGATCTAATCCAATGATAAGAGTCTCATATTCTACTTCGTTATTTGTGCAAGGCTCAGCTAGACGATAAGAATATTGCATCATTCCTTTATTTGGGGTTATAAAAATTAACCCAATCCATGCTTTCTCTGGGATAGATGAATTCAATTCTTTGTTTTTCTTTGAAGAAGCTACACCATCTAAATACAACTTCCACGTGGCATTATGTTCACTTTCTGATGTCATGATCTGCTCATCAAGAAGATCATCATTTAAAGGGGAACTCTTGGGTATGGGATGTGCTACTAGGAAGTCAACTACAACTTGACCTTTTACAGCATGAAGAGGAATGTAAGTGATCTCAAATTGCAATAGAATCATCAACCAACATGCTAGATGTCCAGGCAATGTTGAGCAGGTCATAAAATATTATAATGGATTCACTTTTGAGATTTAATTGACTCTATGAGCAAGCATGTAATGTTTGAGTTTCTAAGAGGTGAAGCCTAAGGCCAAATAATGCTTCTCAATAAGTGAATAATTCATTTCCACTGGGATGAGTCTATGGCTGAGATAGTAAAAAGCATTTTCTTTCCCTTCTTCATTTACTCGTGCTAATAAAGCCCCAAGTGATTCATCCAAAGCCACAAATATAAAATTTGTGGCTTTCCCAGAATTGGAGTAGCCAAAATAGGAGGATTCATCAAGTATTATTTCAAGATCTTAAATGCATTTTGGCATTTTTCATCCTAAATGAATTAGGTATCTTTCTTTATTAGTGCCACAAATAGTTAACATTTTCCTGATTAGTTTGATATGAACTTTTTAAAATATGCAAGCATTCCCTAGAATGATCTTAACTGTGTAAGACTTCTAGGTGGTGACATTTCTATAATGGCTTTTATTTTTTCTGGATCGATCTATATCCCAAGGTGCAACACTATGAACCTGTGCTATTTATTTTTGAATGTATGGGGAGACACAATGTAGATCGTAGGGGATACTTATTGAAGTGATTAGGTATGATATTGTGGTATGATGTACTATCATGAAAGATAGAGACATCACCATTCAATGGACCTAATCACCTAATAAGGAATCCTAAGGTATGATGGGTCTTCAAATATACTAGAGATTTTTCCCCTCCTTTACATGGATAAATAAAGCAGGGTCTATATTAAACTAGTTTCTAAAGTTTCTATGGAGGCAAGCATCTATAATTAATTACATCTTAGAAAATAAAATTCCTTAAGAATACTCTCGATAGAAGTAGACAATTAGGGTCTCCAAAGATTTCAAGGTTAGACTATCAAAGGATTGGATATATTTGGAAAAATCAATCGGGATAGGTCAAGTAGAGAGACTTATTTTGGAAGCTGAAAGAGATGAGTAGCGAATGCTCATGATACTGGGAGCCTAGTGAGCATTACAATCTACCTTATAGCTGGGCTTTATATGTTTGAAAGTGAAGAGATTTATTTATTAGAGTTGGATTTTATTTGATTGCTTGGACTTATAATCCATCAACACAAGGTTATGGAAATGCTTAGGAGGTGAGGATTTATACTTGTAGCTCAAAGAAAACAACAACCTCAGATCCTAAATCTAGGGAGCTTTAGCATAAGCTAAAGCATGACCTAAATCTAAGCAAATATGGGCATAAGGTTTACCTCCATAAAAGAGGATAAATCACTCGACTGTTGGGCTTACAATAGCCTGGAGTGGCCCCCAACTAACTCCACCTATGATTTTAAAACCATGTACGAAGGTCTCATAAATTTTCAAGATAGTTAGGCTATTATTTATTTAGAAAGAGTCTAAAGTCTTAAACCTACTCCCTAGAAGACTAAAGCATGAATGGTATGAGTAATGACTTAATCTAATGCAAAATCTTTTTAAATTTATTTTAATGTTGACACTTCATTTTGACAAAGGCTTTAGGATTTTTATATGCATAAATGTATGATGAAATGATTCATGGGCTAAATCAAAGGAGAAGAGGGTGAAGCTCCATCAGTAGGGGTTGCTCTCATAGGTCAAGCGATCCCTATGCGTGTAAGGATGGAGGACCTCATTTTGTAAGAGTGATTTTAGATGCATGCATGATGTGAGACATATAACATTCAGCTAAGAGATTACTAAATCTTTTAATTATCTTATTTATAGCCTAAGCTTTATGGTGAGGTTATGAGTTATTTAGATTTTATTTATGAGTGATTAGTTGGGGTAGAAAAATTAATTTTATCCGAAGAGCCTAATCGCATCCAAGCCACACATTAAAGCATAAATCATAAGAAATTATGAAAAGCATGCTATTTCTAATGTATAATTTAAACATAACATCAAATAATTTTATACCCACCATAAAAGAATAATAAGCCAGTGTAGTCTGGTACAATCATACAACCTAAGAAGGAAAGATGGGCAGTCAAGCTCTACCCTTATACAACTCAAAATATGAAAGAATAATTATAATTTATAAATGAATAAGTTCTATGAGGGATCTTCAAGTTCTCATGTCTTCATGTCTCCTTCATTTCTTTTTTTCCCTTCGATTTGGTGGACTTTGAGGCATCACATGGAACCTAGGACAAAGCCTTCTAGCCAATGCTCATCCTAATCCCCCATAACACTAATCCTAATTCCTAATGCAAAATTACATTAAAAGTAGGAAAAGTAAATCTAACTACACCTACAAAATAAGTGTTAGCTAAACACACATATAATCCCAAGCAGTTATATATATATATATATAATTTAGATTTAGCACCCTGCACATGAGTAACCAAGCTCACTTGTCCTAACTTAGATTATGCTCAAGGGTTTAAGCAACTTGAAAAGAGAGTATTTACATTTATTTTTAAGCACCCCCTTTAAGCACAATCCCCTACAGAAAACATGATTAGGCTAATCACAGCCTAACATCTAGTTTACAAAAAATACACCCTAACACCCAGTCTAAAATAATATATCACAAAATAAAACATACATCATACCAAGCATCACCCTAACATAAAGCTAGAAGTGGTGACTTAATTTTAATGTGTGTGTTAAGGCTTGTGTGGTATGTCTTGCTAAGCATTAGAGTTGTAGTTCTCAAAGTATAGAAAGCTTTAATTTAACGTGAATGGCTGATTTCACTTGAAGTTATTTAATTGATTAGAAAATTTTAATTTTGTTTTCTTTTATTTCATTTGTTTACACTTAGCAACTAAGTGTTATAAAGAGAGGGAAGAGGATTGCGCTCTTTCATCCCTACTTTAAGTCACTTTCTAAAGCATGTTAATTTGATTTAGTTCTCTTTAGTGAATGACTTATTAAATGAATTAATTAATCCTAAGTTTAGGTTCACCTTAAATGATCCTATTTAATATGAAAGGCATCTTAAAATTAATTTGATTGAATTACTATCACATAACATATATTAAATCATTCCTTTCCATCACATGTAAGATGCATATGATTAAATCCTAAGTATACCTACACATATAATATGTTTTAGCACACTTAAATGATGGATGTGAACATGCATATTTAAAGTTTATATTTTCCATTTGATTGAATTATTTAATCACATTGATTTTAAAGCTCTATCCAAATTCTTATACAAAAATAAATAAAGATGAAATTAAATAGGTATATGTCATTATTAACCATGGAAGTGAGGTAATCAAATGACCTCCTTGGGGCTAGCTAAAGCCTCATTTTCTCGGGATGTCCAGACTATATACCCACTTGCATTTAAACATATGTACATTTACATACATGAATAGAAGAAAGAGAGCTCCCAATCACATGATTAATAAATTCAACAACTTTAACAATTATGAATGCATGTATTTTTGATAGAAAATAGGATTTCCATTCTCTAATTAAACATACACATACATGTATAAAAGACAAAAGCAAGTACGTGCCTTTGTTAACCAAGGAAGTGAGGTAATCAAATGACATTCTTGGGGCTATCTAAAGCCTCGTATTCTCAGGATGTCTAGACTATATACCCACTTTTCTTAAATACATACACATGAATTCATAATTAAGAGGATGAAAATCATGCAAAAATTTATATTTTATTTAATTGAATTATTTATGTATATGAATTAAAGCTCTATTTAAATTCTAATGTTAAAATACATAAGGATGAAATCAAATGGGTACGTACCATTGTTAAACCAGGGAAGTGAGGTAACCAAATGATCTCCTAGGGGCTACTTAAAGCCTCGTATTCCCAGGATGTCCAGACTATATACCCATTACCATCCAAACTTATGTTGATCTACATGTGAATAAAGGAAAGAGACTTTACTTCATACTCTTTAAACTATAAGCACATACATTTTTTTATGTATTTATAACTATCATTACTACCCATCTCATCATTCATTTATAAGCTTTTGAAAAATACATTTGGATTTAATTGTGATAATAACCATACATATATTATATAAAATCAACACATGCAAGCTTTACATAAAGGAAAATCATTTGATTTAATTTAACTTTGAAGAGATGAATGCATGATTTCAAATGACATACAACATTTAACATGGTTGAAAAGAAATAAATAAACATGAACATATGATTTCATTCAATTAAATTAATTCATAAGGACAATCATATCAAATAAAACTATTTAAGATAAACCAAAGCTTGTTTAATGTCATTTTTAATCTCATGTTTTGATTTGATTTAAGGATGTGAGAAGAGATTTGCTGATCCTAACCCATTCCCATATTTGTTAATTAAATTGATATAATGAAATATGATTGGGTTGATTTTATGAGTTAATTAAGTTGTAATATGAATTAAATGCATTAATTAACCTTTTCTTTTGTTACCTTAATATAATAACTCAAATACTTATGAGCTAATATGATATGAACTTACATTGGAAATTAAATCAATAATGATCCTAAGAAATGAAAGGGGCTTAATGCAATTGGCTCACAATTAATGATTAACTAAGTTAAAGAACTTAATTAAGTATTCTTATAATTCCCCCACACATGTGGGTTAGCTATAATTTCTTTAGGATGTCCTTAGGTTGTTGAACACCAAAGAGTCTACCCAAGACTTCATTAATTGAGATTCCATGTGATTATAATTTAAATTTGATTAATTGATTAAGCCTTAATTATTTTCATCAATGAAATAAACTTAGGAAAATAGATTAGGAAGGAGGCCCTATCTTACCCCATGGGTTCATTCACTATAAAGCAATAATTGACCACTTCTTTATTTAATTTACTACTATTCATGGGATTAATTATTTTTATTTTAAAAGAGTAATTAGAGCTTAGTTAGTTAATTTCCTTAATTAATTAAGCAATAAATCCCCATAAAATTATGAGAGGCAGAGGTAATCCCATTGAATTAGCACACAAAGTTTAGGGTTAATTACTTAAGAATTAAAGGGTAATTAAGTTAATTAATTTTATAATTGAACCTTAATTAAGCCCTGATTATTATTCAAAATTAATTAAGAATATTTTAAGTAAATGTTCCTCCAAAGTACCTTCAAAATGAATATTTATTTGCATTTTTTATGATTTCTCTATGATTTTTTATAATTTTTTAAAGTTTCTGATTTAAATAAATTTTCATAATTTTTATAAAGTCTATTAATTTATTCTACTAAAATATACTATTTAAGCTTCACAATTCAATATCTCCCAATCTAGAAATTCTTTTCACTTGAAATTTTTATGGTAGGTGTATTTTAACTTCAATTTCAATCTCTAAAAAGTTTAGATCAATCTGATGTTTATTTTTGGCTTAATTAATGAAATCTAATTTTTAATAAACCTAAATTAAGCTTAAAATACCCAATAAAAGTTGAGGATTTTTGGCTTATTGGATTCCTCTTAGAAAGATGAATCAAACGAGGCATTATTTGTAATTTTTTTGGTAAGTATTTTATTTTCTATGAATTTATGAAATTTTAGGTGATTTTAGTTAATTTTTAAAAGCAAAAAAATCCTTAATTTCTTACTTAAACCAGTCAATGCCACACGTCACTGACTGGGCCACACATTTCCATGCATCGCCATGTGATTGGGTTTCATGGTTTTGCATGGAAACACCCGATTGGGCACACGGTGCTAACGCAGCCTTTGAGTGGGAAAATGATGGGTTTCGATCGGATCGTCCTATCATATATCAGATGATTCAGATTAAATCCCACTATATGAGGGCTTAAATCTATGCAGATATGCTTTAATCTTAGTCGTTCATCCCTACTTAGACGGGATTGGACGACTGTTATGCATCTTCTCCCGAGAACGATGAAAGCGATGCGAGGAATAGTACAACCGATGTGATTTGGCAAAATCGAATGAAAAAAGTTCCATTCGGGCTCAATTTCACGGTGATTCTTGACAAAAAACTTCTATTTTTGCATTAGAATTATTCAAAATGAAAGATGCAAGGGATATCTAAGGTAAATTCCTAAAATCGAGCAAGCATTATCACAAATAATGGAACTTATGGCTAGCTAAAGGATTTGAAAATTACCTCATCGGGGATAATTTTTGGTGGCTATGTTGATCCGATCACACTTCTAGATGCAAGATGAAGCCTTGGGATGAATCTGGACTCTTTCCTTGCCTTGGAATGTCATGATCACCAACCTTCATAGTGCTTCACCAGAATCCACTCGGATTTAATGGTTTTTTATCAAAGGGAAGTGGGGATTGGGTTTCTCTCCCTCACTCGAGTTCTTGGAGCTTCTCTAATGTAGGAAAAAAAATCCCCAGGGTGCCTCTTTTCCTTTGTGAATAATGGTGGCCAATTTAGTGGTGATTTTTAGCTCCTAGTGGGTGTCCTATGGTTGGTGGTGGTTGGGAATGGTAGGGAATCATCCTAGGTGGCTTGGTTTAGTTAGCCAGGCTTGGGAAGTGGCTGCCAAGAGGGATTAATGGGTGTCCTATGGGTTTTAAATGCTCCAATGTGGGAGGTGAGGTGAATTCACCTCCCCATGAGTTATGGCCAACCCAACCACCTCTTGGGTTTGGTTGGACAGTGTCCTAGGTGCCTAGGTGGACCATTGAAATGGTGCCAAGTGGCTAAGGAATAGAAATGATCACTTACATAGGTGATTTGTCTCATGTGATACACTTGACCCAAGAGTAGAATTGTCATTTGGCATTTGATTTGATTTGGGGAGGTTTGAAATGAGTCAAAAGTGAGTTAGAGCAAATTTCAAGTAATTTGGAATCTTTAGGTTCAATTTGACTTAATTTGACCCATTTAGGTCAAATTGGGTCAAATCAGGTTAAGTTGACTAATTGGTCAAATTGGGTCAAACAAAGGGTTGTGTCAAGTTCATATGCTCATTTGGGATGTATTGGTGTTATTGGTTTGGTTCAATTTGATATAGATTTGGTTTTTGGTTAGTTTGAGTTCATTTGGGTCAAATGGGTCAAGTTGACCAAATTGGCTTAAGTCATGGCTTGGTTTGAGTTTGGTTAACCATTCGGAATGTTTTTTAGGCTTTGGTTGAATTCAATTTAGATTTGATTGGGTTTTAGGTTGATTTGAACCTTTAGGTCAAGTTGGGTTCAAATGGTCATTTGGGTCTAGTGGTCAATTGGGCTCAATGAAGGCTTTGGTCAAGTTCAATAGTCAATTTGGCATGAACTTAAGCTATTGGTTGCAATCAATTTAGTTTAGATTTTGATTTGACCCATCTTGGCCATTTAGTACAATTTTGGTCAACTTGGGTCAAGAGGGCCAATTGGGTTAGGTTTGGCTCAATTGAAGGTCAAGTCATGTTCAGGTTTTGATTTTGGGTTGGTATGAATCATGGGTTTCAATAGATTTGGATTAGGTTACAATTTAGCTAGTTTAGGTTCATATGAGTTAAAGGGTTGACTTGTTCAAAGTGCTAGGTTGACTTGATCTGACCCAATTTATGATAATTGATCAATGTAGGATGATCAATAATCATGTCATGAAGTTTGGATTGGCTTAATTCTCTTTGATTTGGATTGAATTGGATTTTGGTTAATGTAGGTCAAATTGGCCACTTTGGGTCAAGTGAACCAGTTGGATTTAGTTGGCTTTATTTTGGGTTGAGTTTGACTTAGTTGAGTTTATATATGGATTTAGGTTTGATATATAAATCTAATTGCAATTGGTTTGGGTTCAAATGAGTTTTGGTTCATTTAAAAATTTAAAGTCAAATGGGCTAGGTTGGGTTTGACTTGAGTTGATTTCAATTTGGCTTGGTGATTGTAGATTTCATTTGTATTTGGAATAGTGATTGATGGAAGGATTTATTTGTGAGAAAATCAATTGAATTTGGTTTGAATTTGAATGTCATTTGGCTAAGTCCATGAAATTGTCTTAGAGATTTAGGATTGGATTTTGATTTAGTTTGATTTATTTTTGATGATTTAAATGTATATTTTATTTATATTGGTGAAGATGATTGAAGATATGATTGATCCATGAGAAAATCAATTGAATTGGAAGTGATTTGGGCAAAGATTTGGCTAAGCTCATGAAGGTTGACTCATATGGCTTAGGAAGGGTATTGATTTAATTTGATTTAGTTTTGATCATTTGAATGTAGATTTGATTTATATTTAGGGAGATAATTGAAGATATAAACTGATTATGAGAAAATCATTTGATTTTGTATTGATTTGATCTGGATTTTGGCTAAGTTCATGAAGGTTGATTCACATAGCTTAGATTTGTATTTGATCATGGACTTCAATCATTTTGTTTAGAATTTGAATTTAGATTTGGATTTGGATTTGGATTTTAAATTGAGTTTGATAGGGTGAATTTAGATTGGATTTGGGTTGTTGGGTAGTAGGGTTATCCTAATCCCTAAGGCATAGCCTAATCCTATGATTAACCCTTTGAAGTCTCTATGCTTAGGTTAAGTGTTCAGTTAAGTGCTAGAAGTATCTTATGATTAGAAAAGCCTTAGTGTCTAGAAGACTCCTAAGTATAAGATGAGGAGATTGAGAACTCACTCCAAAGTGATGTTAATATAACCCTAAGAATTTTTCCAAAGTTACTCCAAAAGCACACTTCAATGAGTTCATTTTTAGGTTATAGCAGTGCAACCATTCAAAATTGATTAGTAAATTATATAAAGGATCTTCTTCTATTTTGCTTTTGATGACTAGATCATCGATATAACACTTGACTTGATTGTGAATGAAGTCATCAAAGATTCTAGTCATAGCTCTATGATATGTAGCCCTGACATTTTTGAGATCAAATGGCATGACTGTGTAGCAGAATATCTCTATAGAAGTTCTGAACATTATATGCTTTTCATTCTCAAGAGACATCTTAATTTGGTTATACCCAGATGATCCATCCATGAACGAAAAGATCTCATGAAAGAGGTTATATCCACCATAAGTTTTGGTATTGGCAACGAGAACTCATTTTTTGGGACAAGCCTTATTCAAGTCTCCAAAGTCAACATAAATGTGTATTTGACCATTGTTTTTCTTTACAAGGACTATATTGGCTAGCTAATTAGGGTATTACTCTTCTCTCATGAAGCCATCTTCAATCAGTTTCTTAACTTCATCAAATTTCTTACTATTCAATTTCTAGGTGCATTCGCCTAGGAGCTTATTTTACTAGAATTACATCAGATTTAATCTCTAGTTTATGAATTGCAACTTCCAGAGATGAACTTGGCATTTCACCATAGCTCTATGCAAATTTATTTTTATATTCAAGGATTAAAGTGATTAACTCTTCAGAATCTTCTAGACCCACCAAGGTACTAATAAAAGTTAGCTTTGGGTCTTCATTAGTTCCAATGTTAACCTCCTTTAACTTATCAATAGTAGACTTGATTTCTTCTTCAAACTCAGGAGGAGCATTTTAAAGTAAACAATTAATGGATTCACTTATTATTTCATTGCTTAATTATTCTAAAGGATTAGAAGGAATTTCAAATAATTGACATGATTCCAGATGATTATTTATCATTAAGTAATGTTCTACATCATCTAGTGGTCCAATGATACCAAACCCATTGTCAGCTTTGGAATTCAAATTTATTATGTTTAGTATTCCATAAGCTCTCTATGCATTGAGCTGTATTTCTGGGCCAAGTATTTGTTATAACATAGAGTTTTTAACACACTCAGAGTACTAGTCAAAAGGAAGTTGTATTATTTTATTTGATAGGGGATCTTCAAGCTTTACATATACTTCAGAGCTTGAAGGTATGAGTATAGAGTAAATATTTGATAACTTCCCCACTTTTCCTAATAGGTTAGAGGCCACTTTGACTTCTAATTGAGATATTTTATTTTGAACAAGGGGAGTCAAAGTAAAAGTGTCCACATATTTCTTTAATTTTTTAAATGTGGAGAGCCCAGGCTTATCCTTTAATGCCCTGATTTATTCTTTATACTATTTGATTCTAATGTAATCTCAAACTTTATCAAGCATCTTTTTGATTAGAATCTTCATTAGAATTGAATCCCAAATCAATCTGTATCATTGGAGATTCTTTTTTTTCTCCTTTTCTTTCTTCTTCTGTTTTCCATTTGTTGCATTATTTTTTGCCTCAATAAAGCTGGATTCTACAAAATTATGTTTTGGCTTCTTGGGCATGTAATAACCTGCATCTTCATAAAGTTCAATTTCATGAATAGAGAATGGTTGTATATATTCTTTTATAGTGTATTCCACTTCATCCCTAGTGTACTTAATAAACTGGTGGAGTGAAGAGGAAACCATTCTATACTCATGAATCCAAGGTCTGCCTAAGAGGGCATTGAAGGATGTCTCTGAGTCTATGATATGGAATTTTGCTTTTGTTTTAAATAGTTCTATTTCTAATAATAGAGTGATTGAACCTAAAGCTTTCTACCTAGTTTCATTGAAACCCCTTGGTAGCATTTTATTTGAACAAAGTCTCTTTGTATCTATCTTCAGGAATGACAATGCTCTGGAGTTCATGATATTGATTGATGCACTAGGATTTACCAGAACTCTTGACAACCTAATATTTTTTTATTTTAATAGGATTGTAAAGGGGACGGTTATGATCAGTAGTCCCTAAAAATGGATCCTCATCAAAGAAAGTAACTCTAGGGATATCCTTGAAGTAGCAAGCCTCATCTGAAGAAGTTGCTGCTAGCTAGGTTAGGCATATCTCTAGGTTAAGTAATGCCTACACTAATGACTCACTCATTTCTTTTGAGAGAACAAAAGCATCATAAATGCTCAACTTAGCAAGAAGTTTCATGAGATGGGCTAAAATGTTATAGTCGACATTAGGAACATTTCGATTGACTACTATTTCTTTTGGCAAAGGTTCTAGATTTTAACATTGATCCATAATTTGGTTCCTTTTATCTTTAAGAGCACAAGACATACGAGGTAGTAAAACTCTTCCAATATAGAGATTGACTTCAGTAATATCTCCAAGGGTTGTGTCAACCTGATCCTCATCACCAATATCATTCTCTAGAGATTGATCAGAATTTGATAATTCTATCTCTATGCTAAGAGGATTGCTTTATAGGTCTTCCATACAACTATTGGTATTTGATCCTGGTTCATAAAATAAATCATGAGAATTTTATTTTTTATCACTTTCTTTTTTATTATTTTTAATAATATGCTAATAAAAATAATAAGAATATAAGAAATGCCTTTGGAGGCAGAATTTTTATTCATCTTTTCAAAATGAGTACAAAAGGATAAAGGCATATAAGGTTTTGTCTTTCCATCTTTATGATACAAAATTTAATCATATACAACAGATGTCCCTCCCTCACCACACTCTCCGGTCTTCTGTGTAATTGAAGATGCTAAATCGGATAGAGGTGGAACTCAGTCTCTAGACTCTGGTAGAATAATTTGGATAATCTTCCTCTCGGTCTTCATCGGATCCTGCATGACATTTTTAAAATTTTTCATCAAATATTTTTTTAGAAGAATGGGATAAAGATATATCCCATTCATCTGAAGAAGGAGTACTGGAAGAAGTATAGTCATCTATGATAACCTTAATGGACCTTTGTCCATGGTCCACAAGGTATTCCTTTAGTATGATCACCAACCCCTTTTTGTAATTTCTTTCAAGCTTGTCTTTAAATGTAAGGAAATCTTCAATAGTAGGTGCTAACATCTGGTGGTATGGATAGTAGTTAGGGACATTTACTTTTCCAACTTTATCTGGCTTTTTCGGGTTGGGTAGTTTGAAATTTGGCTTCTTTTTCAAATTTTTGAAAATCTTTTGCATTGCCTCTCTTTTAAAAGAATATGTCTGGTTCATTCTTTCAAAATAATGGCTAGTTGGAACCTACTCAGGGGAAGATGCTATCTACTGCTGTGGTGGCTTAAAGGATAAAGGTTGCTCTGATTGTATCTACATGGGAGCCTTCCCCCTGTTCATTGTAGAGACATTGCTTGCTTTCTTTTCTAGAAGTTTCTTAGGTTTTTATTATTCTATAGAAGAGTGATATTTTAGGAAAGTTATCACATGGGCTTCTTTCTATATGATAGAGGTTTTATTTAGGAGTTTTTTAAAGCCTTTCAACAAGAAGGATACATGATCATTTTTGAGGAGAATCTCAACAACATATTGCAGTTGTAGTTAGGCTCACACTTGAGACTGAGGATTCTCTATCTCAAGATATAGTCCACTAATGACTCACTAGGCTTTTATTTTTTCACTACCAAGTCTCCCACTATGATGTGGTGCTGAGTGCCTATGAATCTCTTTACAAACATGGCCTCTAGTTAAGTGAAAGTACACACTAAACCATTAGGAAGATCTGCACACTATCGAAAGCAACTCCAGTCAAGCTACTAATGAACTATCTGAATAATAAAGCATCACTCCCTCTAGCATTGCAACAAGTTGCACAGAAGTGAGCTAAATGTCATATGTGATTTCTAGTCCTGATGAATACTTTGAAGGACAGAGGCATGAATCTTTTAGGATAAGGAACAAAATAATATTCCTTAGAGTAGGGTCTACCCTTTAGAACTAAGGTCGTACCTCGTGATTGTGCCAGAGCTTCTTTTACCTGTTGTTCCACTGATGAATTTAGTTCAGTTATAGAGGCTACATCATTGACAGACTTCATTCCTGATGATACTCCTCTAAATAAAACCTCAAATCGTTAGTGGGACATGTTAGTTCGAGTTGTTCTATGTGATGAGGTCATGAAGAGGAGGGGATCATGCTCTGAAGTAATTATGTAGTAGCAATCATTTCCTCCATCCTTTTTTCCATTGAAGTAATCTAATCATCCTTATTTTATATTTGAAGGATTAGTTTTAGAGTGGGATCTATTGCAAGATTTTCTTATGATTCATCCTATTCTTTCTTTGATGTTTAGTGTCCACCATGTATGTATGAGCTACAGGTATTTTTGAATCATAATCTAATAGATTCATCCTGCTCTATATCATAATTTTCTTGCATTCTTTTTCCTTTTTTTCATTTTTTTCATCCTCTTTTATAATGGTTTCCATTTCTTCTTTTGATAGATGAAATGGTGCACCACTACTGTTGAGAATGATATCAGACTCATTACCCATATCTATGTGTCTTATTTTAGACTCTTCACCTTTTAAGACCCCTTGGGCAGCAGGAACTTCTCAAGGGTGGCTCCCAAGCAAAGGTAACACTCATTAGTAGTCTTTCTAATGGAAGGAGATAGATGAAGAGACTCCATTTCTTATTTGGAAAAATAAAATGATGAGGGCCTTCAACTTGAGGCCCAAGTGAAGATGATAGAGGCCTAATGATAGGTACTCTCTCTAGAGATGAGGGTGGAAAATATGGTGAAGGTACCTTAGGCTCAAGGGAATAGTGGAACCTTCCTGACATAAAATTTCTTATTTTCTTTTCTAGGAAGGATTCTATCTCTCCCTAGACTAACATACTGATCTTTGTGCCACATTAATGATTTTTTAGGGTGATGATATCACTCTAGTGCTATAGGCACATGATAAGAAGACTTCCTTCTAATAGAAATGATTGAGTTCTCCTTCCCTTTATAATGGGAAGTGGTAGGACTTCTTAAGATTTCTTTTAGTATGCTTTTTTATGCATGATCCTTCATAGCCCAAAATAACTCCTTAGTGTACAAGGAGGGTCCAAGGATCCTGTGAAGGATCTGACACAACCTACCATGAGTCTCTTTATTTAACATTTTAAAACTTTTCTTTTCTTTCTAAACAAAGGGGCAAGGTGGAGAACTCACAATCCTGGATACACCATCCTCTCCTTAGGCAATAGATAGAGGGTGATATGTGCTTCCACCTAAGAGATGGGAAGTATTTGGGAAGATATAACCATCTCTCACCCTAGCTAGTTTTATATCGAGCATTTCTTTTTATTTTCTTGCTATGAGGGCTACCCTTCCAAGCCTTCTACCCCTAATTTTCTGTTGACTGTTTGTCATCTCAGGGGGCTTAGAAGTAGAGCCGACCTTAAAGGCACTAGATAGAAAAGGAGAAAGCAATGGCTCTTGAGTGGTCAGCTTAACTTTCTTTTGAGTAGGGCCCAGTTCAATCCTTTTAGTAACCTGTGCAATAACCTTCATGCCTTCAACAAGAGCTAGATGAGGTATACTAGAGAATTCCAAGATGGGTTGTTTATTTTTAACTGCTGCCTCAACAACAAATCACTCTATTTGCAGTAATGTTTAAATTTTTCAAAGCCGGCTCCAAACTTAATGACAAAGTTGTCTGCCAATCTGATACTATCCACAGAGAAGCTTATTCGATGTAGCAACAAAGATTATATGTCCAACCATTTTTGTTTACAAAAATAATAAATTTTAGATGAGAATTAATGAATAATAACCAAAATGTGGTCAAAAGAAATACTTTTGACCCATTACAAAAATTTAGCCAATTTTGTGGTAGTTTTTTTAATTTTATTTAAAAATGTTTTTTTTTCAAATAGAGGAGTTATAAAACTGTCCCACTTGATTTCTATAATTGGGATAATTCTATGCTCTCTCTTTTGTTTAGTAGATGTTGAATATGCTATACTAATGATGAAATGGAGAGATATTTAATGGGAAGAAATGCAATCTTGACCAGTAAAAACACAAGTACATTGCCAATTATAGAAATAATAACTTATTTTTAATGATGGAGAGAGCAACCACTCCCCAGTGGAGTCACCAGAAAATGTACTCTATGGAGAAAATTTAAGAAACCACATAAAGTTTAGAAATTTCTTATTTGGATGATCAAATGCATCATTAAAGAATAAACATATTATATTGAAAGATAAATATGTTATCCTATAATGGATTCGATCATTTAATAAAAGACTCCTAAGGCTAATGGGTCTTTCATGTACTAGAGAGTTGAACTACATTGGAAGTAGAGCAGGGTTTATTTTAAACTAGAATTACATATCATGAAGGGTCTCTTCCTAAGAATACTCTCAATTAAAGAAATAAGTTATTATTCCTATAAAGTTCTAAGTTGGTTTTGAAAGGAATGACATTTGTAATTTTCAATTGGAAATGATTCAAAGTAAAAAGAGTTCTTTTAGGAGGCCAAACGGGATGATGTAAGAAATGTACATTGATACTAGGATGCCTAGTAGGCATTTAAACTATCCTATCATGGAGCTTTGAATTTTAGAATTTAATTTAGATTTTGAGTTGACATTTTCTTAGAAATTTAGGGCTTAGATTTTAGTAGCAAAAGATTGTAGAAATACATAGGGTTAAGAACTTACTCCAAGGAGGATGATTAAAAACCTTAGTCTATAATTACTTTTGACATAAGTCAGATGCTCGACCTAATTTCATGTTGAGAATTATCAACCATTCCTCTCACTTGAGGGAACAAACTTATTCCTGACTCTTCTAGACTTACAACTTGCTTAGAGGGGCTACCAGCTAACACCACTTAAGCACATTTAAATTCAAGACACCAAGTCTCATGTATGCAAGATGGTTATGCTATTGCATTTTTTGAAAAAGAATTTAAGAATCCTAGACTCACTTCTGGGTATGCAATTTATGCCTACATGGCATGTAATCAAAAGAAGGTCTTGGGCCAAATCAATAAAAGATAGACATACTTCTCCAAGAAGGCAGTCATGCTCACAAGTCAGATGCCCCTTATGTGCAATGGGAGAAGTTGCCCAATTCAAGAGTTGAGAACAATATGATTCTATGATTTTTGAGAGCTAATTATTTCTAATTGATTTTAAGTTATTACCTATGTTGTTAATTTATGTGAGGTTTTCAATCTTATTATTTATATGTTTGAGTTAACTAGATTTAATTGGGTAGAAAATTCTACATCCAGACATTCATCACAAAAAGCATAACACAGAAAGAAACCTAGAAAATTAGGTCGATTCTATTGTGCACCCAAAATAAATTAAGTAAATTTAAATAAAAGAAAGGCCAATGTGTTCATATATCACTGTACACCATTTAAGAAAGGAAAATGAGCAGCCGAGTTCTGCCCTTTTATAGCCCGACCTAAAATTATAGTTTTAGATATATGGGTCTTCTTTCCAGGATCATCTCTTTCTTCAGGGACCTCCACTAGGCTTCGCAAGGGACATTTGTACCATCTCTTGGTAGAGCCAGCTCCTGTAATTTTAGACCCCATAGATCTTAACTTAATTTTAAGCTCAAATTTACATTTTAAATTTAAAAATAAATCCTAAGCTCTACAAAAAAAAATAATAAAAAATTATGTTAGGAAAATATAAACAACACATAACATTTCTATTTCACAAGCATAAGGGCATAACATTAGTTGCTTGCCAAGCCCACCTATCCTATGTCTATATTAAGGGACTATTCATCACCTGCAAAAAAACAATAATTTTATAGATTTTTATGACTGCAATCCCTTTAGAACAACCCCCCGTAGAAGATAATATTAGTTCTAAAATTAACATCCTACCATCCAGACTAATAGAAATCAATCCTTGCCATGCAGTCTAAAATAGTACACCATAAAATGATTAAAATAATTCTCATCATAGCATCACAGAATATTACAAAAAGTTATAGAAGGACCTAACCTAAATCTAGAGTCCAATAACTATTATTTTAGTGTATGAAGAGAAGGGGTTTGTGTTGTAAGACATCACTAGGCTTTTGGGTTTCAATTTCAATTTTGGATTTGAGTATTTGTTTATTTACCTTTAGATGGTTTCAATTCAAGAAATTTAATGATTTAATGATTTTTGTTTTTATTTTAGATTCACTTTATTATGCTAAAGTGATATTTAAATTTTCAAGAGTGAAGAATAAAATAAGTTCCATTTTTGGGTGAAACATATTCTATTCAACAACCTAAATCCTAATAGGATGATATCTTTATTCTAAGATAAGGATTCATCCTAAAGATCTAACTAAAATCTTAAGTATTTTAATTAGTCCATTCTTTAAATTTTGATAATTTGAATTAGTTTAGCTTATTTCATTTTGTTTCAAATTTATTTATTCTTTTTCATGTAGTGCTTTGTGTTTTGATTTGTTTAAGGCATGTTTCTTTAATAATAATGTTGTTATTGTGATGTAATTGGAATTAATTTTAATTCATTTGCTATTATGATTTGGTTTTCTCTTTAAGTTTAATTCATTCACTATGATTTTAATTTCATTTAATTTCTTTGGTTTAATATTGTCTTATTGACATTTTGTATTCTATCATTTATTTTATATTCAATTTCATTTCTTAATTTGATTCATTATTCTTTTACTTGTATCTTTACTTTATTAATTATGATGATTTATATCTTTCTAAGTTTAAATTCTTTTAATTAGATTTACTTTATTTGTACATTAATTTTGTCTTACTTTTATAATTTAGATTGATTTCTCAATGTTTATGTTGGTTGGATTCATTTTTAATTTAATATTCAATTTATTTTTGTTAAACTCATGTCATTTATTTGATTTAAGTTAAATTCATTTATTCATTTTCATTGATGTTTATTAACTTAGGTAAATTTACATTTTAATGTTAAGTTTATTATTACTGAATTCATTATATTTCAATTTTATAACCCATTTACATCAATGATTCCTTCTTATTTCAATGTATACATTTCATGAAATTTTCTAGTGTTAATAAATAAATTTAGATTAAGATGATTGTTTCCAAATTATGATTTTACACATTATGGAATAGTTCAATTCATTTATAATTAATTTAAAGAGAGTGATGATTATGTTATTAAAAAAAAATTCTTTTCAACACTTAGCATAATGTAATTTCCCTTATTCATCATTACTTAAGGAGTTTTAGAGAAAAGGTTATTTTTATGTTCATTAAACTTGCCCTATGTTACTTTAGAGTTTTATATAATTTTAAGTTCAATTCAACCTACCCTAAAGTTTAATTACACTTAATATTTCATATTTGCATTTGTTCCACTTCATTTTTTAATCTAAATGGCTTTAATGTATTTATATGTTAATGGATTATAAATTTTAGAGATTAATGAATTTTATATATTAACTTATTAATGAATTTATTATAGTATATGGGGTTATTATTCTTGGAGTATGATTAAATTTCATATTTTCACTTATTCATAACCCTTAATTTAGGATTAATTAGGTTCCTTTGCTTTCAGTTTGATTGGGTATTTTTATTTAAGTGTTATGGTGTCAATTATGATGTTTTAAGTTTTTTTTATGGGTTTCGTAGTTTCTATGATTTTTTTGATTTATTATTTTATTTAAATTGACTTAGAACTTGGAAATTCAAATGTTTCCAATCCAGAGGTTGATTAGGTTTACAATTATTATGACAAGTGGGGTTCCTTGCCAATTTTATTTCCTAAAAGTTTCACTTCAAATAAATATGTAATTAAGGTTTTAAATATTTCATTAAAACCTAAATTAAGTTTATTTTAGTGAGGATCATTTATGGGTTTTATTTTTAATGATTCCCCTCTGGAATATGCATCCAAAGAGGGTTTATTCATAATTTTTGGGGTTCTAGTAGATTTATAATGTTTTATTTAAGCTTAGGTTGATTAATTAAATTAATTAATTTAATTAATGGCCAAATTAAGTCATTTTGTAATTTATTAAGTTCCAATGAGTGTTTGTGATTTATTCATGTTCATTAAGATGTATTATGTTGTTTTAAGCTAATTTGATCATTTTCCATTATTTATTTTATTTATTATCAATTTATTTTATGAAAAATGAGGGCTTAGGATTTGAAATTTTAAATATTAAGATTTATTGCTCAATAAATTATGAATTTGTTTTCTATTGTGTATCGTAACATCAATTTCAACTCTCTAAAGTTTTATTTCATTTTGATCAATGATTTAGATCTAATTAGAATTTAAAAATTTTCATTCAAACCCAAATTGAGACCAAAATACCCCCACATAATTTGGGGATTTTAAATTTAATGGATTCCTCTCATCAAGAGGAATCCATAGAGCCCAAGTTCATAATGTTTGGATTTATATTTAATTTTCTATAAATTTTTGAATTTTTTGGCATTTTCTTTAATTTTTTAATCCAAAAAATCTAAAATTTTGATTAAGGCACGTCGAATCCACATGGTCGACATGGCACCAGTTTCCATTAGGCGCTCGGTCATTGGGTTATATGAGATCCACATGGATCTTGCGTCAATATGGCAGCCCACGTGGGTTAATTACGGTCGTTTGATCAAAGATCGGATGGCTCTGATTTGACATGTGATTCTCCATAAGGGTTCTAATAAAATATTTGGCTAGATTTCTATCATCCGTTCATCAAAAAAATATTGGTTGGTGGAGATTTCATCTCTTATGATGACGCGGAAGATAAGAGCCATCCATCATTTTTGCATGTTTTCTGGCCATCTGACCATCAAAATCACATAATTTCTTTACCAAATCCATCAATGGATGAAATCATGAAGATCTAAATGGTTTGATCTCACATGAGATCAAACTTCCTTCAAAAGGTACCAAAATTGAAAGTTTGGAGAAGTCGTTAATGACATACCTCAATCTCGATAATCTTCAGAGGTGGAATCAACTCCAATAGCTTCGAAATAATGCAGGGAGCTTATGTATAAAAAGAATTGAGTTGTCTCCTTATGGATCACCTCTTAGACCAAGCTCAGATTGAGTTCCATCAGCTTTGGTTATTCTCCAGGATCCCGACAGCGAGCGGATCGGGGGAAGATAGGGTTCATCTTTGTGCAAGGTGGTGAAGGTGATGAGATGGTCAATTTCACTTGGAAATAGTTTTTTTTCCATTGGAGCTGAGATATTTAAGCTCATTTTTCCCTTCTCTTAGTCGGCTAAGGATGATCAGAGCTTTTGAAAGTTAGTTACATGGCTCACTACCTCTTTAACATCTATCTTGAGTTAAAGAGGTGGAGTAAGGAATGAGAAAATAGGGTTATGCAAATTGGAATTTGCTTCATATGCCTTTGAGTTTCCATAGAATATTCCTTGCATTTGATACTATTTGGATTTGACTAAATGGCTTAATGTTGGTTGGGAATCAACACTAATTCAATTTGGGAATGATTTTATTGCATCCCAAGGAGATTAGTTGGAGATTAGGTTAAAAATCCCTTTGAATTATGCCACTTAAAGAATTTTTAATTAGCTTGATCTAAGTTTTTTTACTTGATGGATTTACTTTTTATCAATGCTTGGATTATGTTCATTTAATCACTAATGATCTTTTTAATGAAAGGTATTAAGGATTTCAAAGTTCATGGATTACTTACTTTGTGTCTTAACCCATTTTGATTCATATGGATTTTGGTTGAACTTAATTGGATCAAATAGTTTATTTGACTCAATTAGATTGTGTTCAGCTTTTAATTAAGGTAATCCAAGCACTTTTTAATGCATTGGATCAAATAATTTCATTTATTTAAGGTTTGAAATTCAATTTGGCCCATTTTGGTTTCATGGGTTATATTTGGGTAAGTGTAAATCCATTTTGGTCAAGTGGTCATTTTTAACTCAATTAAGTTATGTTCACACTCCAATTTTGTTCAATCACATATGTGAGATGATTTGGAGTGAGTAATTTCATTCTATTTCAATTTTATTTCAATTTGAAGCCATTTTATCCAAATTGGGCTTAATGGGTTAAGTTTGGTTTCATTTGGGTCAAATAAAAAAATTGGCCAAATTTGACCCAATGATGGGTTGGTATATGTTCAATAATCATTTTCAAATGATTTTGGATAATTGATTTTAGTTGATTTGAGTTTGATTTAGATTTCAACCCAATATAGCCCATTTAGGCTTATTTAGGTCAAAGGACCCAATTAGCCTAATTATAGCCACATTGGACTTATATTTTTTTAAATTCATGTTTAAATATGTTCATATCATCATCCAAATCATTTGTAATGATTTTATTTGGTCAAATTTTTATGGGTTGATCTTTGACTTGGTGGACCCACATAAGTCAAACCCATGTCGAATGAGTTGACCAATTTTTTTTACCTTTGGTTTGAAGTTAGATTTATTTGATTCATGTTATGGTTTCATGCTTTTAATTTTTTTGATATGGGTTTATTTGGATTTAATTTGAATTTCCTTAGGTTTATATGGTTCTTAGCTTAATTAAGGTAATTAAGTTTAGTTCCCTAATTAAACTTTAATCTAAGCTTAATTAATTCCAAATTTGGAGTGATGTATTTTTAGGTTGGAGATTTGGGTTGAATCTAACTGATGTAGAACAATCCAAAGGTTGTGCCCTAGATCATTAAGTTTAGTGTCCTAGGTGCTTAGTTAGAAGACTTCTAATTTAGGATTAGGAGTCCTAATGATTATCTTTGAGAGTGTTATTAACTTCATCCAAAAATTAGGTCAATAGTTTCCATTAATGCTAAATACATGATGTAGTCTTACATCATGCTCTTAATGTACTATACCTTACGATTGCCTCTTGGCCTTTTAAGAGTTTGGGTACTAACATCATAGGCATTTTGCCCTCTTTTGTTAAAAGAGCATTATTTTATATTAGCTACAACTGGTTATTTTTCTAAATGAGCTGAAGCAGTACCACTGAAAGAAGTAAAAGCATATCATGTGTTAAAATTCTTTCTAAAAAATGTCGTATATCAATTTTGTGTTCCTCGCCAAATCATATCCGATAAAGGTCCATCATTCAAGTGCACAAAATTAAATCATTTAATGGCTAGATATAAAATTAATTAGTATGGATTTTGAAAAAAATAACTTGATGAAAATAAACACCAATTGTATGAAAAGTTGGTTAAAGCTTTATGGGCCTATTGGACCACATGCAAGGAACCAACTCAATCTACACCACATGCTTTGGTTTATAGAACAGAAGTTATTCTTCCATTAGAAGTACAATTTCCTTCATTAAGAATAGTAGTCAATAATAGTGTTACAACTGATCAAAATCATAAGCTCTGATTGGAAGAACTTGAAAGCCTTGAAGGAAGATGTTTGAAAGCACAAGAAGACCTTGAACTGTACCAAGCATGTATGGTTCAAGCACATGATAAGTTAGTCTATTCTAGAACTTTTCAAGTAGGAGACTTGGTCTTGGTTCTTAAACATCCAATCTAAGCTCATTGCAAAATCGACAACAAATTTGAGCCAACTTGGGAAGGACCATTCGTTATGGAAAAAGTCTATGAATGAGGTTCTTATCAATTGATTACTTGTAACGGTGAACGTCCAATGATGCCAATCATTGGATGTTACCTAAAGAAATATTATATGTAACTTGTACTCTATTTAAAAAGAATAATATAAATAAAATTATGTTTCTCTTTATTGCTTTTGTAATGGATATTATTTATTTCTATGCAATGGTTGTCCAAATCTTATATAGTCTTCTTAAATGCAATTTTTCTAAGATAAGAGTAAGCCTTTTCAGGGCACCTCTCCTATACTTGAGCCTCATGTCTTTAAATGTTTGGAACATGCCTTTTATGGCGCCGTTCCTATTATTCATAGGTAAGGACAAAGTCACAAAGACACCTTTCCTATCAAATTGGCTATTTAGAATAGGAATAAGTCATGAAGACCCCTCTTCTGTTAGCCAAAATATTGAGGATTAGATTAATTCATTAATACCCCTTTCTTTTTTGTTACATATCTAAGTTGGATTAAGACATTAAAGGCCCCATCTTAATAGCTAACTAAATAGGAGCAAGCCTTTAAGAAGGCATCCTTTCACATAGCAAGCTAGGATAAAGTTATCAAGACCCCCTTCTTATTAAATAGACTATTTAGGTTAGGAGTAAGTTATTACCATTTCTTATTAGCCAAAATCATTGAGGTTTAAAAATAAGTCATTAAGACCCTCTTCTTCATTATAGATACTCAAGAAGAAATTAAGCCACTGAAGGTCCCATCTTGATAGCTAATCACATATGTGTAAGTCCCATAAGAGACATCCTGTCAGATGACAAGGTTAAAATAAAGTCACCAAGACCCCTCTGTCATATAGACTATCTAGGTTAGGATAAAGTCACTAAGTCTCCTACTCTGTTAGTCAAAACTTGAGGAATAGTTTAAGTCAGTAAGAACCCTTTTCCCTCACTTATGCTATTCAGGTTAGAATTAAGCTATTGAAATCCCCTTCATGTTAGCTGAATTTCATTATACTAAAATTTAAATCCTTATGACCCATATTATAGTTTCAAATGAAAAAAAATTAAGAATGAAATAAGTCATTGAAGACTCCATCCCTATGGGCTACCTAGGTTAGGATTAAGTCATGAAGAGCCCTTTCTTAAAAGCCAAAATCTTGAGATTTAAGAAGAAGTCACTAAGACCCTTCTTCCTCATTATAACTATTCAAGGGACATAAAGCCATTAAAGGCTCCTTCTTAATAGTTAACTAGATGAGATTAAGTCCCATAGTAGGAATATTTTCTAGAAAAATAAATCTTTAAGATATGTTTATAGATCCTTTCCTTAGGTTGGTTGGTCATTAGGGCTATTCCCTAAGCTAGTTTATGTAAGAAGATATAAGTCCTTGGGCTTTCTTCTTAGTTTAGCCATTGAAAACCTATAATTCAATTCTATGGTAGTTAAGAAAAGAATAAGTCCCTTGAGGGCTTTCTCTCTAGCTACCATAATTATGTTATGATTAGGTCTTTCTTTAGGTATACTCTTAAATGAAATCTTTTTTCTTCTTAGAATTTAGTGAATCTAAGTTTCTAGGAATGAATAATTTCAAATTAAAACAAATTTAGGCATATTTATGCCTATTTTTCATAATCAAATCAAAACATAAATTTAAACTCAAAACTAAAGATAAAACTTCTTCAAGTTATGCTTGTAGTGTTGACTAGTTTGATCAACACTAATATGTGCAATATATTATGGATAGCCTAGTACACATACTGGGGGTCTATTTGTTGACCACATTTTGGATGAGGTTAACATTACTTGCAAAACTAGTAATTAGGATACTAAATCTTAGATTAGGAATCTCCTAATTAAATACTTATAACACTTCATTTAGTGACCTAATGTACTTTTATAGGATCTAATCTAACTCAACAAGATTGGATAGACCTAAACCAAATTCAAATCAAAGCCTAAAGAAGTTGAAATCTAAAGACACTTGAATTTAAATTAAAGTGATTAGGGTAATTAATCTAATTATCTTATTTAACCTTTAAAGTCATTTAAACTTCAAGAAATCCAATCTAAAGAAAAACAAATGCAAATCAAAATCAAATAAAACCATGAAATCAAATTAAAAGGCTGAATAAGTCTAAATCCAAATCAAGGTCCAAAAGTGGTTAACCCATTTAATATACATTTGACCTAGGTGGGTCCCACAAGTTAAAGGTCAACCCACCAAAATTTGACCAAAAAAAATCATTACAAATGGTATAAATGATAATATATTCACATTCAAACATGAATTTAAGAAAATATAAATCCAATAAAGCCTTAATTAGGTTAAATAGGTCATTTGACCTAAATAGGCCTAAATGGACCATATTGGATTCAAAACCAAACCAAATCAAAATTAACCCAAATTAATTTAAAAAATTTCTAAAATTATTAAAATTGCCTTAATTGCCTAAAACCATTAATTAATCCAAATGCATCTGTGGCCTTTAAATTGTCAATAATTGGCTTAAACTTAATTGAGCCATGCTTTCATTGGGAATGCAATTGTCCATTAATTGACATTATCAAATTGATCAAATTGATGAAGCATCAACCTAGTGCTAATCCACCAAATGGAATGAGTTAGGTTAACTTACATCAAAGTTTCCTAAATGGAATAATTGAACACAAATTTAAACCAAACCTATTGAAATACATCTAAAAGCATCATAAAATAAATTTAGAATGATTGGTAGCCTAAAATAAGTGGATTTATTAAGCCTAAATGCATCCAAAGTAATGGAATATGCCATGGTAAAGAGAGGTTCCATGGAGACAAAGAGAGCCTCACTAATCCACTCCACCTCTTTGTCATTCTATCCCAACTCCTTTGAATAGGTGTTAAGCCACTGATGGTCCTTGAAGCTAGCCTCCAAGGACAACAATCAACCTAGCCAACCAAGGAGGAGGAAAAGGCCGTAAGAAACTCTTTGACTCTAATGGCATGTCAAGCTAGAGACCATGTCAAGAAAAATTGAGTATTCCACCATGCTCCTTGTGTGAAATGAAGTCGAGTGCACTCATCCCCTGATCCCCTCACTTCCAGGAAGTCAGAGAATGATCAAGCTCACTAGAATCCATCCATGTGTTAGTATAGAGGTTGATTCACGAGGAAGCAACCCAATTGCTTCTTCCCACAGCTTTGTCACACCATTCCAAAGCTATTAGAGTCAACCTTGCTAGTAGAGATCACCAAAATCGAGGTACACCATTAAAGCCCCCCCACCCCCTCAAGCTTTCAATTTTGGTCCTTTTTAAAATAAATTTGATCTCAAGAGAGGAAAAACTATTTATATGCCTTCATTGTAGTTCACTGATCATTTTGAAAATAAAATCAAGCGATTTCAATGGTTGGATGGTCAAAAATTACTTCGATTCAATAGACAACTCTCAGTTCTCATCATTGCTGAAAGAGGTAGAATCTCCACCATCCATTCCTTTTATTAAGAATGGATAGGAGAGATTTAGTTGAATCATATGATTTAATCCCATAAGGAAATCCTTGGAGATCATGACCATCCGATCATAGTTTATGGTTAGGACGGTTGGAACCAATCTCGCATGTGCCACCATTTTAATGCGGGATCCATGTGGATCCTGTATGGAAAATGATGTAGCGCTTCATATAAAGTAGCACCACATTAGATCCACATGGATTCAATTCGATTAAAGAGGAAAATCATGTTTTCTATTTTAAAAATTGTAGAAAAATAAGAAAAACTTCAAAAAATCATAATAAATCAAATATTAAGCTAGAAAAAACCAAATAAAAGTTCTATAGAGCCATATCAGTGAGATCCATTAAAATTAAAATCCTAAATTAATTTTGAGTAATTTTGAATTAAGTTAGGTTTAGATGAAAAATTTCAAACCTAAATTAATCACAAAGTGTTGCCCAAAATGATTTGAAACTTTAGAGGATTAAAATTAGGGTTAAGATACATATTAGGTGAAGTTTTTATAATTTATAGAATAATAAATCTAAATATATGAAATTTTCAATTCTAAGCCATAATTTTAAAAAAATAAATTAAATATGAATCAAATAAATTAGGATAAAAATGGAAATAATCCAAAACATCATAACAATCCTTAATACATCATTGAAACCCAATGAATCCTAATTAATCATAAAATGACCTAATTTTATATTTAATTAAATTAATTAATCTAAATTTAAATAAATCATAATAAATAGATAAAACTCCATAAATTATGAATAAACCCTCTATGGAAACATCTTTCAAAGGGGAATCTAGGAAAAATGAAACCCCTAAATAATCATCATTAAAATAAGCTTGATTTAGGTAATAATAAAATAATTAGAATCTTAATTAATGTCAAATTACACATCTGATTAGGGGGAAGTTTAAGGAAATTAAATTGACAAGGAACACCACTTGGCATAAAATTCCATACCCAATTGACCCCTTGATTAAGAATTTTTTAATTTTCAAGTCTCTAAGTCAATTTAAGGGAAATTATTAATTAGAAAAATCACAAATCTTATAAAATTCATAATATAAACTTAAAACATTATAATTAACATTAGAACCCTTAAAGAAAAATGTCCAAGCAATCTGAAAGTAAAGAATTTAATTAAACATAAGCTAAGGATTAAGAATAATTGGTAAAATGGAATTTAATTACACTCCAAAATTAATAGTCAATTAAACCATGATAAACTCACTAATAAGTTGAAAAATAAAATTCATTAACCTCTGAACTTTATAATCTATCAACATATGAATACATTAAGGCCATTTAGATTAAGGAATAAAGTGGCTATAAATGTAAATGTGAACAAACTTAAAGAGATTGTGTTTGATTGAACTTAAAATGACATAAGAGTTAAAGTAACCTAGGGTAAGTTTAGTTCACAAAATATAACATTTCTTAAACTTTTTAGATCATTATTGGTAAGGATAATCACATTATGCCAAATGATAAAAGAACTTTTTTTTAAAATGACATAATTATCATTCCATTTAAATTAATTGAATTATTCCATAATATATGAAATCATAACTTGGAATTAACTATCTTAATCTAAGATGATCAATAAGCAGTAGAATTATGAATGAAAAAAATAAATTGAAATAAGAGAGATAAAAAAAATATAAAATTTGAATTATCAATTCGAGTTGATACAAATTATACAAACTGGTTATAAAATTGAAACATAGTAAATTGAATAATATTAAACTTAAGATTGAATGTAAGTTTACTTACGTTATTAAATATCAACAAAATGAACAACTAAATTAACTTGGAAAATAAGCATGATAAATACATCCAAATGTAATAAGCAAACCAAATCATCCTAAAATTAAATGAACAAAAATAAAAAATAAAATAAAAAATGAATATAATTTAATGGAACATAAAAATGGAAGATAAAACATTAGGTTAAATGAAATCAAACATAAAGGTTTAACCTAAACTAAAACATAATAATACTAATGAACAAAATAGAAAAGTGTGGTATAAATTAATTGGAATATGTTTGGCTGACATAATGAATACACATTAAATAAAAAGAAATATCAACTATGAACATTAACCAAAGAAATAAAAAATAAATCAAATCAAAAAGAAATTAAAAGGAGAATCAAATTTCAAAAGAATTAAAATTACAAACTTAATTCAAATCAAGTCATCTAAATGAATCTAAAAGGAATTAATTAAGATACATAGGATTTTAGTTAGACCTTTAGAATGAATCTTCATCTTAGGATAAAGGTTTCATTCTATTCGGATTTAGGATGTTGAATAGAATGGGTTGCACCCAAAATAAAATCAAATTTATTCTTCCTTCTTGAAAACTTAAACTTCACTTTAACATAAAAGTGAATTTAAAAATATCGTAAAATTATTGAATCACTTAAATTGAAATCTCCCTTGGTAAATTAAATTAATTTTAAAACTAAAAAAGTAAAAAAAAATAAAACAAAAGTTTTCATGATCAGCATCATATGGTATATAGTTTGGTCACTAGAGATCGTAGGGCTACTAGTTTGAAGGAGATCTTGATACCTTGAATCTTTTGTAGAACAATGAGGCATACCTATGAAGTGAAGTTATGAAAATTAAAAAGTCTAAAAAATTAAATTAAATTAAAAATTAGAAACCTAAATTGATACTTGAAACTAAAGAGCCCTAACAATGTCTTGTCACATAAACCCATATTCTTTACATAGTAGATCATTAGGTCACGAACCCTAGACATAGGTTAAGTCTGTGATATTCTGTGTTATGATGTAATATGTTATTATTATTTTGTAGTGTACTATTTTAGATTGGCTCGCTAGGATTGATTGCCATTAGTCTAGATAATAGAACATTATTTTTAGAATTAACATTATCTTCTATAGGGGTTGTGTTAAAAGGGACAACTATAAAATAAATTATAAAATTATTATTTGCTTATAGGTGCTGAATAGTCCCGTAGCATAGCCTAATAATGCAAGTGGGCTTAGCAAGCAATTAATGCTAAGCCCATATGTTTGTAAATTATAACTATTATGTGTTGTTTGTACTTTCCTGATATTTATTTTACAAGGCTTAGGATTCATTTTAGAATTTGAAATGTAAATTTGAGCTAAGAATTAGCTTAAGATTTATGGGTTTTAGGATAAGCAGGAGCTGACCCAACTAGCAGATGGGTGCAGAGGTCCCCTGTGAAGCCCAATGGTGGTCCCTGAAGAAGGAGATAATCCTGGAGAGAAGACTCATTGATCTAAACTTTATTTCTAGGACAAGATGTATAAGGGTAGAGTTCAACTGCTCATTTGCTCTTTCTTTTGAGGTGTATAATAGTACTTGACTGCATTGGCCTATTCTTTAATTTAATTAGCTTGATTTATTTTGGGTGCATAATAAAATCAACTTGCTTTTCTAGGTTTCTTTTTAAACTATTTTTATGTGATGGATGCCTGGACGATTAGGCTCTTAAGAAAACTAAAATTTCTCCCCAACTTAAATCTAAATAACTTAAAAAAAATAAAAATATTAAAACTTCATATTAATTAAAGCCTTATGATTAACTTAAAATCAACTTAAAATAATTAGCTTTTACAAACCATGCTAGCATATTATTCTAACTCCATGAATTAAGCACTTCACCCATTGCACATAAGGGGTATCTGACTTATGAGGATAACCACTTCCTTGGGGAAGTTTACCTTCTCTTATTAATTTGGCCCATGACCACTTCTAATTGCATTTCATTTAGGAATAAAATGGATTCCCCAAAGCCTTAAATTAATAATGAGTCAAAACATCTAAAAACTAAAAAATGTGCATTAGTTAAGTACATAAAAGACCCTACATGATCCTAAGGATTAGGGAGTGAGTCTAAGTTCTTAGATTCTTACCAAAAAATGTAGCAACCTAGCCATCTTGCATACATGATACTTAGCATCATATATTTAAAATACACTTAGGTGGTGTTAGCTGTCAGCCCTTCTAGGTGGGTTATAAGTCCAGAAGAGTCAAGGATAGGTTTCCTTTCTTAAGTAAGAGAAAGTGCAAAGAATTAGTAAAAGTGAAATTAGGTTGAGCATCTGACTTGTGTCAAAAGTACTTATAGACTTAGGTTTTGAAGCATCTTACTAGAATAAGTCTTCAACCCTAGACATTTCTATAGTCTTATGCTACTAGAATCTAAGTCCTAAATTTCTACATAATATCAACTCAAAATTAAAATATAAATTTAAAGCCCAATAATAGGATAGTTGAAATTCCTACTAGGCATGCCAACATCAAGATACATTTCCTACTTAGTCTTGATTGACTTTAAAAAGTAAGTCTTTCCACTTTGTAGCATTCCCAATTGAAATTAAAAAAATATCATTCTTTTGAAAACTAGCTTAGAAATCCATAATAGCTTATTTCTTTAATCAAGAGTATGCTTAGGAAGAGATCCTTTGTTCCTAAGATGTAATTAACTATGAAGGCTAGCCCTTATAGGGAACTATGAACCTAGTTTAAAATAAATCTTGTTCTACTTCCCTTGTAGTTTAGGGAAAAACTCTCTAGTATATTAAAGATCCATTAGCCTTAAGAGTCTTTTATTAAATGATCAAATTCATTATAAGATAACTTATTTATCTTTCGAGATAATATGTTTACTCCTTAATGATGCATTTGATCATCCAAATAAGAAATTCCTAAAATCAATGTGGTGTCATAAAATTTTCCCATAGTCTTCTTATTTTCTTTTTCATGGATGTCATTAGCCTAGAGTGACTGAGAATGCACACATGGAAGGAGTTTAGAGTGCTTTGGGGTAGATTAGGGCCAGTTCAGCCTCTTCCCCTACATGGCATATTATTTTTCCTTTGGACGAACTTGAGACCTTCTTAAACCCTTTAATCTTAGTTGTTAATCACTTTAGATTCACTCTAGAATTAGTCTAAGTGAATTCTAATGTGATTAGTTTGGGTTTGAGCTTAAATGTTTACATTTTATCCATTTGGGTTTAGCTTAACTTGGATTGGATTAAGTGTGATCAATTCTTATTATTCATCCTTTTGAATTAATGATTAGCTATCCAAATTTGACTAGAATGATTCTTGTGTCAAACAAATTTATTTGAATTAGGTTAAAGTACAAATGCCTTGAGTTAGCTCACTTAGGTATATTTTCCTTTTGGCTTCATTTTGTTTATTCCATTTGATGGAATGGATTTAGATTTCGGTTTAATTATGTTTGTTTGATTATTTATGATATTACTAATTGATGAATTTTATTGGATTTGGGATTGATTTTGATTTTTGATCAATTTTGATTTAAATGGGTTATGTTGAGTTTAATTGAGTCAAATGATCAAATTGACTCAATTAAGGCTTGTTTAGAATCTAGTCGTTTAATCATGCTCATTGGATAAATATGAGTTTAGAATGATTTAAGTTGGTTAAATTTTACTGAATTGACCATTGACTTGGTTAGGCCCAGATAGGTCAACCTTAGGTCAAATGACATGATTCACCATCTTGAACCTCATTTAGATTCAATTTTAGGTCTATTTATAGTCATGCATTGAATTTATGCATTTTACTTTATTTTATTTTAATTTATTTTGATTTTATTTGAATTTTTTTGGGTATAGCAAATTTTGAGCTTAGGTATGTTAATTGGGTTGACCACCCTAATTACCTTAGTATAAGCTCAATTGGATTTTAGATTTCAGATATGAGTATGGTTTATGTCCACTTAATTTTATTGAGTTAAGTCAAATCCAAGAAAGGTTTACTAGGATAGCCTAGTATAGTGTCTTAAGTGCCTAACTAGGAAGCTCTTAATCTATGATTAGGTGTCCTATTAATAGGGTAAAGAATGATGTTAACCTCATCCAAAAATGAGGTCAATAATTAGCACTCATATTCTTAAGTCATTTATTATAGAAGCATTAGAGTTAGAATTGAAGCCTTTACTTAGTCATTTAAAACATTCATACTTAGGAAAATCATCAACTTTATTACTAATAATTTCAATTAATTTAGATGAAAGTCAAGAGGATAAGGTGATTTATTTGTTTAGAGAACATAAGAAGGGGTTGTACTATAGTAAATATCAAGGGAATCAACTTAGATATTTGTATGTGTAGAATTTTAATAGAATAAAGTTGTAAAGTATTTGTAGATAATCAAAAATAAATTATAAAAGAAGTAGTGAATAGTATTGAAGTGGTTTGATGTAGGTATAATTGATCTTATCTCAAACAATTCATGAGTTAGTTCAGTTTATTTTGTACCTAAAAATGATGGAATAATTAATGTAAAAAAATTAAAAGTAATGAAACTAGACTCACTTGGATAGTCATATGTTGGAGATTTAGTATAGATTATAGGAAATTAAATAAGGCCACCAGGAAGGACCATTTCTTATTTCTTTTTATAGACCAGATGTTAAATAGACTAGTAGGTCCTCCATTTTATTACTTTCTAACTGGGTATTTAGGATACAATCAAATAGCTATAACACTGAGGATCAAGAGAAGATCACTTTCACTTATCCTTATAGTATTTTTATGTTTAGGAGAATGCCCTTTGGATTATGTAATGCACTACTATATTTGAACATTATATGATGGCTATATTCTTTGGTGTGATTGAAATTATGTATAAGTGCTTTATTTGGAATGATATTTGAAAACTATTTTAAAAATTTAGAAATTATTCTAAGAAGATGTAAGGAAAAAAATTTAGTGTTTAATTGGGAGAAATGTCATTTTATGGTAAGAGAAAGTATAGTTCTTAGCATGGAATATTTGAGTCAAGAATATAAGTTGATAAGGCTAAGATTCAAATTATTAAAAAAAGTACCACCACTAGTAAATGTGAAAAGAATTAGAATTTTTCTAAGACATGCAAGTTTTTATAGGAGGTTCATTACAAATATGTTTAAAAATTCTAAAACCCTTATGTCAATTATTAGAAAATGATAAACATTTTATATTTATTCCTGATAGTTTAGAAGCATTTAATTTATTGAAAAATTATTTATTTATTATTTATTATTGAAACACCTAATTATAATAGTCCTTTTGAAGTTATGTGTAATACTAATGATTATACAATAAGTGTAGTACTTGGAGAATGAAGGAAGAAAATTTTCAAGTTATATATTATGCTAGTAAAACTCTAACTAAAAATTAGTTTAATCTGTTAGCAATAGTATTTACCTTTGATAAGTTTAGATCATATTTTATTGGTTCTAAAGTTGTATATATTGATCATGAAATAATAAAATACTTTAGTAATAAAATGCTTTATAGAGAAGAAAGATGTAAAACCTAGATTGATTAGATGGAAATTAAGAATATGAATAGTATAGAAAATTAAATAGTTGATCATTTATTTAGATTAGAAGTGAGAGAAGATCTTATGTTTAGTGGAGACATTGGAGAAGAGTGCCTTGATGAACACTTATTTGCATTTGAACATAAAGTTATTTCTTGGTCTACAAACATAGTAAATTATTTAGTGAGTGAGATCCTACTTTATTGGTTGGCATATCATCAAATAAAAAAAATTTTATATGATCTAAGATTTTTTTTGGATGAGCCATTTCAACATAAAAAGTATTGAAACCAAATTATAAGGAAGTGAGTCTAATGAGATAATTGAAATTTGAAGTTATGTCAGGATACTGAGTATTGGGGGCATTTTGGAGGAAATATGACAACAATTTCAGTATTGTAAAGTGAGTTTTATTATCCTACCTTTTTTAGAGATGCTTATGAGTATATTAAGAATTATGATATGTGCTAAAGGTTAGAAAAAAATTCAAAATGTCATGAAATACCTTAAAACTATAAACTTGAGGTTGAATTTTTTTTATATATGGGAAATTAATTTTATGGAACCTCTTATTTATTCATTTAGAAATGAATCTAATTTAGTTGTTATTAACTATGCTTTCAAGTGGATAACAACTATAACTACTTTTAGGAATGATTCTAAGATTGTTTATAATCTCTAAAGAAGAATATTTTCACTAAATTTGAAATACCTAGAGTCATTATTAGTTATGAATTCACCCATTTTGTAATAGAAATATTAGATTTTTAAAAAAAATATGAATTGAAATATAGGGTAGCTACTACTTATCATTCTCAATCTAGTGGTCAAGATAAAATTTTTAATAAAAAGATAATTAAAATGTTAGAAAAATATTATCATTATAGGAAAACTATTAATTTCTAATGAAAAAAATCCATAAAAAATCACCTATGTTTCATTATAATACAAAGTTCAGATGGATTTTTGATGAATTCATTCTCGTCGCTAAAACCTTGGTCAAAAATGCATTCTAATTGGTTAAAAATTTGTTAGGAAAGGGTTTGGATGAATTTCTGATGAATGTTTTGTAGGAAATCATATTTGGACGAACAAATGGAAATTTTTGTGCAAACAATTATTAGAGAGGTGGCATTTTCCTCGAAATTCCTAAACAAAATTTTTGGTGGAACTTCTAGTAGATTTTCTGTGAAAAATTTCTGGCAACCCATATCTCCCATAAATTTATTAGAAAAAGCCCTATCAAAATTTTTCCTTATAACTTGTATTGAGCTTAGCGGCAAAATATTTATTAGAAATCCATAAAAAACCTATACAAAATTGAAAAACATTTAAAAGAGATTTGCATACTTTATCAATTTTTATACTTGTAGAAAAATTACATAATATCTATATAATGTATTCACAACTAATTATAATATGATCACAAAAACTCCACAAGAAGTCCACACTAGTAAAAAAATTGTTCTAATAAAAATTTTCATTATATAGTTCTAAAACATTTAAATTATGCTAAAATATTCAATAATTGAACTTAAACATAATAAATGACATGATACAATAGAATAATAAAAGTGCAAACATAAAACTAGTGATCGTCAGTATCATCATCATTGTCATTGTCCTCCTCTTACTCTACTTGTAGCTCTTTCCCCTTATATTTATCTCAACAAATCATCTCTATTTTTTCTTCCATGGCTGCCATCCAAGCTTTTATCTGAGCAGTCTTCCAAGCCTCTATGTCATTAGCTATTGGAGTAGCACACATTATAACCATCAGATCAATCAAATTAGTGTTTATTTTAGAGAATAAATTGCAAGTATCAAGTCAATCCATGTAAACTTAAGCTGTGTTCTTCCATTTTTCTTACCTCCAACATCTTCTCTCTAAATGTTAAACTCTAATTGCTTATACTTTCCACTTGAACTACCTACACCAATAGAGCTTTGACTATGCACCTCCTTCAACCTCATTTTACCTTCCTACAAAAATAATGATATTATATATTTTAAATAGAATTATAATTAAAAATAATAATTTTACTTATGTAATCTCTCTAAGACCATACATCAACCCCATGTTAGTCCACCTAGTGTTGATGTATTTTTCTATTAACCCTATAGCTGTGAGTTTCCTTCCAAAAACTTGGTTTTGTAAACATACTCATGAAATAAAAAAATAGAGCATATAACTTTAATTATTATAAGTAATCAATGACTTACTAGTCTTCTCCAATACCCTATAATATGTAGAGATGCCCATGCTCCACAATTAGATGCTTAATTTTGTTTACCTGTTCTCTTTTATGAATATAATGTGGAGATGCTCATGCTTTACGAAGGTAGCTCATACATCCTTTCCAATCCAAAGAGGTATCTATCCAGACTTGTGTATGTCTATGAACATATTGCATTAACTGGGAATGCTTCTTGACTCAATTTTTTTTTAAAATTTTTATTACATTGTAGTAGCCACCAAAAATCTTTCTATTACATAATACAGATTAATGATAATCAGTAGACCATTAATATAGATTATTGCATTAGATATGTGCAAAGAGCTATGTCAATACCTCAAATTTTCTAAATAACATTTCATGTACTTCAATTGGTACCTTCTTCCATGATACATAAGAAGCATCAAATTTGTTTCTTATTATATCTCTTATTTTGTGTATTACTTTCTTTGATGAATTGAACCTAAAAAAGTTAAGATTAACATGACAAAAATTTAAATATTGAAAGTTTAAAAAAAAACAAACATGGCTCAATAAAAGTGCATGGTGACATAAGTGGCTCAACTTTACTATGCTCAGTAGGCGTCGATGAATCTATCTGATGAGGTGGTGGATGGTGATAGCTGGGCTCCTTATGACATATGAGGATCTAAAAAAGGTAAAATGGCACAGTATCAATAGGCTTTGGAGAGTGACAGGTGCATGCATGTGTTGGTCTAGTATCCAAGGTGGAAAGATTAAAATAGAGGTTATGGTGGTGAAGCTTGAACATTAGCTAAGAAATAATCATCTTCTTCTATTTGAAGATGCTCATGATTGAACTATAAGTGGCAATATCACTACCACATGATGCTATCTGCAATAAAAAGAAAAATATAAATGATTATATCAACAAGAAAAAAGTAGAAAAAGGTACTAAACTAAAAGATAATAGTGCATGAATAATTGTTGTGTTTGAAAAAAGTAAAAAAAAAAAAATTGTTGGAAGCATACCTAAAATATTGCATAAATATAGTGTATAAAAGTACATCCAAAGTATTTAAAAAGAAGATGTGATGCAATGTTCTACTACTTCTAAGAAGAACATAAACAAATTCTACAATGTGCATTTTATACTATTTCCCTTAATGAATTAGTAAAATTTAATTTTATGGTGTCCTTATCCTCATTATCCACATTATAGTCATCACTAGTATGAATAACTTTCTCATAATTAACATTAGCATCATCTAAACATATTATTGGTTTAAAATTACCACCTAGAATTTTGAAACCTACCATCTCCTCTTTTTAATGAGTAAGGCAAATAATGTTTTAAACTTCAACTCTTGCTTCAAGCTTGATTTTAATAACCACTACCCAATCTATTTTTTTTCTTTTAGGATATCTAAAGTAATACACCTAGGTGGTTTGATGTGCAAGGATAAAAGGATAAAACTTAGCATATTTTCCACTCAATTTGACTTCAGTGATACCATCCGACTTATGTGTCCATATTTCTCTATTAGGAATAGGATCAAATTACTCAAAACTGAATAAATAGATAGTAATAGATTTTGATCTTGGATATTACAATAATCTCTAGTAGAACCCATAAAATCTATATTACCATCTGAATGTGTGTTACGTCTAACCCACACACCAGATTTGTATATTTTTCTTTCTTATAATCAAGAACTAGTGTGAAATCTATAGCCATTCACATCATAAATTGGGTATGTATTCACAACTCGCATAGGTCCCAAAGCAAGTTCATGAAGGTTAAGATTATTCACTCCATTCCTCCAATCATGAATCTATTAAATGGAGTTGTATAAAAAGTGTATTACTGATTTTAAAAAATAAATTTAGCAAGTAATTAATATTGCTTGCATGTGATCTAAATATGTAGAGAATTCATCTTCAATATTCAAAATTAGAAAATAGTAGCATCATTTAAGTGTAAGAAGTTTACGAATAAGCTGAATTCAATATTGAATTTAACATGATCAGATAAACATCATATTTAAGTTGCAACTAAAAAATGGATATAATTATATTGACAACTTTACTAAAGAAAATGTTGAAGTTCATATCATTTGATTATAATATTGTCTGCCACTACCCTGTACTATTTGCTATTTATATATCTTAAAGTGCTTCTACCTAATGGTTTTTTAGAATGTTAAAAAATGAAGAGCACATTTTGTGAAGCTCAACACCTTCAACATGATCTTTTTATGTATATCACTCAAAGTAGTAAGAGAAAAAAATTGTAGTCACTTGAGCCTAATAAGCTTCTCAAATTAAGGCTTTATGAAGTACTTTATTCTTCATAGTTCTCTTAAGTTTATCTAAAAATCTATAGTGGTTTGTAGAATTAAGTATGACTAAAGTGAAAGTTAATTAATTTAATTGGTCAATAGATATATATACCTCTTAAAAGAGTACATCTAGTGATGCTATATTGGACGTCTAACTTTAGCTTCTTATGGTATATGTTTTGGGTGTTGCTCTAATTCATCAATAAAAGTATGGATAATTATTCTCAAGTTTGTATAGTATAAGTGGAATATTAGTTTAAAGTTGCCTTAAAGTATCCCCATTTAATCAAGCTAAACAAAGTTCTTTGAATAATAGACTAAGCTCTATTAAAGATTTTAGCATTTGATCTAGTAAAGCCTAAATGCAACTGAAATAAGCATTACAAAATAATATGACAATCATGGTTTTCATTCTAAATATTTTCTCACTCCTCAAATTAATGCATCGACTCAAATCAAATGCATACCCATATGGAAACTTTAATGATTGTACCCACTCATAACTATTCTCCCCTGATCTAATGTGAGGTAGTACTTGGCTTTAGATTTTAAAAGTTTACCGCTTGCATCCTCATTTAACTCACACTCTATTCTCCTGTAATATTTCTTTAAATCTAATCCTACCTTCACATTATCTTTACTTCTCCTTAACATAAATTAGAATATAGAATATGCTGTCAAAGAAAATTTTCTCTATATACATCACATTAAGATTATTCGTAACCCCATTAGACTTCTAGTAAGATACTTGGAAGATACTTCTTATTGTTTAATTATGATCTACACTATAACCTAGAAGATGATTATTAGATAGTATTGAAGAATCCAGTATAGTTGGAATTGAACAAACAACTTGCCATAAGCCATCCTCACTTAATATTGGTGGAGGCTTGTACATTTCAACACGAATTTTGATAATACATCCTTATTTCTTCTAAATGCATGGTTAGCAAGTAAGAACATATGATGATAATCAAATCAAATTTTTTTTTTTTACCATTTTTAAGAGTAAACACTTTTAATAAATCCATGTAGTATGGATAGACCAACGTTCCAACAGTGCTCCACCTTAACAATATTCTATACACAGAAAAGTTAATGATAGTACAAATAAGCTCTATCTTTATATGAAAGATCTACTTTATAGTGATATCATATGTGAGTCCACTAGTGTCCCATAAGATTTTCAGCTCACCAGTCAACGGATATAATAAGATATTAATTTTTTTCCCTAAGTATAATTAAAGTGAGGAACATAAAAGATATGATCATGTTCATCTTTGGAGGTAGATTATAAGGTGAAACTATTATTAAACAATATGAATAAGGCAATGGAGACTAACTATATAGTGTGAAACCATTAGAAGATATACTAAGTCTGATGTTGCATGGTTGAGTTGTAAAATTAAGATAAGTATAATTGAAATGCTTTCATGCTTTTTCATTAGTGGATGACTCAAAAAATATTATTCAATTATTCTCTTATGGTGTCATTGTATATACTTAATTGAATACATAGATGTGTCTAGTCTTTGAATATGTGGAGTAAGTGACACATATGATAATCTCTTGTATAGAATATCCATCTATTTGCATTTTTTCTATTCTATGGCTTGAAACTAGGTGGTCCACAAAATTTGTAATCAACATCCATTGCTATATCCTTGTAGTACAACGTACAATTATTGGCACAATAATCAAATTTTGTTTTAGCTCAAATCTTAAGTTGACACCAATTTCTGTATTCTATAGGTCCACTAAAACTAAGTTTTCTACAAGTTTAGTCTCTTTAAGTAGCCTTGTAAATTGGATAAAATATTAATGTTGCATATTATGTTTAGTTTTGATGCTTAGCATTCTTATGGCCATAAATAGTTTAGTGTGGTTCATACTGTCTTCCCATAGTGGTTGCAATGTTGTATTTAGTAGGTCATAGAACATTTAAGCTTCTTTCTTAGGTGGTTTCTCTTATGCTACTCTTACAAACTTAGCTCTTGCAGCATCAAAGATCATTTATTCATAATCTTGTATATTATCATATTTAGCTGAATGCCATGCATTACTTGTTAAGGCACCAAGATTGACACCATTATGTGGCTCGTAATTGCCATGTGAAGTCCAAAACTAGTTATTTGGTTAGAAACCCCCATGATACAAGTCTAATTTGATTTCATCTAGCATTACGAAGGTGGCCTGATCTTTGTGCCCCACACATGGACATCAAAACTTTTTATAAAAGATAAACAAGAAATTAAGATACTACATGCATAAAGCACTTGAACTATTCAAGAATTTGTCAGTTAATCCTTTTCTGCATGCATGCAATCTATTGAACATCTATAATCATTTGTAGATATTCATATGTTGTATAAATTAAGAAGTGTGAGGTTATATTCTTATTCTATATAAATTATATAATTAATTGTGAGTACATAATCAAAGCCTAATATGACATAAGTGCCTAACTATTTAAGTATGTAGCTTATAAACATTCAATGCAACATATTAAGATTATAACTAGCTACCATTCAATAATCAAACCTTCAATGATAAGGCCATAATTAATTGTTCTTAAGTTTTTAATTTACTTGGGATTCTTAATTAGTTTGCACTGATCTTTCCAACTTATGGCTGGTTGGTGAGATTTAAATAAAATTAGAGGGGACAACTCAGATGTAAAGAGTGAGTGGTGTTCTCCATGAGAAGAAGATGATTGGCCAACAAGTGTAATTTAGCTACAAATTTGAGATTACATCAAAAGTCAATCAAAATTTATATTATTTTAAAGTTAAATAAGGGATATATGTTTGGAATATTGCGATGATAAGCATAACCACAATTCAAAAAAATTCTAATTTTGATATTTTTCACATCTTCTAAAAAGTTCATCATATTTTCCTATAATCACTTAATTAAAATTTTTATGAATAATATTTGATAAAGAATGTACTATATATATATATATATATATATTACAAAATTCATATCTAAAAAATCCCAAATTAAAATTTTAGCAAAAATATAAATCCTAATATAAATAATCATAGATCTAACTCCAAAAAGGCAAGATAGTGTGAGATACATGAGTTTCAAACAAACTTGAATAAGATCTAATCTATAAAATTGAAAAATTTCCTAAAACATCAAATTTATATTTCATAAGAATAAAACAAATATAATCATAACTTAATTGCTATACAAGAAAAAGAAAGTGGCTTGTCTTCGATTCTAAGAAGAAAATAATAAAAAAAATACACATTTTAAGAGAAATTCAAAGAAAATGGAGAAAGAAAGGAAGGGTTAGGGGGGGGTTTCAATTTCATTGGTCCCACTTTTAATACTTTTTTATTAATTTTATCTATAAAAAATTTCATCAGAGATTAGTTAAGTTGTCACTTCGTTTCTTCTATGGGAACATCAATTAGAAATTTTTGTGATGGAAAATCCATAAAAAATTCTATCGATTCTTCACATGGCTAATCCATTAAAATTTTTAACAGTAATAGATGTTATTCTTGCATTGTATAGGTCTAATTAGGAATAATTGGTCTACTGGATTAGATGATGCATTATCGGCCTATAAGACTACATTTTAAACCCTAATTGATATGTATCTTTATACATTATTATTTGAAAAAACTTGTTACTTGACATTATAATTGGAACATAAAGTATATTGGGAAATTAATAATTTTGAATTTTGATATGAAAGATGTAAGGGATGAAAGGCTCTTAGAATTGAATGAAATAAGATTATGAGCATATAAAAATGTTAAAATTTATATAACAAAATTCGACCATGGTATGATGAAAAGCTCTTTGACCTTGGGCAATAAATTATATTATTTAATTCTAGGTTAAAATTATTTTTGTGGAAATTGAAGTCTAGATGGTCATGACCTTCTTTAGTTATTAGTGTATATCCACATGGTGCTATAGACATTCAGGACTTGAATACTCATAATATCTTTAAGGATAATATTTAAATACTTAAGCACCATTTTAAGGGCAAGGTGAATTGATGTAAGGAATTTCTTAATTTCATTTGTGTTGAGGATGATTGAGTTATGATTGAGTCAGTTTGAGAATTATAAATCAAGCACGTATTGGGAGGCAACCTAAGGTATATCTGTGTATCATTTAGTTATTTATCTCTATGTTTTATGCTGATTTTTAATTTTATTAAAAATTTGAAAAATATTTATGGTGTTATTTTACCGAGTCAAGTAATTGTGCTGAGTTATTTTTGTGTATTTTATTAAAATAAAAATATTGCCATGTGTACTTTAATTTGGTCATAGTTCCTAAGAGCTTGGTTGACTAGCATTGCAATGCCAATCAAATGGTCAGGTCAAACTTAGACACCAAGAAACATAATTGCAAGCAAAATTATAGAAATAGTTGTAGTGCCATGGAGCTATTGACCAGCATCATGATAGTACATTAACAAAATTGAATTACTAGCATAAAATATAGCTATTTAATTATGACCTTTAGTTAGTTTTTAGTGAATAGTAATCACTCCTTTGACATAAATAAGGAATGTATTGATTGTTGACCAGCGTCTAAATGCTACATTTGCAATGTTGTGGTGCTACCCTTAAATAATTAATACAGTAAGTCCAGTGCCTTGGCATTGGATAATCAGCACTATAGTGCTACAGAACAGTATAAATATGACACCTTTATGGATTCTATTTTTCATTTAATCCTTTCTCAATACTGTTAGAGTTCTCTTTCTAATTCCATTAGCTCTGTAACTTTCATTTTAGAAATCACATCTATCAAGTTTATTCAAAAGAAGAAGAATGGTAGACCATTTGATTCTAGGAAGTTCATTAGTGTTGAGGAAGAAGAAATGTACCTCACTACACTTATTCATAAAAACCTTCTACCTAAGAGAGGTTTCATTAATCTTTGGGGGAGGATGGTGTCCATTATAGTATAAAGGAGTTGGAAGTCCCTAGTTTATGATACCTAAGCTAGCATAGTACCTATAATTAGAGAGTTTTTATTCAGTGCTAAGAAACAAAGAGATTAATAGAGTTTTTATTAGGGAAAATGGATTAGTTTTAATAGTGTTTTCATTAATTTAATTTTAAAATTGAACATTATATATTTGATAAATACATTGACTACTACAATAAACATCCAAATTTTGATGAAATAGTTTGGTTCCTTACTGTTATAAAATCAAATACTAAGTCAAACAAAATATGAAGAAATTAATAACTTTCTCTACCTCTACCATGATTAATGATATGAAGGATTGGCATTATTTTATATTTGCCAAGTTGATGCCTAGTGAGAATATCAGTGAGGTAGCTGAGGATAATGCAGTTTTAAAAATTGTTATTCAAAAAGGTTTTCCATTGATGTAGATAAAATTATTTATAATTCTATATTAACTATGATTAAAGATATCGCTAATGTAGGTTATGGGCATCCTTCTCTTACTTATCATCTTTGTTTCATAACTGGGGTTTTAGGTGACTCTAATGAGAAGTAATTAGTTCATAGGGCTCTTATGATTAGGGAGAAAAATTAAGGTACTAAGTTCTAAGTTTGATGCTAAGGAGAGTTCACCCACACCACCTTCTAGCAACTATTATGGCACCAAAGAAATGGAATAAAGACGTTTTAGGCAATATACAATACTTCATTGTATCTACTAAGTACACAATTAACACCCTAGAAGAAGTTATTTTCATATTAGAACCTCATGACATTCAAGAAATGAAATCACATTTGGAGCTGCATCAAATAGATCTGCAAACTTATGTGGACAGAGAGAATGATTTCTTGAGACAAAACCTTCATCAAATAATTTTGTCCAGAGGGATAGATATTTTAGGTATTTCCATGCTTGTATCAAGAAAAAGAGAGAAGTGAGACTCATTACCAAAATAAAATATTTTATTGGTAATCAGATATACAATGAAGATCACATTAAAGATGACTGTGTGAAATACTTTTTTGATTTACTTAACCAACCACCTGCTAATTCTTAATCTCCTTAACTCATATGCAATATCTTTGGGAAAGAAAATATCATATAAACAATGAGGAGTTTACCTCTATCCTCTTAAAAGAGAATATTCTAGCTGCACTCAACTCAATGGATGGATATAAAACAGCTAGGCCAGATGGCTTTTCAGCTGCATTTTATTAGAAAGCTTAGAACATCATAAAATGGGAAACCATTACTACTATACAAAGCATCTTTAGTGCAAGAATATACATAACTTATTCATAACATCCTCCATTGTACTCATACCAAAAGATAGAGAGACACACTCTTATAAAAAATATAGACCGATCTGCCTCACTCTTATCCTCAACAAGCTTATTTGGAAAATCATTGCTAATAGACTCCAAAAGCTTCCACCATTTTTCATCTCTTCAAATCAAGCTACCTTGGTGAAAGGTAGAAACATAATTGATAACATACTTTTTGATCATGAAATGGTTAGAGACATTGATAAAAAAAGGAGAGGAGGAAATGTGATAATAAAAATTGATATAAAAAAAGCATTTGATACCATTAGTTAGAGCTTCATCTTTAATGTGCTTAAAGATAAAGGGGTTTCAAATGATTTTTGCCAACTGATTCATAAAACATCAGAAAATAGCTAGTACAAAATCTTCATTAATGGTCAACCCCATGGGTATTTTATGGCTAATAGAGTTGCTAAGCAAGAAGATACACTCTTTTCATTCTAACTTTGGACTTTTTCTCTAAGAGGCTTAACAGGGAAATAGAATTCAAGAAAGACATATTGTTCCACACAAGGAGATATCTTAATATCACACACTTAGCTTTTGCTAATGACTTACTACTATTCTATAATGGGAAAGCTACCCAAGATCATATGGCACTTATCAATGAATTCATAAAACTCTCAGGTATGGAAATGAATGCTAATAAGTGTTTTTTTTGTGACAGGAAAGCTGATAAATAATCTATGATTAATTATATTAAAGAGAAATCTAGCATCACTCATTCCACTACTCCATTCTCCTATCTTAGAATCAAATTACACAAAGGCAAAATCTCCTCATCCCTCTTCAATGAACTCATTGATAAGTTCTAGAGAAAACTTAGTTCTCGGGATAACTCTTTCCTTTCATTTAGAGCCAGCACTACATCAGTTAAGAGCATCCTCAACTCAATTCCTCTTTACACTACACAAGTGTTGTAGATTCATAAAAAAATCAATTGTAATGCTATAAAGTTGTAGATTAGATTTAAAGAGAGATCCTCCTTTCAGGTGGAGTTCATGCACCAAAGGTATTGCCTTCAAACACACCCAACAATAGTTTTCTAAAAATAATAGATTCCCAAATGTGGAGACATATGATACTACATAGGGAAGAAGCTAAAATCCTAATTTTCTAGGAAACTGGGGAAGGAAAGATTGACTTCTGGAATGATCATTGGTTTTGCGAGGAGACCATCTTCAATTTTGAAAGGGAAAACAATTCGCATACATCATAGAAATTTTAAGATTTCTGGAATGTTGATGGCTGGAATGTGGTCAATTTGAAGGAGCATCTTCCATTGGAGATATTCCAAAAAATCAATTTAATACCAATTGAGAAGAACTCAAGGGATGAACTCATAATCAAAGGAATGACCAGGGCAACATCAACATCCAAGATCATCTATACAAACTGGTGGAAAAGAACTAGAAAAATCTCATGGGGGTAAAGCAATATGGAACTCAATTCTCAAACCTTCAATTTTCTTTTTTGTTAGAGACTTCTCAAAAATCTAATTCCAACAGATGATATACTAAAACTCAAGGGATTAAGAATGCCTTCAATGTGTCAATTGTGTAATATAGAGGAGGAAAGCATTTCATACACTACAGATTCAGTGTCTGGATCTACAAAAATGTGACAAATCTCCTACAAATTGATATGAACTATAAGGCTAATATAATAAAAGAATTAATGGAAAATTGGCAACCAAAGGATACTGGGAAGACAAACATTGCCGTATTACTCTATGGTTTATATTGAATGCAAAGAATGAAAAGAAGCATAACAACATAATCATAAAAAAAGAGAACATAGTGGCATGGGTTAAAGCATACTTATCTAAAGCAATTTAAAATGTTTACTAAACCATTCACACTTCATAAAAAAGAAATAGTGTTTGGAATTGCTAAGATCCAAAGATAAATCAAGAAAATTATGGGAAAAAATCCACTAGTTAAAACCAAATCAGAGAACCTTCAAAATTAACTTATATAATAGTTTTGACATTAAGACTGGCAATGTTGGGATTAGAGGACTTGTTTGAAATATGAGGGCCAATGTACTCTTTACTTCTCTAAGCCTACTAATTCTATTTCTCCTCTTCATGATGAATTGAAGGCTAGTCTCATTGCACTAAAGATTCTTTCCATTAAACCATAATACAATTATTGGATGAATGTGATTTTAAATCCCTTATTCAACTACTATTGGAGACTAGTGCTCAAAATGCACCTTGTTACATTATTAATGACCCCCAAGATAGTGAGGAAATTGCTAGTGAATTTGAAGACCTCTTTCTCACATATATGGAGAGAAGGAAACTATCCATCTGACTTATTGGCCAAAAGAGGGGCTATTTCTGAATCCGTATTTATTAAAATTTCAATGATCCAGAGATTTTTTGATACATAGTGATAACATAGAACTACCATATATGAGAATTAGATTTATGTAACTCATCTTTTTTTTATGATTTTGGATTACATGTATCTTCAAAAGTGATGAATAAAATTTTACTTTTATGAAAAAAAAAAAATCTTCTAGACCTTGATCTACCAAAACTATGAGTGAGCAACTACATGATCTGACTGAGAAAGTGTCAAATCTACAACATAGGGATGAACATAACAACAAGTGGTAGCAATAGATGGGAGGAAAATTTTCTTACTATATAGACTAATAACAACATTAGTTTTATATAATGCTAATTACAACTCAGTCCTAGTCCATATGTTCTAAAATTACAAGTTGAATGTTGGTCTTAGCCATGTAAATTTCATGTAGCACCACAATTCTAATCATATGTTAGTAGACTTAAGCAGTAGCTAAAGAGGAAGAAGAGAAGAAAAAAAGATGATTAAGAATTTTTATTTATTTTTTATTTTAGTTTTTCTATTTGTTTATTTTAGTGTTTATTTTTTGTTAGTTATATTTTTATGTTATGTACAAAAATTGAGTTAGGGGAAGTTTTAATATGATTTTGTTTAAATTTAGTTTAATTGTTTTTTTTGTTTCCATGTATAGCACCTTGACTCTATATTTTTAGTTTATTTTAATGAATTTTTAATTTCTTATTATTACTTATCTTATTTAATTGCATGTTAATAATTTTGGAACTTGAAAGTTATTTGAAAAGAAAAACTTTGTAATTAAAATTAATTAATTATTTATTTAATTTTGTAAATAGAACTTGCATTAAACTTATTAAACTATGAATTATAATATAAACTATTAATAATTAAAATATCATATAAGAACTATTAGTTTTTGATATGTTAGGAATTTTCTTATGCACACATCACACAGAAGATTCTGGGTGAACATAGTTATTTGATATGTAATAAATGGAAATCATTTGATATTTCAATAAAATAATTATGCTTAGTATTAATTGGAGAGTAACACATTTGTTGAAAATTAATAATTTATATGAATTGACATTAGTGAGTTAAAATACTAAAATAGTATGAAAGCCACTAACATTAAAGGCTACTTGAAAAATTGTGATGAAGAAAGATCTTGGATGGCGCTATCTCCTTGGTATGCTTTCGAGGCCCCCCGCTCCCTCCTCGCCTAGATTTTTTTTTTCCCTTGCTAAGTTACTGTTCCATTGTTGTGCTTCTCATGGAAGGCCCCTCCTAGGTTATCACCCTCTCCATCAACCTCCTTCCTAATGAGTCTAATGATCCTTCTACCAAGCTCAACTTCCCTCAGTCCTATCATGATAATTTCTGTACTGGTAGTGAGCCAGTTTCTTCAAGAAGGCTTGTCAGAAAAATGGCAAACTAGCGCTCTTCTTAACTAAAATTGAATCGACTTTATTAGTTGAACCTCTTAATTTTACTTTGGTTGGCAAGTTCACCTATAAACATCCTAAGATGAATATTATTCATAAACATTTTGATGAGCTCAAGCTAATTAGAGAATGAAATATTGGATTGCAGGATAGTAGATAAATTGCAATCAGGCTCAGTAGAGAAGAAGATTATGCTAGGATATTTTCAAAAAAAACTTTACCATATTGATAACACTCCGATGAAAATTTTTAAATGGACTTTCACATTTGATTATAACATTGAACCTCCTATTGTTCCAGTATGGCTAAAGTTCCAAACTTAAAACTTGACCTCTTCAATAAGCAAGTTTTATATTCCCTTCCTACATCCTTTGACAAATCCTTAAAAGTTGGTTTTACCCACCTTCAACCTTTCATGACTCTCTGCTGCTTGGGTTTTGGTTGAAATGGACATCACTGCCTCTCACTCTCATGAGATTTATATTAGCACCCAAACTAATGGATATTTTTAGTAGGTAGTTATTGAGCAAAATTGCCCAAGGTGTAGGATGTTTGGACACTTTCTTGACAACTGCTATATATATAACCAAGAGCTTAGAACTAGAAAGCCAAATTCATTTAGAAATGTTGCTATCAATGCAAAAGATCCCTCCAATAGACTTGATGACACTATCTCTGCACTTCAAGATCAAGTTCACAATCCTGTGCTAACTGAAACTGTTTCTGCATCTCATGATCAAGTAAAAAATGCTGCACTTGCTGAAAATATAGTGGATGATACTTTTCAAGTTTGTAATGTGATACCTAAAGAAACTATGTCTCCTTCTATCCAACAACTCTTTCCATTGGCAATTAAAACACTAACCACAATGCAAGAGCATCTTGAGCAGATTACTAAAGATTGTGACCATCCATTTTAGACCCAACCTAAAGATGTTCTTTCCTTGCCATTAAATAGTAGAAAAAATAAATATTGAGGCTCTTTATAATACAATTCAATATATTGAAGGGGAATGGTTGATCAAAAAATTCAAAAGGAATAAACAATTTATGTCATATGGTCTTAAGGGGAATGGTTGATCTAATATAATTCAAGATTAGCTTAGTGTGTCCCAAAGAGGCTAAAGTGAATATATTAGGGGAATATAGTTAATACCTCCTTCACTTACTTTTCTTGTGAGAAAAAGCAAAAAAAAAAAAAAATTATAACCTTCATATTAAATTTGGAAACTAATTTATAGATGAGGTCATCCCATATTTCAAAAATTTTCTAAAAATAATAACCAAAAGGAAGTGTTAAAATTAAGAATAATATTTATTTAGAAAAAAACTATTTATAGGCAGTAATGGGTGAGTGTCATCCTTATCAATAAGAAGACATGTTACTTCTTCATGTACTACTTCAATAACAAATGGGCCACCTCATATGGATTCAAATTTGTCATTCAATCATTGATGCATCACAATAAGTATTTTTAGGATTAATATTAAATCCCCAGTACAAAAAGTCCTGGCTTTAACAAGCTTATCATATTATCATATTATCCAAGCATTTTATAAGTCAAGGCTTTGCTAAGCTTGCCGTCAAAGTTGATTCAAAACTATCCAGCTCTTCTAGTTGAAGTCAAGTATTTTGGTTGTAATTAAATTTAGTACTGATAGTTATACATAATGAGGATAACACATCAAACCTTAAGGTTTGTGCATAAGGAGTTGCTTGTATGGGGGTTTGATAAGTAGTTTATAAGCTTATAAAACTTTCAACAATTTATTGTGTCATTCTTATTTATTGAAAAATATAATTATCCTAAGAGGTTCACTAAAGTTTTATTGTAAGAATCTTCCAAATAATTAGCGCATAGAAAATAAATAATTGAATATCACTAAATGTTATTATGGTTGCAAGCAAACCTTTTGATCATTGTACTTTTAAAGGCCATACCATTATAAGATATAATATGATGAAGTACACCAAATTGATAGAAAATGTGGTGTTGAAATAATTGTAGTACATTATCTATTTTAACTTTTTTTGAAGAAATAACTTATGCCTACTTAGAAAAATAATTAGTGGAAGCCAATACAAATTTATGACTTTTAGAAGAAAAAGTTTTGGTTGGTCCAATGCTCACCAACACTAAAATGACTATGACGCAATAGCCCGGTGTAGGATATTATGGGACACATGAAAGATTAGACCATGAATTTAACATTGATGGAATTTTCTAGCAAAATTCAAGCAATCATGAGTCCTTGTGTGTCAATGATAGCCTAATATTTCAATTTTAAGCTTAATTCTAGGGCCGGATTGATGAGACTCATATAACCTGACCTTGACCTTTCGAGTTTTTACTTTGCCTAAATATCAAAGTTATATTTGGTCAAGTGATTGTTAGCATAGAACACCATTTATGAGTCTAAAAGAGAGTGCTTAAAGGTAAAGTTAAATATCACTCTAAATAAAGCTTGGAGGTATGTGTTCTCCTTTCTTCTCTCTAAGGTTACTATTACATTATTTCACGTAACACTGTTCCATTACCACCTACACTTTAGCATCTTCTTTATTTCCTCTTCATCATCAGTTCTCTAAGCTATGGAGAATCTCTCTTAAGCTACGACATTGTTTGGCTCTCATATAGCTAATGATTCTAATGCTAAACTATTTAACAAGCTCATCTTTCCTTAGTTTTTCCATGACATGTTTGAAGAAGGCAACAATTATAGCTTCATTAAAGAAGCTAATCAAAAAATGGGAAGCCCACACATTTTGTCACATATACCAGAACCTCTTTATTATCAAAACAACTCAAATTTAGCCTCATTGGTAAATTTACCTCCAAGCATCCCAAGATTGACATTATCAAGAAAAACTTTAATGAACTAAAACTAATAGGCTAATGAAGTGTTGGTTTATTAGATGGAATACATATTGTAATCAAACTCAGTAAAGAAGAATATTATGCATGAATTTTCTCATCAATGCTCTACTTCATTAAGAATGTTTTTATGAAAACACTAACATGGATTGTTACCCTAACAATAGCAATGATCCCCCAATGTCTTAATCTGGACTAACTTTCTTATCTTGAAGCTTCATTTTTCAATAAACAAATTTCTACTCACTACTTGCCATCTTTGGTAAGCCTCTTAAGCTTGATCTTCCAACTTTTAACTTCACTAGACCATCATTTGCATGACTTCTTGTTGAAATGACATCACAACCACCTATGCTAATGAAATCTAGATTGGATTACCCACCAATGGGTTTTGGAAAAATATGGAAAGTGAACAAAGGCATCACTACTCCTAAAATGTAGAATGTTTGGCCATCAATTAGAGAATTAATACATTGTCCATTCTAGTCTTAGAGAGAAGCATAATGATAAAAAAAACCTAAAAATCTCAAAAGATGCTCATTCAAAATCATTTTGTTAATCTTGATCAAGGTGCTAAAGTAGACAACTATCCTAATATTTGGAAAAATTTCATAAACACATTAAGATTTTAAAACCTGCTAGAACCCAGAGATTAATTAGATTGTTGAGGTGCCATTTGAGTCTAAATTTCCAATTCACTCTAATTAGATGTTTTATCACCTACTAAACTAGTCCTAAATAATCTTCTAAATTTTGAATATACTCCAACAATAATAATGTAGCTCCAACCTGATCCAAGACAAACTGCTTATATCCTGCCAGATTGATCATCTATTTTTTACCCTTGTATGTAAGTGCACGCATCAAATCAAATATTATTGAATGAGTAGAGTATCATACTCACAAGGATTAGAGAAAAATTAGATATTGATTTCTATTAAGTTAAATACAAATTATTTTGAAACTTTGTTTTAATCCAACAAAATTAAAAATTATTATCTACTATTTTGAAAAATATTAAAAAGATAAAAAATTTATATTTTTTATTGTTATATAAAATATGTAGGTGTTTTCTTAATTTTAAAATAAATATTCTAAATTTATGGAATCTTTTAGACTATCCATTGTATTATGGTTGAATTTAAAACTTGTAGTGTTAATCAGAAGAAAAAGTGCTATACTCTCAACCTTTAGGCAAGTATAATCAAAACAATCCCTTTACTCAATTTTTTATCCTAGTGCCAAGTAAACTTTGATTGGTTGTTTTACTCATATTTCTTTTTAAGTGATTGAAAATCCTAAAATTAATCATATATTTAATGACTATTTAGCAACACTAACCTATCTTGCTCATTAATGATTATTTAGTACATTTATTTGTCTTTTTCCTACTTGTTCTTCTAGGATTGCATTGATATCTCTAAATCACGCTTTTTTAACATTATAATTGACTAGATTACCTAAGCCCCAAAACAAATTTTCATTCCAAGCATAAATATTTTTCTTATATCAATCCACAAATAAAGTCTAATACAACACCATCATTTAAAAGCTCACATAAACTCATAGTTAACATATTAGCTTAACATTTTAGAAAGTAAAACACAAACACAATACATAAATATGTGTATGAAATACTTGAAAATACAAGAAAAAGGAATGAAGAAAAATGAAAGAATGCACTAGTAAATTCTCTCCCATTTTTGTGTATCTTTCTTCTCGAAATCTTGATTATGATCTCCTTCACATACTCCACACACTCACACACATAACACACAGTGCTTACCGTAACACTCAAAGTGCTATCACTGCACTCTCACGTGCTCCCCTGCTTGACAAGAAAATTAAGAAAGAAAGAAAAGTTTAGAAATAATTTGTTTGCCTTGGAAATGAATGCAATTTATAGCTTAGATACAACCCTAGTCAGTTGTATAGATGCTCCTACCATAATTGCATCAAAAATGGCTTGAAACCATCACTAAACTATCACAAAACTATTATATCGAGTGGTAGTGTAGCCGTGCTGTTGATGTAGTGCTACAAGACTGATGATCTTTCACTGTGATGTTATTCTTGTTGTTTTTGCCTCATTTATTTCTTCTACTTCAGCGCTGCATCACTGAGCTTGCTATAAAATTGCCTCAAAATGAGTCTTATATGGTGCCATGGTGCTGCTGATATAACACTTAAGTGTTACCTTTCTGTAAAATACCCTTATTTAGGCCAATTACTACGCCTTGCAGCTTCGTGATGTTGGGCCTAAAATTCCTTATTTTATTTTATTTTATAATTTTCCTGCTATAACACTAATTATACTTAAAATAAACACATTTTAACATAAAATCACATGATGAAGGTAGAATAATCACATGAAACTTTTATAATTTTAACACTTATGATAGATACCACTCCATTTATTAGTATAGTTGATAATGAGATAATGATTAACTAGATTGAAAATAATTTAACCATAAAAAATTCTCATATATCAGCTTCAAATAAATAATATTCTAAATGAGAATGAGGAAAAATAGTAAGTGTAAAAAAATACAAACAAAATTGGTTAAGAGAATTAAGGCATATTAATCTAGCTACTGCTAATTAAATAATGTCCCAATCTAATGCTGGTGTCTTATTTAACTTTGATGATAGGATTCTCAAAAGATAAAAAAGGGGAAACCCCTCCTTCCAATGATAAAGTTTAGTATTTGGAACATCAGAGGAATTTCCAAGGCTAATGCCTTCAACCATTTGTTCAAATTAATTGAAAAAAACACAAATTAGTATTCTTTGTTGTGCTTAAAATCATAGTCAGCATCAACAACACCTCAAAGATTTAAAAAAGATCTACTAGATTCAATATATTGGTCAATTGTAACAAAAAAAATTGATTCACCTGGTAAGGAAACTTTTAGGTTGACCTATTAATTAATGATCCCAAATTTTTGCACATTTATATTGGTAATGAAAAATTTAGCACTAAAGTAAACATTGGTTATGCATCTTGCACTTAAGAACTGATAAGAGATCTATGGCACAAAATTTTATCCATTTGATCAAATATATCTGAACTTTAGTTTACAGAATGGGACTTTAATATGATATGAAACCCAATTGAAAAAAAAAGTTGGTAGACGATTCTCTGTCTTTCATTCATTACTAAATTTGTAGATGCTATATCTGAAGTTGGGCTAATTGATCCTAGTTACATAGGTAACCCATTTACTTAGTGTAATGGGAAAAATGTTTGAAAGATTGGATAGAGTACTATTCAATCCATATTGGAATAATATCTTTCAACACACTTGTGTTTAACATTTATCCATAACTGAATTAGAACATTTTTTTCTTGTATATTTTAACTTAATTTCCAAACCAAAGCATTTTCCTTTCAAGTTTCTTAACATAGACTTATCATCTTAAAATTCCTAATTGTGTCTCTAAGGCTTGGATTAATGGGACCTCATCCAATTTTAGGGCTAAACTTTGGAAACTCCATATAACCTAATTGCTACTTTAAAATGGAATTAAGAGGTATTTGGCAATAGAAACAAGCTATTGATGAAACTGATGCTAAAATTTAAGGCCTAAAAAAATATGACTATAAACTAATGCCATTGAACTTGAATTGCAACTTATATCTAAATAATGAAATCTACAAAATATATTGCCAAGAATTGAAAATACTTTCATGCTTGTTTAGAATAAAGAGAGGGAAAATCATTATAAAAATTAAAGGCAACATAAGGAGGAGGCTCTACAAATAGGAATACATCATTGATAGATATATTGCTCACTTCCAACAACTATCCAATCTAGATTCTCAACAACCTAACAATAGAGAAGGGATTTTACTCTTCTTTAATAAGAATTTAAACAAAATCCAAGTGACTAACCTCACAGAACCTTTTGATGAAGTAGAATCAAAGTTGCTTTTGACTCTATGGTTGGGTATAAATGGCTAGCTCTAATGATTTTTTAGCGATGTTTAACCAACATGCATGGCACATTATTAAGGGTGATGTAGTTATTGTCATTCATAGTTTCTTTAGAGGTGACAAGATACATAATTACTTCTCAACATTTTTAATAGTTCTCATTATTAAAGACAATGATACTCATGTTTGGGAAAAATGTAGACTAATAATCTTAACATTTATCACTAGTAAGCTAATCAATAAAATCCTTGCCACTTGTATCGAACACTTACAACCATTCATCATCTTATGTAATCAAGCTATCTTTATTAAGGGTAGATACATCATTGATAATATTTTCTTTACTTAGGAGCTAATTAAGGATATAGGTAAAAAACATGGGATAGGTAACCTAATTATGAAACTTGACATCAAGAAGGCATTTGATAAAATTAGCTAGGATTTTATACTTGAAATGAGATGGTTAGGGGATTCTGCTCTCATTTTTGCATGATCATTAAAAAGTTGCTTCAAGATAATCACTAGAAAATCCTTATAAATGGCACATCCTATGGATTCTTCAAAGCTAATATAGGTGTAAAATAAGGGGATCCTTTATCACCAACTCTCTTTATTTTTGCTCCTCTAGACTACTTAACTTCACAATCAAATTTATATTAACAACCATGATATTTGCTATTCTACCAACGTACAAACCATGGTGTCTCATCATGAATTTATTGGTGACATACTTATTTTATTTAATGGTAGCAAGAATTCAATTGAGAAAGCCATGATGACCATCAAGGAGTTTGAGAAGTTATCAAGTAGGAATCTTGACATGGGAAAATGCCAATTCATCTTTGTAAATCCATTGCAATGAAGAGGACTAAATGGATTAAGAACTACACAAACTTCAAGAAGGTTGAATTTCCATTCACATATCTAGGAGTGAATATGTACAAAAGCTAAATCACTAATAATCTTTATGATGATTTCATTTGCAAAATACAAGAAAATATCTCCTTTTAGGAGAATACTTTCCTTTCTTTTGGTGGTCAGATCATACTTATCAAGAGTATACTCAACAACTCAATTCCACTTTATATGGATCAAGTGCAAAATATAATAACCATTATGCAGCATAACATAGAAAGAAATTTTAATAAATTAATGTGGAGTCCTAAAGAGAAAGCATTCATTGGACTAGCTAGAAGAAGATTTGCATAGAAAATGACAAAGGTGGACTGAGATTCAAAATAATCGCTAATAACATCAAGTGTAACATTATAAAACTATGGATTAGTTTTAAAGATAATAAATCACTTTGGACCAACTTCTTACACTAAATTTATCCTAAGAGACATTTTCCAACCAAATTCAAAATTCATTCTTATGATTCCATCATTTGGAAACATATGATTCAAAATAAAGCAAAAGCTAAAGAACTTATATAGGAGATAGAAAGATTAGTTTCTGGAATAATCAACAACATGAAAATAGCTTTTTATGTAAATTTGAAATGGCATAAATCCATAAGGTTAACCTCTGATTTCCAGACCAATGGGGAATGGGATAATAAAAATTATCACTAGTATAATCTAATGCCATTTACAAACAAGTTACTCAATACCTATTAGTATGAACACTAAGGATAAGCTTATTATAAAAGGTAAGAGAAAACTCTCAACTATTCTATTTGATGAAAAAAGCATCCACCACCCTTTTATTAATCATAGCTAAATAGTAAAGTCTATAATAAATTATAAAACCTATATAGCACAAAGACTAGTAGATCACCTAATAATTTAATCATCAGAAGCCTAACAATAAGAAAAAAAATGAATGTTGATATGAGAGCTATAACCCCATTGATTGCCTTTTGGTTTATATTGATGACAAGGTACAACATCAAACACAACAATAGAAGGTACCAACTATAATAGACCTTCAATATAATAAAAGGTTAAATACGTAAACCATTGTTGAGTGGATGTCTAAAAATCAAGATAATTTATGTGGAACACATGCTGTTTAGTAATCTCCATTTATTCCCTGCAATAATAGTTGCTTGGATCTTATCTTATGGAACAAAAACAAATCAACTTGCCCCTTTGTCAATATAAAAATAGATGGTATCTATAAGCCAACTTTGATCATGCTAGAATTGGTGTAGTTTTAGAAACCATGAAGGGATGTGTCTACTCTATTTTTCTATGCTATGTTTGATAGAATTTCCCTCCATACTTATTGTCTTGTTTGTCTCATTGTACTTATAACTTCAAACTCCCTAACTTTTTCTTTTATTTTGCTTACAATAGATTATATTGCCCTCTACAACCTAATGAAGGATAAGAAGAATGAAATTATCACTTGGAATTTGATCTCAACCTTCAAGAAGATAAAATAATACATTGATAGGTTCACATTTGTAATCAACCATAAGCATAGAAAATAAAACCAACATGTTGACCACTTGGCCAAATAGGGTGCTCTCAAGGAAGTCTTTATCATCTCAATAATAATAGACAGAAAATTACAATTACTCCTTAAAGGAGAAAATCTAGACATCCCATACTTTGAAGGAAATTCTTGTAACTAGCCCTTGCCCTTTTATTTTTTTGGATTACTTGTACTTTACATTAATTAATAAAATTTCTTTCTTCATATAGAAAAAGTGATCTCTTTTGAATTAGAGAAACTAATGGATGATATTTATTAAAGATTCCATTTTGAAGATAACCAATGAATTTTTATCTACAGTTATTTTCTTTTGAAATTGAATAACTTCTAACTAAATTTAACTATTCTAATGATTTTTTGTCAAAATCAACTAGAGATAAAAACTATTCATTTTAAAAAAATTATATGAATGGCCTCCTAATCTAAATTGAATAATTCTTTGGCTAGTCTTACTAAAGCATCCACTTGATTATTCTTGTTGACCTAATAAGCATTCATGTGGTATTCTAAGCTTTGATGATTACAAATATTTTTAGTTGAACAATTATTATTATTGATTAGTTGTGTGTGCAAGCTATGTTTAATCCTTGAATATAAGAATTATAATTTTGCAGCCTAATAAAGATTTATGAAGTGAGCACAAATAATGAGAGACTATCCAAGTAAGATCTTATGAAGACTAAAATTAAGGAACGAGTGATGTTAGAAGATCTAAGTCAAGCTCAAGCTTTTTGTCATTGGTCTTAGTATTTATGTTGTATTTAGTCTTCTTATATTTGGCTTGTGAATGATAAATAATAAGCAAGTACAAACACATTTGAGAGAATATATAAATAAATTATCAATATTAATTTTTTCTAAGGAAACCATACTTTATGATTTACCATTTTTGTTAATTTTTTATGTCACAATGATTAGGATGCATAAAGAAAATCTTTCTTAAAATTGTACTAATCATACGAGAAGATCATAATCATATTATATAATTACTCATTTTTGTTAATTTTTCAGTGGACATAGTTAGGTTGTTATCATTTGGGAATTTTCAAAATTATTTTGATCATATAGGATGATACTAATCGTACTATACAATACATTTTGTTAATTAGCTCAGCCACCAAGATTAAGTTAGTAAATTATAAAGTATACCTAATTTAACTAATTATATAGTACAAACTTAATCTTATGATATAATTTAAATTGGAAATTATATTTTAATTCTTGAGTTTGAGGGATTGAAATTTTGAGAATTTTTTCTTTTATTGTTCATACTATACGATGGGATCATACAGGATAAACAAATATGGTATTGAATTTTTTTTACTTTGTACTATTCTTAAAGTATGATCATAGATCATATGTTATGAAAAGTGGTGGCTGACTGGATGATGATATCGTCTATAACCCCTAACATTAATATAATAAATTGATCATATGGTATGATTTGGATCACATAGTTTAATTGGATTGACCTTTTAGAAAATAATTTTAATAATTTTTTTATTTTCATCCTTATAAATACACCCTTGGGTTGGTTTAATTTCGACAATTTAGAACATGAGAAATACAAAAAAGAGGGGTAGGGAAGATTGTCTAGCTTAAGAGAAAAGTGGGAAGACCTTTCCCTTCTTTTCTCTTAATGACTTGTGTGTGGGTAAGATTTCACTTTCACTTGGTTATTCTTTTCATTAATCTTTTCTTGAGTCTTATGATTTAACTTGAGTATTTGTTCTATTTAAGAGCTTGTATGAAATTTGTGTTTTAAAAGATTTTCTTTAGAGTGGCACTTTCATACCTTGCAATAGAATGGGAGTTGATGTAGGGTTTCTTTATTGCCCGTGAAAAGGAGAGGCTTCTCCACCTTGGCAATTATGCGAAAAGTGAGATTGTGGATTTTGGAGGAGATTTGGAGAGTGGACGTAGGTCAAGTTGATCGAATCACTATAAATCTTTGTGCCCTCTTTTCTCTTTTCTTTCTTTTACATTTGTGATGCTCATCATGCTTAGAAATGTTGGTTTTGTCCTTTTTATTCTTTTTTTAATAATCATTAAACTTTTAACTTTAATTTTTCATTAAGTAATTAAAAAAACACACAAATTTTGCCCCCACCCTAGAACATGAGAAATACAAAAAAGAGGCCTAGGGAAGATTGTCTAGCTTAAGAGAAAAGTGGGAAGACCTTTCCCTTCTTTTCTCTTAACGACTTGTGTGTGGGTAAGATTTCACTTTCACTTGGTTATTCTTTTCATTTATCTTTTCTTAAGTCTTATGATTTAACTTGAGTCTTTGTTCTATTTAAGAGCTTGTATGAAATTTGTGTTCTAAAAGATTTTCTTTAGAGTGGCACTTTCTAACCTTGTAATAGAATGGGAGTTGGTCTAGGGTTTCTTTATTGCCCACGAAAATGGGAGGCTTCTCCACCATGGAATTTATACAAAAGGAGAGATTGTGGATTTTGGGGGAGATTTGGAGAGTGGACGTAGGTCAAGTTGATCGAATCACTATAAATCTTTGTGCCCTTTTTTCTCTTTTCTTTCTTTTACATTTGTGCTGCTCATCATGCTTAGAAATGTTGGTTTTGTCCTTTTTATTCTTTTGTTTAATAATCATTAAAACTTTTAACTTTAATTTTTCATTAAGTAACACAAACAAATTCCCCCCCCCCCTCTTTTGTGTGTGCCAATACTTACAAGTAGTATCAGTTTTAACCAACAAGCAAATTCATTAATGACACATTTAAGAAATGAAAACACCATGAAAGGGTACTTTGTTACTAGACCAACTCTTATTGATGATATTCCTTTTGACTTTTGAAAGATTCACTTGTCTACTTTTATTCAATCAATTAATTTTTTCTTGAGGAATATGATTGAAGTAGGATATTAACCTTCAGATAATGTTGTCATTGGGTAATGAATTAAATTACCTTTCAATTTGTGGTTATTAGAAGAGAGGGAACCAGCATAATTAAATTCTAAATATTTAAATTACTTTTTTTGTGCTTTAAAATCTAAAGATTATATGCGAGTTTCTACATGTAAAATGGGTAAGAAAATTTGGAAAAAATTGCGTCACTTATGAAGGAATTGATGAAGTTAAATAATTATGTATCAACATGCTCTCACATGATTATGAGTTGTTCCATATGTTGCCTTATGTGTCAATTTCTAATATGTATACACATTTCACTAAAATCATTACTTGACTTGATGTCTTGAGAAGAGAATTTACTAATGCTTAAAAAATTAACAAAATCTTGTGTTGCCTACCAAGATCTTGGGATGCCTAGGTTACCACTGTCTCTAAATCTAAAGATTTATCTCTTTACTTGCTTAATCACCAACTTAAAAATTCTACAAATAAATACTAATGTAGGTGACAAAAAGGAGAAGATTATTGCCCATAAGGCTAATATGTCTAATTATAGTGAGAAGGAAGATGATACCCTTATAACTGGAAAGTTCAAACATTTTTTTTAAGAAAGAAGAAGAAAATATTTGATCAAAGAAAAGGAAGATGAAGATAAAAAACTCTTCAAAGGTTATTGATCTAATATACTATTAAATGGGAATGCCCATTGCTCAAGAACTCCAAATAGAAGGACAAAAAGAAAGTAAAAGATGAAACCAAGAACGGCAAGAGAAGGACTCAGTGTGCCTTCTATATCAAATTTGATTCAAAGTCTTTAGAAGAAGAAGTGGTAGAAGAAGCCATAAATCTTTGTTTGATGGCTAAAGAAGATTCATATAATTCTAATGATGAATAGAAAATTAATCTAAGTTAGGATGAATTTTTAAGCTTCTATGAGGAATTACATGTTTCATTGAAATCTTTAAAAAGAAAATGTTCATCTTTAAATAAAAGGTTCTCTTCTTTTGAAAAAATCATAGCACATTATTAGTTGAACATGAAAAATTTTAAAATAAATACAATGTGCTTAAAATTGAAAGATCAAAATGGAACAAATTCTATCTAAAAAAAATTGGTTTACTTTAATGTGCAAATGAGTATAAAAAAGTTGAGAATTATAAAAAGAACACATCCATCCATGAAATAAATTTTAAAAGTAAAAATACCATGCATTCTTTCCCTAATACTTATTATTTTTCTTGTGGTATGCTCGGTCACATTGCTCATCTATACATATATTAATCACATTCCAACCTAACATATGCATAGATTTTAAAAAATCTTCATAAATTGCTTAATTAAAATACAAGGAACCCAGAAAAATCTAGGTTTCTAAAAGTCTAACGTAAATATGTTTGCATATATACTTTCACTTAGGGCTCGGTGGAGGTATGTGACACTTGGATAGTGAGTGCTTGAGACATATGACTGGAGATGAAAGCACATTCATCTCCTTTGAATTCAAAAGTGGAGGAAAGGTTACACTTAGAGATAACATAACTTATTATGTATTTGGGTCAGGTACTAGTGGTATTAAAAATTGTTTATCTATTGAAAAGGTCCTTCTTGTTGATGGTTTAAAACACAAACTGCTTAGCATTAGTCAATTATGTGATAAGGCCTTCAATGTCAAATTTTTAAATGATAAATGCTTGCTTGATCTAAATGGTAAAATTATTTTAAGGGTGATAAGACCAACAACATTAATATGATTGATCTTGGTAATTTAGATTATTCTCTGATTATTTGTTTGAAGTCTACACTAGATGAGTCCTGGCTATGACATGGGAGAGTTGCATACACTTTAAAAAATTATATGAGTTGATTTGGTTAGATCTATAACTAACTTAGTCTTTTCTGATGATCATTTGTGTGATGGTTGTGTACATGGTAAGCAAAATACATCCTCTTTCAAATCCACATTAGTCACTATTACTTTGAGACCTTTAGAAATTCATCACATGAATTTATTTTGATTTGCTAGCGCTAACTACTAATTTAAGGGGAAAGTCATGTGGATTTATTATTTTTTGATGATTTTATCAAATTTACTTAGGTGACAAGTTTTAAACATAATAATAACTCTTTTCTAAATTTAAGATCTGTGTTATTTGGATATAAAGAAAACCTAGTTGTTGCATTGCTTATATTCATAGTTATCATGGTGATAAATTTAAAAATAATAAATACATAAATTTATAATGAGATAGAAATATAGCACAATTTCTTAGCCACTAGAACTCTACAATAGAATAAATTAGCTGAACAAAAAGAATGAAACACTTATAGAATTCGCTAGATCCATGCTTAGTGAATATAAGCTCCCAAGATATTTCTGGTCTGAGGTTATTAGTACCACTTGTTATGTGCTAAATCAAGTTAACATTAGACCCAGGCTGAATAAAACTCTTAATGATCTTAAAAAAGTTAAGAATGTTTTAGAAAAATTTGCTTAATTTTAAATTCACAAATTACCACTAGTTATGAGTTATGCATCTTCTTTTTTTTCAACCATATTTTATGTGTCAAAAGATGGTTACTTCATTCTAATTAGTGTTTTTTTGTGTCATCTTGATCTTTCTTTTTATCTATTTATGTCATTTTCATTTTTTTCATCTTTTTTATCTTTCTATTGCTTCTTTTACATAGTCTTATACTTCATGCATCTTGGCATATTTTTGAGACATAAATTGAGGGAGAGTTACATCAATCTTCTACTAATTATTAAACTCTCAAAAATTAATCAAAAAAATTTGTCATTATCAAAAAGAGGAAGATTATTAGCCTTAACATGATTTTGTAAATTTTGATGATCACAAACATTTTTGGTTGAACAATTATTGTTACTAATCAGTTGCAATGTTAGACTTACAATTTACAGCCCCATCCAAGATCCTATGAATACTAAATTGAGGAATGAGTGATGCTAAAAGATCTAAGTCAAGCTTAAATTATTTTTCATTTGTCTTTGTGTTTATGTTGTAGTTAGTATTCATGTATTTGGCATGTGAATGATAAATAATAACCAATCACACACACTTGAGAGAATAAAATAAATAAAATTTCAATATTAAAATTTTTTTCAAAGAAAATCATACTGTACGTTATATATCATACTGTATGATTTACCATTTTTTATTTATTTTTTATGCCAAAAGTTTTTTTAGAATAGGAACACTACGATGGTATAGTGAACACTACCATGGGAGAATGATAAACTCACTAGGCTAAAAGGCAGAATCATAGTGAAATAAAGAACTAAAGAACTTACTGTAAAACATAAATCAAAGGGCTAATGAATATGCAACTAGGGAAGGGTTATCCAAAAGACCATAGAAAGGTAAACCTCCTCTTTTAGGTTAAACCTCATGATATGAAATGTTAGAGGCATTGACAAGCCCATTGCCACTAATAGAGCTAAAAGCCTTGTTATACACCACAACCTTAAAATTTTTGCTATTTTTGAGCCTTTATTAAGTGTTGATAACATCTCTAAAAGCAAAAGAAAATTTTCCCACTTCAACATTCATCCAATGTGAGCAACAAGATCCGTCTATTCTGGAAACAAAAATTTTTAGATCCAAGTCCTTCTAGACACCAACCAATATCTCCATATCTACATTAAAGATATTAATGTAAAGATTCAGGCTACCATCATTTATGTTGCTTATACTAGGAAATGTAGGAAAGATCTTAGGAATGACATAAAACACATCAGCTCCAACATGTCATGCCCTTGGATGGTTGGAGGAGATCTAAATATGATTGCCAGTCCTGTAGAGAAGAAAGAAGGTAAAAGACCAAATCTTTCAATTATTTTTTAATTTTTTGAATACATTGAAGAAGCTAATCTATTTGATGATGACTATTGTGGTACTCCTTTTACTTGGAGGAGGGAAGAAGTATTTGAAAGACTTGATAGAATTCTCATTAACTCATCTTGGAACTCCTACTTCAGCTTAATAGTGGTACAACATTGATCTAGAATTTCTTCTGACCACTCTCCAATTATAGCCAGTTTTACCATTACCCTCAAGCCAAAGCATCATCTTTTCAGGTTCCTTAATATGTGGACATTGCATCTAGATTTTAACAATTGCATCATTAATGCTTGGTAGGGGGTAGAGAACAAAAATCTCTAGATTAAGCTATGGTCTCTACAGAAAGCTACCATCTTGGCTCTCAAAAAATGGAACATAGAAGTTTTTGGTAACATACATATGCTGACCTCATTTTTGGACGAGGTTAAAATTTCTTCCAAAACTAGTAATTATAATATCTAATCTTAGATTAGAAATCTCCTAATTAGGCATATAGGGCACTATACTTGGTAGTCTAATGCATTCCTTCTTTGGTTTAGTACTACCTAATAGTTTAGATGAACTCAACCTAAACCTTAAACAAAAGTGAATTTCCAAATCAAACATATAAAAATTTAAACCTAAATCCAATTAAAGCTTAAGTTAAGTTAATTTAGGAAATTAGAATTAATTACCCTAATAAATCATAATTTATTGGCCATTTGACTCAACTTAGTTTAAATAAAATTAATCACTACAAATCATATGTTTACTTCTTAATGATGCATTTGATCATCCAAATAACAAATTCCTAAACGTTATGTGGTGTCATAAATTTTCTCCACAACATAAACTAATTAAATCCATTGAAAACAAAATCAATGACCTAGGTAAAGCCATTTATGAAATGGATTCCCAAGACATGCATGAACTTTCAAGTATACATTAGATAAACTTACAAGTATACATTAATAGAGAGGAAGATCTTCTATGATAAAAAGCTTCTTCCAATAACATTATCCATGGTGATACGAACTCTAAGTACTTCTATTCTTGCATTAAAAAGAAAAGAGAAGGAAAGTTCATAACCAAAGTCAAAGACACCATTGATAAATGGATTTATAACCAAGATACCATTTTGGACAATTGTGTGAAATATTTTTTTCAATTTTACTCAACTAGCTGCCAATAAACATCCTAACCCCTCAACCTAACCACAACTTCTTTACGGAAGACAAAGAATTCATCAACAATGAGGAACTTACTTTAGTCACTTTGGAAGAAGAGATTTTTGTTGCACTCAACTCAATGGATGGTTACAAAGCAGTTGGACCCAATGGATTCTTAGCTCTTTTCTATCAAAAGGTATGGCACATTGTGAGAGTGGATAACATCTCTAGTATATAGAGCTTCTTTAAAGGTCAAGATGTTCATAATTTTTTTCTACATCCTCCATAGTTCTTATTCCAAAAGAAAAAGAGACTCATATTTGGGATAAATTCAGACCTATTTGTATAACGCCTATCATCAACAAGATTATTAGCAAAATTATTTCCAATGGACTTCAAACACTTCTCCTATGCCTCCCTCATCTCACCAAATCATAGGGCCTTTGTGAAAAGAAGAATATCATTAACAATATCCTACTTGCATTAGAGCTTATCAAGGACATTAATAAAAAGGGAATAGGGGGAAATGTGATAATGAAAATTGATATAAAAAAAGCCTTGATACCATCAGTTGGAGCTTCATTCTTTGAATAATAAAGATAAACAATTTTCTAATAAATGTTTCCTCCTTATTCAAAAAAAAATTTAGAGAACAGTCATTATAAAATCCTCCTTAATGGAAAATCTCATGGCTTCTTCCAAGCAAGTACGGGTGTCAAACAAGGTGACTCAATCTCTCCACTCTATTTATATTGGCTTTAGACCTCCCTTCAAGAAGACTAAACATTCAAGTTGATTCCGAGATGGAAATTAGGTTTCATACAAAACATAACCTCAATATCACACATTTGGCTTTTGTAGATGATCTATTAATTTTTGGTAATGGAAGGAAAAAAACCAATCAGCAAACATATGGCAATTATCAACAAATTCATAAACTTCTTAGGTATGGAACTAAACACTAGCAAATATTTTTTTATAAAAAGAAAATGGATTAATATAAACAAAACTAAGTGGATCAGAGAGAAGAAATGTTACACTCATTTTGCTACTCCCTTCACTTACCTTGGCATCAAAATGTACAAGGGAAGACCTCACATCAACCATCTTATACGAGATCATTGTTAAAATCCACTTCAAATTAAGTTCCTGGGAGAACTCATTTTCTATCTTTTGGTGTATGAATCACTTTGGTGAAAATTATCCTCAACTCCATTCCCTTATACACCATACATGTATAGAAAATCTCTATAAGCAATCAAAGAGAAATTGAAAGGATGTTCAATAGATTTATTTAGAGTCACAAAAATAAATCAATTCATTAGGCCAGCTGGAAGAAAATGAACAAACAGATTAGCAATGGTGGGCTTCAAAATAATTGTTGATAACATTTGATGCAATACTATCAAACTTTGGATCATATTTAGAGAGAAATATTCCTTTTGGGTTGAGTTTAGGAACAAAAAATATTACCATTAAATTTCCCCAATGTTTGTTAAACTAAAGCTAACATACTCCTCAACATGGAAGAATATGCTTTGATAAAGGGTAGAAGATGAGAATATGATGTTTTGGGACATTGGTGATGGAAGCATCGACTTTTGAAATAATCACTAGATTAGAGTAGAGGAACTTTTCAATTTGCAAAATGATGGTAGACCACAACAATCACATATATTTTTAGATTTTTGGAATGCAATAAGCTCGAATGAGGCCAAATTGAAAGAGAACCTCCCACTATAATTTTGTAGGAAAATTAGCAAAAGGCTGATTGAAAGAAACAAGAGAGTCAAACTCACTGTGAAAGGACAAACTAAAGCTTTATCCATCTCCAAAATTATCTATAGCAGCTGGTGGGAAGGGACTAGAAAAATACCATGAGGCCAAGCAATATGGAACTCAGATATAAAATCATAAATATTCTTTTTTTGTTGGAGACTCCTCCACAGCTTTACCCTAATGGATGACATACTTAAATTAAATGGTCTATGAATGCCATCAATATGTCAATTATGTAATGGAGGAAGAGAACATACCACATTGGTTTATACATTTCAGTTTCAACACCCAAATTTGGAAAAAACTTTACAAATTTGTTAAAGGTTGACATGAATTATCAAGCTAAAACCATATACAAACTAATAGAAAGTTGGAAAATAAAGGACATCTAGAAAATCAACATTACACTAATAACTCCATTAATTATCTTATGTTTCATAAATATGGCATGAAATAATAAGATGCAAACCTACAACATCACAAAATAAGGCATCATTATTATTATAGTTAAAGAATATATAACCAAAGCAATCAGAAAGGGAACAATTAAACTAACACACTTCAATGGGAGGAAACATTGTTCGGATATATTGGGATAATGCAAGGACAACACCAAATAGATATGGGAATCTATTTACTAGGAAAAACTATCCTAAGGCATCATCAAAATAAACATTGATGGAAGTTTTGATGCAAAAAATGAAAAAACTGGAATTAATAGGCTCTTTAGGTAATATGATGGCAAATGCCAAATTTTTTTATCTATGCCATTTGCTGCACTCTCTCCTCTCCATGTTGAAGTGGTAGCATGCCTATGCACTCAAGATTATATCCTTGAGGCCTCACTACAACCACCAGATTTAATCATATTTTAAGATTATCATTCATCTTCTTATGGAGAACATTGAGCATAATACACCTTCATTTATTATTAATGATCTCAAAGCCTGGAGGTAATTATTGAAAAAAGTGTGTGTCTTCTGCTCTCATATTTGGAGAGAAGGTAATCATCTTGCTGTTGTACTAGCCAAGGGAAAGGCTATGTATTAATCATTTTGCATGTCTAGAAATGTTGATTCAAACTTAGCTTTTCTTGTGCATAGTGACAATATCAACTTACTTTACATTAGATCAAGAAATGTGTAACAACTCTCTTTTTTATCTTTTTGGATTACTTATACCTTCAAAGTGATCAATAAAAGTTTATTTTATACAAAAAAAAAAATAAAATCAAACTCAATTCCTTGAGGTGAAAGCCTAGGTCATCCTAGCGAATCCTTCTTGGACTTAATCAAACCCAAAAATAAATTCATGTGAGGTTTAGAATGGTCAACAAGTCATTTGACCTAGAGTAGACCCATATGAGTCCCACCAAATCAAGAAGTCAACCCATAAAATTCAACCAAATTGAGTATTCTAATGGCTTAATCAAATGAACATGTTTAAACATAATCCAAAATAAAACTAAATCCAATAAAATCTCAAATGGGTTAATTGAATCATTTGATCCAAATAGACCCGAATGGACTTTATTGAACCTAAATTCAAATTAAATTAAAACTAATGCAAATAAAACATTCAAATTCATTTGAAAATCATAAAAAAAACACAAATCAACAATTGTTTGGGTTCAATTTGTTCAATTTTATTTCTTATCCTAAGTGAACCCAATTTGATCCATTAAGTCTAGTTTGGGTCAAAATGAGTCAAAATCAGAATTAACATCAAATTAGATGAAATCAATTACTCCAAATCTTTTTTAAATACTTAATCAAACATGAGTGAAACCCAAACACACCATTTTTTTAAAAAAAAGCAGAATTCATTAGCGGTAAACTTGAAAGTACATCATGTCATCATGTATGAAACCCAAACACACCTTAATTGAGCAAAATTGATGATTTGACTCAATTAAATCCAACGTAACTCATTTGGATCAAATTAGGTTGATTTGGATTGAAAAAAAACATAATTTAAATTAAATAAAATTGGTTGGTGATAATCATTAGAAGTGGTCAATTAAACATAAATAAACCTATTTTAAAGTAAAAAATGGTCATTTAGGCTAAGAGATTCAATTTAATCAATTTAGGTCAAAAAGGGTCAAGCTTAGCTTGAACCGCATCAAACCTTAACATGGCATATATTAATTGAACTTTAACTCATCCAAGGGATAATCAACAATAATTATAATATTCATTCAATGACAATTAAACAAATGGACTTAACACATCATAATCCAAATCAAAATTCAACTGAATGGTACTTAAGCAAGTGGGTATAAGCCCAACCTATAGCTCACTTTGAGGCTTAAATTAGACAAACCACAACAACCCAAAGATGCTAAAATAATTCTATAAGGCCATACGATGATGAGGTGGCCATGGAAAAAGTAAGGTGTAACTCATGGAAAGCAAGCATGGATGGCCCACCTCATCCTTTCAAAACCTTACACTTGCTTGATGCCTCACTCCCTAATGGATTCAAACATCATCTTTGACCTTCCCACCGCCTTCCCTATCATGATGGGATTTTAGTTCCCATGGCCAGCCACCTCCCCTTCAGGCCATTAAGGTGCTTTCAATCAATTATAAAGAGACGGAATAAAGCCAAATTGAGGAATTTTGCACAATCTAGTACCTTCCTCAAGTCAAATTGAATTTTAACAAACCTTTCCCTAACCTATTTGATCATTATCCACACTAAACTCTAGCAAGCAAGGATGGGCGTTGATCTCCACATCAACCCAGAGGGATGCCCAATCTAACTTAAGCTCCTATAGGAATTGCAAGATGATTCTAGGTTGTTTGATCTTTAATCAGATGGGCTTGATTTAAAGATCCATCCCTAGCAATTTAATTCAAGATCCACATGGATTCCACATTATCTAATCATGCGGTGTCATACATAAAGAAATGTCGCATCAATGACCAGTAAACACTGACTGGTTTAAGTGGAAAAACCTTATTTTATAAATTTAAAAAATGCAAAAGAAAAAACTTGACACTTCAAATTTCATAAAAATATATTACCCAACTAAAAAAATACAAATAAGGCCTCACTTGATTTATTTAAGTGAGAGAAATCTATTAAATTCAAAAACCCCAATTTTTATTAGATTAATATAAGTTTAATTAAAACTAATTAAACCCTAATCTAACCAAAAATACTCAACAAATCAATTTAAATATTTGGGGAATTGAAATTAAGGTTAAAATTCATCTCCAATAATGATTTGGGGAATTATTGGTCTTTGGATTGAAAGATACGAAATTCTCAATCTCCAAACCATAATTTAATGAAATAAAATAATAATAATTTAATAAAATTAAGATAAATTATGGAATTAACTTAAAACATTATAATAAACATCAATGAGCTTAAAAAGTATTAAAACTCACTTAAACTTATTAATCTTCAAAATGACCTAATTAGTGAATTAAATGAATTAATTAATTCATTTAATTAACCTAAACTTTCAAAAATCATAATAAATCAATGAAAAATCCAAAAATTCTAATGGATTCATCATTTATAGAGTAATCAAAGAAAATTAATGCCCTAATCAATTCCTCATAGTTTAGGCCCAATTTCAATTTTATTAAACATACTAAAGCACTAATTAGTTTTAAAATATATTATGATCAAAGTAAAAGTTTAGAGATATGAAATTAGCAAAGAACCCCACTTGTCATAAAAAGTTTAAAGCAAAATGACTTCTAGATTAAAAGTTAATAAATTTTCAAGGTTTGGGTCAATTTAAAATAAATAATAAATTAGAAAATTATAAAAATTATAAAAATTAATGAGACCAACCAAAAATATTTTCAATGACATCAGTGGAGAAAATTTCTTTAGCTCTCTAAAGTTAAGAAATTTCAAGAATCACATATTTAGGGTTTAAGAAATAATTAAAGGCATGAAATTAATTAAATCATAAGATCTTAAATTAATAAATTATAATAAATCAATAATTATTTAAAAATTATGATAAATTAACCTTTGAATTACAAATTCAAATTAGAATTCATTAAACTTAGAATCATCCCAAATTAACTTAATATTAAGTGAATAATTGAACTTACAATTAAACATAAATAATTGAACAAATTCTCCAATCTAAATAACCTTGAAGCCTAGGATGGCTTAGATTAGTTTCACAACCTTAAGTACTTCATGTTTTTATATTCTTTAAACTAAGATTAATGGCCAAATAGAAATGAGCAAAATTTGATCATATAAAAAATTTTAGCTAGATAATAATCATTAATTATAAGATACTCTTTAAATCAACTTAAGCAATAAATTGTACAGTAAAATAACTCAAGACCTAAAATCATGAAATCTAAATAACATATCAAAAACCAAATAAATCAAAATAAACCATGTGAAGTGAAAAGATCTTTAAAAAAAGTTTAATAAAAAATAATTCTAATCAAATGAACTATAAATTGAAACTAATTTTGACCCTTAACTTAATCAAAAAAACTAAATCAATCAACATAAAACATAAACAAATCAAATTAAATAAATAAAAAGGATTAAACTAACTAATCAGCAAATTAAAATTAGCATATAAATCAAGTAACTAAATTAAATAAACTAAATAATCAAATTCTATATTGGATGGCCATTTTAAACTGTATTACAAGTCAATTGAACCAAGAAACATTAACTCAATTCAAATTTAATTAAACTTAAATGAAGATATAAAAATCATTAAATTTAAACCAAATTAAAATTATTTGATTAAAATTATAAAGCAAAATTTATTTTATTCTTCATTCTTTAATCTAAATTCAACTTAAACACATAAGAATAAACATAAATTTGAAATAAAATATAAAATAATTTAAATAAAAACTATCCAATGGTAAATTGAACAAACTTTAAACTTTAATTAAAACTTGAACCTTAGAAGGCTTAGTACATACCACACAAAGCTCTATTTTGCATACTAAATTTATAGGTCACCAATCCCAAATTTAGGTTAAGCATGTGATCTACATGATTTTACCTATGATGTGATATTTTCTTATTTTGCGTGTAATATTTTATACTAGATGGCTAGGAATTATTTGCTTACAAGTTTGGATGTTAGGACATTATTTTAGGCAAACATTATTTTTTATAAGAGGCCATGCTTAAAGGGACTGCCATAATAAAAATAAATGTTGTTTGCTTACAAGTTCTATTTAAGTCTCTAAGCAAAGCCATTAAGATAGATGGCTTAGCATCCATTAGTGCTAAGCTTGTATGCTTGAAATATAAACTACTTGTATGTTATATGCTTTATTTGATGTTGTTTTACAGAGTTTAGGATTTTATTTTAGAATTTTAAAATATAATTTAAGTTTAGAATTAGGTTAGTATCTATGAGGTCTAGGAATAACAGGAACTGACTTTACTTATTGGTGGTCCCCTCTAGAGCCCAAGGAGGTCCAAAAAGGTGACGATCCCATATGAAGATCCCCATAGATCAAGACTTTGGTCCTATGCTAGACCACTTAATGGTAGAGCTCCGCTACCCATTTTCATTTTTCTTTTAGAGAGTATAGCAATACTCAACCGCATGGCCTTTTTTAATTTAATTTGACTTGATTTATTTTTGGTTGCATAATATAACTATATAGTTTTCAAAGGTTTCTTTCTATGATTGCTGTGTTTTATGATGAAGCATTAATACGTTAGGCTCTTAGAAAAACTAATTTTCTACCATATTAAATTTAAATAACTAAAATATAAATAAATAATTCATAACCTCACTATATTTAAAGCTTTAGGTTTAAACAACTAAGAGAAACTAGAAATAATTAGACTTTATGAACCATGCAAGCATAATCTTCATACTTTTTGAATTTAGCACTTCACCCATTGCACTTAAGTGGGCATCTGACCTGTGAGGATGACCACCCTTCTTGGGAAAGTGTGTATTTTTGTATTGATTTTTCCCATAACCTTTTCTAACAGCATCTTATATTAGACATGAATTTGCATACTCAATGCCATAAATAAAATTGTAGGTAAAAATGCATAAAATTGAAAATTATTGCATTAGTTAGGAAAATAACATAGAAGACATGTCTTTAGGGTTAGGGAATGAGTTTAGGCTCTTAGTTTGCTTTCTTAAGTATAATGACTTAGCGATCTTGCATTCATGAACTCATGAATTTAAAATGTCTTAGGTGGTGTTAGCAACCCTTTTTAGGCAGGAAATAAGTTCTTGAAGCATCAGGTATAGGTTTATTTTTTCAGGTGAGAAAGAGAACCATTAATTCCTAGAAATTAAGCTAGGTCACGCCTTTGACTTATGTCAAAAGCACTTTTAAACTTATGTTTTGAAGCATCCTATTAGTATAAGTCTTCGACCACTATGGATTTCTACAGTCTTGTGCTGTCAGAATCTAAGCCCTAAAATTTTAATAAAATGTTAATTAAAAATTTTAATAATTTTAATTTTAGAAATGAAGATCTCAATAGTAGGATAGTTGAAATGCCTATTAGGCATCCCATTATCCAAAAGCATTTCCTACTTATTCTCGATTATCTTCTAAAAGGAACTCTTCTTTCTTAAATTTTCCCCTTTGAAATTTTGAATTAATAATACTTTTAAGACAACCTTCAAAATACATATAGAGGTAAAAATTAATTCTCTAAATTGAAAGGTTTTTTAAGAAACTATTTTGTTCTTAAAATGTAGTTAAATATAAGGCTTGCCCTTATAAGGAACTTAGAACTTGCAATAAATAAACCCTATTATATTTCACCATATAGTTCAAGGGAAGACTCTCTAGAACATCATAGACCTATTTATTTTAGGAGTCTTTGATTAAGTAATCAAGTCCATTGTACAGTGCTATTTCCATCTCTTTAGATGATATGTTATCCTTCAATGATGTATTTGATTATCTAAATTAATAATTCTTGAAATCCACATGGTACCATCAATTTTCTCCATAGACTTGTGTGTTGGTAAGATTGCACCTTCATTTAGTTATTTTTTCCTTTCACCTTGATATGAGTTTTGTGCTTTAACTTGAGACTTTATTCTGCTTGAGATCTTGTATAAATTTATGTTGTAGAATATTTTCTTAGGAGTGGTACCATTCTTGCCTTGGATGATAAAGGGAGTTAGTATAGTATTTCTCCATTACCCGCGAAGGAGAGAGGCTTCTCTGCCTTGGTTAGTTATGCCAAAAGATATAGTGGATTTTGGAGGTGATTTAGAGAGGTGACATGGGTTAGGTTACATGCCACTATCTCTGCTCACTATGCTTTGAAATGTTAAATTTTTTTCCTTTTGAATCCATTATTTTATAATCGTTGAAATTTTAACTTTACTTTTTTTTACTTTAAGTAATTTTAGAAAAACATACCAATTCACCCCACTCTTGAGTGTGCCAATACTTACAATTCTAGTAATATAGAACTTTGATTAAAATTATACTTCAAATATTTTTAAGCAATGACATGACTCCATAGAGGTAAGCATGCAGATTATGCTTTCAAACTTTGCATATGTTAGCTACTTAACTAATAGTCAATTGGGAATTACCATAAATTTTAATTCTTTTAATACTCATTTGAATAGTAATTCAAGACTAATAATTAAAGCTTTATATTTAGCTCATTATTTATATGAGGGCTAGTCAATGCATATGCATATCTAATGATTCTTCTTTCAAAGAAAAAAAATTAATTCGAAGTCTATCTTCACTTATGGTATATTATTGATGGATGAAACTCTATTAAAATGTAATTATTATTTTTATAATGATAAGATTCATTTCGGATCCAAACTTGTTTGCAAAGTGATGAAGGACCCTTCTTTAGGGATGTAAAAAGCAGAGTCAGTTCAGAGATGAAGTAAAAAATAAAATATAAAAGTGCAAGTATATAAGGAATTCACTTATCTCTATAGATGTTACTATAAATAAGAGATCTGAGTATAAGAATCTCTCTTACTCTTAGAACTATGAAAAGAACTAAAGGAAAAGAAGATCCTACCCATGAAGAATTTTCCTTTTTATATGATAGAGGGGTGGCCACATAAAGAAAGTATATAAGGGACTCACCAATAATCTAAAGACTAGGCGAGTGATATATGTTGACTGGTAAACTCCTTAGTATAATCGCCCATACTGGTGGGGTAAGTTGTTTAGTGTGAATGCTTGGCTAAATTGTCCCTTGTATGGTGATGAGTTTGTGTGTGTGAGGTGAGTTTCTTGATAGTGGTCACTTGATAGGGATGGTCTCTTATGTTTTCCCACTTAAGGTGTGTCCTCTTGGGTGAGTGGAACAGTTATTCTATTTTTTGCTCCTTACTACTAGATGCCTCAATGCCCCTCGAGCACTCATTGAATCCACATGTACTCTTTGGGTATACATTTACCCCTCCAATTCTTCTACTTTTTGTAGAGGTGACTTGCAAAATGGACAAAATAATTGAAACATGTATTAATTATTCACATTTTAATCAATATTTTTGACTAAAAATCATTCACATGGCATCACCTTTGGCTTGACCAATTTTTTGGCATTTTTTTTTGAGCTCTAGCTATAAAAGGAATCCAACCTTCTGCACCATTTTTCTTGGCCACAAGCTTCTTGAAATTCATCTTATTTTTTATCGATCTCTTTTTATTGATAGAGTGAAACTCATCATGTATTCCAAAATACCTCATAGTAATATAGTTCATGTTCTGCTTTAATTGGGCCTATAGAAGAAGAAAAAGACCAAAAGGGTGGTTAAAGACACTATTGTAGTGCTTCTTCATGAGGCGAGTTCTCTTGCACTAGTTGTGAGTGAAACTACTCACCTGACCAAGGACTTGCAAGTAGAGGCGAGTGTTAAGGGGAGTTTTGCTATAGAATTGGTGGATCCTTCTCTTCAAAAGAGCATATAACTGCACTAATTATTTAGAAGGAAAGAGAAGTTTTTTTTCTTATTCAATAAAGTAAAGTGTTGATAAATAGTCTAGTGAGAACCCCCTATTAACAAAGGTTAGTTGAAGACTATCTCACCATGGTATGAATTTCACCTTTTGTGATTTTATTATTTCTTGTAAAATATAATCATAGTTTTTTTTATTATTATAGCTGAGTGCATCAAGTGTTTGTGAATCAGTTGAGGAAGTTAATAGCTAGTCACCAACCATTATATATATTTCTTTGGAGCCTAAAGATAGATTAGAGACAAGTATTATAGTCTTAGTAGGAGAGTTATTTAGGCATCATTTGAATGACGAAGACTTTCATTTGATTCAATAGTGGCTTCTTTTCTTGAGGATAATGTCTTTGATAAAATGCCTAGTAATAATTTTTATATCTATTTTTGGTTATATTGCTTCTCATTATGTAAGGGTGACTTCAACAAAAGAAGTTATTGTTATTGTTGATTTCCTTATGGCTCCATCACTTGGTGTGTTTGAGTTTTTCCTTAGGGGTGGATCTTTTCTTGGTAAAAAGGATTCATCAACCTCAACTTTCTTGATCACCAAAGAGACTAGCTTTACCACAATGAATATTCAGGAAATAATGGGTGACATCTATTTGTTGACTTGTTATGGTATGTTAAAAGAAGAACGATTCTTCACTTCTAAGAGAAGGTGACTTTATGAAGGAGCCTCAGTCACTTGCTTCATTTGTAAGTTAATGTTTTTATTACTGAGAGTAACTCTCCTTGAAGAAGTTATAAATTTGGTGAGATAGGTGGTGGCTAAGTTTCATATGAAGTTGTCAGCCATGAAAAGGAAACTAACAATCATTGAAGCTGAGTTGACTTCGATTCACTATCATGATGAGTCAAGTGGGTCTTCACTCTTAATCATGGGTGACAATTTCATGTTCAAATATTTATCCAATAATAGAGTACTCACTTTTGAGTGTCATTCATATTCAATATTTAGATATTCCAAGAAATAAGATAAAAAATTGCCCATTTCTCTAATACAAAAACTTTGTTATCCTGGTGATCCTTTGCATTGGTTCAAGAACTCCAACACCATAGGAACGACACAAGCGGTGTTATCATAGACGAGATGCTCCCAGCCTTGCTCATTAATTACCCTCTTTATGCACCCACCTAGAATGTGGAAGCTCCTTTTTGGAATGAGAATGAGGGTTTACTGGTACCTTCTCTCCAAATCCACATTAATAAATCTGCCAGCATCGCTCAATGATGCCCTCTTCTTACCCTTCTAGATGATTTTGAGGAGCATATTTGCTATCCTAGAGCTAAGAAATAGCTAGGAAGAAAAAGGGTTTCAAGAACTCCAAAGAAAACAAAGGATTTAAAATGAAAATTTTAGTAGCCTAGGGGTTTTATTTATAGCCTAGACCCAGCACTGCGACATTAGCCTCTCAATTTCTAAAATATGGGACCAGTGCCATGGAGCTCCATATGTAGTGCTTAAGTACTATTTAGCCGGTCAAGATAGTTATGGTACCGATCAAAAGAGCATTTATGAATCTTAATTACCATTAATTTTGTAATCAACCAGATCTAAAAAGCATGCCAGACATTGATGGAGTGTTGCAATGCTTTGACATAGCGATGCGATAGTAGCCAAAAGTTTTATCATTTTCTAATAAATATGCTAGCCAGCTTATTGGCCCTTTGAATTGCAATTTTATTGGCATCATCTTAGCATTGCTCAAACATTCAACCTACTTTCTATTATTCTATATGGTGCTTTTGTGTAGCGATGCTAGGTTTATAACACCGAAGTGCTGCCTTCTTTGGTTTTGAAACTTATGTTTTTGCCTGATGTGCTAAGATTTAAATGCTGAAGTACCAACTTCCTAGCACCATGGAGTTAAAATCCTAGCATTGTGATGCTACTTTTATAGCATCGAGAAGCTGACCCAAGCTAACTCCTATGAATTAGGAAAAACACCTTTCTGCTCACCATGCGAATGCCCCTATAATTCTGGCATTCCCAAGAGATGTAAGCCCAATCCATATGTTCGCTATGCAAACTTCTAAATCTTAAAAATTAATGGCTTTCTAATGGATGTAAGCTCAGTCATTTATTTTCCATGTGAATTCTAAACCCCATATGGCATTCCAAAGGGATGTAAGCTCAATCCATATGTTCGCCATGTGAACTTTAAACCCAATTTATATCATTACAAAGGGATGTAAGCCCAATATATGTTCGCCATGCAAACTTTTTAAAATCTAACTAGCTTTCCAATGGATGTAAGACTAGACATTTGTCTGCATGCAAAATTCTAAACCCTATGTGATAGTTCCAAGAAATGTAAGCCCAGTTATTTGTTCACAATGTAAACTTCTAAGCCCTAGATGGCATTCGCAAGGGATATAAGCCCAATCTACATGTTCACCATGCAAACTTCTAAACAAAATTTATGGAATTTCTAAGGATGTATGTCCAATCTATATGTTTGTCATGTGAACTTCTAAAATCTAATTGGCTTTCCAATAGATGTAAACCCAATCCTATATTTTCCATGAGAATTTTCTTATAATTTTATGGCTTTCTAATAGATGTAAATCCACCCTCTGTTTGTAATGCAATAATAATCTAAACCAACCTGCACCATAACACCTACCAACACCTCTAGTCTATTCAAGATATCTTAGATGAGGTTACCCATGAAAGTTAATCAAACTCCATAGACATTACAACTAATAGCCCTTTAATGTTGGTAGATTAGAATAATGGTAGTCTCGATACGATGGAACCATTAGGATATTGATTGTGACTACCCTTCTTTTTTCCTTTAAATAGTCATTCACATCACACCTCTAGACACCAATTCATATCATAGAGACATGTGTATTTCCAAACTTAATTGAGAGGGCTCTCTTATTATGGTAAGAGGGGTAATTAACTATGAATGCTTGCATTCATAGGAAGTAGAACCTAGATCTAAATAAACCCTAACATAATGTTAGGGAAAATTTGGTTGAATATATATCAATCCAAAGATTTGCAAAATTTAGAACAATTCCACTGTTGATCTTTGATCCTATGTGAAATGAATATCCTCCCTTCGTCGATCTTGGATCTGGAGCAATGGAGAAGAATGTGATCACCTACTTACAAAATTTTAGGCATTGCTAAGATAAAATTCTATTAAAATTAAGATTAAATAAGTTTTAATGCACTAAAATATAAATTTAAAACTTTAAGACCTCCATCATCGAACTTGGTTGTAGCATGAGATGAAAACCCTCATTATGTTGATTTTGGATTTGGGATAAGAAAGAAGAGTGCATTTTGCACTAAAATATTTTAAAATCTAGCATTATTAAATCATTATGCAACCAAAATTTATAGAAACCATCAAATCATGTAAGAAAATCACTTTAGAACAGAGTCTTTTGACTCATGGTACCGCAACCTTGATACCTAGCATTTTGGCATTGAGTTCTCAGGATTTTGAGCCTTGGCGCTCCACTTTATAGCACTGTTGTTTGGTGTCAAGATGCTATGAATAGTGCCATGGTGCTGAATCATAGCACTATAATGCTGGCTTTTAAGATTATAAATTCAAAATGTTCACTTGCAGCACCATCACGCTACTTTGAAAGCATTGAGGCGCTGTGACTAGTGTCATGGCAATGAATCTTGCTGTCGTAGTGTTGCCTTCTCGGGTTATAAGGGAAATGTATCCACATGTAGTTAGGTGCTATAACAGTGCTACAATGCTACTTTGTTAGTGCCTAAGCATCATCTTTTTTGATTTTAAGCCTAAGTCCCACCATTTAGTGTAGATTCCTAGTGCTAAGGCACTGACTTTCAGTTGCCTAGGCTTTGACTTTTCAATATAATTTTCTTTAAGTTAGAAATTTTATTCAATTAAATTTACAACTTATAATAAATTTTTAAATCATAATTAAGTTCAAAGAAAATCATAATTAAGTTCAATGGATGGTCAATCGGTACATGAAATGATAGACAAATGATATGTACAAAAAATGTGCCAAATAAAATTATAATGATATAAAAAAAGAGAAATATAAATCCAAATAAAAAAAGTTTAAAAAGTCTATCCTAGAAGTCATAGTCCTCTTCCTTTTCTTCTTTTGGCTCAGATTGGGTGCTAATATAAGGGTGATAATGAGACACCACAGGAAAAGAAACTTTAGTCAGGCCAACATTAAAGTTATAATTTTCAAACATTTGAACAAGTGCTGAGTTGAACTCGTTCATGTAAGCAAATTGTTTTTATTTCTAATCAATATGGTAGTCAAATTTTTTCTCCAATTCTTGTTGCCACCAGCTACTTATGCTTATATTTTTTCTTAATTCTAAGACTTCTCCTCCAATATCTTGGAGTTGCTTAATTAACATCTTGGAGGATTTGGATTTGGACTGAGAAGTGTGTGAGCTTTCTCTTACTTTCATTTTTTATCCAAACTCTTCAATAGCTCTTTTAGTCAGGGGAGTCCTTTGTATAAGGACTTCTTCATTTGGGTCCCTTGATGCACCAGCCACAACACATAAAGAATAAATAATAGAAGGGTGATCATACCCTAGGGTAGTACTACCTTAAGCATATTATAAATTAAATATAAATAATCTTTCTAACATTTATAGTAAAGCCATTTTGAATGGTATAATTTAAAATGGCTCTATCCTTAGTTATTTTGTTGATATTACAAGTGAGCATCAACTTGACAAAAATAAAATAATGCCAAACTTTAGCCTCGGCTGTTAGGCCAGCAACAAAAAAAAAGAGAATCTTTTCCTCTCAACATTTCCACTGGACATTTGCATTTTTAATAGTGAGAAAACGAAAGATTTCATCAAAATTAAGGTGATTTTTGTAGTAGGAAAGATATTAATCATATGCAAAATTTTATAAATTATAATATGCATTAATGGAAGTATTTGTATTCCATGTCTATTAAGTTCTATTGTGTATCAAATTATTGGGTATTCTACCTCATGTTTGCTGAGAGATTTTATGTCAAAGATTCTACTTTATTTTGTATATGACTCTGGTACTCAGCCTCATCCATGCTTATCACATCTAAAATGACGTTGATTCCAAATCTATTAGTGGAGTGAGGCAAAACCCTCTGAGATTTCTGAGATAGAGAAAAATGGAGTAATAGAAAAGTAAGAGAAGTGCAATAAATGTCTCTAATTTATTGTTCTACTAGTAATAAATATGAGTAATGAGATATATCATCTTTCAAAAAGTATGGAGCAAGAAGAAGAAGAAGTTCCCCTCCCTCTTTGAAATGACCCATTTTGTAATAGCTGGGGCGAAAATTACATATGGTAATTACATGTAAAGTTAGTCAAGTATAGATAGAGACTTGCTCCAACTCAAGGTAGGTGTTCTTCAGTTGAGTGGTGAACTCTATAGCCCATTGGCACGTGTGACCTATTGATTCTTCTGATGGAGCAAGCAGGTAGGTTTTGTAAAGACCATTGAACTTTAGTTATTATGTTTATTTGGTCTTCCTTGGTCACTCACCAATCATAAGAAAGTATGGGCATGCTGTCAATCTCTATACTTCATTCTTCAAGCTTCCATCTTTGACTCACCATATGCAAGGTGAGTGTTTATCATTGAGTAGCACTCTCCTATATATTCATTTTTGTTTCGATTATGGTTCACTTTAAAGGCTATCCTGAATCACTTGTACATTTGTACATACAAATTTCACTTACAACTAAAAAATAATTAAATGAACTTGGCATAAATGAAAGGTAGGTAAAAATAAAAATATTTCTTTTAATAAATTCTCTTTACAAACACATGCTCTTATCTTTCTCCATCTTTGGTTGGAAAGTCAAAATATACAGTGTTATTTTTGATTTAAAAATTTCTTTACAAACATTTAGGTTCCTAAAATATAGTTGAACTTAATTTCAAATATATGAGCAAGTACAAAAATTTTGATGCAAACCTAACAAATCTAATGACTATCTAGTTAGGAGAGGGATTTATTGTTAAATTTCCTCAAGTTTTGATTAACACTAGTTCTGCTAGAGCCACTCTATAATTTGCAAAAAATTCTAAAGTCTTATAGTTCATATCGGCTTTGCCTATGACCACATCCAATACTGAAGGCACCATAAGTTGCCATACAATGAAAAAAGATTGAATGTAATCATGTCTAATAAGCCCAGACAACTGAATGCTAAGGCCTTACTCAATCCAGGGAAAAACTCAACCTCTAAAAGAGGTTCTATTTTAAATATATTGTTAAGGTAACTCCAACAATGCCTCCTGAACTAAAATTTATCATTATTTATTTACTCAACAGTCCTTTGGAAGTGCCTATCATTCCATAAGGTATTGCCTTTTCTCTTAGAAATAATGATCATGAAGCATCTTCCTTGGGCACTAAAATATCCATGAGAGTTAGAAGAATGTGGTGCTTCTTGTATAGATGATGGACTACCTATACATGTTGAATAATAATATGAACTACTAGTGGAAGCAAACATACAAACCAATAATAATTTTGAGCTACTCAGATGGGTCAAGAGAAATAGCTCTAGAGGAGCTATAAAGAAGTCTTTCTAGGATAAATATGTCAACCAAGAAAGGAGGAAACTATCTCCTCCAAAATTTACAAAGTTCTAAAGGTTATTAAAAATAAGAACCTTCAAGAAAGAATTAAGAAGTTGGTGAGCCAAGTTGCCAACCCATCATATTTCTACTCCTAAAGAAGGTAAGAATATTGAAAAATATTATTCCTGCCTTGAGTAGAACTTAAGACCTAGGGGTTTAATATTTGGTGAACATTGATAACGAACCCTTCAATACAAAGTGGCTAGTTGTTGGAAGGTCTCGACAGCTTTCATAAAAAGGAAATATCAATCTTCTCATTTTAATCTATTTGGTGAATACTAAGGTGTTACATCTAAGATGCATTCCCTGAGATCCACCACTAGAAGGTCCCGATCAACTTGGGTGGATAAAGAACCCCAAGTCATGAATAATGAAACAAATCAATACGAGCAAGCTCAGCAAGATGACAAAAAGGTTGAATCGTTCATCATAAATTGGAAGCAGTGATCTAAAAATAATCAACCAATGGCTAATGATGTAGATAATCAAGCATTTTTGAAAGATGATGACTTTTTGATTGACAAAGAACAATATGCTATTAATTTTCAAAATAATGAAAATATTGATTGCATAGAAGTTGAGGTTATTCACATGGTAAATATACATTTTTGAAATAGAAACATGGTACCTGAATAACAAAATGAAAAATAGCATTAGGAGGGCCCATGTAACCAAGTTTCTAAAAGTGAAACTCGAATGAAGATTGAAGAAACTAAAGAACTAATTGATATTGTATTAAGGTTACAATGACAAATGGGTTCTTAACTCCAAAGAAGAGATCAAGAAATTAATTAGCTTAATAATCATCTTAATGAGAAGAATGGGCTAATGAAAGAGTTATTTGGTTTGCTTAACTTAATGGAATCTATAATGCAGAACCCCCCAACCCCATGAAATCCTTAAGAGATGCTCAATCTAATAACTAAAACTAGGGGCATGTAGAATGCATCACCTAACTTGCTAATAGCCACGATGCAAAGACAAGAACCTCTAAGAGAGGTTACACTAAGTGCTCACCAAGAGATTGATATTATTACTAAATATAAAGTAATGAATCTTATTAGCCAAAAGGTCAAAAGGTTAAAGAAGTCATTATTTTAGAGCCCGTTAAACAATTAGTTGGAAATGGTTAATCATATCTAATTGAATATGATCTCCAAAGGATATGTCGTGCCAAAATTTAACACCATTTCAAGCATAGAAAATTCACAGCAGCACCTAGCCCAGTTCAAAGCTACTTGTGAGAATGCAAGAGGAAAGGATGCCTTTCTACTTTGATAATGCATTAACAGTCTTACCAACACAACTTTTGAATGGTATACTGAGTTGCCCAATGACTTAGTAAAAATATTTTATGAGTTAGAAACACTCTTTGTCAAGAGATTTGTAGAAGTAACTAAGAAAGTGATAATTGAAGATCTCACCTTAGAAATGAGAAGAAAGGATGAGAGTGTCATAAAATAGATTACAAGATGGAGAATCTAAGCATGAAATGTGATCAACAACTCACAAAAATGCATATTATAGAACTCCAAATGGGGAACATTGATCAAATGGCTCCATACTAAGCCATGGCAATGATTAATGCATTACAAGAATTATTGAATTGTGTAGCCAAGTTTGAGAGGCTTCCAAAGAAAAAGATCCATAATACCAACTATAATTTAAAAAAAGCAACCCAAGCCATATAATTTAAAAAAAAGATGTGAATACAACATTCACATTTATAGTTGATAAAAAAATGGAGGTGCAATGACCTCACAACAAGCACAAAATATGGAGGATAAGAAAAACAGTCCTAGCCTCTAAGAAAAATTGACTAAGTAGTATTTTTATAAAAGAGAATGTATTTCTAAAATCTTCATGCATCCCTTAAAGTTGGAATTGCAATTGGAAGAACCATGTCAACCTGACCAAGCAGACAAAGTCAATAATACAAACTATTCCATAAACTTTTAAGTCACCCAATCGAAGACTATTTAATCTTGAAAGATTAGGTAGAAAAGAGTTATTGAAATGGGAAGCTCACACCATCTAAAAGCATATTGGTAGATCCTAAAAAGGAACATATGAATGTTATCACAATACCCCTGAATCAAAATATAAGAGACAGAGGTCAAGCCATTTGGAACACAAAATATAAATAATAATAAAGGCAAAGCCCCACTAGTAGAAGAAGAAAGTGGTTGGGATACCTACATCTCAAAAAGGATTAAATGAATGATCAACATTCTCATAGTTATAAAATGTACTCAGTGGATGAACTCCATGGAACCTGAAATAGATTCAGGAATACTCAAGCCCAATAGGGGCAATTATTATATAATGCAAAGAAATAGACAAAAATCAACCAAGCTTCTTGGTCAAAATCCCATAAATCAAGGAAAAGGAGGAAACCTTGAAAGCCAAAGCCTAAAAAATAAAAAATGATTAACTCTTTGGACGAATTTGAGAACCACCATGGAGACCAATTTAGTTGGAGGAACATATGCTTCACTTACAAGTTGACATGAAATATCCTAGAGAAGTTGTTTCAAAGGAAACATGTTGGGTCATAGGAATAAATGAAAATTCTAATTTTTAAACCTAATGAGAGGCATACTACATGACTGCAACATCAATTGACTCTGAGGAAGAGCTATGCTTTCCCAAAGAAAAGCCTATCAAAAGGAAGATTAAGTCAGACTTAAAGAAGTTGTGTCCTAAATTAGGTAGTAGTTTTGAGAGTTTTAAAAGCTTTGGAAATTTTGATGAAGTACAGAGTTCTGAAACTTCCTATGATAAATAAAATTTCATGGAATAAGTAACTCAAATTCAATTAAGGAGTGGAAAGAGAATGTCTCAACCACCATAGAGAAAAAGTAGGGACAAAGGTAAAGAAATTTAAATTAATGAAGATGCCTTATCCCCATCATCATCTACCTTAAAAAGCCACCAAAATGGGGGTGGAGGATAATGTTCTGGCCCATTTATGCAAGCTATTGACTTAAGTATTTATGATGCTATCATGTTATCTAAAGATATACTTGAAAAATTAATTAAAGCCTTGCAAAACTCAGAATAATAGGAAGATTTATTTGTTGAAGGGAGGATGAAAGAAAATTTAACCTCTAAAAAATTAACAACCATTACAATTAGTGATGATGACTTACTATTAAGGACAACCAAACAAAATCAACCCCTTTATGTCATAGATGAAAATAATTCTACTCGTACAAAAAAAATATTGATCGATCTAGGTGCTTTAATCAATCTTTTAATAACTAAAATGCTTCAAACATTAGCTTTGAATTTTCATTACCTAGATAAAAGCACAGTATTTTTACAAGGATTCAATGAATAAGGATAATAAATCATGTGATCTCTTGTTCTACTTATATGCATTGGAAAACTATATTCAAAAGCTAAATTTCATGTGATTGAAGTTAGTGTTTCCTACAAAGCACTCCTTGATAGGCCATGGATTCATGGATATGGTGTAGTGCCTTTAACCCTCCATCCATCAATGTATGAAATACACTCAAAATGATGAGGAGTGTCAAATTAATGGTGACATAAATCTATTCTAGATACATGAAATCATGATCTAAGATGATGCCAAGTACTTTATTCCTAAGAAAGTTGAGCAAGTCAACTCCCAAATGCAATAGGCTTCATCTATTAAGATAATGCTGAAAGGAAATGATTTAAAAAGCAAAGTGCTAATGAATCAAAACAACCTAAAGTAATTCCCCACATTGGAGTGATATAGAGGATGATAAAGAAGAATTGGTATTTTATCAACCTAAGAAAGCCTCAACCACCAAAAAGGAAAGAAAGATCTAATATTGGCGATATAACAAAATAATTAGAAAAATCCATGTTTCTATAATATGGGTTCTCGAATCTCAATTCTCTAACAAGGCTATTAAATCAACTATAGTGCCAAAGGCATATATAAAAACCTTAATGGCTTCAAAAAATAATGAAGTAGAATAATTAAAAATTTTTATGTCCTTCATAGAAGAGGTTATAATAATTGGGAGATCCTTTTATACAAATTAGAAGAGTGAGCCCCAAATCCTGCCCAAGAAATGCTTGAACTGGAGGACTTTGGGGAAGAAAACATTTCAATAATAATTTCTCAATACTTCTTGTCAGCTCTAAAGAAGCTGGTTAATGACAACATTCAGCCTATACAATCACATATTCAAGCCAATTAATTATGAGGATCTAACGAGTGGATAATATCCAAAATTTCATAAGATATAGGAAGTTCACCACATGGGGATTAAGATATATTACTTTAGCATTTCCTTCAATGACCTCATGTTATGCCCTATTCAAAAATAGAAGTTTCTTTTGAAGCTACAAATGAAGAAAAGGCTATTCCATGTGAAAATGAGAATACACCTAAAGAAGAATTAATAATTGACATCAAAGAGGCCCCTAAGGAATTGAAAGAAGGAAATCAAGCTACTATTGATGAACTTCAGGAAATCAACCTAGGTGCTAAAGAAGAGCCTAGGACAACCTTTATTAGTGTTAACCTCACATCAAAAAAATTGGAGGAATTAAAAGCACTATTCTGTGAATACAAAGACCATTTCACATGGAATTATAGTGAAATATCAGGCTTATTACTAGATGTAGGTTTACATAAACTTGCTATTATACCTGATATACTCCCTATAAGACAAGCATCAAAGTGAATGTGATTGAAAATTGAAGAGGAAGTAATTGCTAAAACTAAAAAAAATTATTGAAGAAAAATTCATCTAAGAAGAAAAAATACTGACTTGATTGCCAATACATCCCAATAAAGAAGAAAGAAGGGAAAATCCATGTTTGCACTTCAGGGGCTTAAATAAAGCATGTCCATAAGATGACTTTCCCTTACCCAATATAGAAGTCATGATAGATAATACATTAAACTATGATATGTTACCTTTCATGGATGGTTTATTGGGCTACAACCAAATTAAAATGGCTCTGAAGGATATAAAACATGCATCCTTCCATACACTAATTGACATTTATTACTATAAAGTGATGCCATTTAATTTGAAAAATGCTAGCGCTACATACCAAAGGGTAATGGCCTGCATCTTTGATGATCTTATTTATAATTATATAGAATGCTACGTTTATGATTTAGTTTTCAAAAGTAGAGCTCAAAGTGAGTACATGAGTGATTTAAGAGTTGTATTTGATAGAATTTGAAATTTCAACTAAAAAAATGAATCCCTTAAAATATGGTTTTGGCACAACTTCTGAAAAATAGGCTAGTGCTGTGGATCTCATTTTTGGATGAGGTTAACATTAATTCTAAAACTAGTAATTAAGATACCTAATTTTAGATTAGGAATCTTCTAAATAAACACTTAGGGCACTTCACTTAGTGGCCTAATGCACCTTTATAGGATCTAATCTAACTTAATAAGATTGTATAGGCTTAGACCAAATTCAAATCCAAACCTAAAGAAATTAAAATCCAAAAGCACTTGAATTTAAATCAAAGTAAATAGGGTAATTAATCTAACTATCCTATTTAACCCTTAAAGTCATTTAAATTTCAAGAAAAAAAATAGATCAAAATCAAATAAAACCATGAAGTCAAATTAAAAGCATGAATGAATCCAAATCCAAATCAAAATAAAAAACTGGTCAACCCATTTAACATAGGTTTAACTTTAGGTGGGTCCCACCAAGTCAAAGGTTAACCCACCAAAATTTGACCAAATATAATAATTTCAAATGATCTAAATGATAAAATATTCATAGATAAATATGAATTTAAGAGAATATGAATCCAATAAGGCCTTAATTAGGCTAAATAAGTAATTTGACCTAAATGGGCCTAAATGGACCATATTGGATTTAAATCCAAATAAAATCAAAATCAAACGAAATTACTTGCCTAAAATAATTTAGGAATGACTATTAAACACACTTCAACTCATCATTGAGCCCAATTTGACCTAAAATGGCCATTTGACCTAAATGAATTCAAACCTAACCCAAGCTTAACCCATAAGACCAAGATGGACCAAAGTAAATGAAATTGATTGATCCAATGCATTCCAAATCCTTGGATCAACATAATTGAAAAGAAAATACATTGTAAATAAGCCAAATAAGCCATTTGGCTTAATCCAATCCAACCCAAGTTCACTTGTATTATAATGGATATAACATGGAATAAACTAATAAATATTTACAAATTCTACATAATGTTTTAATTGGGATCATCACAAAGAGTTGAATTGATGTAAATGAAGAAATAATCTAATGTTAATCCATTTAATGGACTAAGTTAGATTAACCAAATTCAAAAATTCTTTAAATGGAACAATTGAACCCAAGTTTAGACCCAATCCCTTAGAATGCACTCAAACCCATCCTGAATTGAATTTAAGATGATTGACAGCTAATTTTAAGCAGACTAATTAAATCCAAGTTAAGCCAAAATGATGGAATATTCCATGGCATAGAGGGATTGCATGGAGATAAAGAAAGCTTCCCTAATCCATTCACCCCCTTAGCATCCCACCTCTTCATCCTTATACAGTTGTTAAATAGCTCATGATCCTTGGAGCTAGCCTTGGAGGATATCAATTAGCCATGGCCGACCAAGGAGAGAAAAACTAAAATAAGAGGCTCTCGACCTCTAATGGAAAAATATAAGAGACACACTCTCAAGCTAAATTGATAATTTCATCATCTTTCCCACCTTACATGAAGTCGATTGCAATCTTCCCCTGATCCTCGCATTGCCGGGAGGCTAGAGAACGACCAAAGCTGATGAAAAGGAGGTTAAGCTTGGTCTAGGAGGCAATCCACAAGGATAGGTTCCAATTAATTCTTCCCACAACCTCATCACATCATCCCGGAGTTGTTGGAGTCAATCCCGTCACTAGAGATCACTAGAGTTGATGTACGCCATTAAAGCCTCCTCTTAAGCTTTTGATTTTGGGACTTTTTGAAACAAGTTTGATCTTAAGTGAGATCAAACCATATATATCCATTTGATTTCATTCACTGATGGTTTTATAATAAAAATTGAGCAATTTTGATGGTTTGGATCACCGAAAATTGGCTTGAATTGATGGATGGCTCTTGGCATCCATCTTCATCGAAGGTGAGATAATCTCTACCATCCATTCCTTATGTTAGGAATAGATGGCTCTGATTTAGGCAGATCATTGATTAAACCCATTGAGAAAAACTATAGATTGATCGGAGCCGTTCGATCTTCGATCGGATAGCTTGTAAGAATCCCTCGTGTTCCACCCTTTTAACATGTGGATCTCGTGTTGACAAATACCATGGCTCATCATGTAAAATGATGCCACATCAGATTCACATGGATCCGACACTATTAAAGCAAAAAATCAAGGTTTTTTATTTAAAAAGTTAAGAAAAAATATCAAAAAATTTAAAAAATAAAATAAAAAAATATAATATAACTTCAAAAATTATAAAATTTAAGCTCCATGAATTCCTCTTTATGAGAGGAATCCATTAAACCTAAAAGCCCTAATTTTTATGGGGTGATTTTTTATCAATTTACATTTAAATAAAAGTTTTCAAACTTAAATTAATCCTAAACCATTGACCCAACAAAAATGAAACTTGGGGGATTAAAATTGAGACTAAAACACATCTTAAGAAAAATTCTCATGATTTAACTCAAAGTGAATCATAAAATAGTAAATTTCAAACTCTAAACCCTAATTTTGATAAAATAAATTAATATTAAATGAAATAAATTATGATAAAGGTTCAAATCATTTTAAATCATCATAATACACCCTAATAAATTTAAATATACTAATGAAACTCATTGAAACCTAATGAATCACAAAATCACTTAATTTGGCATTTAATTGAATTAATTAATTCAATTAATCAACCTAAATTTAGAAATATCATAATAAATCGATTAGAACTCCAAAAATTATGTATAAACACTCTTGGATGCATCTTCGAGAGGGGAATCAAAGAAAAATAAAACCCCAAAATAATCTTCATTAAACTAGGCTTAATTTAAGTTTTAAAGAAATAAAAAAATATAATTAATCCCAAATTATACATCTAATTAAGGTGAGATTTTAGGGAAATCAAATTAGGAAGGAACCCCATTTGCCGTTAAAACATTTCAAACCTAATTGACCTCTCGATTGAGAATTCTTGAATTTCCAAGTCTCAAGGTCAATTTAAAAGAAATAATAAATAAAATAAATAAATTTTTATTGAAAATCCATAATATAAACTTATAATATCATAATTGAAATCAAAACACTTAAATAAAAATTGTCCAAACAATCTAAAAGTAAAGGAACCTAATTAAAAATAAGATAAGAATTAAGAATAAGTGAAAGTGAAGAATTTAATTACACTCCAATGTCAATAACCAGTTAAACCATGATAAACCCACTAATAAACTAAAATATAAAGTTCATTAACTTTTGAACTTTATAATAAATTAACATATAAATACTTTAAGGTCATTTAGATTAAAGAATAAAGTGGATATAAAAGTAAATGTGGAAGATTAGGTTTAATTGAACATAATCATAACTTAAATTAACAAAATAATAATAAAATAATAACAACATAAGGACATAAAAGTTAAAATAACCTAGAGTAAGTTTAATCCACATAACAAAATAATAACAACCCTTCCTTAAATATCTTAGGACATGATGAATAAGGGAAATCATATTATGGTAAACGCTAAAAAGAAATTTTTAAATAACATAATCATCATTCCCTTTAAGTTGATTGAAATGAATTGAATTATTTCATAATGTATGAAATCATAACTTTGAATCAACATCTTAATCCAAGTTCATTAATAAGCATTAGAAAAATTCATGAAATAAATGAATCAAACAATAACAAAATTTGGAAAGTCAATTCAAGATGATACAAAATATACAAATGTGTAAATTGAATAATATTAAACTCAAGATTGAATGTAAATTTAGTTAAGTTAATAAACATCAACAAAATGAACAAATGAAATTTCCTTGGAAAAAAACATGATTCTACATCCAAATGTAATAAGAAAATTGAATCATCCTAGAATTAAATGAACAAAAAGAAACAAATAACATAAATATAACTTAATGAAACATAAAAATAAAGCGTGAAGTTAACTGATATCAAACATAAAGGTTTAACATAAACTAAAACAAACTAATAATAATGAACAAAATGGAAAAGTATGAAGCACATTAATCTAAATATGATTTGTTCACATAATTAAACAAAAATAAACATCAAATATGAAAATTAACAAAATAAAAAAAATAAATCAAATCAAAAAGAAATTAAAAGAAGAATCAAATTATAAACTTAATTCAAATCAAATCATCTAAATAAATCTATGAAAAATTAATTAAGATACTTAAGATCTTAGTTAGACCTTTAGAATAAATCTTCATCTTAGGATAAATGTTTCATTATATTAGGACTTGTATGTTGAATAGAATGAGTTCCACCCAAAGTGGAACTTATTGTATTCTTCATTCTTGATAACCTAATCTTACTTTTACATAAAATGTACTAAAGTGAAAATGAAATTGTAAATCATTAAATCATTTAAATTGAAACCACCCATGGTAAATTAAACAAAATTTAAAACTAAATTTAAATTTTAAACATAAATTTTTCTAACCAGCCTCATATGGTATATAGTCTAGACACCCAAGGTCACAGGGCTACTGGTCCAAAGGAGGTCTGGATACTTCTAATCTCTAGTATAACAATGACATGTACCTATGAAGAAAAATTATAGAAATAAAAAGCTTAAAATTTAAATTAAATGGGAAACCCAAATTGAAACTTGAAACTAAAAATGCCTATCATTGTCTTGCCACACAAACCCCCATTCTTCACACACTGATCATTAAGAGACGAACCCTAGACTTAAGTTAAGTCATTTTATGATTTTTTGTGATATTATGTGATGTTGTGATGTGGAATATCTTTTTATTATTTTGTGGAGTACTATTTTAGACTAGATGGCTAGGATTGATTATTATTAATCTAGATGGTGGGACATTATTTTAGAATTAGCATTGTCTTCTATAAGGGCTATGTTAAATGGGACTGCCATCATAAATAAATATATAAATGTTATTTTCTTGCATGTGCTGCATAGTCCCTTAGCATAGCCCAATAAGATAGGTGGGCTTGGCAAGAAACTAATGCTAAGCCATATGTTTGTAAAGTATAACTACTGTGTGCTATTTTTATTTTCCTGACATCTATTTTATAGGGTTTAAGATTTATTTTTGAATTTGAAATATAATTTTGAGCTTAGAATTAGGTTAGGATCTATGGGTCTAGGATTAGCAGGAGCTGACCCTACCAACAGATGGGTGTAGAGGTCCCCTCTAAAATTTAATGGAGGTCCTTAAAGATGGAAATGAACTTGGAAAGAAGACCCATTGATCTAAACTTTAGTCTTAGGTCGGGCAGCATAAGGGTAGAGCTCAATTACCCATTTTTTCATTCTTTCAGTGTGTACAGCTGTAGACGGCTGCATTAGCTTGTTCATTAATTTAAAATTGGCTTGATTTATTTTGGGTGTGCAATATAATTAACTTACTTTTCTAGGTTTCTTTCTGTGCTTTATTTTTTGTGATGGATGCTTAGACGATTAAGCTCTTAGGGAAAACTAAATTTTTTACTCAATTTAAATATAATCAACTTAAACACAAAAATAAAGAAACTTAAAATTTCATATAATTTAAAGCCCTAAGAATGACCTAAAATAAATTAGAAATAATTTTCTCTTGTAACTATACTGTTATATTACTCTAAACTCTTAAATAGGGAACTTCACCCATTGCACCAAAGGAGCATCCGACCTTTGAGGATGACCTCCTTCTTGGAGAAGTTTGCCTTCTTTTATTGATTTGGAACATACCACTTCTAATTGCATAGCATTTATGCATAAAATGCATATCCTAAAACCTTAAGTGAATCATGAGTCAAAATGTCTAGAAGCTAGAAAATGTGCATTAGTTAGTTGCATATCATACCCTTAGTTTTTTTTTTCCTAAAAACAAAACAACCAAACCATGTTGCATACGTGAGACTGAGCATTGTGAATTTAAAATGCACTTAGGTGGTGTTAGATAGTAGCCCTTTCTGGCGGATTATAAGTTTAAAAGAGTAAGGGATATGTTTATTCCCTCAAGTGAGAGAAATGTCTGATAATTTCCAAAAATAAAACTAGGCCGAGCATCTAACTTATGTCAGAAACACTTATAGACTTAGGTTCTAAAGCATCCTCCTCAAAGTAGGTCTTCAATCTTAGGCATTTTTACAGTCTTGTGGTGCTAGAATCTAGGTCCTAGATTTCTAAGAAAATATCAACCTAAAATTTAAAGCCCAATGGTAAGATAGTTGAAATTCTTATTGGCATCCTAGTATCAACAAGCATTTCCTACTTTATCTTGATTGGCTTCCAAAAATAAGTCTGTTAACTTTGTATCATTCCCAATTAAAATTCCAAAATATCATTCATTTGAAAACCAACTATAAATCCATAGAAATAATAGTTTATTTCTTTAATTGAGAGCATTCTTAATAAGAGGTTCTCCATTCCTATGTTGTAAATAACTATTTACCTTTATAAAGAACCATGAACCCAGTTTAAAATAAATCCTGTTCTACTTCAATCGAGTTCAGGGAAAAACTTTATGGTACATTAAAGACCCATTAGCCTTAGGAGTCTTTTATTAAACGATCGAATCAATTATATGATAACATATTTATCATCCTAGATAATATGTATATTCCTTAATGAATAATTTGAAATTCCTATGTGGTGTCATAAATTTTCCCCACAAGTGCCTCAACCGTGTCAAAAGCAGTGTCGTGACACTGTGTCCAATCTATAAATTAGACCCATAGGCTATGAAATTTTCATTATAAAGCTTTGGTTCTTTTTGGAAGTCATTGCCATCTTTATCTTATTAGCTTTCGTTCATTTTAGGATAGAAAATATGTTGATTAAGTACTTCTAGAAGGGTAAAAAGAGGGAATGTTTGAGTGATGATAGGCGATTCATCAGTGTGGAAGTAGAGGAGAGGTATCAGCATGCTCTCATCCATAAGCATCTCATTTCAGAGAGGATTTTCTACAATTTGGTTGAGAGCATAGAGAGAATCATCAATGAGTGAGGTTGGGAGAAGTTGGCCTATGATACCATATCTTTTGTCATCCCCGTGGTGCTGGAGTTCTTCGCCAATGTGAAGGAACACCATAATAATAATGTTTTTGTATGGGTGAAACTGGTGAATTTTGATAGCAATATAATTAATGTATTTTACAATTTACAAGATATTGTGTATGATCAATATTTTTTCTACTACAATGATCATCCTAATTTTAATGAGATCTTTACTTTTCTCAGTATTAGAAATGCAAATGTTTTGTGGAAATGGCAGGAGGAAAAGATTATCAACTTTCCTATCACTAGCTTGGTTGTCGAGTCTGAAGCTTGATATTATTTTATTTTCATTAAGATGATGCCCATTGGTAATATCAATGAAGTAACTAGGGATAGGACCATTTTTAATTTCGTGATTCAAAAAGGCTTTAGTATAGATGTAGTAAAGATTATTTACAATTCAATTTGTAATATGCTTAAGGGTAGTACTACTGTAGGATTTGGTTATCCTTCCCTCATTTATATTTTATGTGTTATGGTTGATACATTAGGGGACCTGGATGAAGAAGTCCTTATACAAAGGGCTCCCCTAACTAAAAGCATGATTGAAGGATGTGGATCGAAAATGGTAGTGCTTACATGTTGTAAAATCAATACAACACCTTGTCATTTTATGAATAGTCCTATAATGCTATAGACTTGACATTTAGACTCTACCACCCCAAGATTCAACACCGTGGCACTGCGTAACATCTATTTTTCTTTTGTAACCTGAGAGAGTGGTGCCATGATGTTATGATTTAGAGCTATTGTGCTTGTCATATTGCCTTAATGCCAAGATTTAAAATCTTGAGAGCTCAATGACATGGCATTAGGTACCAGCATCGTGGCATTGGGTACTAGCACTATGACACCATGAGTTAGAAGACTTTATTCTAGGGTGATTTTCTTATATTATTTGATGATTTTTTTAGAAATTTATAGCATAACAGCTTAGTAATGCTAGTTTTCAAAATATTTTAATGCGAAATGAACTCTTCTCCATTATTCCAGATTCAAGATCGATAGAGGGAGTATTTTTCTCATCTCACACCGGAATCAAGTTCAATGACGATGGTCTTAGATTTTTAAGTTTGTATTTTAATGAGTTTGAGTCTAATTTAATCTTGGAAATGAATAAAATTTTGTACTTAACATGACTGTGTTCTTCTCCCTTGCTCTAGATCCAAGATCAATGGAGGTAGAATCTTTTATTTTTCATTAGATCCAAGATCAGTAGTTGAATACTTTAAGATTCTCATGTAGAGTGAGGAATCATATAAAAGAGTCTTTTCATTCAGAGTTTTATTTTAAATCTTGCCTTGCACAATGAAAAAAAGAGTGTAGCGGGGAGGCACTTGCAATAGAATCTACAATAGAGAGAGGGAAGAGAGTGTGAGAAAAAAATGGAAGAAGAAGAAGAGGAAAAAGAAGAAGAGAAAGGTTAGCCCTTTGCTTCTTATAGGAGTTGATCTTCAACTACTCCCACACCCTTATCAACTACTCTTGCTTCTCCAAAATCACTCCTACTCTCCCCTAAGGAGGTTATCACTAAAAGGATGGATATTAGTGAGAGTGGTTGGAATTTGCTAGGCTTTTTAAACTTAGGAGCAGCGAGCTAGAGCCTAGGTGTTGGGTTTGCGGTGATATAGCATTAGAGTTAGGATTTTCATTTTTTTATTATTATGAGTTAGGGCCTAAGCACCAAGTTTGCCATGTTGCAGCTCTATAGTTAAGATGTTCATTTTTTATTTATTTATTTTAAATAATAATCTAAGAGTCAATGGTATTGCAGAGACATTCAACAAAATATTAGTCAAAATCAAGAAAATTCTCACTAGAAATAAAAGAGAATGTCATGATAAGTTAATAGAGATCTTGAGGGCATATTACACTACATATAAAACTACTACACAACCAACACCATACTTATTGATCTTCATGGTAAATACAATACTTCCTCTTGAAGTAGAATTACCTTTGCTTTGAATTGTATTCCAAAATGGACTTACAATGAAGGAAAATGTCTAAATATGATTTAAAAAATTTAAAGTTTTAGATGAAATGCGGCTCAAAGCTTAATAAAATCTAGAAATGTATAAAGCAAGGATGACCCAAGATCGTGATCATATGGTTCACCCAAGATGCTTCAAAACAGGTGAACTAGTGTTGGTGCATGTAAGGACTATCATTCCCCATCGCCAGGTTGGTGGAAGATTTACCCAAAATTTGAAGGACCTTACATTATCGAAATAATATATGAAGGGGGATCTTATAAGCTCATTGATGCAAAATGCATAAGGCCTATGCACCGTATAAATGGATAATATCTTAGAAGTTATTATGCATTTCCTTTGAAGGTGTTTCTCCTTATAAACACAAGAGTTAAAATTGACTCTAAATTGATTGGCCAAAATGATAAAATATTATTAGTATTTAAGATCAAAAAAAATATTTTCATCCCAAAAGGAAACTCCTCTTTAAATATGGGGCAATTTTATATTTCTTATAATGCAAGAAAAATTCTCCATCACAAAGTAACTTTGTTCAATAAATAAAATAATCTAAACTTAAATTTAATATATCCTTAGTAGACCAAATTTAAATTCAAATTTTAGACCCAACATGCTCAAAGGGATCTAAATCTAAACCTAGATCCAACTTGTCCAAAGGAGCCAGATCTAAATCTAAATCCAAATTTGGATCCATCACATTTAAAGGGGCTTGTATTTAAACCCAAATTTAGATCCATTATATCCAAAGGGGTTGGATCTAAATCCAAAACTAGATCAATTATGTCCAAAGGGACTGAATCTAAATCTAAACATAGATCCATCATGGCCAAAGGGGCTAAATTTAAACCCAAATGTAGATCCATCATGTCCAAAGGGGCTAGATCTAAATCCAAAACTAGATCAATTATGCTTAAAATGGTCATATCTGAATCTAAACCAAGATTCATTATGCCAAAGGGACAAGATCTAAACCAAAAATTTAGATCCATCATGTTTAAAGAGACCAGATCTAAACCTTAACATAGATCTATCATGTCTAAATGGATCGAATCAAAATCAAAATTTAGATTTATCATGTCCGAAGGGACCAAATATAAACATTAAATTTAGATCCATCATCTCTAAAGAAACCATATATAAACCCAATCCTAGATCCATCAACGTCCAAAGAGATTGGATTTAAACCCAAACTTAGATTTATTATGCCCAAAGAGGCAATATCTAAATCGTCAACATAGATCCATTATGTCCAAAGGGACTGGATCAAATTTTGAATACACTCAACACACCCAAAAGACCCAAGTATAAATATAAATCCAAATCTAACATGTTCAAAATCTATTGAATCTAAATATAAGTTTAAACTCCTTAAAGTTTAGACAAGACTAAATCAAAGCTCATAAGAACAACTCATTTATAAATTCAAATATTATTGTCTTGTTATGATGCCTATGAAATTTATATGCCTCTATCTCTTAGATTTACTATAATGTTTATTTGAAAAAGGATAGATGATATGCCTCCTATTGAGCCTATTGATGAATAAATTGGAGCTTATGATTTGCATTGTTCAACTAGATTACATGATCATTTATTATGGCATCAAGATATGTTGATGAGTAGAGACATTTATGAGGATTTATTTACTCGATAATCCCAAAGTAATGAGGCAAGGGATTGAGAGCCAAAGTTAGTGTTTGACACACTTTTATCAACTGACAGTGGTTACATATATTGGGTCCACAATCATTTATGGATGCATGATGATATTCTCAGAAGAACTAGCATATATCATGCAATCTATGCATCACTCTTTAACTATAACTGCCTTTTTTTTCTCTGGGATCTATGGCATAGCAGAGTATTGGGATAGGGCCATCAATATTTGTTGGATTTGTCCACATGAGATGATAGTTACTTTAGCAGATATATAGGATATTACAAGCCTCCCTATATTAAGCATTCCTTATGAGGAGTACATCCCTCCAAATCATGAGTCTTTTAGCATCAACTAGTTGGATAGTGGAGGAGAGGAGGTCATGTATATTCTTCCAGCCTTCATCGTGCTCTAGTACACTACCAGAGGTTATTCAGAAAGCAAAGATAAGGACATAGATGATATGGTAGTATTACTCTTAATATATGGTCTGGGAGTATCCTTCATCCAGTAGTATTCTAGCCTCATTTTGCACGTCTGGTTGATCAATTTGACATTAACTTTCATTCATTTGAGGGGCACCTTTAACACTAGATTTAAGTTTAAAGGAAGAGCTAGTTCTCAACATATTTTAGCATGAGACATTGATGAAGAATTATCCTTAGTGGACTTCATTGCCACCTGGCTATGCTACTTTGTATTTTCAAGCTATAGTAGATTCTTCCATCTTTCTACTCTCTTGATGGATAGTTTGCTTGCTCATGGTGAGAGGATTGCACTAGTACCTGCAGTATTAGCATCCCTATATCATGGCTTGGGTAGAGTGAGTGTCATTCCCAACTCACTCCACTATGATATGGAGGCTCATTGACATTACGTACATGGATAGATTCATGCATATATTTCTAGAGCCTTTAGCTATCCGAAGACATCTCCTTACTTCAGAGAGTACTAATTTTTGCTGATTATGTAGCTGAGCAAAGCTACAGTTGCATTAAATCGAGACCTGATTTGGACATTTATGTTTGCACCAGCATGCATGATGGATAACTTTCAAATCATTCATAGATTATCTCTTTATAGGTTACCTGATCAAAGCATAGGACTAAGATCTAAAGTGTGGTACAATAGTAATTTAGAAACTAAACTAATCAACTTTTACATGAAGGCTTGAGTTTTAAAAGGATCAATTGAATATACGATACTAAAGCACATAACTTCAATTGAAATATCTTTGAAAGGAACTATCACATATGTAAAAGATGAGACAATTTAAAGAATATAACACTTGCTACCCACAAGAGTTCTTTATGAAATAATCAACACAATTAATCTCACTGAAGGATATGTAAGAATAAAGAAGAGAAAGATTTATGAGCATAAAACTTTATCCAAATATAATCAAAAATTTTGGCTAACTTGAGAAGATGTTTGAATTAATTATTTAAACAAAAAACAAATTAACCAAACCATAAGAAAGCTTAAGCCATGAAATAGAATAGGGTCACATAGCATGTAAAATTTTTTGAAAGCACCTTGCTAAGCTTTTAGCCACAAGGAAATCCACCAAACCTCCAAGCTCCTTTGTGCAAACTTTAAAGCAATCACTTAAAGGATGGAAGAAGTATAATGTTTAAGAGGTTAACACTTGATTCAACAAGATGTAAAATTAACCAAACTATAAGAAAGCTTAAGCCATGAAATAGAACAGGGTCACATAGCATGTAAAATTTTGTGAAAGCACCTTGCTAAGCTTTTAACCACAAGGAAATCCACCAAACCTCCAAGCTCCTTTGTGCAAACTTTAAAGAAATCACTTGAAGGATGGAAGAAGTACAATGTTTAAGAGGTTAACACTTGATTCACCAAGACAGGATCTCCAAAGGTTTTGCAAGAATTCGGCCAAGAGAGAATTTATTTTATGAGAGATTTTTCCAAGGGAAATTAAACTAGTCTAAGAGACATTATTTATAAGACAAGGGGTCAAGAGGGTCGTCCAAGAGGAGGAAAAATAAGAGGAAAGCTCATTTAGAATTAATTTAAACATAAGCTAATAAAAATAAAATTAATTTACATGAGTGAAATATTTAGCCAAGAAGAAATAGAGTAAAATTTAATATTGAAGGTTGGTTTATTTTAAAAATTAATTTGAAATTCAAATTGTATTAGAGAGATTTTGGCCAAGGCATCATGGAGGGAAAATATACATGGTAAGTGATTCTCATTGAATCAATTGAATTTAAATCTATTTATTTTTGCAGGAAGAAAAAATCAGCCAAGGCATCATGGAGGGAAATTTTTTTTGGAAGAGATTTAACTTAAATCAATTCATCATATGACTTGATTTCTAATGTAATTAAGAAGTTAATGCTTATGTGGGTCGGCCAAGAAAGAGAGAGAGAGAGGAGAGAAGAGTTTGAATTACCAAACAAGTCATGACATAATTAGTTGTCTAAAAAAAAAGGGAATAATTCAAATTTTAATTAATTTAAATAAAGCTTGATATATAGTTAGCCAAAAGGAAGTTTCCATGATGGGATTCAATTATTATTTAATACAATATTATAGAATATTAAATCAATTCATCTTGATTGAATGAAGAAAATGTATAACATACAAGCTTTATTTATTAAAATCCAAGGAATATTCAAAAAGTCAGCCAAGCTTATTTCTTAAAATAGATTAAATTTAATTTATTGCACTCAATTCAAATTAAATGATGATGAATCATTATTTAGTAGAATTCAAGTTTATTTTCATCATGAAATTAATTTGAATAGAATTAAGAGTATAGTTGCCCATGGAAAATTTTCAAAAATATAAATTATATAAAAGGAAAGAGGATAATTTCTTTGCTTATTTTAATTAAATTTAAATTAACCTAAGTAAACTCAAATTAATTCAAATTATTTCATTTAATTAGCATAAGATTAGCAATAAATATTCCATATAAAGCTAAGTAATCAAGAGGAATAATCAAACATTGCCACATAATTTATAATGCTATCAAATGACATACAAATTTATAATGATTGAATAGGAATAATCAAACATTGCCCAATAATACATTCAATCACATTAATTCCTAAGGGAAATCAAGTTGAATAAAATTATTTTAGCTTAACCAAATTTACTTATGGAATTTGATGTTTATGTTTAAATTATTAGTGACTTAATACATTTTAAAAAAAATAATTATGAGAATTTTATGGATTAATTAAGTTTGAATAATTAAGTAATTCATTTAATTTCCCTTTTCTATGCTTCATTAATTTAATTAACCACTTAACCATGAGCTCCCAATGATATGCAAATGAGAAATTAAAATTTACAATGCTCCTAATAAGACCTAATGCAATTAGGCTCATGATTAAATATTAATTAGATTAAAGAGGAATCTAATTATGTACTTATATGGTTTTCCTCACTTATTAGTTAACCATATGTTCCTGAAGGGTCTTTATGTTATTAATCACATAATGAGGAACCCATGAATTCAATTTGAATTATTTAAGATAATCACCATTTTAATTTAATTTAATTTGGACATTATGTTGCTTAACAAATTCTTTATTAAACTATGAATTAATTAACCCCTTAATGAAATGGATTTAGGAAAGAAATTAGAAGAGTGGTTCCAATCATTCTCCCTCATCATTTCACTATTAATAATGATTAATCAAGTTTAATTAACTAATTTTTATTATTTGGCATTTTTAATAATTATTAAATCACTTAATGAGGGTAATTAAGATTTGAATTTCAAATTATCCTAATTACCCAGCTAATAAATTTGAAGAACATTATGGGAGGTAAAGGACATCCCAAGGAATCAACACATCCAATTTGAGATCAATTGGCCAAGTAATTATGGCTTAATTAAGGAAATGAAAAAAAAACTTCAAACCTTAATTAGCATTGTTTACTATTCAAACTTTAGAGATTTTATTTTTATTAAATTCTCATCTATTTACCTTTTCCAAAATGGTTTACTCATATTTTTAGGAATATTTTTACAATTACTAATGATTTTTCAATGTTCTAAGTGATTAATGACATTTTTAATACCTAATTAATCCCCTAACCCATCAACACCACACGGGAGCTAATGTGGCGTCTCTTTCCATATGGTGCCATGGGATAGGCTACTTAAAATGTCCCTTATGGTGGCTAAGTCAGTGGTGACAGACGCGCTCTCATCCTCACCGTTCGATCTTGGATCGGATGGTAGAGATTAATCTTTTGATATCTAATGGATAAATTGTAAAATCTTACATATTAAATCATGACTGTCCATTCTAATCACGTGAAATGAATAGCGGATGACCCTTCATCCCCCGAGCACCAAAATATGGGCATTGTCTGCCTTCCATCGCTTGATCTGAGCTTGCTAAAACTCGTGGGTCATTAGGATTGACTCCAAAATGTCCGAGGAAGAGATCTAAGGAGATCCTACGTGGAAATCATGTGAAATTATAAAATCTTTCAGAAAACACCAACTCCTAAAGGATTTTCTATGATTTTCCAAAATTTATCTCACCGGAGCTCAAGATTGGATGTCCAACGACTGAGGTAGCTTCATCTTTGTTAAGAAGAACTTGAGCTGCCTCCTCGCCAAAGTCTCTATGGATCAAAATCTATCATGAAGCTCACCAGAGTTGGTGTAGGAGTGGTCTCTGGTTCTCAAATCAATAAAAAATTGATTCATTTTGACTCACTGGTGCTTAGGGAAGGTGTGGAAGAAGTTAGTTAAAGTTTGGTAAAGTTTGAGTGGGGTTGGACAGATGGAGGGATCGGGTTCGAACAAAGCTTGGTGTCGCCGGTGATGGGGTGTGCAAGGGAATCAAGGAAGGCTCTAGGACTGCTCAGAATTACCTAGGGAAGCTCTCTTTGAAGTTTGAATCAATGGGGAAGAGTACACCCTCCTCCCCAAGTGAACCAAGGGATAACTTTGGCTTAGTCTTTGGCAGTGATTTGGTTGGGGTAGGTGGCTTGAGATGGCAGTGGACTGCTGAGGTGGAGTGTCTTGAGAGGTTGAGGGAGCTGCAAGGGCTAGAAAGCTGTGTATCTCCTCTCCTAAGTGAACTAATGGTAGGATAAATGTAAGCTCACATCTCATGACCTAAGGCGGAACCCAACATCCTTGGGTAAGGTTCGGTCAGTGGTCCAAGTGTCCAAAATGAACTAAGGGTGGTTTCCAAGGGTTGATGGGTAGGTGAGACCATCCAAATGGGGATTTTGTCTCATTTGGATGGGTTTACCCAGTGGGTTTTGGCCTAATATGGGTATGGGCTGGGTTTATTTAGGCTAACCCATGGTGACCCAAGGATGGGTCATGCCAAGTTTGGTTGGGTTTGGACTTGGTTTGAATGGGTTTGGCTCAATTTGAGTTAAATGGGGTTCAATTAGGTTAGGTTGATCAATTGGTCAAATTGGGTCAACCCAAGAGTTTGAATGTGTTCAAATGATGATTTGTCATGTTTTAGTGCCATTAGTTTAGTTTAATTTGAAGTGGATTTGGATTTGGCTCATTTGCATTCATATGGGTCAAATGGGTTAAGTTAACCAATTTGGTCAAATTGGATAAATTGGCTTGGGTGAAGGTTTGGTTTAGGTTCAATTGATGATTTGAGGATGGTTATATGTGTTGAATTGAATTGATTTAAATTTGGGAATGATTTAGTTCTATTTGACCCTTTAATTGGGCTAAATGGGTCAATTGGATTGGTTTGATCAAATTATGTTCAATTGGGTGTTTGATCATGTTCAACAATAAATTTATGATTGATTAGAGGCATTAGTATCAATCAATTGGGCTTAAGATTTGATTTGACTCAATTTGGTCCTTTAGGTCAAATTTGGTCAACTTGGTTCCAGAGGCCAAATAGGCTTGGTTTGGTTCGATTGGTGGTTGAACCATGTTCAATGATCAATTTATGGTTGATGGGTGTCATTGGTTTTAATTGATTGAGTTTAGAATGAGGTTTGGTTTAATTTGGTCCATATAGGCTAATTGGGTCAACTTGGATCAAGTGATCAAATTGGCTTAGTTTGACCCAATTGATTGCAATTGATCAATCAAGGTACTTTAACCCGAGAATTTTGTAGGACATGAGTTCTCTCCCAGACAACGATTTTAAATTACCAGATACTCTCGCATGGAAACAAACTCGACAACCAAGGAATCAATAAAATCTGACTTTCACAAAATTACTGGATATATTGAATTATTAGATCAACAACTGTGGAAGCTAGAATTTGAAATAGCATGCAACAACCAATTATTGATCGAATTACAAAATGTGAAAAAATATCTCCTCGGAGAAGTTGATGAAGAGCAATTACCATCCATTTCAACATTACAACAAAATGACATAAAGACAAAACCAAACTCATCAGAAAATAACATGAACACAGAAATAGAATTATCAACCACTTTTGCCCATATTCTTAAAAAAGAGATTCCAAAGAAGACAATATATGAGATAGCCAATGATCGGTAAAGATACTCTTTATATCAAGAATGAATTAATCCTCAAATATATTTTTATACACATGGAAAATATCATGTTGCATATATCTATGGTATCACTGATGCCAACATTATAAACTAATTATATGAAGCTGGATTAGTTCGAATGATATATCTTGAAGACTCTATGCCCCTTACAAAATTACCAAAAGTTCTCTACAAAGCCATTGAAACATTCCAAGCTGTTGTCAAACATTGGAATTTATATATAAAATTATTTCAGACTTATCCAGAAATACCAGAAGGACAAAAATCTTTGATATAAATAGACATCAGTAGAGAATCATTCTATCCAAAATATGTGACCGATAAACCATTTTATCAAAGAAAAAAGGATGAAGATTTATTTCAAATATGGATGAAAACTAGAAAAATAGATGCAGAAAATATTTGGGTATATCACTGTAGCGATACATTATTTATCTACATTCTGACAAGAAGAAAAGCCAATTCACGAAGTGTTATACCAAAAATGGCTAAATATGCTTCGCAAAAATATGATCAAAGCCAGTCTTCCAGTCAAAGAAAAATTTTGTGCAAGATTACAAACCGGCAAACTACATCAATGCAATTATTGTAAGAAAAAACAAACACTTCAGACTTTTCGAGAAGGATTAGAACAACGACAAAACATAAGTGTAATAGAATTATTGACAACACTACAGAAAAAGTAACAGCAATTATCGACAGCATTATCAAAAAAGTAACCGCACTACCGTGAATTATTGTTAGCAGACATAATAAAGCAGAATTGACAAAAGCAATTCCACTCAAAAGAAGAAAGATTCCCAGTCAGGAAAAGATTCCTAACTTATGAACCAATACCCGTACACGCACTATGTGATACTGGCAGTGATATCTGTGTTTGTAAACTATGGTTATTGCCATCCCATATACCTCTTCATCATTCAAATCTCCTTCTTGATACATTTAATGGCCTTCGTATAATTTCTACATATTGGGATGATCAATATATTTTTCTCAATAATACCCTTATTAAAATACCTAAACTTTGGTGCCTTAATGAGAATGGTCCCAATTTTATCCTTGGTAATAATTTTTTCAAGTCTATGCATCATTTTACCCAATTTACCGACCATCTTGAACTCCTTACGCCCTGTAACCACCTCCACTCTTGTCCCTTTATTCCTTCCCCACTCTCTCACCCTGCCAACTCTCCACCCCCATTTCATAGCCAGCGTGGTGATTTGGATAAACTTATTCAAACCCACCTCTCCAAACTGTCCACTTTACGCTTCTCCACTGACCTTGATAAATTAACTACACTTCGACATTTTGCTGGAACCTTATTTTCAAAATCATTTTCTGACAATCCTTTACAATTTGGGACAAAAGATGAACCTGTTGCACATATTGAACCCTTAAACCCCTCTTTAATTATCCGTGTTTCACCTATGAAATATACCAGTGACGATAAACTTGAATTTCAAACCCAACTCACTGAGTTACTACAATCACAACTCATCTCACATAGTACTAGTCCACATAGCAGTCCCACTTTTCTTGTACGCAATCATGTCGAACAAGTTCGCAGTAAGCCCCGTATGGTCATCAGTTATAAAAAACTCAATGACAATACTAAATTTGATGGATACTTTCTGCCCAATAAGGAAGTCTTGATTAACCAAATTAAAAATGCAAAATGGTTTTCAAAACTTGACTGTAAATCTGGATTTTGGCAAATCAGAATGCACCCTGACAGTATAGAATTAACAACCTTCAGTACCCCTCAAGGCCACTATCAATGGAATGTCATGCCCTTTGACCTAAAAAATGTACCACAAATATTTCAACAGAGAATGGATTATTTATTTTTAGAATTTAACACTTTTTCAGATATTCTTCTTTTTAGTCCCACTTTAATAGCCCATATGAAACATCTCACCCTCTTTGCAAATAAAGCACATCAACACGGAATCATTTTAAGCAAAAAGAAAGCTATTTTTGTAACACCTGCCATTGACTTTTTAGGATTAAAAATTGACAATGGTGCAGTCGAATTACAAGACCATATTTTACAAAAAATAGATAAATTTACAACTATCACCAATCAGAAAGATTTATAATGTTTTCTGGATTGTATTAACTATGCTGAAGCATTTATTCAAAATTTAGCTAGCCTTAGAGCACCCTTACAAAAGAAACTTTGAAAAAATGTACTTTGGACATGGGAATCTTTTCCTGAGTGGGAATTTGTAACACTTCATTAAGGCACCAAAGTTTAGGTATTTTAATAAGGGCATCATTGAGAAAAATATATTAATTAGCCCAATATGTAGAAATTGTACGAAGGCCATTAAATGTATCAAGAAAGAGATTTGAATGATGAAGAGGTATATGGGATGGCAATAACCATTGTTTACAAACACAGATATCACTGCCAGTATCACAGTGCATGTACGGGTATTGGTTCATAAGTTGGTACATAAAGTTCAATTTGAATATAACTATGAAAGTGCACCATAATAGCGTGGAAAGACTGTTGAATTAATTGTAACAGTTGTGTCATTAAAGGTAATAATATGTTGTTGTAAAAAATCCATACCTACTAAGACTCTATCTTTTTCTGTATCATCTGTTAAAAAGGTGTGTTGAAAGTCAATAAGGTTATTCTATATATCCCAAAAGCCGAATAGAATATTTATTTCATTGGGACAGGCATGATTTATACCATGATGGTTTTTTCTTTATGGCATTTTGTTGTAATGTTGCAATGGATAGTAATTGCTCTTCATCAACTTCTCTGAGAAGATATTTTTTTCACATTCTGTAATTTGATCAAAATTGGCTATTGTATGCTATTTCACATTCTAGCTTCCATAGTTATTGATCCAATAATTCAATATATCCAGTAATTTTGTGATCGTCAGATTTTATTGATTCCTTGGTTGTCGAGTTTTTTTCCATGTCAAAGTATCTGGTAATTCAAAATCGTTGTCTGGGAGAGAACTCATGTCTTGCAAAATTCTCGGGTTAAAGTATCAGCTAAAGTATTTCTTTTTCCTTCAATATATTCTATATCAAAATTATAAGTAGAAAACCAACTTTGCCATCTAATTAATCATTTATTAGGTAAAGAATCTATAATTTTTTTTTATAAAAGAAATAGTAGTTTTATTATCAGTTCTAACGATAAAGTGTTCATTGAGAAATAACTCAAATTTTTTGATAGCTTTTTTAATTGCTAGGAGTTCCTTTATAGATATTCATTTAAATCAGTGTCGTCATAACATGTTGAATTAATAAAATTTTCTTCAGTGTCAGTTAATTCATAGAGTTCTTCTCCAGATTTGATTTCAAAGATATCAAATATGGGTTTTAAGTCTTTTTCTTTGATTATTTGTATAGATTTTATATTTGCCATTTTTTTGATATTTAGGGCATTCATTTGCATAGTGTCCTTCTTCTTTACATAACCAACATTTACAAATTTTTGGTTTTTTCATAAATTGTTTCTTTCAGAAAGTTCATTTTTTATTATTAAAATTTTGTTTATTAGTTTTTCGAAAGAATTTTTTCTTTTTATGACAATTTGGTCCTTTACAGGATGTTGTATTATTTAAGTTTATACAACCCCATTGATGTACAAAATTCATTTTGTTACAACATAAAGATTGCTTATATTTTTTATTTTATTTATGTAGGTCAATTTGTTGACAAGCATCAGCAAGTATTTCTTTAGCAAATTGTATTCGACTGCCTAGAGTTATATCATTGGGATAAGTTTGGAGAAACTGTTGGCTCCAAAGAATATTATAAGGTTCTTGTAATTTGTAAAAATAGGTATCTAAGTATAGGTGTCGGTCAGTAGCTAAAATATTATAAAAGTATTTATAATATTCACAACTATATTCATGTAAATAGCAGATGTTACATATACCTAGAGTTGTTAATTTTTGTTTTGCAATTTCTGATTATTTTTTAGCTTTTTCTTCTTCAGTGGTATATTTTATAGTATATCCAAGAAATTCACTTTTAATAAAATCTGCATAAATTACAGGCCATCTACCAAGGGTATGAAGGGTTCATTCCGCTAAACAAGTAGATATAATATTTTGTTTTTGATCAGAACTTAAGCCTAGAAACCATTTTTACAAATTCCTGTAAGAGTGTTTTCTATAAAACTATATGCATCTTCTCCTCGAAGTGTGTAATTAAAAATAGCAAGACTATTTTCAATTGTCCATTTATCAATTATTTTGTTTATGTTTTTACAGCAGTCAATGTTTAAATAAATTCCATGTCCGCTAATTGGTTCGGGTGGACAATTTGGTATTTGAGAAGTGTGTTGATTTCGAGGAGTTGGAATACATCCAGTCACTGTTGGAGGCATAAAGATTTGTCTAGTCGTATTACTCTGAGTTTGAGTACTGGAACTGGCTTGTGTACTAGCTTGAGCTTGTGTCCTAGCTTGAGTAGTAGTTGTGGTAAGTGGTCTATCTAAAGATGGAGTTTGAGGGGTATTCATAAATTGATGTTTATTGAGAGCAGTTATTAACTCATCTATTTCTTGTGAAGGTTCTTGTATGTCAATTATTTCGTTAATCCAAACTGCTCCATGGATCTGAGGGAGTCTATTTAGTGTCTGTCCTATTTTATATTATTGTTTTAAGTTCATATAAGTAAGAATTATCCATTCATTAAGATTACCGAGAGGTGCTTTAATGTGAAATAGTTGTTCTTTTGGGAAAACTTCTAATTGGTTATTTTTAATATTAAGTGTTAAGTTTTCTTGTATACGTTGAAATTCAGTTTCTAAAAATTCTTTAGTGAGTTTAGTCATGGAAAATATCTGCTTCTAATTCTTCTAAGAATAGTCATTTCTTTAATTTTTTTTTCTCTTCTTTTATTTCTGTTTCATAAGAAGGGAAATTGGATTCATATGTATATGATGATGTATAAAAATATGAACAGTGACCATTGCACTATTGATCTTTTTCAGGATCTGATACCATTTTTAAAGGCTCTAATTGACTTTGATTTTTCTCATTTTCTAATGGATTTTTTCCTTTGTTATCAGCAGAGTTTTGATTTTTCTATCTTTTTTATGATTACTAGATGCAACTGTTCTGTTGTTTCTTCTATTTGTTTTTCTAATTTTTTTTTTCTTCTCTTGACATCATGCTGACTACAATCTTCTCTTTGACTATGTATGTAAGCTTTCTCTTATGGGTCCAGTACGCTTCCCTAAGTATTTTATCTTCTTGTGTAATATACACTATTCTATTATGTAGATTTTTGGAGATTTTACCCTACTTACTCCGGTTCATATCATAGTCTTCTAAAACTTGTGGCTTTCTAAGGAAGATTCGGGCACAACACTTAAGACCACAACCCTCTTTGATTACTTCAAAATAATAGAGCACAGCCGATGTTCATTTTCTACTCATGGCATAGTCCAAAAATATACATAATAACATAGTATATATTATTGCAAGCAGACAAAATGATCTTACAAAAGCATATGAAAACATAAAATAAAAACTTACAGACATAGTCAGAGAGAAGTATTATTTAACCAGACAGGCTATAATACATGTTACTTCTCTGTATATAACTTTGGAAAATCACAGGAAGACTCTCAGGTGAACTAAAGAGAAGAGGACTAAGCAAGCTTTATTTTTCCTCTGCCTCTGCATGTATGTTTTCGTGCTCATTTATAGACTCTTGTTGGTGCTGCAAATAATTACTTTGCCTATCTTTGTCTTCCTTTTTTTGTGAGTGAAGTGAATAATTGAACTTAAGTGCATCTTTATTTTCCTGAGTGGGAATCTTTCTTCTTTTGAGTGGAGCTGCTTTTGTCAATTTTACTTTATTATGTTTGCTAACAATAATTCACGGTAGTATGATTACCTTTTTGATAATGCTGTCGATAATTGCTGTTACTTTTTTTGTAGTGCTGTAATAATTCTGTTCCACTTGTGTTTTGTCATTATTCTAATCCTTCTCAAAAAGTCTGAAGTGTTTGTTTTTTCTTACAATAATTGCATTGATGTAGTTTGTCAGTTTGTAATCTTGCACAAAATTTTTCTTTAACCTGACGGCTGGCTTTGATCATATTTTTGTGAAGCATATTTAGCCATTTTTGGTATAACACTTCGTGAATTCGTCGGGTTGGTGTCTTGCTATAGCTGTAGATAAATAATGTATCGATGCAGTGATATACCCAAATATTTACTGCGTCTATTTTTCTAGTTTCCATCCATATTTGAAATAAATCTTCATCCTTTTATCTTTGATAAAATGGTTTATCGGTTACATATTTTGGATAGAATGGTTCTCTACTGATGCTGATTTGTATCAGAGATATTTGTCCTCTTGGTATTTCTGGATAAGTCCTTGGTAATAATTTTGTTAAACAAGAGGTTCGAGGTATGTGTCATTGTTAAACAAGAGTTCGAGGTATCAAGACCTTCTTCGGCCAGTAGCCTTAAGGCCTCGGGTGTCTAGACTGTTGTCGGAATTAGATTTATTTTTTTGTAGGGTTTGTAATTTATCTATAATAGCAAGCCCTTATAGTTAATTACAACTTAGGAATGAAGGATCTTTTCTTAAGAATGCTCTCAATTAAAGAAATTGAATTTTTTTCTTTTTGTGGATGTCAAAGCTTGTCTTAAAAGGAGGATAATTTAGAAACTCAATAGAGAATGCTTTCAATGGAAAAATAGTTCTTTTAGAGGCCAATTGGGATTAAGTAGAAAATATCAATAGATATTGGGATGCCCAATAAGCATTTCAACTAACCTACCATTGGGCTTTATAATTCTGAAATTGAATTTAGTAGATTCTAAATTGACATTTTATTAGAAATTAAGGACTTAGAGTCTAGTAGCACAAGACTGTAGAAATGGCTAGGGTTGAAGACTTATTCCTAAGATAATGCTTTAGAACCAAAGTCTACAAGTGCTTCTAACATAAGTTAGAAGCTCGACCTAGTTCAACTTTTAGGAATTATCAATTCTTTCTCTCATTTGAGGAAATGAACTTATCTGTGAATCTTTTGGACTTATCATCCACTTAGAATGGCTAGTAGCTCACACCATATAAGTGCTATTAAATCCATGAGTTTAGTCTTCATGTTATGCAAGATGGTTGGGCTATTGTATTTAGGAAAGAGACTAAGAACCTAACTCACTCCCTAACATAAAGATCATGTTAGGTATGATATGCACCTAACTAATGCAACAAATTTTATTTTTTATGTTTTTACTAACAAGTCATTTAAAATCCATAAGTATGTCATATATTCCTACAATGATATGTAGTTAGAAGTGGTTATGGGCCAAATTAGAAAAAGAAGACACACTTCCCTAAGAAGGGTGGTCATCCTCAAAGGTCAAATTCCCCCTTATGTGCATTGGGTGAAGCACCAATTCAAGAAGTATGAATAATATGCTATCATGTTTCACAGAAAAATAATTATTTTAAGTTGCGTTTAAGTTGTGCCAAGGGCTTTAATTAACATGAGGTTTCGAGTTTCTTTATTTTTGTGCTCAAGTTATTTAGAGTTAGATTGTGTAGAAAATTTAGTTTTCCTAGGAGCCTAACATTCCAAGCATTTCATTACAAAAATACACCACAAAAAGAAACTTAGAAAAGCAGGTTGTTTCAAATGTGCACTTAAAATAAATTAAATCATTTTAATCAAAATAGGCCAATGCGGGTGGGTAACACTATACACTTTGAAAGAAAAAGAAAAATGGCTAACCGAGCTTTGTACTTACACAGCTTGTCCTAGAACTAAAAGTTTGATCTATGGGGGTCTTCTCCTAGGTTCATCACCTTCTTTAGGGACCTCCGTGGGCTTCACATGGGACCACTAAGACCATGCACTAGTAGGGTCAGCTCTTGCTATTCTTAGACCTCATAGATTCTAACCTAATTATAGGATCAAATTACATTTAAAAATCTAAAAATAAATTCCTAAACCCAACAAAATAGATGTTAGCAAAAAAGTTATATTTTCTAGCATCATATGAAATTAGCATTAGTTGCTTGTCAAGACCACCTGTCCTATGGGGCTATGCTTAAGGATTTAAGCATTCCTACAACCATATAATATTTATATATTTTTTTATTATAGCGTTTCTTTTAGTATAACCCTCTGTAGAAAATACTATTAGAAAAAAAACAATATCCTACCATCCAAACTAGCTGGAAAATAATCCTAGCCATCTAGTCTAAAACAAAACACCCCAAAATAACAAAAACATTTTACATCATATCATAGAATATCACATAACATCTACCTAACCTATGTCTACGGTCAGTGACTTAATAATCTACTGTGTGATGAAACATAGGTTTGTGAGGTATGACTTTACTAGGCTATTAGGTTCAAGTTTTAATTTATTTTTAAAGTTTGGTTTAATTTGATTTGAGATTTTCACTTTTCATAATTTCACTTCTTAAGTGTGTGTCATTATTAAACCAAAATTTTGAGGTATCAATACCTCCTTCGGACTAGTAGCAATGCGATCTCTGGTGTCCAAATTATATACAATATGTTTGTTAACTATGAAAAATTTTGATTTCATTCTTTCTATTTATTTTATTTTTAAAATTTGCTGAATTTTCCATTGAGTGGTTTCAATTTAAGTAATTTAATTGATTTATTTTTTCTTTTCCACTTCTAATTTTATTTTATGTTAAAGTGGAATTTAAGTTTCATGAATGATGAATAAAATAAATTCCACTTTGAGTGGAACACAATCTATTCAATATCCTAAATCCTTTTAAAATGATAACTTCATTATAAGGTGAAGATTCTTTCTAAGGGTCAAACTAAGATCTTATGTATCTTAATTAACCTTTTTTGGATTCATTTTAAGTTGAGTATGATTTATGTTTTACCTTTTTCTCTTAAAGTTAGACTTTAATGTTAATGAGATTTGGGGATTTCATTTCTATTTCACTTCTTTTGTTTTCATTAATGTTTCTTTGGTTTGATTTATGATCTTTAGTTAAGATTTAAAATACTTTTTAAAATTTTAATTTAAAGTCCATGTTACCATGACTTAGTTTGATTTTGGTTTTCATTTAAATTGGATTTATTTATATTTGATGTTATTTAATTATTTAATTATTATTTTTTTATAACTTTGCATCATATTTGATCTTATGTTTCTTTTGATTTGATTAAATGTCAATTTGACTTTATGTGTTTTAATTATTTATTTATTTGATTTGGATGATCTTATTTATTTATTTCATTAATATTTATGTTTATGTTTATTAATGTTTATTAGCTTGAATGAACTAACTTAAGTTGATAAATTAATTCAAACTTTGTTTTGATTTTGTCATATAAATGATCTATTATGTTTCAAATTCATGATTTATTCATCTATATATTCTTAATTTATCATTTAGGTTTACTTGATTTTTATACATTTCATAAATATTATGTTGGTGAATTTGAATAAGTTAACTTAATTAATTTCAAGTAATGATTTCATTCATTCATTTTATTAATGTTTATGCATATGAATTTAAATAAGTTAATTTAATTAGTTTTAATCAATCTTTAAGAAGTCTTGATTTTATCAACTAAGAAATTCAATATCTTATTCTTTATAATTTCTTATTCAAATTAAGCTTAATGTAACATTATGTGTTCAAGTTTCATAACTTTGTTTAACTTATTAAAATAGAGTTTTGTTTACTAATCATAACCTAGAAATTTTATGGAATGAACTACTTTTGGGTTTCCAACTTAAATCTAAGCCATCTTAGTTATTTAGACAATTTAATTAATTCAATTAGTTCATTTTCATTTATATTTAGAATTATGTTGTTTATTAAGTCAAATGAATTCCATATTTAGGTATGTGATTTAAAGATTAATTAATTTTGTATTTCAAAGGATTAATTAATCCAATCTGATTTTAATAAATTATTAACCTAAAGTTTGATTAGATTTTTATATTTTTAATTATTTCATTAAACCCTAAGTGTATGATTGATCAAATTCCATGACTTCAACAACAACAACAACAACAAGCCTTTATCCCACTAAGTGGGGTCGGCTACATGAATCCTTCGTCTCCATTATGCCATATTATGTGTTAAATTCTCATTTAATTCAAGTATACTAAGGTCATTTTTTATGCCTCTTAACCAAGTCTTTTTAGGTCTACCTCTACCTTTCTTAACATAAGGAAAATCTAATGCATCTAATCTCCTAACTGGGTCATCAGACGACCGACACTTTATGTTGCCAAACCATCTAAGGTGACTCTCTAATCTTATCTGCCATTGGAGCTACTCCAACTTTTCCTGAACATACTCATTTCCCATTTTATCTCTAAGAGTAAAGCCACTCATCCACCTGAGCATCCTTATCTCTGTAACACTTAACTTAGTTTTATGTTTCTCTTTTATTGGCCAACATTCTGCACCATAAGTCATTGCAGGTCTTACCACCATCTTATAAAATTTTCCCTTAAGTTTAAGTGAAACTTTTCTATCACAGAATAGGACAGATGCATTCCTCCACTTCAACCATCCAACTTGAATTCTGCTAATAACATCTCCATCTATTTCACCATAATTTTGAACAATAAACCCTACATATCTGAATTGCTCACTCTTATTAATGACTTGTTCACCTAATGTCACAAAACTACCACTAGAACTTCTACAACTAAAATTACACTCCATATATTTAGTTTTAGATCTACTTAAACGAAAACCTTTAGACTCTAATGTTGACCGCCATAATTCAAGTTTCTCTTGGACTCCCTCTCTAGCCTTATCAACAAGAAGAATGTATCAGCAAAAAGCATACACCAAGGTACATTTTCCTGTAAATGCCTAGTAAGAACATCCATAACTAAAGCAAAAAATATAAGGGCTTAAAGTTGATCCTTGATGTAATCCAACAGAAATAGGAAAATATTTTGTCAATCCTCTTTGTGTTTGGACACAAGTAACAGTTCTAGTATACATATCCTTAATGACATGAATATAACCAATATTAACTCCTTTCTGTTCTAGAACTATCTGAAGAACATCTCTTGAAACTTTATCATAAGCTTTCTCTAAATCAATAAATATCATATGTAGATCCTTCTTACTTTCTCTATGCTTCTCCATGAAATCTCTTAACAAATGTATAGCATCCATAGTAGATCTACCTGGCATGAAACCAAACTGATTGTGAGAAACTTCTGTATCACATCGTAACCTATGCTCAATTACTCTCTCCCATAATTTTAATGTATGGCACATTAACTTAATTCCTCTATAATTTGCACACTCTTGTGCATCACCTTTATTCTTAAATATAGGAACCAACAAACTCTTTCTCCACTCATCTAGCATCTTTTTAGTCTTTAAAATAACATTAAAAAGATTTATAAGCCAAGAAATTTCTTGATCTCCTAAATATTTCCACACTTCGATTGGAATATTATCCAGTCCTACTGCTTTTCCACATTTCATTTTCTTTAAAGCTTCACTAACTTCATATTTCCTCTGAAGTCATGGAATTTGTTAAGAGGTTTGATGGAGAAGTATAGAGAAAGTAAGGACCATGGAGGGTTTATTTAGAATTTTTAGAAATTTGGTTGATTTAATATGATTTTTAAAAGTTAATATTTTTTAATTAAAATAATTAATTCAATTAATTCTCAAATTAGCTCATTTTACAGTTTATTAGATTCTAGAGAGTTCTAATGATGTATTTATGTTCATTAGGGTTTTTTGTTGATGATTTGAATTAATTTTATAATTTTCCATAATTTTTAATTAATTATTAATTATTTTCATTAAATTAATTATTTAGGGTTGAAATTTACATATCAATTGATTTACTTTCTAATAAATCATGAAAAATTTATCTAAGGTTGTTTTAAACCTTAATTTCAATGCCCCAATGTTTCAAATTTATTGGATTAATAGTTAGAGTTTAATTTGAGTTTGCTAATTTTTCATTTAAACTCAAATTAACCTAAAAATACCTGGTAAAAATTAGGGATTTTAGATTTAATGGATTATCCTCATTGAGATGAATCCATAGAGATCTTACTTTTATTTTTTAGTTGAGTATTTTATTTTCTATGAATTTTTAAAGTTATATGCATTTTCTAGCATTTTTAAATATAAAAATTTTGAATTATCCATTTTAAATAGTCGACGCTATGTGAAGCTGACGTGTCGTTATTTGCCACATGATGTGGTGCCATTAGAACAGTTGGATCCACGTGGATCTAGCTTGAAATGCAATGACCAAGCATGTTGACTTTTTGATCGGATGGTCATGATTTATTTTATGGATCTTATATAGGATTTAATTGAATGTTCAACTAAATCTTGGCTGTCCATTCCTAATAGAAGGAATGGATGGCAGAGATTATGAATTTTTTTATCGATGGTGAAACTGAGCATCGTATGTCACTTTCAAGTGATTTTTGATGATCTAAGTGGCATAATCCCTTGATTTCATTTGCAAATCCATCATGAATGCATTTTGAACACATCTATACATATTGATCTCACTTGAGATCAAGTTTCTTTTGAAAAGGACCAAAATCAAATGCTTAACGAATCAATTTGAACCCATACCTCATCGATTATGATCTCCGACATTAGGGATGATTCAAAACGTTTTATGGGGACATGGTGAGCCTCTGAGTTCAAGGAATTGGATTGCCTCCCTATGTATTAGTCTAAAGGACAAGCTTCACTTATTTTTTAGCTGCTTTGGCCAAATTTTAGCTTGCCGGTGGAGTGGGGATCGGGGGAAAAGTGCACTCATCTTCGTTTCACCTGAAGAAGGTGATAGAAGGCTCAAATTGGCTTGATATAAGCTCTCCCTAATTTTTCCATGGATGGTTGAAAGTTTTAAGGGAAGGGAAGTCAACCATGGCCAATCTAAGTGATTGCCACCCTTGGAGGCTAGCTGTAAGGGGTGGTCAGTTGATTGGGGTCAATCCGAGGTAGCTAGGATAAATAATGGAGGTAAGCAAATAGATAGAAGAAAAGATTTACCTCCATGCTCTAACCACTTTCTCCATGGCATATTTTCCTTTTTTGAATGGACTTGGACTCTCTTAATTTGCTTAATCTTGGCTGTCAGTTACCCTAAGCTCATTTAAGGATGAGTTTAAATGCATTAGAATGTGATTAGTGTAAGTTTAAGCTTACACTCATGAGTTTAATCTATTTGAGTTTACCTTGATTTAGATTATTCTAAGTATGATCAATTTTTATTATTCATTGATTTGAATTTGCAATTAATTATTCAAATCATATTTAAGATGATTTATAAGTCAAACAAACTCATTTCAATTGGGCTCACTTAAGCATTTGTTCCCCTTGGGTTTAACTTAGTTTATTCCATTTGATGGATTGGATCTAACTTTTGATTTTAATTATGTTTATTCAAGTATTTAAGATGATTTGGATTAATAAATTTTATTTCGTTTGAAGTAGATTTTGAATTTATACCCTTGTAACCCATGTTGAAATTAATGAGTCAACATGGGTTTGATCAGGTCAAATAATTAAATTGATCAAATTAAACCTTTTAATTGGTTAAATTATGTTTAAAGATGATTTCCAAATGATTTTGGATAATTAATTTGAGTTGTTTTTTATTTAATTTGAGTTTGAGTGATCAAATGATTTAATTATCCCATTTAAGGCCTTATTAGTTTAATATTCATTTAATTCATGTTTAAACATATTCATTTAATGATTTTAAGCTTTTAGAATGATTCAATTTGGCCAAATTATGGTGGGTTGACCTTTGACTTGGTGGGACTCACATAAGTCAACCCTATGTTCAACGGTTGACTTTCATATGAATTTCATTTTGGATTTGAATCCATTCATATTCATGTAATGATTTTATGCCTTTCATTTGATTTGTGTTGAATTCATTTTGATTTCATTTAAATTTCTTTGGATTTGATTAATTTTGGACTTAAATAGGAAAATTGGATTGATTGCCCAAATTACCTTAGTCTAAGCTTAATTGGATTCAAGATTTCAGTTTAAATGTAATTGATTCAATCATTTGTTTATACTTGAGTTTGGTTTAGGTACACATAACCTTGTTCGATTAGGTCAATTCTCAAGAGGATGCACTAGATCACTAGATGTAGTGTCTTAAGTGCCTAATTAAGAGGCTTCTAATCGAGGATTAGATGTCATATTTCTAGTTTAGAGATGATGTTAACCTCATCCGAAAATGTGGTTAACAACTATATACCATATGATAGCTAGTTATGAAACTTTTTGTATTTATTTAATTTCCTTTATTTTATTCTTAGAATTTGTTCAATTGGCTATTGGGTGGTTTTAATTTAAGCGATTTAATTGATTTATGAGTTTATTTTCATTCTTAGGTTTACTTTTATGTCAAGTTTAAAATTTAGGTTTTAAAGAATGAAGAATAAAATAAATTCTATTTTGTGTACAACCCATTCCCATTCTATTCAATCATCCTAAATCCTAGTAGAATGAAATTTTCATCCATTCTAAAGGTTACACTAAGATCCTAAGTATCTTAATTAATCTCTTTTGAGTTCATTTGAATAATAAATTTAAGTTGGGTATATTTAAATTTAGATTGATGTTTATATGATTTGATTAGGATTTAAATTCTTAATTAGTGTTTAGTTTTCATCTTATGTTTTTGAAAAGTTATTTAAAGATTCTTTATTCTTTTCATTTGATTTTTTTTTATAATTATTGCATCTTGATGTAACTAATTAAGAATTTATTATTTGATTGATTATCTTTTGATTTGATCAATGTTCAATTCTTCTTTAGAAAATTGATTTTTATATATGATTAAGATTTAGTCTTATTTCTTTTGATTTGATTATTATTTCTTAATTAAAATTTGAAGTGTTTCTTTAAACCTTAATTAAATGTTTAATAGTTCATTATTATAAGATTTGGTTGAATATTTATATAATTTGATTTGATTTCAAGTGTTTCATTCTATACATTATGTTATTTAATTTTTTATATACTATTTATGATGTGTATAATTTTATGACTTAGGTTTATATTTACTCTTTTATGTTATAATCATTTCATCTATTTGATTTGAATTGATGATATTCATTTGATTCATTAATGTTTATATTTATTAGATTCAATGAATTAACTTAATTCATTTAAGTTGATTTTTTATTTCAAATTTAATTTAGAGATTTTGGTTTTATCATTTGAATAATTTATCATATTTCAATTACATAACTTAGGATGTTTCACTAATTTATACATTTTTAATTAATCATTAAGGTTAATTACAGTGAAATTTTATATTTTATAATATCATCATTTAATTAAATCTCTTAAAATGAAGTTTTATGTATCAACTTTAACCTAATAAACTTAGGAAATGAACTACGTTAGGCACCAAACCTAGCTTAGTCCATTCCAAACTTTTAGGCTATTTAGGTTTAATTGATTTGATTAATCATGTCTTTTCTTTTCTATTATTTCAAATTATGTTATTCATTAACTAAAATGGGTATAATGTAATGAATTCCATATTTAGATATAAAATTTAGAGGTTGATTAGTTTTGAATTTTAATTGATTAATTGATTTATCAAATTAATAACTTAAGATTTAATTAAATTTTATATTCTTAATCATTTCATTAAACTCTAAGTGCATAATTAATTAAATTCTTTAACTTCAAAAGGTTAGAAAATTTTTCTTATGTGTATGATGTTAATGTAAATGACTTAGATTGATTATATAAACTTTTATAATTTCTATAATTTTCTCATTTATAATTTCATTTAAATTGACCAAGAGATTAGAAATTCAACAACTTATAGTCAAGAGATTATTTAGCCTTAAACATTTTATGGTAAGTGGAGTTCCCTGTCAATTTAAGTTTCCTAAATTTTCATCTCAATCAATTGTGTAATTTAATATTAATTAAGATTTTAATTATTTTAACAAAACTTAAATTAATCTATAATCATTAGGAATTAACTATTGATTTTAATTTTCTTAAATTCCCTTCTAGAAGATGAATCATATAGGTTTTATTTAGATTGAGGTTTTAATGACTTTTAATAATGCTTTAAGATTCATTGGTTTTCATTATAATGATTTTTGTTAATTCCTATACTTTTCATAATTTTTTTGACTTTAGTATTAATTTTATTTCATTAAATTAAGTGTTTATGGTTGAAAAATTCATATCTTTAAATTTGTCTTCCAATAAATCTAGAAAAATTTATTTAAGATGTGGTTTAACCTTAATTTCAATTCTCCAAAGTCAAAATTCATTGGATTAATGGTTTGAGTTTAATTTAGGTTTGATTATTTTTAATTAAACTCAAATTAACCTAAAAATACCCAATAAAACTTAGAAATTTGGAGTTTAATGGATTCTTCTCTTTAACATGAATCCATTGAGCTTTTACTTGCATTTTTTTATTGAGTGTTTTATTTTTTATGAATTCTTGAGGTTATGTGCATTTTTCTACAATTTTTAAAACCAAAAAATTGGCATTTTTATTTTAAAATGGTCAGCACCATGGAACTACTTTACACAAGGCAGAATGTGATTCATCCATACGGGATCTTTGTGGATCCCGCATTATTTAATGAGACATGCATGATTAATTTGGAGTTTCTGGTCTGTGATTGGACAATTTTAATTAAATCCCACTTTTCTTATGGGAGTTAAATCAAATCATATGGCTAGATAAGAGCTATATGTTCCAAATAGAAGGAACAAACGTCTTAGATTTTATCTCTATTCATGCTAGAGAGAACTATGAATTGTCTATGTTTAAGGGCCAAACTTGATGATTCAGAGGAAATTTCAATTCATTTTCGATTATAAATCCATCAAGTCCTCATTTGGAATGCATCTATTCAGTTTAATCTCACTTGAGATCAACTTCCCTTCATAAAAGACTAAATTGAAATTCAAGAGTGGTCGACTTTAAGCCATACCTCGTCAGTGTCGATATTCGACAGTGGAAATGCTTCAAAAACATTTGTTGGGATGTGGTGAACCTTTGTAAAAGAGGAATTTATTTGTCTACTCTCCAAGCATTGTAGCGATTAAGCTCTACTCATTCGTCGATGGGTCTAGTTGAATTTTGGCTTGTCGGCAGCATGGGAATTGGGGATAGTGTTGGTTCTTCTTTGTTTCACTTAGTGTCTATGTGTGTAGTGTTAGAATGACAGTAGAAAGGTATCCCTTATCCTTTTTCATGATTGATCATGAGCAATATCCATGAGAAAAGCAAACTGGAATTGGCCATGGTGATTACCACCCTTGGGCTCTTCCTAAAATGAGGGTTACTTGATTAGGAATGGGCTTTGGTAAGTTGGATTAGGAATGAGAAGGATATGGTGGAAGATAGTTTGAGTTTAGCTTCTTATGTATGAATCTTGGTTATCTTTCTTTCTATGGCATATTCCCTTATATTTAGAATTATTTAGTTTCATGGAGCCACCTTAATGCATCTTAGATTGCTGGTTGACTGCCTAAATCAAACCCAAAATGAGCCATGAGTCAAACAACCTCATTTGAATTGGGTTTAGGCTTAGGTGTCTTTTGTTGATACTTTTAGGTTTGATTTATTATAAATTGAATTATTTTAAGTTCTCTTAATTGATTGATATTAGATGAAGATTGCAAATACTTTTGTTTTGAAGTTCAATTGATCCATTTCACATGGAGTTTTAATTTGATTCAAGCCAATTTGGCTTATTTGATGTAAATGGGTTAAGTTAAATTCAATTGAGTCAAATAATCAATTTGACTCAATTAAAATATATTCGGCTTTCAATTATGTTTAACTAAGTTTTTAAGATGATTTAGTTCAATTAATTTCATTTAAGGTTAATTTAGGATTTAAATCCATTTTGACTCAAATTGGGCTTAATGGACTAACATGGGTTCAATTGGATCAAATGATCAAATTGATCAAATTAAACCCAAGAATTGGTTGAATTATATTTAATGATGATTTTTAAATAATTTTGGATATTTAATTTGAGTTGATTTTAACTTAATTTGAATTTAGGTTCAATAGGGTCCATTTAGGCCTATTTAGATTAAGTGATATAAGTAACCCAAATAAGATGTTATTAGATTTAGATTTGTTTAGATTCATATTTAGAAAAATTCATTTGATGATTTTAAGCCTTCAGAATGATTTAATTTAGTCAAATTTTGGTGGGTTGACCTTTGACCTGGTGGGATCCACATAAATCAACTCTATGTCAAATGGTTGACCTTTTTTTACCTTTATTTGGATTTATTTTTATGTTCATTCATGTTCATGTAGTAACTTCATGCTTTTTATTTGATTTAATTTGAATTTATTTGGGTTTTATTTGAATTTCTTTGAATTTAGGTGGTTTTGAGCTTAGGTAGGTTAATTAGGTTGACCACCGAATTATCTTGGTCTAAGCTCAATTTAATTTAGATTTAAACTAAGATATATTTAATTTAATCATTTATTTAAATTCAGGGTTGGTTTTGTTTCATTTTAATTTAATTTTGTTAGGTCAAATCATAGAGAGATTCATTAGGATATCCTATGCCTTAGGGTGTTAAGATTTGCTTTTAACTTTGGTTTTGATTTGTTTATACACTTGATCCCCAAGTGTAGTGTCCTAAGTAGATAAATATCAAATCTCTAATCTAAGATTAGGTATCTTAGTCAATAGGATTGAAGATGATGTTAAACCTCATTCAAAAAGGAGGTCAACAATGTTGTCACCTAAGGAGCTTAGTGGATGAGCTAATAAAAGTTAGGAGCTTAAAGAATTCACTAGGCAAAAGGAAAAGAAGTTACTGAAATGTGTAACAAACCCACTTTAGTGCACACAATCCATATCACAGAGTAGTACTACTATTTTTGGAGGTGGAGGAGAATCTTTAAGGGAAGGAAGGCTTAAATGAGTGTAGTGTATAGACGTGAACTAGGTAGCCATGGTGCGGGCACTGCCTACCTCTATTATTCCTATAAGTTGTTTTAAGAAAAACTAACCTGTCATTTGTAAACCTTACAATGATGCCATTGCAAATACAACATTAATTTCTAATTATTAAATTATCAGAATAATGATTGACATAGGGAGCTTGTTCCATATCATCTTCAAATTTGCCTTTGACAAACTGGGATTGGTGAGTTATAAGCTCAGTCCCTCTAGAATACTGTTATATGACTTCTTAGGTGAAATGAGAGAAATAGAAGGGGCAATTACTTTCCCCATGACCTGGGGAATGGTAAGAAATAATTCATAGCAATGGCTAATTTCATCATAATAAATGTACCCTCCACCTACAATTCCATCTTTGGCCAACCACTGCTCAACATGTTTATGACAAAGGTCTCAACATAGCATGTAGCCATCAAATTTTTAATAGGAGGGAAAGAGATCACTGTTAGAGAAAATTTAAATGAATCTAGGACTTGCTACTTAACAGCCATGGGATGGTCCACTAAAGAAGATTGTGTCATGTAATTAAATGTCCCATGAATTGGAGTTGAAGTTTTTGAAGAAATATGAGAGATTCTTATTACACATGACCTAGGGAGAGTCCTAAAAGTTAGCTCTACTTTTTGTCCTAAGCATAAAGAAGTACTTAGCCAAACTCTTGTAAACATCTTAGATGTATTTGCATGGACCCCAACAAAAATGTTGGGTATTGATATCATTGTTGCTTGTTATCGCCTTAATGTCGATAAAAGTGCTCGACCAATAAAGCAAAAAATTGAGGAAGATTGTGGCACTGTTCACCCAAAATTAAAGAGTAAGTCACCTATCTACTAGAAGCCAATTATATTAAAAAAAAGTCTAGTAGAATGATAGCCTAAAGTAGTAATGGTACAAAAATCAAGTAAAAATGGAGAATATTTGTTGACTTCACTAATTTGAACTTGGCACGTCTAAAGAATAGATACTCTCTACCTTGAATATACGCCATCATTGACTTGGCAGCTGGCTATTCAGTAATGAGCTTCCTAGATGCATTTTTGGGATATCATCAAATATAGATGTATTTCATCGACTTAGAAAAGATGAATTTCATCATTGGGGAAGGACTATATTATAACAGAGTAATGCTTTCTTGGCTTAAGAACATAGGTGTGACCTATCTAAGGATAGTAAATCAAGTTTATAAGGAGCAAAAAGAGATAAATATGGAGGTTTATGTTGATGACTTATTGGTTAAAAGTAAGTTGCCCACTCAACACATTCAAGATTTGAAAGAAACATTCACCACTTTGAAGAACTATAATATGCACTTTAATCTTTTGAAGTGTACCTTCGATGCAAGGTCAAGTAAATTCTTGGGATTGCTAATCACCCCTGAAGACATAAAGGTGAATCCTAATAAAGTGATGGCAAATTTTGAGATGCCTAATTTATTTTCTTGATTTTCTTCTAAATTAGCTAAGATGGTTATTGATAATGTTGATTGTATAAAAAAATTTAAAACACCACATAGATTTTAAGAATTTCTTATTTATGTAATCAAATATGTCATTAAAAGATCAACATTTTATCTCAAATGATAAAAATGTCGATCTTATAATGGATTCAATTATGTAATAATGACTCCTAAAGCATTGACTTTTATTTCTATGGATTTTAAAGCTTGTCTTAAAGAAAGGTTAATTTAAAAATTCAATGGGGAATATTTCAAAGGGGAAGAGTTATTTTCTGAGGCCAATAGGGATTAAGTGGGAAATGCCTTTAGATACTAAGATGCCCAATAAGCATTTCAACTATCATACCATTAGGCTTTGCATAATTAAAATTGAATTTAATAAAGTTTTGAATTGAAATCTAAAAGCTCAAGATTGTAGAAATACACAGTGGTTGAAGACTTATTCCAATAGGATGCTTCAGATCTTAAGTCTAAAATGCTTCTAACATATGTCAATAGCTCAACCTAATGTAATTTTTGGGAATTATTTGTTCTCTTTCTCAGCTGAGAAAATGAACCTATCCTTGACTTTTCTAGGCTTATTACCTGCCTGGAAGAGTGGTTGCCAGCTAACACTACCTAAGTGATTTTTAAAATCTTGATTCTAGTCTTATGTATGCTAGATGTTTTGGCCATTACATTTAGAATGTAAGCTAAGAACCTAAACCCACTCCCTAATCCTAAGATGATGTTTGGCATGTTATGTACTTAGTTAATGCAACAATTTTTTCATATATGTATTTTGACTCATAATTCATTTTAAGACTTGGGTGTGCAATTCATGCATACAATGAGATGCAATTAGAAAGAAGTTATAGGCTGAATCAAAATAAGAAGGTACACTTCCCTATGAAGGGTGGTCATCCTCAAAAGTCAAATGCCCCATTATGTGTAATGGGTGAAGCACACAATGCAAGATAAATAGATAATATGCCTTCATGGTTCATAATAATTAATTATTTTTAGTTACTTTTAAATTGTGCCTAGGGCTTTAATTAAAGTGAGGTTAGGAGTTTTTATTTTATATGTTTAAATTATTTAATTTTAGTGGAGTAAAAAATTTAGTTTTCATAGGAGCCTAATGTTTTCAAGCAATTTCATCACAAAGCACATCACAAAGAGAAACCTAGAAAAGTATGTAGTTCTATTGTGCACCTCAAAATAAATAAAGCTAAATTAAATTAATAAAATAGGCCATGTTGGGTACTATTGTACCTCAAAAGAAAAGAAAAATAGGAAGCTAAGCTCTGCTCTCATACTGCACGATTTAGAACTACAAGTTTTGATCTACATGGGTCTTCATATAGGATTGTCACTTTGTTTAAGGACCTCCATGGGCTTTATAGGGGACCACTAGCTGGTAAAGTCATTTCCTGCTATTCCTAGACCCCATAGATCCTAATCTAATTCAAAGCTCAAATTATATTTAAAAATTCCAAAATAAATTTTTAATCTCGATAAAATAGACGTAAGAAAATATGCACAATACACCAGTAGTTCATATTCCAAACATATGGGCCTAGCACCAAAGTTTGCCAACTTAGGGACTTAAGCAGCACCTACAAATAAATAGCATTAATTTTTATTTTTATTACAATCGTCTCTTTAAGAACAGTCCTTTGCAGAAAATAATATTATCCTAAAAAAGTGCCATAATATTCAGACTAGCCAACAAACAATTCCTAGCCATCCAGTCTAAAATATTATATCACAAAAAAGAAAAATATCATTTCACATCACACAGCATCATAGATCATAGACCTAACCTAAATCTATGGTTGGTAACCTAATAATCTAGTGTGTGAAAGAGGAGTTTGTGTGGTATGACTGCACATGGCCTTTCTTTAGGTTCAAGTTTTGATCTCTTACTTTTCATAATTTTTCTTAAATAAATACATGCCATTATTAAACTAGAGATCTCAATGTCCTTCAAACCAGCAGCCCTGATCTCAAGTGTCCAGACTATATACCCTATGATAGTTTATTATATAAAGTTTTATTTTCAATGAATTATCCAAATTGATTTTCTTTATTCTATTTTAGGATTTGTTCAATTTAAGGAAGTTTCAATTTAAATGATTTATATTTTATTTCACTTTTAGGTTTATTTTTATGTTAAGGTGAAATTTATGTTTTAAAGAATGAAGAATAAAAAAAATTCTGCTTTGGGTTAAACTCATTCCATTTAACATTCTAATCCTAGTAGAATGAAATTTTTATCGAAAGATAAATAGAATCCATTCTAAGAGTCAAACTAAGATTTTAAGTATCTTAATTAAACTTCTTTGAATTCATTTGAATAGTTTGTTTTCATTAATTTCTAATCCTTATTTTAGGCTTAAAGTTAATATTATCCAATTAATTTTAAATGTTGTTAAGCCAAATACATTAATATTTTTATTTGACATGATCAATATTTATTAATTTAATTTGTAACCTTTAATTAAAATTTAAAATAACTCTTTAAATTTTAACTAAAATTTTATTCATTTAACATGATTACGTTTTGTTTAATATTCATTTTAGTTTGATTTTATTTCAAATGATTTTATTTACTTAAGTTTTATACTAATTAATTTTGACGTAATTTCATAATTTAAGTTATGTTTAATCTTATATTCCCTTGATTTGATTAAGGAAAATTATTTTGTTTCACATGTTTTAATTTCATCCATTTAATTTTGATTGAATTGATTTTATTCACTTGTTTCATTAATGCTAATGTTTATGAACTTGAATGATCCAATTTGGTTGTTTCACATGTTTTATTTAGGCTTACTTTAAAAGTGTTAATAAAATTATTCAAGTAGTCCATTACATTTAAATTTCATGGCTTAGGATGTTCATTAGTTCATGCATTTTAACCCATTATTTAGGTTGGTTTTAATTAGATATTATATATTAAAAGTTCATTATTTAATTAAACCTATTAAGACAGTTTTACCTATTAATCATAACCTAAAAAAACTTAAAGGATGACTTATTTAGTTACCAAACCTAATCAAGGCCATTCTTATTCCTATATCATTTAAGTTATGTAATTTAATTTTAATTATTCATATTTATTAATCTTTTTTTAATTATTATTAAATTTGATGCTAAATAAGTTAAAGATAGCTTTAATATTAATGAATTACATATTTAGGCTTAAGATTTAAGTTTTAATTAATTTCAATTTTTAGATAAATATTTATTTTATTCTTAATTTAATAATTTAGTGCTTTAGGGGTATAATTAATTTCTTACTTTTAATTAATTCACTAAACCCTAAATATAAGATCAATTAGAATTTTCTTTTAACTTCAAAGGACAAAAAAATTTTCTTAAACTCCTTTAATGTTGTTTAAGATGTTTTAAATTGATTCCACTAATTTTCTTAAATGATAAGTTTTTTTGATTTATTATTTAATTTAAATTGACTTAGAATTTGGAAATTTGATAACTTCTAATATAGAACTCATCTAACTTTGAAATTTTTATCTAAGTGGGGTTCCTTACAAATTACAATTTCCTAAAGTTTCATTTTGATTAGATGTGTATTTTATGACTAATTAAGGTTTTAATAATACCTAATTTATTAGGAATTGATTATTGGTTTTAATTTTCTTTAATTTCTCTCTAAATAATGAATCTAGAGAAGGTTCATTCACGATTTTCAGATTCTTATTTGATTTATTATGAATTTTTATTGTTCAAGTTAATTAATTAATTAATTTAGTTCAATTAGTCCTTAATTAAGGTCATTTTAAGAATTAATGGATTTCAATGATATTTTAAGTTAATTCCATATTTTTTCTCATATTTCTTGACTGATTATTGTGTTATTTTATTAAATTATGGTTTTGAAATTTAAAAAAAATTATATATTTTGATTCGATCACCAATAAATCCTCAAATATTTATGTAAGCTGTGTTTTATCTTCAATTTTAATCCCCCAAAGTTTTATGTTAATTGGATTAATATTTTAGGTTTAATTTTAGTTTTGATTATTTTTAATTAAATTGAAATTAACCCAAAAAACTCAATGAAATTTGGAGATTTTATGATTAATAGATTTCTCTCACTAAGATAAGTCCATAGAGCCCATATTTGCATTTTTTTTAGTTAAATATTTTATATTTTATAAAAATTTGAAGTTTCTAATCTTTATTTTTTATGTTTTTTAGATTAGAAAAATTTAATTTTCCTACTTAATCTAGTTAGTGCACATGGCACTGATGCAGTGCCAATTTACACATGGCATCACGCCATTGGGTTAGTTGGATACACATTGATCCAGCTTAAAAGATGGCAGAGAATGCAAAATTAACTATAGCCATCCGATCAAAGATCGGATGGTTAGGATTTAACTTATTATTCTTATTGGGATTTTAATCAAGCCATCTAACTATATCTCAATTGTCCATTCCTAATAGAACAAACAAATGGAAGGGATTTCATACTCTACTTCATATTAGAGAACCAAGAGTCCTTGGATCTCCAGAGTTGATTTCAAGTGATCGAAGTGGTGGGGATGCATTATTTAGATTGAAAAATAATCATGTATCAATTTGTAACTTATCAAAATGGTTTGATCTCACTTGAGATTAAATTTGTTGCACAAAAGACCAAAGCATGAATGGAAGTGATAGGATTTAAGGAAAACCTCATCAGCATCGATCCCTAATGGTGGTGATACTTTGAGCACCTTCGTTGGGCTATGCCTAACCTTTGGTAAAGAGGAATTGAGTTGCCTCCCCACCAATCACCATGGAGGTTGAGCCCCACCTCCTTGCTAATGATTTTAATCAAACTCTGGCTCATCGATGATGTGGGAATCGGGGAAAGGCTTGATTGTGTTTTATTTCCTCCTTAGAGCGTGTAGAAAGGATCAATTGAGTAAGAAGATCACTCCTCCCCATTTTTCATATTTGGTTGGCCTTTAGCCATCAGCCATGGATGAACTTTAGCTTGTTGTCAATGGTAAGACTAGGGAAGAGCTCGGTTAAGATTTCTTCCTTTTTTGAGTGTGATGGAATAGTTAATGATTAAGATTGGAGCTTCTTATCTCCTTTCCATACATGGATGAGAGCTCTACATGAAGGAAAGTGAGGTTGTTGTCTAGCCATAGGGTTTGGGAACCTTGGAGACTTCCTCCAAGGGGTGGTTAACTGATTGGAGAGAGTCCAAATTAGTTAAAGTGAAGAGGTGGGTGAGGTATGGAGGAGGGGAAGTGGTATTTGAATTCTTTGCATGAGTTTTCAATTTTCTTTTCTCATGGCTCCACTTCACCTCTTGTGATTCCACCTCATATGGCCTTCTTCAAATGGATAATTGCCTACCCAAGTCAAACCATCTAAGGTGTACTAAGGGTAGGGTTAAGTCCATTTGGATTGGATTTGGTTTACTTGTTTGAATTCATGCCATTTGGGTTTAGCTTTAGTTAAATTGATTTGAATTAATTTGATTTCTTTATTGTCTTTAGTCTTGAGTTTCAATTATTAATAATTATTCATTAAATGATTTATAGATCAATTGATCCATATCAAATGAAAGTTTGATGTGATTTAGGATAGTTTGACCCATTTGATCTAAGTGGGTCAAATTGGATCTCCTAGCCTATTAGACCATTTTAAGATTTTAATTTTAACTTAATTCTATTTAATTGGTCAATTATGATGAATTTGGACAATTGGTTTTATTTAAATTTAAGTTAGATTTAAATTTTAACCCAAATTGACCCATTTGGACTCAAGTGGGTTAATTTGAATTCAATTGAGTCAAATAGCCAATTTGAATCCATTAAAGATTAGTTAAGCTCTAATCATATTTTATTAAGTGGTTAAGATGGTTTGGAGAAATTAATTCTAATTTGTTTAAAGTTGATTTTGAATTTAGACCTACTTTGACCCAAATTGAGCTTAAGGTGTCAAGATGGATTCATTTGGGTTAAATGACCAAATTGGTCAAGTTAAGCCTAATAATTGGATGAATCATGCTTTTATTTGATTTGATTTTAGTTCATTTTAATTTTATTTGAATCTTTGTAGGTTTGAGTAATTTAGAGCTTAGGTAGGTTAATTGGGTTGTTTACCCTAGTTACCATGGTTCAAGCTTAATTAGAATTTTGATTTGAATTAAAATGTGTTTTATTTAATCATTTATTTAAATTTGAGTTTGTTTTGGGTTCACCGAATCCTAGTGGGTTAGGTCAAATCCTTGAAGGATTCACTAGGTCACCTAGTGTCTTAAGTGTCTAATAAAGAAGCTTATAATTTATGATTAGGTGTCTTAATTATGAGGGTTTGAGAAGATATTAACCACATCAAAAAATGAGGTCAACAAATATTCTTTCTCTAGGTAAGCATATTTTAAGTAATTTGGTAATGGTTTTTCTTCTAATTCTAAGGCTTCTATCATAGATAGTTTAAAATTCTTTCTTTCTATAGAGATTTCTAATGGTTCAAACTTTTCCTTAAACTAATTGGGTGTAACTCTAAGGAATATAATATATTCATATTTTTCAATCATTATTCTATTTTTTTTGTTCTATATATTTATTTATGATATTAGAATTCAATTCATTTTCTATTTTATTTTCACTAAACACAATCCTATAACATTCTTCATTTCTCTCATTAGAAAACTTAATAGAGTTAAACACATTAAATTGAACTTCTTAATCATTTACTCTCATTGTTAATTCCCATTTTTGAATATTTATCATTGTTCTTCCAGTAGCTAAGAAAGGTCTGCCTAAAATGAGAGGTATTTCTTTATCTGTTTTTATATTTAACATTATAAAATCTGTAGGGAATATAAATTTATCTACTTTAACTAGAACATCCTCAATATTTCTCTAAGAATAAGTCAAAGATCTATTAGCTAATTATAGAATCACACTTGTAGGTTGTATTTCTCCTAGTCCTAGTTTCTTGAAAATTGATAAAAGCATTAACTTTATACTAACTCCTAAATCACATAATGCATTAAATTTTTTAAGTATTTTTTTAAATTATTGCACTATATTCTTTAGTAAGGGATACTATTTCATCTTCTCGTAATTTTCTTCTTTTATATAAAATGTCTTTCATAATATAACATATGAAGGCATTTATTTCAAAGCTTCTGTAAATGGTATAATTATGAATACATTTTAAATACTTTTAAGAATTTAAAAAATTGGTTATCCATATTTTGTTTTTGATGTCTTTGGGGAAATGGAGTTGATGGTCTTTCTCTCATTTGCCTAAATGCTTCTCTTTTTTGCTTCCCTTTTCTTTTCTTCAATTTCTGTATTTTTATTTTCTTCCTTTTTTCATTACATAATATTTTATTTTCTTCATTTTCATCTTTTAGCCTTATTCATTTTCCTATTCTTAACTCAATTTCCTTACATTAATATTTTCCTTTTTCTTTAGGATTTATTTTTAAGCTACTGTGTAAATTCTCTCAAGGTATGTTAGTAATCTTCTTAGCTAGTTGCCTTAATTGAATCTCTAAATTTCTAATTGAAGCTCCCTGACATTTGTAATTGAGTTTCCATTTTTATCACTAATTCTTTCAATGTGGGTTTATTTTTCTTAGTTTTATTTTATAAAGGATACCTGGGAGAATGATAGGTCTAAAGTTAGAATTTTGATGGTTACAATTCTTATTGTTACAACTTCTTATATTTCCGTTATGATTATAGTTTGCATTATTATTCCACAAAAATTTTGGGTGATTCCTCCAATATTGATTAAATGTATTTGAGTAAAGATCATTAGGTTTTTTGAGATATAATTAAGCATTTCCATCCTTTGATTAGTTTGATCTTCTAATACACTAATTTCATCATTTTCTCCCCCTTGATTCATATTATTAATATTTTGATTAATTTCTAAGATGTCTAATTTCTGAGATTGGGAACCTACTTGTGTAGTTAATATTGCAATCATATCATTATTTTTAACATTAGCTACCTCCTTCGAATTTAATCTATTAAAGAGCCATTGAAAATTTTTAATCACCATTTCTTCTATTAAAGTCTAAGCTTCTTCAAAAACTTTTGACATTAAGCTACCTCCTATTATTGAATCTATGATAGTCCTTCAAGATCCTACTAAGCCATTATAAAATGATTAAATTATAAGCCGATCAGGAAATGAATGATGAGGAAATTTCTTTAATAATTCTTTATATATTTCTTATGCCTCATATATGAATTCATTATTTAATTGTATAAATGATTTAATATCATTTCTTAGCATAGTAGTTTTAGATGGTGGAAAATACTTTGCTAAAAATTTATGAGCTAATTTGTTCCAAGTTGTTAGTGACCTTGAGGTAGTGAATTTAACCATATTTTAGCCTTATCTATAAGTGAGAAAGAGAATAATCTTAATCTAATAGCATCATCACTTACCATATTATATTTAAAGGTTGTAAACATTTTTAAGAGCTTTGTATTATGCATATTAGGATCATCAATAGTTGAATCCTCATACTAAGAGTTTTGAACCATTTAAATTTTAGATTATTTTAATTCAAAATTATTAATTTAAATAGTTTGTTTAGCAATACTTTGATGTATTTCATGTACAATTGGTATGACATAATCCCTAATATGTCTAGATGGTTCTCCTACTACTTGATTGTTCATTATTAGTTTTCTCACTTATTATATCTTTTCTTTTCTAATTTTCCTACAAACTCATTCAATTTTTAAGTTCAATGGCATTATTTTATAGTTTTTTTTCTTGACATACAATGTTTAGAAATTAGAACGTTGGTTAAAAAATTGAAACAAAATATAGTGAACAAGTACAAGGATATTTTATACTTAACACATAACAAGAATACATATATATATATATATATATATATATATATATATATATATATATATATATATATATATGTTGAATTAGAAATAGTTTAGAAGACTAATATTAATTTAATACAAATTACTATTTACTTACAATCCTTGAAAATAACAATAAAAGCTTGATTGGTACTTTTTACTCTATACACAAGTGCACCTGTCCGATTAACTAATATAGAATGAGAGAGTATCATTTCTACGAGGATTAGAGTAAAATTTGATATTAAATTATATTAAGTTAAGTTTTAATCTCTTAAAACTTAATTTTTATCCAATAAAATATAAAGTGCTAAATTAAAATATCTATCTACTATTTTGCAGAATAATAAAAAGATTAATTTCTTTATATTTTTAGATTTTTATAAAAAATATAAGAATTTTTCTTTATTTTAAAAGGAGCACTCTAACTTTATGAAGCTTTGTGATTATGTATTATATCAAACTAAGTAGTGGACTAATTTCAAGCTTGTAGTGACATCTAAAAGCAAAAATGATATACTAGTATAAATAATTTTATTCCTAGTGCCAAGTAAATTTTAATTGATTATATTACAGCTATTTCCTATTAAATGATTGAAAATCCTAAAAATAATCATATGTTTAATGGATTTTTAATTCTTCTAAAAATATCTAGAACATTAATAATTATTTAGTATATTTATTTGCCTTTTTCTAATTGTTCTTATAGGATTTCATTAACATCTCTAGATCACACTTGATTTTAACCCTCAAATTGGCAAGATCATAAGTAAATGAAGCATGGAGAAAAGCAAAACACCATTTCATGAAAAGCATAACTAAAAGAAAAAATGATATACTAGTATAAATAATTTTATGCTTAGTGCCAAGTAAATTTTAATTGATTATATTACAGCTATTTCCTGTTAAATGATTGAAAATCCTAAAAATAATCATATGTTTAATGGATTTTTTAATTCCTCTAAAAATATCTAGAGCATTAATAATTATTTAGTATATTTATTTGCATTTTTCTAATTATTCTTATAGGATTTCATTGTCATCTCTAGATCACACTTGATTTTAACCCTCAAATTGGCGAGATCATAAGTAAATGAAGCATGGAGAAAAGCAAAACACCATTTCATGAAAAGCATAAATAATTTTCTTATATTAATCCATAAACCATGGTTAAATATAACAAAAATATCCAAATCTCACATAAATTTATAGATTAGTGCTCCATAATAGAGAGAAAGAAGGAAATCATATTTAACATTTTAAATAATATGTAGAATAACTAGAAAATAAAGGAAAGAAAACACCAAGTAGACCTTTTAAGTTCACTCTTTGCAATCCTCTATTGCTGCCTCATGGAAATATCCAGCATCACCTATTAAAAATCCTTGATTGTTGATCTCCTTCTTGATCTCTTGCTTAAGAAAATACTCTTTCACACTACCCTTGCAACACTCTCATAACACTGGAGTGTCACTCTCCAAGTGCTTCACAAAGAAGACATGCACACACTCACCCTCTTGCCAAGAAAAACAAAAAAGAAAAAAAAATAGGGAAAATATTTTTTTCCCTTGGAAATGCCTCCTATATATAACCTAGATATAATTGTGGTTAGTGGTCATAAAGCTTCGACTATAACTCCTTCAAAAATTTCTTGAAACCATCACTGAACTGTCATGAAACTATTATATCTTGCCGTAGCATTATGATGTTGTTAATGTAGCGCTACGACATTGCTGATTCGATGCTACAACACTATACTAGCTACTTCTGCCATTTTTTCTTCCTCTAGTATAGTGTTGTGGTGCTAATTATGAAGCTCTTAGTTGCTGAACTTGCTATAAAACTGCCCTAATTTAGGCCATTTATAGTGCTGCGATGCTGCTTTTATAGTGCCTAGGCGTTTGGCCTAAACTTTTTTTTTAAAATTTTTTTTGATAATTTTTTGTTACAACACAAAATATACTTAAATTAAATATATTTTAACATAAAAAGCACATGATAAAAACATTAAAATTACCTAAATTTTTTATAATTTTTACCCTTATCAAGCATTTACGGTAGTGTCTATGGAGTTGAAAGTTTTGTTATATCCCTATTTCAATACAAAAACTTCAAATTTATCACTTTTACATTCTCCATCATGATCACTATGAATAGATGAAATGTTAAAACTAGCTTTTCATTGGATCCAAGTAGTAAATATCTAAAATTCAAAAAAAGATTCCTTTTATGTCCTAAGAACTTCACCGACGAAAACCCAGAGAAATCATCAACTATAACAAACTTGTAGGACTTTCCCTCCAAACTAATTGTGCTGATAGGTCCAAACAAATTCATGTGAAAAATGTCTAAAGGTCATGAAATGTATACACTTATTTTGGACCTATAAGAAGATTTAGTTTGCTTACCATGTTGACATGCATCACACAAATATTCATTAACAAAATATAATATAGGTGTACCTATAACCATTTTATCCCATATAGTTATCCAATGTGTGTGTTATCGGCATGGCATAGTCGCCTTGACATAATAGTGTGGATTTAAGACAAACAACAAAACAATAACTTAAGTTAACAAAAATAATAATATAAATTCTGTTATTCCTCACTATAAAATAAATTTTATATTTTAAATCAAGAAAATATTTATCATTAAAAGTTTTTACACATAGCTATATAATTCAAAGTAAATCATGTTTTAAACCATTAACACGAAGTACCTTTTCAATAGATATTGAATTTTTTATACCAGTGATACCTAACTCAAGTATTTCATAAATTATGTCGTCTCATAAGCTGGTCTTTCCTTCACTCATGATTCCAAAGAGATGAATTTTCTTTTATCTCCCATCATGTGCCTCAAGCACATGTCATCTAAGTACCACATGATTCTATCAGTCCTTAAGTGAATTCATATATACAAAATATATTTATGTTAATTTTTTTTTAAAACTAGACTTCAATGGGTTCCATACATCTAGAATAAGAAAGACAAGAAAAATATTAGAAGAAGTTGAAATCCTTATCTATGCTAGGTTTGTATAGGAAGGATGTATGCATAGTTTAACTATGTTTCCAACAAAAGAATTGGATATTAGAGAAGGAATGGTTGATGCTAGTAGCTTTAAATTTTCTTTTATAAGTAGGTATATTTTTCCATAATTTTTTCCTTACTTTTTCAAGTTTACATTAGCACAATCAAGAAGCCCTAATTTTCAAATAAGTAATGTTCTTTTTTGGTATTTTGAATTTCTAATTTTTTATAATCATTTTTTTATATTTCATGTTCATGCAATAATGTGTTATTACTCTTTTTCAAAGAAAAGAATTTTTTTTAGAATTAAATATTTTTTTAATTATTTGAATACAACATGTAATTTATCACAAAAGTTCAAGAGTTCACCATAGCCAAGATTATTTACTAGTTCATCATCATAGCTATGATAATCTCCTTTCACCATGAAATAGAGATTTATGTATTCTTTTCTAATATCTTCTTCAAAGGAGTCCAAATTTGAATTGATCCACAAAGCAAGTTGAGTCCTTTTTTATATTCTTTGCTTCACATTTTTGTTTGTTTATTTATACTTCAAATTGGCATTCTTAAGTAAAGGACACTCCTATTTGATGTGGCTTGGTTTCTAACATTCATAATAAATAAGATCAGTAACTTTAAAAGAGTTTTTAATTTTACCTTTGCTTTTCTTTTGATGAAATTTCTTTTTTTTTTCTTGAAAAGGGTTTTAACTTTTTAGTCATAAATGATATATCATCTTCATCAATAGTGTTTTTCTCTTCATTGTATTTAGAAGTATTTGGTTTAAAATGATCATGGACACCTTTTTCTTATATCCTACATTTATATTACTTTAAAGAATTTTTTGTTCATAAGTAATAAAAGAACCAAACAAGTGATCAATATATTAAATAGATAAATCTTTAGATTTATAAATAGAAGTAACCTTAGCATCCCAAGATTCAAGCAAGCAGTGAAAAATTTTGTTCACTTTTTTAGCATATGTAAACTCTCTTATTAAATCATGTATTGAAGTGATGATTTCTGTAAAATGTGTGTATATGTCAAAAAGAGAGTCATGTGGCAATATATAAAATAATTCATAGTCATATAAAGCATGTTATATGTGATTGTTTAAGCTCATTAGTTTGTTCATCAGTAACACATAATTTTCCACAAATATAGTGACTAGTTTGGCAAGTGAAAATATTTATATAATCCTCATAATTTTAAGCATAAAAAGAAAATTTAAATATTTAAAATTTAATTATGCTAATTCCTTATCTTCTACTGACCATGGATTAAAAGGATTTTCATCATGTCTACCACTAATAATTTCATGTTGGGGTGTATATCTCACCTCTATCATATTCAACATATGGTAATCAATTCATTGAATAATAGTGGACATGCAAATTTTTAAAAATTAAAAGTTATATCATCAAATAGAGTAGTAGTACTAGTTCCTTGAATGTGGCATTATAGGATGTACCTACCATTAATAGACTGTTGAACAAGTATCCCAATCTGACATGCTTATAAGAATGGCACTCTCATGAATAGAGGTGAAATGGTGCGCTTTAAAATTTCCTTAAGAGAAAAAAATGAAAATAAAGCTTTCAAATTCAATGAGCAAGAAACTTAAAAATCAAAATGAAAAGTCCAACAAAAAAAATAAAAGCAATAAAAAAGTTAAATAAAGGAATTAAAGAGGGGCACAAAATGATTTATAGTGATTTAGGCTACCACACTAACATTTTCTATCTAATTCTCCTAAAAAATTTCCACTATCCCTCCTTGGGCATAAAAAGATATGGTGGAGATGCATCTCTCTTTAATGGGTAATGGAGAAACCCTACACTGCTCCCCTTTTCTTTCAAGCCAAGAAGGATGTCACTGTTCATTGAAAATAAACACCTTAAAAAATCTCTCCCAACTTTTATTGGGATGTCAGTGAGTTCGTTCTTCAAGAGATGGATTGATTTATATTAAACTAGATTTCCCCCAACATTATGTTTGGCTTTATTTAGATCTGGCTTCTACTTTCTATAAATGCAAGCATTCACATTTAATTATCTCTCTTATCTCAATAAGAGAGTACTCTTGATTAAGATTAGAAATAAACATATCTCTAATATAAATTGGTGTCAAATAGTGTGTTATGGATGATTATTTAAGGGGAAAAGGAGGGTAGTCCCAATCAAGATCCCATGGTTCCATTGTGCCAAGATTGCCATTATTCAAGTCTACCAACATCAGAGGGCTATTAGTCATAATGTTTACAGAGTTTGATTAGTAGCCATGGGTTTCCTCATTTTAAATATTTTGAGAAGACCAAAGTTTTAGTGTAGGTGTTATGGTGGAAGTGTTTATTGAATTATTTAGGCTAAAGTTGATTTATAAGTCCACCAAATATTTCAATTCTATAGAGTAATCTGCTTTGTAGATGTATACAGAGCTTACAACCATTGAAATGCAATAACTATACGGGAGTTCGCATGATGAACATATTATTGGGCTCACACCCATTAGAAAGCTAGTCAAATTTTAGGTTGGACTTACATTGTAAGCATATGTTGGACTTACATCTATTAGAAAGTCGTTAGATTAGACTTCCATCCCTTGAGAATGCTAGTAGGGTTTATGTTCATATGGCTAACATATAGCTTGGACTTACATCCCTTTGGAATGCTAGTAGGGTTAAAATGTTCACATAGTGAGTGAAAATATTGGACTTACATCCCTTTAGAATGATAGTAGGATTTATGTTTGTATAGTGAATGAAAAGGTTTGACTTACATCCCCTTGGAATGATAAATAAAGTTTGAGATTGTGCTTGCATTACAAGCAATACAAGCATAGGTTAAACTTACATCTATTAGAAAGGTGTTAGATTTGACTTGCATCTCTTTGGAATGCTAGTAGGATTTATATTCATATGGAAAACATATAGATTGCACTTTCATCCCTTTGGAATGCCAATAGTGTTCAGTTGTTCATAGAGTGAAAGAAAATATTGGAATTACATCTATTTGAAATGCCAGTAGGATTTATGTTCATATAGAGAATGAAAATATTGGACTTACATTTCTTTGGAATGTTAAATACAGTATAAGATTGTGCTTGCTTTGCAAGTACTGGTCGAACTTACATCGATTATAAAGTCATTAGATTAGACCTACATCCCTTTGAAATGCTAGTAAAATTTTTGTTCACATGGCAAATATAAAGATTAGACTTACATCCATTTAGAATGCCAGTAAGGTTCAGATGTTCACATAGTGAACAAAAGATTGAATTTACATCCCTTTAGAATTTTAGTAGGATTTTTGTTAGCATAGCGAATGAAAATATTGGACTTACATCCCTTTGGAATGCAAATATAGTATAACATTATGCTTGAATTGCAAGCATAAGTAAGACTTACATCAATTAAAAAGTTGTTAGATTAGACTTAAATTGCTTTGAAATGTTAGTAGGATTTATGTTCGCATGGAAAACATATATATTAGACTTACATTCCTTTAGAATGTCAGTAAGGTATAGATGTTGGCATAATGAATAAAAAGATTGGACTTACATTATTTTGTAATGCTAATAAGATTTAGGTTTCATAGAAAATGAAAATATTGGACTTACATCCCTTTAGAATGCCAAATAGGGTTTAATATTGTGCTTGCATTCTAAGCAATGCAAGCATATGTCAGACTTACATCAATTATAAATTAGTTAGATTGGACTTACATTCTTTTGGAATGCCAATAGGATTTATGTTTGCATCATGAACATATAGATTGGACTTACTTCACTTTAGCATGTTAGTAGGGTTCAGATGTTCACATAGCAAACAAAAAGATTGGACTTACATCCCTTTGGAATATTAATAGGATTTATGTTTGCATATTGAATAAAAAGAATGGATTTACATCCCTTTAGAATGTCAAATAAGCTTCAAAAATCTAAATCAATTTGATAAGAACCTTAGAATAAACCTTCTCAAATGCTTGCACAACTCACGTTGTAAAAGATCTTGATGCTCTAAAGAAGAATCTAGCATGAAATCATAAACCAAAATCTCTAAACCTAAAATTATTTACAAGAGGGAGAAAACTCTATTTTTAGAATGGATTGAAGTTTTAGCTGCACAATAATTAGCTAGGTGAATTTTCATTATTCTAATTAAATTGATAAATTACAAATACTATAAATTCGTATGAAAGTAAAATTAATAAAAATAATTTGAATTAAACACAAAATCAAATAATTGAAATTATGATTTTACAAAATTTATTTTCAACAAAATAAAAAGGAAATTATTTGAATGTTAATTTTACAATTTAACTAATTATGCATAAAGTAATGCTCACATGATTAAGAAAAATTATAATTCACATATCATTGAAAAGAGATTATGATTATTGTTATTATGAAATGTAATAAATATTGAATTCAATTTAAGGTGAGCCATTTGTCAACTTTATTATAAGATATACAAAGCAAGACACTGATTCAAGCCAAGCCTATCAGCAATAGAACTTGAGTTTCTCTTGATTATTGAGTCTTGCAATTTTCCTAAAAATCTCAAAATAAAATATTAGTAATTCCACACATATGTTTGTTATCATCAAAACCCAAATTAAGAGTCTATGGGCTCATGGAGCTAACTATCTCTCCCATTTTGATGATGATAAACCTATCTTGGTAATTGTGAGTAGATGAAAGTGCAAAGTGAGCTTGCATCCAACTTTTCAAATCAAATTCATCAAAAAGATTTGTATGCCCCCCTAAATGTATGCATGTAAAAGAAGAGAGAAATCAACATACTTAGTTCTCCCCCTTTTGACAACATTAAAAAGTGAAAAATAATGATGCATAAAATAATTTAAATATTTTGATCTACTATTGCAAGCATGCATCTCAAATTACAAAAATATTCTTCTGGTAAATATTTTGTAATGAATTCAACAATTGTAAGTTAGTGCTAATGAACTCAATATTAACATTACTTTTAAGAACATGATCCTTAAAAAAATGGCATCTAATTTCTATATGCTTGGTCTGTGAGTGTAGGAGTTTTTTTTTATTAAACTATGGCACTAGTATTGTCACACTTATTTAGGTTATAATTTAGCTTAGTTCTATAGTCTTCTAATTATTGCTTTAACCAAAAGACCTAAGCAAGACAACTACCTGCTGAGCAACACAACTACCTGCAACTATATACTCAACCTCAGCAGTGGATAACACTATAGAGTTTTGTTTCCTAGAGGACCAAGACATAAGTGATCCTAAAAATTGACTTGTGCTTGATATGCTTTTTTTATCTACTTTGTAACCTACAAAATCAACATAGAGAAAGCAACCAAATCACATGATAGAATTTTTAGGAAACCACAAGCCTAACTTAGATGCACCTATCAAAAAATAAAAATATATGCTTAACTGCTATTAAATGAGATTTTTTAGGGTTAGCTTGAAAAAAGAACATAAGCAAACAATAAACATAATGCCAAGCTTACTGGCAACAAGGTTAACAATGAACCTATCACACTCTTATAATGCTTCTTGTCAACTGATTTTCCAGACTCATTTAAATCTAATTTAGTCAATGGGCTTATGGGGGTTTTACTTGAATTGATTCTCTTCATGCTAAATCTTTCAATCAATTCACTTGCGTACTTGGTTAGTCAAATGAAGGTGTCATTTTCTTATTGCTTCAGTTGAAGACCCAAGAAAAAGTTGAGCTCTCCCATCATACTCATTTCAAACTCTTTAGACATAAAAGATGCGAACCCATGGCACAAAGACTCATTGGTACATCCAAATAATATAACATCTACTTAAATTTGTACTACAATTAGATCATCAACTATATTAAGCTTTAAATTAAATTTAAAATAATAATAAATAAACAAAAATTACTATGCACCAAAAAATATAGAGAAAGAAAGAGAGATAACAAGCACAAGATTTTTTGCATGGTTCAATTAAAAACCCTAAAATAGGCCTAAGTTTATGCCTAGCCACCCCGGATAGGAATTCACTATCCAAACGAAGACAAATTATAATTGTACTCTCCTATAGCGGGGTGAGTACAACTCCAACAAAACCATATACTCTCCTACAATGGGGCGAATACAACCCCTAACAAAAATAATTTTAAGCACAAAGAAAGATTTTTACAAAAATAAAAATTGACATAATATAATTCAAATATCTAGCAATCTACCCCAAATAAAATGTTGATCTTACAAAATACAATGACCAGCTTACAAATTTTTAAATTACAACAAATTTGATAAAGTAAATGGCTCATAAATTGTTTGTAATGAAAATTAAAAAAATTAACTTTCAAAAATTAATAATTAAATATTAGTTTGCTTAATGAAAATAATAGACTAAAAATGATATTGAAATGAATATGAGTGTCTATTTTCCAACAAACTAAATTTTAACTAACATAAATTTTCTTTTGCATAAAAGTGAAGATATTATTGATTACTCAAAAGTATAGTAATCCAAAAAAAAGGCAAAGTAAAAGGTGATTATAGAAAATCAGATCAAATGTATGGTAATCCTAGCTTGTAGAATAAGTAAATTAAGCTCTCTATTAGAGTACCTGGAACAAGAGAAGTTTTGGAGGTGTGAACCACTTCTGGCTAAGAGGTCAATAGGTTTATTCCCTTCTTTCCAAATATGGGAGAAAGATACTATAAGGTTTTCCATTAGTTTTCTATTAATTTTGAGTTGGTTGATGATGAGCTAGGGAGGATGCTACATTCATTCTTTCTGAACGGTCTGGATGAGGAGCAAGGAATCAGATTCAATCCAGTAATTTAGATGAGGCTTCCTTGAAGTAAAAAATAGAGCATAAAACAATAAAGCAATTTTATCCTAAAGTGTAGAAGATGCAGCATATGGCATAAATAAAAAGAAGATATAATCTCCATAGAGCTCCTAAAGATGCCACCGATTCTAGCCTTGTTGGTGTTGGGGTTGAAGCTGCCATCAATATTGATTTTGATAGTGTTTTGGGCTAGTTTGTTTTAGAATTCAAGGTTCCATTTTGGAGGTCTGTAGGTGGCTAAAATGTTTCTATTGTAGTTCAACTCTTGATCTTTCCCATCATTCATCAAATGCAAATGTGATCTAATTTTAAGGGTAGTGGAGTCAGATATGATGCTAAGGTCATCATGTTTGATATCATTTCTTGTAGTCCAGATAAACCAAAGGATGATAAAGATGGCATTCAATGTTTTGGTGGAAAGCTTGCAGTCTACTTGCTGGGAAGTATCCAATTGGTGAAGTAAAGTAGAGAACCCATCTCTTTTTCGCCCATTTGTCTGTTCATCATACTTATTCTAAATTGAATTATTGAATTTTCATTAGATGAAGGTATGAAGGAGTCCTTATTCTTCTTTACATAAGAGTCATATTAAGGGAAATCTAAGACCCTTGAGTTTGAGGATATCATCAAGAGGTAGGAAATGATAGAAAAGTTTTCAGTAGTAGAAGGAAATATATGGTTTGATGTTGTAATTCCAGTAGCTCTACCCCAAGGGACTATTATGGTGTCTCTCCACCAAGTGAGACATAGTATCTTGTGTAAGGATTTGTAAGGAGTTTTCCCTTTGACCACCAAACTATCTTTTTTAGCAATATCTATTGGAAGATTGCAAATCTAGTTATAGATGCGGGGAGGAAAAATAGTTTGCAGTTTCTCTTTGTCCCATTGAGTTTCTTTCTAGAATTGTTTGATGTGGAAGGATTGCAAGGGTCTAGTTCCAAAAAATTCTAAATAGAGGGGCTTATCCCCAAGCCAATGGTCATTCCAAATATCAATATAGCCCTCCCCCATGTTCCAAAAAATCAAATCTTCAACAGCCTCCCAATGTAGAAGTAGTTTTTTCCATATTGTAAAATTATTCAGTTTTCTGATCACATTCATTGGGTGTGAGGCTTTCCAATATTTTTCCAACATGTAATTAGACCAAAGTGATTTGTTTTCTTTCAATTTTATCCAGATTTTGTAGGCATTGCATTTGATGTTTTCCTCTATGGTTTTGAAGCCAAGCCTTCCTTTATTGGTCAGTTTGCACAAGTTTTTCCAACTAGCCCAATGAATGGAGTTGTGATTGTGGCTCCAAATAAATCTATTTAACATTCTTTCAATCCTCAATTAAATATTTTTTTTGGAAAGTGTTGGACTTGAGTAGCATATAATGGGATTGAATTGAGGATACTTTTGATAATGGTTATTCTTCCACCAAAAGAGAGGAAGGAGTTTCCCCATGTGTTGAGTTTATATTGAATTTGGTCAATGTGCTCATAGAAGAGAGAGGATGTGATCTTCCCCTTGTAAATCTTGATTCCAAGATAGGGGAGGGGGAATTTGGAATGAGTGAATCTTGTTTTATCAATGATCCATCTGATTTTGGATTTATTGATTTGCTTACCTTTAACAAAAAGACATTTGTTAGTATTTAAAGACATACTAGACAGGTTCATAAGTTCATGATGATTTCCATATAAGTGTTGATAGCTCTTTTCTTACCATTGCTGAAAAGGAGAAGGTCATCAGCAAAAGCCATGTGGGTAATGTTGTTGTTCCCATTGGAGTTGAATTTGATATTCTCTTTTGAGTTTGAGCTACTGTTCAGCTTCTTGGAGAGGATGTCCAATGCCAAAATGATGAGAGTGGGGGAGAGTGGATCACCTTGTTTCACTCCCTTGTTAGCTTGGAAAAGACCACTAGTTTGCCCATTGAGTAATAGTTTATAGTGGCTATTGGAAAGGAGTGTCTCCACCAACTTACAAATTTTTTGAGCAAATTTATTTACATAAAGAATTATAACTAGTTCCAATATAGCAAGGGAATAATAATTTATTTTCCACTAAAATCATATTTCTTTTAATATGGGACAATAAAAACAATAAAGTAAAGTAAATTTTAGCAAGATATAATTTAAATTCAAGAAAGTTGTAAACTGTACAATGTAAGAATTAATGAACATAGATCAAATATAAGTTGAATGACTTACATTTTAACATACCAAAGTTTTTATAATGAATTAAATAAATTCATCAAATGAAAATAATTTCAGCAGAAATACACTTTTATCTAGACCAATTTTATGGACAAATGTGATTTAAATGATGATGAAATTTTAATTAATGCTATGGTGAATTGATATTAAGTAAACTAAGAGGTTTTTTGTGCTGAAAAGAAATTTTTAGTAAGTAAAAATAATTTCAGAAAAAAATAAACTTATGTTCCACTCTAAATAAGACTTCAAACAGGTTTTAATGATAAATGAATTTTCAATAAACCTTAGGCTAAATAATTTTGAGTATACAATAGATTTTTGTAGGAAAAGAAAATTTTCAGCAATATAGAATATTATTCTACAAGATGTTTCAAACTTTTTCTCAAAAATATAATTTTCTATGGGTTCAAATGATTCAAATCAAACAACTGTAAAAGTATCAAGGTAAATCAAAAGCGCTTTCTCAAGAAATATTAATGTATGAGTGGTGAAAAATAATTTAATCACAATAATAAAAGTCATAGAAAAAAATCTTAACAATACATACTTTTAGATCACAAAATGATATTCTATAAAAGAAATTTCAAGTTTAAAACTAATCAAATTAAAAGATAAAACTAGAAATTAAAATTTTAATTAAGTTGATTATAACTAATTAAATCAAAAAGATGATTCAAATATTTATAATGAAATATTATAGAGAGAAATTAGAAGAATGAAGATCTCACTCAAGCCTTTGAAAATCAAAATCAATTTGAAAAGAACCTTAAAATGAACCTTCTCAAATGCTTGCCAACGCTCCTTGTAAAAGATCTTGTTGCACCAAAGAAGTATCTTGCAGGAAATCATAAACCAAAATCTCAAAACCAGAAATTTTTTACAAGAGGGAAAAAACTTGATTTTTGGGATCGAATTGAAGTTATGGCTACTCACAATTTAGGATTTTAATGCTTTAAATTTATTTTAAATGGTCTCTAATGAAGTCCAAGGCCATGGAGAGGTATTTGAAAGGTTTTTAACATTAAATTACTTGATTTATTAATTAATTGGTGATTGGCCCCAAGAATTTTACAATTATAGAAAGAAATAATGCAAGAATCAATTCAAATGGCCAAGAAAAATAAAGGAAAGGATTTGAATTTAAATAGCAGGATTTTATCAAAAAAAAAATTGAATTAAATTTTGAAAAATTCGGCCAATGCATGAGGGATCAAAGGGCTCAGTTATATTTGGAAAGTATGGATTAATGTATATACATCTAAATAAATAACTTGTAAATGAATGATCAAATGCCCAAGAAATCTAATATAAAATAAAATCAATAATATTTTAAATAAAAATATGCAACCATGAATTTATGTGAATTATTATTTTATTAAAATGGCATTTGGCAAGGTGAATATCCTCTAATCTAATTAAATAACAAAATTACAAATACTAGAAATTCATGTCAAAATAAATTTAATAAAATTAATATAAATAATATAATAATATGAATTAAACACAAAATCAAATGATTAAAATTATAATTTTATAAAATTTATTTGTAATAAAATAAAAAAATTTATTTGAATGTTAATTTTGCAATTGAAATAATTATACATCAAGTAATGCACATATGATTAAGTAAAATAATAATTCACATATTATTGAAAACAAATTATGGTTAATGTGATTATGAAATTATGATAAATATTTATTTCAATTTAAGGTGATACATTTGTCAATTTCATTGTAAAATATACAAAGCAAGACTCTAATCCAAGCAAAACCTATCAAACATAACACTTGTGTTTCTCTTGTATTTTGAGTCTTATCGATTCTTCTAATTTTCTTGAAAATCTCAACATAAAATATTAGTAATTTCACACATATGTTTGTTATCATCAAAACCTAAATTATGAGTTTATTGCTCACGGAGCTAACAAAGGATACACAAGTTCTCAAAAAAAAAAAAAACTTTCAATTTAAAACATAAGATAAAATGATAAAGTGAATGAGAAATAAAAATCCAAAAGTAAAGTACAACTTACTAATAAAATTATTTGAAGTGAAAGAAGAGAGAGAAATCTCAACTTTTCTCCTAAGCAAAGCACTTTTCCCTAAGCCTCTCATGATTTTTCTCACATTAAGGATATTTTTTTCTTTTTTTGTTAGACACCTCTGAGGGTGGAATTTATAAGAAGAAAGTTGAATATAAAATTATTTTTTAAAAATTCAATCTAATCATACTATATGATCCAAATCGTACAGTATGATCAGTTCATTTTATCAAGGTAAGGGGTTTTGGATGTTATGATCATCTATGTAGTTGCCATTATTTGTACTTTAAATCCAAGGATCATACTAATGAATAGTACAAAATGAAAAATCAACTCTTTATTTTTCATCCAATATGAACCCATCATACTATATGAACTAATGATAAATTCTCAAAAAGTGAATCCCTCAAATTTAAACTTAAAATTAGGTAATTTCAAAGATAATCATACCCTATGCTTATCACTATGCTGCACAATTAGTCAAATTAGGCATATTCTATAATTAAATAACTTAATTTTGGTGGCTATGATAATTACCAAAAATTGATCATATAGTATGATCATAATCGTCTTGTGCGATCAATAAAATTTGTCAAATTTTAGGATTAACAGACTTAATTATGTCAATTAAAAAAATTAATAAAAAAGAATAATCATATAATATGATTAAAATTGATCTATAGGATTAGTGCAATTTTTGCAAATTTCCATCATTAACTGACTTAATTATGGAGGTTGAAATAATTGACAAAATAGGACTACCGTACAGTATGATCCAAATCATACAATACAATTTCTTGAAAAATTTTAATTTTGAAAATTTATTTTTATATTCTTTCATGTGTGTGTGTGTGTGTGTGTGTGTGTGTGCTTGATTGTTATTTATCATTCACATGCCAAATACATGAAGGCAAAATGGTTACCAATGACACAAAATTTTAAATTGACTTAAGTCTTCTTCTAGCTTGTCTCATTCCTCAATTATAATCTTCATAGCCTCTTAATTGAATGATCTTTTGAAAATCAACTATTATTCATGCTCTATCAACTAGTCTTCATTAAGTTCCTTAATTGTAGTTTGTAAATTGAAATACATTATAACATGCACACATAACTAATCAGTGAAAATAATTGTTCAACCATGAAAGCTTCTGATAATCAAAACACAGATTTTATGTGAAGACTCATGTGGCTAATAATCTGTCCCTTTTGATGATGATAAACATTTTTGGTTGAGTTTTAGGAGATTAAGAAATAGCAAAAATATGAGATTACTCTTCCTCAATTAATGCCTCAGAAATATTCAAAAAAAATATGAAAATATGCTCAAAGTGCAAGAATTTGCAAAGATCCAAGAAGATACAAAAGAATGATAAAAATAGATGCAAAAGAATGATAAAAAAGATGATCAATAAGATGTAAATAGAAACTAATCTTCCCCCCCTTTATACACATCAAAAAGGGTTGATGAATAAGACAAGCAAATCAAACATTGCTCATAATTTGTTAATTTAAAATAAAGTCAATTCTTCTAAAATATTTTGAACACATGTCCTTATAAAATAAGTAAATTTAAAATGCTTAATCAATGATAATAAGATATGCATCATTAATTATTTCTTAATTATCCTTTCAAGATTTTCTACTTATATGCAACATTTCTATTTAATTAATGCCTCATAACTTAAGTAAATAACTTAAATAAAGATTATCATTTTTTTTAATTTTATATTTCTCTATTTTGGGGAATTTTTTATACTTGAACCTTTGGGTATTTTTTTTCTTATATTTGACTTTTATCCCAATTTGAGCATCCTAGACTCACACTTGTAGTTACTCAATTCATTCCACAATTAACAATATCACATACATCTATACTAATATTTATGCATAAATCAATTTTATGCAAAATATAAAGAGAAATAGAGCAAAGAAAGAGATGTGATTTACAAAAAACAAGTTCATTCATTAAACATATATGTGCATCATCACAAATAAATTTAAGGATATTTAGTAGAGTTAATGATGCATACTTCAACTATATAGATTTTAAATTTTAAATAATATTTGATTATAAAAAGAAATGTTGAAAAGGAAATTTTAAAGAAAATATTACAATAATTTAATTTACAAACGAGAAACTAGTATAACATAATAGATGCTAATAAAATTTATACTAGATGAAAGTTATATCAAATTCTAACTAATGCAACTTACATGAAATATATAAAAAAATGGTTTAAAAAAGGTTAAAAGTATATCAAATGCTAAATATATTGTAAAATAAACTACACTACAAAAGAAAATAACCTAAAACTATGGAGGCCCCTCGTCTGCTAGTAGTAGTCGAAAGATGCCATGGAGAACATCAAACTAAGATTAAAACCAAGCTCGATCCTTTACACAATATTGATGGTACACTGCCCAGCAACCTCCTTGGTCCTTAATGTGTCTATCAAGCTTCAGCTCGATTTGTGTAAAGTGCTCTATCTATGAATCTTGAGGATAACAATAATGAGCTGAAGGGCACACCATATCCAACTACTTCCTCCTCATTGGTCTCTATTGTAGCTTGATTTGGTTGTCACTTCTCACTATAGAAGATGCGAAAGGAGTGATCTATGAAGTGGAAAGGAATATGGCCCGGCTCTTCAAGATAGGTAAGGTTGTATTTGACCTCAAGTAAATAGACAATCATGTGTCCTAAGGCTAAATTATACTTTCTTTAGATTTTTTATTTTTGAAGATGTTGAGATTTTCAATGTAACATATCAATAGATTTGCATTATTGAATTGAGTGTGGGTCATGCAAAAATAAGTAACATTGAAAAGGAGATGTGTGATGGTAATTAGGTCATCGGCTTTAAGAATAATCTAATGCTTTAACATGTGTTGGATAACACATGAATTTATCATAAAGCCACTAACTAGGGGTTGGCATTGAAGAGGGGTGAGTTCCTAATGACTGTGTTGACAGTGGACTAGTTATAGGTAGGGTAATTGACTATCCTTTGGGTAGACATGCTAGAATTAGAGATGTTGAGGTAATCATGAAATTTTTCTAGTGATGGTTCAAGGTTATGTAAAGATGTCACTACAAAAGTAAAAACTCAAATATAAACCATGATTAGGGTGTGCACTAGTCGGTTCAAACCGAAAAACCGAACCGAACCGATGTTATTTGGTCGGTTTGGTTCGGTTTTAAATCTCACAGTTCGGTTTTTGGTTGTAAATGCCTAGATATTCGATTTTCGGTTTTTGGTTGGTTTTTTTTTAAAAGATTGGATAAACCGAATAAACCAAAATTAGTTAAAAAGTCAAATATAAATATGTAATTTTGATTATAAGTACTTACTTATTTATATAGATTTATAGATTTCTACTTGAGTAAGAAATTTTTAATATATAAAATTTATTATATTGTTTTAATTAATTAGTTCATTAAAAAATATTTTTATTTTTATTTTTATATGCTATTCGGTTTAATCGAAAACCGAACCGAATAAACCGAATTATAATTCGGTTTGGTTAGTTCGGTTTTATATGTTATTTGGATGGTTCGGTTATTTTAAATTATTTGGTTTGGTTTGTTCGGTTTAACAAAAACTTCAACCAAACTGACCGAACCGACCGAATGCTCACCCCTAACCATGATAATAACACATGCACAAAAATAAGAACACAAACATAAATAATGTAAAAAAGAAGGGAAATCAAATCTTTAAGCACAAGGTTTTATCACCACTACATGATATAAAAGAGCCAAATCTTTGAAAGTTCAAGGTTTTGTAAGGATATCACTACAAGAAAATGGTAGATTTTTAGTGAACTTTGTCATTGAAAATTACAGGAAGGCTTTGCGATGGATTTTTCAGCTAAAAATATTTATGATAGAAGTACTGACAATGGAGGACATTATGCTCGAATCACTTAAACTCAACTAATTTTCTAGCAGAATAATCTATCAAAATGATTTTTAGTGGATTTTCTAGTAGAAAATCCATGAAAAACCCATTAATAATAGAACGATAAAGCCTAATCAATCCCCACCACATTTTCTCCCAATCTCTCCCTCTCTCTATCTCTGTCGATGATGGAAAATGAGCTAGGGCTTGCCGATTTGCTTTTAAAATGCATCTATTTTATCTAATTTCTCCATAAAATCAAAGGTAAACCTCGATCTCTTACTTCTATCATTACTCTTTCAAGATTTCATTTTTTGATTTGTAAGGTAAATTTAAAAAAATGACGAGAACATTACACTTTTTTTTAAAGGTAAACCTCGATCTCTTACTTTTTTTTAATGCAAAGATGTCATTAACTATGAAAAGCAAAGATTACAATCAGTAGAAAGTCAAAAGTAATGATGAGAACATTACACTTTTTTGATGTAAGGTAAATTTAAAAGGTCCACTATGTAGTGATGAGAGAATTTGTGGTAGAGGCTAAAAGGTGAAGGTTGGACTATCTGCACAAAATTTCTTGTTTTGCCAAAATGTTAGTTGGGTTGTTTCCTTCCCTATGGATGTGGCTAATATGTAGTGAGATTTTCTTGGAGAAAACTAATATGTGCCTAATGATGTAAGTCATGTACCAAGGGTAATGATCATCTTGGGAAAGACAATTGTAAAGCCATGAAAAGTCTATTTCAACTAGGAATTTTTTTTTATTGAGGAAGATTTTAAGCTTCAATGCTATGAGACAAGCCAAAGCTTCAGCATGGAAAGCACTCAAAACATAACAAGGGATGGAGAAGAGGAAAACACATTGTCAAGTGTGAGTAAGGAAGACACCTTTGCTCAGGTGATTTGAAGCTATCATCGATATTAATTTTGATGTAGTTGGATTCTAGTTTATTCCATTTGATGAGTAGGGGATGGAGAGCAGATATCACCTTCCTTGGCTTGAAAGGCTTTTTAAATAAGTTGGTAGTCTCCAGCTTTTGAATTTATAAATTGATATGGGATAAGAGGTCCTTTTACCTCCTTATTGATTTCCATGCTTATCAAAATTTCTTATCATCCAAATGAACCATACAACTATATTTGGAATGATGTAAACTTTATCCTTTTGGTGTAATGATGTGGATTGTTCCAAGTCTTAAAATAATCATATAAAGTGTCATCATTTGGTTTGTCAATGTTGAAAAAGGTGTGGATTTCAATCCAGACTAAATTGTTGATATGATAAGTAATAAATAAGTGGCTAATACATTCCTCCTCCATTATACATAAGTGACAAATAGAGGTGACTTTAAGTTTATTTAACTTAAGAATGTCATATATGGGTATCAGGTTATGTCGTAGCCTCCAATTGAAAAAGGAGATGGATGGTTTTATAGCTATAGTCTAGAAAAGTGGTTGTAGTTAGAGGTAATGCCAAATTGGTAAATAGATTGGAAAATTATCTTGGATAGATAGAATTTGGCTTTATAACCATTTAATATTAATTTTTCTTCTGTATTGGTGCTGAGTGGGATTATTGTAACTTAATTCAAAATGTCATCAGGGAAATACTCTTTGAGTTTTGTAATATTCCAGCCACCTTCATTCTAGAATTTAAAAATAGGTGTCTGAGTAGGGATGTTCTTAGAAAGAAAGTTAGACATTGGGCCATTTGAAAACCAATGATTTGTTGAGAAGCTAAGTTCACCATGTTCCAATTGGTAGAAAATTGAATTCCCAGCATCCCTTCTATGATGTAAAAAACTCTTCTAAAGAGAAGAATCTATCTTCTTTTGCTGAACTGCTAAAGGATGAGTCTTGTAGCAATATTTACTTAGAAGGTAATGAGCCCATAAGTAATTATTTTATCAAAGCTTAATCCATAATTTCACTTGATTGATTTGGTTAGAGTCAATAAGAGATGGAAAACCCAATCCACCTTCCATTTTTAGTTTACACAACTTTTTCCAACTCCTCGAGTGAATAGACTTGCTATTTTTGCTCCATAAGAATTTGTTGAAAATCCTCTCAATCTTAAGTTGAATGTGGCTAGGAATCAGCATGGATTGAAGAGAATATAGAGGTTTAGAGTGGAGAATGCTCTGAGGTAAAGTAATCCTCCTACTAGTAGAAAAAAAAATTTGAGTTGTTGATTTTACATTGGGTAAAGCTTAACACCATCAAAGTAACATGCTTTTTTCTATCCTTTATAAATGTTGACTCCACGATATTTGAGTGGAAGGTGAGAATGAGTGAAACTAGTGTGTGCATGAATCAATTTTAAGTATATTTTACTATATTTGCCAAGTATGAAAGGACACTTTGATTTGTTGAAGGACATACCAAAAATTTCTTCAAAAGTGTTAAGGGTTAGCATATTTTTTGAATTGATCTTTTTGATCTGTTACATAAAAAGAGAAGGTCATCGGGAAAGGCCAAGTGGGATATATGGATTCTCCCTTTTATTGAATAGTTGACTTCTATCTTAGACTGATGATTTTCATTCAGCATTCTAGTGAGGTAATCAATAACAAGAATAAAAAGAGATGAATAAAATGGGTCACCCTATTTAATACCTCTCAATTATTTGAAGTACCCATGTGCTTCACCAATGATGATAATAAAGTAGTAGTTATTTAAGAGTAACTTTTTGGCCAGAGAGTAGAATTCCAGTGAGAAGCCCCATAGCATTCAAGTTAGTTAGTATAAACTTCTAGTTGATGGTGTTAAAAGCCTTTTTTATATCTATTTTTATAATAAAGTCACCACCTCTAATTTTATTATCAAGATCAAGTATGGGTTATTGTGCAAGGAGGATGTTCTTGGTTATATTACTCCGTTGGACAAAGCCAGATTAATTATTGTAGATCAGTTTGGTCATATGTGGTTGGAGACGAGTAGAAATAATCTTGCTAATGATTTTACTAATAACAAATGATAGGGTGATGGGTATGAAATCTTCCTAATTGTATTTGTTAGGGGACTTGGGTATGAGAGTGACTGTAGTTGAGCTAAAGAATTTATGGATATCATGTCTTTCAAAGAAGGCTTGAATAGCTAAAGTAATATCTTACTTTATCTAATTCCAAGAGTTTTAATAGAAGTGTGCTATGTAACCATTAGGACCAGCAGCTTCAGATCCATCAAGTGAGTTAATATTATTCCTTATTTCAGTCTCTAAAGGGATATTTGTTAATTGAAGTTGGTTTGCATCAAAGTTGGTGTTGAGTAGATTAGGATACAATAGGGATAGGTTAACCTTTTGCTTTATGAAGAGAGAATGGAAATATTTAATGCCATCTTTAATGATTTTCTTTTTGTTTCTAACCATCGATGATTTGATTTGATTTGAGTGATGGCTTTGTACTCCCTCCTTTTCTTAATGCATGCATGATAATATTCTGTATTTCTATCCCCTTCCCTTAGGTTTTCATAGATGTCATTTGTGATATGTAGTCTTCCTCCATAGCTATGAGATTATTGAGTGCCCGTTGAGCTTGCTTTAATTTAATTTCAACATCTTCAGAAGTGTCATTTGTGTAGGTATTTTCCAATGTAGCAACTCTTATTCTTGAGATTCAATGTTATGATGAATATTAATGAAGATATACCAATTCCATTACTTAAAGCTAAGAGTTAAGTTCTTATGCAACTTCCATAATCTAGTCCATGGATCGAGAAAGTCAATTTTCCATGCATTTTTCAAGAAATTTATGAATAGGTCATGCTTAGTCCACATGTTCCAAAATTTGAAAATGGATTTAGTAAGTTTTCTTAAAAGTTCAATAGTTAGTAGCAAGGGGGACATGGTCAAAGCAGGTTCTATTCAAATGTCAGATGTCACTATGCTGAAAATGGGTAAACTAATGGGAGTTAAGCAAGATTCTATCAAGTCTTTCAAAGACCTTACCTCTATTCTAAATGAAGGGGACCCACAAAATCTAGGATCAAATAACTTTGCTTCATCAATATAGTTGGAAAATTCTCCCATGACACTCTCTTTTGGTTTTTTTTCCTCCTTTCTTCTCATTGGACTTGGTGATCATGTTGAAATCACCTCCCAACAAGCCAAGAAAGTTGGCAATTATGACTTAATGAGATAATATTAACACAAAGTTCCTTCCTAGAATCTCTTGAGCATGTTGCATAAACAATTGTAGATTGGATGGAGAAGTTACTATAAGTGATTTGAACATGTAGAAATTGGGGGTGTTCGATCAAGAGCTAAACCTGATAAGGGCTTTTCTAGAAAAGAAGAATCTTATTTGTGCAATTTTGGATAATGTTACAATGGTGAAACTTCCTTTTTAACTTGTCCATGCTTTGAGTTTGAATGAGTGGATCAAGTATTGCAAAGATTTGAAGATTATAAATTCTGATAAGGCTTCTTTGCATTATTTGCAATACCTTTGATATTAGATGCCATGAATGGGATGCTTTGTAGAATCCCAATATGGCCTAAATGAAGGATGCCTCATATGAAAGTTCTCTTATACCTTTATGTTTATTCCTTTTATACTTTTAGTTCAACCATTCCTCCTCTATATCTTGTATTAGGTGGTCTAGATTATCAAGATTGACTTCCTGTTGTATAATGTTTGATGGTAGCACATCAGCCAACTGTGTTTAGTCTAGATAGAAAAATAAGAGGTCATTATTTGAATCCTCTTGAACTAATGGTTGAGGAATGAAGGTGCATATTTAAGTTGTGGATTTTAAGGTTGGATTGAATAGGCCGCTAGTCCACATTTGGTAATTCTGTATTATTTATAGGAGGCATGATATTACATCTATCTATTTCTATGACATCAAGTGGTGGTTCTATAATAAGAGTTTGGTCATTCTAGTTTGGGGTAGTACCCAAGTGATCTTGTGGAGGAAAGTTAGGCAACTCCCCATTATTGGATTTTTGGACACCATTTTTCCTGAAGTTACTTGTTCTCAACTTAGGATGTGCAATGTGACAAAACTCATTTAAATCTCTAAACATTCTACATTTGGGGCAATAATGTGGCTTTTGCTCAATGACCAGTTGTTGCCAATAGCCATTAGTTGGAGTTCCAATCCATATTTTATCATCACAAGTTGCAGTGATATCCATTTCCACAAGAACTCGAGCTGCAGATGGTTTAGAGAGGATGAATGTGGGTAGATCCAATTTAAGAGGTTTACCAAAATTTGGTCCAAGGAATTTGTTTATCCATATTGGAAACTTATAAAGTATAAGTTGGAATCCATTTCAAAATCTTCATTTGGACATTTTCAAAATGATAGAGTTTCTTGGAAAATAATCTAGTATAGCTATCCTCTCTGGTAAGCCGAATGGCAATGTGTCTACCATCAAGAAGCTCCACATTTCAATCTCCAATGAGTTTAAGCTCATCAAAATGTTTTTGGATGTCATCTATTTTGGGGTGATTATAAGTAAACTTTCCAACTAAAGTGAATTTGAGAGGATCAATTAATTATGTAGATTCAGCTTCAGAAAGGAATAGAGCAGGTTTGCCATTCTTCCTACAAGCTTTATTGATAAAACAACTTCACAACCATCAAAAAATTTATCATGGTAGGCTTGCATGAAAATAAGTTTGTTAGTGGGGGGTGGGGTCAGCTGCCTTATTTGTTGAAAGATTATTGAAGAGAATGCCAGTGTCAGATGGGCCTTCCATGAGGAGAAAAGAAATGGAATAGTGCAAGAGAGAAAGTTATACGGATGGGGCATTCAGAATCTCCTCCAACTATGTGAATAGTTAGATTAGACTTGTATCGCAGGGGTTTCTAACCAAATTATTAGTTTTGAACATCACATGGTGAGTTCGAGCCACATGTTGATGCTGACAACAAGTTATGCATGCCTTTTAGGTGAATGTGATTTTGGCCAAAATTATAATGAAATAGTCTATGATGCTGCTATAGTAGAGTTTCCTATAGAGGAGGAGCAACCTAATAAAGAAGCTCAAAAGTTTTATGACCTATTAAAGGCAATATAACAACCATTGTAGAAAGGTTGCATGAACCACATTGAGTTGTCTGTGACCATAAGAATACTAAGTATTAAAATTAAATTTAATGTGCCACATGAATGCTTTAACTAATTTTTAGGGTTACTAAAAGAGGCAAACCTACAAGAAAACTTTATTTTTGAAGACCTATATAAAACAAAGAAGTTGGTGTCAAAGCTAAGTCAAAGCTAAGAAAATTGACTGATGTGTCAATGATTGTATGCTATATCAAAAGGAAAATGCATAAGATATTGAATGAAAATTTTGCACAGGATCTAGGTTTAAGCCACACAATAAAAAATAATACAAATAAAAGGATGCATCACACAAGTGTTTTTTCGACTTGTTGCTAACTCCACATCTACAGAGATTATACACTTTCAAGCATCAGCCAAGTAAATGCGATGACATTCAGATAAAGCAACTGCATTAGATATCTTAAGTCATTCATTAAATGGAGAAACATGGAAGCATTTTATCATATTTCTCTTGATTTTACAACTGAACTATAAAATGTCAGACTTGGCCTATGCACTAATGATTTCACACCATTTAGTCAATCTGTGTCACCCTAATCATGTTGAGCAATGATAGTTACACCATATAATTTACCATTAGATATGTGCATGACTATAACTTATATGTTTTTGACTTTGATCATTCCTGGACCATATAATCTTAAAGTAAAGATTGATGTCTTCTTGCAACCTTTGATAGGAGTGTTGAAAATCTTATGGGAAAATTATGTACTGACATATGACATTGCTGCAAAGAAAAACTTTTAGATGAAAGCAATACTAACATATGATATTCTTAGCACTAATATGGACTATCAGTGAGTTTTCTACATATGGAATGTTGTTAGGGTAGAGCACTATTGGATAGTTAGCTTGTCCATATTCTATGGATTTATTAAAGGCATTCACTTTTAAAAATGGACAAAAAAAATTTTTCTTTGAGTGTCACCATATGTTCCTCCCTACTAATCATCCTTTCAGAAGAAATAAGAATGCATTCATAAAAAATCAAGTTAAGAAAGCTAAGCCACCTCCAAGACTGTTACATATTGTTTGTTCTATTTCAACTATAATTGATTCTTCTATGTTATTTAATAGTCATCTTCCAGGTTATGGTGTAACCCATAACTTCACAAAGAGGAGTATTTACTAGGATCAGCCCTACTAGAAGTCTAATCTGATAAGACATAATCATGATGTCATGCACATAAGGAAACTTGATAATATTTTTAACATAGTGATGGATGTTAAGGGTTAAACTAAAGATAATTTTAAAGCTAGGTTGGACTTGAAAAAAATATTTTCTTAGAAGAGAGTTAGAGTTAAGAGAGACTACTACTGATAGAGTTCAAAAGCCTAAAGCCAAGTATTATCTCACATTAGAACAATGAAGAAAAGCATGTGATCGAGCAAATTTGTGGATTTGAGAATAAGGAAACTATTTATAATGAAGTGCCATGACTACCATAATTTTCTACAATGCTTACTTCTAGTTGCATTCAATGCTTTACCAAATTAAATAATAAATCCTTTGATCAAGCTTAGTCTCTTCTTTAAGGAACTATCCTTAACTCGATTAAATCTGGAAACTTTAAAATAACTAGAAGTTAACTTTCCAGTCATTATTTGTAAGCTTGAAAAGATATTCCCTCATAATGTTTTCAATTCCATGGAGCACCTGGCGATTCATTTATCATACAAACCTAAAGTAAGAGGACAAGTGTAATATCACTAAATGTGCCCTTTTGAGAGGTAACTATTTATTATTAGTAGTAATACCAAATAACATTCAATTTAAGCTTAATTATTCCCCAAAATTCATACAGATTCTTGAATAAACTAGAAAAAAATTATGAAGAGTATAACATACCTTGAAGGCTCAATATGTGAAGCTTACTTTTCCCAAGAGATAGCAAATTTTTGCTCCCATTATTTTAAGCCACATGCACATACATATAATTTTGATGGTGTTGGATCTTCAAAGAATGTGTTATATATTTTCCAACTATCAGGAAAGCATTGGGTAGAAGCACATTGATATATCTAGATGATAAGGAGCTTAGGGCAGTAACTCTCAATGTTTTTATAAACTATGATGAGGTTTAACCTTTTCTTCAGTAAGTGCATCAATTCTGCAATATCCCATTCTTATTTATAATCAAACATAATATTTACCTAATTATGTCAATTTAATTTTTGATTTTAGGTTATTTATGAACTTACTAAACTTAGATGCTGTTGTCACTATCAATAAGAAAATTGAAGTTGAATTCCTAACATGGTTTAGATTACATGTGAGCAACAATCATCAAGACCTTAATATTTTTATAAGTTACTTGCACAACTTTCTTATTCTTCTTAATGTAATAAGTTCATGATTAGAGGAATGGAGTGGAGAATCAGGACATTCACATCCAAGCTTAGGGTCCAAAGAGAAATGTAAATACATGGAAAATTTATGATGTCAATGGTTATAAATTTCACATAAGTTCTTAGTTATAAAAAAATAAATCATATTACTATAGTATTTCCATTCGAGGAAACATACATTCAAATGATGAGATAGATTATTATGGGGTTCTACAAGAAGTTGTACAATTATAGTATCATGGATCAAATGAGAGGAATGTTGTTCTATTTAATTGTGATTGATTTGCTATTGTGTGTAATAGAGGATTAAAGAAGCATAAGTGATATGAATCACTAAAGTGAAGTTGACTAGAAAATCTGCTAAGTACAATTCATCTATCCTTGCACATCTAGCCACACAAGTGTATTACCAAAGATATCCAAGAAGAATAAGATATAAAATAGAATGAGCTGTGGTAATTAAAATTAAACACAAACTAATAGTGGAAGTTGAAAATACTATTGAACTTGCTTTTCAAGAGGATGAGATGGTGGGTTTTGAAGTTCTAATTGATGATATAGAGGTTGTTGTAAGCTTTCTTAACACTACAATTGATTATAAAAAAATATTTATTATAAAGATGAGAGCAATGAGGATGATGATGATCATTATTTAGCATGGGCACCTCAAAGGAGGAAAGGACTTGTCACTCGGTTACAAGTCAAAGTATGAACTTAGAAGGGCTTTCAGTAGACTTTATATGTGAATTTATGTCTTATATGTTGCATTATATAGTAATGGGTATATTTAATCATGTGTAAGTGTTGTATTAGAGTTATGATTAAAAACATGTTAGTTTACATATTTAATTTTCATAGGTGTGGATCTATTGCCTTAGTGTTGCCTTTCTGGCACTTAGGCACTATACTCCATATATTTTAGCGCGTGAGAACCAAGAAGCTAGCACTTTAGCACTAAGATATGGCACCATGTTGCTAGTTCATGGTGCCATAACATAATAAATGGCTGTTCTGACTTTTTTTTAGTTTTTTTGATAGTTTTCTCCTCAAGGGATGCATCATTTAGAGTTTTGTACTTATTTAAACATCTATTATAACCTAATGAAGAACTTGGCTTTATGTGTGACATCTGGAGTAAAAACTCTTTGGTTGGAGCTTGGTGGCCATCTATCCTAAAGACTCAGTGATCTCTCACTACCATTTTACTTGAGGGAGTGGAACTTTAGACTTATTCTACTTTGGTGAGTCAAAGATTTTCTTCTCTCTTCCACTTTGGTGAGTGGAAGTATCCCTTTCTCCACAACCACTATGACATCCTACACTCTGCAATCAACTTATTACTAGTTTTTGGTATCAGAACTCAAGGTTTGAAGGTGGGTAAAATGTGTTTACTTATAATCCATATCAAATCTAAGCAAGCTTAGTTATTTACTTTGGATTTTGTTTAATTTCCTTTATAGAATTAGTGAATTCTCTTAGGAATTCTTGCTAAATATATGTCGTAGACAATTCTATGAATGTTTGTGTTACTACAAACTAGTTTCCTTTACTTTAAAGCCTAGCCTTTCCCCTACTTAACTTCATCACAAGACATCATACTTGAGTGACAACTTGATTAAGAGATTTCACTAAATAGTCTACCTAGATACTAACCTTATATCAAAATCAAAATCATATCATTAAATATTTTATATTTTATTTCTTTTCTAAGTGTGTTTAATGTTTTATCGTATCCATGGGTTCCTTTTTGTTTAGTGAAGGCTAGTAATTTTAAAATTTGTGCATCTCATTTTGTGTAGGCCCAATTCTAATCAAGCTTTAATAAGATGCTGCCATGAAAATTAAATCAAGTAATAAAATGAACTTTCAATTCAATGAAAATTTAATCTTGAAAATTTAACTTTAAAGAAAACCTTAATTTCAATCACATAGTTGATTAAAAAAAATTCAAACATAAAATAAATCTTAGAAATGTGAAACAACTTTAAATGCTCTTGGATGGTCCTATCCAGCCTAAATACAAAAAAATAATAATAAAAAATAAAATAAAATAAAATAAAATAAAAAATAGAAATTCAAAAAAAATTAGATGAAAGAAAAACAAGAAAATATTGATTATGGAAGGAAGTTCGTATACATCCTAAATTGAAAGTGTTGAGTCTTTAGGAATATCATTCAGCTACTCCTAAATAACCTCACTAAATATTTGGTTCTAGTAAATGATTTGATTTCATAAGTGTAAGGTTTTCAAGAAAGTCATTGTGTCAATCTTAAATGACTCCACAAATTTTTAAATTGGCCATTGTTTTGTGATGGTGATCGTTGTACAAAACGAATGGTGAAAAGGAAATTGAAATGTTGGATCATATTATATGATCAACCAATCAAAACAAAGAGTTGAATCATATCAAAAAAGTCAATCAATCAAATGTTATATTTGGACAAAAAGTTAAATACATCTAATTTCCTAGTAGATCATTTAGTGGAGTCATTTCATAAAGAATGAAATGTTATGGAAATAGGTCAAATACATCCAATATTTTAGTAAATATTTGTAACTAGGAAAAATTTCTAATGTAACAGTTCATAAAAAAAATGAAATGTTATAGAAATGTTGACAAAAAGAAAGAAAATTAAAGGGATGAAAGGACTATATCTAAGAGCAAAATGGTGGAGTCTAAAATTTCTGATCATGTGGACATTTTGACTTTAAACTTCTCTACATCAAAATAAAGTGGCAGGATTAGATGTCAAAAATTGTCTCTAGATAAAAATAAGAAGATGCTTAATACTTTGTCATCATACCTTTACCATGTTGGGTGAGCTTGCTTGGCAAGTTGAAAAAAGAGATAATCAATCTTCTTTTCTAGGGTTCCATATCCTTTTTATGACAAAGACTCAATTGAGTATACTTTGATTCATTGCAAGTGGTGTATAGTCATAAATAAGAAAAGTTATGGAGCCATAGAGCTATTACAAGTTGAAAATTGTTAAGTAGTCAGGGTCCTGACTTTCTCTTCGAAGGCACTCTAACATATTGAATGAATGTTGCTTAGATGTGTTTAGAGATCTATATAGTCTTCAAGTTTAGGATGCACCCCTAGAATTTGAAGAAAAATCTAAATCCATAATTGTCAAACTGAAAGAAGTAAACCTCAAAAATAAAAAATTGATCTACAACTAATATCAATAGCCTAACTCTTTAATGAGTCAAATATTGATGACTTGATCAAGCTATCCTTTGAGTTTAAGGACTACTTTATTTGAAAATGAATTGAAATGATCTCTAGATGTAGCGGTCTATAAACTTAAGATTGATGTCATTTCAATAAACTAAGTCTCTTGATGACTGCAGTCAAACTCCAAAAGAAAATAAAAGTTTTACTAAATTAAATGCTATAAAATGATGCCTTTACATGAGAAGAAAACATTTTTTATGGTTAGCTAACATCATAAATAAAATTGAAAATGAATGATAAAAAGAAAAAAAATATCAAATCCATGTGACCCACATCTCAGGACTAGGATAAAATCTTTACCTTGAAAATGGGTTCATATTACCCATACATCATTGCAAAATCAAAAGGCTTTCATGCATAAGATTATCCTCCTTAAGGATAACTTATCTAAAAATTATCAAATCAAAATAATTCTAGAAAATAAATTAAAAGCATATGATATGACATTCAAAATTCTTACAAGAATGTTTTGTTACATAGTCATAACATTCAATCTCAAAAAGATCAAGACAATTTATCAAAAGGTCATGATCAAGATTTCTTATAACCTCACTTTCAAGAAATCTTGCAAAAAACAAAATGAATGAATGAAAAGAAAAAAAAAGAAAAAACTTCAATGTGATGTGAAAAATAATCATAACACTACGTATAGAGTCTTGAAATATAACTTTAAAATAACTTCAGGGACTATGTAGTAAAATTTAGTTAGATCAAAAATACAAAAATAAGAAACTAATCAAAGACGTTTATGAAATATCATTTCATAAACCCTTTAGAAGAACAATAAATTAACCTAAGAAATTCAATTTCAAATTTATTAGGAGAATCTTATTTCTCTGATAAGTCAATCCTGTCAATTCTCGTATTGATTAGGAACAAAAAAAATGTATCCATGAGAATCCAAGAGTTTGTTTATCTTGATTCTCATTCACTTTAGAAAGCTTCAAAGGAATCTCTTGATATTTACTGAATCCAAGAGAAGGCCTTATAAACTATTGATTCTTGTCAACAAAATAAAATTGAAATATATATCCAAATTAAAAAAAGAAATTTCATTTGAGAAGTACTGGTTGACTTTGGTTCTTACTGTCTAAAGAATTACACAGTCACATGCAAGCTCAAAAATGGTAGAATTCTCAAGTTAGTACCCTATGATGTCTTACTAAAGTTAATTAGACATTTAGCATGGCTATATGTAACTTTGAGATAAAATAAAATAAAGAAAGAAAAATGATGAACTTCTATGCTCATGGCATAGTAAAGAATTAGTTCCAAAATATACCCAAATTCTCCTTCAAAAAATAAATTTGAACTCTTTAAAACCTTCTTCACTAAACTTCATCATGTGTAATGAGTATCAGTGAAATCAAGAAATAAAAATAAACCTTCCATTGCCTTTCATCAAGTTAGACTAATCAAGTAAGGATTAAGTCCATGAGACTCTTGCTTATAAGTCAAAACTTTTGAGGATTAGGAATTAGGTCACTTTGACTCCTTTCCTCACCCATAACATCTATAGGTCAGGAGCAAGCCCTTTGTAGCACCTTTCCCATATAAAGCTTGAGTTGGGAGCAAGCCATTTATGGAACCATTCTCATTCTTTCCTAATGAGTTTGGAGAAAGACTTTGTGCACCATTCTCATAAACTCAGAGTAAGACTTCTATGGCATAACTCTTTCTTTCTATGGGTTAGGAGTAATCCCATTTGTGGCACCTTTCCTATACACATCTTGAGTTGGGAGCAAGCCCTTGGTGGCACCTTTCTCATGTCTTTTCTAATGAGTTTGGAGTAAGCCTTTATTCACCATTCTCATAAACTTAAAATAGGCCTTTTATGGTATAACTCTTCCTTCATTAAGATGGGAGTAAGCCCATTTGTGGCACCTTTCTTATAACTTCCCATAGGTATGGAGTGAGCCTTTCATGGCACCATTCCTGTGGTTTACATGATAGGATTAAGTCACTAAGACCCCTTTCATGTCACATACGCTATTTAGGATAAGAATAAGTCAAGAATACCCCTTTCCTATTAGCCAATTTTTTTAGGATTGGATTAAGTCATGAAGACCCCTTTCCCCTCTTTAGCTATTTAGAATGGATTAAGTCATTGAAAGCCCCATCTTAATAGCTAATCACATAGGAATAAGTACCATAGTAGGCATCCTATTAAAATGACTAAGGTTAAAATAAGGTCATTAAAACCCTTATCCTTAAGTCAAAATAAAAATGTGAGGTTTAGGATCAAGTCATCAAAGATCCCTTTCCTCCACCCAAGCTATTTAGGTTGGATTAAGCTAATGATGGCCCCTTCTTAATAGCTAGTTAGAAAGAAATAAGTCCCCCAATAGGCATTCTTTCTAAAAGGCAAGAATAAGAGTAAGTCATGAAGACCCCTTTCCTATTAGCCAAAATTTGAAGTCTAGAAAAAAGTCATTAAGACCCCTCTTCTTCATTATGGTTATTCGAGAAGGATTGAAGTCATGAAGACCCCATCTTATTAACGAATCATAAAGGAGTAACTTCCTTAGTAGGCATCCTTATAAGGATAGGATAAATTCATTAAGACCCCTCTACTTTTCAAAGAAACTAAAATAATGAAATTAATCCATTGAAGGCCCCACTCAAACAAGAATTAAGTTCATGTGAACCCTGCTTAGTAGTCAAAATGTTGAGGATTAGGATTAAGTTATTGAAGGGCCTTCTCCCCAACTTAGCTATTTGGGTTGGAATCAAGTCCTCAAAGACCCCTTCCTAATAGCTAACCAAATAAGATTAAATTCCCTAGTGGTATCTTCCCTAGTTAAAACATCAAGTAGTATGGAATAGGAGTAAGTGTCCACATTGGCATCCTTCCCAACAACTTTTCTCAAACAAGAGTAAGTCCCTTGAAGGAATCTTCTTTAAACACAATAATTTCATTAGGATTAGACCATCCTTTGGGACCACTCCTAATGTCATCCCTATTCATCTTAGAACTTAGCGAAGTAAAGTTTCTAAGAATAAATTAAATTAAAACAAGCATAGGCATACAAATGCCTATCTTTAACAATCAAATCCAATCAAAACATAAATTGAAGTCAAAATTAAAATCAAAATCAAAATCTTGAATTTGAACCCCCAAGCTTATGCTTGGGATGTTGATCAAGTCGGTCAACGCCAATATGTGTAGTGTACTCTAGTCGATCCACTACACATATTGGGGGTCCTTTTATTGATCTCATTTTTAGATGAGGTTAATATCATTCTAAAATTAGTAATTAGGATGTCCTAATCTCAAATAGGAATCATTTAATTCAATGATTATGACACTACGTTTAGTGACCTAGGGAATTTTCCTTGGGTTTGATTTAACCTCCTTAGCATAGGTGGAATCAACCCAAACTTCCAATTTGGATTAATTCAAATAAATCCAAATAAATCAAATTGAATTTAAATTAAAATAAAGTAACCAAATTCAAAGTCAAATCTAGTCAACATAGGTTTGACTTTAGGTGGGACCCACCTAATCAAAGGTCAACCCACCAAGAATTTGACCAAACCAAACCATTCCAAACATTCCAAATGATAAAATAAATATGTTTGATCTTGAATCTAAAGAAATTCAAATTAATTTCGACCTTAATTGGGTTAATTGGACTACTTAGTCTAAAATAGCCTAATTGGGTTTTATTGGGTTCAAACCCAATTAAAATTGAAATCAAATCAATTTGATTATTCAAAATCATTTGGAAATGATAATTAAACATAATCCAACCCACCACTAGGCCTAATTTTGTCAAATTAGGTCATTTGACCCAAATGAAATCCAAAGCTTAACCCATTAAGCTTACTTTAGGTCAAATGGGTTAAAAATAAAATTCATTTAAAACTAAATAGAATCAATCAGTCCAAATCATCTTACACATGTGATCAAACTTGATTGGAGTCCAAACCCAATCTAATTGACTCAAATTGGTCATTTGACCGCAATTAGAACCTAATTCAACCCATTTAAGCTAAATGGGTTAAAATGAAATAAAATTTAAAATCAATTCTAAATTAAATGAATTAATCAATTCAAAACTTAATCAATCATCAAATTAAGATGATTAAACTCATAATTAAAAATATTAAATTAAGATCCAACATTTTGAATCCAAGAATTTGGTTTGGATTCAAATTCCAATACAAGTCAAATGGATTCAAACATGAACTCTAATCCATTTAAGTTTGAAATGGGCAGCCACCTATTAGTCCAATGACTATGGTGATAATGCCTTAAATCATAGAACAAAATAAAATGAAAAAAATAAAAAATAGAATTTAAAAATTCATAAAAAAAAATAAGAGGGAAGATGGGAAATGTCAATTCCCCTCTTCCTATCTCATGGAATCCCACCTCTTATGGGAGAAGGCTGACTTCAATTGAAGGCCACCAAGCCAAAGCCAAAAATGGAATTGGCTTCTTCCAAAAAGAAGAAGAAGAAGAACATAAGGAAGAAGCCTTGGATCGACCAATGCTGAAAAGCAAGGAAGATGCATTCCTTCCTCTTATCTAATGATCCAATCTTGCTCACAAGGCCAAGGGGAATTGAATCTACCCCTTAACTAGCCTTGCCACCAATAGTGGTCATTTTCTAGCTATCAAAAATCCAAAATAGACCATTCTCAACCACTTATGCAAAGAGGGGAGGGGGAGACTATTCCCCACCCCTATTCATTCCAAATCCTTCACCTAAGCTAGAGATGAAGTTCAAGACCTTTTCTCAGGCCTCTCTCCATCGGTACAGTGGTGCACAGATAGAACCGAAGTCCCTCTAATGGTGAAATCCAAGGGAGTGGATTTCACCTCAAATTGAAGCTACCAACACATTCTAGAGGTTGGGGCAAGCTCAAATGAATCATCACCCCTCCCCCTCGCCAGCGGGAAGCTGAAGAATGATCAACACGGATGGAGTTCAAATGGGTTTGGTCTAGTGAGCAATCCAGAGGGAGAGGATCCAATACCTTTGTCAGACAAGCTCCTCATGTCATTTCATAGCTATTGGAGTTTACCCCACCTTCGAAGATCACTAAAATGGAGGTATGCCATTAATGCCCTCTCCAAGCTTTTAGTTTTGAAGCTTTATGAAGAAAACTTGATGTCAAGTGAGATCAATCCGTTTAGATTTATAGGATTTCATTCTATGATGGTGTAGCAATTGAAAATGCAAGGTCTCACTGGTTGGATAACTAGAAATGAAGCGAAATTGATGGATAGCTCTTGATCCTCGCCGTCAAGGGAAGAAGATGTAATCTCCATCATCCATTCCTTTTAAAAGGTGGACCACTCGATTTAAATCCTTAGGATCCATGGATCAATTATGGACCATCCAATCTTTGATCGGACGGCTCTGCTTGAAACCGCATCTAGACACCTTTTTAATGTGGGATCCACATGGTGCCACATGTGAAATGCGATAAAGCTTGCCATATCAACTTGCCTCTTTAAAACTGTTAAACCACTTCAAAAGAATTTAATTAAAAATCAATTAAAAATCACAAAAAAATCCAAAATTCATAGAAAAATAAATATAAATCAGAAAAATGCAAATTAGGGATTTATGGATTTTCCTTGATGAGAGGAATCCAAAAAAATTTAAATTTTCAATTTATTTTGGATATTTTAGCCTTAAGTTGGGTTTAATTTAAAACCATTAAACCTTAATTACTCTCAAACCATAAATCCAATTGAATTGAAACTTTGGGGAAATGGATTTGGGATTAAAACAAACCTTATAAAAATTTATCATGATTTATTTCACTATATTTCATCAAAAATGAAATTTCAAATCTTAAGCTTTAAAATTAATTAAATAATTAAATTTAAAATGAATTAATTAATAAGAATCAATCCGATAACCTTAAATCAAATTAATGAACCTTAATGAACATGAAAATATTAATAAAACTCATCTGAACTCAATAAGTCAAAAATTGACTTAATTAAGCAATTATTTTGAATTAATTAATTTAAATAATTAACCAAAATATAATTAAATCATAATAAATTAACCAAATGTCCAAAATTTATGAATAAACCCTCTTTGGAAACATCATTCAGAGGAATCAATGAAAAATAAAATCTTTAAATGAATTTCATTAAATTAGGCATAATTTAGGTTTTAATAAAATAATTAAAATATTAATTACACCTTAATTATGAATCTAATCAAGATGAGGTTTTTGGAAACATAAAGCTGGCATGTAACCCCACTTACCATAAATATTTCAAACCCAATTTTTTTTTTTTGATTGGGAATTATTGAATTTCCAAATTCCTAAGTCTATATTAATCAAATAATAGATCAGAAAATTCATTAATCCATTAAATCATGAAATAAATGTAACTAATCTCAATCAAACATCAAAAACCCTTGAAGGTATTTCTCTAAACATACTACATCAAAGAATTAATCAATTTCAAATTTAAAGACTAATGAAATTAAACCTTAAGTTAATGTAATACTTAATTAAATTAAACATTAAAACTTGAATCACCAACACTTAATGAAATCATTAATCTCCGATTCAGTAATCTAAGAATGAATTTAAATCTTAGGTTAATTAAATCAAATCAAATGAAACCAACATTATTCAATCCAAATCTTAACTTAAATGCCTTAGGTTAAAATAAACAAAAAACTAACCAAAGTCAAAACACCAAATTATTGAAATGAAATAAATAAAATTAAATTAAATGAAATGAAATAATTAAATCAAACCAAATTGAAAACTAAAAAAAGAATCAAATGAAAAGGAAAGAAAAGAACCAATCCAAATTCAAACAAAATAAATGAAATCAAAAGGATTAATTAAAATACTTAAGGATCTTAGTTAGAGCTTTAGGATGGATCTTCATCTTAGGATGGAGATTTCATTTCATTAGAAGTTAGGATGTTGAATAGGGTAAGTTCCATCCAAAATGGAATCAATTCTACTCTTCATTATTGAAAACCTAAGCATCACTTTAACCAAATAATGTGAAACAAAAATACAATATAAATAACTAAATCATTTGAATTGAAACCATCCAAAGGTAAAATTCAAACAAACTCAAACTCCAACTTGAAAGTTGAACTAAAAGAGCCTAGCAAAGTCTTGCTACACAAACTTATCTTCCTCAACACTAGATCATTAGGTCATGGACCCTAGACTTAGGTTAGGTCATTATGCGATTCTTTTATAATTCCTTGTGATGTGTTTTGATATGTTATGCTTCACACATCTTTGTGGTGTACTATTTTAGACTACATGTCTAGATTATTTTCCTGTAAGATTGGATGGTAGGATGTTCTTTCTAGACTTAACATTATCTTCTACAAAGGGCTATGCTACAAAGGATTGGTATCATAAATAAAATTAAAAAATATTATTTCTTTGAGGTATGCTTAAATCTTTAAGAACATCCCATATGATAGGTGGACTTGGCAAGTTGCTAATGTTATGCCTATATGTTTGTGAAATATAACTGTTGTGTGCTATTTGTATTTCCTAACATTTATTTTACAGGGCTTAGGATTAAATTTGAAATCAAAATGTCAATTTGAGCTTATAATTAAGTTAGGATCTATGGGGTCTCAGATTAGTAGGAGCTGAGCTTACCATGAGATGGTGCAGTGGTCCCCTGTGGAGCCTAATGGATGTCCTTGAACAGGAAGATGATCTTGGAAAGAAGACCCATAGATCTAGACTTATAGTTTTAAAAGGGTAAAGGTAGAGCTCCCATTTCCTTTTCTTATAATGTATCGACCACTTTGGCCTATTTTATAAATTAAATTGGCTTGATTTATTTTGGGTGCATAATAGAATCAACCTACTTTTTTGGGTTTCTTTATGTGTTATGCTTTCTTGTGATCGAATGCCTTAATGATTAGGCTCATAGGAAAAATTAAATTTTATACCTAACTTAAATCTAAACAACTGAAACAAAACTAAATAAAATTTGAAACCTCATATAAATTGAAGCCTTAGGCAAAACATAAAATTAATTAGAAACAATCAGGTTTTGAAACCATGAAATCATATTGCTCCAATCCTTGAATTGGGCAACTTCTCTCATTGTACATAAGAGGCATTTGACATGTGTGGATGACCACCTTCTTGGGGAAGCAAACCTTCTATATTGATTTGGCCTATAACCATTTCTAATTGCATGGCATTAGGCATAGAAATTCATAACCAAGTCCCCAAATAAATTTTGAATCAAAACATTTAAAAATCTAAAAAATGTGCATTTGTTAAATGCATTCACACCGTACATGATTCTAGGGATTATGGAGTGAGTCTAGGTTCATAGATTCCTTTCCTAAAAATGCAATAGCCCGGTCATCTTGCATTCATGAGACTTAGTGTCATGAATTTAAAATTTGCTTAGATGGTGTTAGCTGGCAGCCCTCTCCAAACAGGGTGTAAGTCCAGAAGAGTCAAGGATACTTTAATTCCCTCAAGTGAGAGGAATGACTAATAATTCCTAAAAATGAAACTAGGTCAAGCATCTGACATGTGTTAGAAGCACCTATAGACTAGATTCTGAAGCATTCTTTTCAGGAATAAGTCTTCAACCCTAACCATTTTTATCATCTTGTGCTGTTAGAATCTAAGTCCTAGACTTCTAAGAAAATATCAACTTAAAATCTAAATTAAATTATAAAAGATAAAGCTTAATTATAGGATAGTTGAAATGTCTAACTAGGCTTCCCAGTATCAATAAGCATTTCCTACTTCATCCCGTTTGGCCTCCAAAAAAAACTCTCTCCAATTTGAACCAATCCCTATTGAAATTCCAAAAATCAATCCTTTGAAAATGAACTTTGAAATCCTTAGAAATAATAACTCATTTCTTTAATCGAGAGTATTCTTGGGAGGATACCCTTCTTAAGATGTAATTAACTATAGGGGCTTGCCTCTATAGGGAACCATGAACCCAGTTTAAATTAAACCATGTTCTACCTTCCATCTAGTTCATGGAAAAAGTCTCTGGTACATGAAAGACCCATTAGCCTTAGGAGGCTTTTATTAAATGATCGAATCCATTATTGGAAAGCATGTTTATCTTCTAAGATAATATGTTTCTTCCTTAATGACGCATTTGATCATCCAAATAAGAAATTCCTAAACTCTATGTGGTGTTATATAATTTCTTCATAATTAGTAAATTATCTTCCCATATTATGCAATAAAGCAATGATTTTGGTGAAATGTCTGTACATGTAAAAAATTGACTCATAAGGTAGCATACAAAAAAAGTCATAATCATGCAAGAGCATGTTAATTTAGGATTATTTAAGCATATTGGTCCCTTGATATGTATAACACACCTTTATCCAAATTTCTTTATCAATTTTATAAGCAAAAAATACCCATGTAAATTTTAAACTTTAAGGCGTAGAAAAATTGTTTAAACATTTTAAATTTAATTATCCAAATTCCCTCTCTTCTAATGATCATAAATTGAAAAGTGTTTTAATTTAATACATCTAACTTCAATCATATTCCATGTATAAAAATTGATTGATTGAATAAAAGTTGACATACAAATTTTCTTTAAAGAGGGGAGGTCAGGTAATAGAGTACCCTTCTATGGTGTTTTCTAGATGTATTATCGATGGATCAACTTAGCGCTGTTAGATCATGAAATAATAAACCTGCTCTAATACCACTTATAAAAATTGGCACACCCAAGTATGGGACTGAATTGGTGTGCTTTAAAATTTCTTTAAATAATAATGAAATTAAATCTTTAACATTCAAAGAGAGAGAGAGAGAGAGAGAGAGAGAGAGAGAGAGAGAGAGAGAGAGATTTAATAAAGTAAAGCTAAATATTTAAACATAAAAAAGAGTAACATATAAGTTAAAAAAGAATAGAAATAGTGCAATTGTGGTGTTTTAATTTGGAGTCATTAGACACCACACTGATCTTAGGGTTACTTATTGAAGTGATTGGGTATGACATTAAGGTATGATGTATCATCTCAAAAGAAAGAAAACATCACCCTACAATGGACCTAGTTACATAATAAGGACTCCTAAGGTATATGAGTCTTCATATATACCAGAGATCTTTCACCTATTTTAAATGGAAAAGTAAAACATGGTTTATTTTATGTCAGGTTCTTTAATTCCTTATGGAAGCAAGCTTCCATAGTTAATTACATCCTAGGAAATAAGGATTTTCTAAGAACACTCTTAATTAAATTAGTCAATCATATCTTTAAAGATTTTAAGGTTAGACTATCAAAGGATTAGGTATTTTTGGGATAATAAAGTGGGAATGTTCAATTTAGAAAAAACTTATTTTCATATTCCAAAGGAGCACAAGTCAAGAGCACTCATGATACTAGGAAGCCTAGTAAGCACTCCAATCTACCCTATAGTGAGGCATTATATATTTGAAAGAGATAGTTTATTTTCATTTGAGTTAAAATTTTATTAGAATGCTAGGGCTTATAGTCCATCAACACAAGATTGTGATAATACCTAAGAGGTGAGGAATTATACTTGTAGATCAAAGGAAACAAGTAGGCTTGGATCCTAAATCTATAATACTTTAGCACAAGCTAAAAGCACGACCTAAATCTAATAAAAAATGAGACATAATGGTTTACCTCTACAAGAGAGGATAAACTCGTCTCGACTATTCTGGACTTACAACTGCTTGGAGTGGCCGCAAGTTAACATCTCTTATGATTTAAACCCATGTAGGCTAGTCTTATGTACTTGCAAGATGTCTAGGTTGTAATTTAATTAGGAAAGATACTAAAGTCCCAAACTCACTCCCTAAGAGACTAGATCATGTCTAGTATGAGATCATGACTTGGACAAAATGCAAAATTTATAAATTCTTATATCATTTTTGACACATTTTTTTGGACAAAGGCTTGGGATAATTATGCCTAAATGTATGATGAAATATAGTTTTTAGCCAAATCAGTGGGAGGAGGTGTTCTCCACTACAAGGTTTTCCCTCACAGGTCAAGCATTCCCCTATCGTGCAAGAGTGGAGACCCTTCTTATTCAAGAGTGAAGTAATATGTTATCCATGATGTTAGAACATACATCATTCAGCTAAGGGATCACTAAATCTTCTAATTATATTGATTATAACCTAAGCTTTAAAGTGAGGTTATGAATTATTTTAAAATTTAGTTATGAGTTATTAGTGGGGGTAGAAAAATCAATTTTATCCTAAAGAGCCTACCGCATCTAGACCACACATTCAATCATCAAGTTTAAGAAACCTATAAAAATCATGTCATTTCTATTACACAAGCTAAACAGAACAATCAAACATTCATAGATTTTATAAAATAATAAGAGGCCAGTGTGACCGGGTACTATCGTACACCCCAAAAAAGAGAAAAATTGGGTAGCCTAGTTATACCCTTATACAACCTAGATTACAAAAAAAATATTACAAATATAATTGAATTAAATTATGTGGGGGCCTTCATTCTTCATCTTTTCCTTTCTCTATTTTGATTTAATTTTTTTTCAGGCTTCACAGGACCTCCCAAGACTTTGTCTTCTAGCTAGTGCTCATCCTAAACCCCATAACACTAATCCTAATTCTTACTGCAAAATTACATATTTGAAAAAAAAAAACTCTAACTACACATGCAAAATAGATGTTAGATGAACAACCATATAAACCCTAGCAATTATATTCTATAAATTTGGACTTAGCACCATGCACATGGGTAATAAAACCCACCTATCTTAGTGTGGATTATACAAAGGAGGTATAAGCAACTTGAAAGAAAAAGCATTTATATTTATTTTTATTTTAGCAATCCCTTTAGCATAATCCCCTACAAAAATATCATTAGGCTAATAATGGACTAACATCTAGTCTACACATAGATAACCCTAACATCAAGTCTAAAACCTAATATCACAAAACAAAACACAACATCACAACATACACCAACCAGGCCTCACATTTAGACATCAATCTTAAGAAACCTGTGAAGAAGATGTAATTTGTATATCATAAGATAAACATAACAATTAAACAATTATATATTATTATGAAGGAATAGAAATTTGGTGCGGTCATGTACCACCATAGAATCTAGAAAAGAAAAAGCTTAGGTAGCCAACCTCTACCCTTATACAACCCGAATTACAAAAGAATATTACATTAACAATTAAATTAGATGATATGGGGGTCTTCATTATTTTCTTTTCTTTCTTCCTTTTGATTTGATTATGCTCCAAGGCTTCATAGGGCCTCCCAGGACTTTACCGTCTAGGAATTTCTCATCCTAAACTCCATAGCACAAATTCTAATCCTTATTGTAAAATTACATGTTTATAGAAAATAAAATCTAACTACACTTGCAAAACAAATGCTAGCTAAACAACCATATAAACCTAAGAAATCATATTCTATCCAAGTTCACATGTCCTAATGTGGATTATGCAAAGGGGCATAAGCAACCTACAGGTAGAAGCATTTAATTTATTATTGCAACAACCCCTTTAGTACAATCTTCTGCATAAAATAATAATAGGCTAACAACGACCTATCATTCAGTCTACCCATAACAAACCATACATTCAGTCCAAAATATTATAGCACAAAATAACACACAACATCAAAGTATACACCATCCTAACTTAGAGCTAGAAGTGGAGACTTAGCATTCTAATGTGTGCTAAGGTTTGGTGTGGCATGTCTTAGCTAGGATTTTGAATTATGATTGTCTAAGGTTTGGAATTATTTAAGTTAAACATTTGGGGAGGTTTCATTTTAAGTTATTAAAGAGTTGATTAATTTCAATGTGTATTTTATTTTATTTTATTTTATATTTACTTAGAATCTAGTTGTTGTAAAGAGAAGAAAGAGGTATGACTCTCTTCATCCCTATCCTAAGTTATTTTGTAAAGGCATATTATTATAAATTTTGGTTTCTTTTAGTGAATGGCTTATTAAACATTTTTGTTAATCCTAAGTTTGGGTTAATCTTAAAGATTCCTATTCAAACATGAAAGGAATGTTAAGATTAATGAAATTGAATTATTTCACATAGAGGATGTTATATTATTCCTTTTTATCATCAATAGCATGCATATGATTTTGAACTTAACATACCTATACATACAATGTATTTTTGGCACACTTAAATGACTATGAATGCATTTTTATTTTGTGGAAGAGAGGAATTTTATTCCTTAGCTAAGTACACACACACATGTATTAAGGATTTAAGTAAGTACTTGTCATTGATTAAACTAGGGAAGTGAGATAATCTAAGACCTCCTTAGTGCTACTTAAAGCCTTAGATTACCGAGATGTCCAAACTATATACTTGCTATTTTAAATACATATGAATGTATACACAAGCATGAGAATAAAAATCATACAAAAGATTGTGTTTTAATGAATTATTTACTCATGTAAAGTAAAGTTCTGTCCAAATTCTAGTGCATGTGCACATAAGGATGAAATTAAATATGTATACACCTTTGTTAACAAGGGAAGTGAGGTAATCTAAGACTTCATGGGGATACTTTTTCCTGGGATGTCCAGATAATATACTTATTGATATTCAAACATATGTAAACACATACGTGAATCATAAAGATAAAATAATATTTTAGCATGATTAAGCTATAAGTATATGTAAATCACTTGTAATATTCGTAGCCAACATCAATTCAAATTTTATCATTAGTTTATAATTTAGAAAGTAATTTTAAAATTTATTAATGATAATAGCCACTCATATGATAGGATTAATCCAACACATGCAACTTACACATAATTAAATTCCATTGAATCTTTTATTTGAAAACATGATTGCATGTTGTCCACTGGCATACAAAATTTATAATGATTGAAAATGAATAATTATACATCACCACATAATACATTCAATCACATTAATTCCTAAGGACAATCAAGTTAAATAAAATAATTTAAGATTAACCAAAGTTTCTTATGAAATTTGATTTTGGGTTTGAATTATTAAACCTAAAGAGGAGAAATAACATTTATTATTTTACCCCATCCCATGTGAGTGACTGAATGTGTTTAGAGAAAACATAATTAATTAACTTTTATGGATTAATTAAGTTTGAATCATTAAGAAAATCATTTAATTTCCCTTTCCTAAGTCTCTTTAATTTAAATAATCATTTAACCATGAGACCCCAATGATATGCAAATGAAAAAAAAATTAAAATTTACAATGCTCCTAAAGGGACCAAATGCAATTAGGCTCATGATTAAATATTAATTAGATTAAAGAGAAATCTAACTAAATATTTATATGATTTTCCACACCCATGGGTTAACCATATGTTCTTTAAGGGTCTTTATGTTGTTGAACACATAAAGAGGAACCCATAAATTCAATTTAGATTTTTTGAAGTAATTATTATTTTGATTAGGTTTTGTTTCATAATTAATTCCTAATTAATCCATGCATTAATTAGCCCTCTTAAATGAAATAATTTTAGGGAAACAATTACGAAAGAAGTCCTAATCATTCCCCTTCATCATTTTACTATTAATAGTGATTGATCAAATTTAATAAATTAATTTTTACTGTTTAGCTTTTTTAATAATTATTAAATCACTTAATGAGAGTAATTAAGATTTGAATTTCAAATTCTCCTAATTACCTAGCCAATAAATCTCAAGAAAATTATAGAAGATAAATGACATCTCAAATAATCAACACATTCAATTTGAGATCAATTAGCCAAGTAATTAATTCTTAATTAAGATAATTAAGAAAACTTGTAAACCCTAGTTAAGCACTGTTCACTATTCAAATAATGAAAATTTTATTTTTGTTAAATTCTCCATTTTTACCTTGTCGAAATTGGCTTTACTCATATTTTTGGGATTTTTCTACAATTATTTTTGATTTTTCAAAGTTTTAAATGATTAATGGCATTTTTAATCCCTAATTAATCTCCTAACCTATTGACGCCACGCGGGAGCTGACGTGGCATCACTTTTCACATGGCTCCATAGGATAGGCTACTTAAAATATCCCTTGTGGTAGCTGATTCAATGACGGTGGATGCGCTTTCATCCCATCATCTAATTTTGGATCAGATGGCAGAGATTAATCCCATGATCTCAAATGAATTAAATCAAAAAAAATCTAAAAGATAAAATCATGGTCATCTGTTCTAACAATGCGGAATGGATGACTGATGGTCCTTTGTCCCCTGAGCACCAGAAGATGAACATCGTCCGCCTTCCGTTGCTCGATCTGAGCTCATCGGAGCTTGTAGGGCCTTAAGATTGGCTCCAAAACATTCAGGGAAGAGATCTAAGGAGATCCTATGATGTAAATCACATGAAATCAAAAATTCTTTCACAAAAGACTAACACTTAGGGGATTTTCTATGGTTTGCTAGAATTTATCTCACTGGAACTCAAGACCAACGGCCTAATTATTGAGGTAGCTTCATCTTGAAGAGACAAAGCCCTATTAAGAAGCTTGAGATTTGCATCTTTATCGATAGCTCTGTGGACCAAATTCCATCACTACAGTCATTGGAGTTGGTCTAGGAGTAGTCTCTAGTGCTTGAATCTATCGGGGATTGATTCATTTTGACTCGTAGGAGCTTGGGAAAAGTTAATTGAAGTTTGATGGAGTTTGAGTTAATTTGGATGGACAGGTGACTCAGTTTCATTCTACTTTGGTATCGTCGATGATGGGGTGCACTAGGGAATCAAGGAAGGCTCTGGGACTGCTCAGAATTAGGGAAGCTCATTGTGTGGTTTGAATCAATGGGGAGGAGCATACCACCCCCCCCCCAAGTGAACCGGATTGGCTACCTTTAGTAGTCATCTAGCCAAGGTAGGTGGCCGGAGATGGCAATGGACTGCTGAGGTGGAGGGTCTTGAGAGGCAGAGAAAGCTGCAAGGGCTGGCAAGCTGTGTCCTCCTCCCCCAATTGTGCAAATGGGAAGCCATGGGTTAACTTACCCTCTCATGACCAATGGCTAAACTCAATCATCTTTGGGTTAGGTGATTCAGTGGTCCATGTGTCCAAAATGAGCTCCGGGGGCTGCCAAGGGTTGATGGGTTGGTGAGACCATCTAAATGGGGATTTTGTATTATTTGGATTGGTTTAGTCAATGGATTTTGTCCAAATCCAGGGCCAACCATGGATTGGGTTCATTTTAGCGGACCCATGGTCACCTAAGGATGGGGCATGCCAAGTTTGGTTGGGTTGGACTTAGTTTGAATGAGTTTGGCTCAATTTGACCCATATGGGTCAAATTGTGTTCAATTGGGTTACGTTGACTAATTGGTCAAATTGGGTCAACCTAAGGGCTTGAATGTGCTTAAATGATTATTTGGGATGTATTGGTTGAATTGGTTTTTGTTAAATTTGAAATAGATTTGGATTTGGCTCATATGGGTTCATATGGGTCAAATGGGCTAAGTTGACCAATTTGGTCAATTTGGCCAAATTGGCTTGGGTGAAGGGTTGGTTTAGGTTCAATTAATGATTTCAGGATGATTGTAGGTTTTGATTTGAATTGATTTGGATTTGGGAATGATTTTACTCAATTTGATCCATTGGGCAATTTGTGCTAAATAGGTTAATTAGGCTAGTTTGATCAAATTGGGTTTAATTTGGTGTTGGATCATGTTCAACAATCAATTTATGATTGATTTGAGTCATTGGTTTGAATCAATTTGGGTTTGAATGAGATATGACTCAATTTTTCCTTTTATATCAAATTGGATTAACTTGGGTCAAGGGGGCCAAATGGGCTTGGTTAGATTCAATTACTGGTAAAATCATTTTCAATGCTTAATTTATGATTGATTGGAGGTATTTATTTCAATCAATTGAGTTTGGAATGAAGTTTGGTTCAATTTGGTTCATATAGGCTAATTCGGCCAACTTAGGTCAAGTGATCAAATTAGCTTGGTATGACCTAATTGATTGTAATTGGTCAATCAAGGGTGATCAACAATCATTGTAGAAAAGAATGAATGGTTTAATTCAATCAAATTTGGGTTGGATTGAATTTTGGATCGAATTAGTCCTTTAGGTCACTTTGGGTCAAGTGAACCAAATGGGTCAATTGTGTTGAATTTGGTTGAATTAGGTTGAATTGAGTTCAATGATGGGTTTAAGATTGATTGATGGATTTGATTGTAATTGATTTGGATTTAATTAGATTTTGGCTCATTTGGACCCTTTAGGTCAAATGGGCCAATTTAGGTTGATTGAATTGATTTGGCTCAATTAGTTTGATTGTAGGTATTGGAATGGTTTGAAATAGAGATTTGCATAGTTGGAGTGCTTTTGTGAAATTCAATTGGAATTGGTTTAATTGAATGTGCTTTAGGTTGGATCCATATGATGATGGTGGAATTGGCTTAGGTTAGGGGTTAAGTTAATTTGGTTTGGAGCTTGGATATGAATCAAAACCCAATTAAGGTTGATTGCATTAGCTTGGGGTTTGGTTTGGATAAGTTGATAAGCATGAGTTTCGGTTTAGGCCATAGGGTAGGTCGAGCCTATTTACCCTAGGGTATGACCTAAGCTCGGGGTATGTCCTCTCAAGTCTCTAGGCTATGGTTTAGTGTCCCTTAATCACTAGAAGAGTCCTATGACTAGGGGAATACAAGTGTCTAGAAGATTCTAAAGTCTAAGATAGGAAGGAAGAATCCTCACTTCAAAAGTGAGGTCAACAACCATAAAGATTTATAGTGTCGAACTTACATCCACTCTCCAAATCTCATCCAAAAATCTAGTATCTCTCCTTTCACACAATAAGTCAAGATGGAGATGCCTCTCACCTAAATGGTCAATGGATAAACTCTACACCTGCTCCCTTCTCTTTTAAGGCAAGAAGAGTGTCACTCCCTTTCAAAAGGTACAAAGAAAAACTTCTTTAAAGATTGAGCTTATACAAGTTCTCAAATGAACAAACTCTCAAGCTAAAGTTCAAGATACAAATACAACATGAATGAGAAATAAATAACCAAAAGTAAAGTTTAACATGACCAACAAAATTCCTTGAAGTGAAATGAAGAGAGAGAACTCTCCACTTTTCACTTAAGCAAAGCACTCTTCCTTAAGCCTCCCTTGATTTTTCACACATTTAAGAGTTTTTATTTTTTTGTTAGACTCTCCCAAGGGTGTATTTATAGGTAGGAGGATAAATAAAAAAAGTGTAGAAAATATATTTTAAAAAATTTTGTCCAATCATATTGTTCAATTCAAATCATACCATATGATTATTCATTTTATTAGGGTTACAAGTTATGGATGACACAATTATCCATGCAACTACCATTGATTATACTGTATGATCAAGGATTGCACTACAAATGATACAAAAATGAAAAATCACCTCTCTATTTATTTGTCTTGTATGAACTCATCGTAAAGTACAAATAATTTATGGAAAAAATTTCAAAAATTGAATCCCTCAAATTTAATAACAAAATAAAATCATATAGTATGATTATCATTATATTATATGATCTATCAAATTATACATATTTCATTATTAACTGACTTAATTATGATAATTAACAAAAATAGATTGTACAATATGACAATAATCATCTTGTACAATCAGTACAATTTTTAGGATTTACTGACTTGTATGTTGTCTAAAAAATAAAAAAAATGAATAAGCATATAATACTATTTGAATCATTATATACAATAAATACAATTTTGGTAAATTTCATCATTAATTGACTTCATTATGATGAATAAAATAATTAACAAAAAAGAATCATTATACAATATGATTCAAATCATACAATATGTTTTTTTTCAAAAACTTTAATTTTAAAACTTTACTTTTATATTCTCTCAAGTGTGTGTGTATTGGGATGTTATTCATCATTCAAATGTCAAATACTTGGAAATAATACAACATGAATAATAACACCAATGAAAGAAATATTTAAACTTGACTTGGGTCTTCTAGCATTACTTGTTCCTCAATTGTAATCTTCATAGGCTCTTACTTGTACAATATTTAAAAATTAGCCATTATTCATGTTTTGTCATTCAACCTTCATTAAGCTACTTAATTGTAGTGGTTGCATATGAAATAATCCATACCTTACTCCACAATAAATCAATGATAATAATTATTCTACCTGGAATGTTTGTGATCATTAAAACTTATATTTTTAAGATGTAATTAACTATGAGGGCTTGCCCCCATAAAAATCTTAATAACCTAGCTTAAAAGAGATCTTACTTTACTTTATCCATGTAAAGCAGAGGAAAGATCTATGGTAAATGTAGATTGATTTGCCTTAGAAGTCTTTATTAGAAGATTAAGTCCATTGTAGAGTGATGTTTCTACCTTTTGAGGTAGTACATCATTCCTTGATGCTATACTTAATCTTTTTAATAAGTACCCCCTAAGATGTGTGTGGTGTTCCTATGACTCCAAATACAAATACCACAAAATTTTCAAGTGATTCTACTTGTGAAAGTTCTTCTCTCCATCTTTAGCAGTCAATTATTGTCTCCAAGCATCAGTGGTGGACTTAAGTTTTCCATGAGTCTAAGACTAGCCTTCTTCCATTGGATTCTTTGTTCATTTAATCCTTGGACAAGTGTTGTCAACATCTTCTTAGTTGTAGAACCTCTCATGAGTAGGTTTTAGAATGCCAATTGGATCCCCAATAGATGGAGTAAATCCAAAATTAATCATGCAAGTTCTTCAAAGAAATTCTCAAGTCGTACTTTTGAACCTATTATGATGCCTAAATTTGATAAATTTGGTTCATTGATCTTTCTAGAAATCCATTAAACCCACCTTATAATGAGGTTCAAATTTAAAGTCATTCTAAAATCAATATCTCTTCAAATTATAAACACCATCTAGCATAATCAAATTTTTTGGATAGAGGTTTAAAATTAAAACTCAATCAAAAGAAGTCAAATCTCCATAATAATTAACTCTTTAACTTTCTCTAAATATAAGCAAAGTGACCAATTTTTGTTAGCAAATAATAGTAACACCAGCCATGTCATCTAGAAACTCATTTTCCCATTCACCTCAGATGTGTAATTGGCCATGGATCAGCCCATACTCACCTCTGCCCCCATCATTAAGTTTGGCTTAAGCCTTAAGCACTTCAAAGTTACCTATGATGTCCCAACACTCACTACCACCAACAAAGAGGAGGAGGAGGAGGAGGAGGTGGATAAGAAGCCAATTCTTTAGTTTAACCTATAGTTTGACACTAAGTTCACTTCTTTGAAGAGGAAGGCTATAGAGGTTCTCCCACCATGAATACCTATTATGTCCACCACTAAAACTAACACCAACTCTAGGATTGCCACAACCTCTAAAGAGAAGGTTGTAGTTACGTCAGAGGTTGTCTACTCTACTTTTGAGGATGGTTATAGCTCCTGCTATGTCCCTCTGACCAAGACTCAGCACAAAAATAAGAATCGTAAGGTGAAGAGGGACTATGAGAGGATGTCTAGATAGTTTGAGTTTGCATCACTTGTGGTTCTCTTTGTGATACCTCTCCCCTCTTGGGTTGTTGTTGGTTTCACCCACTTTTATCCCTAGAGGGAGAGGAGGATGTAAGGAAGATAATTGAATCATCCTCATAATCTACAAAGTATAAGACATTGACTAAGGATAGAGGGAAGCTCTATGATGGTCTGAGGTTTGTGTTTAGGAGAGTAGGGAGAGCCCATGGATGCTTAGAGTTCACCTTGATTCATGAATTTAGAGATGTCATCTCTAGGATTATTAAGAATCAGATTCATAAAGAAAGGGCCATAGAGGCTAAAGTAATAGCCCAAGTAGAGAAGAGGGATAGAAGGAGGTTTACTAGATAGGCAATGACCTTAGCTTTAGTAAATCACTACCCTGATCAGTGAGCTAATAGAGCTAATCTTTCTAACTGTATAATTCTTATTGCTTCTAGCTAAAAGAGGAAGTCCTCAGTGGAGGCGCAGCCAGTGCCACTACCACAGCACCGCTCAACTTGCTGCCCACCATCACCAGTCCATGTGGCAGCATCCAACATCACCACCAAATAACACAAAAGCACATTTGGGGGGAAATCTTCACCCTTGGTGATCCGTTTGCAACCCAAAGGCTACCATGAATTTTCTCACACTAATGATGTGAGGTTGAGATCTCTTATTTAGTATTCTACACATTATAAAAAAGAAATTATGGTGGCCTAAAAGTATTTCCATCACTTCAATAACTTAATAAGGTAAATAGAAGAAGAATGATAAATGGGGAGTACCCATGTCAGTAGAGCTTGTCATAATTAGTACATCATCAATCCATGATGTCTAGTGGACCACCTCTACAAAATATCATGTAGTAGAGGATAGTCAATTTAGATACATCTTTGTAGATCCAAAAATACAGATTATCATTTTTTTTTGAGGAGATCTTAGCAGAGTACATGGTAAAGAACAAGGATATGGAATGGGAGGGAGTTATGAGGAGAAGGTCAACTTCGACATAGGGAAAGATGACCACTTGGATGATGTAGTAAAGGTCCATATGGTAGAGACCAGGACTTTCTCTGATGTTCAAAGAGCTGCAGTTAAGGAGGGTGAGGAAGTAGACTCAAGTCAATGACTTTTACATCAGCTCAAATTAAAGGATGATCAGATTGACTGAATGAAGAGGACCATGGAAGATCTGATGTTAGTTGTGTAAGCTCTTCAAGGTTAGAGATACCAACACCTTGACCACACCTATTAAGATAGATAGGCATGTGTTAGTGCATACCTTTCATTGGCATAAAAACACCACTCTATCAGAAGAGGATACAAACAATCTACATAAGAAGGGTAAAGATAGCATAGTTCTCTAAGAGAGGAACAAAAAATAGATGGTGGAACAACAAGTGGAAGAGACTTTAGCTCAAACCCAAAGGGTCTCATCAATTATAAAAGGTAGACCCTACCAAGAGGAATTTGATGTAATCTAATAGCCGAAGGGTTTTGTGTGGCCATCCTTCAATATATTTGATAGCAGTGGGAACCATATGTAGCACATTGCACAATGTAGGGCTAGTTGTTATAATGCAGGCAGCAATGATGCTCTACTCTCCAGGTAGTTCATTAGCAACCTTTCTAAAGTTGCTTTGATTGATATGCCAAACTGCTCAATGGTTTGGTAAAATCCTTTGTAGAGTTGAAGCAACTTTTCATTAAGAGATTTGTAAGAGCTCAATAAAGACTAAATGTAAGTGACCTCATTGTAGAGAAATAAAAACTTAACGAGTCTCTAGTTGAATCTATTCTCAGATAGTGTGACTTGAGAATGAGTAATAAACCACTACTCTATGAATAGTGTGCCATTGAAATTCTTCTAATGAATATTCATGGCTTGATTACTTTCATGCTTAAGGGCTATATAATCAAAACATTTGAAAAGCTAATTAGTAAGGCTTCTAACTTATAAGAGGAAACCAAACAGTTACCCTTCTCAAACCAGTCATGCAAGCCTAAATCCTAAAAGGTTTATGAAAAGAAGTCCAAAGTAGAATTAACTATATATTAAAGGAAACAATTGATGAGAGTCTATTTTGAGAAGCCTAGATTCCACCAACCTCAACTACCCCACCTTTTTCACCTCCATGGTCCTAGTAATAGCCTCCTAAAAATATATATTAATATCAGGCACCAAGAAGCTATTTTTTCACCTATTTTTGCAGATAAGCTTAACAAACCTTATTCTTTCAAGAGATAGGTAGTTAGGAATATATTTTAGAATTTCCTCAAGAATTTTGACTTTTAGCTACCTAATCATAAAAAGTCAGAGGAAGCAAGCAACAGTGATGATCCTTACTTTTGCCCCTACTACCGCATGTTAGGCCATGTCTTAGAAGATTGCTTGACTTTCATAGATTTGCTCAAGCACAACTACAAATCTGGATCCATGATGATACCCAAAGAATACTTAGTAGAACATCTTTTTGGGGAATGACTAGATTATCTTAAGAGCAAATAAGGTTGGGGCATCTCTTTTTCATAAACCTTTAAAAAGATTGTTTCTAAAATTAAGAAGCTCTCTCTATAGGTTCCTAAACTAGCTTAGACCTCTAACACATCAATATGTCTAACAGTTGCAAATGACAACTTGGAGAGGGTGGAAGTCAAGCAGTAGAAGCCACCATATGCCAAAGATAGTTCATTTGCACAACCACCATCCGAGTTCATCATCTCTGCCTCTACCAGTATTGCTACTACCCTACTAGCTCCTCCACCACTCTTAAGAGCATTGTATCTATAGACGAGGTCACTAAGCCACTCATGCTACTTACTTTGTACGACTTTTATTTTATACCTCAAAAATCTAATAAATTAATGAAAAAGAAGAATTACACTTACATCCTATCTCTTTTTGATGATCTCATTGATTTTATTCTAATTAAAAGCTCTCCAAGTCATAATAATAATTTAAATAATTCTAATTACTATCTTTTTTATTCAAAAATATATTTCATTTTTTAAATCTTTAAGGTTCCCCTCTTGAGATAGAATTGGAGCCATCTGACCCTGTAGATCCTTTAAGAGGAGTTGTAAGTGCACCTAATGAGCAGGTACATCACACTATGAATCCTCCACCTAAATAATTCATTAAAATCAACCTTCATAGTGTTCTACCTCATAGGGTAGCACATCATGACAAAGGTATACAATCATTTATTCTAGCAAGTAGGTTGAGCCTCCATAGGATGCTCCAAAATAGGATATGTGTGGTGTTTAAAAATTTTATGAGGGACACCAAGTAGATCTTATAGGGTACTTATTAAATTGATTGAGTACGACATCAAGGAATAATATACTACCTCGAAAGATAGACATATCACCCTATAATGGACTCAATCACCTAATAAAGACTCTTAAGGATGATGGTTCTACATATACCATAGATCTTTCTCATACCTTACATGGATGAGATAAAGTAGAGTTTATTTTAAGCTTAGTTCTTAAGATTCTTATAGGGGCAAGCCCATTTAGTTAATTACATCTTAGGAGGTTTGAATCTCTTAAGAATACTCTCAATTAAAGTGATTGGGTAACATATCTATGGATTTTAAAGCTTTTTTGGAAATCAAGTGAGAAGAGTTCAAACAAAAAAAAATTTAATGGATTCTAAAGGAGAATGAGTTGGAAGTATTCATGATACTAGAAAACCTAGTGAATACTTCAATCTATCATATAGTGAGATTTTATATTTTTGAAGGAGAGAAATTATACTTATTTGAGATGAAATTTTATTAAAAAGGTAGGACTTAGATTCCAACAACACAAGATTATGAAAATGCCTAAGAGGTGAGGACTTATGCTAGTAGAAGAAGAGAAACAAGTAGCCTCTAAACCTACATCTAAAATGCTTTAACATAAGCTAAGAACTCGACCTAAATCTAGTCGAGGAAAGTGGGATAAGTTGGTTCATTTCTGTCAGAGAGAATGAACCATTCCTAACTCTTCTAGACTTACAACTGCTTGGAGAGGATGTTAGCTAACAACACTTCTGATTTAAAACCATGTTGGCTAGTCTCATGTAAATGCAAGATAGCTAGGTTGTCATTCATTAAGAAATAATTTAGAGTCCTAAACTTACTCCCTAAGAGACTAGGTTATAACTGGTATGAAAGTTATGACTTAGACTAATGCAAAAACATTTATAAATTTTATTTTATTTTGACTCAATAATTTTGGACTTAGGCTTAGGAGAATTTATTTCTACATGTATGATGAAAGTTGGTAATGGGAAAAATCAAGGGGAAAAGGTATTCTGCACTATAAGGGACTACTCTCAAAGGCCAAGTCTTGTCCCTTATCATGCAAGAGTGGAGATCCCTATTACAAGAGTGAAATAATATGCATGCATGATGTTGAAACATACAATCATTCAGCTAAGGGGTTACTAAATCTTTTATTTTTTGCTTAAAAATTCTAGGCTTTATGGTGAGGTTATAAGTTAGTTAAAATTTTAATTAAAGTTATTAGTTGGGATAGATAAATTAATTTTTCCTTAAAGGGTCTATCGTATCCAGGGCACATATCGAACATTCACAATTTAATAAACCTATGGAAAGCATGCCATTTTTATTGCGTAATCAATGTAAACACAACAACCAAATAGTAATCACGTTAAAGAATAAAAGGAAGGTGTGAATAGGCATCGTCATACACCTTAGAAAAGAAAAGAATTGGGTAGCCAAACTCTAACTTTATATAACTCATATTACAAACTATAATGAAAATAGGGCTATGGGGGTCTTTAGTCTTAGCACTTCATGGATTGAGCACTCCAAAAATCACAGGGCCTCCCAGGTTTAATCCTTCTAGCCACTGTTCATCCTAAACCTCATAGCTCTAATTATAATCCTATTACAAAAATTACAATTTTATGAAATGAAAATCTAATTATGCTTGCAAAATAAAGGTCAACTTAACATACATTCATACCAAATAGTTATATTTCACACATTAGGGCTTAGTGCCCTACCACCAAGCTCACCTGTCATAGTGGATTATGCTTAAGGACTTAAGTAGTACCTGTAAACTAAGGCATTCAAAATTTTTATTATTACAGCAGTCCCTTAAGAACAATCATCTATAGGAGGCATCATTAGTCTAATAAATAATGCTCTATCATTCAGACTAACACACAAAGTACTAAGAGTCTATGACACCCAAGAGGAGGGGGTTGTTGACTTGGGTTTAAAAAAGTAATTCCAGAAAACTTAATTTTAAAACTTTTGTATAAAACTTAAATTTTTAATGATAAAGCATTAGAGAAATAAAATGATAATCAACAACAATATAGAAAAGTAAAGTGTAGAAAAATAAAGAAAGGGAACATAAAGATTTTTGCGTGGTTCGGCCAAACCCCAAAAACTGGCCTACATCCATGTCTATCAACCCAAGCTAAGAATTCACTAAGTCAAAATAAGATTGTAACAAATCTCCTATACTCTACTTCACGAGCAAGTAAAACCCAACACCATACTCTCCAAAATTTGCAAGTACAACCCAAGAACATAATTTTCTTAACGGGAAATCATAACCCAACAACGTACTTTCCTTAACGGGCAAGTACAACCCAACATTAAAATAAGAAAAAAAGGGAAAGAAGGATCTAACTCTCAATTTTAAAATAATTTTTCTCTCACAACCCAATTACAATAATATTAAGGCAAGTGAATTCAAAGGAATGAAAGATAGCTCACTTTAATTGATATTTAAATTTGAACAATAATTAGGTGATTTAATTTATGATTTGAAACTTGAATCCATCACTTGTTAGAAAGAGATTTAGAGTTTTCTAAAAGATCAAATGAAAATAAAACCTTAAATCACATAAACTCAAATGAAATATATTTTTAAGGAAATTATTATTTATACAAATGACTAAATGATATAGAAGTAATAAAACTTGTTACTTACAAGTATTTTATATGACATAATCACAAAGATAATAAACTCTCTTTCGAACATGTACGAATAATGAAGAGAAAATAACTTGCAATAATAAAATTTAATTCATCAACCACAAAGCTTTTGGCCAACTTGAGAAGGTATAGAAATAGATAAGTTAAGCACATAACAAGTTGACCAAATGCATAAGAAACTCATGCCAAGAATGGAACACAAACTAGAATAAACTAGAACCAAAGCCAATCACTTGTAGGTTGGAGGATGAAGTCACTAAGAAGAAAGATCACTTGATTCAAAGAGAGTTCTTTTTTCCAAGAGAGTTTAACCTAGTCTAAGATACATTATATATAAGACAAGGGGTTACGAGGTTTGGCCAAGAGAAGGAAAAATAGGAGGGAAACTCATTTAGAATTAATTTAAACATAAACCAATGAAAATAAAAATAAATGACATGAGATAAAAAAAATCAGCTAAAGAGAAATATGTGGGAATTTAATAAGGAATGTTTTTAATTAAAAATAAATTTGAAATTCAAATTTTATAAGTGGGATTTCATCCAAGGTAAGGAAGAGGGAATGTTTAATTAGTAAGTGACACAATTTGAATCAATTAAATTAAATTAATTTAGCTTGATGAAAAAAATCAAACAAAAAGGGGATATGGTGGGTAAATTAATTTGGAAAAAGATTTAAATTGAATCAATTCATCATATTCCAAATTTATAATGTAATTAAGAAGTTAATGCTTATGTGGCTTGTCCAAGATAGAGAGGGAGAGGAGAGAAGAGTTTGAATTATTACCAAACAAGTCATGGCACAATTAATTGTCCAATTGAAAAAGGAAATAATTCAAATTTTAATTAATTTAAATTAAGCATGACATATGGTCAGCCAAAAAGGAAGTTTCCATGATAGGATTAAATTAGTATTTAATGAAATATCATATAATATTCAATCAATTCATCTTGATTGAATGAAGGAAGGAAAGAGATAACATACAAGCTTTATTTAATAAAATCTACAAAAAATTCAAAAATTCAGCCAAGCTACATTCCTAAAATAGATTAGATCTATTTTATTGTACTTACTTCAAATTAAATGATGATGCATCAGATCTTAGGAGAGTTTAAATCAATTTTTATTAAGAGATTAATTTTAATTTGAATAAAGATATAGTTGGCTAAAGGAGGTTTCCAAAAATAGAATTTATATAAAAGGAAATAAGATAATTCCACAGTATATTTTAATTAAATTTAAATTAACTCAAATTAATTCAAATTAATTTAAATTAAATAAACTATATTAGCATATGATCAGCCACATAACATTCCATAAAGAGGAGAGTTCAAATTTGCATATGTAATCAAAGGAATATTCAATTTGAATTCAAAAATAATTCAAATTGAATATTCAAATAAATTAATTTTAAAATATAAAAAATGAGGGAAAATAATATGGAAACATTTTGAATAAATTTCACACAATTTATTACACAAAATGCATTAGAAATGTTTTGCCAAAATAATGCTAAGATGAAAATGATAACAAGAGATAGAAGAAAGAATAATATGAGATAGAATAAAAGGAAAAAGGATAATTTTGGGATAATTCAATTTTCATGCACTAAAAATTATGAATGACATGGAAATAATTTAATAAAGGTTTAAACATAAATTATCTTACTTTAACACACATTTAATGAAACTTATATCATGCATTTAGTTCATATTATCCAAAATGGACAACTTAATGAATAATTGTACTATTAAGATATAAAAATATATAAATAATTTTAGAATGATGAATCTAAAAATGAATGAATCATTTAATATGGTGAGCTTTTCATTTGCCTTAATATAGTAATTTCTAAAAAAACTTCCGCCTAGTCCATGTCTAATAGCTTTAGCATTTTGATATAACTAACGAACTAAGAGTTGAAGAACTTTTCCTACACACTTGAATTTAACTTAATTAGTACCATCAAAAATATATATTTATCAACAATATAAATCTAAATTAAGAATGACATTAATAATGATTAGTGTGAATAATTTATTCTTTAAAGAAATAATTAATTCTTATTACACAAGGTTTATTACATCAAATCAAATGGTGAGATACACAAGGTGTATAGTCAACATAAATAATCCTAACATTCAATCTAAAAAATTACATCACAAAATAAAATATCAATCCATTACAACAAAGAAACAACCTAACCTAAAACCATGATCAGTGACTTAGCATTCTAATGTGTGTGCAATGGCTTAGTGTGGTATCAAAAAGTTAAGCATTGATGTTTAAATTTAGCTAATGTTGAATGCTTAAGTTTCTCATTAAATGATGATCATATTTGAAATGACTAATGGTTTAAGATAAATTTTAAACTTAACTCTTAATTTTTTATTTTTTTATTTTCTTCTTTTATTATTATTTTGTTTCATTTAAACTTATAATCTTGAAGAGAGAAAGGAGGAATGAGATTCACATTAATCCCTAACCATAGGTTGAATCTAAAAATAAATTTTATGACTTTTAATCACTATAATGAAGTGTTATAAATTTTTATATTAAGTTATGTGTTTGGATTTGGCTAAGTGATTTTATCTAAACATGAAAGACATCTTAAGATTAATAACATACTAAATTCATTTAATTAGATAACATACTAAATTCAATAACTAGATTTAATGAATACATGCATACATATACATACATATATATATATATATATATATATATATATATATATATATATATATATATATATATATATATATATATATATATTAGATTATTCCATGCTTAATGCATGAATGAATTAATGTATTTTTATTAATAATTAATATATGAGATATGATGCATTCATTTTATCAAAAAATTAAAATTAAAATTAATTATATATATATACATAGAAATTACTACAATGAATTTATATAAGTATGTGCCATTGTTGTGTTGATTATACACATTGTGTATCTCATTATTTGATGTGATAATAATAAATCTTGTGTAATAATAACTAATTATTTATTTGTAGGATAAATTATCAACATTAATCATTATGAATGTTATTCTAAATTTAGATTCATATTGATGATAATCATATATTCTTGAAGTTACTAATTATTTATTTCAAGTGTTTCAAGAAATTCACCAGACTCAGCTTGCTTAGTCAAATCAGGAAAGTCATATCAGCTTGGACTTAGGCAATTTAAGAATTTTTATAGGATTTGCAATATAAGATAAATAAGTGCTCAATAGTCAAAACAATTTACTTAGATTCCTTCATACTTTTCTACATATAAAAATTGTATTATTCCTTAATTTATCCATGTTAGATAACATAAACTAAATGCATGAGTTTGCATATCATTTAATGTGCTTTAAAGAAATAAAGAATAATTTCATACTTCACTAAATTATTTTCATGCTTAATTACATTATTTATTTATTTATTTATTTCTAGCATGAGAATAAAATTATTCTATAATTACTCTAATTATCCTTTTTCTCTCTCATATCCTTTTATTTGCACTCTCATACCATAAAAATCAACCTAATTTTGTTTTGGACGAATTTTAACTGATTTTTTGTTAAACAATTATGTGAGAAATATTTAAATTATTTTCATGATAATTTCCTCATTATTTAAATTTTAAAACTCATTCATTTAAATTTTTGAATTTAATTTGAATATTCATTGCCATATTAATGCAAAATTAATTATAACTATTTATCAAATGATTTGACCAATGTTAGCATGATTTATTTTAGCTAATTGGAGTTTAATTATATTATTTTAAGCTAATTCAAAATTGAATTCAAATAAGCCTTGATTTAATCATCTTTCCTTTTTTTTAAAATTAAATCTATTTTAGGAAAGCCTTTTGGCTAGCCCCCTTTCTTAATTTTCTATTAAATAAATTTATTAAATTAATGCAAAAAGTATCTTAAATTATTTTATCATCATTTACACAGGATTTATTGCATTGATTGAATATTAGATCATGTTTAGAATGCAATGGCTGAAATGCATCATATTAATATTGATTTATTTTATTAGGTTTTCATTTATATAACTTACCTATATTTATCTTAATCAATATTCATTAAATTAATATCTCTTGATTAAATCCATCCTTGGAAATCCTCTTGGTCGTTCGATGCATTAAATTGGCTCAAATTAAATCAATTTTAAAGTTATTCAAACTCCTTCCCTCCTTGACTATTTCATTAAATGGATTTGAATCAATAATATTAAATGCATAAATCTCTTTCCCTCCCATTCCATGGGTGACCTCTTATGTGTTTATTTAGAGATTAATTCTAATGGTTACCATGTGTTCTTGAATTTAAAATTCAAGTTTTTACCAAATAAATAATCTCTCTCATTATTTCCCTCTTCTTCTCCTTAGGTTTAGCCGATATTCTCATGAAAAAAAACTCTATTTAAAGAGTGGACTTCATGACTTAATTCCTCTTGATTGTCTCCACCTTGGCTGAACCTATGCTAGTCAATTTCTTGGAGTTAAAGTTCTAAGATCATCTCTCTTATTCACTCTTTGAACTACATTCAACTGGAGATCTTCCTCAAATCATGCAAGTCTCTTTTATTCTTTGGAAAAATCATATCAAGTCAATTGATTTCATTACTAACATACAAAGTCTTGTGTAAGAGTATTTATTTTATTTCAATTTCTTGGATCATTGGTTTTGTTGGTTGATTTGGATTAAAACATTTATGTGCTTTATGGATAAGTTTTTTCTATAATCACTTTTAATTCATCCTCAAATGATTCTTTTTTATTTGATTGATTTGAAATAATGTCTTTAAGGCTTCTCACATTTTTTATATTTAATAAATCTCATATTCAAATTTTTTGTCATTCATATTTTGTTAATTAAAAAGGATTTGTTTTAACATTGGTAAAGATTTTCTAAAATCCTTTTAATTCTTCTTTCAAGAAACTTTCAAGTCATAGATCTCTTTGCAAACAAATAAGGACTAGAGTAAGAAAAGTGTTTTCATTTATTCTATCAAATATATATTTCATTGGTTTGATTTGAATAAAAGTTTTATGTGCTTTATTGTCAAAATATTCTTTTAATCTTTTTTCATTGTTCCTTCCAAAAATTTGAAAGACTTTATCATTGATTTGATTGAATTGATATTATATTCATAAACTTTCAAATTTTGATTTCTTGAACTTTACTTTCATACATCGAAGTTTTGAGAAAAAGTTTCTAAATTGATTTACAAATAAGAAATACACATTAGATTGTTTATTTGAAATCATTTATTGTAAAACTCTTTTTGGATTATATATTCATGCAAATATTTTAATCATCCATGTTACTTTATTTCATAGTCTTTCAAGTCCTTTCCATTTCAAGTCTTTACTTCTTTTAAAGTAAAATTTTTTTAAGACTTGTTTACTTCAAGTGTTTTATATAATGTTCATATTATTATTTTCTACACTTTACTTTTTTACTATTATTGATTATTGTTTTATTTCTCTAGAGCTTTATCATTGAAGATTTAAGTTTTCTATAAAAAGTTTAAATTATTTTTTTTAAAACCCAATTCAAACCCCACTCCCCACCTTTGGGTGTCATGGCCTCTTAATATGTTGAGCTAGAGAAGTGTGGTAATCAGAGACCTCTTTGGAATTACATATTCATGCAAATATTTTAATCATCCATGTAACTTGATTTCATAGTCTTTCAAGTTCTTTTCATTTCAATTCTTTACTTATTTTAAAGTAAAATATTTTCTTTGAGACTTATTTACTTTAAGTGTTTCATATAAAGTTCATATCATTATTTTTTGACTTTACTTTTCTACTATTATTGATTATTGTTTTATTTCTCTAGGGCTTTATATGAAATTATTTTTTAAAAACCCAATTCAACCCACCCCGCCCAACCCAGCCATCTTGGGTGTCATGGCCTCTTAATATGTAGAACTAGAGAAGTGAGGTAATCAGAGACCTCTTTGGGATTACATATTTATGCAAATATTTTAATCATCCATGTTACTTGATTTCATAGTCTTTCAAGTTCTTTTCATTTCAAGTCTTTACTTCTTTTAAAGTATAATATTTTCTTTAAAACTTGTTTCCTTAAAGTGTTTCATATAAAGTTCATATCATTATTTTCTATACTTTACTTTTATACTATTATTGATTGTTATTTTATTTCTCTAAAGCTTTATCATTGAAGATTTAAGTTTTTTATAAAAGTTTGAAATTAAGTTCTCTGAAATTATTTTCTACACATTAGATTCTTTATTTGAAAGCATTTATTGTAAAACTCTTTTTGTATTACATATTCATTCAAATATTTTAATCCTCCATGTTGCTTGATTTTTTAGTATTTCAAGTCTTTACTTCTTTTAAAGTAAAATATTTTCTTTAAGACTTGTTTACTTCAACTGTTTCATATAAAGTTTATATCATTATTTTATACACTTTTCTTTTCTACTATTATTGATTGTTATTTTATTTATCTAAAGCTATATCATTGAAGATTTAAGTTTTCTACAAAAAGTTTAAAATTAAGTCCCCTTAAATTATTTTTGAAAAACCCAATTTACCCACCCCACCTTTCTGCACACTCTTGGGTGTCATAGCCTCTTAACATGTTGAACCAGAGAAGTGAGGTAATCAAAGACCTCTTTGGGACTACTTAAAGTCTCGTACTCTTAAGATGTCCAGGTTATATACTTGTTAATTTATATATCTATACATACATAGATTGAAATAAGGATGAAATTATGATAATTTTTAAGATGCTTTATATATATATAATTAAAAATAATTTAACTTTAATATATAATTCACTACAAATTTTAAGGTACTTGTCATTATTATTCTAGAGGTATATGGTATCAGGACATCTTTTGAACTAGTAGCCCTGAGATCTTGGATTTTTAGACTCTATACCTTTCAAATTGTAGTTCAAACATATAAGAATTTAAATTTAAATTTAAACTATTTATATTTATTTCTATTTAGATTAATAAATATTTTAATTAATTAAGAAAATAATTTAAGATTTACTAATGATAATAGCCACACTATTTAATTCAAAACATGCAATTAAATGAAATCTTTTTTAAAGTTTTTAAATATGAGTGTATTAAATATATGAAAGACAAAGTTATGAATGAATGAAGCAAAGAAATTAAATATCACCACATAACATATTTGGAGTTATTAATTCCAAAAATTATTCACATGAAGATAAGCACCATTAACCCAAATTAAATTAATTAAGGGTTAATTTTTGAAATTTAAATATTTTAATATTAATGAGGAGAGAAATTATTAAAGTTATCCCTTGACCCATATGTACCCTTTAAATGGTTCAAAAGTGGTTTAAATAATTTTTATGAATTAATTAAAGTTATTTAATTATTTAATCAATTAAGTCTAAAAGAGCCTATAAATTCAATTAAGGCCTAAGTGTAAGCCTAAAAATTATGAGAAATTTATAAAATATGCATAAAAATGAAATGAATAAGCTTTAAACATCCTAATGTAATTGAGCTTATAATTTGGAGTTAATTAAAGAAATAGGGAAACCTCATAATCATCGATTACACTCAAAATACCCCAAACTAATTGGGGACTTTAATTTCATTGAAAACTTCTTTGTTAGCCAAGTACGAAGAGGGCTTGGTCAAAATTTTTGAAGGTCTACACTAATTATTATAATTCTTTTAATTTTTAGAGTAATTAATAATTTAGTTAATTAAATAAAAGTCCTTTAGAGTGATTTTGAGAAATAATCAAGACGAGAGATCCTAATTAATTTCTTTGATCACTCTTACTATTTTAATAAATAATTAGACTTTCATAATTAATTTCATAATTCTCTTATATTCTCCTATGTCTAAAATTCTCATAGAAGGTTTATTTACATTATTTAGATTTTTTTTACAATTAGTTATGATCTTTTAAAGTTCTATGTAATTAAGGTAATTAATTAATACTTAACTATAACCTAATTTGATATTTTTTTTGTGATTTAGTGTGATCGAGAGGGTCTAATTAAATTTTTAAGTTCTATGAGGTTTATTAAAGTTAATTAAATTATTTTGATGAATTTTCATAATTTTTGTAATTTTTAATTATTTATTTATTTTAAATTATCCAATTGACTTCAAAAATTATTAAATCTTAAACAAGATAGTTATTTAACTTGAAATTTTTATGATAGGTAGGCAATAACATTGAGTTTCTTTTCTGATATTTTCAACTTGATTGGTAGTATTTTAAAAGTAATAAAAGAAATAAATGTTTTACTAAAACTCAAATTACTCCTAAAGTATACAATCAAATTTAAAGATTTTGGGTTCTTTGAATTCTTCTTAAAAGACAAATACAAAGATCCATTATTTGTATTTTGTGGTTTAGTATTTTATGTTTTATAATTTTTGGAAGTTTTAGGTCAGATCTAATGGAATAAATAAAAAATAAGATCTAATCGTGGTCGTCCATTCTATCAAAGTAAGATGGATGGAATGGAGGTTATCTCCCTCGTGGGAGTTAGACCAAATAGGGTAAGATAGATGTGATCTACCCCAAACATCACCAGATCTCATGATCTTCCATTGATTTTAGCCGAAACTTGCTTTATTTCTCATCAGGGAGGGTCAAAATGAAAAGTACAATATGGATTTAAAGAAAACAAATCCTAGAATTGCATCAATTTTGAACGAACAAGAAGAACTATGGCTTTCCTAAAAGTGTTTTAGAGATAACCTCAGTCAACCCAATGTTGAGTGGATTTTCTACATCAAACTCGATCTTTTCCTAAAGTCGAAGCTCCCAGACGATCTCCCTCCTTTGCCTCCTCTTGGATTTTTCTTACTGCTGAACACAACCATATCTTCCTGGAGTATACTTGATTTCGTGACTTTGTGAGTGGAAAAGGTGGGAGATGGGTTGCTCTTACTTCTTGGGAGGTGGAGAAGGTGTTGGATGTCAAAAAGAGAGCTCTTTTGCCCATTTTCTCCCCTCCCCACTCTCATTATATGGCCGAAAATCACAATGAAAAATGTGATATGGGGTGTGTCTATTGATGAGGTGGTAGCTAGCAATCATTATGGGGAGTGTTTGGATGATTCAAAATTCACTCCAAGCAAAAAAGTGGAGTAATGAGTGGGGATGTGAGGTGATTGAAATTTTTGAGCTTTGCATTTTTTCTCTCTTTCCCATCCCCGACTCTTGACTTTTAATTCTCCTTCACATGAGTTGAGATCTCAGCTCATGTGTGATGAGATTTTCTAGGGTTTAATAGATTTAGTTTTGGTTTTGGTTGACTTGAATCCATCTTGACCCAATTTTGCTTAAATAGGTTAGATTGGGTCCAATGGGTTGGTTAGGTCAATTTTAGTTTAAATTAGGCTTCAATATTATCTATTGAGTTATTTAAAGTGATTAATCTTGATTAATTATGATTAATTTTGATCTATTTTGGGTTCGACCCGAATAGGCTTAATTGGGTCAACTTGTGTTTACTTAAGTCTATAGGCCAAATGGACCAAATTGAACAAATTGAACCCAAATGAGAGTCAAATTGAGTTTAATTATGTTTTTTCCTTAAGTTATTTGAAATTATTAATTTGATTTAATATTCATTTATTTTGATTTTGGCTTGATAGGCTCATATAGGTCAAATTGGGTCAATTCGGGTCAAGTTAACTAATTGACCAAATTGGCTAAATTGGGTGCAGTTGAGAGTTAAGTCATGTTCAATAATTAACTTAAGAATAATTGTAGGCACTGATTTGGTTTAATTTGAGTTGAGTTGAGTCATGATTTAAAGCCATTTTGACCTAAATTGGGCTTAATGGGTCAAATTAGATTCACTTGGGTTAAATAACAAGTTTAATCCAAATTAAAGTGTATTTGAGCTTCAATTATGTTTTATTGAGTATTTTGAATGACTTTTAGCAATTGATTTTAATTATTTTGATTTTAATTTTGATTTTGACCCATTTTGGTCCAAATTGGGCGGAATGGGTCAAATTGGGTTCACTTGATCCAAATAAGCAATTTGGTCAAATCAAACCCAAACAAATATTAAATTATACTTAAATATAATTTTAAAGTGTTTTAGAATATTTAATTTAAATTAATTTTAATTTATTTTGAGTTTAGGTTTAATATGGTCCATTTGAGTTCAGTTAGACTAAGTAATTTGATTAAGCTACTTGAGTCATTATTGAATTTAGATTTGTTTAATTTTGTCTTTTATTATATTAATTTGATAAGCTTGAGCATTTAGGATGACTTAAATTGATTAAATTTTGATTAGTTTAATTTTTAATGTGGTGGGGCTCACATGGGTCCACTCTAGGTCAAATGGCATGATTGATTACTTTAGACTTCATCTTTTTTTTTTGGTTTATTTAGATTTATGCATCAATTCCGTGCTTTTGGTTTGTCTTGTTTTGATTTACTTTTGATTATATATGATTTTATTCAGTTTATATTATTCTTAGCTTGAATGGGTTAATTGAGATAACTAAACCTAATTACCTCAATCAAGGTTCAGTTGAATTTAGATTTTAATTCAAACATATTTGATTTATACTTCTATTGAATTCTATTATATTTTCTTCTATTTAACTTTGATTTTCTACGAAACTACCCTAGATTTTCTTTTAATGTGTTGGCCTTTTTAATTTAGTTTTAATTTCATATATATTATTTTAAATGACAAAGCTCTCTATCGAAGGTTAGAGATCCTAATTACTATGATTAGGTTGATTGTCAACCTCACTTGAGGTTAAGAGAACATTAATTCCTAGAACAAGTCCTAGGTCTAAGAGGAGATTTATCAACTTTACTAAATGTGTGGTCAACAAAGGACCCCTAATAGGTGTGGTGTAACTAATAAGGCACACTACATGTATTGGTGTTGACCAAGCTAGTTAAATAGATACATGAGATAGCAAACAAAGGTGTTTAAACTATGCTTGAAAGGTAAGCGAATTCAGTAGAAGAGATATACAGATTCATTAAAAATTAGGGATTTTGGAATAAGCATCAAAGATGCGTAGACCAAGTTTTAACTTTGAAAACTCATAACTTGAATTACCCAAAGCACGTGCTTAGAGAGAATAGGGGAAAGTTCCTTAAGGGATGATTTTAAATTTTGTTTAGATGTGTTGAAAACAAGAGGGAGAGGTTCTTTAAAGATTAGTTTGATTCAATTTAATTTGAGAAATTAGGGAGAAGTTCTCTAAAGATTGATTTGGTTTGGTTTTTAATGGGTTAGACTAGGAAGTGGCCATAGGGTTTGATCTTCAAGAAATATAGGCCTAGTCAACTCTCTACCTAACTTTATTCAAAATAGGGAGATATGTGTAGGAGAAGGATATGATATCAACCTGACTATATTCAAATTAGTAGAGATAGATTATCCAAGACATATGACCTGCTTGAAACAACAAGACAGAGATAAAACAAACATATGTCAAGATGAATGAAGGAAGAATATAACCTCTACATGACCATGTTTGAAACAATATAGATAGATTGCTCAACACATGCTTGACCTCATTAAAAATAATAAGAAAAGAACAAAGCATAAATGTATGCTTGACCTTATTCAAAATAGTAAGAAAAATATAAACCAAACATCTGCCTAACCTTATTCAAAATGACAAGATGAATGTGAAGGGAGAATTTAATTTCTACATGACCATGTTCGAAATAGTAGAGATAGATCATTCATCACATGCTTAGCCTCATTAAAAATAGCAAGGGAAGAACAAAGCATAGATGTCCGCTTAACCCTATTTGAAACAACAAGATAAAGATAAACCAAACATCTATCTAACCTTATTTGAAACGAAAAGATGAATGTAAAGGGAGAATTTAGTCTCTACATCACCATGCTTGAAATAGTATAGATAGATTGTTCAACAAATGCCTGACCTCATTCAAAATACCAACTGAAGAACAAAGCATAGATGTCTACCTAACCTTATTTGAAATCAGACAAAGATAAACCAAACATTTGCCTGACATCATTCAAAATAGCAAGATGAATGTAAAGGAAGAATTTAATCTCTACCTAACCATGTTTTAAATATTAGAGATATATTATTCAACATATGCGTGGCCTCATTTGAAATAATAAGCGAAGAACAAAGCATAGATGTTTGATTAAGCCTATTCAAAACAGTGAGACAAAGATAAACCAAACGTCTTTCTGACCTCATTAGAAATAGCAAGATGAATGTAAAAGAATAATTTACTCACTACTTGACCATGTTCAAAACAATAAAGATAGATTGCTCAACACATGCTTGACCTCATTTAAAATAACATGTGAAGAACAAAGCAAAGATGTCCACTATTCAAAATAGCATGACAAAGATAATGTAATTATAGGGTTGAAAATTATTTAAATTTTGATTTTAAATTCATAAATAGTTTGGAGGGAATTAAATAATTGAAGGTTTCTTCAAATACTTGGACCCAGTTGATATAAGTACAAGCTTTACATGAAAATATAATAACATTGATAAAATTTATTTTCAAATACATTTATGTGTAATATTTTTTAAAACAAAGTCCATTGATGGAAAGCATTAGGTGCTTGCCTTTATGATTTATTGATATGATCCCCTTTGATAGGTCTTTTCTATGATAAATGCGCCTTCCCATGTTGGTTCAAACTTACCTCCCACCTTATGATAGGCTACAATTGGTCTCCTAAGAACTAAAATATGCTCTCCAACTTGAAAAGCTCTTGGATGGGTTGACTTATTATGAGCTTGAACCATCCATGCTTTATATAGCTCCAGCTTTTGATAGGCTTGGAGGCATCGCTCTTCAAGACCTTTGAGCTCTTCCAACTAGAGCCTAGTATTTTGCTCGATTATAATCTTATTTTCTACAGCACCCACAATGATGGTAACTTAACTTCTAATGGAACAACAACATCAAACCCATACACTAAGAAAAAGGGAGTGGACTATGTCAGAGTCTTATATGTGGTACAATAGGCCCATAATGCTTCAACTAACTACCCGTGCCACTATCGCTTGTTATCATCAAGTGTTTTCATTAATATTTGGATGGAAGTTTTATGAAGGCTTCTACTAGCCCATTCGCCCGGGGATAATATATGGTCGAGTACCTTCAATCTATATTATGTTGCCTCACCTTGCAAAGCTGTTAAACTTTGTACTCTTAAATCTAATGTCATTATCAAATATAATCTAATGGGGTACACCGAATTTATAAATGTGACACTTAAAGAATTGGAGGACATGGTGAGCCTTAACACCTCAAAGGGATCACCTCTGCCCACTTCAAAAAGTAAATTTTTGCTACTAGAATGAAGCAATGGCCTTTGGAAGAAGGATGATTAATTAGACCCACTATATTTATACCCCAACACTTAAATGACCATGATGTTATCATCAGATGAAGGATGTTTGGCAAATGATGTAGGACCACTCCATGTACTTGGCACTAGTGACAGTGGCACATTATGTACATGCAATCTATGATCATAGTTAGCCAGTAGTATCCAAGCCTTTTAATTTTAGCTTTCATCTTTGAACTTGATTGATGTGCTCCACACAATCCTGAATGTACCTTAGTTATAATTTTCTAGGCCTCGTGTTTGTCAAAACAACATAACCATATGTGGTCAAAGGACTGTCGATACAGGGTGTTATTAACTAGAGCATAGGAGAGTGCTCTTTGCTTAACTTGATGGGCTTGCAATTTCTCCTAAGGTAGGTTTCCTTTATTTATGTAATCAGTAATGGGTTTCCCAATCTAATTCTTCATCCTTTTCAATAATGGCAACCTTCTCTTCAGGAGTACTTTTATTGATGAACTCAACATCAATAATGGAAAGCACCTAACAATTACATACTTCTATCGATAGGAACTCATCATTCGAATATGCCATCTCATTAGAGAGTTTAGCTAAAGCATCGACTATGGCATTTTCTTCTTGTGAGACCATATAAATCATAACCTTTGGGATCTAGTCCAACAACTTCATAGTGTACTTATAGTAGTGATGGAGTTTAGGCTTGAGAACTTTATCAGATATAGTGATTTGGTTGACCACTAATTATGAATCCCTAAAGATATTAATGTCCTTAATATCTAGTGAATTGGATAATTCTAGACCAATGATCAGGGCTTCTCATTCAGCTTCACTATTTGTACAATGCTCTAATAGATGATATGAGAATTGTAGTATTATACGGTCTAAGGTTAAAAGGACTATCCCTTTTTCTACTATGTCCGAGAGGATGGACTATGGTTTGTCTCCCCTTTGAGAAAAAGCTACACCATCAAAGTATAATTCCTAATAGTGTCTTTTCACATTCTCTAAACTCATGATTTGCTACTTATCAAGGATATCATCACTTAGAGAATAATCTGTGGGGAGAGGGTGTGCTACTAGAAAGTTTGATAATGCTTGCCTTTTCACAGCACAACCTGGTATGAAGGTGATGTTAAACTGTGATAATATCATGGTCCATCTTGCCAACCATCCGGATAGCATTGGCCATGTCACGAGATAGTGTAATGGATTTATTCTAGAAATTAGGTTAAATTTTATGAGATAGCATATAGTGTCTTAGCTTCTAGGTAGCAAATATAAGGGCTAGGCAATGCTTCTTAATGGATGGATAGTTTGCCTTTATAGGAATTAGGCGTGACTCAAGTAATAGAGTGTGTTCTCTTTCTCTTCATCATTGGCTTGAGCCAACAAAGTGCTAAGAGAATCATCAAATGTAACCATGTACAAAATGAGTGGTTTACTTGGATAGGAGCAGCAAGTATCAGAGGTGTCATCAATTATTGTTTAATGCTCTCGAAAGCACGTTGGTAGTTATCATCCCATGGAAAATTGGTTTCTTTCTTTATAAGTGCAGTAAATGGTTGACACCTCCCAGATAGGATCGATATAAAGTACCTTAAATATGCCAACCTTTCTTGAAAGAAAATTAGTTGGGTTAGACTTTTAGGAGGTGGTATATCTAATATTTCCTTAATTTTCTCTGAATCTATCTCAATCTCATGGTGTCCTTCGACAAACGCTAAAACTTTCCTGAGGTTATCCTAAAAACACACTTCAAAGGGTTCATTTTCATGTTATAATGTTGTAATCGTTTAAAGACTACTCTCAAATCATATAGGTGGTCTTCCTTTTCTTTGCTTTTGACTACAAATTCATCAATATAGCACTCAACCTGGTGATGGATGAGCTCATCGAATATTCTAGCCATGGCCTATTAATACAAGGCACTAGCATTCTTAAGGCCAAAAGGCATGATCTTATAGTAAAATTTTTCAATCAGAGTTCTAAATGTAGTATACTTATCATCCTTAAGAGCCATATTAATTGGTTATAACTAGATAACCCATCTATTGATCTCATTTCTGGATGAGGTTAACATCACTTCTGAAATTAATAATTAGGACACCTAATCTTAGATTAAGAACCTTTTAATTAAGTGCTTAAGACACTACATCTAGTGACCTAGTGCTTCTTCCTTGGGCTTGATCTAACCTACATAAACTCAACCAAAATTTTGAAATTGAACTAATTAAAAAAATATATAAATAAATCACAATAAATGAATCCAAATCTAAATCAAAGTCAAATCTAGTCAACCCTTTTGACATGTGTTTGTCTTATGTGGAAGGTCAACCCTCCAAAATTTAATCAAATGAAATCATTCCAAATGATCCAAATGATAAAATAAAAATGTTTAATCATGAATTTAAAAAAATTAAATTTATTTAGGCCATACTTAAGTTAATTAGACCACTTAGTCTAAATGAATAACCCAAATCAAATTGAAATCAACTCAATTGGATTACTCAAAATCATTTGAAAATGATAATCAAACGTAATCTAACCCATCATAGGGTCCAATTTGACTAAATTGGTCATTTGACCCAAATGAAACCCAAACTTAACCCATTAAGCCCAATTTGGGCCAAATGGGTTCAAATTAAAATTAAATGAAATTGATCACTCCAAATCATCTCACACATGTGATTAGACATGATTGGAGTCCAAACAAAATTTAAATAAGCCAAATGGGTCATTTGAACCCAATTAAAATCAAGTTTAACCCATTTAAGCTTAAATGGGTTAAAATGAAATGAAATTTAAAACCAACTCAAATCCTAAAGAGATTATATTATATCAAAACTGGATAAATCATTAATTAACATAATTGAACCCAAAATTAAATGAATTAAATCATATTAAATGAAATAAATCCAAATGGCTTGAATTGGGTTCAAATCTTCAATCAAACTTAAATGGACTTGGATTCAACATCAAACTAACATTGGGTTTGACTTGGGCAACCAAACACTAGCCTAAGGGTTGTGGTGGTGATGCCAAAAGCTATAAGTAAAGTCAAAGGGAGATGAGTTGAAGTTTCACTAAGAAAAGATGTTTTATGATTCTTCATCCTCCCATCATCCAAAATCCCTTGGATTTTATCCAAGTCATCTTTGACCACCTCTTGGAGGATGATTCTAATGTTTGGAATGAAGTGGTTAGCTCATAAGCAAAAGAGAAGTTGGCTTCTTTCAAGAGATAGTAAGCAAGAGAGAGAAAGAGAGAGCAAGAGAGAATCCATGGAGACCACTCTCTCAATCATGGGAGGAAAGCAGAAGAAATGACTTCCACCCCTCAAATTTCTTATCCAAACACACTAACAAGGACAAGAAGGATCAAATTCACCCTCTGGCTGAGCTTCCCGCCTCCGGTGGCTAGAATTCGGTCACCTAGAAGCCTAAATACATGGCTTTCGACCATGTATGGAAAAAGAGGGAGGGGGAAGAGAGAGAGAAAGAGAGAGCATTTATTCTCCCTCTTTTCATCCAAAAACATTCATAAGGTGAAAAGAAGAAGAAAGATAGCATTCCTTTGACCTCTCGCCACCAGCATGCCAGAATTTGGACAAAGTCCATGGCCAATCTTCAGCCTCTAATGGAAAATGAGAGGGGGAGTATTTCACCTTGAATCGAGCATCACAAAATGTTCTGCAGGTCGAGGTGACCTATAACGAACCTTCACTGAGGCTTATCACAGCCAGTGAGCTAAAAATGACCAACATCACTAAATACTATCTGTGAGATAATCTAGAAGCCAATCCCTGATGAGGCAATCTAATTCCTTCCTTCCATAGCTTCATCACATCATTTCAAAGGTGTTTGAGTCCATCCCATCGTCGGAGGCTGCTGGAGTTAAGGTATGCCATGAATGCCACCCTTTAAGCTTGTGATTTTAATCATTTTTAAAATAAATTTGATCTCCAAGAGGATCAAACTGTATATATCGATCACAAATCGATCCTTGATTATTTTTCAATCAAAATCAAGTTAAATTTGGCCTCAGATCACAAAAAATCCATCAAATTCTATGGAAAGCCTTCGTCTCTTGCCAGAGATGAATAGGAAGTGATCTCCACCATCTATTCCTTCTAAATATAATGAATAGGTAAGATCTAGCTGCACCATTTGATTCAACCACTATAGGAAATTGCATGTGAAATCAGGACCATCTTATCAATGATCGGATGGTTAGGATCCATTCCACATGGCACTGCTTTTGATGTGGCTGCTGCATGGATTTTGTGTGGCCCAATGGTGCTGTGCTCGGTGGCAACAGTGCCACATCAGCATCATCATTCAAAATAATATTTCCCATTTTAAATTATTAAAAATATTAAAATTTGCTAGAAACTTTAAAAAATCATAAAAAATATAAATCTAAGAATTGAAAATGAAATCAAACTTAAAGTCATCACAAACCATTAATCCAATTAAAGTGAAACTTTGGGTAACTAAAATTGAGGTTAAAATGCACGTTAGGAAAACTTTTTATAAATTATAACTAAGTAATTCAAAAGATAACAAATTTCAAACTCTAAACTTCAATTTTACTAAAATAAATTTATAATAAATGAAATAAATCTACAAACTTGATCAAATCACTTTAAATCATTATTAATGAACATAGAAACACTAATGAAACCCACTAAAAGATAATAAACCATAAAATGACATAATTTGATAATTAATTGAATTAATTAATTATGGTTTTTTTAATTTAGAGTCGTGTGAACACCACACAGATCTTAGGGGATACTTATTGAAGTGATTAGGTATGACATTAAGTTATGATGTATCATCTCAAAAGATGGAAACATCACCCTATAATGGACCTAATCACCTAATAAGGGCTCCTAAGGTAGATGGGTCTTAAGTGTATACTAGAGATCTTTCCCCTACTTTACATGGAGAAGTAAAGTAAGGTTTATTTTATGCCAAGTTCTTTAGTTCTTTATGGAAGCCCTATGTAAGCAAGCTTCTATAGTTAATTACATCTTAGGAAACATGAACTTCCTAAGAACACTCTCGATTAAAATAGTCAATAAGTATCTCCAAAGATTTCAAAGTTAGACTATCAAAGGGATTAGGTATTTATGGAAATCAAATGGGAGAGTTCAAATAAGAAGACTTATTTGCAAATTCTAAAGGAGGATTAGTAAGGAGTCCATGATACTAGGGAACCTAATGAGAGCTCTAATCTACCCAAAAGTGAAGCTTTACATATTTTAAAGAGAGAATTTACTTTTTATTTAATTTTGAATCTTATTAGAATGCTAGCTCTGATAGTCCATCTACACAAGATTGTGGAAATGCTTATGAGGTGAGGACTTATACTGATAGCCTAAAGAAAATAAGTAGCCTCATAACCTAAATCTAAGATGTTTTAATATAAACTAAAAGCACGACCAAAATCTAAACAAAAAATGGGACATAATGGTTTACCTCCATAAGAGAGAATAAACTCATCCTAACTCTTCTAGATTTACAACCACCTGGAGTGGCCGCCAGCTAAAACCTCATAGGCTTTAAAACCATATAGGTCAGTCTTATGCAAATGTAAGATAGCTAGGTTGTTTAATAATTAAGAAAGAAACTAGAGTCATAAACTCACTCCCTAAGAAATTAGATCATAACTGGCATTAAGACATGACTTAGACTAAATTCAGAAATTTTATAATTTTTTATACCATTTTGACACATTAGTTTGGACAAAAGCTTAGGACAATTATGCCTAAATGCATGAAAAATGAGATTATTGGCTAAATCAGTGGGAGGAGGTGTTCTCCATTATAAGGGATGCCCTCACAAGTCAAGCAATCCCCTGTCATGCAAGAGTGGAGACCCTCCCTATTCAAGAGTGAAGCAAGATGTTATGCATGATTGTTATCACATACATCATTTAGCTAAGGGGTTGCTAAATCTTGATTATAGCCTATGCTTTAAAGTGAGGTTACAAAATATTTTAAAATTTAGTTATGAGTTATTAGTGGGGCTAAAATAAAATTAGTTTTTATCTTAAAGAGCTTACCACATCCATGCCACACATTCAATCATCAAGCTTAAGAAACATATGAAAATCATGTCATTTCTATTGCAAAAGCTAAACATAACAATCAAATATTAATAGATTCCATAAAATAATAAGAGGCCAGTACGGTTGGGTACTGCCATACACCCTGAAAAAGAGTAAAATTGGGTAGCCGAGCTCTACCCTTAAACAACCCGGATTATAAAAGATTATTACAAATACAATTTAATTAATTGCTATGGGGGTCTTCATTCATCATCTTTTCCTTCATCTATTTTTATTTGGTTTTGCTTCAAGCTTCACAAGGCCTCCCAGGACTTTTCTTTCTAGCCACTGCTCATCCTAAACCCCATAGCACTAATCCTAATTTCTATTATAAAATTACATATTTGAAAAATAAAAAAAATCTAATTACACTTGCAAAATTGATGTTAGTTGAACAACCATACAAACCCAAGCAATTATGTTCTATAAATTTGGACTTAGCATCTTGCACATGGGTAACCAAGCCCACCTGTTCTAGTGTGAATTATTTGAATGGGGTATAAGCAACATACAAGTAAAAGCATTCATATTTAATTTCATTTTAGCAACCCCTTTAGCATAATCCCCTACAAAACAAATATCATTAAGCTAATAATGGCCTAACATCTAGTCAACATATAGATAATCCTAACATCCAATCTAAAATATTATATCACAAAATAAAATACAACATCACAACATACACCATCCTTACTTAGAGCTAGAAGTGGCGACTTAGTATTCTAATGTGTGTGTTTAGGCTTAGTGAGGTATGCCTTAGCTAAGCTTTAGAATTAATATTATCTAAGTTTGAAAATTGTTTAAGCTAAACATAAGGGTGGTTTCATTTCAAGTTATTAGAATGATTAGTGGATTTTAATTTTTATTTTCTTTAATCTCATTTGACTTACTTAGAATTTAACTATTTTAAAGAGAAGAAAGTGGTTTAACCAAATTAATCTCTACCCTAAATCATTTTCTAAAGGCATGTTATTATAATTTTGTTTCTTTTAGTGAATGATTTATTACATATTTTATTAATCCTTAGTGTAGGTTAATATTAAAGAATCCTTTTCAAACATGAAAGGCATCTTAAGATTAAAGAAATTGAATTACTATCACATGGATAATATTACACCTTTCTTTTTCATCTTCAATGGTGTACATGTGATTTTGAACTTAACATACCTATGCATGCAATGTATTTTTTTGCACACTTAAATGATTGTTGATGCTTATATTTTTCGTAGAAAAGAAAGATTCCATTCTTTAGCTAAGTACACATATACATGTATTAAATATTTAAGCAAGTATGTGCCACTATTAAACCAAGAAAGTGAGGTATTCTTAGACCTCCTTAGGGCTACTTAAAGCCTCATGGTCCTGGGATGTCCAGACTATATACTTGCTATCTTAAATACATATAAAAGTATACACAACCATAAGAATGAAAATCATGCAAAATATTGTAAATTAACAGATGAAAACAAATGAATGAAACTAAGTACGTGCCATTGTTAAATCAGAGAAGTGAGGTAATCTAAGAACTCCTTGGGGTTACTTAAAGTCTCATATTCCCGAGATGTCCAGACTATATACATACTAACATTCAAACACATGTAAACATACACATGAATCATGAAAAAAATACTTTAATATGTTTAAGCTATAACCAAATATAAATCACATGCAATATTCATAACCAACATCAATTTAAATTTTCATCATTAATTTATAGGTTTGAAAATAATTTGAGATTTATTAGTGATAATAGCCATGCCATATAATAAGATTTATTCAACACATGCAACTTATACATATATAATTATATTCATTTGATTCTTTATTTAAAAACATGAATGCATTGTATCAAATGGCATACAAATTTATAATGATTGAAAAGAAATAATTAAACATTACCATATAATACATTCAACCAAATTAATTCCTAAGGACAAAAAAGTCAATTGAAATTCTTTAAGCTTAAACAAAGTTGTTATGAAGTTTAATTTTGGATTTGAATAGTTAAACTTAAAGAGGGGAGATGACATTTTCTATTTACCCCATACCACATTAATGACTTAATGTGTTTAAAGAAAAATAATTAAGTGAATTTTTTGGCTTTATTAAGTTCAAATCAGTAAGCAATCAAATTAATTTCACTTTTCTATGCTTCATTAATTTAATTAACCATTTAACCATGAGCCTTCAATGATATTCCAATGAATAATTAAAATTTGCAATGCACCTAACCAGACCTAATACAATAAAGCTCATACTTAAGGGTTAATTGGATTAAAGAAGAAACTAATTAAGTACTTACATGGTTTTCCCACACCCATAGGTTAACCATATATTCCTTAAAGTTCTTTATGTTATTAGATATATAAAGAGGAACCCATGAATTCAATCTGAGTTATCCCACCTAGTTATTAGTTTAATTTGATTTAATTTCCCTATTAAATTACTTAATTAATCCTTAATTAATCCATGCATTAATTACCTTCCAATGGGAATAACCTTAGGAAAATAATTACAAAAGAAGCCTTGATAATTTTTCTTCATCATTACCCACTATTAATAGTGATTAAGCATCATTAATCACTGAAATTTCACTGTTAAGCAATTTTAGTTATCATTGAATTGATTAAAAAATGAAATTAAGATTGAAATTTTAAATTCTCCAAATTACATGGCCAATAAATCCCAAAAAAAATTATGGGAGGCAGAGGATATATCATGGAATCAACCTATCCAAGTTGAGGTTAATTTCTAAGTAATTAAGCCTTAATTAGGATAATTAGCCTAAATTTCAAACCTTAATTAAATATATTCACTATTCAAATATTTTAGATCTTATTTTTCTCAAATTGTCCTCTATTTACCATTTCCAAAATGGGTTTACATATATTTTTTTTATATTTTTTTACAATTAGTTATGAATTTTTGAAGTTCTGGTTAAAATTCAACCCAAGGGTTTGGATGTGTTCAAATGATGAAGTTTCAAAAATGGGTTTACTCATATTTTTTTCTACAATTAGTTATGAATTTTTCAAGTTATAGTTAATTAATTAGATTTTTAACACCTAATTAATCCCATAACCTATTGGTGCCATGCGGATGCTAACGCGACAGCACTTTTCATGTGACATCATGGGAAAGGTTATTTAAAACATCCCCCATGGCAGCTGAGTTAGTTGTGGTGGATGTAATTTCATTCCCACTGTTTGATCTCGGATAGGATGGCAGAGATTAATCATGTGATTTTATTGGATTAAATTAAAATTTCTAATAGATTAAATCACGACCATCGGTCCTAATTAGTGGATTCGATGATCGATGATCCGTCATCCCCTAAGAACCAAAAGATGGACACCGTCTGCCTTCCTCCACTTGATCCAAGCTTGTTGGAGCTCATGGGATGTTGGGATCAACTCCAAAATGTGCAGTGAAGAGATCTAAGAAGATCATAAGGAAGAAATCACATGCAATCACACTTTTCTTCATAAAAGACCAATACCTAATTGACTTACTTCGATTTTCTAGAGTTTTATCTCGTCAGAGCTAGAGACCAGTGGTCCATCGACTGAGGCAGCTTTGTATTCAAGAGATAAAACTCTATTGAGAAGAACTCAAGCTACCTACCCGATGATGCCTCTATGGACCAAGTGTCATGAAAAAAAGTCACTGAAGTTGGTCTTGGAGTGCCTTCCGGTGATGAAGTCGATTGGGGATCAATTCGTTTCAACTCACTAGAGCTTGGGGAAGGTGTGGGAGAAGTTAATTGAAGTTTGGTGGAGTTTAGGTGAGGTTGGGTGGATTGGGCTCTTATTTTTGAATGGGAGTTGGTCTCACTGACGATGGGGTGCACTATGGGATCAGGAGAAGCTCTAGGACTACTCATAATCACCTAGGGAAGCTTTATGTGAAGCTTTAATGGATGGGGAAAAGTATACTCTCATCCTTAAGTGAACCAAGGGTTGAGATTGGCTCAGCCTTTGGGAGTCGTCTGGCCGGGGTAGGTGGCCAAAGATGGCAGTGGATTACTGAGGTGGAGGGGCTTGAGTGGCTGAGGCAGCTGCAAGGGCTAGCATGGGGTGTACCTCCTCCTTCAAGTGAACCAATGGTGGGCTAAGGGTAAGCTCACCCTCTCATGACCCAAGGCTGAACCCAAAAGCCTTGGGTCAGTGGTCCTAGTGCCCAATATGAGCTAAGGGTGACTGCCATGGCTTGGGGAGTAGGTGAGACCATCCAAATGGGGATTTTGTCCCATTTAGGTGGGTTAGTTCATGCATTTTGACCAAAAATGGGTTTACCTTGGGTTTCACCCATTTGGGCTAGCCCATGGTGATCCATGGATGAGTCATGCCAAGTTTGGTTGGGTTTGGACTTATTTTGGAAGGGTTTGGCTCAATTTGACCCATATAGGTCAAATGAGTTTCACTTGGTCAAATTGGGTCAACCCAAGGGTTTAGATGTGTTCAAATGATGATTTGGAATGTATTAGTGCCATTGGTTTTGTTTAATTGAAAGTGGATTTGGATTTGTTTCACTTGGGTTCATATGGGTCAAATGAGCTAAGTTTACCAATTTGGTCAAATTGGCCAAACTGGCTTGGGTGAAGGGTTGGTTTATGTTCAATTGATCATTTGAGAATGTTTTTAAGTGTTGGTTTGAATTAATTTGGATTAGGTAAGAGTTTGGTTCAATTAGACCCTTTAGGTAAATTTGGGTTAAATGGGTCAATTGGTTTGGTTTGATCAAATCAGGTTTAATTGGGTGTTGGATCATGTTCAATAATCAATTTTTGATTGATTAGAGGCATTGGTTTCAATCAATTGGGTTTAGCATAATACTTTACTCAATTTGGCCCTTTAGGTCAAATTGGGTCAAGAGGCCAAATTGGCTTGGTGTGATTCAATTACTAGTTGAGCCAAGTTCGATGTCCAATTTATGATTGATGGGAGTCATTGGTTTCAATCAATTAAGGTTGGAATGGGATTTGGTTCATTTTGGTCCATGGGTTAATTGGGTTAATTTGGATCAAGTGATCAAATTGCTTTGGTTTGACCTAATAGATTATAATTTGACAATCAAGGATGATCAACAATCATTATAGAAGGTATTTATTGGGTTGATTCAATCCAATTTGGGTTGGATTGAAGTTTGAATTAATTTAGTCCTTTAGGCCACTTTGGGTTAAGTAGACAAAATGGGTTGATTGATTCAAATTTGATTGAATTGAGTGTTTAGAAGGGTTCAATGATGGATTTAAGGTTGATTGATGGCTTTGATTATAATTAATTTGAGTTTGATTGTATTTTGGATCATTTAAACCTTTTGGGTCAAATTGGCCAATTTGGGTTAATTGGTTTGATTTTGTTCAATTGGTTTGATTGGAAGTGTTGGAAGGGTTTGAAATGGATTATTGAATGGTTGGAGTGTTTTTCTGAAAATCAGTTGGATTGGTTTCAATTGAATATGCTTGAGCCATAGGATCATGGGATGATTATAGAATTGATTTAAGTTAAGCATTAATTAATTTGGCTTGAAACTTGGATCGGGAACCAAATTCAATTTGGGGTTAATTGTGTTGGTTTGAGGGTTGTTTTGGATGGTTGGACAAGCATGGGTTTTGGTTTAGGTCATATGATAGGTAGAACCTATTTGTCCTAAGGCATGACCTAAGCTTGAGGTATATCTTCCTAAGTCTCTAGGCTTGGGTTTGTCCCCTTAATCACTAGAAGTGTCCTATGACTAAGGGAATCCTAGTGCTTAGAAGATTCCTAAGTCTAAGATGGGAAGGATGAGTCCTCATTCCAAAAGTGAGGTCAACATTAATCAAATTAATTAACCTGTACTTAGAAAAATCATAATAAATCAACCAAGTTTTCAAAAATTAGGAATGAATCGTCTATAGATCCATCTTTCAGAGAGAAATAAAAAAGAATCCCTAAATAATCCTCATTAAATTAAGCTTAATTTAGGTTTTAATGAAATAATTAAAACCATAATTACACCCTAATTATGCATATGATTAAAATAAACTTTGGAAATATGAAACTAGCAAGGAACCCCACTTTCCATAAAAATTTAAACCTAATTAACCATTGGATTGGGAATTATTGAATTTCCAAATCTCTAAGTCAATATAAATCAAATAGTAAATTAAAAAAATTCATAAATCACAAATTTCATAAAAGAAGCTTAAAATAATCTTTATCAATACCATAACACCTAATAATAATTCTTCAACATTCTAATTCAAAGAACTTGATCATTTACATACTTAAGGTTTAATGAAAATAATAATGAATATTAAGTTTAATTACAGCTTAAGGCTAATGAATTCATAATAAACAATTAATGAAATCTTAATCCATAATCAATGTAACTTTAAAATGGATTAAAACACTAACTTAAGTGTCTTAGGTTAACATAATTCAAACCAAATGAACATAAATTCAATAAACATAAACATAATTCAAACTAAACATTAATGAAAATAAATAATTAAACCAATTCAATCCAAATAAAATAAATCAAATTAAAAATAAATTAAATCAAGAAGATTTAATCAAATCAAAGGAATTAAATAGAGAATTAAATTCTAAAGACAACATTGAAACATTAAGCCAAAGCGAACTCAAACCTAAATCATCTAAAAGGATTAATTAAGATACTTAAAGATCTTAGTTAGGCCTTTGGGATGAATCTTCATCTTAGGATGAAGGTTTCATTCTACTAGGATTTAGGATGTTGAAAAGAATGGGTTACACCCAAAAGTGAAATATATTTTATTCTTCATTTTTAAAAACATAAACTTCACTTTAATATAAAAGTGAACTTGAAAATTAAATTATAAATTATTAAATCACTTGAATTGAAACCATCTAAAGGTAAATCAAATAAACTTCAAAAATCTAAATTGAAAGTTAAACTAAAAAAGCTTAGCAAAGTCTTACCACATAAGTCTATTTCATTCACACACTAGATCATTATGTCACAAAATTTAGACTTAGATTAGATCGATCTATGATACTCTATGATATTTTATGTTGTGTTGTGATGTGCTTTTCATGTCTTCTATTTTAGACTGCATGTCTAAGATTATTTTCTCATTAGACTTGATGATAAGATGTTCATTTTAAAATAGCATTATCTTCTGTAGGGGGCTATGCTAAAATAGGGCCACCATCATAAACAAATTATAAATGCTATTTTCTTGTAGGTATGCTTAAGTCTTTAAGCATAGCCCAATTGAATAGGTGGGCTTGGCAAGTAGCTAATGTTAAGCATGTATGTTTGAAAAATATAATTGTTGTGTGCTATTTGTATTTTCTTTACATTTATTTTATAGGGCTTAGGATTTATTTTTGAATTTAAAATGTAAATTTAAGCTTAGAAATAGATTAGAATCTATGGGGTCTAGGAATAGCAGGAACTGACCCTACCAGTAGATGGGTGCAGAGGTCCCCTATGAAGCCTGATGGAGGTCCTTGAAGAAGGAGATGATCCTAGAAAGAAGACTTAAAGATCTAGACTTGTAGTTCTAGGTTGGGTTGTATAAAGGGAGAGCTCGACAATCTATTTTCTCTTTTCTTCTAGGGTGTACAATGATACCCGACCACATTGGCCTTTATTTAATTTAAAATTGACTTGATTTATTTTGGGTGCACAATAAAATCCAACTACTTTTCTATGTTTTTTCTATGTTATTTTCTATGATGAATACTTAGACGTAGGCTCATAGGAAAAATTAAATTTTCTACCCAACTAAATCTAATTGACTCAAACATAAAAATAAAAAAACTTGAAACTCTATAGAAACTAAAGCCCTAGGGAAAACTTAAATTTGACTAGAGATAATTAGCTCTTGAAAATCATGCAATCATATTACTCTCAACTCTTGAATTGGGCACTTCATCCATTACACATAAGGGGCATCTGACCTGTGAGGATGATCACCTTCTTGGGGAAGTTTTCCTTTCTCTTATTAATTTGGCCCATAATTATTTCTAATTACATGGCATTTAGGCATAAAAATGCATACCCTAAAGCCTTAAATGAATCATGAGTCAAAAACTTAAAAGCTAAAGAATGTGCAGTAGTTAGATGCATTTCATACCCTACATGATCCTAGGAATTAGAGAGAGTATTTATTCCAAGATTCATTTCCTAAACATGCAACAACCTAGCAATCTTGCATACATGAGACTTGGCATCATGAATTTAAAATGCTCTTAGGTGGTGTTAGCTGGCAGCCCTTCCAAGTGGGTTGTAAATCCAGAAGAGTCAAGGATTGGTTTGTTCCCTCAAGTGAGAGGAATATCTAATAATTCCCAAAAATGGAACTAGGTCGAGCTTTTGACTTATGTCAGAGGCACATATAGACTTAGGTTTTGAAGCATCTTCCTTATAATAAGTCTTCAACCCTATGTATTTTTGTAGTCTTGTGCAGCTAGAATCTAAGCCTTAGATTTCTAAGAAAATATCAACTCAAAATTTAAATTAAATTATAAAATTTAAAGCTTAATTATAGGATGGTTGAAATGCCTACAATGCATCCCACTTTGAATAGCCATTTTCTACTTTATCTTGTTTAGCATCAAAAATAAGTCTTTCCACTTTGGATCACTCCTAATTGAAATTATAAATATCATTCTATTGAAAACTAGCTTAGAACTCCATAAAAATAATAGATTATTTTTCTAATCGAAAGTATTCTTAGGAAGAGGTCCTCCATTCCTGAAATGTGATTAATTATAGGGCTTGCCTTTATATGAAACATTGAACACATTTTATAATAAACCCTTTTCAACTTCCCATGTAGTTCATGAGAAAACTCTTTGGTACATGAAAGGCACATTAGCCTTACAAGTGTTTTATTAAATGATCGAATCCATTATAAGATAACATGTTTATCTTTCAAGATAATTTATTTACTCTTTAATGATGCATTTGATCATCTAAATTAGAAAATCCTAAACTCTATATGGTGTCATAAATTTTCCCCACACCATCCATGAATGAGAAGATCACGTGAGAGGAGGCTATGTTTACCATCAACGCTAATATGGGTAATAGGAACTCGTCTTTGGGATATGCCTTATTTAGGTCCCTAAAATTAACACATATATGAATTTGGTCATTTTTCTTTTTAATTGGGACGACACTAACCATGTAGGATATTTTTTTTCTCCTAAATAAAATTACATCTATCATTTTCTTTACTTTATAAATGACATATTGCTCAATATCTAATTACATGCATCTAGGAGCTTGTTTAACGGGAGTTGCATCAAGCTGAATTTCTAACTACAATGTTGGGAGCTAACCCAAACATTTCTTCATAACTCCAAGCAAAGTAGTCCTTAAACTTTGAAAGTAGCCTAATTAAGTCATTGGTTTCAAATTACTTAACAAAGAACTAACAAATGTTAGATGTGGATTATTTTCAGTACCCAAGTTGATTTCTTTCGGAAAATCATGGTTGCATTTCTTTCTTCCTTCAATTTTTCGGGTGCATCTCTAACTTAGAGGTCATCTAGATCATCTGAAGTTTTTAGATAAACTTTATCTTATGAATTGGTATTATTTAAAAAGAATTTATCAAGCTCTAGGTTATTGGTGATGACTAAACAATATTCATCATCATTTATAAGGCCAATTATACTAAATCATAGCCCTAGTCTTGATTATGGCTTCTTGCATTTAGTTTTTAAAAATTTGTCATTATAATTTGACTTATGCTTAGACCATACATGTGGTATTAATCCTTATTTGCTAAAGTATGAATACAAGGAGAGTACTAGTCAAAAGGTTATTCTATTATTTCTTTATAAGATTCATCCTAAAGTTCTATATCAACTTCTAAACTTGAGGATGATGCTCTTAGGTAAAATTTTTTAGACTTGGAGTTTTCATTTAGTTATGGTGTAGCTTTAACTAACAAACCCTCAACAATCTCTAAAAAGAGTAGGGTTAGAGTTAGAGTGCTCACATAATGTCTGATCATCTCATATAATGATAATTTTATACATCATCACTCTGTTTGGGGACCTCTCATCATCGTTCTTTGGCTCTACTATTACCTCTAATAGAGTTTGTATGTGTGTGGATGAAACTGGTGCACTGACTACATAAGACTCATCCTATGAACTAGATTCTAAGTCTATATAGATGGGTGGAGCCTTGAGTTGGTTGTGAAGGATTTTCAGCTTAGGGTATGTATATTGGTATTCCTCCTCTCAAGCCACCTCTAAGCTTACCTCATCCTCACCCTATGTGAGGTTGGGACATCTCACCTACTCATTGGAAAAGAGAGGTAAGATGTGAATGGAAGGTAATGTCAAACTCTACTTCCTTCCCCGAGTTCTCTTCCTTTTCTTTTTAATATTCTTTTTAATTTTTTTAATTTTTGTTTTTCCTTTTTTCTTTTTTATTAATATTATTTTGTACATCATAAGAGTATACATTTTACCTCTTGGGAAGTAGTAGGCTACATCTTCATATATCACAACCTCATGGCTTCAAATCACCCTAAATGCAATACTCTAAGCCATTGTGCATGAACTTAATACACTGATGAAGTGAGGATGGAATCGTATTATTCTCATGTATCCAGAGACTCCCTAACAAAGCATTGAATGATATATTTAAATCTATAATGTGAAACTTTTCCTTAGTCTTCAAAGCAATAATCTATAATAGTAGTATGATTGAGCCTAAGGCCCTCTCACCATGTTCATTAAATCCATTCAACATCATTCTACTAGAACTGGGACTGGTAATGTTGATCCTCAAGTAAGCAAGTGTTCTTAGACTCATAATGTTGCCCGAGTCAACAAGTACATTGGACAATAAAAAGTTATCTATGTTCACTGAAATGTAAGGTGGGCGATTATGATTGGTAGTTTCCAGGAGCAAATATTCATCTGTAAAGGTAACTATTGAGTCCTATTTAAAGTAGCATGCCTCTCCTTCAATTGTGAAAGTAGTGATCAGCTGAGCTAAGCATATCTCAGAATTTAAAAGGGCCTTGATCAAGGATTCCCTCATCAATTTGGATAGGATAAAGGCATCATATATGCTTAATCTAACTGACAACTTTCTAAGATGGGCTAAGACATTGTAGTCAACCTTGGGCTAATTATCCATAAGCATATCTTGTGCTGGAGCATCTTGTGGAAGGTCTATCTATTCACTGAAAAAATGACTTATTTTTCGTTATCATGAGGCACCATCCTTTGAGGTAGAACTCTGCTACTGCAAAAGTAAACTTCTATTATCTCTTCTATGGGATACATCATAGTCGTGTCTACTTTCTCATCGGGGGCACCTAAAGCTTCTCCCAGTGGATCTTCAGAGTTAGATGACTTTAACACTATCTCAATAGAGGCACCCTAAAGATTTAGGATAAGGACATCACTATTATAGTCGAAGTTATCCTATGAAAAGATTTTATTATAATCATTTTGATTAATGAGATTTGGAGAGTTATTATTATGATCAAGATTATGAGAATCATTTTCACCATGAAGAGATAATATGTAAGCAAAATTCTTTTTTATTACTTTGTTTGCCTCTGATTGTACAAAATAAAACACATACAAAATAAGTGGCATGAATGGGTTGATGCTCCAAACCATAGATGCTATGCTCCTAAAAGTAGAGGTTGTAGGAGTGGTAGGAATGACACTACTAGCGTATCATGGGTCTCTACTATCTGCGTATGTTCAGCATCACCCATCTCTAAATTAGCCTTCATAACTTACAGACCTACCAGTGGTGTGGAGGTTTTGAGCCGATTCAGGTACTTGTAGAAAAGGTATTGTCACTTAAGAAATTATTTTGTGAGAGGTTTGAGATAAGAAAATATTCCAACCTTCTTCAGTCTTAAGAGGATCGAATGATTCTCCAGAGATTACTTTAATAAAATTGATGGTATGTTCTACTAAGTATTCTTTTGGTATCACTATATCTCTAGACTTGTAGCATGGTTTGAGCCAATCCTTGAAAGTAATACAACGCTTTAAGATGTGTCCAAGCATATGGTGGTAGGAGCAAAAATTAGGATCATCATTCTTGCTCACTTCCTCTGGCCTCTTGGGTTCAGGTAGCTAGAAATCAGATTTCTTGACAAGATTTTTAAAAATTTTCTTGATTACTTCCCTCTATAATGAATAAGGCTTGTTTGAATTTTAAATAAGAGTAAGTGGAACATAGCTACCTAACTACTGGTAGGGGTATTGTATCACTAAGGTTGTTGTAGGCATGGAGGTGGAAGTGGAGGTGGAAGTGAAGGCGGCAGGGACCTAGGTCTCTCTTGTTGGACCCGCATGGACTATTTCCTTTTATCGACTGTAGAGACCATCCTAAGTCTTTTCTATAACACCTTTTGCAACTTCAGCTTGCAAGATTGATCTAAAAATGATTAATGTTTGGCTTTCTCTTAAAGGTTGGCTGCTTTACTAATAAACTTCTTAAAGGTTTTGATGGTGAAGCCTTTAAGCACGAATGCTAATTAGCCATAAATATTCTTGAGTATAATGGCATACTACTCCTGAAGCTGAGGTTCACACTTCATACTAAGGTTCCTCTATATGAGGATATAATCAACTAAGGACTCATTAGGTTTTTGCTTTTTAACTACTAGGGCCCCTACAATCACTTTTTGTAGGACTCCTATAAATCTATTGATGAATAACTTCTCTAACTCAAGGAAAGTCTTTACTGAACTATTAGGTAGTTTGGCAGGCTAATTAAATGTTACACCTATTAAGCTTCTAACAAACTTTCTAAATAGAAGAGCATCATTGCCTCCAGCATTACAATAACTAGCTCTGAAATGGGCAATGTAATGTGTTTCCATGGGTTCTCACTACCATCATAAGTCTTAAAGGATGGTGGCAAAAACCGTTTAGCATATTGCACTGCATCAAATTCCTTCAAGTAGGATCTCCTCTTTGTAATTGTTGAAGCCCCAATGGACTGTACCAACACCTCTTTAACTTGTTGTTCTACCAATTATTTGATATCTTGCTCCTAAAGAGCTGCACTTTCTGTAGTCTTCATATGAAAACTATATGTCCTCATCTAAAAGAATAGTTCCTTTTTTTTATCCACTATATATGTTAATTTAGGCTTATATGCCTTCATAGGTGTGGCTTGGGGAATTGGAGTTTGTCCTTGAAGGGATAGGACCACTAACATCAAGTCTTCCACCCTTCAATCCAAATGACCGAGTTGGTCATCTTTTTTTCTCATTTGATGCAATAATCACTAAGTCAAGAATGACATCTTACCTTCCTCAACTACAATATTATGTGCATCCTAAGGGTGTTGTTTTTATATATGTAAGGACCCTCAAGTATCAACCATATATATTTTTGATGTATCCTTTAGAAGGTTATCCTCATGAACATTCAAGTCTATCATGTCACCATCCTGATTAAAATGATCATCCTTAACTATCTGTCATACTACAGTGCAATAGCCCTCTAGTATGTCACCTAAAGATCAATCATCTACCCTTCCTAAGACTATTAGAATATATACTGGGTGACCAGTATAAGTAACTAGATCCTCTACCTACATCAAATCTCTCTCTTGAACTGATTGTTTACTTATTGGTTTTAGGACTATGTTCCTATTTCTTCTATTAATTTCTTCCCATCTTGGGCCACCACACTCTTTGATGGTGAGTCTTGACTCTTGATGGTAAGCTCTCGGGTTATAGCAGTCGATGCAGGTAAGCTTGCCTTCCTAGTGCTTTGGATATTTTATGGGGATATTAAATGCCATCACTTAAATGGAAGAGGGAAATCTATGAGTCAAGGGATGTGGTAGTGATTGCACTGATTGAGGTTTCATAGATGTCTGTCTCTCTAGGTTAAATTTGGTGAGTATAATCCAGTTAGATTTACTTACACGATCAAACAGCTATAAACTATGGTGTCTATCCATCAATGTGGAGGCCACTGACTTCTTAGTGAACCTCCTTATTTTGCATCTAATAGCTTGAATTACTACCTTAGCCTTTATGTCCCTCCCTCTCCTAATCTAATCCCACACACTTTTCAAAATGATTATTCTTAAAATTTTGGCTACTTTAAACTTGGACCATTTATGCTTCATTCCCATACATCTAAGAACTAACCTCTGACTAGCATATGTTATTTCTCTTTTATCCCTAGCTAGTGTCTTATGCTAAAATGGATGTGGGTGTGTTACACATATGAGCCGAATGTCTTCTACTCCTTCAAATGCAGAGAGTGGGTGAAACATACTTTCCCAAAGAAGAGGAGAGGTCTCATAAGAGATCCCACCCTTAGCCATCTGAGCTAAGGTATCTACCACCTGAGATATTCTCTTATATAGATTTTTCAACTTTTTATTCTTGTTCCTCCTCTGAGTCTTGGTGAGGGGAGTGTGATAGGAGGAAGAACCTGCCTCAAGGGTAGATGAGACAAAGTCTGGCTCAACCTTGGCCTTCCTTTTGGAGGATGAGGCTATTCTGAGTGCTACCTCAATCCTGGCCATTTTGCTAGTGGTGGAAATAATAGATGGTAGTGGCAAAGTAAGAACCTCAATAGACTTCTTTTTTAGTGATGGGAACTCTATCTCTAACCTTAGGTCAAACTATAAAAAGGGTATCTACCACTTCTTCATGGTTAACCACAATGAGAGTGGAGTCATCACAAGTGATTTTAAAATTACAAAGCCTAATCAAAACTTAAAGATAAAGAAATTGGATAGGAAGGCCAAATCTATGGCCAGGTCCACACCAGTGGCAAAAGAGAAAATAAGCTTGTTGGATGACATAATGCCTTGATGTAAGTTGGTTGTTGTTGTAAGAGTACTTGATCATGTTGAGAGAGAGCAACATTAATTATCTGTATGAAGTTCATATATTTAATATTTCAGACCCACACTCATCATATGTAGCTATGATGAATGGGATCCAAAAGAATTTATAGAGATCTTATTTTAACTTCAATCCCCACCATGAAGTGGGTTTGGAAAATTAATGAATTTGAGAATTCAGGATTTTATAAACCTAATTTATCAAGCTTAAGCATAGAAATTAGTTTTAAAAGATGGTCACATATTTTGACAATTTTAGTAATTAATTAGAATTTACTTACACATTAGTTGGTAATAAATAAGGGGTTATAGAACTTGCTCATTAGTTGGTGATAAATGAGAGGTTCTAGGATCGAGAAAAAGATGTTGGCAATACTTGCCAAAGAAGAAATGAACAAGACATCCAACAGAATGAACAACAGTCTAAGCTCATGAGTGGCATGAGCTTACTGCTGATATATAGAGATGTTAGCAATTGCTAGTGATAAAGAGAGGAACATTCCCTAGCAGAGTCACCAGAAAAATCTGTGGTGTTTAAAAATATTATGAGGAACACCACATAGATCTTACAGGGTACTTATTGAAATGATCGAGTATGACATCAAAGAATAATATACTACCTTAAAAGATAGACATATCACCCTATAATAGACTCAATCACCTAATAATAACTATTAAGGCGGGTCGATGGGAGGGTCTAGATATACTAGAGATCTTTCTTCTAATTCACATGGATGAGGTAAAGCAAAGTTTATTTTAAGTAAGGTTCTTAACTTTTTTTTATAGGGACAAGCCCCTATAGTTATTGATTACATCTTATGAGGTGTGAATCTCTCAATAATACTCTCAATTAAAGTGATTAGCTAACATCTCTATGGATTTTAAAACTTGGTATGAAAGGTTTGGTAATTTTGGGAATCAAGTGGGAAGAGTTCTTAATGGATTCCAAAGGAGAATTAGTAAGAAGAGTTCATGATACTAGGAAATCTCATCCATGATACTAAGAAACCTAGTGAATGCTTTAATCTATCCTATAGTGAGGCTTTATATTTTTTAAGGAGAAGAATTATATTTGTTTGAGTTAAAATTTTATTAGAAAGCTAGGATGTAGATTCCAACAACCCTAGATTGTTGAAATGCCTAAGAGGTGATAACTTATGCTCATAGCAAAAGAGAAACAAGCAGCCTCTAAACATACATCTGAATGCATTAGCATAAGCTAAGAGCTTGACCTAAATCTACTCAAGCAAAATGGGATAAGTTGGTTCATTTTCAGCAGAGAGAATGAACCAATCTCAACTCTTCTGGACTTACAACTACTTAGAGTGGATGCCAGCTAACACCTCCTATAATTTAAAATCATGTTGACTAGTCTTATGTAAATGCAAGATAGTTAGGCTATTATTAATTAGGAAATAATCTTGAGTCTTAAACTCACTCCCTAGAAGATTAGGTCATGACAAGTATGAAAGTTATGACTTATACTAATGCAATAAAATTTACAATATTTATTTTATATTAACTTATTAATTTTGGACTCAGGCTTAGAAGAATTTATGTCGATATGTATGATGAAAATTGGTTATGGGAAAAATTGAGGGAAGGGGTGTTCTCCACTACAAGGGATTGCTCTCAAAAGCCAAGCCTTATCCCTTATCATGCATGAGTGGAGATCCCCTATTACAAGAGTGGAATAATTTGCATGCATGATGTTGAAACATACAACCAATTAGCTAAGGGGTTGCTAAATCTTTTATTTTTTTTGTTTAGATATTCTTGGTTTTATGGTGAGGTTATGAGTTAGTTAAAATTTTAATCAAAGTTATTAGTTGGGATAGAAAAATTAGTTTTTCCCTAAAGAGCCTATCGCTTCCAAGCCACACATCAAACATTCATATTTTAAAAAACCTATAAAAAACATGTCATTTCTATAATGCAATCAATGTAAACATAGCAACTGAACATTAATCACATAAAAGAATAAAAGGCCAGTGCAACCAAGTATCACCGTACACTTCAGAAAAGAAAAAAAATTGGGTAATCGAGCTCTACCCCTATACAACTTGGATTATAATTTGTAATGAAAATAGGGCTATTGGGGTCTTCAATCTTAGTCTTTATCTTCGCTTCATGGATTGAGCACTCCAAGAATCATAAGACCTCCCAGGTTTAAGCCTTATAGACACTACTCATCCTAAACCCCATAGCTCTAATCCTAATCCTATTAGAAAAATTATAATTTTATGAAATAAAAATATAACTACATCTACAAAATAAAAGTCAGCTTAACATACATCAATACCAAATAGTTATATGGGGCTTAGTACCCTACCTTGGGTTGCCAATCCCATCTGTCCCAGTGGATTATGCTTTAGGACTTAAGCAGTACCTGCAAACGAAGACATTCCTAATTTTTATTATTACAGCATTCCCTTAAGCACAATCATCTATAAGAGGCATCATTAGTCAAATAAATAATGTCTTACCATCTAGACAAACACAAACAATCTTAGCATCTAGTCTAAAATATTACATCATAAAATAAAATATCAATCCATCACAATAAAGCATCGGCCTAACATTAAACATGATCGGTGACTTAGCATTCTAATGTATGTGCTATGGCTTAATGTGGTATAGAAATGTTAGGCTTTGATGTTTAAATTTTAATAAAGATGAATATTCAAGTTTCTCATTAAATGATGATCATGTTTTAAATGATTAATGATTTAAGATGAATTTTAAACTTAACTCTTAATTTTTATTTTATTTTTAATTTTTATTATTATTTCTATTTCATTTAAACTTAGAATTTTGAAGAGAGAAAAGTGGAGTGAGATCCACGTTAATCCCTAACCATAGGTTGAATATAAAGATGAATTTTATGACTTTTAATCACCTTAATGAAATGTTAAAAATTTTTCTATTAAGCTATGTGTTTGGATTTGGCTTAAGTAATTTTATCTAAACATGAAAAACATCTTAAGATTAATAAACCAAATCATGGCTAATTTAATTATATTTTTCTTGGCCTTGCTTCATCATCCCATAATATTCATTTAATTAGATAACATTCTTAATTGAATAACCTAATGACACACACACACACACACACACACACACACACATACATACATATATATATATATATATATATATATATATATATATATATATATATATATATATATATATATATATATATATATATATAATTAGATTATTCCATGCTTAATGCATGAATTAATATTGTATTTTAATTAATAATTAATATATGAGATATGATGCATGAATTTTGTAGAAGAAAAATATTTTAATTATACCTTATACATATACATACACATTAGTATAATGAATTTATACAAGTATGTGTCATTGTTGAACTAAGAAAGTGAGTTAATCAGAGACCCCCTTGAGGCTACTTAACATTTCACATTCTCGAGATGTCTAGACTATATAATTGCTAATTCATATATCTAAGCATAAATATGTAGGAATATAGATTAAATTATGAAAATTTTTAAGATTATATATATAAGTAAAAATAATTTAACCTTAATATACAATTCACTACAAATCTTAAACATGAGTGTATGAAATATATGAAAGATAAATTTATGAATGAATGAAGCAAAGCAATTAAATGTCACCACATAATATATTTAGAGTTACTAATTCCTAAATTTATTCACATGAAGATAAACACCATTAAGCCTAATCAAATTCATTAAGGGTTGATTTTTAGAATTTAAATTATTTAAACTTAATGAGGAGAGAAAATTATTAAAGCCTTGATCCATTTCTATTCATTAAGTGATTCAAAAGTGGGCTAAATGATTTTTATAAATTAATTAAAGTTAATTAATTATTTAATCAATTAAGTCTAAAAGAGCCCATAAATTCAATTAAGATTTGAGTCCAAAAATTCTGAGAAATTTACAAAAAATGCATAAACATGAAATAAACATGTCCTAAAAATCCTAATGTAATTGGGCTTATAATTAGAAATTAATCAAGGAAATTAGGAAACCCTGTAATCATCAATTACACTCAAAATACCTCAAACTACTTGGGGACTTTAATTTCATTGAAAACCTCTTTGTTAGCTAAGCACAAAGAGAGTTTGATTAAGATTTTTGGAGGTCTACACTAATTATTATGGATTTTCTAAGTTCTAGAGTAATTAATAATTTAATTAATTAAATAAACATTCTTTAGAGTGATTTTCAGAACTAATCAAGAACAGATATCCTAATTAATATCTTTGATCACCATTATTATTTTAATACATAATTAGACTTTCATAATTATTTTTGTAGTTCTCTTAATTTTATTATTTATTATATGCATAAAAAGTTACAAACTTAGGTTTGAAAGTTCGGATCTCCCAAATTAATTAGCAGATTAACTTGAAATAATTACAAGAGATAGAGGTCATCCCATAAGACTGTCATACCAAAATTTCTAGCTAATCTAGCAAGTGATTAAAACTTAATTATAATAATTAAGTGAAACTTCAAATCCTAATTAATCCTTATACACTTGATAAAATTTGGGACTTTTATTTATTTTAGATTCTCCTCTATCTATGCTTTCCATTGAGGGTTTATTAACATTATTTAGATATGTTTACAATTAGTTATGATTTTTTAAAGTTCTACATAATTAAAGTAATTAATTAATTCTTAATTAAATCTTAATTTAATTATTTTGTGATTTAGTATGATCCAGAGGGTCTAATTAATTTTTTAAGATCTCTGATGTTTATTAAAGTTATTTGAATAATTTTGATAAATTTTTATAACATTTATAATTTTTAATTAATTATTTATTCAAAATTAGCCAATTGCCTTCAAAAATTAATAACTCTTAAATGAGAAGGCTATTTAACTTAAAAGTTTTATGATAGATGGGAAATAACATTAAGTTTCTTTTCTAAAGTTTTCAAAATGATTGATTTAGTATTTTAAGAGTAATTAAAAAATACATTTTCACTAAAATTCAAATTACTCCCAAATATACAGCTAAATTTAATGTCCATAGAGCTTTACTTGCATTTTTAGGTTCAATATTTTATTTTTTATGATTTATTTTGAATTTTGGGTCCAATCTAATGGAATAAATCAAAAATGAGATCTAATCATGGTCGTCCATTCTATCGAAGTAAGATAGATGGCCTGGAGGTTGTCTCTCTCATGGGAGGAAGACAAAATAAGGATAGATGGATGGGATCTACCCCAAATATCATTGAATCTCATGATCTTCCAATGATCTTAGCTCGAACTCACTTTATATTGCATCGAGGAGAGTCAAAATGAAAAGTGCAATATGGATCTAAAGGAAAAAAATCCTAGAATTGCATCATATTTGAATAAACATGAAGACCAAAGACTTTCCTAAATGTGTTTTTGGAGATTACCTCACTTAAGACAACATTGAGTGGATTTCCAATGTTGAACTCAGTCCTTGCCTTTAGTCAAAGCTCCCACATGATCATCCTCCTTTAGCTCCTCTTGGATTGTCCTTGCCATTGACAACCACCATATTTTGCTAGAGTATCTTTTATTTGATGTTTTTGTGAGTGGAAAAGGTGGGAGATGGGTTGCTCTTACTTCTTGGGAGGTGGAGAAAGTGTTGGATGCCAAAAAGAAAATTCTTTTGCCACTTTTCTCGCCCTTCTCCCTATATGGACGAAAATCATAATGAAAAAGTGATATGGGGGTGTGGCTATTTATGGGATGGTAGCTAGCATTCATTATGGGGAGTGATTGGATGATTCAAAAATCACTCCAAGCCTAAAAGTGCAGTAATGAGAGGGGATGTGAGGTGATTGTAAGTTTTAAAGTTTTACATTTTTCCCTCTCTTTTCTATCCCCCACTCTTGACTTTTAATTCTCCTTCACATGGACTGAGATCTCAGCTCATGTGTAATGAGATTTTCTAGGGTTTACTTGGTTTAGTTTGGGTTGGGTTGACTTAATTCCATCTTGACCTAATTTAGCTTAAACAGGTTAGACTGGGTCTAATGGATTGGTTTGGCCAATTTGAGTTTAAATTAGGCTTCAATCATGTTTATTGAGTTATTTAAAGTTATTAAGTTTGATTGATTGTGATTAATTTATATTAATTTTGGGATCGACCCAAATTGCCCTAAATGGGTCAACTTGGGTTCACTTGGGTCTATAGGCCAAATTGACTAAATTGACCCCAAATGAGGGTTAAATGAGTTTAATTAAGGTCTTTTTAAATTGATTTAAAGTGATTAATTTTATTTAATCTTAATATATTTTATTTAAATTTATTTTGATTTTTTTCTTGATAGGCTCACATAAGTCAACTTTCAAGTCAGGTTGACCAATTGACCAAATTGGCTCAATTGGGTGCAATTGAGAGTTGAGTCATGTGCAATTAAGGGTGCTTAGCTCAATTGGCTACTATGAGTTTAGCTGAAGAAGAGGCATGTTCCTTGAAGGAAGTTCTAAGAGTCACATTCTCAGATGAAAGCTTACTACTTGGGATGATAGAGCACAATCACCCACTATACATTATAGTCGATGTTGGCAAGTTCAAGGTATCCAGAATACTTGTTGAATTAAGAGCATCGATCAACATCAGGAGTCTAATAACCTTCACCTTCATAAAAATTAACATCACTAAACTTCAATCTAAAAAGATGATGTTAAAAGGATTCAATGAACAAGACATCTTAAGCTCCATTACAATACCATTGGAGATAGATAATTGGAATACTGAGGCCAAGTTTCATATAATAAATTTAGATATATGTTTTAATGCTTTGTTAGAGTGACCTTAAATTATAGAAAAAAATATGGTGCCATCTTCACTCCATCAATGCATCAAGCTTATACAAGGTGGTTTAGACTATTGTGTCAAAGGTGATTTAAATCCATTCTCCCAGGATCTATGAGGACGTAGCTTACTACCTCCTCAAAAAAATAAAGTATTTATTATTGAGTAATATAAAAAGAAAAAGAAAAGAAAAAATAAAATAATAGAGAAAAGAAAATATAGCAAGAAGATTATTTTGGGGAGGAAGTAGAGTCTGGCATTACTATTTTCCCACATTTCACCAGTCCTTCCCATTGAGTGGGTGAGATGTCCCGACCTCTTCCATGATGAGGAATAAGCAGGATCAAAGGAAGTTCCAAGGGAGGGAGGCTTCCATACTTGCCACCAACCGTGAGTTTAGTTCCAACATCTCGCAGCACTCCCATGATCTTCATAAGCTTAGAATATTTCTTAGAGGATGAGTCTTATGTAGTGAGCACACCAGTTGCTTTTGAAGTTTTGAAGAACCGGTAGGATGTGACACTCGAGCTTGATAGTGATAAGGATAGGGTCTTTTTACAAAGCATAAGTGTATGAATCATCTTTATATGAAACTATGAAATAGCATGTAAGAAACTTAGCTTTTACCCCACTTTCTCCATAAAATATTTAGGGTTTGGTAGTAAAAAATGCTCCTCAATAACATAAAGACACTAAACCTCAATGATTTTATCTATGAGTAGCATTTTTAAGCTCAGAATTTATTATAGAACTTGAGGATAACTCATTAAAAGAGTTAAAAAAAACTTCTTTTTGATTGGTACTCGCCTTGTATTTTAAATTTAGTGAAGAAAGATTTAATACAACATACTTGGCTAAGCATCAGTCAGAGTACTTTGAAAAGATATGGAAAAATAAGTGTAAGAATTCTTAATCAATACTAGGACTAGGCTTTGGCATAATGAGTCTAGAAGATGATGATGAGTACTACTTGATCATCACCAATCCCCTAGAGTCTATTAACATCTTTCTCAACAACACCAAATCATACGAAGAGGTGTACTTAGATACTTTAGATGATTTAGATGACCTCTAAGTTTGAGATGCACCCTTGGAATTAGTGAAAGAAATCAAGTCAACTATTGGTGAGCTGAAGGAGATCAACTGGGAACACTGAAGAAAATCCGCACCGACATACATTAGTTTCTTATTGAATGAGTTTGAAACCAATGACTTAGTTAGGCTACTCTTAGAATTTAAGGATTGCTTTGCATGAAGCTATAAAGAGATTCTTGGATTATTATCTCTTGAAGTTGCATTTCATAAAATAGCAATCTAGCTTGATGCAATCCATGTCAAGCAAGCTTTTAAATGCATGCAATTAGATATCGAACAATAGGTCATTTTAGAAATCAAAAAATTGATTGATGATGGTTTAATTCTAGAAGAAAATTATCTTATCTGGTTGGCCAACTTCCTTTCAATCAAAAAAAATAATGGCCAAATTCGCATATACATCAATTTTAGGGATCTTAATAAGGCATGTCCTAAGGAGAAGTTTTCATTGCATATACCAAAGCTAATGGTAAACAACCTCATCTCATGCAATATTCTCATTCATGGATGACTCATCGAGTTATAATTAAATTAAGATGAAACCTAAAGATGAGAAGAACACTGCATTTAGAACCCTGATTAGAAGCTTCTGTTATAAGGTCATGCTTTCAGCCTTAAGAATATTGGCACCACATATCATCAGACCATGACTCTAATCTTCAACAAACTAATTCATCATTAAGTAGAGTGCTACATTGATGATCTTGTAGTCAAAAGAAAATAAAAGGAAGACCATCTATATGACTTGAGAGTAGTTTTTGAGTAATTGAGATAATACAATCTTAAGATGACCCCTCTAAAGTGTGCATTCTGGGTAACTTTAGAGAAGTTTCTAGTGTTCATTATATGAAACCATAGAATTGAAATTGATCCTGAAAAGGTCAAGGCGATATTAGAGATGCCACATTTTAAAAGTTTAACCCAACTTAGATCATTCCAAGAAAGGTTGGCGTATTTAATATGCTTTATATCAAACTTATCTGGTAGATGTCAACCATTTGCAGTAAACCTAGAAAGACATAAAATTCAAGTGGGATGATAAATGTCAGTACATATTTAAAAGCACCAAAAAATACCTCATGATGCCACTACTTTTAGCTACCCCTATATTAGGCAAAACCCTCATACTCTATACGGCTGCATTAGAGGATTCCTTTGGCTCTTTGTGGGCTCAAGCCAACAATGAATGGAAAGAAAACACACTTTACTACCTGAGCTGCATCTAATTCTTATAGAGCCAAATAATCCACCCATTAAGAAGCATTTCCTTGCTCTCATATTTTCCATTCAAAAGCTTCTACACTACATGCTTTCTCATAAAGTTAACTTGATTTCTAAAGTCAATCCACTATAATATCTCATGGCAGGACTGATGCTACCTAGACCATTTGCATGATGGTCCACCATTTTATTGAAATTTGATAATACATTCTTGCCCCTTCATATAGTGAAGAAACAAATGCTTATAGATTTTTTTAGCAATACATTTTCTCCCTACTAATTCCCCTCTAAATGGAGACCTTCTTGATGATCTCAAAGAGAAGAAGATCCACACTCCATTCTCTTAAGCAAAGCTAGGATAGATATAGTTTTCTTAACTCCATACTGCAGGATGTTATGATTCTCATGTCATCTATTAGAGCCCTACATTAATAATGAAGTTGAATATAAGGCTCTGATCACTGGTTTAGAGTTAGCCATCTCTTTTGGCATTCAAGACATCAAAATCTTTAGTGATTCAAAATTATTAGTCAACTGAATCATCACATCCTATAAAATTCTTAAGCCCAAACTCCATCACTGTCAAAAGTACACTATGGAGTTGTTCACACAAATTGTGGAGGTTTCTATCTATAGGATTCCCCTAGAAAAAAAATGCATAGTCGATGCTTTAGCTAAGTTCACGAAAGAGATGGCCTATTTGGATAATGAGTTCATATTGATAGAGGTATGCAACCATCAAGTCCTCTCTTCTATCGATGCTAAAATTATTGATAAACAAATTCTTGAACTAGAGGTTTCCATCACCAAAAAAGATGAGAAGTTAGACTACAGATAATGCTTCATCAATTCTTTGAATAGAGGTAAACTATCTCAAGAGAAGTCTCAAGCCCATTAAATTAAAGAAAGAGCATTATCCTATGATTTAATTGATGGCACCTTATACCGACGATCCTTTGATCACATGTGGTTACGTTGTTTAGTCAAACATGAAGCTTCAAATATAATGACTGATGTACACTCAAGGCTATATGGGGATCAACATCTGGTCCAAAGATGAAGTCCAAATTAAAAGACTTTGGTACTATTTCCCACTGGTGATTACATATTACATAGATGTGGCATTATATTGGCACTAGTGTTAGGTGTACAGAATAGTCCTACATCAAAAGCCCAACATCCTTCATCTGAACATAACTTATTAGCCAATTTAGTGTTGGGGTACCGACATAGTGGGTCTGATTTACCCTCCTTCATCCAAGGGTCACTAATTCATTCTAGCTGCTACAGATTACTTCTCCAAGTGGGTAGAGGAGATTGTATTAAGAGAGGTCAAAGCTCACCATGTTCTTTAGTTCTTCAAAAACTAAATCATATATAAATTCAGAGTACCTTGATGAATCAAATTTGATTTTGGTATTACATTCAAGAATACTAAGATTAACATCTTCGCAAGATGACACAACATAGATTGGAGATACTCTATTATTTACTACCCTTAAGCAAATGGGTTAGCTGAGGCCTTCGATAAGACACTCTTTGAAATCCTAAAGAAGACACTTGATGATAACATATGGCAATTGTACGAGCAATTGGTTTAAGCCTTATGGGCTAGTAAGTCTAAAGTAAGTCAAGGCCTCTTTGGCTCCTCTTTTGTGTGGCCCACAACAAACCAATAGGGTATACACTAAATAAGAAAATAAATAAACACAAAATATCTTGAGGATTAGGATAAGACCCCAGTGGTACCTTTTCTTAAAGAGACATCATATTTCCTTAGGCAATGTTAGCAAAACTCCCTATAGGATTGATCTAGACTACTTCAAACTGAGACAATGGCCCTCACTTGATAGTCACCCTTTGTCAAGTCTTGCTTACTGCAAAATTAGTAGGCCACCCCAGTGGTTGATTTCACTTAGGAAAATATGTGTCCTTGAGCTTTCTTCCTAGTTCAACCATCGCAAGCTGATGGGCAACCCATAGGATGAATAGATTCCACTGTATGGCTGATGAACTATTCATTTGAGACAGCAAATTTAAGGCAAGTCTAGGCTCTTGTAGCCTTTCCTTAGTGTGACTCATCATAAATTGACTAAATCCATATTCATTTATTTAGGATTAGGATCATGCCTATGAGGGGCCCTATTCCAAGTGAGTACTTTGGATTTGCATCAAGCCAGTGTGACCCCTCTCCTAGTAGTTACCCCTTTAGGTTGGGTAGTGTCATTCTGTGGATAAGTGGACTACTCTTTGTGGCTAGTAAATCTAAGGCAGGTCCAAGCTCTTGTGGGCCATCCTTAGTGTGTCCCATTATAAATCGATAAGGTCCATATCCATCCAACATACAAATATAAAATCAAAACTAACTAATAAAATCAAATCAAAACAAAATAATTCAATTAAATCACATCAATCCTCAATAGATTCCCATTCATTCTTTTGGTATGAATTAACTTATAAACTAATCAAATTCATTCAATTTCTAATGAACCTTTGCTCGTATCATTAGCATGAGGCCAATTCTTACCAAATCAAGTCAGATATACTTAATCCATTTTTCATGCCCCCAACATTAAACAAAATAAATCCATCAAATTAAAAGTTAATATTTTTCTATGAGGGATTTCGCACCATATTCGGATTTGTCGATTCGGGTCATGAATCACTCTAAACCCATTCTACCTTAAGTATCCTAGATACTTACTTACTTCAAAGCTCGGACATTTTGAGATTCCCATCTCCTACATGGACTTGTTTGGTGAATTCCACCAAATTGACTTTCCGTTCAACCTAAGTGTAAGCATAATTTGCTTAGTATCTTTTAGACACATTGGTTAGCTCAATTAATGCCAAAATGTGTGGTGTGCCTTGTCAGTTACACAACACCTATTGAGAGTCCTTTTGTTGACCTCACTTTTGAGTGAGGTTGATAATCCTCCCGGTAGACCTTGGATTTGATTTAGGTATAAAGGATCTTCAAGAACTAAGACACTTATAGTAGCTAAGTGGACAAGAACCCTAAGCCTAAAAGACTCATAAGATTCAACATAAGGGTTAGAACTCGAATTAGGTTAGGCAAGACCTACCTACCCAAACCTAAGCCAATTCTCATACCCAAATCAATCATCCAATCAAACCAAACCCATTGACTACAAATCAAACCTAAACTAAGACCAAATAATTTCTAAACTTAATTTCACCTAAACTTAATTTGGCCATTTGGCTAAGTTCATCCAATATGACCCATTTCAACTTAAAATGGCTAAACTCAAAATTAATCAAATCTATTTGAAATTAAACTCACTTAAACTCTCTGTTGACCTCATGTTTGGAGTGTGTTCTCAACTTCCTCAACATAGATCTAAGACTCTTGTAGACACTAAGAGCTCCTTAGTTTTTAGACACTTCTACTGATTAGGTGAACACTTAACCTAAGCCTAGAGACTTAGAAGGTTTAGTCATAAGAATAGGTTATGCCTTATGGACTTAGGAAAACTTGCCTACCCTATGGCCTAAACCCAACCCATGCTTTCTTTCTTAAACCAAACCTCAAATTCAAATATCAATTCAAACTCCAAATCATAAATCAAATTCAAACTTCAAATGATTCAATCCCATAATCAAATCCAAAATCAAGACCCTTCCTAAGCACTTTGATTTCATCTTATGGACTTAGCCTTAACCAAATTCAAATCAACCCCAATTCAATTGATTTTCTCAAATATCAACTTAATCTCAAATCAAATTCCAAATCATAAATCAATTCCAAACCAAAGAAATCAATGTCAAATTAAATCCAAGACCAAATTTCCCTCCTAAGTCTTATGAACCACTCTCATAAGCTTAGTTAAATATCAATCCAAACTATCTCAAACTCAAATGATTTCTTTATAAATTATTTATTCTTTCATTTATATTCACAAATATAAATGAAATCCACCCTCCAGTGACCAACATCAAATCAAACTAAATAGGTTTCCTTTCTTAACCCTTTTGACCTACACCCATAAGCTTGGTCAAATTTGCTTCCAAATCACTCCAAACTCAAGTGATTTTCTCATGAACCATTTATATTTTCATTTATATTCCCAAATATAAATGAAATATGAATCCAAATAACCAAAATCAAACCCAAATCAAATCAAATTCTTAATTTTAGCCTTTTTAGCCAATTTCTTGAACTTGGCTAAATGATACCCAAATCAATTCAAAACCCATGGATTTCTTCATGATTCAATCATTCCTTCAATCCTTGTTTCAAAAATAAATATAAACTATAATTATCAAATCAAATCAAGCTAACCTAAGTCAAACCCAAGTCAGCCCTTTTGACTTGAAATTATCATATGAACAAAATCCACATGGCTTCAAACCATTTGTAATTGGATTTATATTTCCATCTCAAACCATTTATCGAAATGACTAAACCTGAATCAAGCCATGATCAAGCCAATTGACCCATTTAGGTCCACTTGACTCAAAGTGACCTAATTGACCTTTTTGAGCAAAGTTTTAATCCAACTCAAATTGGATTGAACTAATCCCATCCAAACCTCTTATCATGATCAACAATCATCCTAGGTTAATCAATTATCTTAAATTGGGTCAAAACACATCAACCTAGCCTATTGACCAAGTCAACCTTTAGCCCAAATAAAACCTAAACTAGCCAAAACACATCATATGCCAAATTGACTAAAACCTTTGATTCAAACCAATTCATAATCAATGATTGAACATGACCAAACTCTCAATTGAGCCAAACCAAGTCCAATTGGCCATTTGACCTGACCCAAATTGGCCTAAAAAGCCAAAATAAGTCAAATCACAATCCAACCTAAATTGATTATAACTAATGGCTCAAGTTCATTCCAAACTGATTATTGAAGTTGTCCAAAGCCATGATTGAACCCAATTTAACTATTGGTCAACCTAACCAACTTAGCCCAAATTGACCTAAAGGATCAAATTGGACAAAATCCAAATTAATTCCAATTTGAACCAAACCAAAGCCTACAATCATTTTCAATTAGCCAATTGAACTTGACTCAACACCCAACCCAAGCCAATTTGGTCAAATTGGTCAAATTGGTCAAATTGATCAAATTGGTCAAATTGGTCAACTTGACCCACTTGACCTATGTGAACCCAAATGAGCCATAATCAAATCCAAAGTAAATTGAACCAAATCAATGAACCAATATACTCCAAATAGTCATGTAAACTTGACCTAATTTTTGGTTTGACCTAATTTGACCAATTGGCCAACTTTTCCCAACCTAACCCAGTCTGACCTAAATAGGTCAAATCAAGCCAAATCAAACTAAATGAACTCTGAATCACTTAAAATTTAGGCTAACTCACGTTTGACCCATTTTAAATATGCCTAAATCAAACCCATAGCCAAATGACCACTTTTCCTTTGGGTCTAGGGCATCCCATGAGGTAAGCCACTTGCATCTTTGGTCATTTCCTCTCCTTGGCCACTTAACACCCATTCATAGGTCCACTTAGGCACCAAGGACTATAGTTGACCTGACTCAAGGGTGGTTGGGTTATGAAATCACCTCTCCATTCCCATTGGAGCATTTCAAACCACCAAGGACACCCACTACTCCCATGGCATCCACCTTCCACCCTTCCTCCACTCAAAAGAGGCCAAGTGGAGTGATTCTCTAGTCAAACCAAGCTCCCCATCACAACCATTTGATTAAAAATTCAAAATCATCATCACCATCCAAGCCAAGGAAGGAGGAGGGTATACCCCCCTCATTCTCACTCAAACACAGAGACTCACACTCCATTCAACCCTAGTAGCCAAGGAGAGAGATCTCAAAGCTTCCCCATACATTTCCTGAGCTCCCCAAATTCCCCATTCTCAATTTTATGCAAAATTGAAATAAGGGAGGCCACCTTCGATTGCCATTTGCTCAAACCTTGAGGTTAAAAATTGCAATTAATTTTGCACACACCATCCTTGCCGAGATGAGCCAAAATAATTCATTTCCCAAGCTTCCTGATGGGTGGAGGTTGGAGTTCAGTCAAGGCTGATTGCTTACGTTCCATGGGTTGGTCTTTTGAGCAAATCACACTAATTCAAAGCTTGTGTGACTCAACAGGGACTTCGTTTCTATAAAATGAAGCTTCCTCAATCGTTAGAACTACCAGTCATAAGCTCCAGTGATGTATGACATTAAAATAGATCCTTAGCTTAAAATTGGTTGGTCCTTTGTGAAGAAAATTTGCATCTCATGCGATCTCCACTGTTTGATGGGTTTTTTGTGCTTCCCCGAAGGTTTGGGATCAATTTGATCTCCATCTGAGCTTGGGTGAGCTCAAATCAAGCAACGATCAATGGACGGTATCCGTCTCATACCACTTGGGAGGAAACAGATCACCTCCATTACATTGTGGTGATGATGATCATGCTCTTTTCTCCTTCAAAACTATGCATTCAATCGTGGTCATTCGATTTTATATCAGACGACCCACACAGAAAGCACATTCCACCGTCGTTCACATCAGCATTCGATGTAATAACTTAATAACTAATTCCTTCACGCCACGTGGAAAGCACACTGCGTCAGCAGCCACATGGCACCGATGGGATTAGTTGGTTAATTAGGTTAATCAATCTATTTTTAATGCTAAAACTCCCAAAATTCCTAACTAATTGTAGAAAAATCTAAAAAATATAAATGAGGGCTCATTTTAAAGGTATTTCAAAGGAGAATACATTAAAATTATTATTAATTAATTTTGAATAGAAATTTTTATTTAATTAAGATTTAATTAAAAATTTAATTAGCCTAATTACTCTTTGATTAATTATCCAATTAATTTTAAATTTTTTAGAGATGTTTAGGGGGATGACCTCTGCCTCCCCTATTTTTCTTGAGATTTATTGGATAATTAATTAGGGAAATTAATAGATTAAGCCTTAACTACTTCTTATCTTAATTAATGATAATTAAGCAAATGTATAGTAAATTAATCAATCAATTAAACTTATTAATCTCTGTTAATGGTGATGAAGTTTAGGCAAATGGATTGGGACCCCTTCTTCCAATCTTTCCTTAAGTATTCTCCATTCCCTCTTAAATAATTAATTTATTAAAACCCATTAATTAATTAATTAACAGAATCAATCAAATCTAAATCATATCTGAACTTTAATTAACTATTTGAAAGGATTTAGGGATTGAGACTTAGGCTTTCTTCTTTGTCTCTTTCCCTAAGTCCATTTCATATTGTTGATTGAGGGTAATTAATATTTAATTAGATAATTAATGAACTTAATTAATTTGATTGAATCCTTTTCTCTAATTAACTCTTAGGTTGCTCTTTGAGTGTTCAATAACCTAAAGAGAGAGCTAATGAAATTATGTTTAGCTCACATGTGTGAGAAAACCATAAGAGTGATTAAGTGAACTCCTTAAGCATAATTAATTAATAATTATGAGCTAATTTCATTATACCCCTTTCATTTCATTGGAGCATTGCAATTTACTTTCCATGTGGTTGCATATCATATTAGCTCATAATTGTTTAATTGATTACCTTAAGGTGACATAGGTAAGTGTTAATTAATTGATTTAATCCATGCTTAACTTAATCAATCCATAAAATCAACATAATTGCTTTTATTGAATCAAATTATCCCATAAATATGGGAAAGGGATTAGGACCAGCAAACCTCTTTCACATTTAAATCAAATCAGACATGAAATCAAAAATGACTTTAACAAACTTTGGTTTATTTTAAATAAGCTTGTTTAATGTGAGTATCCTTAGGAATTAGTTGGATTGAATGAGATTGCATGCTTTTATTTCTTTATTTCTTTTCGATCATATTAAAGTATTGTATGCCACTTATAGTCATGCATTCATTCTTTTCAGAAAGTAATTAATCAAGAAATAATTTCTTTTATGCTAATTTGCATGTGTTGACTTAATTAAGAATATGTGTGGCTACTATCACTATTAAATTACAAATATATTTTTGAAAGCTTCTTAATGAATAAAAATATGTGTTGTAACTTTAATCATATATGTATAAGAAGTGCATGTGAATATAGACTTAGTGTATGAAGTGAAGTTTCTTTCTTATATTCATATGTTGATTTGCATAAGTAAGATTGTTAGCGGGTATATTAGTCTCGACATTCTAGGGATGCAGAGCTTTAAGTAGCCCTAAAGAGATTCCTACCTCACTCCCTTGGTGTAGAAAAATGGTAACATACTTGCTTGATTTCATTCTTATGCATCTTTGATATTAGAATTTAGATAAAGCTTCAATTCATTTATACAAATAATTCAATTAAATTGAATCCAACTTTTGTATAGTTTTTCATTTTTATAGTTTCTTATATATATATATATATATAAGAATAGTGGGTATATTACAACTAGTGGATGAAAACCATAATTTAATCAAATCAATTCTACTTTTGCATGATTCTCATTCTTATAATTGTTTATACATCCATATGTATCTGAGGATAGCGGGTATATTAGTATGGACATCCCAGGGATGCACGACTTTGAGTAGCCCTAAGGAGGTTCCTACCTCACTCCCTTAGTGTAGAATAATGGTGACGTACTTGCTTAAAACTCTTATGCATTTGTATGTACATTTGGCTAATGAATGAAAATCTCCTTTTCTATTAAAAAGAAACATGCATTTATATTTTGTTCAAGTGGTTTAATTGATTAATCATATAATTTGAAGTTCTTTCCTTATGCATTTGGATAACAATTTACTTAGAGCTTTAAAATAATATGACAAAATATCTCAACCAAATGAAATATTAATTCTAAATACATTTATTTACATTCATCATACAAGTATGCTAAAATATAAATTTCATGTATTGGTATGTCTAGGACTTAACCATATGCATGTTATATATGATGGAAAGAAATAAAAAAACATGTGTTATGTGATAGTAATTCATCCCAATTAATCTTAAGATTACTTTCTTATTGAATGAGTTTATTTAAAGTGAACCTAAACTTAGGATTAATTAAAATATGTAATAAGTCATTCACTAAAAAGAATTAATTTATTTATTTATTTTGATGTGGCTTAAGGTAGGGATAAAAGAGAGTGATCCTATCTTTTCTTCTCTTTATAACACTTAGTTGTTAAGTCTAAATCAAATGAAATAATAGAAAATACTAAATAAAATTTACAAATCAATTAAACCACTTAAAGTGAAACCACCCATTATAATTAAATGTTCTTCACACTTAGAAAATTATAACAAAGCCTAGTTAGGACATACCACACAAGCCTTAATACACACACCTTAGATTAAGTCACCACTTCTAGCTTTATGTTAGGGTGGTGCATGGTTCGATGTATATTTGGTTTTGTGATATATTATTTTAGACTGGGTGTTAGGGTGTGTGTTTTGTAGACTGGATGTTATGTCGTTATTAGCCAAATTATGTTTTTTGCAGGAGGTTGTGTTAAGGGGTGCTTAAAATAAATATAAATACTCTCTTTTGCAAGTTGCTCAACCCCTAAGCATAATCTAAATTAGGACAGGTGGACTTGGTTACCTATGTGAATGGTGCTAAGTCCAAATCATACATATAACTGCTTGGGATGTATGGTGTGTTTAGCTAATATTTATTTTGCAGGTGTAGATAGATTTACTTTTCTATTTCAATGTAATTTTGCAATTAGGAATTAGGATTAGTGCTATGGGGGAATTATGATGAGTATTGGCTAGAAAGGTTATGTCTTGTGTTCCATGTGATGCCTTGAAGTGAACCAAATCAAAGAAGCAAAGAGGGGTAAAGAAGACATGAAGATTTGAAGAAGATGAAGACCCCCATAGCATGTATTCATTCTTAATTATAATTATTCTTTTGTAATTCGGATTGTATAAGGGTAGAGCTCGACTACCCATTTTTCTTTTCAGGTTGTACGATGGTACCCGACCGCACTGGCCTTTTATTCTTTTTCACTAGCTTTATAAATTATTTGATCCTTTGTTTATAATGTACACTAGAAATTGTATGCCTCTTATAGTTTCTTTCTGTATTGATGCTTTAATGTGTGGCGTAGATGCAATTAGGCTCTTAGGGAAAAATTAATTTTTCTATCCCAACTATAACACATAATTAAATTTCTAAATAACTCATAACCTCACATAAAGCCTAAGACATAATCAAGATAATTAAAAGATTTAGCAACCCCTTAGCTGAATGGTTGAATGCTTACAACATGCATATCATATTCTTTCTTTCTTGAAAATAGAGGATTTCCATCCTTGCACAATAGGGGAATGCTAGACTTGTGAGGGCATCCCTTGTGGTTGAAAGCACCCCTTCTGGCTGATTTGGCCCATAACACATTTTCATCATACATTTAGACATATGAAAATTCCAAAGCCTTTATCAAAATGAAGAGTCAAATACAAATAAAATTTGAAAAGATTTGAATTAGAGTAGGTTATTACTCATACCACTCATGCTCTAGTCTCTTAGGGAGTGGGTTGAAAGACTTAGTCTCTTTCTAAATAATAGCAACCTAACTATCTTGAAAAATATAAGACTTGCCTACATGGTTTTAAAGTGTAGGAGGAATTCACTGGCAGCCACTCCAAGCGGTTGTAAGCCCAGTAGTCTGGTGATTTATTCTCTCTTATGGAGGTAAACTATATACCCATCTTCACTTAGATTTAGGGCGTGCTTTGGCTTATGCCGAAGCTCTCTAGATTTAGGATCGGAGGTAGATGTTTCCTTTGGGCTACAAGCATAAATCCTCATCTCTAAGGCATTTTTATAATCTTATTTTGTGGGATTATAAGTCCTAGCTTTCTGAAAAAAAATGTTAACTTTAATAAAATCAATCCTCTCAGTTTCAAATATATAAAGCCCAACCATAGGATATATTGGAATGCTCACTAGGCTTTCTAGTATCATGAGCATTTTTTACTCATTCTCTTTGGCTTCTGATAATAAGTCCCTCCTTTTGATCCTTCCCAATTAATTTTCTAAACATAGCCAATTTATTGATATTCCGATCTTTGAAATCTTTAGAGACAAAAATTGCCTACTTTAATCGAGAGTATTCCTAAAGAACTCACCTTCCTTAGGATGTAATTAACTATGGGGGCTTGCCCCCATAGGGAACTTTAGAAATCAATTTAAATAAACCTTTCTTTATTCATTCATGTAAAGTAGGAGAAAAATCTCTGGTATATTCGAAGAACCATCATGCCTTAAGAGTTCTTATTAGGTGATTAGGTACATCGTAGGATGGTGATTTCTATCTTTTGAGATAGTGTACCATTCCATGATGTCATACCCAATCATCTCAATAAGTACAATCTCAGATCTGCGTGGTGTCTCCCACACACATATATCAAAAATAAACACCACACTCTCTTAAAACTCAATTGACTTGATTGAAGCTTGAATGTGATTCAGTTGAACTAAATTGAGTCAATTTAGCTCTTGACCCAAGTTGACCCAATTTAATTCTATAGGGCCAAAATCTAATCAAACTTAATTTAATCTTAATCACTTGATTGAACATTACAATTGATTATAATCAATCCAATTTGACCAATTGATCTACCTAACCCAACTTGACTTAATTTAGACTAAAAGTCCAAATTGAGTCAAAACCTAACTCAATCCAAATTTGATTTAATAAAAGCTACCACTTACTTCTAATTTGATCATTGAACTTATTCCAATCCTTAATTGACTCTAATTAACTCAATTAAGCCAATTGACCCACTTGACCTAATTTAACTTAAAAGACCAAGTTAAGTCAAACATAAATTAGATCCAAATTGAACCAAATAAATCCATCAAATCACTTTCAAAATGATTATTGATCATTCCAATCATCAATTACTACTAGTTGGTCCTAATTGAGCTATTTTTCTCTTTTGATCTAAGCTGGCCCAATTTTACATAAAGGGTTAAATTGAGCCAAAATTGATCCAAGCCAAATTGGATTTAACCAATGCTTATAGTAACTTGTAAATTGATTAGTGAACACTTTTAATCATTAATTAAAGTTTATTTGATCAACCCAACCCAATTCACCCATTTAGCCCAATTTGACCTAAAGGATCAAATTAAACCAAAATTTAATTTATACTAAATCAATTCAAATCAAAGCCTTCAATCCTCTCAAAATGATCAATTAAACATGGCTCAACAACTCAATTTGTCCAATTTGACCAAATTGATCAACTAAGCTCATTTAACGCATATGATCCCATATGAGCCAAATTCAAATCTAATCCAAATTAAATCAAACTAATTATACCAATGAGTTATAAATCATCATTTGAACTTATTGCAATAGCCCTCTTGAACAATTTGGTCAATTATTCAACTTAACCCAATTAAACCTAAATTGACCTATATGTGTCCAATTGAGCCAAAATCAACCAAACCTAGTATGACTCATCCTTAGGTCACCTTTCACCAGCCTAAGTGGATGCAATCCAAGGTGAACCTGATTCAACCTAAACCAAGTAAAATAAGCCACCCATATTGGACACCCCTCCCTTTGCCTTAGGCAACCACCTTAATATGCCTTGAGCTTAACCATGTTGACTAAACCTGACCCAAAGTTATTGGGCTCAGCCATTGACTAAGGAGAGGTCACCCTCACCTTGGCCAAACATTGGTTTACCACCAAATCTTGTAAGTCTCACTTCTAGCCACCAAACTTCTCCAACCACTAGAGGATATTTACCTTATTAGTCTCGTGCCATTTTTGATCAGCCCGACTACTTGATCAGTTTCCATGGCCTAAATCAATATTTTTAATTGATTCACTTAGAGAGGATAGTATATAGCTTCTCTCTCATTCAAACTGAGCACACACTATCCTCACAAGCCTAGCTTTAGTCCCCTAAGTTCTTAGAGCTCCATGTAAAAATCATCACCAGTGAGACCAACTCCACCTCAAACCTGAGCACCAACCACACCCAACTCCATCATAACTAGATTAAATCTTTGTACACCTTCCTAACATCTTCATGAGCTAGAACAAATTAAAGGTCACTTGATTTGATCACCTGAACATCGATTTCAATCAAACTCCAGTAAGCGATGATAGAGCATGGTCTCGGGTGTGTTCAGCGAGGAGGTAAGGGAGGATCTTCTTAGTAGGGAAGAGGCAAAGCTACCTCAGTCGATGGACTGCTATTCTTTAGCTCCAAAGAGGTAATCCTCTCAAACCATAGGTATACCTCCTTAGGTGTTGGTCTTTTGTAAACTAAAATGTAGTTTGATGTGAATCTGATCATATAATTTTTGTATAGTTGACCCATGAACACTTTGGAGTCGATTCCACTATCAAATAAGGTCTAATGAGCTCAAATCATGTTGATAAAGACTATTGACCTTATTTTTGGATGAGGTTTAACTTTATTTTCAATTTTATTGATTATGATACCTAATCTTAGATTAGCGATTTCCAATTAAAGAACTTAGGACACTATACTTGGTGACTTAGTGAGTCCTTCTAGGGTTTAGCCTAACCTAATAGGTTTAAGTGGACCCAAACTGAACTCAAATCTAAACAAATAATTGAATCAAACATGTTCTAATTGGAACTTAAATTCAATAAAGCATCGACTAAGGTAATTGATGTGGTTAACCTAATTAACCTACCTAAGCTTAAAATCACCTAAACCCAAAAAATTCAAAAATTATCAAATAAGAAAAGCATAAAGTCAATACATGAATAACAATGAATCTAAAATTAAATCCAAATAAAGATAAAAAATGGTTAACCATTTGATAAAGAGTTGAGTTATGTGGGTCCCATTAGGTTAAAGGTCAACCCATCAAAATTTGACCAAATTAAATTGCTCTAAAGGCTCAAAATCATCCAATGAATTTGTTTAAACATGAATCTAAATAAATCTAAATCTAATAAGGTATTAATTAGATTACTTATTTCACTTAATCTAAATGAGTCTAAATGGGCCTTTGAACTTAAACTTAAATTCAATCAAACAATTCAAATTAAATATCCAAAATTATTTGGAAATTATCAATAAACATAATTCAACCAATTATATGATTTAATTTGATCAATTTGGTCATTTGACCCAATTGAACCCATGTTAACCCATTATGCCCTTTTTTTGTCAAAGTGGGTCTAAATTCAAAAATATCTTCAAATGAATAAAATTAATTTATCTAAATCATCCTAAATATGTAAATAAATATAATTAAAGCTTAAACCTAGATCAAATTTATTAAATATAATAAATCACACTAAACCAAAGGGAGCAAATGCTTAAGTGAACTAACTTAAGGTGTTTGTGCCTAAACCCCATTGAATTGATTTTGATTTACTCATGGATCATCTGAAATTTGATTTGGATAATTAATTACTATTTAAAATAAATGAATAGTAAATATTGTTTATGCTTATCCTAATCCAAATCAAACTAAACTCAAATGGACCAAATGTGAACATTTGAGCTTAAGCCTATAATAATTATAATGCAATACACTTAGACGCAGTCTAGGACGAGTCTATAAGGATTGGAAACCAAAATTAAGAGAATTCAAAGGTTTCAAATCAATCCAAAAGTAAGGGAATATTCCATACAAGGTGATGTGGGACATGAAGACAAATTCCCCTTAATCAAAAACACTCCCCCTATTTTCTTCTTCACTCCTCACCCTAGCTGATTCCCTAATCAGTTAACCACCTCTTGGAGCTAACCTCCAAGGGAGGCAATCACGATAGCCAATTCATACTTGAACTCCCCTAAGAAAGCTCTCGACTAAATAAGAAGAGAAGAAAGAAGACATGACCATTCTAACACTACTCACACATTTATCAAGTGAAACAAAGAAGAACCAACCCCCTTCAATGATTCCCACACCATCCACAAGATAGATTATAGCCAGACCCATCCATGAACCCAGAAGATTGACCTCCAAAGAAAGTGGTGAGGAGGAAATTTAATTCCTCATACCTAGAGGTTCACCACATCCCCATAAAGGTGTTTAAGGCATCCGCACTATTGAGAATTGATGTCGGTGTGGTATGCCTCAAAATTGATCCCTCTTTCATTTTTATTTGGTCCATTAATGAAGAGGATTTGATCTCAAGTGAGATCAAACTATATAAGTGCATTCTAGGTGAGGCGTTGATGAATTTGCAATTAAAATTAACTAATTCTTCCAACTAGATCACTGGATTCAATAGACAATGCTCGGCCTCCACCTTTGATGGAGAAGACATAATCTCCATCATCTAGTCCTTCTACTAAGAATGGATTACAGAGATTTACTCAAATAAATTGTTTAAAATCTACATAAGAACTGTGCATGAAATTGTGATAGAGAGTCGAAATGAATCACCCATCACCCATTTAATAATACAGGATCAACATAGATCCTGCATTGATAAATTGTGCACTGTGGCATATAAAGCAACATCACATCAGTGCCAATGTCCTATAAAGCAGCATCATGCCATCACCATATGGCACTAACCATTTTAAAATGGTAATTGTGATTTTCTAGATTTTAAAGATTACAAAAAACCCTAAAAACTTTAAAACATCATAGAAAATAAAATACTTGACCAAAATGCAAATAAAGGATCTATGGAGTCATCTTAGTGAGAAGAATCCGTTAAATCCAAAACCCTCTATTTTTATTAGGTACTTTTAGATTAATTTGGGTTTAATTGACATAATCAAACCCAAATTAAAATTAAATCATTAATCCAATCAATTTTAACTTTGGGGATAGAAATTAAGGTTAAAACATGCCTAAGAATATTTCTTAGGATTTATTAAAAATTAAATTCATAGATATAAAATTTTCAATCATAAACCCTTAATTTAATGAAATAATTAATTATGAATTAGGAAAATTATGAAAAAAAGTATAAAATCAACTCAAAGCATTATGATGAACTTTAATGAACCTAAAAAAAAACCTTTAGAACTCTTTGGAACTTAATAAACTCTAAAATGACCTAATTAGGTACTTAATTGAATTAATTAATCTAATTAATTGATTTAAAAATTTTAAAAACTATAATAAATTAACTAAAACTCTAAAAATTCTAAATGAACCCTCTGTAGATTCATAGATGGGAATTTAAGAAAATTAAAACCCTTAATCAATTATATTTAATTTTGGCTTAATTTAGGATATATTAAAATAATTAAAACATTAATTAATCTTAAATTATAAATTTGATTAAAATGAAACTTGAATTACATATTTGATTAATTATATTTAATTTAAGTTTTATTAAAATAATTAAAACTCTAATTAATCTTAAATTACACATCTAGTATTGATGTGTCAGCATAAGCCACATAAGAGAATCTTGTCCACAAATAAAAGTGTTAATGTGATTTTTTCAATAATCAAATGAAACATTATAAAGTAAAGGAGTTCTATGTGTGGACAATCCTTCAGGTAGTGCACCCTTAAAAAATGGTTGTTCCATAGTGATCTTGCTCAATGATGCTCCAATACCAATTGTTATGAAGCTATGTCACCCAAGAGGGGAGGTGAATTGTGTTTTAAAATTTTTTAAAATTAAAAATTAACTTTAATGCTTAGTAGAAAAGTTAATCTTAATTGATTATACTTTAATGAAACACAATAATAAAGATCAACAATAAAGAAAAGTAAAGGTGTCGAAAAAAATAAAAAGAGAACATAGAGATTTTTATGTGGCTCAGCCAAACCCCAAAACTGACCTACATCCACGCCTAACAGCCCAAGCTAAGAATTCAATAAATCAAACTTAATATTATAGAAAAGCTCCCATATTGTCCTTCATGAGCAAGTACAAACTAACATCATACTTTCTTACACAAGAAAGTACAACCTGAACAAATTACAAGAAAAAGAAGAGAAAAGATACAAAGGATCTAACTCTCAATTTAAAAGTATTTTGTAATCACAACCCAACTAAATCAATATTAAGACAAATAAAAAACTAGAGAGCTCACACCTTAATTATTCAAGATTAAAATTAATGTAAGAGCTTGAATAGAATCTTAAATACAAATAATTCTTTAAAGTAGTTTAATTTATATTAAAAGATATGAAAGCCTAAAATTAAAGTAATTTAAAATAAAAATATGAAAGCACCATAAATGATTTGAATATATGAATGGTAAAATAAAATAAATGATATGTGAAACTTGTGTGATACAATAGGCAAGTTGTTTTGAAAAACCAAATCAAACAAGTTCTCTTAAGATATATCTCACAAGAACTATATTGTATGCAAGTGATTAAATAATTTGTAAATATAAGCAAACTAATCACTTGTATGAAATTAGAAATAATACAAATGATGTCTTCCACTAAAATATTTATGAAAGTAAGAAGAGAGGAAGAGATCTTTAAACAAAAATCTTAGTCCAAACCAACTAAATAATTCAGCCAAGATAGGACTTTAATCAAGACTTAACATTATTCATGCATACATTGATTAAATGTTTCGGCCAAGAAGAAAAGTAAGGTGAAATGAAGAGTTAAGCACCTTGAAAATTTGAGAACGCTATGCAAACTTTAGGCTAAGGATGTTTTTCCACTAATCCTTCAAATCTCCCATGTAATCTTCAACACAAGCTTTTGGCCAAAGGAGGAAGAAGGATGATGAAAGTGTAGTAGCTCTTGAATAACAAAAATCTCCAAAATGTTGCAGCAATTGGTCGACAAAAGTGGAATAGCTAAGAACCTTTTCCTAATACAAAGCCACTTTAAATAAAAAAGAGGAGATGAAGGGGTCAGCCAAGCATGATGGAGTTGGAGGGAAATAGTTTACGAAATAGTGAAAATCAACTAAGGATAAAATATTTATTAAGTCAATATTTTGAAATTCAAATACATTAGGTCTAAAAATAAAAACATAAAATGAATCAGATATTATTTTAAGTGGATCAGTCTAGAGGGGAGTAAGAAGAGGGAAAATAATAATGAACTTAGCAAATATGATTTAATTCAATTAAGGCAACTGATTTGAAATTCAAAATCGGGTGGTCGAATAAGGTAAAATCCAAGAGGGATTCAATTTAAATTGATATGATGAATTAACTAGAGCAAGATTAAATATGGAAATAGCATGAATTAATTTAAATAAAATAATTACCAAAAAATTTGTGGTATTTTTTACCAATAATATATTATGTAATAAGAATGTTCTCAAATCAATGTATTTAATTAATTCAAATCCAAGATAATTAATTAAGATAATTTTTAAGTAATAATCAATATTTAAAATAATATAATTTAAATTAATAGGTCAACCAAATTACTTTTTTAAAATGAATTTAATTAAAATAGTAAAGATTATTAAATCAAGGCTTATTTAAATTTAATTTTGAATTAACTTAAATTATTTCAATTAAACACAAATTAGTTGAAACAAATCAAGCTAGGTTGGGCCAAATAATTTGAACAAATGATTTTTATCATCAAAATCAATCCCAAATGAGACGGGGATCATTAAGTCAATAGTGAGTGCCTACTATTCTTAGACTCTATAGATCTTAACTTAATTCTAAGCTTAAATTACATTTTAAAATTTTAAATTAAATTCTAAATCTTGCAAAGTAGAAGTTAAGAAATACATACAACACACTAGTAGTTTATATTTTAAACACAAGCTTAGCACCAATGGTTACCAAGCCCACCAATCATATTAGGTTATGCTTAGGGGGTTGAGGAGCACCTACAAGCAAATGACATCTATTTTATTTTTATTACAATGATCCCAAAGTATAGCCCCCTTGTAGAAAATAGTGTTAGCCTAAAAAGAATGCCCTAACTAACTAACGAGAAAAAATTCCTAGTCATCCAATCTAAAATATTACACCACAAAAATAAGAATAATATCATTTTATAGCACAAAACATCGTAGATAATCATCCCATCCTATATCTACGATCGGTGACCTTACAATCTAGTGTGTGAAAGGAATGTTTTGTGTGGTATGACTGCACTAGGCCCTTTTTAAGGTCAAGTTTTTTATTTGAGTTCAAGGTTTGTTTAATTTTACCCTTGGATGGTTTCAATTTAAATGATTTATTTGATTTATGATTTTATTTTAATTTTACGTTAATTTTTATGTTGAAGTTGGGTTTAAGTATTAGAGAATGAGGAATAAAATTAGTTTTCCTTTAGGTGACACCCATTCTATTCAATATTCTAAGCCTAGTAGAAGGAAATCTTTATCCTATGATGAAGATCCATTATTAGGGTCAAACTAAGAATCTAAGTATCTTAATTAACCTTTTTGAATTTATTTGAATATTTTAGTTAAATTAGGCTTAATTTAATTAAGATTTGAGTTTATTGAATTTTAATTATTTGATTGATTTTAGTTTAATGATTATTTACTTTAATTTTTTATTTTATTTTAATTAATTAATTAAATTTATTTGAACTTTATGTTGGTTAATTTATGTTAATATTATTTAAGATAAATACAATTTCAAGATTTAGGTTTATATTCAATTTTATGCTTCTTTAATTTTATAAAGATTTAAAGTAAAATTTATTGTTAAGTTTTAGATAATTTTTAATGTAGTTTATTTGATTGTTTGGTTTAAATGATCTTATCACTTATTTGAAATTCAACTTATACTTGGTTAATGTGAATATTTGTAAAGTTTTTTGGGTTAGTTATGTTAATTTTTTTTAAATTAAGGTTATAAATTTAATCTTAATTAAAACATGATTGAAATGTCTTTTAATTTTATTATATAGAAGCATTCTCTTATTCATGTTTCATGATTTTAGATCTTTACCAATTTAGTTATTCAATTCATTATTTAAGTTGATTTAAAGAATGTTTTATGATTAATAGTTTATTATTTGATTAAACTTTTTATGATGAAATTTTATTTCTTAATACTTAAATATTGACCTTAGCCTAAGAAAACTAAAGAACTAAAGTATCTAGGTCCCAAGCCTAATCTAGGTCATCTTGATCTTTTAGGTTATTTGAGTAAAATGATTTAATTAATTATTTAATATGTAATTAACATGTTTCCCTTAATGTTTAGTGGATTTAAAATGAATTCAATGTTAATGAATTAACATTTAAATGTAAAATCTAGAGATATGTTAATCTTGATTTCTAATTGATTATTGGAGTTATCATAGGTTTATTGATTTAACAACTTAAGGCTTAATTAATTATAAGTTTCTTTTAATTATTCTTTAAACCTTAAATATATGATTAGTTAGATTTCTCACCTTCATAGGGAAAGAAATTTTTATTGGGTCCTTTGATGTTAATAAAATTATTTTAAGCTAATTTCATTAATTTTTATAATTTATATAATTTTTATAATTTATATAATTTTCTTAGTTATTAATTCATTTAAATTGACCTAGAACATTGAAAATTTAATAACTTTTGATTCAAAAGTCATATTGCTTTGAACTTTTTATGGCATGTGGGATTCCCTAGCAATTTCGTTTTCATTAAATTTGATCTTAATCAGATATTTATTTTGAGGTTAATTAAGATTTTAGTGTTTTCAATAAAATCAAAATAAAGCCTAAATTATTGAGATTTTTTAGGGCATTTAATTTTCCTTGATTTCTTTTTAGGAGATGAATCTAGAGAAAGTTTATTTAGAATTTTTTTGTTGATTTATTATAATTTTTCAAAAATCAAGCTATTTGAATGAATGAATGAATTATTTTATTTACCTTATTAGGTCACTTTCAGGATTAATAGGTTTTAATAAGATTTAATATTTTTCTTAGGTTCAGTGATGTGTATTATGATGTTTTAAATTGATTCTATGATTTTCTTTAGTTTGTTTAATTTGTTGTTAATTTATTTTATTAAATTAATGGTTGGAGATTAAAATTTTTATATATTATAGTTTAACCACTAATAAATCCAAGAAATATTACATCTTTGGGCTTAATTAAAGTTTAATTAATTTTAATTAAATCTAAATTAACCTAAAATTACTCAACAAAATTGGGGATTTTATATTTAATGGATTCCTCTCATTGAGATGAACCCATAAAGCCCGTATATGTATTTTTTTGGTTGGATATTTTATTTTGTATGAATTTTAAAATTTTAGCAATTTTTTGTATTTTTTTAATTTGAGAAATTTGATTTTTTTTTTTTTCATTTAACATAGTCACGCCATGTGGCGTTGATGTGGCAAGCATGTTCACAATTCATGGATCTTGTGTTAAATCAATGGTGAAGATGTAGTTTGGATCAAGACCGTTTGTTCCTTGATCAAATAGTCCATAATTGATTCGTGGCTTCTTTAAGGAATTAAATCAATTGGTTTGACTAAATCACAGTTATCCATTCTAAATAGAAGGATCAGATAGCTATGATTTCATCTCCCTCGACCACAATAATGGTCGAGTGCTGTCAAATTTTTGGGGCTAATCGATGGTGATCTATGAGGAGAAATAATGGAATTTTAATTTTAAAATAACCAATGCATGATTTATAGGAGATCTACATGACTTGATCTTGCATAAGGCCAAGTTCACTTCACAAATGACCAATGTAAAATTAAAGGAGTGTTAGTTTTGGCCATACCTCATTGACGTTGGGTCTCGATAGTGCTTTGGGTTTTGAAAGCACTTGAGGAGGTTGGGACAAGCTTTTGGAGAAAGAAATACATCTTGCCTCCCTTTGAGTTGATGTAGAGGTTAATGTTTGCCACCGCTCACCAAAGCTTGGTGTGGGGAATGATCAAAGAGGTTCATGAGGAGGGCGAAGGTTCATTTCTACTTAATTTCACTTAGGGGAGCTATTGGAATGAGAAAAATCCCATAATTTTGCTTTCTTTGCTCTTTTTATAGATGGCTGAGAGCCTTTTATCTTTGGGTAATCGCTAGCCATGATGATTGTAAACTTTGCAAGTTTCCCTGAAAAGGTGGTCAGCTAACTTGAGATGAGCTCAAGTCAGTTAGATGAGAGATAGATAGGGTATGGAAGGAGAATATAGTTTTGAATTCACATGGATAAAATTTGTTTCTTTTGTTCTCATGGCTAGACATCATCCATCATTACCACCCCATCACCTTATAGCACTATTTCAGCTAGCCAAAGGTAAGTTTAAGTTGGGTTGAAGCTCAATTAAGTTGAATTAGGAATGAATACTTTACTTTAAGTTCATTTATGGTTTCATTAGGTTGGGTTGAGTTAAGTCTTTTCATTTTATTAAATGAACTTAGATTTAGGTTTAAATTAATGTTGATTGTTCATTAAATGATTTATGGATCGATTGATCCATATCACATTGAGGTTTAATGTGATTTAGGCTAGTTTGGCCCATTTGGCCTAAATGGGTCAAATTAGATCTCGTAGCCTATTAGACCATTTTAAGATTTTAATCTAAATTCAATTGTGCTCAATTTCTTATTTATGATGATTTTAAATAATTTATTTTATTTAATTTTAAGTTAGATTTCAATTTTAACTCAGATTGGCCCACTTGGATTCAAGTGGGTTAAATTAAATTCATTTGATTCAAATAGATAATTTGACTCAATCAAAGTGTATTTAGCTCCAATTATATTTGATTAAGTGTTAAGATGGTTTGGAATAATTAATTCCAATTGGTTTGACTTAGTTTTAATTTTTACTCATCTTGACATGATTTGGGCTTAATGAGTTAAGGTAGGTTCACTAGGGTTAAATTAACAAACTAGTTTGGTTGAATTACAATTAATTATTGGTTTTAAGTGATTTTAAATGTTTGATTTAAATTAATTTCAATTTAATTTAAATTTAAGTTCAATGAAGTCCATTTGGGTTCATTTAAGATCTTATTGAATTCAGATTTGTTTAGATTTGTGTCCAAACATGTTCATTTAATGATTTTGAGTCCTTGGAATGACTTAATTTGGTCAACTTTTGGTGAACTAACTTTTGACTTGGTGGGGCCAACCCAGGCCAATTCTACATCAAATGACCTAATTTCCCACCTTGACCCTCATCTAGATTTATTTTTTGGGTTCATTTATATTTATGCACTGATTTTATGCTTTTTTATTTGAGTTTGATTTATTTTGATTTTATTTGATTTCTTTTGGACTTAGGTGATTTTAGGCTTAAATGGTCAATCATCTCAATTACCTTAATCTAAGCTCAATTGGATTTAAATTCTAATTAAGATGTGTTTGATTTATATTTCTATTGAATTATATTAGATATGGGTTTACTCTAGGTTTACCAAATCTAATTGGGTTAGGTCAAGTCCTAAAGGAGTACACTAGGATGGCCTAGTCCTTCACGTTAGGACATTTCACCTGGTCATTAAGTATTATGTCATGGATGCCTAATTAAGAAATTATTAATCTAAGATTTGGTGTCCTAATTACTATGATTGGAGATGATATTATGCTCATCCTAAATGAGGTCAATAATAACTATACTTGATTAAAAATGTACTTATGATTTTCATTTTATATAGTACATTTTCATAATAAGATATAGGTATCCTACTCACCAAAAACAATTTATAGAAAATGGAGGAAATGATGTATTATCTCAAATTGCTCTCTGCATTGTCATCTGAGTCTTAAAGTGTGAGTACATTCAAGAAGTCCAAAAACTTGGCGTCAAGATGACCATCTTTGTTATCACCATCCTTGAACTTCTGCTGCAATATCTATTGGTACTCATCAAAATTAAGAAACCTAACAAACTTAGCTTCTTTCTTTTGAAACTCATCAGTATGATGAAACAGTTCTTCCTCCATGTCTCTCTTCTCCTCAGTAAGGTGTGCAAGCTCCATGGTCACCCTCTCCTTCTCCTTTTCTTGGCGATCTACCTTGGCTTGAAGGTCCTTATGTGTGGCTTTGAGAGTTATTAGTTTCTTTTTATTCTCACTATCTATCACCTACTCGTAAAAGTCTACTTCCTCTTCCAAAGAAACTTGTGGTATACCTCCCAAGTCGACTGCCATGCTATTGCCTAAGCAGTCATCATAGTCTATGGCAAGTGAGCATTGGGAAAGTTGCATAAAATATAATCAAGATTTAGTGAGAGAATGAAAGAGTCGAGCTCGTAAGCTTCCATAGTGGGCTCGCTCAAGTTTGGGGTGAAATTATCCTCCAAGCTATCTTTTAATCTTTCTCATATGTAGACTCATAGAACTTTTGGCGACTACAAGGAGTCAAGTTTGTGGCTCATTTTTTAGACTTCTTGGGAGCTATTCTCAACCCCACTTCATTAGCAACCTTAATGGGAGCTGTATTAGGATCCCCCTTTTCTTTCTCCTCAGTGACCTCAAGAGAGGTCATTTTCTTATCATTGAACACTCACTTGTTGATCTCATGCTCACCTTCCTCAAAGAATTTGGAGCACTTCATGGTTAAGCTCGAGGGTAGTGAGAGTCTCCTTTCTTGTGAGTAAATACGAAGAAAAAGAATAGAAGAATAAGTCACCAAAAGTATGAAAAGACTTGCAAGTAGAATGGAAAGAAATTATTGAGAATGGAAAAGACTTTGCCAAAGTGAAGGTTATGGGATATAATCAAACTACCACCCTGTAGTCTCTCCATTGCCTCCTCCTTTTGTGCACTTAGTATACCATGCTTGGGTAAAAGGGAAGAGGACGGTTGACACTAGTCATTGTGATGTGCTCTTCACAAAGAAAAACTGCCAATGCCACTTTTCCACCTTATGTTGTATACCGTGAATTTTTCAGTAAAGTCACTAAAAATTGCATAGTCTTGTCCTGGTGGCCCTTCACCATGAAAGCTCAATGGAAAAGGTCCAACCTCTATGAGATGCCCTTTTCCTGCAAGCACAATAGGAAAGTCATGATACTCATCGCCGAATTGGGAAAGACTTAGTGAAGCACCATTCGAAAGAAGTCAATGAATTTGATCCACTTGTGCAAAGATGAAGAAGAAGTCAAAACTCATTCCTAAAATGAGCAAATGGAATGCATCCTCACTAAGCTAAAATGCTTGGTTCTTTCAGCAACTTGCATAAAGAAATTTGGGTTGGCATCATAATATCCGTACAATATGGACATGATGGAAGAGTCTAACTATAGGACTTCCTTAACTTGGGCTTTATGAAAAGATGAGGAAACCTTCTTTAGCAAAGCCCTATTCACTAATGATGAAAATGTGAAAAATATTTCTAATTGCATGCCTCAAGGAGAGTAATAAAGTCCAAACTACTTTAGCCATGAAGAATTTATAGACATGGCAAGAAAGATGTGGCAACATAGATATCAAATTAGGCATTAAGTGAAGAAATGATTATTTGAATCTTGTTAATATCTCAAGCGATAAGTGCTATAAAGAAATAATTACTCCATAGTAGTAAAAAATTGAATAGTATTCATGAGTAGAGAAATACAAAAATACTTTCTCTATTTCTGTGTTAAAAAGCACAACACACTCACTATAACATTAAAACATTATCTTTTCAGAAATTTTATTATAGGTCTAAGTTCCAATCATTGCGAGTCTACCTTTCTTCTACATATAATCAAATAACAAGTACTTCATGACTCGACTTAGTTAAGAAGTAATACTATCTTAACTCTCATGGTCGCAAAGTTATGTTGGTACTCAACCACCAAAGACTTTCATCACTACAACTCTAGTTCCATTGTCAGTAGGAGTGAAGCTAGTCATGATGACATGAGCATCAATAGTCACCTTGAATTAAAGAGAACCTTCACCAAGCCCACACAACATCAATACAGCCAACAAAAAAGTTGTAGTCACTGCTAATCGGTGAGATAGGAATTCATCAAAATCTAGGAGAGGAATTTCAATAAGACAATTTTCCATGGGTCTAGCCCTTGGGAAGAGAAGCCACCTATCAAGTAAGTAGAATTTCTCTCTACTCATAAAATGGCCTAGCAAATTGCCTGTGGAAAGGTGAAGCAACGTTATGAAGTTACCTGGACTATCAGAGGAAACAACTTTGAGGGTTGGCGAGTGTCCCTCACCATCTTTTATTGAAGCTTAAATGTTATATACGCTCAACTATGACCAAAGAAAGTGAGAAATTAAGATAAATAAGACTCATAGTATGCAATGAAATGTAACTCTCACCTCAACAAGACATTCCTCTACAACCCTCCTTGCAATAGTCGGTCAAACCATTCGACTCACCATTACCTTCCCACACCAAATCAAAGGTGCATCTTCACCTCCTTTTCTCTATTTTTGGAATAGTCGTAGGTCGCACACCCCCCATAACAACCCACTTCTCATTTAGGTGGGTGTTAAATTCTCCTTGTGAGATAGAGGGAGTGGTCGGGGTGACAATTGCTAAAGTTTTAGTAGTTGAAAAGCTCATTGCAACTATATGAATGATAGTAGCCTCTTCCAATTTCTTCACTTTCTTGGCCTTTTATGAAGGCTTTCCCATAGAATCACACGATCAATGTCATTGTGAGGTCTCTTTGCATCTATGACAATTATGTTTCAATATGTTTTGTAAAGTCAAGTCTTAGGAGGCATGATATTTGTTTAAGTGAGTAGCTAAATGAATGTTGGGAACATAGAAGAAGAAAGAAAGGATCCATTTATAGCCTCTAGAGCATTAAAAAATTGAATTAGTTCAAAGGTGATGTGACCTCTCAATAATTGCATGAATTTTCTTAGATCATTAAATATTTATAAATAATTATTATTCTATCATTTTTATGGTACAGTACAAAGAGCTGAAGAATCATGGAGCTAAATATATACCCAATGCCCCCAATGTGGTGAGTGCTCCTAAGCAAGCGTATATGTTAGGACATGTGTATTAGCATAAGGGTTATTTGATGACCTAGAATGATTGTACTCATTAGAAGGAGTGTCCAACAAGGGAAGATAGATCTGATACAACAAGCTAAAGGACATAGGGAACACTAACCCAATGGCAAAGCAAAGTCCAACTCATGAGTATCTGGTGACTATGCAGAGGAATAATGTGACTACTCTCCTCTGCCCCAATCTCTCTCACACACTTGCAAGATAATGAGCTACTCACCTCCATCAGTTGATGGACCTATACTCACTCATCGCCATCAGCTTAAGTGGGAATTTACTTATATTAAAAATTTTGTATTTGTTCTTTCTATGTATGATCACTCCTTAATACTATAGAAGAGAGACTTCTTTCTTACGAGAGGACTATTTTTGCTTTCACTCTAAACCCCCATATTTTATACTTGTATTCTCAGTAACAAAGATTATTATTACTACACCTTCTCACTTTTATGTCTTCCTACTAGAAATCTTACTATCTAACTCTATTTTATAGATATCTTAGAAGGTTCTTTCTCCATCTAGGGATAGATTTAGATTTAACATAGTCTTACCACAATAATCAACAAAATCATTGGTAAAGACATCTTCAAAAGATTGCAATAACTGCTTCCTAAAATCATCTCTCCTAATCAAAGTGTTTTCATAAAAAAGGAATATTAGTAAGAATGTGCTACTTGCTTAGGAGCTGATTAGAGACCTCAATATTAGTTGTAGGGACTTTAATGTAACCATCAAACTTAACTTGCAAAAAGCTTTTAACATAATAAGTTGGAATTTCATTCAGCAAATTCTATATGCCAAAGGCTTCACCCATGGATCTATAGCTCTCATTTTGAAAATCATCAGAAAAAACTTCTACATAATCCTAGTTAATGCAACTAAAGCTAGATACTTCAAATATAATAGAGGACATATGAAAGATGATCTTCTATCAACTACGATATTTAAAATTATAATGGATTACATGTCTAGAATATTGGACCACTGTTTGCATCTTAAACAAATGAAATAAGTCAAACATCCAAACTTTGGGTACTACAGCATTGCAATCATAATGCCTAGGCATAGTTATCACCTTACAAAATTTAAAAACTTAAACAACCTTTGACATTTTCCAACTTAAGTAACATAGCATCGCGACACTGTGATCCGAGTGCCTATGCGCTATCGTGATGATCTTCAATTTTTAAAAGAAAAAAAAAACTAACCCTTTTTACCTCAGCTATGATAACCGCCTAGGAGGGAGTGGGAGGAATGGTTATGGCACAAAAAACTACCCCAAAGGTGGAAACAGTTACCCAAAAACCACAATAAAATGGGAAAATTACCACTTATTTCCTTTCTTCTTCTTTTTTCCTCACTCTCCCTCAATTCCATCTACCACATTCTTACTCTTGGTCTCTTGGATTCTTAACAACATGGTTTTCACTTTTATACTAGAGCATTCTTTTCTTGCACAAGACAAGATTGAAGTCTACTACCGTTAACTCCAAGTAAAAAAAATTAGAAATGATTTTCTGATATAATCTTCTCTCTAAAAAATTTAAAAGATTTTCACTATAGATCTTGGATTTGGTGAGAAATAAAGAGGCTTATCTTCATTGATTTGTAACAAAAAAAAAAAAAGAATGACCCGAAGAGCCAAAATTCCAAATATTAAAATCCAAACACCTCTTCCATTGAACTTAGTCTTGGCACGCAATGAAGAAACCCTCCCTTCATTGATCTTGGATCTATAAAAAGAAAGAAGAGTTCTTCTTACACTAAAATACTATAAATTCTAACATTGCTAAATTGTTATGCCACCGAATGCTTATAAACATTATCAAATTTTACGAGAACCTAGCTTAAAAAATAGAGTTCCCGCTCCATGACTCCGCGAAGCTAAGTCCCAGTACCGAGGCACTGAGCTTTCAGGAATGAAGTCTTTGACTCTCTATGCATCTAATATATTGCACTATGGAGCTAAGCTCTTACATTAGTTTCATTCTTGTATCACAGTAGTGATACCCTCTCATGTTACAAAAATTAAGAAACAAATCTTAATGTTGATTCCACCATCAAACTTGGTTCTAGTGTGAAATAAAATCCTCCTTCCATTGATCTTGGATTTGAGGCAAGGGACAAGGGTGCTAATGCATTAAAAATTATGAAATCTAGCATTACTTAGGTGTTATGTTGCTGAAATTTCAATTTTTTGCAAAAGTACTAAATTTTAGACATTTACAAAATAGCACCGAGGCGCTACACTTCTAGGGTTGAGGCATTGAGTCCTCAAAAGTTTTGAACTTTAGGAATGCACCTAATAGGGCCAAGGCACTGATGTTATTACACTGAGGCACTGAGCTCTCAAGAATTAAGCATGCATTCCACTGCACCAAGGTGCATATATTTCAGTGTCAAGGTGCAACACTTTTAAGAAAATTAAACTTTGATACTCATCTGACAACGCCATGATGTTGCACTCATGGGAAAATTAAACTTCAATATTGATCTAACAATTCTATAATGATGAAATTTCAACACCGAGGCACTGCGCTCTCAAGAAATGTAAGCTTTGTTACTCATCTAATAGTGCCATGGGTTCTGATATTTCAGTATTGAGGCGCCACACTCTAAAAAAATTAAACCTTAGGTACCCAACTAATTTAAGCTCATATGATATCTATAGTGCTACAACACTACACATGTAACATCGAGGAATTGAGCTCTAAAGTTTTGAACTTATATCTTTTAGCTTAATGGCACCAAAGCACTAATTTGGCAATGCTGAGGCACTGAGCCCCTAATATTATTCCTTTTTAATGGAAAACCTTATTGTTGCGCTTATAAATCCTTGAGCATTCCACACAATAGAAACAAATATGAAACATTGTAATAAAAAAAATTTTAATAATAAAATTTATTACAAAAATTTTATAATAAAAAAGAGGAATATACAAAACAAAAGAGAAAAATGGGAAAACTAGTAATCATATTCACTATCATCTTCTCCTCTTCTTCTTCCAGCTTCGATGGGGTGTTCACATAAGGGTAATCACGAGGTGTCGTAGGAAAAGAAGCTTGACCTGGTTCTGCATGAAAGCCATAGTTTTCAAACATATTCACAAGTGTTGAGTTAAACTCAGACATATATGAAAACTCATGCTCCATATGGTGCTCAAAATTTTCTCCTTAGTTTCTACTGCCACTGACTTGTTTCACCAACCCTTTTCCTTAAATCTTAGACATTTCACCCAATTTGTTGGAGTTTCTCATTTAAGGTCTTGAAGGGTTTGGGTCTGGACTGAGGGGAACGTGAGCTTTCTCCTACCTCAGTCCTCAAGCAAAATCCTTCAATTACTCTCTAAGTTAAGGGAGTCTTTTGTATAAAGACTTCTTTATTTGAATCCCCTTGTGTACCTGCTACAACACACAAAGATTAAATTAAAGAAGGATGATATTACCTTATTGTAATACTACCCTTAAGAATATTATAAATAGACTTATAAATATTTCTCCCTACATCCATAGTAAAAAGCCCATTTGAATTGCAAAATTCAAAATGGCTCTATCCCTAGTCACCTCACTGATATTGCTAGTGAGCATTAACTTGGAAGAAATAAATAATTCCATGCTTTAGCCTCAGTAATGAGGCTAATAATAGAAAAATTAATAATTTTATCCTTCTACCTTTTCCACTGAATATTAGAATTCCCAATAGTGAGGAAATTAATGATTTCATCAAAATTAGGATGATCAATAAAATAGAAGAGATATTAATTGTATACTGCATCGTATAAATTGTAATATGAGTTGATAGTACTATTATAAAAACTTACTAGCTTTTCCCATATAAAAACTTGATTATTCTAGTGCTCCTTTATGTTGTCAAGGAACTCATGCACCATAGGGAAAATGCTAAATATGTTGTCATAGCCTGACTTCTCCAAGCGCACCCACTAGAAATAAAGAAACTCCTCTCTAAGATGAGATATTTGTGTAGGAGAGCATAGTAGTATCTCTCCTTTGCATCTATACTAATAAATCTATTCGTGTCACTAACAGTTGCCCTCTTCTTCCCTTTGTTGAAGTATTTTTTAGGCATGTTGACATTTCAAAGGTAAAATGTAAGCTGAGAGAGGAAGAGATCAAGGATTTCTAAAGAGGAACCAAAGATTCAAACTAAAAAATAAGCTATCTAGAGGTCTTATTTATAGACTGGCCCTAATTCCCTGACACTATTTTATCAGTGCCAAGGCACGGTACTCTTTATTTCTAAAATATGAGACCTGTACTGTGGCACTAAATATGCAACACATAAGTGCTAGTCATCATACCATAAAAGTCACCACATTGGTCAAAATGACTTATTTATAGAATTTATGACAATTAATTTCATAACTGATGTCATACACAAAGCGAGAGTGGACATTGATTAAGCATTTCGATGCTCCGACATAGCACCATACTACTGGTCAAAAAGTTTATCATTTTTTATTTAAAGTGCTTGTTCATCTACCAACTTTCTTGAATTAACTTTTGATTGGTACATCGACACCAAATACAATGTCAAGGCACCAGTCAACTAGTCAATGTTTGACTGGCGCATTGACATCATGCCCAAAGGGGTCAAATAAGATCCACCATACCCAAAGGTGATGGATCCAAAACATAAATTTTAGATTCCATCATACCCAAAGGGATCATATATAAATTAAATTAACATCCTCATATCCAAAAGGGTCAAATCAAAATTAAACTAAGATCCATCATATCCAAAGGGGTCAGATCTAAATTAAATTAAAATCTATCATGTTCAAAGTGGTCAGATCTAATCCACCATGTCCAAAGGGGTTGGATCCAAAATTTAGATTCCATCATACCCAAAGGAGTCATATTTGAATTAAACTAATACCATCATTCCTAAAGGGGTTGAATCTAAATTAAACTAAGATCCATCATGCCCAAAGTGGTCGGATCAGATTTACTATGCCCAAAATGGCTGGATCCAAAACATAAAATTTAGCTTTCATCATACCCAAAGAAGATAAATCTAAATTAAACTAAGATCCATCATGCCCAAAGGGGCCGAATCAGATTCACCATGTCCAAAGGGTCAAATTTACAACTAAATTTAGGTTTTAGTATAACTAAGAGGAGCAAGTTTAAATATAAACTTGCATAAGACTAAATTAAAAATGCTCACATACATAGCTCATGTATAAATTTATATATTACCGCTAATTTATAAAACTCCTTAAAGCTATATGCTTCTCTATTCTAGATATATTATAGGTTGGCTATAATGTTTATTTAGAAAAGACTAGATAATATGCCTTCCACTAAGCCTATTGAAGAGCATATAGGGACATTACTAAAACCCATTATCTACATGGTATAATCACGATACATGATAGGCTATCATTGCACCAAGATATGTTAAGAGGCAGAGATATTTTTAAAGACTCATTTACTTGATTATCACATTTCACACTATCTGACTCATAGTATCCAACTAGTTATGACTCAATTAACTGGTTAACCATTTTAAAATTGAGACATAATCATGATGTCCCTTTAGAGTGAGTCATAGATCACTTTAACTTTGGTGATCAGATTGTGCTCTAGCCAGCTGAAGATACTACTCCGCTTATATACATAGTCTAGCTACTAGGTTACTGCATATTACATCATAAAGTAGAAGATTAGAATCCAAAGTTAGTTTTTGGCACTTCATTATCAACTGTCAAAGGGTACGTATATTGGGCTCAACACCACTTATAGATGCACGGTGATATTCTCAGAAGGGCTGGCATATAGCGTATAGTTTATGCATCACTCTTTGATTATAGTCATTTTCCTTTCACATGGATTAGAAGTATAACGAAACATTGGGATAGGGCCACCAAAATTTGTTGGATTGGTCCACATGAGATGAAAATAACTTTGGTGGACAAGCAATATATAGCAAGACTTTTAGTTATAGGGACTCCCTATGAAGAATTCATCCCACCATATCATGAGCTTTTCTAATACCAGTCAAATGGCTGACATGGATCACTCAATTATATATATTCTTCAGGGCTACATCGTACCTTAACTCAGTATTAAAAACTATCCAAAGAATAATGGATAGCTCACGACATCAGAATATGATCACTCTAGATACATGGTTAGAAAGCTTCCTCTGTTAAATGATAGATCTACCATATTTTGCATGGTTAGAGGACCCATTTGACAATGGATTCCATACATCTATTAGTCCTAAATTTGAACTAAAGGGAAGAGCCAATTCTCACCATATATTAATTAACACAGCATATTGACAATAAGCTATCTTTAGTAGCTTTCATTATCACTTGACTATGTTACCATGTATTTCCTTGGCATAATAGACTATTTCATCCTTTTACCTTATTGATGGCTAGCCTATTGGCTCATGGTGAAATGATATCATTGGTGCGCACAGCACTAGCCTACTTATATCATGGATTAGGTAGAGTAAGTGTCATGATGATGTGGATGCCCTTTGGCACTATCTATATGGATGGATTTATGCTCATATTTCAAGATCCTTCAGTTATCCTGAGATGCCATCTTATCTCAGAGAACAAAATTTCCCCATGATTATGCAATTGAATAGAGCTATAGTCTCCATATACAAAAATCAAATATGATCCTTTGTGTTTTCTTATGTGCCCACGATAGATCACTTTCAAATCATCCACTGGTCATCCTTCTATAGGCTATCAATTCAAAGTATGGGACAGAAATTTGTAGATTCTCCCATTGATAGAGGCACCGCATTGCTATTATCAAAACCTGGATAAAAAAATGTTGCATAATATCTAATTGGACTGAGACCAACTTAGGTATGCTATCACCAACATGAATCAATAATCTTTGAAGGCTACAACCCTAATGGGGTGGTTAAAAATTTCAAATTTACTCAGGCCACAACTATATATGGGCTACCATAGATACTAGATATAATAGATACTCATTCTTTGGGAACACTTCCACCAGCAGTCTATTTAGTGGTATCCTCTACAACATGGTCCTACACACTTCACTTGGGGACCCATTCTATTTTATATATAACTCCATAAGAGACTCATACTGGAGTCAGTCATTTATGGTTGATGTGGATCCGTCACACCTTCTCTTCCTTCTTGGAGCCAGGCCTTCGCATATACAACAATAAAATGCAAAAGACTAGATTGGTCCACGTATACCACATATGAGTAATGTTTCTAAAAGAGCATTAGATGACCAAAAAGGTAGTAGGAATGATGGTGTCAAAATTCAGGTACCTAAGAGAAAGATGATAGAGGCCTCTATAGCCTCCACTAGTTTATTATAATACTCAAGTTGTAGATATAAACAACTTTATTCATATTCCAGCCTTGCTAATAGTGGCTAACTCGCCAATAGTAGCTAAACGACCAGCATAATAGAAGGAGAGTGATGTCATGCTATTATTATCTATAGATACTATTGCAATTTCTCCAATGTTCATTCAACCTATTAGTACTGATCATATACATACTATAAAAAATACACATATAGAGGAATTTGGCACTATGGCTACAAGTTTTGAGTCACTTTTATCAGATTCAACTTGGGAGATGGTGAGTGTGACCCAAGATGACTCCTCAGACTTAGATTCTTGTGTCGATAGTTATCATATTTTAAGTTCAAAATATATAGTTTAGAGGCACTTATCTGACCTAAAAGTTTCATGTTTTATTTCTAGAATACGCCATAAGGCTTCATCTCCCTTGTATAATAGTCTTTCAAAAATCATATATCATATAATAGAGGCCCAATGTCAACTACTTCTAAGTGTTAACTTAAAAGTTTTAGCTAATCTTTCCATCTTCTATGTAGAGGAAAAATATTTACTAGATTGTGCTGCCTCTCTAAGTCTCAAAGAAAGAGAATTATAGTTATGGTAATCTCTCCGTAGAGACATTGAATTTATATTATTCTCTTTATGCACTACTTATGAGGAGGTCTTGTCAAATACACTTACTCTGAAGAAACATTAGCTAATATGATTTTGTATCAAGTCTCCCTAATTTACTAATTATCTAGAGCACAATCTTAAAGGCTTGATATCCTTTCGAAGGGAGATTTTTAAAGCACAGATGGAACTCCTCAATATCTTTGTTGAATTGAGAGAACTATAGCTAAGGAGATAATATTTTCTAGAAAGAAGATCTATGCTTCGACAAGCTATCACAGCCATAGAAGAAGATTGCTAATAGGTAGATACTCTAGTGTCCAAAGTTGAGCAAACCCTTTCTTCATTGGAGTGTCATCAAGAGGCTACCCTTCAACATCTCCATGAAGCATGAGAGAGACAGGCTACTATGGCTTATAGCACATATAGCTTCTATTTGCATTAGAGAAATCCAAGCCAACTATTACAACTAAAATTTTCTCATGTAAATTGTCTCTCTATTATTGTGTAATGCACGAAAATTATTGGAGTAATACATCAAAAGCTTCAATGTTTTTCTTAATTATATCTATATGTGTTCTACAACTAATAGATAAGTAAGACAATAAATGCATCATGTCCTAATGACATGACACATTCATTAGGGGGCAATTTTGTTCACCTAAAAAAAATACAATTTTGTTCTTCTGGCCACAGCATCGTAGTGTTGTGTTCAAAGCGTCATAGTATTACCCTAGCCTTCTAAAAGGATAACTACTTAGAGCCAGTTGTCAAAATTTTGGTACAGCTACACAACACTATGATCTTGATGTCGAGGCAGTGCACTAGCTATTAATAGGGAATAGATGCAAGGAACATTGTTATAAATAGGAGTATTTAGTCTGTTATTTTCCCTTGCCCTTTTTCTCTCTCTAACCACTTTTATCTCGCTACACTCACTCATGCTATCGACAATCTTCTTTTGTTCTGAGACACTTTGTTTACTTCAGGTAAAAGATTTATGCTATTTAACTTTTAAAAAGAATATTAAATTTTAATCCCACCGTTAATCTTAGGTCAAATGAGAAAAAAGAAGATTATAGATTTAAAGATCTCTGTAGTTGAACTTTATTCTACTGCAAGATGAAAACCCTCCCTTTCATCGATCATAGATTTGAAATAAGCGAGAAGAGTGCTTCGCACTATAATTTTGAAATTAAACACTACTAAGGAAAAAAATGATACCAAAATTTCTAAACTTTTCTTAAATCCTCTCAAGAAACTCAATTTCTGACTTATAGCAATGCAGCATTGTGTTCTCGGGTATTCCTATTATAACAGGCAATGCCATGATGCCAAAGAACCAGTGTTGTGGTGCCTTACCAAAATCACCCTAATGCCGCAGCACCATGGCATCAGCGCTGCAGCACCACGCGCACTTGGAGCAGAAAATATGACTTAGAATATTTTCTATTTAAATCTTTGAGCACCACAGCTCCATAGGACTAGTGCCTCCATGCTATATCTCCCTAACACAAGTAAAAAAAGGACTCAGAAAAATTTCTACTAAGGGGTACAAATATCACTCTAGTGGTAAATCAACAATACTAATCACATACAAACATATAACACAAAAATAATAATAAATGAAATTTTATTTTTAAATTCAAAAAAAATTATAAATTATAAAAAAGGGAAAAGTAAAAAAATCAGGGAAACTAATATTCATACTCGTCACCCTCTTCGTCCTCCTCTGTGCCTAATATTGACTTGGTAATTATACATGGCTGATAATGAGGTGTCGTAAGGAAGGAGACCTAGTTCAGATATGCAATATTATAATTTTGGAACATGTTGACCAGTATAGTGTTGAACTAGGCTATGTAAGAGAAATGCTTTTTCAGTTGATCCATATAATGATCAAACTAGCACTCCATGATCTCTTGCCTACGACTACTTTTGTCCACCCTTTTTTTAAGTCCATGGCCTTACTACCAATTTCTTGGACTTGCTCGGCCAGGGACTATTGACCTCACTTTTGAGTGAGAACTCAATCTTCTCATCTTAGACTTAGGAGTCGTCTAGACACTAAGACTTCCTTAGTCATAAGACACTTATAAGAATTAGGTGAATACTTAACTTAAACCTAGAGACTTAGAAGGATTAACCATAGAATAAGATTATTCCTTAGGGGTTAGGATGACCTACCTACCCCATGACTTAAATCTAACCAGTCACCTTCTTAAGCTACAACTAAATTCAATTCATATCAAACCCAAATCCAAATCCAAATCAAGCCAAATTCAATTAATTTTTTCAATAATCAATTATATCTTCAATCTCATTCTAAACATAAATTAAACCCTATCAAATCTACAATAAAACACAATCATACTCAATCGACCAAACCATAATCAAATTCAAATCAAAATCCTTCCTAAGCCATATAAACCAATCCCATTAGCTTAGCCAAATTCCCATTCAATTCAAACTGAATTCAATTGATTTTCTCATAAATCAATTATATCTTCAATCACTATCCCAAATATAAATCAAACCTACAATCATCAAGCCAAACCAAAATCAACCCAAGTAAAACCTAACCTAACCCCTTTGACTTGAGATATTCAAATGAACCAAAACCCATTTGAACCCAAACCAATTGCAGGCAAAGCTATATATCAATCCCAAATCCATATATAAATTCACTCAAATCAACACAACTAAACCCAATAGGCTCACTTGACCCAAAGTGACCTAAAAGACCTATTTGAGCCAAAATTTAATGCAACCCAAATTTGATTGAACCAAGCCTACCAAAACCTCCTATCATGATTATTGATCACCCTAGGTTGATCAATTATCATAAATTAGGTCAAACCAAGTCAACTAGTCTATTTGACCAAGTCAATACCCTTAACCAAACTAGCCAAATCTGAACCCAAGATAAATTAAATGAAACCATTGATTCACACCAACCTATGATCAATGATTGAACATGAATTGACCATTAATTGAGCCAAACCTAACCCAATTGGCCCTTTGACCCAAGTTGACCTAATTTGACCTAAAAGACCAAATTGAGTTAACTCATGATCTAACCCAAATTGATTGCAACCAATGGCTCAAGCTCATTCTACATTAATTATTGAACTTGACCAAAGCCATAATTGAACCAGTTTGACCAATTGGTCAACCTAACCCATTTATCCCAAATTGAACTAAAGGGTTAAATTGGCCTAAATCTAAATCAAATCCAAATTGATTTAAACCAAAGCCTACAATCATCTTCAATTAACCAATTGAACATGAATCAACCCATAACCCAAGCCAATTTGGTCAAATTGGTCAACTTGACCCATTTGACCTACATGAATCCAAATGAGAAAAATCAAACCTAAGCCAAATTGACTCAAACCAATTGAACCAAAACACTTCAATTCATCATTTGAACTTGATCGAAGCCTTAGTTTGACCTAATTTGACCAATTGGTCAACCTAACCCTACCTAACCCAATTTGACCTTTAAGGGTCAAATTGAGCCAAACTCATTTGAACCAAGTCGAAGCCCATTGAAACATGACTCAAGCCATCCCAAACCCACCTTGGATCAGCCCAAACTAACCCAAACCTAAATTGGGCTCAACCCAAGGCAATCTTCTTTAGATTCTCCTCCCCACATGAGATTTTGCATAAATTGGCAAAGTCCACTCCCCTCTTTACCCTCGGCAACCATCAAACACCCCAAATGGGGTCTGACCTATGAACCTAGCCCAACCCAAGTGGGTTAGGTCAGCCATAGACTAAAGGGAGGTGAGTTAACTCATCTCCCCACACTAGCCAAATCCATTGGACTTGAGGAGGAGGGCAACCACCTTGAGCCACCAACCAAGCACCTAGCCAACCAAACCGAGTCACTTGGAAGTGACAGTGACCACTCTGGCACCTTGGCGATGGTTGACCGGCCAAAAATTAGGTGCCAAATCCATCCATCCAATCCAAGGGAGGGGGGATATACCCCCTTCATTTTGATCTGAATTCAATACACACACCCTCGAGCCAAAAATGAAACACCCAGAGCCCTCTCTGAGCCATCCAAGCTTCTCCATTGCTGGAGCTTATTGTTCCTAAAAAGGGCACCCCTATTTCTGATCCAACTCCACCAATACTCAACAAAATCCAAATTCCTTTCACCACACCTTCCCCACACCTCATTGAGCAAGAACGAATCACTTCTCAAGCTTTTCGACCACCGAAAGTGCCAGTTTGTTAAACACCAATCTCCATAATGATGGTTCATGATCCACTGAGCAAACAAAAAAAAATTGGTGTGTGTGCTACTCAGCAGGGCTTCATCTCCAATAGATGAAGCTTCTTAAATTGATTTCTCCACTGGTCTTGAGCTCCTATGAGGAAATTCCATGAAACTGACCTCCTAGCAAAAATTAGTTGGAGCTTTTTGAAGAAATGTTGCATCTGCGAGATCATAGCCATTAGATCCTTTCAGATCCTTCATGTGAAGGTGTGGGATCAATATCCAATCAATATGAGCTTGGGTGAGCTTGAATCAAGTAATGAAAGGTGGACGATGTCCGTCTCTCATCGCTCAGGGGATAATTGATCACGCATCGTCTGTTCTGCATGATTGGAATGAACAGTCATGATTAATCTGTTAGATTTCTCTAATTTTATCCTTTAAGGAACCACAAGTTTGATCTACATCATTCGATCTCAGATTAGACAGCGGAGATCAAAGTTTGTCTGCCACCAGCCACATAAGTGTTGAGTCCGACGTGCTTAAGTAACCAATCCCACAATACCACATGAAAAGCGCACAACATCAGCGGTCTGCATGGTGCCGATAGGATTAAGCTTAATTTAGGGCTTAATTAATGTATTTAATGGCTGAATCTTTCAAAATTCATAATAAATCATAGAAAAATCAAAAAATATAAATAAATATTTATTTTGAAGGTATTTCAAAGGAGAATCATTTAAAATTAATCCTAATTAAATTTGAATACTAATTAAAGCTTAATTTAAGTTTAATTAAAATTTTAATTAGCTTAATTACTCCTTAATTACTCAAGTAATCAATTCCAAACAATTTTTGGTGGTTTAATGAGTGACCTCTACCTCCCATAATTTTCTTAGGATTTATTGCTTAGGTAATTAGGGAAATTGCACATTTAAGCCTTATTTACTTTCTTAATTAGTTAAATGGTTAACTAAACTCTTAATCATGCAACAAATCAATTAATTAAGCTTGTTAATCACTGTTGAATAGTGAATGGGCAAAGGAAATGGGATCCGAAACTCTTTCCTAATCCTTTTCCTACATCCATTTCATTTGAAAGGAAATTCATTAAAATAAGATTAATTAAAGGTTTAATAAATTAATTGGATGGTTTAATTAATCAATTTAAAATCATAATAATACCATATCTTGATTAATTAAATCATGGGTATATCTTTAGGTGTTTAATATCCTAAAGATGCTTAGGGAAATTATGGTTAACCCACATGTGTGAGGAAATCATAAGAGTACTTAATTAAGTTCTTTAATCTAGTTAACTATCAATTATGAGCCAATTACATTAGTTCACTTTATTCTCTAGAATCACTACAAATTTACTTTCCATTCATAGGCATATCATGTTGGCTCATAATTATTTTGTTAATTACATTAAGGTAACATAGGTAAGGGTGATTAATTGGTTTAATTTAAGATCCAACTTAATTAATTCAAAAAATTTATTGAATTACTTTTTCTTAAACAAAATGAAATTGCCAATGTGGGAATGGGATTAAAACATTAAATGATAAGTTATCCTCTTTCAATTTAATCAAAATCCCAAATCATGAATTAATAAAGGAATTTTGATTTTCTTTAAATGGGTTTATTTGATGTGATTGTCCTTAGGGATTTGTTTAATTGAATGAATCATGTGTTGATATTTAGTTATTCCTTTCCAAGCATATTAAATGTTGTATGTCATTTGATTTCAAGCATTCATGCTTTAAAATTTAAACAAATCAAATGGATTTCTTTTATGTAAGCCTGCATGTGTTGGCTTAATTAAATATATGTGTGGCTATTATCACTAATAAATTTAAAACTATTTTTCAATATTTATAAATCAATTACAATACTTAGAGTGTTGATAGTTACGAATATACAAAGGATTTTTATGTGTTTATATCCCAAGCATATTAAATAAAGCTCTCTTTCTTATGATTCATATATAGATTTACAAAAGTTTGAACAATAATGGGTATATAGTCTAGACTTTCTGGGGAATACGAGGCTTTAGTTAGCCCTAAGAAGATCATTTGATTACCTCACTTCCCTAGTTTAACAATGGTGCTTACTCATTTAGTTTCATTTCTATGTATTTTGGTATTAGAATTTGGATAGAGCTTTAATTCATATGCTTAAATAATTCAATCAAATAAAAATACAACTTTGCATGGTTCTCCTTCCTTTAGTTTTTTTTTTTTTTTAGGGAAGCCCCATGAGGGGTATTTTATTACCACAAAAAGAGGGTTACAAAGTCCTTAAAAGGGATAAACTCCAGAACTACTGCTCAAAGAGCTACAATCAGCCTAAGGAGTAAATCCCCAGTCTAGATACAGGTAAAAGCAAAAGAACACATTAAAATAATCAAAAGATACAGTGAGGTTTGCATAATAATCCAAAAGTAAATTATGGCCAATACTCACACTTGAGAATGATGGCACTTTGGTACAAACCAAGAGAAAAAAAAAAAAAGAAGAAAGGAGGACCGCAATAATTTAGACCAACAAAAGTTAGAAACAGTTATAGTAGTATAAACAATAGGATGTCTAAAAAATGCAAATTCGCAAAATTTAGTAGAGAGAGAGAGAAGATAGAAAGCTCAGCTCAATCACACGGCGGGGTGCAAAGTGTGCATCAAACTTAGGGTTACTTCACAAGAGCTACTACCAAAACAAAATGGAGTGAAAACATCATCATAAACACAACTGTTAGGAGATAGCAACTTGTTGAAGTTCGATGGCAATTACAAACACACCTCATGCATTCGGGTTCAACCAAAGTTCCGGTGAGTTATCACAAATTAAAGGTTAAAAGTACTGATTAATAGATAAAAGATAGATAATGTCCCCCACAAAACAATCGTGAAAATCGAGATGATACCACATAAGGAACATTCATAACACCAACAAAATCCCCTTTCAGCACAACAAATACCCCACGGGTTTGCCATAAGTATAATCATTGAGAGTATACAAACCATAGTTTAAAGTCAAGTAGAGCAATTGATTAAGCACGCGATGCACCATACTAGCCTCTTTCTCAATCGAATGGAAACTCCACTCCAAGGAGGTAGCGGATAAACCAAAAGCAGGGATTGCAATATAAGCAATGATGAAATATGATTGACATCCACCATAAATTTAACAAGAACCCATAAGTGCAATCAGGAAGTCACTCCCCAGGCAAATGCAACAATGGAAGCTGCTAGAATATGAAATAGGAGATGTTTCCAAGTAAAGACTTTATTACCAAGCAATAATATTAAAGAGGAAGGACCAAAACCAAAACAAAGGCAGTAAGATGGCAAAAAATAGCAAGAGAGAAGAAGGCGGAAGTAGCGTGAAAAAGTCTGCGGCAACCCATACCCAAAGTGAATAAAAAACCAAATCAACAACCATGACCTCCAAGAACCAAAATGTAGTTAAACCCAATCCATTCCAAGTCATAGATTTGGTGCTTAGAAGCAAACACAAAATCTAAGTTTGCCAAAGTAAATGGCAACAACGGTGAATCAGTGGAAGCAAAAGCAAATAGAAAAAGGAGCAAACCTCGACTATAGTACCCCTTGCTTTGATTCAAACCGAAAAGTGAAAAGAAATTATGATAGGAAAAGATTAAAGGACAACAGATTAAAGGAGAAAGGGCAATACACTCCACCATAGATTAATCAATCGGTGACATTGACAACTCCCAAAGCAGATAATGTAACAATGATACCAACTAGGAGAGATATCAATAGGAATCAAGAATTTAAGTTAGCAAAGTCCAAAACCGAGCTTGCCAAGACAAAGCAAGGCAGAAAGAAGGCATCAATAGAAAAATTGGAGATGGAATCAGTAGAATCAGCGACCACCTAAACCCAAGGCAAATAATTAACCAAATCATCAAACAACCATGGCGTAAACCTTCAAAACCAAAATTAATTAATCCCAAGCCATTCGGATCATGACAGGTGATTAGACACAAAATCCAAATCACATAGAAAGGCCAACAAAGTGATATCAGCAGAGAAAGATAAAAAAGGCAAACCAAGTGTAATCAAGATAGGCGTATGAGGAAGGGTCAAGAATGCAGCCAAAAATAGACACCCTGTAGTAGTCGATAGAAATCCACAAAAATAGCGGTAAAATGAACGACAAATAAAGCTCATCATCAGCGGGCAATAGCACCAAGAAAGTCCAAAATTCCAAAATTCGCATAGAAAATAATAATCCACCGGTGCGACGGTACAGGGTACCAAATTCCCATTCAAAGTAAACAAATCGGTGTTAAGGATCCCAAAGAAGAATCAAGCAAAGGATAGTAACCCTAAGAATTACCTGTTGGCAAAGGGGTCCAAAAATCCAAAATAAAATAGCATAAGACAGCAGAGGTGAAGGGTAGCAAGAATAAGGATTCAAAGAATCAATAGAACCAGCCACCCCCACCACAATAAAAACATTCTGATAAACCCAAAAAGAAATCCAAAATTGCCAGGAAATGACAACAACCATCGAAAAATAAGCATCCTGCAGAATCAGATGAGCAAACCCGAAAAAACTAACCAACACAAGGTTGGCCTGCAGGACAGGGAATACATAAGTCCAACAACCAAAAGATAAGCTATCATTAAAAACATTCCAACCAGAATGAAGAGGCAGGAGAATATCAACAATGTCTTGGATGACAAAAAGTAGTAATAACTTGTTTAGGGAGAGCGTGAAGACATTCATTAAGCAAAAACGCAAAAAAATAATAATAGGAACCGGGTATTACAACTTCTACCATTGTAGTTAAACAAATGATGTTAGCCATTATATACAAGGATAGCTATGAAAGTTCAAAGGCCCAACAACCATCCATTATTCTTTTCATAGGTGTTGCAACCTTTATAAAATAAACCTTTAAAAGGAAAGAGTCCCAAGGAATGTAGCGAAAGAAAGATTAATATTATCAAAGTAAATCGCAACCAACATAATGCACACTAGACCATTGCCTAAAATCACAGAGATAGTAGAAATGCTCCAAGCAATATTGAGAAAAATCATTGAAGCGGTTAATGCTAAAGTCTATGCCCATCAAACAAAACTTCATCCAAAGAATGGTTAATCCTCTCGGGGTTAGGGATGAGTGTATCATTGATATTAAAGTCCCAAGTAGGATTGCAATTATAAAACCAGTAGCAGGTAACACGAGGCTTAACAGGGTTTCAACGCAAGAGGTTGGTATGCATATAATTAAACCTTTGCCCAATATTATTGTAATTGCCAAAAACTGAAATCTTCCAAATATAGGAGAAGATGCAAAGGCACCAATTCAAAACAAAGAACACAAAGCAGCAATGATATCTATGAGGAGTATCCAAAAAGAACACAAGGAAACAAAACCGTAAAAAGAGAGGCATGCAACAAGATGAAAATTAGATTCTAAGGTAAGGAAGGCCAGAGTTGTCCAAGTTAACCAGACCACGCAAATATTTGGGTAATGTGAATTGATCAAAGAAGATGATACTGTCTAATCTCGCACCCAGATTGGCAAGGTAATCTGCACAGGCGTTTCCTTCACGCCAAACATGAGTGATGTTAAAATTCAGTTGAGAGAGAAGAGCCCTAGTTTGCTTGAGGAGATAGTATAAACCAGCGTTGCTCTTATTGGTAGAAGTCAATAGGTCAATCAGAAGGAGGGCATCCACCTCTATCCAAATATTGAGCCAGCCATTTTGGAGACAAATTTCAAGAGCTTTGTGGACAGCCATAAGCTCAGTAAAAAGGACAGTGCTGGACATAAGGGGATAAGCAAATGCACATAGAACTATACCCTTAGAATCTCTGAAAATGCCACCACAACCAGAGCCATTATGAGAGACAGAGCCATCAGTATTAATTTTAATAATATGATCAAGAGGTTTTTCCAAAAAATCATTCTATCATTTAAAAGATAGGTTGGTCCGGAAGGTTGAAGCCCGCTTTTATTTACGTGACCTTTAAATTGTATGTGATTAATTAAATTGGCTTTAAATAAGTCACAAATTTTGTTTTAGTTCTAGCAATAATCCTCATGTGATTCATACGGATCCCACAATGTTTAGCTTCATTCGTTCCATCCATATGAACCAAATAAGAGTAATGGCGATTATGATTTTAATATGACCTTTGATAGCATTGTCAAAGTAGATTCCAAGAAGTTGATATAAAGTAAGAGAACAATTGAAATTGACAGTGTTGAATAGATCATCATACCAAATCCAAATTTTAGAGGCAATTGCCCCATTAACAAAAACATGGTTAACATTCTCAATATGGAAACAACATTGACATTTCGAGGGTAAATGGAACCCTTTACCCCACAACAATGAGTCAACAAGAATAAAGTTTTTTAAGATATGCCAAGTTAGAACAGAGTAGGAAGAGGGGATATTGTTATTCCAAATTTTGGAGAACACAAAAGAAGAATCATGAGTGTCTTTAGTGTGAAGCCACACATTTTTAAGATTGAAATCCCCATTATGAGATAGCTTAAAGATAATCTGATCTTGATTGTTAGGATTGATAAGAATATTAGTAATCATATTTAAGAAGGTGGAAGGAATAGAATCAGTAATCTTACTAGCGTTCCACTTGAGGTTTTGCCTTAACTCTAATAGAGGAAGTGGTGAGTGGAGAGTAAATCATCAATGGATCCACAACCACTCGTTGTCTTGCCAAAAGAAGGAAGTGCGAGTTTATGCCCCAAAAATTAAGGATTATGCATCCCATTTGATAGAACAAAGTCTTCTCCAAACAGGAGAATCACCAGATTTAAAGGGGCAAATGAGAGGATGTTTACCCTGGCAATATTTAGTAGTCATAAAATTAGCCCAAAGACTATATTTGCTCCTAAAATTCCACCAGAGTTTGTAGGAAAAGGCATTGATAACATCTTTAATGGATTTATATCCCAGACCTCCCTCTTCAAAAGTGCCACAGCTTTTAGACCAGGATGTCCAGTGCATTCTTTTAGAGGAGGTATTGGTACCCTGAATTTGTTTAGAGGCGTTCAATTCTATTGATGGTAGAGATGGTAGGCACAATGGTTTGAAGAAGGTATATAGGCATGGAATTTAGAGTGCTCTTAATCAAGGTAAGCCTACCACCGAAAGAGAGTAAATGAAATTCCCAAGCTAAAATTTTGTTCGAAATTTTCTGAATTAGATCATCAAAAAGGTGTGATCTTTTATGGCCTTTAAAAAGCAGAGCCCCAAGGTAATTAAGAGGAAGTTGATTTTGTTTAAAATTAGTAATTCTAGATATTTGGTTAAGTCTATTAGGAGGAATCTTAGCTGAAGGAATAAAGCAATTTTCCTTCATTAAGAAAAAAAGACCACTAACTTTACCAAAATCATTTAGAAGATTCTTGATGGTTTTCACATGTTGAATGGCTGATTCAAGATAATGAAATCATCAAAACTAAGATGAGAAATAGGAAACCTCCATGAGTTTTAAAGACATATTAGGCTTATTAGCGAAAAGATCATTGGGCTCCTTGACGGTATTCAATAGCGATGATAAAGAGAAGGTGATAGTGGGTCACCTTGCCTCAAACCATGGCTAGAAGGGAAAAAACCTATGGACTCACCATTCATGATAACCTAGACATTCGTGATACATCTTTTGATAATCCGGGTAAAACTATCAGCAAAACCAAACAAATTCAAGATTTGAAAGAGAAAGTCCCATGAGAGATTATCAAAGGCTTTAGCGATGTCCAGTTTAAATAAGATGTTGCCTCCTCTAGACTTGATATCAATGTCATGAACCATTTCTTGAGCAAGAAGAATATTATCCGATATTGTTCTGTGTTTAACAAAACTAGTTTGATTAGGAGAGATGATTTTAGGAAGCAAAGGGCTAAGCCTATTATTGATTGTAATTTAGCAATGAGTTTTGAAAAAGGTGCAAAGACTAATCGGTCTAAAATCGCCCCAAGATTGATTGTTAGTTTTGGGAATAAGGATAATAGAAGTGCTTGAAAAGTATTTGGGAATGGGATTGCCATCAAAGAAATCAATAACGTAACTAAATCAATTTTAATAAATGGCCAACAAGTCTTTGAAAGAAGTGGGTGTAGCCATCGGCCGACAAGTCGTGTTCATGTTCTTAAGAGTATTACTAATCTCCTCTTCGGAAGGACACATAGTGAGTAAATGATTATCCTCACTGTTAATCATAGAAGGAATAAGATGGGTGTTTGATAAAGTATCGAGCAATGGCTTAGCATTTAATAAAGTTTGGAAATGATGAATGACAGAATCCTTAATATCATTGTTATCGGTTATCCATTCACCATTAGAGTTCTTAATTTTCTTAATCGAGTTTAAGGCTTTCCGTTTATTACAAATGGCATGAAAGTGTGTTTACGTCACCTTCATAATATGTTTGCTTGCGGCTTTTGGCATAGGTTTCTTCCATGTTTTGATAATTAAGCAAGTTATTCTTGGCAATGTTCAACTCCTCGAGTTTACTAGGATCAGTTGAGACAGCATCTTCAAGAGAACAAACCTCTTGTTCCATAGCTTTAAGATTTGTGAAAAGATTTTTAAAAATGTGTTTGTTCCACCAATTAAGATTTTGTTTAAGTCTTTTGAGCTTAAGCCATAGACGAGTCATACCTTTAACAGAATTATCCGGGAAGACAGGGGCCATCCAATTAGTAATAGCGACATTGGTGAAGTCACTATGTTGGGTCCACATGTTTTGAAATCTGAAAGGAGGGGGAGTAGATGGGTTTGGTGGGGGATTATTGAAGGAAATCAAGAGAGGCTCCTTCCTTTAGTTATTTATACATCTGTATGTATCTAAGAAAGTAAGTATATAGTATGGACATAAGGGGTATATGCAGCTTTAGCTAGTCCCAAGTAGGTCATTTGATTACCTCACTTTCCTGGTTAACAATGACACATACTTGCTTATATATTTTATGGATATATGTGAGTATTTAATTAAAGAATCAAGATCCTCCTTTTCTACCAAAAATGCATACATTCATATTCACCTAAGTCATTAACATTTGTTATATATAAATTAATGTTTTTTTCCTTATTCACATTTGGAATGAAAATAAGTATATAGTCTGGACATCCCGGGAATATGAAGCTTTAGCTAGCTCCAAGTAGGTCATTTGATTACCTCACTTCCCTTATTAACAATGACACATACTTATGTGATTCCATCCTTATGTATTTTTGTATAAGAATTTGGATATAACTTTAATTTATATGTTCATATAATTCAGCCAAAATAAATATATAAATTCCAAACATACACATTCATTATCATTTAAGTGTGTTAAAATAAATTGCATGTATAGATACGCTAAGTATTAAATCATACTCATGCTACATGTGATGGAAAGGAATGATTTGATATAAATGATGTGGTAGTAATTCAATTAGATTAATCTTAGGAAGCTTTTATATTGAATAAGGTCATTAAAATTAGCCTAAACTTAGGATTAATTAAAAATATGTAATAAGCCATTCACTAAAGAGAACTAAATTAAATTAATATGCTTTACAAGTGGCTTAAGGTAGGGATGAAAGAAAATAATCCTCTTCCTTCTCTTTACAACACCTAGTTTCTATATATAAATTACATGAAATAAAACAAATTATAAACTAAAATTTGCAAACCACTTAAATAACTTAAAGAGAAATAAGCCTTCAGGTTAACTTGAACATTATCCAAACTTAATAAAATATAACTCTAATGCCTAGTTAAGACATACCACAGAAGACCTTAACACACACATTAGATTTAAGTCACTACTTCTAGCTCTATGTTAAGATAGTGTATGATGTGATATATGTTTTATTTTATGATGTATTATTTTAGACTAGATGCTAAGGTGTATGCTTTGTAGACTGGATGTTAAGTTGTTCTTAGCCTAATCATATTTTTTACAAGGGATTGTGCTTAAGGGGATGCTTAAAAATAAATATAAATTCTTTATTTGCAGGTTGCTTAAACCCCTAAGCATAGTCCATATTAGGACAGGCGGGCTTGGTTACCCATGTCAGGGTGCTAAGTCTAAATTATACATATAATTGCTTGGGATTGTATGTATATTTAACTAACCTCTATTTAGTTGGTGTACTTAGATTTACTTCACATAAATGTAATTTTGCAATTAGGAAAGAGGATTAGTGCTATGAGGGATTAGGATGAGCAGTGGTCAGAAGTCTTTGTCCTAGGGTGCCTTGTCATACCTTTGAAGCAAGCATATCCAAATCAAAGAAGGAAGAAAGAAGAAGGAGGATGGAAAAGTGAAGAATGAAGACCCCGATAGTATGTATTCATTTCTAATTTTAATTATTCTTTCATATTCTGAGTTGTATAAGGGTAGAGCTCGGCTATCCATCTTTTCTTTTTTAGGTTGTACGACGGCACCCAACTGCATCGGCCTTTTATTCTTCTGTGGTAGTTATAAGATTGATTAATGATTTGTTTAAATTATGCATTAGGATGCCATGCTCTTTATAGTTTCTTATGATTGATGCTTTAATGTGTGGTTTGGATATGGTAGGCTCTTAAGATAAAAATAAATTTTCTACCCAACTAATCACTCATAACCAAATTTTAAACAACTCATAACCTCACCATAAAGCCTAGGACATGAATCAAGACAAATAAAAAATTTAGTAACCCTTTAGATGTATGGTTGTATGTCTCACATCATACATATCATCTTGAATCACTCTTGCAAAATGAGGGCCTCCATCCTTACACACATAGTGACCGCTTGACCCATGAGAGCAATCCCGATCGATGAAGCTTCACCCTCTCTCTTTTGATTTGGCCAATAATCTACATCATCATGCATTAAAGCATAAAAAAAATCCCAAAACCTTTGTTAAATGATGTTTCTAAAAATGAAATAAAATTTGAAAATATTTTGCATTTATGGATTAAGTCATATGCTCATGCTATAGTCTCTTAAGGAGTGGGTTTAGGACTTTAATCTCTTTTCAATTAAATAATTAGCCTAGCTATCTTGAAATACATAAGGCCATACTACATGGTTTTAAAATTGTAGGAGGAATTAGCTAGTAGCCACTCTAGACAGTTATAAGTCTAGAAGTTAGACTGTTTATGCTCTCTTATGGAGGTAAACCTTTATGTCCACCTATCGCTTAAATTTAGGTTGTGCTTTAGCTCATACTAAAGCTCCCTAGATTTAGGATATGAGGTAGCTATTTCCCTCAAGCTACAAGCATAAATCCTCACCTCTTAGGCTTCTCTGCAACCTTATGTTGGTGGATCATAATCCCAATCAATCTAATAAAATTCAACTTAAATAAATAAACCTCTTCACTTTCAAATATATAAAGTCCAATCATAGGATAGATTAGAATGCTCACTAGGCTTCCTAGTAACATGAGCATTTCCTACTTCCTCCCTTTGGATTCTAAAAATAAGTCTTCTACTTGGTCTCTCCCATTTGATTTTCCAAACATAACCAATTATTTGATAGTCTAACCTTGAAATCTTTGGAGATGATAATTGACTACTTTAATCGAGAGTATTCTTAGGGAATGTCATTTCCTAAGATGTAATTAACTATAGAGGCTTACCTCCATAGGGAACTTAAGAACCCAATTTAATATAAACCTTGCTTTATTCATCCACGTAAAGTAGGGGAAAAATCTATACTATATTCGAAGACCCATCTTGCCTTAAGATTCTTTATTAGGTGATTAGGTCCATTGAAGGGTGATGCCTCTATCTTTCAAGATAGTACATCATACTTCAATATCATACTCAATCATTTCAATAAGTACCCTACCTAAGATCTGCATGGTGTCCCCGACATCCAAAAAATTGACACCACAAATTTTTTTGGTGACTTCGATGGGGAAGGTTCCTCTATCCATCTCTAGTAGACAATTATAATCTCCAAGCATCAATACTGGACTTATATTTTTGTTTAAGCCCGAGACTATCTTTGTTTCCATTAGCCCTTCATTCATTTCATTCTTATGCATAGGTACCCAGCATCCTTTAGGTTGTAAGACCTCACTCCTGTGTAGGTCCTAAGACTTCTATTAGATCCCCTAATAGGTTATGACATATCAACTAAAGAAAGGAAATGACCAAATATAAGTCAAATAAAAGTTGGAACCTCTTACCAACTAGCTTGGTAAAGTAAGGTTTCATTTCATATTTAGCAAGATCTTAAAAGAATCTAATGTAAAATAAATAAAGTCTTTTGCAAAAAATTTCAAAACCTTTTTAAAAACAAAACCACATGATCTTCACTTAACACAATAAAATTGGCTAAATAAGCATCTTCTGTTAAAACTAAAATCAAATAAAACAAAATCAAAATATTTCAAAAATTAATTGAACCTCACTTAGCATCCATAAAAAATGGCTAAGTGAGTGTTCCTCCTTTCAAAAATTGAACCTTCATAAGCATATTCGAACCCATTTTCAAAAATTAAACTCCCCCCACCCATTTAACATACTTAAATTTGCTAAATTAGGGTCCCCTTTTCAAAAATAAAACCAAACATATCTAAATTATTTTCAAAAAATAAAAATAAAAATAAAAACAACTCCATTTAACACACCCATATTTGTTAAATGAGAGTTCCATTTTTCAAACCAAAATTAAAATAATCAACATACAAAATGAATTTCACTTAACATACCCAAATTTGTTACGTGAAGGTCCTCCATTTCAAAATCAAAATAATATATGAATTGAACTCCATTTAACATACCCATATTTGTTAAATGAGAATTCAGTTTTCAAAATCAAAACTAAATCATATACAAACGAAAAAACAAATATATAAGTGAGCTCCATTTAACATACCTAAATTTGTTAAGTCTGAGTCTCATTTTCAAAATAATATCAATCCAAAACAACAAACATCAAACATATATTTGAACTCTCTTTGACATACTTAAATTTGTCAAATAAGAGTTCTCCTTTTCAAAAATTATATCAAACAAATATCAACAAAATTTTGAACTCCATCTAACATACTTAAATTTGTTAAATGGGAGTTCTCCTTTCAAATCAGATCAACATAATCAAACAAACAACAAAATTAAACTATCAAGATAAAAGCTTTCAAACATATTTTTTAACGCTACTTAGCATACCTAAATTTGCTAAGTAAAGGTTTTCAAAATCAAATCTCAAATAAAAATATAGAACAAATACATCTCTAAAGGTCTATCCAAAACATTTGAACCATACTCAACATACCTAAAATTTGTTGAATGAGGGTTCTAAATCAAAATCAAAAATTTTATGGCAAAATCTCTCCTCAAATTCTTTAAACTCTCCAATATAATGAACCCCACTTATCGTACCTAAATTTGTTATTTGTGGGTTCAAATTCCAAAAATCAAATCAAGGTCAATGATTCAAATCAACTATTCAAGGAAGGGTTTAATTCAGTTATATTTCAACAAATGCAGAGATACTAGCCCAGTTTCTTTGTCCCTTTTGCGATCAGCCTTCCATCATGTCTTTCGGGAAGCTGATCTTCTCATTCCTGTCTGGTGTGGATCTGGCCTTGGATCAAGACATACTCACCACTACCACTATGCTTGTGATTCAGTTTGGACATGGCTTTGAGGCTGTCAGATTCACATGTGAGGGGCATTCCCTCACCACTATCAGTAGGGAGGAGGTGGCATGATAGAAGCCACTCCTCTGGTTTGATCTCCAATCGTTTCGAGTCTCCCTCATTGAAGAGAAAATCAATTGTGGTTCCCATACCTCAGTCAATGCCATGTTGATTCAGCATCAGTGCTAGTTTAGTTTACCTCCCCTATTATAGTTCCAGCGAGGACTAGCACCACCTCCATTGTTCCCCCTACTCTGAGAAGGAAGGCTATTTTACCATCTGAGATAGTCCCTTCCACCTTCAAGGTTGGCACTAGCTCCCGCTCTGCCCTGCTCACTAAGACACAACGCTGTAATAAGAACTGTGAGGTTAAGCGGCACTATGAGAGAGAGGCAAGGCAGATTGATGATGCCTCTCATGTGGCTAAGGTGGGCTCCCCTCGTGAAACCTATCCACTCTTGAGTGGCAGTAGATTTCACTCTCTCTCAGCTTCAAAAGGAGAGGAGGACTACTATAGGATCGTTGCATCACCACCGCCACCTACAGAGATGGAGACACCAGCTAGGGACAGAAGGAAGCCCTATGCCAGTCAACAGTCTATTCTATGTAGAGTCAGTAGAGCCCATGAACACTCGAAGTATGGCTTATTACATGACTTGAGGAGTTTAATCCCTTGGAGCATTAGGAATCAGATTCATAGAGAGAGAGCCATAGAGGCTAGAGTCGCTACCCAAGTGAGTGAGCGAGAGAGGAGGAGGTACGTTAGACAATTGGTGGCCTCCACTTTAATAGACTTTCCTGATTGGTGCCCTATCAGGGTTGATCATTCAGATAGCATAGTTCTTATTAGCATCGTCTAACATAGGATGAGATCTCTTATAGAGAGGTAGTCAGTATCCTTCCTATCGCACCGCTCCACTCATCGCTAGCTATCACCAGTCTAAATACTAGCTTCCACAGTCCCCGCCAAGCTACATAAGCCCTAGTCCAGAGAGAGACCCTCTCCTTTGGTGATTTGGCTACAGCCTTAGGATCCTGCTCCATCCATTCCACCCGTTGAGGTGAGATTGAGCTCCCTTGCTCGACCTTCTACTTCAACCATGGTTAGGAGGGAGTCATGACCCAAGAGTGTCATGGTTACTCCACCTTCATAGCCATTATAGGGAGAGAGGATAAGGGACAGAGGCATAGTCCCCATGATAGTGGAACTAGTCAGGGAGAGCACCCCACTAGTGTCAGCAGGTGGGCCTCTAGAGAAAAGTCACAGTATACATTCCAAGAGAGCCGTAGGGTAGATGACCATTCTTTAGATGATATCCTAGAGGACTACCGTGTTGTTGTCAGGCAGATTGTTAGCAGTGATCATTTAAATTAGGAAGAGGGTAGAGTTAGCTTTGACCCTGATGAGGATGACATGTTGGACGGCACAGTTGAAGTCCACATGGTTGACACTTGAGGATCTCTACAGCAAGATCAGCATAGCAAGGAAGGTGTTGTGGTTGAGGAAGGCAATACCTCTTACTCAACCCAGCACCTCCTCCACCAGCTCAATTAGAAGGATGATCAGATAGATGAGATGGAGAAGAGGGTATAGGAGTTGATGGCAATGGTCTTAGCAGTACAAAACCCAACCCTAGTCTCACAACCTTCTCCTATGGTAGTTGACTAGCCAGAGTTGGTACATACTTTAAATCATCCTAGGTGCACTCTCGCAGATGATGATGCTAGTAGTTTGCATAGGAAGGTCACAGTTAGCACCTCTATGCATGAGAATGATATCAAGCATATAGTGGAACAGTAGGTGAAGGAGGCATTGGCGCAAGCTAGGGGAAGCTTATCCATTCCAAAGGGAAGACCATACCCAGAGGAATTCAATGTAGTTCAATACCCCAAGGGTTTTGTGACATTATCCTTCAAGATCTTTGATGGCAGTGAGAACCTACAACAACACATTGCACACTTCAGAGCTGGCTGTTGCAATGCCGGTGGTAGTGACGCATTCCTGTTCAGACTTTTTGTTAGCATCTTAGCAGAGGTTGCATTTGATTGGTATGTCAAACTGCCCAAAGCTTCACTGAAGACTTTTGTTGAGTTAGAGCATCTCTTCTTCAAGAGATTTATTGGAGCTCAGTTGAGAGTGATTGTACGTGACCTCATTGAAGAAAAATAGAAACCTAATAAGTCCCTTATTGATTACATTCTCAAGTGGCACAACTTGAGCATGAAATGCAAACCACAGCTATCTGAATAGCATGCCATTGAGATTATGCTCAAGAACATCCATGGCCTGGTTGCCTTCATGTTTAAGTGCTTTACCATCAAAACATTCAAGAAATTAATCAACATGGTGGCTAGCCTACAAGAGTAAGTCAAATAGTTACCCTTCTTGGACAAATCATCTAGGCCCAAGCCACAAAAGGTGTTTGAGAAGAAGCCAAGGATAGTTGTGTCAGTGGATAGAGGGAAACAACTAACCATGGTTTAATATGAGCTCAACAGCCTCCTTTTCCACCTCTTCTACCACCACCTTGGCCATCATACCAGCCACCACAACTGCCATAATGGCCACTGCCGCCACCACAACAGCCTACCCAGCAGCAGTATTCATATCCATCAGCATGTAGCTATTTTCCACCTACTCTTACTGACAGATTGAATAAGCCATATTCATTCAATAGGGAGGCAGTTAGGAAAGTCTTCAAGAACCTCTTAAAGAAACTTGACTTTCAGTTACCAGAGCCTAAGATGCCAGAGGAAGTGGGCAAGAGTGATGATCCTAGCTATTACCCCTACCACCGCATGTTAAGCCATGTCTTAAAGGATTGTATCACTTTTAAGGACTGGCTTGAGCATAGCTACAAGTTAGGTGCCATAGTTATCCCTAAAGAATACTTATTAGAACAACCATCCAGTTCTATAAGAGTAATCCTTAGGGAAACTTGCGATCTTCTTAAGAGAAAAGAAGATTGTGATATCTCTTTATCCTGTACCTCTAAAAAGATTATTTTTAAGATCAAGAAATTTCCTTTAGGTGCTTAAAGTAACTCAAACCTCCAAAACTAACGAAGGTTTGCTAGTTGTAAAGGATAACTCAAAGAGGGTGACAGACTAGTAGAAATAGCAGCTTGCCACACTTGCCCAGGATAGTCCAGTAGCACCACCACCATCCAAGTCTAGTACTCCCTCCACCGTTATAGCTACCACATCCTCTGTTGGCTCCTTTTCTACTAGCAGGGGTGTTGTATCTATGGATAAGGGTACCAAATCCCTTACTCTGCTTACTTTACTTGATTTCTATTTTATACCTCCACCTAAATTAAAGAAATCAATGAAGAAGGTCAATTCTTAATTTTATTCTAATAGAAAGCTCTCTGAGTCAAAATAATAATTAATAATTCAAATAATTTTGATCCATTCCTTTCTAATTTAGAGTCAGACTTTCCTTCTCTAAATCAATCAGGTTCACCTCTTGAGATTGACTTGGAGTCATTCGACTCTAAGGATCCCATAGGAGAAGCTGTAGGTATGCCCAATGAGCAGGTAGAACTTTCCACAAACTCATCATTCTAAGAAGTCACTAAAGTCAACCTATGGCAAAAGTTCTACCTGTAGGTAGGTGATAAGGGTAAAGAATTCATTAGTTCTAGTGAGCAGATAGCCCCTCCACGGGATGCTCCACCTATGAATATGCTTGTGGAGGACCAAGCCAAAGTTGTTTATAATGTTCTACATCATCTTAGAAAGTTACCAACTAAGTTAAGCATATACGACATCCTTATCTTATCTAAAGATATGTGGGAATCTTTAATCAAGGCCTTACTTGATCCTGAGATATGCTTAGCTCAGCTAACTGCTACTAGAAAGAAGGCACACCACTCAAAAGACTTCTTAGAAGTCACATTCAATGATGAAAACTTACTTCTAGGGATGATCGAGCACAACTGTCCTCTTTACATTATAGTGGATGTTGGTAGATACAGGCTATCCAGAGTTCTAGTTGACCCGGGTTCATCAATCAACATTATGAGTCTAAGAACCCTTGCCTACTTTAGGATCAACATCTTTAAACTCCAAAAGGAGAGGATGATGTTCAGAGGATTCAATGAACAAGGTGAGAGGGCCTTAGGCTCCATTGTGGTGTCACTAGAGATAGATGATTGAAAGACTGAAGCTAAGTTTCACATTATAGACTTGGATACATCCTTCAATGCTTTATTTGGGACACCATGGATACATGACAATAACACAGTTCCATCCTCTCTACATCAGCACATGAAGTTTATGAAGGGTGGGATTGAATACTATATCAAAGGAGATCTTAAACCATTTATAGTTCACAAGGTTGGGATATATGAGGATTCAACAAACTACCTCACCCAAAATTAAAAAGTCTACTCTCATGAACTTAGTCAAAATCCCCATGTGGGATAAAAAGAAAGAAAAGAAAATAAAAGGGAGCGAGAAGCGGACTCACGAGAGGATGTCATGCCCGAGATTATATTCCACCCACAGTTCATTACTTCATTTGAACAAGTGGGTAGGATGACTCGACCTCCACTAGGATGAGGAAGAGGCAAGTCTAGAGGTAGTCCTAGGGGTAGAAGACCTCCTTATTAGCCACCCAATAGAAGATATGTCCTAGCTACCAAGAGTACACATACTATCCATATTGACTTAGAATCTAGTTCAGAGGATGAGTCTTATTTGATTAGCACACTAGCCAGCTCCTCCCAATAGCAGATTCCTTTAGAGCTGATAATTAAGCTAGACAGCGATGAAGATCGGGCTCCAAAGTAAAGCATAAGTATATCCAAGTCTTCATGTGAAATAGTCATGCATCAGTTGAGAACCTTAGCTCTAAGCCCACTTTCTTCACAAAAAGTTGAAGCTTTGGTAGTTAAAGAATCCCCTAAGTCATCCACAGATGTGAAGACTCAGAGGTTCTTTCTAGGAGCATCATCCTCAAGGCAATAAGTTGATGTAAAACATGAGGATGATTCATATAAAGATTTAATAGAATTACTTTTTGATTAGTACTCGCCTTATGTTCATAATTTAACAAAGAAAGCATTAATCCCACATACTTAGTTTAAACAAAGGTTAGACTACTTCAAAATAATATGAAATAATAAATGCAAGAAATCTCAATCAAGACTAGGACTAGGATTCGGTATAGTGTGTTAAGTTGATGATGATGATTACTGCTTAGTCATCACCAATCATTTGGAATATGATAGGTTCTTTTCAAACCACATCAATTTATATGAGGAGGTGTGATTGAAAACTTCAGATGATCTAGATGATTTTGAAGTCAAAGATGCACCACCAAAATTCAAAGAAGAAATAAAGTTAACCATTGACAAGCTTAGAGAAATCAACCTAGGGACTAAAGAAAATCCACGCCAGACATACATCAGTTTCTTATTGAATGAAATTGAAACCAATGACTTGGTTAGGCTTCTCATTGAATTTAAGGACTACTTTGCATGAAGTTATGAAGAGATGCCTAGATTGACTTTTGATGTAGAGGTCCATAAACTATCAATAGAGCCTAATTTAAGCCCTATCAAGCAAGCTCCTCGATGCATGCAATTAGACATCGAAGAATAGGTCATTTCTGAAGTCAAGAAACTGATCAATATTGATTTCATCTAGGAGGAAAAATAACCCACTTTGTTAGCTAGTGTCATCTCAGTTAAGAAGAAGAATGGCCAAATTTACATATGCACTAATTTTAGGGATCTAAATAAGGCATGTCTAAAAGACAAATTTTTACTACTCATACTAGTGCTGATGGTGGACATTGTCTCATCTCATACAGTCTTCTCTTTCATGGATGGCTCATCTAGATATAATTAAAGAAAGATGACCCTCGAAGATGAAAGAAATACTGCCCCGATAAGAATCTTTTACTATAAGGTCATGCCTTTCAGCCTTAAAAATGCTAACATTATATACCAGTGGGCCATGACTCGAATCTTTGATAAACTCATTCATCATCAAGTCGAATGCTACACCGATGATCTTGTGGTCAAAAGCAAAGAAAAGAAAGACTATCTTTTTTACTTGAGAGTATTTTTGAACGGTTAAGATAATTTAACCTCAAAATGAACCCCCTGAAGTATGCATTCGGAGTAGCTTCAAGGAAATTCCTTGGGTTTGTTGTCTGACACCTGGGAATTGAAATTAATTTAGAGCAGATCAAAGACATATTAGAAATTCCACCCCCTAAGAGTTTAACTCAACTCAGATCATTCCAAGGGCATTTGGCATATCTAAGATAGTTTATATCCAACTTATCAAGAAGGTGCCAGCCATTTTCAGCACTTTTCAAAAAGGATGCCAAGTTCAAGTGGGATGATAAGTGCTAGCATACCATCGAAGACATCAAGCAGATGACATGCCAGCGATTCTCTATCGCGCCCTTAATACTCTACACTGCTACATTAGATGACTCCCTTGGCGCTTTGTTTGCCCAAGCCAATAATGAAGGGAAGGAAAATTCACTCTACTACCTCAGCCATCATCAAATCCCTACTGAGGCCAATTATCCACCCATCGAAAAGCATTACTTAGCTTTAATCTTTGCATCCCAAAAGCTACAACAATACATTATTTCTTATAATATGAACTTGATCTCCAGAATTAATCCATTATAATATCTTATGATGCGATTGATGCTATTCGGACAGTTGGCATGTTTTTCCATGATTCTACTGCAATTTGACATCACTGCCATACCCCTCTGTGTGGTGAAAGTACAAGAACTTGTGGATTTCTTAGCATCAGACCCACTTCTTGTTGATTCTTTGCTTAATGATGACCTCCCTAATGAACAAATCATGAACTTAGGGGATACTAGCATTCACCACTGAGAGATGTACTTTGATGGTACAACTTTCTCTCAAAGAGGGGAAAAACTATGATCTACTCTTCTAAGAAAGATAGGGGTAGGAATAGTTCTCCTAACTCTAGACCACGATATGATGAGATTCTTATACCATATGTCCAATCCTTGCACCAACAATAAAGCTGAATATAAGGCTCTGATTGTCAGTTTGGAGTTAGCTGTTATGCTAAGCATCCAAAATATCAACATCTTCAGGGATTTTTAGCTAGTCATCAACCAAATTATTGGGAGCTATAAGGTTCTAAATCCCAAGCTCCATCACTACCTACACCATGGAGTTGTTAGCCCAAATCCCATAGGTTACCATTTACAAGATCCCTCAGGGAGAAAATGTCATAGTGGATACTTTAGCCAAGCTTGCTAAGGCGTTGGCATGTCCGAAAGATGAGTCCATATCAATAAAGATCAAAAATAGACAAGTCTTATCCCTTATTGATATTGAATTCATCGAAAAGTGCTCTCTTGAAGGGGAGGTTTCCGTTGCCAAAATGGACGATGAGCTAGATTAGAGGCAATCATTCATAGATTACCTAAATAAAGGTAAACTACCTCAAGAAAAGTCACAAGCTCATCAGATGAAGCAAATGGAACTTTTCTATGCCCTCATGGATGGTGTCTTGTACCATCGGTCTTTTGATCATATGTGGTTATGTTGTTTACATGAACATGAAGCCCATAAGTTTATGACCGAGGTGCACTCAGGATTATGTGGAGCTCACCAATCCAGTTTGAAGATGGAAGCCAAGATCAAGAGACTAGAATACTACTGGCCATCGATGATCATAGATTGCATGGATGTGGCTAGGTGATGTCATCAATGTTAAGTACATGGAGTGGTCCTACATCAACCACCCAACATTGGCCTCATGGTAGTTCGAGTGTTGGGGGTACTGGCATAGTGGGTCTGATTGATCCTCCTTCTTCCAAGGTTCATCAGTTCATCTTAGCTGCCATCGACTACTTTTCCAAATGGATGGAGGTAATTTCGCTCAGGGAGGTCATGGTTCAGCATGTGCTCTAATTCTTCAAGAACCATATTGTATATAGATTTGGGGTGCCTTATTGAATTATATTCGATAAAGGTACCACATTCAAGAGCACCAAAATTAACAACTTTGCCCAGAAACACAGCATAGATTAGAGATACTCTACCATCTACTAGCCAAGAGCAAATGGCTTAGTAGAATCCTTCAAAAAAACTCTCATCCAAATATTAAAGAAGACACTCGACGATAACAAACAACAGTGACATGAGCAGTTAGTTAAAGCTTTGTAAGCCTACTGCACTACCTACGAAACTCTAACTCAGTCTACCCCTTTCTTCTTAGTATATGGGTCTGAAGTCATTCTATCGTTAGAAATCCAACTCCCATCATTATGGATAGCTTTGGGTAGCAAGATCACAATAGAGTAGAATGCTAAGTTGCAGTTAGAAGAGCATGAAGGTTTGGAGGAGAGATGCCTACAGGCATGCCAAAGCCTCAAGTTGTACAAGGACAAAATGATTCAAGTTCATAACAAGTTGGTCCATCCTAGAGCTTTTCAAGTAGGAGAGCTTATTTTAGTTCTAAGGATATCAATTTTTTCTCATCGCAAGATGGGAGGCAAGTTTGAACCCACTTGGGAAGGCCCTTTTTTCATAGAGAAATCCTACCATAGAGGATCATATCAACATATCAATCACAAAGGTGAGCGCCCGATGCTTCTAATCAATGGGCTTTACCTATAGAAATATTATCCATAAAATTATGTTTGAAAATAATTATCAATCATAATTTTATTTAAATTCAATCCCTTCATGTTGAAAGTATTTTTGTCTGCGAATCTGCCACGATGTGCTTATGGTAGGTTTAAAGAACCCAAATAGCATCCTATCTTTCATCAATACAAGATAAACATAAACTACATACAAACACATAACACAAACACATATCTTTTATCTTGGGCTACTTTGAGTTGAGATAACGCCCCCAATGGCCCTCACTCAATAACTACTCTAAGTTGGGTTGATCACTACTTGGCTTGTGTGTCACCTCAGAGGTCTTTCTACTTTGGAGGATGCAAGTGTTCTATGCTTTCTTCCTAACTTGACCACTACACATCGATGAGTACCTTGTTAGTATGGTAGGCCTTACTACGCAGTCGGTAAGCTACCTCATGATGACTTCATTTAAAAAGATGTAAGTCTGCTATGCTTTCTTCTTAGATTAGCCTTTGTGCACCGACTTGGTCAAGCATATTTAAGGTTTAGGGTAAGTCCCCTAGTAGCTCCTTTCCTCCTGGCTACTTCAAGTCTAGGTCCAGTCCTCACTCAGGACTCCCTGCTTAGTACCTCTCCTAAGTCGGATAGCATCTATCCCACCGACGACAGACTATCCCAATGAGCATTTTGGTCTATGAAGATGTAAGTCTTCTATGCCTTCTTCTTAGATTGATAGTCACACACTCATTATGTTGGTTGGTATTCGCTATGTTGATAGCGACACACCCGATGGATACACCTCTTATGGTAGATGTAAGTCTGTTATGCTTTCTCTATGAGTTGGCCAACGTACACCTATAAGCTTTATTTTTTAGGGATTAGGATAATGCCCCTAGGAGCACCTCCCCTGTGGGCACTCTATTTGGATCATGTCCTTGCGACCCCATTTAAACACTACCCTGGTTATTACTAGATTGGATAGTTCCCCTTTCCTAGTAACCATACCCATGGTTGGAGATTTTATACCATGGATATGCAGATTCTCCCTTAGTCCAATAAGTTTAAGGTAGGTCAAGGCTGATATAACCCCTTCTCAGTGTGGTCCTTGCACACTAATAGGTCCACATAAATATATAAACAATATATATATATATATATATATATATATATATATATATATATATATATATATATATTCTCTTATGGATTAGGAGAACACCCCCCTGCAGTACCTTTTTTCATGTAGGCATCCTATCTTTAGGGCAGTGTCAGCAAAACTCCCTATAAGAATCGCCTGACTACTCTTGAGTTATCATAAGTCTCCAGTGGCACTCACTTAGTAGTCACCCTAGGTCGAGTTTGATTTATTATGCTACCAATAGGTCACCCTAGTGGCTATTCCCTACTTTAGAAGATGTTAGTCTGGTACACTTTCTTCCTAGCACAGTTATTGCACACCGAAAGGCAACCCTCGGGTTGGTTAGCTTTTCCCTTCAGCCAGTGGACTATCCCTTTGGATTTGTAAATTTGAGATAGGATAAGGCCAATATAGCCCCTTCTTAGTGGATCCATCGCACACCGACAGGGTCCATGAATCAAACTAAATCCAATTCATAAAAACCATATTAAATCAAATGAAATTAAAATAAAATTGACCCTGACTACTCTTGGGCTGACATAAGTCCCCAGCAACATTCACTCAATAGTCGCCCTAGGTTACATTCGATTTGTTGTGTTATCAATAGATGACATTAGAAAATGTAAGTCTACTATGATTTCTTCCTAGCACAGTTGTTGCACACTGAAAGGCAACCTTTAGGTTGGATAGTCCTACCTCACAGCTGGTATATTATCCCTTTGGATTTATAAATCTAAGATAGGCCAAGGCCCTTGCAGCTCCTTCTTAGTGGATCCATCACACACCGACAGGGTCCATGAACTAAATAAAACCATCTTAAACCTAACCTGATTCTCCCAAGTGGAGTTAAATTACACCTTTCTTTCTAGTGGAGCATAAATCATATAAACAATTCAAACAAATAAATCAATTTTGAAACCAACCTCCTCAATGAAGCCATAATAAATTAAAATAAATTAAACCTAGTCTTGATCCCCAGTGGATTCAAGCTCATATTTCCAACAGATATGCCCCCAAATCAAACATAAATAAGATCAAATTCAAACTTGTATCCCTAGTGGATCTCCCCTTCATAAATCAAATCTCCATCGCCAATGGATGCCTACCAAACAAATTCATTCAAACCCCAATCCCAAATAGATTTTCTTCTTCTATGCACTCCTCACATGTTATATCCAATGCATATGTGATCCCCTAGTGGACCTCTCTTCATGTCCTTGACATGAAGTTCCCATCAAATCCTCCTGACTCCCTTATGCCCTTGGCATGTGGTTAGTTGCATTGCACTAAGATTGTGATTTTTTCTACCTCTCAAGTTTAGGTTTAGATGGTTTCTAATTGGGCTTACAATCTTTTGGATATGGTTGATGTTCTCGGACAACGCCTATATGTACGGTGTGCCTTGTCAATTACACCACATCCATTGGGAGTCCTTTTGTTGACCTTACTTTTAGCGTGAGGACTTAATCTTCTCATCTTAGATTTAGGAGTCATCTAGACACTAAGACTTCCTTAGCCATGAGACACTTCTAGCAATTAGGTGAACACGTAACTTAAACTTAGAGACTTAGAAGGGTTAACCATAGGATTAGGTTATGCTTTAGAGGTTAGGATGACCTACCTACCCCATGACTTAAATCCAACCTATGTTCACCTTCTTAAGCCATAACCAAAATCAATTCATATCAAATCCAAACCCAAATCAAAATCATGCCAAATTCAATTGATTTTCTCATGAATCAATTATGTGAGTTTCCACCACGGCTCTCACAAGTCAAGCCGGGTTCTCTTGCTAAGGTGCAAGCCCTCCAATCAAGAGTAAAATAAGATGTATTTGTGCATGATATTATAAAGAAATGCTCATCCAGCTAAGGGATTGCTAATTCTTTTATCTTGATTTTAATCCTAAACTTTAGCTGAGGTTATGAGTTACTTAATTTTAATTTGAGTTATTAAATTGGGTAAAAGATTTATTTTTCCCTAAAGAGCCTAATCCACATCTAGGCCATACATAAAGCAAGGAAGAAACTAGAAAAATCATGCCACTTAATACAAAAGCTAAATAAATCATCAATAATTTATAAAGTTAATCACAAAAAAAAATATTATCATTTGTGGTCAGGCACCACCGCACAAACTCAAAAATATCAAATGTGAGTAGCTGAGCTCTACCCTTATACAACTTAGATTACAAATAAATTGAATTATAATTTAAGCAAAGGAATTTATTGTTATGGGGGTCTTCAAGCTTTGTTCTTCTTTCTACTTTCTTCTTTCTTTCTTCTTCTTTTCTTCTTTCTTCTTTTGGTTCCTCCTTTGGATGGTTAGAAAGTGGATGCTCCAAGGCTTCACATGATACATAAGATGGGATCTTGTGACCAATGTTCATCCTAATCCCCATAACAAATCATTCCAAAAATCATAATTATACAAATTTTTACATGAAATGGGAAAGTATAAATCTAACTAATACCTGCAAAACAAAGGTTAGTTAAATCACACCACACAAATCCCAAGCATGTATATTGGACTTATCACCCCACACATGGGTGACAAAGTTCACCTGGCTTATAGATTATGCAAAGGGATATAAGCACCTGCAAGCAAGAAGCAGTTATATTTTTATTTATGATTGCGCCCCTTAAGCACAATCCCCTACAAAAAAATAATTGTTAGACTAAGCACATCCTACCATTCATTCTATAAGCATACACCCTAACATCCAGTCTAAAACATAGATCACAAAATAAAATAAACATCAAACCATGCACTGACCTAACCTAAAGCCAGAAGTGGTGATTTAGGCTAATGTGTGTGCTTTGAAGGCTTATGTGGCATGCTTAGCTTAGGACTTTAGGTACAAATTTTCTAAGTGTGAAGAATATGTTCAACTTATATGAGGGTTTCATTTAAGATATTTAAGTATTTTTTGGATTGGTTTTATTTCATGTTTTCATTTGGTTTAAGTAAAACCTACAATTAATTATTAAGTTATGAAGAGAGGGAAAGAGAAGAGAACTTCTCTTTCCTTCCCTAACCTTAAGTAATTTCTAAGGTAAGTTCACATTTTAATTTCATTTAAGTGAATGTTTTGATTAGAACTTTTAATTAATCCTAAGTTTAGATAAACTCTAAACAAACCTATTCAAAAAGAAAGGTATTTTAAGATTAAATAAAATGAATCAAAATTCACATAACACACATTACTTTATTTCTTTCCCAACATATATAACATGGATATGGAGACCCTAAGCATATCTATATATGCAAATGAGAGTAGTTAACACACTTTATGATGCATGCTAAGTAATTCATTTAAGAAAATTTAGAAGTTGAATATGTATGATTTTTTCTTAAGTAGAAAAAAGTTTTCTTCATCCAAAATTTCACATACATGCATGAAAGTAAGAAAGGCATAAGTGAGTACAACGTCATTGTTAACCAGAGGTGTAAGGTACAAGACCTACTTAGAGCTACTTAAAGTCTCGCAACCTCAGGGTTGTCCAGACTAATATACCACTTTCCTTAAGTACAAACATGCATATAAAAGAAATGAAATGGAGAAGGAATATGCAAAAGTTGCTTAATGGATTTGTTTTTTTTTATGCAATTTATTCATGCAAGTGTAGGCAATCCTTCTTAGATGATAGCATAGGGATGAATAGGGTATAGAATTAAGTGTTGGGTTCTTTTGAAATAAACCCTACATCTTACCAACTCCTATTCAAAACTATGATAACATAAGAAAGAAAGAAAGGCTACACTAAACATAACTTTATAATCTATCACATGCAAGCTTATAATTAAGATATGAATAGCACACTTTCAGATTTGATTTTGCATTTATAAGTTTTGAAAATATTTTGGATTTAGTAGTGGTAATAGCCACTCATATTTTACATTAGCCAACACATGAACATTTGACATAAAGTAAATAATTTTCATTTTTTAAAATTTGAAACATGAAATTATGAATGCATGAATCGCATGACATACAACTTAACATATTGGGAAAGATCCAAAGCAATGAAAGCATATGAACAAACTCACTTTACTTAAATCCTAAAGACATTCTTAAGGAATAAAAAATTTTAGAATAAATCAAAGTGAATTTCAAAATGATTTTTTGATTCATTTGAAGTTTGATTTAATTTTGAAAATGTGAGATGAGTTTGCTGTTCCTAACCCATTCTCACATGTGTTTTATATTTTTATTTAATTTTTAGATAATTAAATCAATTTTTAAGATTGATTAGGTTAATGTATGAATTAAGTGGCTTAATTAACCCTTACCTACACCACCTTAAAAAACTTAACTAAGTAATCATGAGCCAATGAGATGACATAAAACCCACAAGGTATTTAAATTTGCAATGCACCTAATAATGAAAAGGCTTAATGCAATTTGGCTCATAATTAAAAGTTAATTAAGCTAAGGGGTATTAGCTTAAGTATTTTTAAAACACCTAAGCATCTACCCAAGATAGATTAATTAAGGTTTGGAACTTTTTTGAATTTTTTAAAATTGATTAGAGGGATGATTAATGAGTTAACTCTTAATTAAGAGGGGATTAAGGAGAGAAAAGGGAGTTTAGGGAATAGCTTAGCAAAAATGCCCCAAAATTATTCCATAAAACCCCTACTCACTGGATCTAACCTTAATCAAACTTAATCATAGGGTAAATCCACTAATTATACCTTAATTACCCTTAATTACATGAAAGGAATAATTAGGGAATGAAATAGCAATTTTCCCAATTAATCCCTCAATAAATCTCAAGCAAATTAAGGGAGGCAGAGGTTATCCCCTAAAATGAACCCTAAAAATTTAAGATCAACTGATGACTTAATTAAAGAATACTTAGCTAAATAAGATTCCAAAGAAACCCAAATTCAAAGAAAATGGCAATTTAAAATCCATTGAAACCATTTTTAAAATATTCTAGATGAAATTATCTTTTCATAGCATTTTTCCTTTTAATTTTTTGATTTTTCTATGAAGAGCTATGAATTCTAGAAGTTATATGGATTAATTAGGAATTAATTAGGTAAATAACTAATCCCCACTTAATCTCAGCTCACGGCACGATGCGTGGAGGTGGAGGTCAACATGCTTTACATGTATCGAGTCGTGAGCCACTCACTTAAGCATCACATCAAAAAGGTGACTGGCGATGCATGCACTTTTGATCTCTGTCATCTGATCAAAGATCGTATAGCCAGAAATCTCCTCGTAGTTTAAATTATATAAAGGATTTCTAGAGCATGCCATATCATCTCAGACGTCCATCTAAAACACACGAATGGATGGCTAAGATAAGCCAAGTTCTTCCCTGAGGATCAATGTGAATCATCCATGATCCAAGGGGAGATTCAAGCCTGATCTAGCATAGAATCATACAAGACTCAAGCCACACCATCTAGAGGAATAGAGCGGCCAATCCAATGGTGGATTTCTCATTCCATGAACATTTTTTTCACAAAGGACCAATACCTATCAAGCTAAGTGGTCAAAAAATCACTAACCTCGCCGGAGATGATCACCGATGCTTGAGCTTGATAAGGTAGCTTTGTCTGGTGGAGACGAAGCCCTGTTGAAATTCTTAGGCCTTGAGATTGAGTGGATCATTGGGAAGACCAACTCCTCCTTGCTTGAGCATCGGCTTTGATCCAATTCACCTCCACCTTATTTTGGAAACTTGAATGAGAGCTTGAGTGCACTCGACTTGATCCCTTGAGGGAGTACCCAAAGGGAATTGAAGTAGTTTTGAGTGAGGAAGAAGTTCGGAATTGAGATGAGCTCCACTATTTTGCACTGTACAAAATTGAGAAGTGCAAGATTCAAATCCCTCTTATAAAGCTTAGAAATGCTCTGAGGTGGTTGCTCTGGGTTCCTAGGCTCCAATTGATCAAGAGTGAATTGAGTTTTCATTGAATTAGGGGGAGTATATCTCCCCCTATGACAATCGGATGGCCGAGCATAAGCTTGTCATTTTGATTCAATTGACCAAATTGGAGAGGTTTTTTTGATGGTTTTGAGTGTGCACATGGTCAGTTTGATCCCTTGAGTGGATTACCAACTTCCCATATGCTGAAATTGTGTTTAGGAGGGAATTTGAAAATCCAATTTTAGGCCATGAGGTCGGGTTTGGTCTTTAGGCCAAATGGGCTGACCCAAACCCATTGGGTTGGGTGCACCACTCATCACTAAGTCCTCTTGAGCTTTTAGGAAAGCCTCAAGTGAAGAGTGTGTATGACCAAAATACCCATGAAAATTTGTTCTATGGCATAGGGGTAAAATGGTCATTTTGCTATTTTTTTTAATTTAGGTATGTTTGGTATGTTGAGAAAATGGGTTTGGCCAAGTTTCATTAGATTTGGAATCCATTTGATAGGGTTTGGCTCATGTCGACCATTTAGGTCAAAATGAGTCAACTTGGGTCAAGTTGACCAATTGGTCAAATTGGGTCAAACTAAGGCTTGGGTCAAGTTCATATGACCATTTTAAATATTTTGGTGGCTTTGTTTTGGTTCAATTTGGATTATATTTGGTTTTGGCTCATATGACTCATTTAGGTCAAATGGGTCAAGTTGACCCATTTGACCCATTTGACCTATTTGGGTTAGGTCAAGGGTAGGTTTAGGTTTTGTTAGTCATATGGAGTGGATTGGTATCTTTGTTTCCAATCAATTTGGGTTAAGTTCAATTTTGTCTCAACATGACCCCTTTAGGTCATGTTGGGTCTAAGGTCAATTGGGCTAGGTTGGGTCTAGTTGGCCAATTGAGGCTTTTGTCAAGTTCCACAAGTGATTTGGAATGGACTTGACCCATTGGTTTCAATCAATTTTTCTTAGATCAAGTTTTGACACATTTTGACTTTTAGGTCAAAATGGGTCAACTTGGATCAAGTGGCCAATTGGGTTAGCTTAGGCTCAAATCTTGGCTTGGTCAAGTTCAAACAAAGGTCATGAGTGAACTTAGATCAATGGTTTCAATCAATTTGGCCTATGATGGATTTTGGCTATGTTAGGTTTCATTTTAGGTTAAGTGTTGACTTGCTCAACCCCTAGGTTTGACTTGGTTCGACCCAATTTGATTGATTGATCATCCCATAATGATTGTTGATCATGATGAGAAGGAAATATGAGGTTGGTTCAATCCAATTTAGTTAGGATCAAAAGTTGGCTCATAAGGGTACTTTAGGTCACTTTAGGTCAAGTGAGCCTAAGTGGGTCAAATGGCTTGGTCAAAGCTTGATTTGAAGTTGATTAATCTTGTATATGGACTTATGATTGAAATATAAATCCATTTATAAGAAGTTTGAAGTCACATGGATTTTGATTTATTTGAAAATTTCATACTCAAAGGAAGAATATGAAGGGGTCTTGGGTTTGATTTTTTGATTTGGGTTTTGATTGTTTGATTGAATTTTGGATTTATATATGAGCTCATGATTGTAGGATTGATTGAACCATGAGAGAAAATCAAGAGTTTGGCTTGATTTGGAATTGATTTGGCTAAGTTCAAGATTTTGGTTGAAAGGCTTATATTTGATTTTGAATTGATTTGAGTTTAATTTTTTGGAGTTGGTTTTGATTGTTTGAATTTATATTTCAATTATATATGTGAATAAAAATTAATATATAAATTGATCATGAAAAAATTTCAAGTATTTGAAAGAGTTTAATCACGATTTAGGATAGATCCATTAAAGAGGATTTAAAGGATTTAAGGAAATTTTTAATTTAAAATTAAATTTTTGGATTGGATTGGATTGGATTGATTTATATTTATATTTCATTTATATATGAGAATATAAATAAGAATATAAATTGATTTTGAGAAAATCACATGAGTTTGAAATGGTTTGATCAAAGTTTAGGTTCATTCCATTAATGAAAAATTAAGGGATTTAAGGGAATTTCAAGGATTTTAAATTTGGAATTTTATTTTTGCCATAGATTGGATTCATTTATATTTATATTTCATTTATATATGAGAATATAGATTAGGATATAAATAAGCTTTGAGAAAGTCCCAAGGGTTTGAAGAGATTTGATCAAGGTTTAGAGTTAATTTTGGCTAAGTCCTTTAATGGAAAATTAAAGGGACTTAAGAAAATTTTCATGGATTGATTTGGAATTTTTGAATTTGATTTGATGGGTTTGAATTTTTATTTCATTTATATATGAATATAAATGAGTTATGAGGAAATCTTAAAGCTTTGAATAAGTTTGAAACATAATTTTGACAAAGTCTTTAAGAAAGGGTTAAGGACTTAGGAAATTTGAACTTAGGAATTTTTTTTTATGGATTTTGGTCATTGTTTTCAATCATGGAATTGAATTAGGGAATTGAATTGAGTTTGGAGAAAATCAAATATAATTGATTTGGAGTTTGACTTGAAAGAAGGGAAGTGAGGAATGGTTTAAGCTAAAGGGTAGGAAATTTTCCTAACACCCCTAAGGCTTGACTTATTTCTATGGCTAACTCTTCTAAGTCTCTAGGGCTAGGTTGGAGTGTCCACCTAATCACCAGATGCGTCCTAATACTAAGGAACTCTTAAAATCTGAGAGAAGTCTTATGTCTAGGATGGAGGTGTTGAGAGATCATTCTAAAATGAGGTCAACAATATGTGAGCAGAGTTAGCTTCATCTTGAAGAGATGAAACTCTGTTAAGAAGATCTCGAGTTGCCTCCCCACCGGTCGATTTGAGGACCAAGCATCATCGTAGAAGTCACTATAGTTGGTCTAGGGATGCCTTCCAATGGTCAAACCGATCTGGAATTAATTCATTTTTGTTTGTTGAAGTGTGGTGAAGGTGTAGAGAAAGTAATTTGGCTTTGGTGGAGATTTGATGAGGTTGGATGGATGGAGCTCTCAGGTGTAGGTGGAGCTTGGTCTCGCCGGTGATGCATGCATGGGGAGCTCAAGGAAAAATTTGAGGTTGTGTAGAATACTATGAGGAAGATTTGTGGTGAGTTTGAATGGATGGGGAAGAGCATACTCTCCTCCCCAATTAAACCAAGGGTTGAGATACGATCAGCCTTTAGCATTCGTCCGTCCGGAGTAGGTGGTCAGAGGTAATAGGGGACTGCTAAGATGAATGTGTGTGAGAGACTAAGGGAGTGTAGTGGGCTCCATGGAGTGCACACTCCTCCTTAGGTGGACCAATGTTTGCCCATCGATGCCCTCTCTTGGCCAAAGGCTGAACCCAACAGCCTTAGGATAGGTTGAGTCAATGGTCCTCTATCCAAGAATGGCCAAAAATAGTTGCCACTATATGGGGATGTGGAGAACTCTTCCAAAGGGGGATTTTATCCTATTTGGAGAGCTTTGTTCAATGGGCTTGATCCAACTCAGGTTCACCATGGTTGAGCTCACTTGGGAAGGCCCATGGTAACCTAAGGATGAGTCATGCTAATTTTGGTTTGGTTTGGACTTAGTTTGGTTGGGTTTGGCTCAATTTGATTCATGTAGGTCAAATGGGCTCAATTGGGCTAAGTTGATCATTTTGACCAAACTGGGTCAAAGTGAGAGTTTGGTTAAGTTTAATTGGTCATTTGGAATGAGTTAGTGCAACTGGTTTGGTTCAATTTGGGTTTGATTTGGATTTGGTTCATATGATCAATTTGGGTCAATGGGTCATATTGACCAATTTGATCAAATTGGTAAAATTGGCTAGAGCATGGGTTTAGTCCATGTTCAATTAATCATTGGTGATTGATTGAAAGAGTTGATTTAAATTGATTTGGATTAAAGAGTGAATTGGTTCAATTTGACCCTTTAGGACAAATTGGGCTAAGTAGGTCAATTGGGTTGGGTTGACCTAATTGGGTCCAATTAAAACTTGGATCATGTCCAACATCCAATTGGAAATTTATTAGTAGTATTAATTTCAACTAATTTGGTTTATGATTTGATTTGGCCCAATTTTTCCCTTTAGGTCAAATTCGATCAACTTCGATCAAGAGGCCAAATTGGCTTGGTTAGGTTCAATTGGCTTCAATTGGTGGTTGATTCATCTTCAATATTCAATTTGTGTTTGATGGAGGTCATTGGTTGTAATTAATTCATCTTATAATATGATTTGGCCCCATTTCTCTTTTTAGGTCACTTTGGGTCAACTAGGGTTAACGGGCCAAATTAGCTTAGTTAAGTCCAATTGATTGTAGTGGAGTGTTCAATAATGACTTATAATCACTAATGAATGGATTGGATAGCCTGATTTAATCTAATAAGAGTTTGATTAAAGCTTAGTTTAATTAGGCCTTTTAGGTCACTTTGGGTTAAGTGGCTTGGTCAAGTCAATTTGGACTAATTGAGGCTATGGATGGTTAGAATTTATTCAATAATGAATTTGAACCTGATTGGTGGCTTTGACTGCAATTGACTTGGGTTCAATTAGGTTTTGGTTTATTTGAACCTTTTAGGTCAAATGGACCAACTTGGGTTAATTTTCTAATTAATTTAATTGGCTTGATTGCAATTGTTGGAATAGTTTGAAATGATCTATTAGATAGTTAGAATGATTGGCAAAATTAAATTAAGTTTGGTTTGCTTGAATTTATTTGAATGGAGTGATAGGATTGAAGTGGGTTAGCTTGGGTTAAAGTTAAAATTAATTTGTCTTGGAGCTTGGATAGGAAATCAAATTCAATCAAGGTCAATTGATTGGTTTGGGATTGAGGTTTCAATTATTTTATTTAGGTTCAAATGAATTGATTGGTATGAGTGCCAGTTTAAGCCTAAGGTAACATCTAGACCTAGGGTCATACCCTATAAGTCTCTGGGCTTGGGTTAGTGTCCCCTTAACTACTAGAAGTACCCTAGCACTAAAAAAACCTAAATGTCTAGAAGAATCCTAGACCTAGGATAAGAGTGACCAATCCTCACTCCAAAAGTGAGGTCAATAATATGATAGCCTAAAAGTTGGATCATACTTATAGTAGGAGCGTTATCTATAACTGGCTAAAGTACAAACTAATCCCTAAAGCTGATGTGATCTGTGACTCACTCTAGAGAAACATCATGACTATATCTCAACTTTAAATTAATCACTCAATCAAAAGGATCATGCTCTGATTGGAGCTATGAATTAAAGCATGGAATGTAGGATAATTAAGCAAATGAATTCTCATAAATATCTCTGTCCATTAACATATCTTGATGCCATAATAAATGATAATATAATCTATGGATCATAAGCTTCAATAGTGGCCCATATCTACTCCTCAATGGGCTTAATGGGAGGCATATCATTTGGCCTTTCTCAAACAAACATTGTAGAAAATCTAAAAGATAAAAGCATATAAATTGTATAGGCATCATAAAAAGGCAATAATATTTGAATCTATAAGTTAGCTTTGCTTGTGGGCTTTTATTTAATCTTTTAAACTCTTATAACATTGTCTGATTTACATATAATTTTTAGCCTTTTTTGACTTAATAAATTTAGTTCATTTTGAACATGTTAAATCTAAATTTATATTTAAACTCAGCCTTTTGGGCATATTGGGTTAAACTTAGACCCAGTCTTTATGGACATGATGGATTTATATTTGGATTTAGATCGGGTCCCTTTGGACCTGATGGATCTTGGTTTCTATTAGATCTGGCTCCTTTAGACATGATAGATCATGGTTTAGATTTATATTTGATCCCTTTTGGCATGATATATCAAAATATTGGTTTACATTTGATCCCTTTGGACATGACAAATCAAAATTTAGGTTTATATCTGGCCCTTTAGACATGATAGATCTAAATTTAGGTTTAAATCTAACCCCTTTAAACATAATAGATCTAAATTTTGGTTAAGATCTAACCCCTTCAAACATGATGGATCTAAGTTTAGATTAATTCTAGCCCCTTTGGACATGATAGATCAAAATTCAAGTTTAGATCCAACCCCTTTAGACATGATAGATCTAGGTTTAGGTTTAGATTTGTCCCCTATAGACATGATGGATCTAAGTTTAGGTTTTAAATATGGTCCTTTTGGACATGATAGATCTAAGTTTAGGTTTAGATCTGGTCCCTTTAGACATGATGGATCTAAGTTTAAGTTTTAGACCTGATCCTTTTAGACATGATAGATCTAACTTTTTGTTTAGATTTAGATCTAGTTTCTTTGGACATGATAAAATAAAATTTAAGTTTAGATCTAGTCCCTTTGGACATGATTGATCTAAATTTTTGTTTAAACCACTTTGATTGGGTGGATTTTCTATTTGATGCAAATTTTATTTGCTTCGCAAGAAATATAAAATTACGCCCTATTGACAAGAAAATTTTTCGTTTGGGATGATAATATTCTTATCGATCTCAAGCGCTAATAATATATTATCATTTTGGTTGATCGATTTAGAGTCAATTTTGACTTGTGTTTATAAAGCATAACATCTTCAATAGTTACACATAACATCTTTTGAGACATTGTCTATTTATAAGGGGCATAGGCTTTACGCCTTTTGAGATATTATACATGTTAACTTAGCATTAGTTGCTTGCCAAACTCACCTATCCTATTGGGCTATGCTTAGGGACTTAAGAATACCTACAAGAAATTAGCATTTATATATAATTTATGACAATGGTCCCTTTTAGCATTGCCTCTTGTATAAGACATAATTAGTTCTAAAAGAATGTCCTACCATCTAGTCTAATGAGAAATAATTCTAGACATCTAGTCTAAAATAGTACATCACAAAATAAGAAAAACACATCACATCATATCACAGAATATCACTAAATATCATAGATCAACCTAACCTAAGTCTAGGGTCTGTGACCTAATAATCTAGTGTATACAAAATTTGGATTTATGTGGCAAGACTTTACTAGGCCTTTTTAGATTCAAATTTCAATTTAAGTTTCCAATTTTTAATTTAATTTAATTTTAAGACATTTTAAGTTTCATAATTTCACTTCATACATATGTGTCATTATTATAGCAGAGATTTGAGGTATCAAGACCTCTTTCAAACCAATAGACCTGGGACCTTCGGTGTCTAGACTATATACCATATGTTACAAATTATGAAAATTTTTGTTTTTTTATGCTTTTAGTTTCTTTTAGTTTTAAAATTCATTTAATTTATCACAGATGGTTTTAATTTAAGTGATTAATGATTTGTATTTTCATTTTCATTTTAGGTGCATTTGATATTAAGATGAAATTAAGTTTTAAAGAATAAAGAATACAATAAGTTGCGTTTTAGGTGGAACACATTCTATTCAACATCCTAAATCTTAATAGAATGAAATATTCACTCTAAAGTGAGGATTCATTCCAAAGGTCTAACTATGATCCTAAGTATCTTAGTTAATCTTTTTTAAAAATTTATTTAGATGATTTGATTTAATTTAAGTTTAATTCAATGAATGTCTTAATTTTTGTTTTTAAATTCTTCTCTTCATCCATTTGTTCTTTCTTTTATTTGATTGATCACATTTTAATTTGGTTTTGTTTATTTAAGTATTTTCTTTAATTAGGTTCAATTAAAGTTTATTTATCATATTTTAATTTGATTTGAATCAGTTTTCACTTTACATTTAATTCATTTGTTGTTATAGTTTGAGCTTTATAATTTGATTTTATTAATTCTTTTGATTATATTCATCTTATTTATTTGATTTATATTTTTAATTTAACTTAATTAGGTTTATTTGTTATAAAAATGTCTATGTTATTTAATGAAACTTATTGAGATTTGCATTAATTTAGCTTTCATTTTTATTTCCTTATCCTTTAATTTTGGTTTTAGATTAACTTGAATCGTTGATTAATGTTTCTTTTATGTTTATGTTTCAATTGGTATGCTTAAGTTTTATCTGCTTTCTTTTATTTCCATTTATTTATGTTATTAATATTCTTATATTTTTTAATGAGTTTAAATAAAAATGGTTCATTTTAAGTTAAGATTTTGTTATCATTTATGTATTATGAGTTTAAGTGAAATATTCAATTATCTCTAATTTTCTTTTAAGGAACTGATATCTTCATTATTTTAGAAAGGCTCTTCTTATCATTTGATTTAGTGTGATTACTATTTTGATCTAAGAAGTCTAAGAAGAGATATTCTTGTATATTAATCTATCCTAATGTATTTTAATGCTCATGTCATTTAGGTTTAATCAATTCATCCTTATTAAGTTTACTTGTATTTATATTTACTTTGTTATTTTGAATTAAATGACCATAATATGTTCATAAGTTCAGAGATTAATGAATTTTACATTTCAAGTCTATTAGTAAATTTATGATCAATTATTAAAATTTGGAAGTTTAATTGAATTTCATTTTTTTTCTACCATGATTTTTTTAAGTTCAAGTTTATTATTTGAATTAATTAATTCAATTAATCCTTAAATTAGGCAATTTTTTGTTTTATTAAGTTTCAAAAGGTTTCAATGATGTATTTAAATTTATTAGGGTGTGTTATGATGATTTAAGTTATTTTTATGATTTTATATAATTTTCTTTAATTATTATTTATTTATTTCATTAAAATTAGGTTTTGGGATTGAAAATTCATTATCTATTAAATCACATGGTAACTAATGATGAAAATTTTCTCCAAGGTATTTTAACATCAATTTTAGTTACCAAAGTTTCATATTGATTGATTTAATGGATTAGGATTAATTTAAGTTTAAAATTTTCATTTAAACCCAAGTTAATCAAAAATTACTCCATAAAATTTAGGGATTTTAATTTTAATGGATTCCTCTCACTAAGACGAATCCATTGAGCTTTTATTTAGATTTTTTGGCTTAATAATTGATCTATTATGCTTTTTTTGAAGTTTTACCATTTTCTACAATTTGTAAAAATGAAAATCTTGATTTTCATCTTTGACCACATCAGTGCCACATGTTCGTCCACATGGGATCTCACATTAAAATGATGGCATACACAATTTTGTTTCACTGTCCGATCAAATATCGGATGGCTCAGATGCTTCCACTAGTTTCCTATAAAGTTTTAATCCATTCATCCAACTAAATCTCAGTGTCTGATCTTAGTAGAAGGAATGGACAGTAGAGACTTCACCTCCTTCGATAATGGCGAAAGCTGAGAGCCGTCAGACAATTTGAGATGAATTTTGGTGATTCAACCATTGAAATCACTCGATTTCACTTCCAAAACCATCAAGACATCATTTAGATCACATCTATACATCTTGATCTCTCTTGATATCAAGTTTTATTCACAAATGACCTAAACTAAAAGCTTAAAAGGGTTGATTAATGGCATACCTCATCTGTCGATGGGATTGATTTGAATATCTTTAGAATAGTGTGACGAGGGCATGGGAAGGAGGAATTGGATTCTCTCCTTGTAGATTATCCTATGGACCAAATCACAGATGGATTCCAACAAGCTTATTCATTCTCTGGCCTCCTGGTGGCGAGGGGATCAGTGTATAGGTGCACTCAACTTTGTTTCACTCATGGAAGATGATGGAATGCTCAGTTGGGCATGAAATGGACTCTTTCTTTTTTTTTCCATCAGAAGTCAAGAGCCTCTCTCAAGCTTTCTCCCTCTCTTGGCCCTTGGAGGCTAGCTCCAAGGGTGTTTGGCTATCTCACACTTGTCTAGAGGTGCTGAGATGGATAAGTAAAGTGGATGAGAGATTGGGGAGTTGGATTTGGCTTCATGCTCTCCTTGCTTCCCATGGCATATTCCAATATTTTGGATTTTAGTTAGGATTGGTTTAGTTTCTTAAACTTGCTATCAATTATTAGGATTGCTTTGAATGAGTTTATATTGCTTTGAATGGGTTTGATTCAAGATTAGGTTTATTTGGTGTTTGTTTATGCCATTTCAATTTGACTTAATTTATAATGTTTTAATTGTGTTTCTTTCGATTGATTTATTTTAGGCTTGATTTTAAATAATCACTGATTGTCCATTGGATAATTGAGAAATCAGTTAGCTTATGCCACATGAGAGTTAATTGGATTTTGAGTCAACTTTATCCTTTTTTGACTTAAATGGGTTAAGTTGAATTTAATTGATTCAAATGATATGCTTGGCTCAATTACAATGCATTTGATTTTCAGTTTTCATGATTGAAGCATCTAGGAATGGATTGGATCATTCAATTCCATTTACATAGGGTTTAAAACCCAATTTGGTACATTTATGCTTAATGGGTTAGGTTTGGGTTCATTTAGGTCAAATGTCCATATTGAGAAAAGTTGAGCCTGATGATTAGTTGATTTATGTTTATTAATTATTTTTAAGTAACTTTATATAATTAATTTGGGTTAATTTTGGTTTGATTTAAATTTGAATACAATAAGATCTATTTAGGCCTATTTAGGTCAAATGACTTATTTAGCCTAATTAAGGTCTCATTGTAATTATAGTATTTTAAATTCATGTTTAAACATGAATATATTGGCATTTAAACCATTTAGAGTGATTCATTTGGTCAAATTTTGGTGGGTTGACCCTTAACTTAGTGGGACCCACATAAGTCAAACTCTTTTCCAAAAGGGTTGATCACTATTTGACCTTGATTTGGATTTGATTTCATTCATTTGATTTAATTTGAATTAATTTTGGTTTATTTGGATTTATTTTGATTTTATTTGAATTTTTTTGGATTTAATTAATTTTGACCTTAAATAGGATAATTAGGTTAATGGCATTGCTTTAAGCTCAAATGAATTCAAGTTTCAAGTGAAATGTGTTTGAATTAATTTATATTTGATATTTGGGTTAAGATTATCTAAATCCATTAGGTTAGATCAAACCAAAGGAGGATGCACTAGGTCACCAGGTGTAGTGTTTTAAGCATTCAATAAGGAGGCTCCTAATCTAGGATTATGTGTCATAATTACATGTTTTAGAAATGATGTTAACCTCATCTAAAATGAGATTAATAAATGAACCCCCAATATGTGTAGTGGATCGGCTAGAGTACACTGCACATATTGGTGTTGACTGAATTAGTCAACACTACAAGCATAGACTTGAAGGAGTTCAAATTCAAAATTTTGATGTTGATTTTGATTTTAAATTATGTTTTGGATTTGATTATTGAAGATAGGCATAAACATGCCTAAATTTGTTTTAATTTGGAATGATTCATTTTTAAGAACTTAAATTCACTAAATTCCAAGAAGAATAGAGACGTCATTATAAGTAGACTTAAAGAAGGGTTTAATCCTAACACAGTCATTATACTCAGAGAAGATGCCTTCAAGGGACTTACTCCTATCTGAAAATAGTATTTAGAGAGGATGCTAATATGGACGCTTACTCTTGATCCAAACTACATGACATTTTAACTAGGGAAAGATGCCACTAGGGGATTTACTCTTATATAGTTAGCTATTAGCACAGGGTCTTTGAAGACTTGATTCCAACCTAAGTAGTTAATCTCGAGAGAAAGGGCTTTAATAGCTTAATCTTAAACCTCTATATTTTGACTATTATATAAGAGTCATATAGACTTAATTACTGGTTTGAATAGTCCATAGGAATAGGGCCTTCAATGACTTATTTTCACTCCTTAATTTCTTTTATTTTTCAATAAAAAAGGAGTCACAAGGATTTGAATCATATTCAAAAAAAAATTTAGCTAACAAGAAGGGGTCTTCAATGGCTTAATTCCAACCGCGGTAGCTTGAAAAGGAAAGGGGTCATCGTTACTTAGCTATATCACCCAAGAGAAGGGGTGAATTTGGTTTTAAAAAAATAATTTCAAAAAATTTAATTTTAATTTTTGTAAAAACCTTAAATATTTAATTAACATATTTTACATAAATGAAACAACAGAAAAAATAGCAGAAAAGTAAAGTGCAGAAAAGTAAAGAAAAAGAACATAGAGATTTTTACGTGGTTCGGCCAAACCCCAAAAATCATCCTACGTCCACGCCGAACCACCCAGGCTATGAATTCACTAACCAAAGTTGAGATTATAACAAATCTCCCATACTATCCTTCACAAGCAACTACAACCCAACGCATACTCTCCTTAACAAGCAAGTACAACCCAACACGTACTTTTCTTAACGGTCAAGTACAACCCAATAAGAAATCAAGACAAGACAAAGAGAAAGATACAAGTCTAACTCTCAATTTTAAAATGTTTTTGCACTAAAAACCCAATCTATACGAATATTAAGGCAATTGAATATTAACAAAAAAAGAGAGCTCACTTTAACTTTGAATAAAATTAAAACAAGATCTTTAATCAATGTTTAGTGCAATTAAGTTACTTAATTTTGTTTGAATGATCTTTAAAAAGTTTGAAAACATTTTCTTGATTGACTTTGAAATGCAAACTAAAATGCAAGCCCAAAAATTTTACTCTAAATTCTTTTTCACACAAGCTAACTTTTATTCAAATGATAAATGTATTTGCAATTGGAATAACTCAACAATCACTTAAATAAAGATTTGAATTTTACCACATGAAATCTATCACATAACAAATGCATAAACTAATTAAATACAAGTAATCAACAAGAATAAAATAATTTATTCAAGATGTCATGTGGTTGATCAAATGGAGAAAGAGATGAAATAAGATGTTAAGCACAATCAAATTTAACCAATCTATATGAAACTTTAAGCCAAAGGAATAAACAATAGATATTAAAATGATTAAGCACTTATGAAATTAAAATAAAATAGACTTTAGCTAAACAAGAAACAAAAGGAATATTCAATGATTAAACACAAAAAAAATTGATTTCCTTATGTTAGCTTCAGACCAAAGAAGAAATCAAAAGATTATTAAGTAGTTACCTCCACACAAATTGATCTTCTTATGTTTGTTCTTGGCCAAACAAAATCTAAAGATTATGTCATGAATGAACACAAGAAAATTTACATAACCTTATAAACTTCAAATCCAAGAAGAAATAAAATATGTTTAAGAACTTAACACCTTAGAAATTCAACACAAATGAATTGATGTTTTCGGCCAAGGGAGGAAACACACAAAACCTTCACTTTTTCTAATCAATCTTCAAGCTAAATAAATGACCAAGGGAAAGAGAAGAATTATGAGAAATGCTTCCACTTGAATCACCAAAAATCTCCAAGAATTGCTTTAGCAAGGATCGGCCAAGGATGAGCAAGAGAACAAGAAAACGTTTTTACTTTTTGGAACATTTTTCAAGTTGAAAAAAGGCTCTTAAATAGATGAGGGAAGATTATATGGTCGGCCAAAAACTAATCCAATGAGAGGGAAATTAATTTGGCATCAATTTAAATTTTAAAGTCAAAGGAGAAGGGATCGGCAAAAGAGATCTTCCATAGGCTCCTTTACAAATATGTTTAAACCCAATAAGGATTGTTTGATATGTGATGTGCGACTAAATATAGAGGAATTCCCATGGGAAATTTAGCCAAGGAGATTTAAACATGAAGGAGGGAGTTTTGAATAAAATAAATCCATGGAGAATCCATTCAAGGATTTCGGCTGAAAGGAGTTTCCTAAAATAGGAAATTCTCAAAATAATGGAAGAATCAATTTAGATCAAAGCTGATTGCATTCTATACTTATTGAATGTTTAAATAATATATAAATTTATTGAATTTAAAGCATAATGAACGGCCTCCCTTAAACTTTCCTAAAATAGGTCAAAATGAAAAAAAGAAAAAAAATTATTTTGAAAAAGAGGCTGATTTGAATTTAAATTTAAAATAGCTTGTAATAGATTAATTAGGCTCTAAATAATTATTCTTAATCATGCTTAGCAGGTTCAACATATTCCATAAAAAAATTGATTTAATTTACCAAGTACATGTCATGCATGAAGATGTTTGAATTAAAGAATAATTCAAAAATAATTCAAATTTAGAAATTCAAATAAATTTATTTTAAAATATGAAAAATAAGAGAAAATATTATGAAAATATTTTGAATGAACTTCATATAATTTTTTACACAAAATTTATTAAAAAATTAAGCCAAATTAATGTTAAGATGAAAATGATAATAGGAGAGAGAAGAAAGAATAATAGAAGAGAGAATTAGAGGGAAAAAGAATAATTTTGGGATAATTCAATTTTCATGCACTAAAAATTATGAATGGCATGGAGAAAATTTAATAAAGTTTAAACATAATTTATCTTACTTGAACACACATTTAATAGAACTTATATCATGCATTTAGTTTGTACTATCTAAAATGGATAACTTAATGAATAATTATAATATTAATATATAGAAAAATAAAACTAATTTTAGAATGATAAATCTAAATACGAATGAATCATTTATTTTAATTTAGTGAGCTTTGCATTTGCCTTAATATAGTAATTCCTAGAAAAAAATCTTACATAGTCCTTGTCCAGTAGCTTTAGCAATTTGATATAATTGAAGAACCAGGAGTTGAAGAATTTTGCTTGCACACTTGAATTTAACTTGGTTAGTAGCATTTTGAATATGTGTTTGTTATCATAAAAATCAATCTAGTATGAGATGGGGCTCAAGTTAACAGTCATAATGACTTTATCATGTCTGTATAAGGGGCTTACTCCTTTATAATTGGCTATTAAGAAGGGGCCTTCAATGGCTTAAGTCCTTCTTGAGTAGTTATAATGAGGAAGAGGGGTCTTAAAGACTTGTTCCTAAACTTCAATGATTTTGCTAATAGGAAAGGAGTCTCCATTCCTTATTCCTAACCTAAGTAGCATGTTTGATAAGAAAGGGGTCTTAATGACTTTATCTTACGTTGCCATGTGAAAGGATGCCTACTAAGGGGCTTACTCCTATTTGATTAGCTATTAGGATGGGGCCTTCAATGGTTTAATCTAACTTAGATAGCTAAAGAAGAGGAAAGGGGTCTTGATGACTTAATCTAATCCTCATTATTTTGGCTAATATAAGAGGTGTCTTCCTGACTTATTCCTAATCTAAATAGCCAATTTGATAGGAAAGGGATCTTTGTGACTTTGTCCAAACCTATGAATAATAGGAATGGTGCCATGAAAGGCTTGCTCCAAACCTATAAAAGATATGAGGACGGTGTTATGGAAGGCTTTATCCCAACTCAAGGTAAGTATGGAAAAGGTGCTTTGAAAACACTTACTCCTATCCTGGAGAGATTGCATTTAAGAAGACTTATATAAATTTATAAGATTTTGATAACCATTGTGTAGAAAGAAATAACTTCCATTGAAAGAAGTAATTTATTATTATTCTTTTGAATATGAGTATAAGTTAGACATAATATTTCTTTAGGTAATGACCAATGATCGGCAGCATTAGATGTTCACCATTATAAATAATCAATGGATAAGAACCTCTTTAATAAACTTTTTTCACTATGGATGGTCCTTCCCAAGTTGGCACAAATTTGTTGTTGATTTTGTGATGAGCTAAGATTAGTCATTTAAAAATCAAGACTAAGTCTCCTACTTGGATAGTTCTAGGATAGATCAACTTAACATGTGCTTCAACCGTACATGCATGGTATAGTTTAAGGTTTTGTTGTGCTTTCAAACATTTTCTTTCGAGGCTTTCAAGTTCTTCCAATTAGAGTTTGTGATTTTTATTTATTATAATACTATTATTGACTACTATTTTTAATGAAGGTAGTTGTACTTCTAATGGAACAATAGCTTCAGTTCCATAAACCAAAGCATATGGTATAGACTGAGTTGGTGCCCTATATGTGATCCGGTAGGGCCATAAGGCTTCAACCAACTTTTCATGACATTGTCTTTTATTTTCATCAAGTACTTTTTTCAATATTCTCATAAGATTTTTATTAAATGCTTCACCCAATCCATTTACCCTAGAGTAGTAGAAAGTCGAATATCTCCAATTAATTTTATGTCTAGCCACAAAGTGATTTAACATAGTAGACTTGAACGATGAACCATTATCATATATAATTCGATAAGGAATTCCAAATCAATATACAAAATTTTCCTTAAATTATTTTAACATGTGATATGCTTTTACTTCTTTTAGTGCCATTGCTTTAACCCATTTAAAAAAAATAATCTATTATGGCTAAAATAAAATGATTACCTTTCAATGAAGGAGGGTTTATGGGCCTTATGATGTCAGTTCCCCAACTCTAAAAGGGCCAAGAGGCAATCGTAGGGTATATTACATTATGAGGCTAATGTAAAATTACACCATGTATTTGGCATTGATGGCAGTGACGTGCAATTTCCGTGCAGTCAATTAACATCGATGGACAATAATATCCAAGTCTATTAATTTTTAATTTCATTTTTGGTCCAAATTGGTGAGCACCACACAATCCAAAGTGTACCTCAATCATGATTTTATGGGCTTCTTGCTTGTCTAAATAGCTTAGCCACATTTGATTGAATAACTTGTGGTATAATGCATTATTAATTAATGCATATGACAAGAAACATTTCTATATTTGATTTGCTTGTGACTTATCTTCAAGAAGCCTCCCTTACTCTTCTGGACTTATAACCCACACAGAATGGTTGCCAGTTAACACCACTTAAGTGCATTTTAAATCCATGATGCCAAGTCTCATGTATATAAGATAGCTAGTTTATAATATTTTAGAAAATAATCTAAGAACCTAGACTCACTCCCTAATCCCTAAGATCATTTAGAGTATGATAGGCACCTAACTAATGCACATTATCAAGCTTTTAAATGTTTTGACTAATGATTCATTTAAGGTCTTGAGGTATGCATTTTATGCCTAAATGACATGCACTTAGGAGTGGTCATGGGCCAAATCAAGAAGAGAAGGAAGACTTCTCCAGGAAGGTGATCATCCTCAGAGGTCAGATGCCCTTTATGTGTAATGGGTGAAGTGCCAATTCACAAAGTTAGAACAATATATTAGCATGGTTCGTGAATGGTATTTATTTCTAGTTAATTTTATGTTATTCCATGGGATTTAATTAATATGAAGTTTTGAGTTTCTTTATTTTTATTTAAGTTGTTTAAGTTTAAGTTGGGTAGAAATTTTAGTTTTTTTAAGAGCTTAATCATTCAGGTATTCATCAAAGAAAATACACCATAGAAAGAAATCTAAAAAAGTAGGTTGATTTTATTATGTACCCAAAGTAAATCAACCTAATTTAAATTCAAGAATAGACTAATACGGTTGAGTACTATTTGATGCCCTAGAAGAAAAAAAAATGGGCAACCAAGCTCTACCCTTATACAACCCATACTAGAACTACAGGTTTAGATCTATGGGGGTCTTCTTTCCAGGATCATCTCCTTCTTCAGAGACCTCTATTGGGCTTCACAAGGGGCCTCTACACCTATTTGCTAGTAGGGTGAGCTCTTGCTATTCCTATACCCCATAGATCTTAACCTAATTCTAAGCTCAAATTACATTTTTAATTTAAAAGTGAATCCTAAGCCCAGCAAAACAAAAATCAGGAAAATGCAAACAACATACCAACATTTACATTTATAAATATACGGGATTAGCATTAGTTGCTTGTCAAGCCTTCTATTCTATTAGGCCATGCTAAAGGATTTATTTAGCACTTGTAAGAAAATAAAAATTTTATACTTGATTATAGGAGACCCTTTAGCACAGCCCCCTACAGAAGACAACATTAGTTCTAAAATATCATTATACCATCCAATCTAATAGTTAAATAATTATAGACATGCAGTCTAAAATAATACACAATAAAATAAGAAAAACACATCAACTCACATCACAAAAGATCACAGATCGACCTAACCTAAATCTAGGGTCTATGATCTAATAATCTAGTGTGTGAAGGAATTAGGTTTCTATGGCAAGACTTTATTAGACCTTTTTAGATTCAAGTTGCAATTTAAATTTTGAAGTTTGTTCAATTTACCTTTAGATGGATTCAATTCAACTGATTTAATGATTTAGGATTCTTGTTTTCATTCTTAAATTCATTTTTATGAAGTCTATGTTTTTAAGAATGAAGAGTACAATAGATTCTACTTTGTTGGAGCCGATTCTATTCAACATCCTAAATCTTAATATAATGAAGCTTTCACTCTAAGATGAAGATTCATTCTAAAGGTCTAACTATGATCCTAAGTATCTTAATTAACCATCTTTGGATTCATCTAAATTATTTGGTTTATGTTTAGTTCAATTCATTTTGTTTCTTCAGCAAAGTTCAATTAAAGTTCATTCATGTTTTTATAAATTGATTTAAATTAGTTTAATATTTTTTCATTATTGTTCATGTCCATTTAATTTATATTTATTAAATTAGAATTATGTTAACCTAATTCATTTAGGTTAATGTTTTAAGCCAATCTCAATTTGCATTGATTATGTGTTAAGATTCCAATAATTCATTTGGCATGAATTTAATAATTCATTAACTTTAAGGTTTACTTAGGTATTGTAGTTTGTAATTGATTAAATTCTTTGACTTAGAGTGTTGGAAAATTGTCCTTAAGTGTTCTGATATTGATGAAGATATTTCAAATCAATTTATGAAATTTCTAATAAATTTTGGAATTTCTAATTAATTATTTCATGTAAATCTACCTAGAGATTGAAAATTTGACAACTTCAAATCAAGAGATCAAGCTTTGAAATTTTTATGGGAAGTGGAGTTCCTCACCAATTTGATTTTCCTAATATTTTTATTTTAATCAGATGCATGATTAGGGTTTAATTAAGATTCTAATTATTTTATTAAAATTAAAATTAAGCTTAATTTAGAAGGAATTACTTAGGGGTTTTATTTTTTTTTTCTAAATTCCTCTTTGGAAGATGAATCCATAGAGGGTTCATTTGAAATTTTTGGAATTTTGGTTTATTTATTTTGATTTTTCTAAGTTTAGGATGACTAATTAGATTAATTAATTCAATTAAATGTTAAATTAGGTTATTTTATCATTTATTGAGTTTCAATAAGTTTTAATGATGTGTTTAAGTTCATTAGGATTTATTATTATGGTTTAAGGTGATTTCATAATTTTTTATGATTTTCTTAATTAAGCAATAATTTATTTTATTAAAATTAGGGTTTGATATTAAAAATTCAATATCTTGTGATTTACTTTATAATAAATCATCAAAAAAATTTCTAAAGTGTATTCCTAATTTTAGTTCCCCAAAGTTTCACATTGATTGGATTAAAGATTTGTGATTAATTTGATTTTGATTATTTTTATTTAAACTTAAATTAACTCAAAATTATGTAAAATTAATTAGAGATTTTGGGCTTAAAGAATTCTACTCACTAAGATGAATTCACAAAGCCCATGTTTACATTTTTTTATGATTTTTTTAATTTTTAAGCATTTTTTAATAATTTTTAATTCCAATAAATTGGGATTTTCCATTTCAAAGGGCGGTGTCGACGTGGCACCGTTGTGGCACCATTGCCAGATGACATGGCGCCATTGGGCCACATGGATCCCACATCAAAAGTGGCGGGGATTATGGAATGATCTATGATTGTCCGAACGAAGATCGAACGGTCACGATCTCACCCACATTTCCTATAGAAGATTAAATCAAACCATCCAGCTAATTCTTGTTTGTTCATTCCTACATAATGAACAAATGGTGGAGATCAATCCCCTATTCTCGTTGGCGAGAAATGGATTCCGTTTGTCAAATTTGATGGATTTTTGATGACCCAAGTGGAATTTTATAGTGATTTGATTACAAAATAATCAAAGATCAAAGAAACTTTGGTTATATCCTTCTCTGATATTCTGTGATATTTTGTAATGATGTGATGTGAAATACCTTTTTATTATATAATGGTATACTATTTTAGACTCGATGACTAGGACTAATTCCAAGTAGTCTGGACGGTGAAACATTGTTTTTAGAATTAACATTATTTTTTGTAGGGGGTGTGCTAAAAGGGACTGTCGTCATAAATAAATTATAAAATTATTATTTACTTGTAGGTGCTAAATAGTCACTTAGCATAGCCCAATAAGATAGGTGGGCTTGACAGCAACTAATACTAAGCCTATAAGCTTGTAAAATATAACTAGTGTGTGATGCTTGTATTTTTCTAACATTTGTTTTGTAGAGCTTAGGATTTATTTTTAAATTTGACATGTAAATTTGAGTTTAGAATTAGGTTAGGTTCTATGGGGTCTATGATTAGCAGGACTTGACCCTACCAACAGATGGGTGCAGAGGTCCCTTATGAAGCCCAATGTAGGTCTTTGAAAAAGGAGACAATCCTAGAAAGAAGACCCATAGATTTAAACTTTTGTTCTAGGCCAGAATGTATAAAGATAGAGCTCGGTTGGCCATTTTCTCTTTCTTTCGATGTGTATGGTGATACCCCTGCTGCATTAGTCTCTCTTTAATTTAAAGTTTGCTTGATTTATTTTAATTGTGTAATAGAATCAATCTTCTTTTCTTGGTTTCTTTTTGTGCTTTATTTTCTGTGATGGATGCTTGGATGATTAGAATCTTAGGAAAACTAAATTTTTTACCCAATTTAAATCTAATCAACTCAGACACAAAATAAAGAAACTCAAAACTTCATATAAATTAAAGCCCTATAAATAACCTAAAATCAACTATAAATAATTATCTATTGTGAACCATACTATCATATTACTCTAAACTCTTGAATTGGATACTTCACCCATTGCACATAAGGGGCATCTGACCTGTGAGGATGATCACCTTCTTGGGGAAGTCTGACTTCTCTTATGAATTTGACCCATGACCACTTCTAATTGCATGGAATTTAGGCATATAATACAAACCCAAAGGCCTCAAATGAATCATGATTCAAAACATTTAAAAGATAGAAAATGTGCATTAATTAAATGCATTTTATACCCTACATTATCTTAAGGATTAGAAACTGAGTCTTGATTCTTAGATTCTTTCCTAAAAATACAATAGTCTAGCCATCTTGCATACATGAGACTTAGCATAATAGATTTAAAATGTGATTTGGTGGTCTTAGTGAGCCCTTCCACATGGGTTATAAGTTTAGAAGGGTCAAGGATAGGTTTATTCCCTCAAATAAGAGGAACGACCAATAATTCTCAAAAGTAGAACTAGGTTGAGCACCAAACTTGTGTAAAAAAATACTTATAAATTTAGGTTTTAAAGCATCCTCCTTGGCATTTTTGTAGTCTTATGTTACTAGAATCTAAGCCCTAGATTTCTAAGAAAATGTCAACACAAAATTAAAAATTAAATGTCAGAATTTAAAGCCCAATGGTAGAATAGTTGAAATGCTTACTAGGCATCCTAGTATCAATAGGCATTTTATATTTAATCCCTTCCAAAAATAAGTCTTTCCACTTTGGATCATTTCAAATTCCAAATTTTCACTTCCTTTGGAAACCAGCTTAAAAATTCATACAAATAATAGCTTATTTCCTTAAACAAGACTATTCTTAAGAAGAAATCTTAATTCCTAAGATGTAATTAACTATAAGGGCTTACCCTTATAAAGAACCATGCACCATGTTTAAAAAAAACCCTACTCTACTTCTCATGCAGTTCGGTGGAAAACTCTCTACATGAAAAACCCATTAGTTTTAAGACTCTTTTATTAAATGATCAAATCCATTATATAATAACATGTTTATCTTCTTAGATAATATGTTTACTTCTTAATGAAACATTTAATCATCCAAATAAGAAATTTCTAAATCCTATCTGGTGTCATAAATTTTTCCCATAAACTCACGTTTCTCTAATAAGGGTACCCAAATCCCAAATCTCCAATAAGGCTATAAAAATAACCATAATGCGAAAGGTACACATAAAAGCCTTAAAAATTAAATGGAATAAGAAAAAGGAATAATTGAATACTTTTTATGTTCCTCCTAGAAGAGGCCATAAAGAACATGGGATTCTCTTCTATAAGACAAAACAGTGAACTACATATCCCACACAAATGTTGTTGGAAAAAGAAGATTTTGAAGAAGAAGATATTTTAATAATAATTTCTTAATACTTCTCATTAGTTCTAAAGAAATTGATTAAAAATAACATTTAACTTATATAATCAAGCATATAAGCTTAGTTGTTTAAGAGGCTCTAGCAAGGGGATAATGCCAAAAATCCCATAGGATATAGAAAATTTATCACATGGGGATTAAGATATATTGCTTCAGCATCTCCCTCAATGAGCTCATGCTATGCCATATTTTACAAAGAAGAAGTTCTTATAAAAACTAAATAAGAACAAAAGAATGCTTCAAATGATACCTAAAGAAGAGCTAATCATTGACCTCAAAGAGGCCCCAAAATAATTCAAGGAAAGCAATCAGACCACCATTGATGAACTGCCATAAATCAATTTAGGTACTGAATAAGAACCTAGGCTGACCTTTGTTAGTGCTAACCTCACATCAGAAAGATTAAAGAAGTTTAAAGTACTATTATGAGAATACAAGGATTGCTCCACATGCAATTACAACAAAATGACAGGCCTATCACTAGATGTTGTTGTACATAAACTTGTCATTAAGCCTGATGTACAACCTATAAAGAAAGCACCAAGGTGAATGTGATTAGAAATCAAAGAGCAAATAATCACTGAAACCAAAATGCTCATCAAAGAAAGATTTATTTGGGAAGAAAAGTATGCTACCTAGATTGCCAATATTATCCCAATGAGGAAAAAAGAACAGGAAAATATGTGTTTGTATTGACTTCACAGACTTAAACATAGCTTGCCCAAAAAAATGACTTCCCACTACCCAATGCAAAACTTTTGATAGATAGTACATCCAACTATGACATGTTTTTATTTATGGATGGTGCATCAGGCTATAACCAAATTAAAATGACTCTGGAAGCATACATCCTTTTGCACACCAATCACCATATATTGTTATAAAGTGATGCCATTTGGTTTGAAAAATGTCGGTGCTACATACCATAGGTCAGACCCGCATCTTTGATGATCTTATGCATATGTATGTGGAATGTTGCATCGATGATTTGGTTGTCAAAAGCAAGAATCAAAGCAAGCACATAAGTAATTTAAGGGTTGTATTCGATAGAATTTCTAATTTCAATTTAAGATGAATCCATTGAAATATGCTTTTGGTGTGACTTTTGGAAAATTCTTGGACTTATTGTGAACTATAGAGGAATTAGAATTGATCCTCAATAATAGAAATGTCAAAGCCTAAGATCTTAAAGTAACTACGCTCATTGAGGCAAATTGGCTCACATTAGAAGATTTATTTCTAATCTTTCTAGGAGATGTCAACCTTTTGCCTGATTGATGAAAAAAGATGCACCTTTAAAATAATATATGTTATATCTCCCAATTCTAGGGGCACCAATAATAAGAAATCCATTGATATTGTATGCACCGCCTTAGAAGAGTCATTAAGAGCTCTACTAGCTCAAAATAATAAAGAAGAAAAGGAAAATGCCTTATACTATATAAGCTGACATTTGATAAGAATCGAAATATGATATTATCTTATTTAGAAATAATATCTAGCATTAATATTTGTTACTCAGAAACTTCAGCACTATATGTTATCACATAAAATAACATTGATATATTGAGTTGACCCTCTTAAATTCTTAATGACTAGACCGACCTTAATTAGTCGATTAGCTAAATGGGTAGTCATGTTACTTCAATTTGATATAATAAGCTTTAATGACTCATTTACCAACAAACTCTCTACTCAACAATGAATTTCCTATAGAACAAATCTTTAAAGTAGAGGAAGCTCAACAACCATTAGAATGGGAACTCTACTTTGATGGAGCTTCATCAGTAAAGCTAGCTAAATCACCTAGTTTACCAACAATACATGTCAGAATCAGCTTAATATTTGTAAACTCGTAAGGAGGTATTCTCTTATATTCATATAGTCTAGTGGAACCTTGAACCAACAATGAGACTAAATATGAACCACTAATTTTGGGTTCAGAACTAGCAATTAACATGAAAATTAAGAAGCTTCATATTTACAGAAATTCTCAACTCATAATTTGACAAATAATTGGGCCTTTCAAGATAAACAAGCTTAAGTTAGCACTTTATCATAAGCATGTTGTGGAGCTTATAAAATGAATCCCTAAAGTGTCAATTACAAGGGTATCATGTTGAGATAATGGTAAAGCCCGGTGCATTAGCTAAATTAGCAAAGAAATGATAGACCCTCAGGGAGAGCCAATTATAATAATAGTTAAAAGCAAAATAGCCTTGGCACTAACCCTTCTACAAGCCTTTAAAGCTAAAGAAAATCAAAAGATCTCAACAATAGTAGAGGAAGATGATTGGCAAAAACCATTCATCACCTATATTAAGGGCGATAGATTAGCAAAAGATAAATCAAAGGTTCATTAAAATTTACAAAGAGCTCTATGATATGCCCTCATAAACGATATATTATATCGGTGCTCATTTGCTGAAGTCCACGAAGGGTTGCATGGTGCACACCAATTCGATCTTAAATTAAAAATCAAAATTAAGCGAATGGGATACAATTGGCCCAGAATGGTTTAAGAAAGCATTGAACATGCCAAAAAATGTCATCAGTGTCAAATACATGCAGATACATTGCATCAACCACCTAATAATTTACATCCAATAAGACCTATGCCCCCAATAAATGGACAATATCTCAAAAGATGTTATACATAACTATTAAAGCATTATTCTTAATAAATTCAAGAGTTAAAATTAACTCTAAAATGATCAACCAAGGAGATACCCCTCATTGAAAGTGAAAAAAAAGTGCTCTCCTCAAAGAAAAATCTTATGTCAACAGGGGTAATTTTAAAGCCATCATGCCCAAAAGGGCCAGATCTAAATCTAAGCTTAAATCCAACATAATATTTAAGTCTAAATATACCCAAAGGGGAAGGTCTAAATATAAATCTAAAAAAAATTCAATTCAAACCATCTGAAACTAAAGAAGATTGACTCAAGAACCTACAAGCATAGCACATTTACAAATTTAGATATTATTGCTTTTCATAATGGTTGTGGAATTTATATGCTTCTCTTGTTCAGATTTGCTATGATGTTTACTTAGAGATGGGTAAATGATATTCCACCTATAGAGCCTTCTGAGTAGTAGATATGGCCACTATTGAAGCCCATGATCTACATGGCACAATTAGGTTGCAAGAGCGACTCTCATGGAATCAGGATATGTTGATAGGCAGAGATATTTTTTAGGATTAATTTTCTCGATCATCATGCATCCCATCTATTGATTCAAAGCCTCCATCAATCCATGATGTTGTTGATTATGTAATCAATCTAAAGTTGAGGCACAGTCATGATATTTCTTTAGAGCAGATTATACACCGCCTTAGCATTGGAGATCAAGATGTGCTCAGCTAATTTCATATACAACTCCTCCTGTAGGCATAGTTAGACTTTTGGGATATCACATATTACACCATGAGGTAGATAATTGGGACCCAAGATCAGTATTTAGCATACTATTGTCAACTGTTAGTCATTATGCATACTGGGCACATCATCACTTATAGATGCATGGTGACATCCTCAGGAGAGCTAGTATACATCATACAATATACGCATCATTTTTTTGACTATAACCGCTTTCCATTTACTTGGATCTGGAGCATAGTAAAGCATTAGAAAAAGATCACCAAAACCTTCTATATTGGTCCATATAAGATGACGATTACCTTGGAAGACATGCAGGATATAGCAAGTCTCCCTATCATAAGAATTCCCTATGAGGAATGTGTACCTCCAGATTATGAGCTCTTTCAACATCACCCAGATGGTCATAGTAGGAAAGGTCATCTTGTATATTCCTCAAGTCTCCATCATGCCCTAGCTCACTACTATAGATTATTCAAAGAGTCAAGATCAGGTCATAAGCGATGGGGCACAGTTACTATAAACACATGGTCCAGGAGTTTTTTTTAATGCGCTAGTGTGTTTTCCCTACTTCACAGAATTAGAGGATTTGTTTGATATGGGATCTCATTCAGTTGAAGAGTCATTTAGTGATAGATTTAAACTGGAAGGAAGAGTCAATTTTTGATGAATCTTAGCATGGCATATTAATGAGGAGCTACCATTAATGGCTTTTATTTTCACCTGGCAATGCTATTTCATATTTCCAAGACACAGCAGACTTTTCTATCCTTCCACTCTTTTGATGGCCAAGTTATTTACTCAAGGTGACAGGATAGCACTCGTGTGAGCGTCATTAGCCTAATTATACTAAGATTAAGTAGAGTGAGCGTGATGGCTGATTCATGATGCTATGATGTAGATGCTCCTTGGCACTACTTACATGGATGGATTCATGCACATATATCAGGGGCTTTCAGTTGTCCTGAGATGTCATCCTATTTTAAAGAGTAGTATTTTCCAATGATCATACAATTGAGTAGGGCTATAGTCACCTTAAATAGAGATTAGATCTGAACCTTTATGTTTACTTCATCATGCATGATGGATTGATCGCTTTCAAATCATCCATAGATCAGGTTTTCATAGCTTACCTAATCAAAGCTTGGGATAGAGATTCATACACTCTTTTATAGATATAGGGGCACCCCTACAATTATCAAAGCTAGGAAATATCTCATTGGGTTAGGATCTGCCTGACTTTACTATAAATGTCATGAGTCTATCATATTGGAGGGATAAAATCTCATTAGATTGGCTAGATAGTATGGTTTCACTTAGGCTACACCCATATATGGACTATCATAGATAGTATACATAGTAGATACTCATTCCCTAGGGATGCTCCCACTGTCTAACCGATTAGCAATAGCTTCCACAGCATGGGCTTTCTTACTTTGCCTAGGGACTGATTTTAATTTTTGTATAGCTTCACAGTAGACTTGCACAAGAGTTAGTCACCTATGACTACTATGAATCTGTCATACATACTCTTCCTTTTTAGAGCTAGGCTATCATATATATAGTCATAGATTGGGGAGAGCCAAATTACCACAGCATTTGCATTCCCACCAACACGTAACTCATGCTCCTAAGAGATCATCAGATGAGCTAGGCAATAGTAGGAAGAGATGATGAAAGGCTTCATTAACTTAGGAGTGAGATGATAAAGGTACTCAATTCCCCATGATAGCTAGTTATGATATGGGAGTAGTAGGGATAGATGATCCTACTTATATTTATGTTCCACCGGTAGAAACTGAACCACCCACAGGATAGATGAACAATGATGTCACACTGGTATTATCGATAGACACTAGTGCTACTTCCCCAACGTCTATTCAGGCTATTAGCAACGAACATATGCATGTCGAAGAAGACCCATACATAGAAGAATATGGCACTTCGATAATTAGCCATGAGCCCCTCTTATCATATTCAACTTGGGTGATATTGAGTGCCACTCAAGATGATTCCTCAAATATTGATTCTTGCGTGAAGATTTATCATATTCCTAGCTTGAAAGCTATAGTTCAAAGGCTATCTTGTTCGGAGATTTCATGTTGTCTCCAAAATACGCCATAAGATTTTAGGCTCATTACATTGTATCTCTTCAAAGAGCCTATGCCATATAGTGATGGCATTATGCAATCTACTTCTAAGTGTTGATCCAGAAGTATTTCCTGAGCTTTTTAGCTTCTGTGTGGATGCAACTCTCCATTAGGTCCAGCTACCACTTTGGGTCTTAAAGTAAGAGAGCTATAGCTTTGGGAATCCCTATGCAAAGATATGAAGTTTGAAGTATTCTCATTACGCAATACTTATTAGGAGGTCTTGTCTTGTACAATTATTATTGTAGAGACCTCACTCAACATTATTTCAAATCAAGTCTCTATGGTTTGTCAAGACCTCGAGCATAGTCTTTGAGCTTTAAGATCTTATCAGAGGCAACTTTCTAGAGCACAGATTGAGCTTCTTGATATATCCCTTGAATTAAAGGAATTATGGTTGAGGAGGTAGTATCTATTAGAAAGAAAAACTATGACCATGCAGGTTGTTACAACTATAGAAGAAGACTACTCATAAACAAATGCTCAAGTAACTAAACTTGAGCATGTCTTTTCCTCATTCATCCACGACCAAGAGACTATCGTTTAGCATCTCCATAAGGCTAGAGAGAGGCAATCTATTATGGATTAGCTCAAAAATCCTATGTTTGTACTAGAGAAATTCAAGTCAATCACCTAATTTTATAACCTCTACTATGTCATTAGGATAAAGATCATGTTTTCTCTCTATTTATTATGGTGTATAAAATCATAAAAAAATAAATAAATAAGTAACGAATGCATTATGTCCAATTGACATAACACATTCATTGGGGGTGATTTTATTTCCTTCTAAAAAAATAAATGAAAAAAATGAAATGAAAAAAATGAAAATTATCAAAAATTTACACATCCCAACTTTGGGGTGCTATGATGCTACAATCGCAGCGCCTAGGCACTGTTGATTCCTTAAAAAAAATCTAGAAACTCAAACAACCCCCGATGGTTGCCCGATAAAAAGGCACAATGCCACAGCATTATGATACATGCGCCTCGACATTGTCATTTATCCTCAGTTTTTAAATCAAGAAATCCATGGTCCTCGCCCCAAAAAAAATAACATCATAGAGGGAGCTAGAGGAATGATTATAGAGAATAAAACTACCCCTAGTAGGGGAAATTCATTATAAGAAGTGTAGAGCAACCCCTCTCTTACTTCTTCTTCCATCCTCCCTCACTCTCACTCTAACCCCCATCATTGTTCTATTTGGTCATCTACGCTCTCAACAGTATGCTTCTCATTACTATAAGAGCGATCTCCTCGTGCAAGAAACAAGATCAATACTTACCCTCATTGATTTCAGGTAAAAAAATCTTTTGAGAATACTTTCTTTACTCATTTTTTCTAAAAATAAAATTTAATCAAATTTCCACCATTGATCTCGAATTCTGTGAGAAATAAAATAGCATATCACCTTCAATCTTGGATCCAGAGTAAAAAAAAGCTCCATAAGACTTAAAATATTCCAAAATATTGAATGTTGAATGGCTAAGACCTCCACCATTGAACTTGGTTCAAGAGTGAGAAAAATCCCCTCCCTCCATTGATGTTAGATCTGAAATAAAGGAAAAGAGTACATTTGAACTAAAAGATATAAAAATTTACTACTAAAGAGTTATAGTGCCAATTTTTCATGAAAACCTAACAAAATCTTCAAGAATTTAGTTCAATACAGACGTTTCCATCTCGCGATGCCAAGGCCCAATATCGAGGTGCCAAGCTCTCAAGAATGAAATCCTCAATGCTCTGTCTAGAGTGTCGAGGCACCAAGAATTGTGCACTGCGGTGCTAAACTCTCAAGCATAGAGCAATTATATTAGCATTGAGGCCCTAACATTCAGGGTCGCTGTGCTAACTTTATGAGTCCCCTTATCTCTAATGCAGCTTTGCAGAGCCATCCTTTCGGCATCGAAGCACTATATCTTCCACAATTAAACTTGATTTCGATGTGAAATGAAACCCTGCCTCCATCGATCATGGATCTAAATCAACGAAGAAGAGTGTTTTACACTAAAATTATGAAAACTAGCATTGCTAAAGCATTATGCTGCCAAAATTTTGAATTTTAAATATTAATAAAGCAATGCCAAGGCACTGTGTCCTTAGAAAAATTAAGCTTAGGCAGGCATCTCACAGTGCCATGACATTGGTATCCCAGTGTCAAGGCACTGTATTTTCAGAATTGAGACCTAAGTGATAATGTTAAGTCATTTATATGATAAATCAGGTTATACCCATAGCACTATGGCGCTACGATTATAGCGTCGAAACACTAACTCCTCGAGAAATTAAACTTTATTGGCAACCTCTTAGCGTCAAGGCATCAGTATCCCAGTGCCAATGTAATATGTTTATATACTCAAAATTATAATATTAATACATTCATGGTGCAATCCAAATTATATCCCTTAATACTATTGAGCTCTCAGGTTTCTGACTTAATTATTTCAACTTAATAGCACCAAGGTGGTAGTTTACTAGTGCCGAGGTGCTGAGCCCTATTATTGAGCATAAATTTTTTATTTAAGAAAATTTTAAATGTTGAAGCATTACACAGTAATAAACACAAGAGAATAGAAATAAAGAAGAAGCATCTTTATTAAATGACAAATTTATTATAAAATAAATTATTATAATAAAAAGAAAATAGCACAAAATAAAAAAGAGTGGTAGGAAACTAATAGTCATAATCATCATTCTCCTCTATATCTGGCTTCAGCGAGGTAGCTACATAATAGAGATATTGAGGCGTCGCTGGAAAAGAAGTCAAACATGGATTCCCATAATTACAATTTTTAAACATATGAACCAGTGTTGTATTGAACTGGCCCATATAAGAAAATTGTTTTTGATGTTAATCCATATGATAATCAAATTTTTTTCTAAAGACCATTGCCTATGGCTACTCTCACCTACCTCTTTATTTAAAATCAAGACTTGGTCATTAAAGGATTGGCAAAATTGGGGTTGAGGTGGCGGGGCACATTAACTCTCCCCAACTTCAAACCTCAAGTCAAACACCTCAATAATCCTTTTTGTTAGAGGAGCCTTCTAAATAAGAACATCTTCATCTGTCTCTCCTAATGCACACACCCCCAACGTGCAATCCATAGATAAGAGATGGATGAGCATACCCCACTGCAGTACTACCCCTAAGTATATTATAATAGAATTATAAATAATCTTTCCTATATTAATTGTAAAGCCCTTTAGCATTGTAAAATTCAAAATGGCCCTATCCTTGGTTACCTCATTGATATTACTAGTGGGCATTAGCTAAGTAGAAATAAAATAATGCTAAGCTTTTGATTTTTTTCATTAGGTTGGCTACAAGAAATTTAATAATTTATTTCTCATGTCATTTCCACTAGACATTTGCATTTCTATCAGTAAAAAAACCAAGAATTTTGTTGAAATCGGGGTGCTCATTATAAGAGAAAAGATATTGATGGTAAGACACATTTGGCAATTCATAATATATATTTATGACATTACTATAAAAAATTACCAATTTTCCCCAAAAAAAAATTTATTGTTATTGTGCTCCTTCACTTTAGAGAAGAACTCTCGTACCACGGGGAGGACATAGGAGCTACTTTCGTAGGCCAACTAAGGCCAACTGCTTTCATTGATCAAACTTTTTACTCTCCCACCCAGATTGTAGAACCTCCTTTTTAGGATGAGATGCTTTTGAGTGAGGGTGTGTTGATACCTCTTTTTAGCCTCTACATTAACAAATTTGCTAGACTCATTTGAAATTGTACTCCTCTCATTGATGAGCTTCTTGAGCGGCATGATTATTTCTTAGAAGGAGAAAAGGCTGGGAGAATAAGAGAAATCTCTAAAAAAATAAAAATGAATAATGAAAAATGAGCAATGTCAAGTAGTCTATTTATAAACTCGGTCTAGCAGGCGCGGTGCTATAATGTTAGCGTTGAGGTGCTAATCTCTTGGGTTCTAAAATAATAATATAGCACTGTAGTGTTCACATGCAGTGTCGTGGCATTGATCATCTAGTCAAGTCAGTTAATGTGCCGGTCAAAAAGAAATATTCATTATAATTAATTTTGTAAATAAAAATGTGCTAGACATTGATGTAGCACTGTAGCACTCTAATACAGTGTCTTAGTGCTAGTCAAAAAGTTTGCCATTTTATTAAAATAGTCTATCCGTCTGGAAGCTTTTTTGAACTAACCTTTGACTGGCACCACAGCGCCATATGATCAGCACCTAAGCAATGGTGAGTTGGTCAACAAAAATATCTACCCTAAAATGCTATAGTATTAAGCACCTGATGCCCAAGACGCAAATTTGATAGCGTCACAATGTTATGTTCCTAGTGCCAAGGTGTTACCCTAATAAACATATTTTTTAGATTGTCGAATTTAATAACAATAGAGCTAAATTACTCACATGGTCCCCAGCATAATAATAATTTTCTTAGTTCCATGTCTGATGATGCTTTGTGATTAATATAAAATAAATTTGAATCACATGCATATGTACGAATTTAAAGATAATCTTTTAATTTTAATGAAAAATTATAAAAAACATCTGCATGTGCCCCGACACATGTATAAAAATCTAAATTAAAATGTTTGAGGATGTTATGTGGGTTAATTTCTTGATTGAGTCTTATGATTGGGTCCAGCTCAACAAAACCTAATTATTCCTCAATGATGGTTGTGTTGATTATAAAATTGGTCCATAGAGGATATGTTTAAATTGGATGAAATTTATCATTTGGAATAACTTAAAGTAAATAATCATCCACCCGTCCATCATTATTTGTCAAAGATGATAAGCTTGAAAAATCTTTGCCCATAAATAGTGAATGTCAAATTAAATATAATTATATTTATACTCAAAGAATTCCATACCAGTAAGGATATGGTATGTATCCACTATCTATGTGGTTTTGTTGCCAAATGGCATCATAAAATGCAAATATGACTAGAACTCTCTGACCGAGTGCCTTGACTTCTATATGACTCCACTATATTTCGGTCACGGTAATAACCCACATATTCTCTAATAGCTTAGTTCCTTGAACTATGAATTATGGAATATATTTAATAGAAAAAAAACTTCTTTTATCTAAGGTTGACTTAAATTTATCACTTTAGATAAATATCATCCCAAGTCTATAAGAACACTTTGGACAACGCAATCCATGGCTGTTAATAATGATTGTTTGATCAAGAATTAATTTCTCTCACTAAGTACACTTGGGACCACGAAAGCCCAGGCTGATGGAACCATGAGATCTTGATCAGGCATGTCATCATATATACTAATCTGCCTTATCACAAATATACTCTTACCCATCTCAATAAAGATGGCGCAGAGCATCCTCATAAGTGTTTTTTAACAATGATGAGTCATTTTGAAGTTTTTTAAGCTCTAGAGAGTTCTAATGTTATTTTGGGTTCATTGGTGTTCATTATGATGACCTAGGCTAATTCCATAATTTTTCATAATTTTCTTAATTTAATAATAATGTATTTTATTAAATTAAGGCATATGGCTTAAAATTTTTTTATTTTAAGAATTACTTGAATATAAATCTTGATAAAATTATCTAGGATGTGTTTTAACCTTAATTTACATTTTGAAAAGTTTGAAATTAATTAGAATAAAGGTTTTTGTTTAATTTTAGTTTGATTATTTTCATTTAAACCTAAATTAACCTAAAAATACATAATAAAAATTAGGAATTTTGACTTTAATGAATTCTCCTCACTGAGATGAATCCATAGAGCCCTTATTTGTATTTTTTGTTGAGTATTTTATTTTATATGAATTTTAAAGTTCTTGGTATTTTTTGTATTTTTTTAATTAAGAAAAAATAATTTTTCCTATTAATCCCATTAGCTCCATATGGCACTAACATGGCACCATTTTTTGCATGGCGACCATGGATTGGTCCACACATAATCCACGTGGATCCCATGTTAAAACATCGGTGAAATGAGGATTGATTTGGGCCATCTGAGCAAAGATCAGATGGCTCAAAATCATCCCATGGTTTTCTATATAAGTTTTAATTAGAAATCTAACAGATCTCCATTTTTCATTCCTAACAGAAGGATCGAATGATGGAAAAAATATCTTCCTCATTGATAGTAAGAACTGAGTTCCATCCATTAATTTAAAGCATTTCTAGTGATCTAGGTGGCGAAATCGCTTGATTTCAATGGTAGATCCATCAAAAGTTTATTTGGAATGCATCTATACAACTTGATCTCACTTAAGATTATGTTTATTTTAGAAAGAGCCAATATTGAATGCTAAAGTTGTCAATTTGAACCCATACCTCATCGGCGGTAATCTATAATGATGGAAATGATATGAAGAGCTTCGTAGGGATATGATGAGATTCTAGGTACAAAAAATTGGAATGCTTCCCCATCGATTGCTCCATAGATTGAAGGATTAGTTGGATCCACCTAATCCCATTATGTTAAGTCAAACCCTAGGTGAATTCACTAAATCACTAAGCATGGTGTCCTAAGTGCTTAATTAGGAGGCTCATAATCTAGGATTAGGTGTCCTAATTATTGATTTAGAGATGATGTTAACCTTATCCAAAAATTAGGTCAACAATACTCAGCATGTCATCTCCAAGAATAACTAAAGAGCTGCAGGGACTTAGTAAGTGAGTCATTTGGTTGAATAGGTTCATCTCCAAAATAAGAAAACATTGCTCGCCATTATTCAAAGAATTGAGGGGTGCAAAGAAATATGAGTGGATTCCAAAATACAAAAATGCTTTCAATGATCTCAAAGGCTTACTCACTTCATCACCTTTGATACAAAGTCCAAAGGAAGGCAAGACACTATTATTATATTTAGGACTTTAAGAAGCCATCATAAGATTGATTCTAATCAAAAGAGGGGGTAAAATATTTGTCAATTTATTATGCAAGAAAGTCATTGAGGGGTGTCAAGTTACATTACCTAATCATGGAAAACCTAGCACTCACTTTTATCATATCTGCCTAATGACTTAGATCATATTTCTAGGTACATTTAATTAAGTCATCATTGATCACCAACTCAAGATTGTACTTACCAAGTAGATCATTCAAGAAGATTACTTAAATGGTTAGTGGAGTTAAGCAAATTTGATATATTGTATTTGCCATGAATAGTGATTAAGGCGCAAATACTCACTAATTTTATTATAGATTTCAAAAAATCACATACAGTTTCCATCAGCCCATAATCTTTGTGGCAATTATATGTAGATGGCTTTTTAGGAGAGCAAGGAATGAGAGTAAGCATTGTGTTGAAAACCATAGAAATAATCACTATAACTCAATCAGTGGAATTTTGATTTCAAGTAATTAATAATCAATTTGAGTATAAAGCATTACTCATTAGTGTGCGAGACTTGTTCATGGGCTAGGCACCAAGCATATTATAGCTCATTCAAATTTATATATAATGGTAAATCAATTAATGGGGAGTATAAGATAAGAGATGAGTTTCTATAGAAGTACCTACTCAAGATAAAGGAAAAAATTAGAAGGTTATGATATTTCAAGATTGAACAAGACTCAAGAGATGAGAACCAATTCATTGACAAGACTCAACAGTAAATGGAAATGAGAAGCAGCTCCTCCAACCCACTAGCTGAGTATAGAAGAAGGTAAGTCCATGCAAGTTAATAATGAAAACTCACTCAGTTGAGTTAATCCCATGAAGATGTACTTGCAAAAAAGGGAGCTTGAATAAGTAATCAAGGACACGAGGAAATTCATGTTAAAGCAGTTAAATTTCTGCTAATTAATGGGAAATTATTCTAAAAGTAAGCTACTTCATTAAATCTAAGGCGTGTAATAGAAATTAAATGGGATTAGGTTTTCAACAAAATTTATTCAGGCAAATGCAAAAGCCATTCATGAGGAAGAATACTTACATGTCAAATTTTGTGACAAGGTTACTTTTAGTTGACACTAAGAAAGGATGCTAAGTATTTCACTAAAAGATGAAAGTAATGTCAAAAGTTAGATCATATATAGCAATATCCACCATAACCACTACAACCAATTATAAGCATATGGCCCTTCATAGTATGAGGGATAGATCTAATAGGCTCCTGCTAGTCGCTAGTGAGAAAGAGATTCATATTTATCATGATTGATTACTTTATAAAGCGGATTGAAGCCAAGCCACTAGCTGAGATAACAATCTAGGTAGCTCAAAATTTTATATGTACTAACACTATTTGCATGTATGTACTGTTCACATAGATCATCACAAACAATGGTCAACAATTCACTGATAGGAGGCTAAAGGAATTGTTTGAATTATAAAAAATTCTACCTAAAATGTGGTTCATTTCATCACCCACAAACTATTGCTAAGTGGAAGTGGTGAATAAGTATATCCTCAATTTGTTAAAGAAGAAAGAGGAAGACACCAAACCCAAGCAGGTAGATGCTCTACCTGACTCTAGGCTATAATGACAACTCGATCATCAATTATTGGGCAGACACCATTCACCTTGTCACATGGAATAGAGGTTATACTACTAGTCAAGTATGAATTATAAATCCAAAGAGTCATTACATCTTCTAATTTATATCAGGAAACCACTAAACATAAAAGTTCAAATTTAGAAGCCATGGAAACAAAAATCCTACTTAAAGAGCTAGGAATTAAAGCATTACTCAAACTAGAAGAAAGTGAAAAGTGAATGACTAAATATTATAATTGTTACATCAAGAAAAAATAGTTGAAGGCTCTAGACTAGTTGTAAAAAAGGGATACCCTTACATTATCAAAAAAACAAGTTAGACTAGGAGCCTATCAACTATAAACACACTCAAGGAAAGATGTGCCACATACTTTGAATGAAAGAGATTTGAAAAAATTTTACCTATAAGGAAAACCCCTTTCTTGTACTTACTATTATTCTTTTTAATTTCTTATTCAAATTAATATATGAACACACAAATGATTAGAATAAATTATAAGATTCTTCTCATTTTTACTCACCATATAGATTTTTATTCTCATAAAAATATTACTTGAAATCTAAACTATGATAACTAAGAGTTTAAACGTAATATAAGAAAATGCTTGGTGAGCTACTTTTTCCCAAGTAACTAAATGAGGAACAATATCCCTAAATTATTTTGTAAACTACACTCGTATAGTGGCCTGAAGAGAAACACTACAAAAGCTAATTAGTAAGTTGGAATAATCTGAGTTAAGACTATGGAGGCTATATAAGCTGTAGTAATTAGAGTTAAGACTTGATGAGCTACATGTCATATCAAGTCACTCAATGAGCTACATTTGACCCAAGCAATAAGCTTCATTTGGTGAGCTACATTTGGCCCAAATGAAAGCTTAAAACTTGGTGAGCAACTTTTGTCTAGTGTACTATAATCGACTCAACAAACTATCAAAACTATGATGAACTTGAAGCTTTTCTTAAACTTTCACTACAATAAGCTCTTGTACTTATCAAAATTGAAGAAGCTAGATAACTCGACTTACTTCTATTGAAACTCCTCAAAATGATGAGAAATTTTCATCTTCAATTGTTTATTCAATTATGAGAGGCAATTTAGTTCTAAAATTGCTTGACTCTTCTCCTCCTCTTGTAGTATAGCTAGCTCAGACTCGATGTTCCCCATCAATCACAGAGTCTAGTTTAGACTTGGTAGTTATAAGATATTTTATGTTTAACTCTAATTCTCTATCAAGCTCTAGGTTGACTGCCATGCCATCACTTGAGCAATCATGGCTGCATAAGGGACTCGCTTAGAGGGAATCTCTTCAAGAATGGAATCTAGCTCATCAAAAAATAAAATAAAATAAGATGCACTAATTTATAGACTTCACTTGTTAGGTCAACCATGTTAGGAGTATACTTATTTTTATGATAAATGTATCAGTGTTTGCTAACCAGCTCCTTTCCCTTATTGTTCTTCTTCTTTGGAGAAGCATGAGAAATGATGCTTGTTGGTGTCTTGAACTTTTTGGGAGTGGAACTCATCTTAGCCACACTTCATCCTCAACTAACTTCTCATAAATAGCCTAAACAGGTACTGGGTCATCATTCTCTTCCTCACCTTTCTCAAATTTGGTAAGAAGCTTAATGACTTTTGGATCAATTAGGAAGAGAGTAAACACATCATCCCTTGAAAAAATGAACACTAAGATTAATGAGTTAAAAATAAAAAGAAAAATAGTAAATCTTTACAATAGTGACTACTTACTATCCATGTGCTCATGCATTTTGGAAAATTTGATAAAAGTTTGATATTGAGCATCTTGCTTGATAGCTTCCTCAAAATCTCCCACTTTATGAACACTCAGCTCTGGAACCACCACCTCATATGTAGTGAAAGGACTAGGCTTAATCAACACTACCCACCTTACTGAATACTTGATAAAATAGATTTTGGAGTGCTAGTTCCTAACATTGTTTAATAGACCCACAAAATTTAGGTGGCCTACCGAGAACTTAATAGTCTCACCCTAGTGACCTTTAAACTATGAAGACATTTCATAATAGGGTCAAGTTTAATGTCATTCTTTTTTTTTTTTTTTTTGTCAAGAACAAAATGAAAGTCATTACACATGGTACCAAGTTCAACAACACTTGGCTGACTACCACCACATAAATGTTCAATACCTCTATTAACTTGTTCTAGAGAGGGAATCGAAGGATGTACTAGAAATGATCAAAGAGGACTCATAGCTCATCCTCCTTCAAAGTATTAACTCGATGATCTACATGAGCAACTCACACTGAGTAGTTAGATCAATCATAGCAATATTCATAGAAGATGCGAGACTCAACCACCAAACTAAGGATAGAAGATCCATTCACCACAATCACCACAAAAATAAGGATAGAAGATTTATTCACCACAGTCACCAAAAAATTGGTGGTTGCTTTCTTTATAGCCACCATGACCATTATCATAAAAGAATTCATTGAAAGGAAAAAAGGACTGGTGAGAAAGAGGAAAAGAACACGCATATGAAGAGAACCACTAGCTTTAAAACCAAAAAATGGATGCAATAAAAGACCCACCTAACTACGATTAGGAGAATTTATAGGCATGGTAAAAAGATCTCAAAAACACATGCATCATGTTAAGCATTTAATAAAAAAAATCATAACCAAATCCCACAAAAATCTCAAGTGGTGCATGTCACAATAAAATTCTTAATTAGTTCACTTCCAACCAAGACTAAGCATAATTTTTATAAAAAAAAGCAAAAGTAAAAAATTATCATTTATTAAACATACCTTTTACATGCACTCAGCCCTATTTTACATTATTTTTTTGAAATTCCTAATTATTGGATCTGAATGCCACTTGGCGACAAGTGCTCTTTTATTCAAAAAATATTTAAACATAAAACTAGTACCTATGATGAAGAGATAAGACCAACTTGACTCATCATAATAATGAAAGAAGTTAACTTGGCTTTCACAAGTGACAGCTTAATTGGTTGCTTAGCTTCCATAGCCACCAGCTTCCTCTGCAACTCAGCAACAACTTTCCCTACTAAGTTTTAATTTTAATAAGAAGAGTTAGTCTCCCTTGCAAAGAAATAAACTTGATTGAAGTAGACAGTTGTATTAACTCCATGAGCCCCATTACTTATTTAATTGATTTTGATTATAACAATCATATGATTGGATGGTACTAATATTTTATTTCAAGTGTTTCAAGAAGTTAACCGAACTCAATCTATTCAGTTAGACTATGGTAGTTTGAGAATCTTTCTAGATTTCTTAATAATAAGATGAATAAGAACTCAATAATATAAAAATAATGACTTAAACTTCTCTAAATCATTTATTTAAATATTTAAATATTTTTTATATTTTATTTTGTAGGAATTCACTAGTATTTTAAGAAATAACCTTTTTGGATAATTTAAGTACTTACATAAGATAAATCTTATCCATTATTTTTTAAAGTGAGTTAAATTTATTTCCCTCTTCATTTAGTCATTTCCATGCTTAATTAAATTATTTCTCCATTTTTTGGCATCAAAATAAATTTATTCTTTTATTTTATAAATTATCTTTTTTCTCTTTCCTATCGTTTATTTTCTCCCTCCTATGAGTCTAGCCTTCTTATTTTCTTTTTGGCCAAATTTTTTCATTGACTTTGGCATGATAAGTTTGTGGGAATTATTATATTTATTTTCATATTAGTTTTCCTTTATTTAATAACTTTTTAGATTTTTATTTTCTTGAATTTTAAAACTATTTATTTTTAAATTTAAAATTGTTTTATGTCTTAATTTGTTTCCAAATGTGACTTAACTTTTCGTGGAATGTTTTGGCCAACTCCTTTGCATTTTAAATTTATTATATTTTATTTTATTTAAATTAATTTTAGTTGTTTTAAATTCAAATTAAATTTGATCTTGAATTTATTATATTTATGGAAACTAGTATAGCCAGCCCATACTCTTATTTCTAATTAATTTAAATTATATGTTAAGTTTAAAATACTTCTTAAATTGATGTCCTATAATTTATATCTGATTGATTTTATTAATTAAATCTCATCCCATCTTAGGAAAGACTTCACCGAAAATTTTCATTGGTTTTCTTTGATTAATTTTATTCAAACTTATTATCTTGGCTTGCCTTGTCTAATCCCATAAAATTAATTAATCTCTTTAATACTATAATTGATTCAAGATTGAACATCATTAGGAAACTCCTTGGTTGTCCCAAGCATTTAGCTCTATTGTATTTATTTTGTTTAAAATATATTCAAATTTCTTTCTTACTTTATTTTTGATCAATTAAGTTAATTGATCCTTAATCTCCCCTGCTTCAGCGAACCACATCAAGCCATGCTTGATGTAATTCAAACTAAAGGCATGTGTTGATTTATTTGAAATTAAAAATTTGCTATATTTAATTTCCTTTCACTTAAACATATAACATAAGTATTGAGTTTTCTTCTCATTATTTGTCTTATCGATGTATAGTATTGAGTTGAGTGCAAAATTATTTTAAAATTGAGAGTTAGACATACAAATTGTCTTTTTTTTTTGTTCTTTTTGTAAAGTGTTGGGGTTGTACTTGCCTTTTTTTAGAAAGTATGGAATTAAGGTTGTACTTTCTCGATGTAGGAAAGTATAGGAGATTGGGGGTAATCTCATTTCAATTAGTGAATTTATAGTCGGGGTGACTAGACATAGAGCTTGTTTTTGGGTTCAGCCCAACCACGTAGAAATCATTGTGCCTCTTGTCTTTACTTTTCTACATGTTACTTTACTTGTTTGGTTACTTTCTCTTTCTTTATAATATACTTTATTCACCTTTCATGTAAGTTTTCTATGAAGTTTAAAATTAAATTTTCATTTGAAAAATATTTTATTCACCCATTTCATTCCCCTCCCTCTTAGGTGTCATAGCTCTATAACAACCTGAGGTTCACTTATGACATTGCCTTCTCCCAACATGGACTCATTCTTTTCTAACTTGCCACTTGTGTAACACATCAACAAGGGAATGCCCTCCATCATCTCATGAACATTCATTGAAGTAATGATCGCTCAGGAAAAACACCTTTGAAAATCGCTGCCATCTTTATTGGGATGTTAAGGAGTTCTTTCTACCTAAACTGTTTGATTTATTATTCAACCAAATTTTCTATAACATTATGTTATGGTTTATTTAGATCTAGGTTCTACTTCCTATGAATACATACATTAATAGTTAATTTCCTCTCTTACCTCAGTAAGAGAGCACTCTCAATTAAGGTTGAAAATAAACATATCTCTAATATGAATTGTGTCTAATATTATGGTGGATGATTGTCTAAGAGAAAAAGCAGGGTAGTCCTGATCAAGACTCCATGGTTCCATCATCTTAGGACTATCATTATTCTAGTCTACCAATATTAGAGAGCTATTAGCTGTAATGTCCACAGAGTATAACTAGCAGCCATGGGTTGCCTCATTTCAAATATCTTAAGTGGACCAAAGTTTTAGTGTAGGTGTTACAGTGTAGACTAAACTTGATTTATAAGTCTATCCAATAATTCAATTTTATGAAGTAATCTATATTGCATATGTATGTAGAGCTTACATCCATTGGAATGTAATACCTATAAGGGAGTTCTCATGGTGAACATATGACTGGGCTTACATCCATTGGAAAGCCAATTAGAATTTAGGTTGGACTTACATCCCTTTGGAATGCTAGTAGAGCTAATGTTAGTATGAAAAACATATGGATTAGACTTACATCCCTTTGGAATGCTCATAAAGTTCAAATGTTTGCATAGCGAATGAAAATTTTGGACTTACATCCTTTTGGAATGCCAAATAAGGTTTAATGTTATGCTTGCATTGTAAGCATAGGTCAAACTTACAACAATTAGAACGCACATCCTTTGGAATGTCAGCAGGATTTATGTTTGCATGATGAACATATAGATTAGACTTACATTCATTTGGAATCCTAGTAAGGTTCCGATGTTTGCATAGCCAATAAAAGATAGAACTTACATACCTTTAGAATGTCAGTTAGATTTAGATGTTTGCATAGCAAACAAAAAGAATGGGCTTACATCCTTTGGAATGTCGTTAGGGTTTATGTTTACATGGAAAATATATATATTGGACTTACATCTCTTGGGAAAGCCAACAGGGTTCTTATATTCACATAACAAACGAAACGATTGGACTTACAATCCTTTAGAATGCCAAATATGGTTTAAGATTATGCCTATTTGCAAGCACGGGTCGGACTTACATCAATTAGAAAACTGACAGATTGGACTTACATCCTTTGAAATGCTAATAGAGTTTATGTTCACATGGCGAACATATAGATTGGACTTACATCCCTTTGGAATGCCAGTAGGATTTATATTCACATGCCAAACATGTAGAATGACCATTTGCATTTGAAAATTTTAGACTTTTAATTCTTTTGGTGGACAGTGCATCGATGCTATAAAAGCAACCCCTATGTGCTAAAGGGTCAGCACCTTGACGTTATTGAAATAGTGCATAGGCACTAAAGGAGCAATGCATCAGTACTCAACACCGCAACACTGAAAGGTAGAATTTTAGGCCTCAAAACTAGAGAGGGTATCACTTCAGCACTATAAAGCCAATGCCATAGTGCTTAGGTGCCATAAAGAATAACATAAAGTAGGTTGACTTGTTGACGAATGCCTAAGCATTCCTAAAGTAGCATTGTAGTTCCATTGAAAAAGTGTTTCAAAAAGCTTGGCAGGTGGAAAGCATATTTAATAGAGAAGGATAAAACTTTTAACCAGCACTATGTTAGAGCACTGAGACACTGCATCAATAGCTAACGCACTTTACATATTCTATCAGTTATGTAATTAATGGTAATAAATATCGTAAATACATCTTTTTGATGGGCACATTAATCGTCTTGATTGGTTGACCAATGCCTAAGTACTACATGTAGAGCGCCATGGTGTTGGTCCAGCATATTAGAAACTAAGAGGTTAGCGCCTTAATACTGCAAAAGAAGCTATTGATCTCATTTTTAAATGAGGTTGATATCATCCCTAAACTAGTAATTAAGACATCTAATCATAGATTAAAAGCCTCTTAATTAGACATTAAGAATACTAAACCTAGTAACCTAGTGCAGCATCATTGGATTTGATCTAACTTAATGCGTTTAGGTAGATTCAACCCAATTCTCAAACCTAAAACATACACCACTTGAAATCTAAATTTAATTAGGCTTAGATTGAGGTTTAATTTGGGGAATTAAACTTAATTATCTAAGTTAAGCTAAAAATCACATAAACCCAAGAAATTTAAATTAAATTAAAATAAATCCAAATCAAGTTAAATGATAAGCATGAAACCATGACATGAACATGAATGAATCCATATCCAAATAAAGGTCAAAAAGTGGTCAACCCTTTTTGGCAAAGGGTTTGAATTATGTGGTTCCCACCAAGTCAAAGGTCAACCCATCAAAATTTGATCAAATGAAATCATTTCAAATGGTCCAAATGATAAAGTAAACATTTTTAAACATGAAATTAAAGAAAAATAAACCACTAAGGGCATAATTAAGCTAATTAGATAATTTGATCTAAATGGCATTAAATAAACTTTTTTTATTCAAATCTTAACCAAGATAAAACCAACCCAAATTGATTATCCAAAATCATTTGAAAATGATTATGAAACATAATTCAATCAATCATTGGGCCTAATTTGACCAATTTGGTCATTTGATCAGAACGAATCCAACTTAACCAATTAAACCCAATTTGGGCAAAATGGGTCAAAATTGAAATTAACTTCTAACTAATTGAAGTCAATCATTCTAAATCACTCCATATATGTACTTAAAATGATTGGAGTCTAAATAAACTTTAGTTAAGCCAAATGAGTCATTTGAACCCAATTGAAATTAACTTAACCCATTTAAGCCTAAATGGGTTAAACTGAAATGAAATGCAAATTCAACTCAAAACTAAGGGTAAATAATCAAATTAAAACATAATAAAGCATGAATTAATTATAATTAAACCCAAACTTAATAACAACTAATCAAAGATACACATTTGATTTAATCCAACCCAAATGGATGAAAGGTGGGCATTTGACCCTAAAGCCTCCACTAATCCTATCATAACTCAATTAAATACATTCTAAACTAAGTTTAGGATGAATGATAGCCAAAATCATAAAGTTTATGAAGGTCTAAATGCATCCAAAATGGGGGAAATCCACATGGAGAAATGAGGAGTGATGTGCAAACAAATCTCTCCCCAATCCATGATACCCTCTTTGACTCTTCCTCCCACCTCATCCTCATAGCTTTGGACTCTCCTCAATCAATTGACCAACCCTTGGAGCTAGCCTACAAGGGGGTAATCACCCTAGCCGACAAAGGAAAATAAAATGGCATAAAGGGGCTCTCTCCCTCAAATAACAAAACAAGAGAGAAATCATCTCATTCATAATTGGGCATTCCTCCATCTTCCTTGAACCAAATGAAGTCGAGCGTGAACACGCCCTGATCCCCTCACCATCGGGAGGCCGGAGAATGGCCAAAGCTTATGGGAAATAGGTCGAGCTTATTCCATAGGTAGATCCACAAGGAGATAATTTGATTCCTCCTTGCCATAGCCTGACGAGGACACCACAAAGCTAATTGAATTAGCCCCACCATCGGAGATCACCACTAATGAGATATTCCATTAAACAGGCCTCCTAAGCTTTCAATTTTAGAGCTTTTTGAAATGGATTTAATCTTAAGGGAGATCAAACCATATAGATTCCTTCTATTTGATTCAATGATGGGTTTGCAAATGAAATCAAGAGATTTCACTAGCCGGATAGCCAGAAATTACCTTGAATCGATCGACAACTCACAGCTTTCATAGCTATTGAAGGTGAAATAATCCCCTTAGGTCATTTCTTCTATTAGAAACAGATAGTCTTGATTTAATCACACACTATGATTTTTATCCCTATAGGAATCTGTGGGACAATTTGAGCCATTAGATCTTCGATCGTACGGTCTGAATTGAAATCGTGTGTGTCATCAAAATGACTCAAGATCCATGTGGATAAATTGGGCATCACCTCACGTAAAGCAGGGCCACAACGGTGTCGCATGGCACCACCCATTAAACAGAAAATTCCCAATTTTTTTGGATTAAATAAATATTTAAAAATGCCAAAAAAATTCAAAATTTTGTAAAAAAAATACACATCAGAAAATTGTGATTTAAAGTTCTATGGATTCCTCTTAGTGAGAGGAATCCATTATACTCAAAAGCCCCAATTTCTATGTGGTAATTTTGGGTAAATTTGAGTTTGAATGAAAATAACTAAACTCAAATTAGTTTTAAACCAATATTTACATTGATTTAAAACTTTGGGGACCTGAAATTGGGGTTAAGATACACATTAGGTGAATTTTTCATAATTTATTGAAGAATAAATATAAAGATATAAAATTTTCAATTTTAAACCCTAATTTTAATAAAAAAATTAAATATAATTTAGAAAATTTAAAAAACCAATGGAACTAATTCAAAACATCATAATTGATCATAATGAACTTAAAAACATCATTAAAGTTCTCTAAAACCTAATAAATCATAAAATAATCTAATTTGGCATTTAATTGAATTAATTAATCTAAATAATCAACCTGAACTTAGAAAAATCATAATAAATCAGCTTAGAATGTTTCAATTAACATCATAACACTTAAAGAAAATTTTCTAACCATATGATGTTAGAAATAAATCAATTGATTATATATTTAAAGAAGCTTGTTGAAGTGATTAAAGAAATGAAGTTCAATTAAATAATCATTTTATAACCAATTAGGATTAAGGTTAGCCAATAAATTTCAAATCTAAATATAAATTTCATTAACATATAAACCCTCTCAACACATTCAACTTGAGTTAACAAGTATAATCAGATAAATTAATTATACTTACGTAATTTGGAACTTAGAAAATTAAACACATAATTTATAATGAACTAACATAAACTAATAAATGGAATCATAAGTTGAAGTCAATGAAACTAATCCAAACATCATAATGTTATGCTGATGAAATGATTATATGAATGTAATTAAAATCAAATAAATCAAATAAGTCAATGCATTATGAAATTAAAATGTGATAAATTATTTAAGTACTAAAATTAAACTAAAATGTAAAACTTTAATCTAAGTTACTAATCCTAACATAAACATAAAGAAACTATAAAATGAACAAAGATTAAACAAAACATAAATAAAAAACATAAAATAAACATTAACCAACAAATAAAATTAACCTAAAAACAAAAATAAATGAATAAAAAATTGAATTAAAATAAAATTATAAAACAAAAGCCATAATTAGAACAATATAATAAATCTAAAAAAATTAAACATATTATGTAAGGAAATCAAAATTAAAATTAAACCAAAGTAAATCACAATAAATAAAAACTAATACAATAGTTAAACCTAATTAATCTAAGTTAAATGAATAATACAAATCAAATAAATGAAATGAATCTAATCAAATGAATTAAACAAAATCAAATTATAAAACTCAAACTATAATAAATGAATTAGACTTAAAGTGAAAACCAATCCAAATCAAATTATAATAAAGTAACCTTAATTGAACTTGATTGAAGAAACAAGCCTTAAAGAAACAAACTAAACCAATATATAACAAAAAGAAGGAAATGAGAAATCAAAAGAAGAATTCAAAACAAAATTAAAGTATTCATTAAATTAAACTCAACTTAGAATAAATCATTTAATGGAATCCAAAAGAGGTTAATTAAGATGCCTAAAATCTTAGATAAATCCCTTAGAATGAATCCTCATTTTAGGGTAAAGATTTCAATCTATTAAGACTTAGGATGCTGAATAGAATGGGTTCCACCAAAAGTGGAACTTATTATATTCTTCATTCTTGAAAACTTAATTTCATCTTAACATAAAATGTACCCAAAATAAAAATAAATTATAAATCACTTAAATTACTTAAATTGAAACCACACATGATAAATTAAACCAATATTAATACTAAAATAACTAAGAGAACAAAAATAAAAATGTTCATAATTAACAACATATGTATATAGCCTAGACACCCGAGGTCGTAGGGCTACTAGTCCAAAGGAGGTCTTGATATCTTGAATCTATGGTATAACAATGACACACACATATAAAGTGAAATTATAAAAATTAAAAAATCTCAAATTTAAATTTAAATTAAATATTTGAAACCCAAATTGAAACTTGAACTTAAAATGACCTAGTATAGTTTTGCCACATAAACCATCTCCTTCACACTTAAATATTATGTCATCGACCTTAGGATTGTTTTTTCTTAGTTTGGATGGTAGAGTATGTTTTTTATAACTACTGTTGTCTTCTACAGGTGATGTGCTAAAAGGGTCTATTATAACAAATTATAAAATTATCATTTGATTGTAGGTATTGAATAAATTTTTTAGCTTAGCCCAATAGGACAGGTGTGATGAGCAAGCAACTAATGCTAAGATTGTATGTTTGCAAATATAATTGTTGGTGTACTATTTGTATTTTCTTGATGTTTGTTTTGTCGGGCTTATGATTTCTTTTTGAAATTTAAAATGTAATTTAAGATTAGAATTAGGTTAGGATCTACGGCATCTAGGATTACAAGGAGCTGACCGTACTAGTAGATGGGTGCATAGGGCTCTATGAAGCCCAATAGAGGTCTCTAAAAAATGACACAATCCTAGAGAGACCCATATATCTAGACTTTAGTTCTTGGCTAGGCTACATAAGGGCAGAGCATAGCTATCCATTTTCTTTTTCTATTTTTTGGATGTATAGTGGTACCCAGCCATAATGGCTTATTCTTTAATTTAAATTTGGCTTGATTTACTTTGGGTGCACAATAGAATCAACCAACTTTTCTAGGTTTATTTATGTGATGTGCTTTCTATGATGGATGCTTGGACATTAAGCTCTTAGAAAAACTAATTTTCTTACCCAACCTAAATCTAAATAACTTAAACAAAAATAAAGAAACTCAAAACTTCTCACATAAATGAAAGCCCTAGGAATAATATAAAATCAGCTAGAAATAATTAGCTTTTGTGAACCAAGCTAGCATATTGTTCTAACTCCATTAATTGGGTGCTTCACCCATTACACATAAGGGACATCTAACTTTTGAGTATACTGCCTTCCTGGGGAAGTCTGCCTTCTTTCTTGATTTGGCCCATGACCATTTCTAATTACATGTCATTTGGGCATAAATTACATACCCCAAGACCTTAAATGAATTGTGAGTCAAAACATCTAAAAGTTAGAAAATGTTGAATTAATTAGGTGCATACTCTATATAATCTTAAGGACTAGGGAGTGAATTTAGTTTCTTAGATTCCTTCCTAAAATACAATAGCCTAAACATCTTGCATACATAAGACTTGGCATCATAGATTTAAAATCACTTTGGTGGTGTTAGCTAGTAACCATCCCAAGCTAGTTATAAGTCAAGACGAGTCAAAGATAGGTTCATTCTCTCAAATGAGAAGAATAGCCAATAATTCTAAAAAGTTAAACTAGGTGGATCCTCTAATTTATATCAGAAATAATTATAGACTTATGATATGAAGCATCTACTGGAGTAATTCTTCAACCCTAGACATGTTGACAGTCTCGTACTGATATAATATAAGTCTTAGATTTCTAATAACATTTTAACTTGAAATTTAATTTAAATTCAAGATTTAAAGCCTAATAGTAGGATAGTTGAACTGTCCACCAGGTATCCCAATATCTATGTATATTTTTTTACTTTATCCAATTTGGCTTCTAAAAGAGCTCCTTCCACTTTGTAGTGTTCCCTTTTGAAATTCCAAATTATGATTTTCCTTTGAAACTAGCTTAAAAATCTATAGAAATAAATGCCTATTTCTTTAATTAAGAGTATCTTAGGAAAAGATCCTTATTCCTAAGATGTTATTAACTATAAGGGTTGCCTTTATAGGGAACCATAAACCCAATTTAAAATAAATCTTGCTCTACCTCCTCATGTAGTTCAAGGAAAAACTCTCTAGTATATTAAAGACCCATTAGTCTTAAGAGTACTTTATTAAATGATCAAATCTATTATAGAATAGTATATTTATCTTTTGAGATAATATATTTATTTTTTAATGATACGTTAGATCATCAAAATAAAAAAATCCTAAATTCTACGTGGTGTCACAATTTTTTCCTCAACAATGCCATGGTGTTGGGTCTAGTTTATAAATAAGACCCTTATGTTGTCTACTTTTCATTCTAAAATCTTTATTCTTTCAACAATTTCTACAACTCTTCACTCTCATAGACTTTGCTCATATTTAAGATAGAAAATATGCCACTCAAGCACTTTCATCTTGGTAAGAAGAGAATAAATTTGAGCGACATTAATCAATTTGGTAGCATTGAGGCAGAGGCAAGATACTTACATGCTCTTAGGGGATTCTACAATCAATGTGAGAGCATGGAGAGGATTATCAATGAGTGAGGCTAGAAGCACTTCGCCTATGATAACAAAACTTGCGTTGTCTCTATGGTATGGGACTTCTTCACTAATGCAAATGAGTACCAAGATAATAAAGTTTTTGTACAAGAGAAATGGGTATATTTTGATAGTATTTCCATTAACACATATTACAATTTACAAAATCTTTTATATAATTAATATCTTTCTTACTATAATAACAATCTTGATTTTAATGAAACAAAAAGTTTCCTCAGTCTGAAAAATTCAAATGTTCAGTGGAAATGGAGAGAGGAAAGGATTATTAATTTTCATGCTGCTAGCCTAACAGCTGAGGCTAAAGCTTAGCATTATTTTATTTCAGCCAAGTTGATGCCAACTAGTAATATTAGTGAGGTAACTAAGGATATAGCCATTTTAAATTTTGTAATTCAATAAGGCTTTACTATAGATGTAAAGAAGATTATTTATAATTCAATTTGTAATTTGCTTAAGGGTAGTATTACCATAAGCTATGGTCATCCTTCTCTCATTTATGCTTTTTGTGCTTGGGTTGGTGCATCAGGGGAGCCATATGAAAAAGTCTTTATACAAAGGGCTCCCTTGACTAAAAGAATAATTGAAGGATTTGGATAAAAAATGGAAGTAAGAGATAGCTCACATAGTCCTCAGTCCAAGTCCAAAATCCTCCAAACATTTAAATATGAAACTCCAAGAAATTGGAGAAGTCTTAGAATTAAGAAAACTTGTTAGCGAAAGTAGCCGAAGGCAACAAGAATTAGAAAGAAAATTCAATCATTATATGGGTCATAAGTAGTAGCAATTTTTTTATATAGCTGAATTTAACTCAACACTTGCTCAGATGTTAGAAAATTGCAATTTTAATGCAGGGCCAAGTCAAGTTCCTTTTTTCGTAGAGTCTCATTATCACCCTTATGTTGACACCCTGTCGAAGCCAGAAGAAGAAAAGGAGGAGGACGATGAATTTAACATTTATGATAGTTTTCCTTCTTCTTTTTTTATCTCTTTCACCCTTTTTTATACATTTTTTATAATTTCATTTGACAAATTTTGTAATAAAATATTATTTTGTAATAAATTTTTTATTTTATATTATTTGTTTAAAGTTTCCAATATTTATTAACTATCTTCAAAAATTTATTGCAATTTAAATCTTGTTAAAAGTTCAAATTTAATGGAATTAAAATTTTTACTCAAGATTAACAAAATTGAGAAGTCAGTGCCATGGAGCTAGATGGTGGGACTTAGGCTTAAAATCAGATAAAGCAGTGCTTAGGCACCTCAGTGTTTTCCAGATAGCTCTTTGGTGGTGAAAGTGGGCATTTTGACCTTACAACCTGAGAAGATAGCATTAATACTAGAAAGCAGTGCCACGATTCTGGTTACATGTCCCTTAGCATCATGAGATAGTGTTATGACACTGCGAAGTGAATGACAGTGGTCTAAATTCCTAAAAGCTTAGTGCCTCAGTGTTTGGTAATAGTTCTTTGGCACTACATGTAGTGCCTTGGCACTATAGAGTGTCGCAGCACTACGAGATGAGAAATATTGCATTTTTTTTCTTATGTAGTTTAATGGCTCCCATTAATTTTGGCATCATAATGGCTAAGCAATTGTGGTGTTTATTTTGGAGGTAAAGGTGACACCACTTAGATCATAGGGAGTACTTATTGAAATGATCGGATATGATATTGAGGTATGATATACTATCTCAAAATATAGAAGATCACCATATAATAGACCTAATAACTTAATAAGGACTCCTAAGGCATGATGGGTCTTCAAATTTATAAGAGATTTTTCCCCTACTTTACATGGATCAATAAAATAGGGTTTATATTAAACTGGGTTCTTGAGTTCCCTATGGAGGCAAGCCTACATAGTTAATTATATTTTAGAGGATTAAATTCCCTAAGAATACTCTCAATTAAAGTACATAATTATTATCTCCAAAGATTTCAAGGTTAGACTATCAAAGAATTTGTTATGTTTGGAAAATCAAGTGGGAGAGACCAAGTGGAAGACTTATTTTTGGAATCCAAAGGGAGGAAGTAGAAAATGCTTATGATACTAGGAAGCCTAGTGAGCATTCTAATCTATCCTATGGTGAGGCTTTATATATTTGAAAGTGAAGAGATTTTATTCATTTGAGTTGAACTTTTATTAGATTGCTAGGGCTTATAATCCGCCAACACAAGGTTGTGGAAGCACCTAAGAGGTGAGGATTTATGCTTGTAGCTTGAAAGAAACTAGCTACCTTAGATACTAAATCTAGAGAACTTTAGCACAAGCTAAGGCATGGCCTAAATCTAAGTGACAGGTGGACATAAGGGTTTATCTCCACAAGAGAGAGTAAACTCATCTAACTTCTGGACTTACAATCACTTGGAGTGGCCGCCAACTAACTCCTCCTACGATTTAAAATCATGTAGTATGGTCTTATCAATGTGCAAGATAGTTGGGCTTTTATTTAATTTTAAAGAGACTAAAGTCCTAAACCCACTCCCTAAGAGACTAGAGCATGAGTGGTATGAGCATAGGACTTAATCTATAAGTGCAAAAATATTTTCAAATTTTATTTTACTTTTTTGGACTCAATATTTTAGACAAAGGCTTTAGGATTTCTTTATGCCTAAATGCATGATGAAATAGATTATTGGCTAAATCAAAAGAGAGAGGGTGAAGCTCCATCTTCAGGAGTTGCTCTTATGGGTCAAGCAGTCCCTATTATGTAAGGATGGAGGGGCCCTCACTTTTAGCAAGTATGATAGAAGTTGCATGCATGTTGTGAGACATACAACATACAGCTAAGGGGTTGTTAAATCTTTTAATTATCTTGATTATATCCTAAGTTTATGATAAGGTTGTGAGTTGTTTAAAATTTAATTATGAATGATTAGTTAGGAGGAAAATTTATTTTATCCTAAGAGCCTACTGTATCTAGGCCACACATTAAAGCATCAAACTTGAAGAAACTATGAAAAAGATGCAATCCTGATGCGCAATCTAAATAAATCATCAATCAATTTTATAAACTATCATAAAAGAATAACAGGCTGGTGCGATCGGGTTCCACCGTACACCCCAAAAAAGAAAAGATGGGTAGCCAAGCTTTACCCTTATACAACCCAAAAGATAAAAAATAATTATAATTAGAATGAATATATGTTATGGGGGTCTTCACTTCATTATTTCTTCGATTCTTCATTTCTTCATTTGATTTGGTTTGCTTCAAGGCATCACAGGGCACCCCAAAACTAAGTTATTGGCTTTATGAGCCTCATGTTCAATCCTATTAATTTTGATGATAACAAACATATGATTGGATATTCTAATGTATGTTTTATGTGTTTCAGATATATTAATTACTAATTACATATCCAATATATCTCATAATATGTTTGATGAAATTGCAAGTATGGAAGAATGAAAGATAGATCAAAATGGATACCTTGAAACTCAAGATTCAATATTTCAAATTATATGCATTTATAACTATCTTAGAGATTCATATAAGTTCATGGCATGAATTAATTTGCTCGCAACTTAAAATATTATTTTTATTTATTTTAAATAATGATAATGAGGTTAATTTATATAAATCTTTATCAAATTAACATTCAATGCTTCATACATAGCATTTAAATTATCAAAATAATAAATGATAATTAATTATAACTATTGAGTGTAACTAGTTTATATACTTAATATAATTAAACATTTTAATTTAATTTAAAATTCATATGATAACTAACATATGTATAATTATATCTAAATTATATCATAATTTTAGAATGTCATATTTCAAAATTAACAAAAATGCAAGAAATTTAGTATTTTAGCCAAAGTCATTTTATAATCAAGGAATTTATATCTGATTTCATCTCCAACGGATCCCTTAGATTTTTTTCCTTTAAATTAATAAGTTACATGACCCATGTGTTATTAAAATTGAATTTATTATGATTTTTCAAACATTAGCTCATTTTAATAATGAATGCATGCTACATGCTTTGAATATATTAAAAGCCATATTTGATTTTTTTTTTTTACTTGTCCATGTGACTAGCCAACTTTTGTCTATTTAAATTTAATATTTATTTAATATAAATCATATTTTAATTGAATATTAAGTTATTAAATAATAAAATAATATTAGAGTAATATATTTCTTCAAAATAATTCAAAATGACCTTCTTACTTATAAATAGCCCTCGTTCTCTTCATGAGAGGGTTGCTCATTCAAATTCAAAATCTCTCTTGCAAATCTAAGAGAAAACTTCTTAGATTTTCTTTCCAAGTGTTCACCAAATATTGCAATATCAAATCATTGGTTTGGAAGCTTCAACATCTTCAACTAAGCAAACTTTCTCAAATTACTTGAGTTTATTTTTCTTAATCTTAATCTCTTTTAGTTGTTCATACTATTTTTACCATTTCTTTGTTCTTTCAAATTATTACGTTTTGGTGGATTAATCTTTCGACATCAAAGTTTAAGTTTTTTCACATCAATGTTTTTTCAATCATTTTTTTTTGTGAAAACCTCTTATGATGGTTTGTAGGATTTATTTCATCTTGATGAAATTTTTATCTTCCTACAAATTTCTTTTGGTTTCTTGAAATATTTCTACAATAATTTTATTTGAAAGACCATTTACTCTTAGATATATTTTAGAAGTCTAATTTAAGTATTTTAAATTAATTTATTATGCTAAAATTATTTTCATATTTGCTAGATCTATCTTTTTAATTAAATGTTTACTAGTTTACTTACATCTATCATATACTAATTTTATTTAAGTATTTTGTGATTAGTTCCATTAATTGAAAGCATTACTTTGGTTAAAATTAAATAAATTATTTTTGGAATTTTAGAGTATATGATAGATCTATTATAAATCAAATTTCTATATCAAAATAAAATTTATAAAAAATTAAATTATTTTATTTGTCACTTATCATTTTATTTCAACAAATATCTTTCTTTTAAATAATTTTATCTTGCTAAAATTTAGTAAAGCTTGTTATTTTTATTATTTAATAATAAATAAAAAAGAAGTTTAGTAGAGAGTTAATCATTCTTACACTATTACATACATACTAGTTATAGTTTCTCTTAAACTTAAAAGTATTCCTTGCTGAAATTTATTTTATTGTGCAATAGACTATTATGAATTTATTTTGAAATCATTTTTATATTAGTCTAAAAATTATAATAACATAAACATCTTAGTAAGATCACTTTAAGATATTTCTTTTATTATTTATTATCAAAATTAAGTAAGCATTCTATCTTGTCAAATTTATAAGTTGTAAAGTAATCATTTATAAGTTGTGATCACTTTTTGAATTGGATAGCTTGGTATATTTGTGAGAGTTATATTTTATCAAAATTTATTATTTTTTTTTTTTGTACTATAAAATTTATATTGGGGTTGTACTCACCCCTTTGTAGGATAGTACATATTGTTGTAGGAGTTATACTCGTATCGTTATAGGAGAGTATAGTTTGTAAGCTATTTTGCATTTACTGGATTCTTAGCATGGGGTTTGGCCAAACCATATAAAAATTGTCTGCCTCTTGTCACTCTTTACTTTATTGTACTTTATTTTTTGCTACATTGATAATTGTATCTTGTCATTATAAAATAAAAAATAATTAATTTTCTACTAAAAGTTAAAATTTAAGCTTTGAATTTTAAAATTTTTAATAATGTCCAATGTATATGACTTTAATACTTATCATATATATACATACAATGTATTTTGGCACACTTAAATGGTGATAAATTCATACACTTGGAATTTATATTTTTAGTCAATTGAATTATTTATACATGTAGGTTAAAGCACTATCCAAATTCTAATACCAAAATACATAAGAATGAAATCAAATAAGTATGTCTCATTATTAACTAGGGAAGTGAGGTAATCAAATGACCTCCTTGGGACTACTTAAAGCCTCATATTCCCAGGATGTCCATACTATATACTTACTAACATTCAAACTTATGTAAATCTATATATGAATCACAAGAAAGAGAGCTCTAACTTACATGTAATTTATGCTAATGACTTAGGTGATTAGGGATGCATGTATTTCTAATAATAAAAGGGGATTTTCATCTTTTAATTAAGCACGCATACACATGTATGAGAGATGTAAGCAAGTACGTGACATTGTTACACAAGAAAGTGAGGTAATCAAATAACCTCCTTGGGGCTACTTAAAGCCTCGTATTCTTGGGATGTCCATACTAAACACTTGCTATCTTAAATACATAAAAATGTATACATAATTATAAGGATGAAAATCATGCAAAGATTGTATTTTCTTTCGTTGAATTATTTATGTATATGAATTAAAGTTCTATCCAAATTCTAATACCAAAATACATAAGAATGAAATCAAATAAGTACGTGTCATTATTAACCAGGGAAGTGAGGTAATCAAATGACCTCCTTGGGGCAACTTAAAGCCTCGTATTTCTGAGATGTCCAGACTGTATACTTATTAACATTCAAATCTATGTAAATCTGTATATGAATATAGGAAAGAGAGCTTCATTTCACATACTCAGGCTATAAGCACATGCAAATCTTATATGTATTCATAACTATCATCACTTCACATATTATTGTCAATTTATAAACTTTGAAAAATAAATTTAAATTTATTAGTGATAATAGCCACACATATAATTAAATTAAGTCAACACATGCAAGCTTACATTAATAAAATCCACTTGATTCACTTAAATTTGAAAAAATATGAATGCATGAAATCATATGACATATAATATTTAAAGTGATTGAAAAGAAATAACTAAATATAAACACTTGGTTCATTCAACTAAATTAATTCCTAAGGACGATCACATTAAATAAAGCTATTTAAAGAAAATTAAAGCTTATTATTTATTTGATTTTGAATTTTGATTAATTTGAAAGAGGAGAAGATTTTTTTTTCATTTTAATCCCATTCCCATGTTGGTGAACTTAGTTCATTTAAGAAGAGGTAATTAAGTGAATTTTATAAATTAATTAAGTTGGATCCTTAATTAAATCACTTAATTGCCCTCAACTAGCTTCTTTAATTTGATTAACCACTTGATTAGGAGCCACAAATTACATGAATATATGAGAAAGTAAAATCACAATGTTCATAAAAGGACCTAATTCAAATGGCTCATAATTAAATGTTAATTAGGTTAAAAAATCTAATTAAGTACTTTTATGATTTTTCTACACTTATGGGCTAGTCATGATTTCCTTAAGGGTCTTAATGTTATTAAACACATAAAGAGGAACCCTTAATCTCATTATTAAATATTTGATATGATTATGATTTCAATTTGATTAATTAAGCCATTTAATCAATTAATTAAACCCTTTAGTAATTTCCATATTAATTAACCCTCTTTAAAATGAAATGGGCTTGGGAAGACATATTAGAAAAAGGATCTTAATCCCACTTCCTCATCCATTCATTATAAAATAGTGATTAGTAAGTTTAATAAAATAAATCATGATGTTTAAACCATTAATTAATCATTAAGTTAATTAGTGAGGCAATTAATGCTCAAATGGTCAATTTCTCTAATTAACCAAGCAATAAATTCCAATAAAATTATGATGAGGCAGAGATCATCCCATTAAATCAACAGGGAAAGTTTACAATTAATTATTCAAGTAACTAGAATTTAATTAAGCTAATTAAGTTTAAATTTAAACCTAAATTAAGCCTTAATTACTAATCAAAATTAATTGAAATTAATTTTAATTTATGCTCATTTGAATTACCTTTAAAATGAGTATTTATTTGTATTTTTTAGATTTTTCTATAATTTGTTATGATTTTACAAAGTTTCAGTAATTAAAATAATTTAATTCATCAATTTTTTAATTGCATGGGATAGGTTACTTAAATGCGTCCGAGTTAGCGTGGCTGGAGGTGGACGTGATTTTGTCCCCGTCGTCCGATCTAAGATCGGACGGAGGAGATTAAACCTGTGGTCCTTATGGTATTTAAATCATATTTATATATTGAATAATCATGATCGTCCATTCTGATCATGTTAAATAGATGTTGTGTGATCTATCTAGAGATGGACATCGTCCGCCTTCCCTCGCTCGATCTGAGCTCACTAAAGTTCAGATGATGCCAAAATTGATCACAGACCTTCACGAGGAAGATCCCAAGGGATCTAATAGTCAGATTCACATGACATTCATATTTCCTTCGAGAAGGACCAAAAAAATGCCAACATCATGGTTTGAAGGAATGTACCTCACTGAAGCTCAAGACCGGTGGTGCAACGCTTGAGGCAACTTCACCTGGATGAGGTGATACCCTATTGAGTACCTCATGTGGTAATTCCTCATCATTCACTCTGTGGACTAAACGTCACCACTTTGCAAGCTGACGTTGCTCAAAGTGGTGCTTCCGGTGGTCGGTGGGCTTGAGAGATGATTCATTTCACCTCGACAGAGCTTGGTGAATGTGTGGGTGAAGTTAATTTAAATGGGGTTGAGGTTTGAGGAAGTTGGATGGGAAGAGGCCTTGCTCTATTTCGGGTTGAGGTGTTACGGCATCGGGAAGGCTTGGGGGCTTCTAATTCACTCTGGAATTTTGAAATTCACCTAGGAAGCTTTCTGAGAGTGTGTGTCTGAGAATTCAGCCGAATGGAGGGGGGTATAACCCCTCCTCCCTTAGATCGAATGTCTTAGATTCAATTCCTGGTTTTTCACTGTTCAACCACTGCGGGGCACTGGAGAGGTCATGATCATGTTGAGGTTGCTCGATTTGGTTGGCCAAGAGCTTGGGTTGGTGGCTCAAAGCAATCTCTTTACCCTTTAGGTTCAGTCAACATGGGGAAGTGAGTTAACTCACCTCCCCTAGGTCCATGGTCGAGCTAGCCCACTTGGGTCAGGTTAGCCATGTAGGTGAGGTGTTATTTTGGGTATGGGGTGGCTGTCAAGGAGATAAAGAGAAAGTTGACTTTCCAATTTGGGTTTGATCCCATGTAAAGAGGTTTATCCAATGCTTAATGGGTTGGATCAGGCTCATTTTGGGTTCGGTTGGTGAGTCTAGGATGGGTTGGATCAGATTTTATTGGGTTTGGGCTTGGTTTGAGTGGGTTTGGCTCAATTTGACCCATGTAGGTCAAATTGGGATTGGTTAGGTCAAGTTGACCAATTGGTCAAATTAGGTAAAACCAAGGCTTGAGTCAAGTTCAAATGATGATTTGAAGTATTTCAGTTCAATTGGTTTGAGTCAATTTGGCTTGGATTTGATTTTGGCTCATTTGAGTTCATATGAGTCAAATGGGTCAAGTTGACCAATTTGACTCCATTGGACAATTTAGCTTGGGTTAGGGGTTGGTTTGGGTTTGATTGATCAATTAAAGATGATTGTAGGCTTTGGTTTGAATTAATTTTGATTTTAATTTGATTTAGGCCAATTAGACCCTCTAGATCAATTTGGGCTAAATGGGTCAATTGGATTTAATTGATCAAATTGGGTTCAATCGAGGTTTTGGTCAAGTTCAACAATCAATTTAGAATGTACTTGATCAATTAATTGTAATCAATTTGGGTTAGATCTTGACTTGACCCAATTTGGTCTTTTAGGTCAAATTGGGTCAACTTGGGTCAAAGGGCCAATTGGGTTAGGTTTTGGTCAATTGATGGTCAAGTCATGTTCAAGGATTGATCTTAGGTTGGTGTGAATTATATGTTTCAATTAATTTGGCTAGTTTGATTTATGTAGGTTAGGTGGGTTGACCTAGTCAAATGACCAAGTTGACTTGGTTTGACCCAATTGATGATAATTGACCAATCAAGGATGATTGATAATCATCATAGGAGGTTTTGTTATGTTTGGTTCAATTCAATTTAGGTAGGATTGGAATTTGATTCAAATAGGATAAATTGGTTACTTTGGGTTAAGTGCACTAATTGGGTTAATTGAATCGATTTTGGGTTGAATTGAGTTTAGTTGGATTTATATATGGATTTAGGATTGATTTATAGCTTTGATTGCAATTGATTTGAGTCGAAATGGATTTTGGCTTATTTGAGTATTTCAAGTCAAATGGGTTAGGTTAGGTTCGATTGAATTGAATTTGGGTTTGGTTCAATTGATTATAGATTTTATTTACATTTGGCATGATGATTGCGAAAATAATTGATTCATAAGAAAATCAAATCAGTTTGATTTGGATTGAATGAAATTTTGGCTAAGTCCATGGGATTAACTCATATGGCTTACTTAGAAAGGATTGATTTGATTTTGTTTGGTTTAGTTGATTTGAATTTGAATTATGGATTTGATTTAGCTTTGGTATTTGGTTTAGCTTCAGAAGGTAAGTATGGATTTGGTTAGGCAATAAGGCATACCCTAATCCTATGATTAACCCTTCTAAGTCTCTAAGCATATGTTAAGTGTTCACCTAATTTCTAGAAGTGTCTTATGACTAAGGAGAATCTAATATCTAGAAGACTCCTAAATTTAAGGAGAAGAGATTGAGTCCTCACTCCAAAAGTGAGGTCAACAGTAGTGTTTGGTTTCAAAAAATTTTTACTGCAAGATGCTCTCTTCTCCTTTAGTCTAGATCCAAGATCAACGGATGGAGGATTTTCATCTCACGCCAGAACCAAGTTTGACGAAAAAGACTTTCATATATTAAAACTTATGATTTAGTAATGTAAATTTCAAGTTAATTTTAATTTTGACAAAGTTTTATCTTGGCAATGCCTAAGAATTCATAATTCATGTGATTGAGTTCTTCTCCTTTTCTTCTGATCTAAGCTCGATGGAGGGAGGACTATCATCTCGCACCTTATCCAAGATGGTGGAGGTCCTCAGAAATCTCTTACGGGGCAAGGAGTTAATTGCATAAAAATTTTTATTTCATATTTTACCTAAAATTGACATTTATAAATGCCTTTTTGCTTTGGATTCATTTGTCTCATGCAAGAAGGAGATTCTTTGTGCAAGATGAGGGCACAACCAAGGGAATGATGGTGAAGAGTGGTTGGAGAGAGTGTTGTATAGTGTGAAAAAAAGTATGGAGAGATAATGAAGATCGTGTCTAAAGGGAGTGTGAAGTCAGCTCTCCAAACTCTATCTGGTGACACTTTAGATGAAAGAGCCATATGTCAATGAGAACATAAGTGTCATGTCGATCTAGCTTTTATGAGTCTATGACTATATATGCAGATGCCTAGCTCCAAAAAGAAAAAAAATATATGATGAATCCATAATAACCATAAATGATTCCTGAGTTAACCTCTTGTGGAGCTACACAAAAATAAGAACCAATTTCTAGGTGAAGAAAAAAAAAGATAATGCTATAGAAGCTACCTTTAAATGAATAAATAGTGAAAACATCTCAATGGAATGAGTGTCTATTATATCAAGTATCTATGGAAGTCCGTATATGGGTGTAGCCTTGGTGAAGCCATACTATCTAGCTAATCAATTGGGATTGTATCCCTCTAAAATCGCAAACTCATGATGGCGATAATAAAGACAAGCGAGTCTCAATCTATTGAGATGTTCTGCAATGCAGTTATACCCTAGGTTTGATAATAATAAAGGTGTACTCTATCAGTAATAGAATTCATGAATGTCTATCCCAAGATCTTAGCACACAAGCTATAAAAAGACCATCTATGAATAATCTGAAAGCAATCCATCATGCATGCTCATGCAAACATAAATATACAAATTTGATCTCTGTCTAAAGCAACTGTAGCTCTACTCTGTTGCATGATAAAGGGAAAATGCTACTCTCTAAAGTAGGGAGGCATCTCAGAACAACTAAAGGCTCCAAAAATATATGCATGAATCCATCCATGTAAATAATGCCAATGGGCCTCTACATCATAGAGGCTTGAGTCAGACATGGCACTCTAATCCATGGTATAGGTAGGCTAATGTTGTAGGTGCTAGTGCAATCCCCTCACCAAGAGCAAGAAAACTAGCCATCAAGAGAGTAAAAATATGAAAGAGTCTGCTACGACCAGGGAACGCAGCCACATGGCAATAAAAACCACTAAAGATAACTCCTCATCGATGCCTCATGCAAAAATATGTCTAGAATTGACTCCCTTTTTATGCTCAAATCGAGTGTTGAAGGATTCCTAAGATGAATGAAAGCCAATGTGTGTGTGTGTGTGTGTGTGTGTGTGTGTGTGTGTGTGTGTGTGTGTGTATATATATATATATATATATATATATATATATATATATATATATATATATATATATATATATATATATATATATATATATTTCCTCCTTTACTAGCCAACTAACTCACACTGAAAGAGTTCATGATCTAGAGGGATGCACTCCTCATAAGGGATGCCTAAAATAGGGATTACTACTATATCCTTCATATCATCCAAAGTAATTGTCATCTTGCATGGATCAATCTAATAAATATTGGTGGTTCTAACCTAATGCTCTATTATGCCACAGATCCAAGTGAAGGAAAGATGACTATATTCAAAGAGTGATACATAGATTGTATGATATAAGTCAGCTCTTCTGAGTATATTTCCATGCATATGCAAATAATGATGTGCATAATATATATGGCCACTACAAGCTAACAAAGCTATACCAAACACTAACTTGGATCTCAATCCTCTACCTCATGATGTAATATGCAGTAACCCAAAAGTTAGATTGTACTTGTAGAAAGAGCACTATCTGCAATTGGCTGGAGTACATCATGATCCCTAAAACTAAGGTGATATGTAACTAACTTTATAGAATCATCATGACTGTGTCTCAGCTTCAAATTAATCACCCAATCAGAAGAATCATGTTCTGATGGAAGCTTTGAATCAAAAGATAAAATGCAAGATGATCAAGCAAATGAGTCTTTAAAAATGTCTCTACCCATCAACATGTAATGATGCCATGATAAATGATCCTGCAATTTGGCTAAATAATGTTGATCATAAGCTTCAATTGTAGCCCATATATGTTATACAGTGGGCTCAGTAAGAGGCATATCCTCTTGCCTTTTTCAAATAAATATTATAGCAAATTTGAAAAAGAAAAGCATAAACATTTTGTGGACATAATAAGAAGGTAATAATATTTGAATCTATTAATTAGCTACACTTATGGTTAAACTTTAAATAGTTAAGATTTATATTTACATTCAATCTTTTTTGGACTTGAAAGATGCAAATTTGTATTTAAATCCAATTCATTTTGAATGTATCAACTCTAAATTTATGTTTAGATCCAACTTTTTTAGGCATGATGGATTCAAGTTTAGATCTAGCCCCTTTGGGCATGACGGATCTAGCCCCTTTGGGCATGATGGATCTAGATTTAAATTTAAATTTGGCCCCTTTGGGCATGATGGATCTAGGTTTGGATCTATCCCCTTTGGGCATGATGGAAATATATTTAAATTTAGATCCATCTCTTTTGGGCAAGATGAATCTAATTTTGGGTTCAGATCTAGGCCCTTTAGGCATGGTGGATCTAGGTTCAGATTTTAGATCTAGCCCCTTTGGGCATGATGAATCTAGATTTAAATTTAGATTTGTCCCCTTTGGACAAGATGGATCTAATTTTGGGTTTAGATCCAACCCATTTGGTCATGGTGGATTTAGGTTCTGATTTTAGATCTGGCCTCTTTGGGCAAGAAGAATCAAAATTTAAATTTAGATCTGGCCACTTTAGGCATGATTGATCTAATTTTGGGTTTAAATCTAGCCCTTATGGGCATGGTGGATCTAAATTTAAAATTTAGATTTGGTCTGTTTATGACATGTTGAATCTAAGTTTAGATTTCTTTAATTAGACAAAGATTCTCTTTGATGGAGAATTTTTCTTGCATTATAAGAAATATAAAATTACTACTATTAGCGAGGGAATTTTTCTTTGGGAAGAAAATATTCTTCTCATACTCAAATGCTAATAAGATTTATTATTTTAGCCAATCCATTTAGAGTCAATTTTTACTTTTGTGTTTATAAAGCATAATGGCTTCAATAGTTATGCATAATATCTTTTGAGATATTCTCTATTTTTAGGAGGCATAGGCTTTACACCTTTTGTATCAATGAGCTGATAAACTCCCCCTTTGTATACTTTTTGATAATATAATGTCCTTCCTAATTTGAGTCTAACTTCCCACCAACTCGTTGATGGGGATTGATAGGTTTTCTTCATACCGGTACTAGTTCAGCTATTTTGAAGCTTCTTAGATGAACTATACGGTCATGAGCTCGACTCATCCTTATTTTTTATGTTTCTAGATTTTGCTTGGCTTGTCACTAGATTTTTCTTATATTAGTCCCCCAACTTTCAAATGGCCAAGTTGTCACTATTAGATGTAAGGCATTAAGTGGTCGATGCAATATGTCTGAACGTATTTAACATTGATGACATCTTTTAGCATGTTCAAAGAAGTCTTGAACCATACTGGGCTAGTAATATTTTAATTATTTGATTTCAATCTTCATCTTAAGACTGGATTAGTGTGCACTGCATAATCCCTCGTGGACTTCAACCATTCCTATCTTAACATCATCTGGTCCTAGACATCATAACCATATATGGTCAAATGAGTGGTGATATAATGTGTCTTTCATAAGAGCATTTCATAACACACTTTATAAAATTTGATGAACTTTTGACTTATCTTTTGGTAAGCTTTAAGATAGATGATGAATGGCTCTCACCAATCATCTTCTTTAATTACTGTTAAAATCTTTCAACTTTCTTTAGAAGGGTTGGTGCCAATCCTAGCCTACTTTGAACTATTATTGTAACTGGTTTTTTCTTAGGTCTATCATTTCTTTAGTAAATTAGCTAATGCATCAACTTTGCTATTTTTTTAATGTCACACTCTTGTAACTGTTACTTTAGGAATTTAATTTAGAAGCTCTAAAATATGCTTGTGCTAAAGTACTAATTTGGGCTTATTTATGTTGAAAGTATCAATTATTTGTCGAATTATAAATTGAGAATCTCCCTAAACATGAAGCTTCTTGGTTTTCATATTAATTGCTAGTTCTAGGCCCATAATTAATGCTTTTGTTCATTTGTAGCTTCAAAAGAGACTTTTTTTTTCAAATACGGTATATCATAAGCTTGTTGGGGAAAATTCCAAAGCATATCCTATTCCCCATGGGGTGAATTTTCCATATCCTATAGAAATTTTGGTTTTATCTCTTCGCCAAAGCTTCTTCAACACTCAGGCTTGTACACTTATTGTATTGGTTGAACATTATTCTTAACTAGCATTTTTAGAGTTGATGAGAAGTATTGAAGAATAATTATTGAAATGTCTTCTTTCTCAAAATCATCATCTTCAAATAATTCTTGTGTGGGATTTACAACTCACTCATCTATTTTATAGAAAAGGATCCCACGTTCATCATAACCTCTTCTATGAGGGGTAAGGGATATAGAAAGTTTCCAATTATTATATTTCTTTTTTAAAAGCTTTTAAGGCTTTTATATATATGCCTTTGGCACTATAGTTATTTCCATAGTCTTATTTGAGATTTGAGATTCGGATATCCTTATCAGAGAAATATGAGTTTTCTTTAATTATTTTGTTATATCATAAGCACTAGCTCTTTCTTTCCTTTGGCAAGCTGAGGCTTTCTTAGGATCATAAAGAAACTACTCTTCTTCTTCATCCTTAATATCACTGCCACGGTGGGGAATTACTTTAGGTTGTTTTGATTCATTAATTCCTTTGCTCTTTGAATCGTCACCTTTCAGCATTATTTTAATAAGTGGAGCCTCTTGCTTTTGGGCAATGGCTTCTCCTACTTTCTTAAGAATAAAGTACTTGGCATCATCATAAATCTCGATTTCATGTATCATGAAGGGATTCATATCACCATCAATTTGACACTCTTCACCATTTTGATTGAATTTCATATATTGTTGAAGAGTTGAAGGCACTATGTCATATGAATGAATCCACGACATACAAAAGAGTGCTTTATATGAAAATCTAGCTTCAATCACATAGAATTTACCTTCTATATACAAGAGTCCAAAGCTAATGTTTGGAGTATTTTAGTTGATAAATGACTGACGGAAGCACTTAGGTCGATCAATATTTTTTTATATGGGTTGAATTACTTTCAACTGTGACATAGAAGGGCCAATTGTGTTCATTCATTTCTAATAGTAGGTCATCATTACTGAATGAGATAGTTGTAACTTTTGAGAGGTTAAGTTTTCTTTTATTTTCATCATATTATTTTGGATTTTGCAAAGCTTTAATTAATGTTTCACGTATGTCTTTATATAATATGAAAGCATAGTAAATACCTAATAAAGTAGGTAACTTGGGTAAATGGGCTAGAACATTATAGTCCACTTCCATTTATGTGGCCATTTGAGGTTTACTTAGTGGCAGGGGTAAGACATCTTCATTAATTAAAATTTTTTTGCCCTTGTCACTAGCTTTTCTATGGTGGTGGAAAAATTCACTTTTCACTTCTTAATTGAATTTGAGTTACTTCTTCTATAAAATCTTCTTTATCAGAGGATATTTCTGAACTTTATGCTTCTTCAGAATTTTCAGAACTCTTAGAACTACTGCCTAGTTTAGGACATAGCTTCTTTTGAGCCCGACTTAACCTTTCTTTTGATAGGCTTTTTTTCTTAGAGTCAATTGATGTTGCAATCACATAACATGTCTCTCTTCGAAGTTGAAAATTATCCCTATCATAATTTTTACATATGCTTATGATTCAACATGTTTCTCTAGAAATCTCTTCTTCAGGATTTTTCGTGGCAAGTTGTAAGTGGGCCAAATACTCCTCCAACTTAACTAACCTTTGGGGAGGTTGCTCTTACTGCTCCAAAGAGTCAATCCTCTTTTGTATCTATGATTTTAGCTTTTGTGGTTTCCTCCTTTTTCTTAATTTATGAGGTTTTGATGAAGATGATTGATTAATGTTTGTCTATTTCTTTGTATCATATAAAAATTGCCCCTTCTATGGGCAGAAGCTTTGTTGGATTGATTTCAGGTTCTAAAAAGTTTTTTCAATGAATGCCTTCTATGGCTAGAAGAATGTTATTCATTCTTTTACTCTTCTTTGAGATGAAGGTATCCCAATTACCTTCTTCTTCTACATATGGAGCTTTGCCTCTATTATTTTTTGCATTCTATGTTCCAACTGGCTTAGTATATTTATTTTTTGCATCTTGGTTTAGGGTTTCTGTAATAACATTCACCTTCTTCTTTTTAAGATGCCCCAATACGCTGCTAGATAGGTGAGTTGCCCATTTCCATAGCTCTTTTTTACCTAATCTTTGAAGATGAAATAATCCTAAATTGAGTGACTTATAAATATATGATATGGACAATAGTTGGGTTTGTCAACTTTGTCTACTTGGTCAGGTTGATGTTGCTCTGTAATTGCAATCCCAACTTTAAGGCATGCTTTAAAATTTTAGCAGAACATTCTCTTTTAAATGAATACTGCTTAGTCATTTTCTCTTAGAGGATAGGTCCTTCTTTCTTATCCTCTGTGGGCTTTCTCACTTATCATGAGGTCATTGCACCTCCATTTTATTTTTTATCAACTACAATTGTTAATGTTATATTCACATCATTTTTCCTTAATTCATATGACTTAGGTTGCTTTCCTTTCCCAGAAAAATTATTATAGCTATTATTAAGGCCTCTTTAATTAGGCAGCCTCTCAAACTTGGTTACATGATTCAACAATTCTTAAAATGTATTAACCGTGACCATGGCTAAGTATGAAGCCATCTAGTCATCAATATTTCCCTATAAAAGTTCTATTACATGCTTTGTTTGTTAGTTGTTGATCACATTTCAGCTCAAATTTCTCCATTCCGTGATATATTTCGTGACACTCTCATCCTTTCTTCTCTTTTTAAGGAAAAATCTACAACCATCATTTTCTTGGTTGCTCCTACAAATCTCTTGATGAAGAGTGTTTTTAACTTGGCAAAGATTTTTACAATTGTCATAGTAGTAAGGCATCATTTCCTTCGGTGTTTTCACAAGTAGCTTTGAATTGAGCTAAGCGCTACCGTGAATTTTTCGTGACTGAAAAGATGTAAAACTTCAGCACCTCATATCCTTTGGGGTACTATACTTAATCATATACAACCAGGTATGGTCAACCTTTTCCAGCTAGTTGTTCAATAGTCTCTAAAGCAATAATCACTTTGACTTTTTGGCTAATTAGATATTTTACTTGGGATTTGGTAATAAGATCAGTATCTTGGTGAGTATTTAGTGTAACTTCTCTTGTAGGTTCTTGTCTTTACATTGAAGCCATTGGCAAGTTGGGTGAGGCGTTTTGCATGCTCTTAGCCTTAGTTATTGGATTGGTCATCTTTGAAGGATTTCTTGGAGGTATTTGCTACATTGTGCTTGCTATTAGGTTAATCTAACTAAATAGCTCTTTCATTTTCCCATTCATCTCATTAAGATGATTATTGAGTTTTCTGATTTATTGGTCTCTTCTTTGGAGTTGATAACCCATCTGTCATTATAACCTTGTTATAACATCAGTTAGTTTTGTAGTTTATTCAATTTCCATTTGTGTTTCCCCTTTGGGTACTTTGTGACTTGGACTCTCTTAATGTTGTTCTAGTTTTGATGTTCAGGTATCATGTTCCTATTTTGTAAACATGTTCCAACCATTCAAACAACCTCAACTTTTATGCAATTGATATTTTCATTATTTTGGATATCAAGAGCTTATTGTTCTTCATCAATCAAAAAGTCATTATCTTCCCAAAAGTGTTAATTGTCTGCATCATCAACCATTGGCTGACTATTTTTAGATCTATGTCTCTACTTGATGATGGGTGATTTAGCCTTTTTGTTAACTGATTGAGCTTGCTCATATTGGTTTATTTCATCTTTGATGCCATGGGGTTCTTTAGCTATCTAGATTGATCGGGACCTCCCAGTGGTGGATCTTTGGAGAGATATTCTAGATGTCACACCTTGGTTGTACCGAATGGATTAAAGTAGGTAGATTCATATTTCCTTTCCTATGAAGGTTGTCAAGACCTTCCAACAGCTGACCACTTTGTACTTTTAGACTGAAGGGCTTGTTGACTCCTAGGTCTTGAGCTTTTTTGTTCAACGTGGGATCGATATCTTTTGATATTTTTGCCTCTTTTAGAATAAACATTTCTTGGATTAGCGACTTTGGCTTATTACCTTCTTAATTCTTCTTCGAATATTTTAATTTTTAACACCCTTAAGAACTTTTTAAATTTTAGATGAAATAGTCTCCTTTTTCCTTGGTTATTTTTGTGATATAAGATGTTTGCGTTTTATCATAGAAGGATTTTTTTATAGTTCCCTCAAGGCTTTTTCTTTGGACCCATATGAACAGTTTAATATTATTGTTGGTGGGTATATTTTCTTTCACTAATGGTTCATATCTTTGTTCAACTTGTATAGGTAATCAAGTAGCTCTATGACAACTATTGTGCTTTCATCTAGCTCTCTTAGATATTTTGGTGCTCGAGGAAGATGTTTCATGATCATGATTGCCTAGAGCAAAGGTAGTACCTTGTGAAATGGTAAGCTCCTCTGATGGACTATTGAGTGGGTCGACAATGATAGATTTTAATTTATGCTCAATGACTATCTTATCCTTAATAGGCATCATCAGAACTGCCTTTGATAGCCTATCGAAAATAGAACCCTTTTTTGAGCTTGAGTTCTTTCCCTGATTGAATAAAGCTTTAGCATTCACCTGCCTAGGCTCATTAAGAATGATTATATTCAATATTTTTCCTCTGCATTATAGCTTTTTAAATGCTCTTAGCATTTTAATACCCTCAATTATGAGCTTGGTCATAAGTCCAGTAGGTACAAATTGCACGACTTCAAAAATTATTCCAAATTGGAGAGTGGCTCTAGTAGAATCAGTATTGATCATAGCATGAGGGAATCTTATAATAGATCCCTCTCCTAACTCAATAATCATCATATTTTTATATTTATGATTTGGTATTTTTACACCTGATCATAGATTTGAAATTAGGTTCTACTAGATTTCAAGAACCTAAACTTATAAAAATTGATAAATTTTTAAATCTATAATGACACCGTATATTTTAATTTTTCCAACCAAAGATGTAGAGAATTTATCTCTAGTAAAGTCACTAGAAATATGATTGCTCAGAAAAAACACCGTCAAAAATCTCCAACAACTTTATTGGGATGTTAAGGAGTTTGTTCTTCATGAGGTAGATTGATTTATTATTCAACCAAATTTCCCCTAACATTATTGTAGGGTTTATTTAGATCTAGGTTCTACTTCTTATGAGCGCAAGCATTCATAGTTAATTACCTCTCTTACCTTAGTAAGATAGCACTCTCAATTAAGGTTGAAAATAAACATATTTCTAATATGAATCAATGTTTAATAGTGTGGTGTAGATGACTATCAAAGAAAAAGAGGAGGGTAGCCCCGATCATATCCTATGGTTCTGTCATCCCAGACTATCATTGTTCCATCATTAGAGGGATATTAGCTGTAATGTCCATGGAGTCTGATTAATAGCCATGGGTTGCTTCATTTCAGATATCCTGAGTAGACCAGAGTTTTAATATAGGTGTTGTGGTGTAGGTGTTTATTGAATTAGTTAGGCTAAACTTGACTTATCAATCTACCCAATAATTCAATTTTATGGAGTAATATGCATTGTAGATGTATGTAGAGCTTACAATCATTAGAATGCAATAACTATAGGGGAATTTGCATGGCAAACATATGACTGGGCTTACATCCATTGGAAAGTCAATTAGAGTTTAAGTTGAACTTACATCCCTTTGGAATGTCGGTATGGTTTATGTTTGCATGGAGAATATATAGATTGGACTTACATCCCTTTGGAATGCCAATAAGGTTCAAATGTTCACATAATGAATGAAATGATTAGACTTACATCCCTTTAGAATGCTAAATAGGGTTTAAGATTGTGCTTGTATTACAAGCATAGGTCAGACTTACATCGATTTGAAAGCTATTAAATTATACTTACATCCCTTTAAAATGCCGGTAGGATTTATGTTCACATGGAGAACATATAGATTAGACTTACATCTTTTTGAAATGCTAGTAGGGTTTAGATGTTTGCATAGTGAATGAAAAGATTAAACTTACATCACTTTGGAATGCAAGTTAGATTTAGATGTTCGCATAGAAAATGAAAAGATTAGACTTACTTCCCTTTGGAATGCCAGTAGGGTTTATGTTCACATGAAAAATATATAGATTGGACTTACATTCTTTTGGAATGCAAGTAGAATTCAGATGTTTGCATAGAGAATGAAAAGATTGGTAGCTGGCAAATGCATTTAGCATAAAATAATAGAACTTTTGACCAGTGTCATGGTGTTGTGTTAGAGTGCCAAGGCACTGCATCAATACTTGATGTGCTTTATGGGTTCTGTCAGTTATGTAATTAATGATAGTAAATATTATAAATGCATCTTTTAAATGGGCACAATAATCATTTTAATTGGTTGACCAGGGCTTATGCACCACATGTAGAGCGCTGCAGTGTTGGTCTTGCATTTTAGAAACTGAGGGACCAATGCCTCGGTGCTACAAAAGCGGTGTCGTGGTGCTGGGTCCAATCTATAAATAAAACCCTTGGCCTACCTATTTTTCATTCTAAAATCTTTATTCTTTTCAAGAATTCTGATAACCCTTCTCTTTATTAGCCTTTGCCCACATTTAAGATTGTAAATGTCGCTCAAGCACTTCTACAGGGGAAAAAGAGGGCAATCCGAGCAATGCTAATCGATTGGTTAGTGTGGAGGTGGAGAAAAGATGCCAACATGCTCTTATCAACAAGCATCTCATTACAAAAAGGGGATTCCATAATTCGTGGTTGTGTGGAGAGGATTATCAATGAGCGAGGTTGGGAGCACATCTCATATAATAGCAAAGCTTATGTTATCCCTATCATGCGGGAGTTCTTCACCAATACGAAGGAGCACTAAGATAATAAAGTTTTTGTATGGGACAAATATGTATATTTTGATAGTACTATCATTAATGCATATTATAACTTCCAAAATGTTATGTACGATTAATATTGTTTATACTACAATAAACATCCCGATTTTGATGAAATTCTTAGTTTTCTCACCATTATTCAAACATTCAATGGCAACGGCAGGAGGAAGGATTATCAATATGAGGTTGAGGACCTTTTTCACTTTTACTTTTCAGGAAGAGAGGGAGAGAGGGAGAGAGGGAGAGATTCTTATACTCTGACCATCTACTTGTATTCTTATTCTGGCATTATGAAATTTTTGACTTCTCCTTATACTTTTGAATATACTTTCTTGCTTACTTTATCCCACAAATTTCGAACATAGATACATAGAGATATATATATATATATATATATATTATCATAATATTTTTGGCTCATCTAGACTTAATTTCAGCCATAACAAATATATGATTGTTTTAAAAAAAATGGGTGAATCCATATCCCATACTAAAAATTTACAATTTATCTCGAGAGTTGCTATTTTTTTTTATTTTTCCTCCATATTTTTTCCTCACTTCAAAATTGATCTTGCAATGACAGTTTCAGGCTTCGACAGAAAAATCATCGCAAAATGACGTATTCCTCCTATAGCTAGGGTTATATGAACAGTGTCGTTATGGATTAAATACCAAGACATACTCCTTGAAGAATATTAATCCATAAATCTAGAAATAAGAATATAATAGCCGCTCAGATAGAGAAAAATGATATGTCAAAATATTTTGTTTACCTCATGATATTTTTTAAAGGGAATTACCAAGATAGCACTCCAAACTTCTAACATTATCTAATTCACACTCAAACTTTAAATATTATACTTATAGCACCCAAAATATTTAAATGAAAACAAAAATAGCACTCCGTTAAATCTCTAACTCTGTCATTATAGGTGACAACTCCCTGTGTCGATCGATAATCGGCCAACCCATTAGCATTATTCACTTCCCCTATTGGCGACACCAATATCAACGAAGATGATGATTTTGATGGTTTCGTATTCTCCTTCTCCATTATCTCCTCACACACCCTCCTACTTCCATTATGAAATCGAAGCAGTCACAAGATCCTCAATCCGCCATCACGCTAGTAAGGTTTGCACAGGACCAAGATGCAATAGTAAACAATTGAAGGACGACAACAACAATAAGAGAAAAAAAAAAACACATGTAACAAGACTATATCCCAGGAAGCCAACAACATAACAAACGATCAATTCAATAAAATTAAAATAAACATTAGAGGAGTCATCACAACTAAAAACAACAAAGAGTAGGACGATTTTATTACCGACCAGCTTGAATTGCCCTCTGTGAGCCTAGTATTTTTTGCCTTTTTCACCTCCATTCAATTCATTATCGTCGAGCACTAAGGCCTAGCTGAAATTAAAAGAGGTGATCTGCTATCTATGTTTGGAGAGAAAGAGGAATAAGAGGCAAATCTGGCAATAATTATGGGTAATTTGTTTTTGAGAATAACTTTGATTATTATTTATTCTCGAGTTACTTATTTTCAAGAATAGCGACGGTAGTATATAATTTCAGACGAGCCAACGATACGGCAATGGTGAGATTTGTCGACAGCTTTTGATCAAAATGGGGAGTTGTCGTCCGGTGACGAGGATAGAGATTTAAAGATGCAGTTAGGGGGTGTAAACGGATCAAATTCTGGTTCGTGTTCGGCTTATTTGAAAATTATTTTGTTGAAATATAATAATTCAAAAAATCTGTATGAGAGAGTATTCGAATCTGGGACAATATTTTGCATAACAAAAACTTTAACTACTAAGTTATGCTCATATTTGTAATATGTATATGTGTTAATAATAATAATAATAATAATAATAATAATAATAATAATAATATAATATAATATAATATAATTTTTTATTTACTGTTAAATCATGTCGAACACAATCGAATAAATGATTATTCATGTTTGGCTCGTTTATATATCGAAATTGAAAAATTGTTCGCTTAGTTAACTAAACGAGTAACACGAAGCTACTTAACGAAATCAAACACAGCCGTTCATGAACAATGAGCTTTTTTGATAACCCTAGATGCAGTGCTATTTTTATTTTAAGTTAAATATTTTAAGTGCTATAAATATAATATTTAAAGTTTGGATATGAAATATAATATTAAAAGTTTGAAGTGCTACAGTATTTTTTATAAATAAAAAAACTTTCTTTTATTTTAATTTTTTTTATTTGTAAAATTTAAATACATTTTATTAATAAAATTATTTTTTATTTTTGATCAATTTTTTTAAACAATAATATGCATCAAATAAGATGTCCTTCGTTTTTTTAATTTTCTTTCTCTTTCAGGTGGCCTCGTCTATGGCAGATCCCTCTGCTCAATGATTTATTTATACGGAAAAGATTTGGAGCGTGGAAGTTAATTTTCGTCCTCCTTCGAAAAGGATGTTTCGAAATAATTATTTGACTCGATCTTTACTTACTCAGCCCTACTCCCCTCTCTTTACTCCTATTTCGCTCGTTTCTTTTTTAATTTTAATATCTTTAACCATTTTGGCTCAACATATTGGGAACTGAGAGGGTGGAGGAGGTCGAAGAGAAGTGATGGTGCTCGGGAGTTGGGCTGCTGGCGTCGGAGAGTCCGCATGGATGGTTCACGCGGCGATGGTGCTGGTTCAGGTCATCAATGGCGGATATCACGTCATCACAAAGGTGGCTCTTAACGTTGGGATGAACCAGGTTTCCTTCTGTGCCATCCGAGACCTCTTTGCCTTGTCCATCCTCGCATCCATCGCCTTCATCCGCGATAAGTAATTAATTAACCTTTTTCACTTTTCTTCTTCCACTTTTTGCTTGTGACATCGGATTACAGAAGGCTTAAGTGAACTCTTTTTTTCGTTGATAGCTTATTCTATTTGATAGTTCCCTAATCTCATTTTTCGGATTTTTTTTTTTGCAAGTTAAAATTGTCTATTTTAAATAAGATTTAGAATTGAAACTTCGTCGAAGTCCATCATTTTACTCCCTTCTTCATGTTATTTTGCGCTTATTTATTGCTGATTAAAGAGGTATTAAGCATAATTAAATCCCCAATTTAACTAATCAAGAACTTTTTGGCGTTAGGTAATCCCTGATATTAAAGAATCTATTGTAATCAATTTTTTGGACGCTATATTCTCATTATTGTTTGTAGTGTCCATAGGTCGCTCTCAATTTTTTTAAAATTAATTTAATGACAAATTCATAAATACAACACATCCAAATATCTGAATTTTAAGACTTTTAGTTGCTAAAGTGCTCTCAAATTTATTACTAAGTTTGCTAATCCTTGAGATGAACGAATCCTTATTTAATCAAATTTTGTACGGTATTTACTAATTATTTTTTTTAGTGTCTGATTGATTGCGTATAATTTATCGCCAAGCTAATCAACCTTTGAGATCAACGAAATTATTTTTAGTCAAAATTCTGTACGGTATTTGCAATTATTGTTTGTAGTATTTGACTGATTGCCCTCTGATTTATTACCAAGTATGCAGAGTAGGTCTCACTATTTTAGTTTGTGATTAATTAAATATTATATCAAATGTCATTAGCTACCGATTGATTCTTTTTTATTCGATCAACATAATTAATGTCGCCTGCCGTAAATATGTTTATTAGCCGTAAGATTTTCATAGATTTGAGCTTGCCTTTCCTCAAGAAATTCGAATGCATGCACGATTAAAAAGAAAGATTTTTACTTGAAATTTCTCTCGGAAAAAAAAAAGAAAAAAGGATTCGACCCAATTTCAAAAATTTATGAAATTATAAAATTTCTATTTAGATAATTCACCTTTAGGTGCTAAGACTAGGAGTGACATCAATAAAAATTGTCCTTTGTTGAATTTAAAATTATTGACTACATAAAAATTCTTATTTGCATGCTTGGCTTAGAATTAGGAACTCAAGAAAAAAATAATATGAGAATCTATAGAGGAGTTCAAAGATTTTATTATGATATCAAAATAGAAGCAAGTTGATATGATGATTTTTGTGTGTTCTAAGCTTGTCTTTGTACCTCTTATTTATTTTTGAAGGTATAAGCATAGTTCTATGGGAAAATATTACATCTAGGATAAATGATTAAATCAATTAATGTGGCCTAATTAAAACTTACCATAAAATGAAGATATGCCAATGCTTAATTATATTAGACATATATCAATACTTCCGAACATGAGATAAACTTACATGAATTCTCTAGTCAATTGGTCAATTTCATCTAATTGGATCAACTTGTTGTGGTGACAATGATGGATGAATATGCTTATATTGCTTTTATGATTGAGCATGCTGGTGAAATTGCTTTGATAACATCATTTTGCTTTATATCAATCTCGAGGGCATGTTTATTACATCGATGGCAACTTTTGCAAATTATCCTCATGTACAATGATGCTCATCCCTGGTGAGTTTAATCTAATGGATTCACCATAGCAATACCTTTGAATGGGCTAAGTTCCCTTGGACTTGACCCAAATCATTTTAGGTGTATATTTAGTTTTATGATTCTCTTCTGTCTTTGAAGAATTTCTAAAAACCAAGTTATTAAATATTATTTTAACTAATGATCATATCACTCAGTGGATGATTTGATTTCTTCATACATGTCAACATCACAATCATCTACAAAGGTGGATTAAGCACCTTCTTGCTAAACTTTATTTATTTATTTTTTATCTAGCTCCACTCGTTAAATTATTCTCTTTAGATGGCTATGAAGGAGAAGTTTTTATTTGAGTTATAGGTTGAACATTCTCTTGAACACTAGTACATTAAGAGGCTCTTAAACTAGCCTCAAGTTGCTTTAGGCAGTGAATTTAGTTCTTGGCATGATGAGTAGAGAGATTATTATCTTTAATGGATCAATCGATCAAGGATCATTGATTAAATTGATGATTCATATTCAGCTTATTGTTTGCATCTAAAAAATAATAATAAAATAAAGCAAAGATTTGACCTAGAGCGCCGTGGCATTATAATCCTGGCGCCTAGGTGCTATTGCGGCTTTCAAGAAGGATAATCACCCTCATCAGTTATCTATTTAAGCAATATAATGTCGCAACACTGTAACAATGGCCTTCAGTTACGCACATTGAAATTAAAGTGTTAAATGTAGTGATTAATGAAGATATAAGAAGTACAACAAATTGAAATTAAATTTTACCAAATAATAACTAATTTAATCAACTAAAAGATTATTGTTCAATCCAAATCTGTCGGTAGATGAAGGAAGAATCTTATGAGATACTTGAGAAACAGAGTTAGATAAAAAGACTGAGAACAACAACAACAACAACAACAACAACAACAAGCCTTAATCCCACTAGGTGGGGTCGGCTACATGAATCCTTCGTCTCCATTGTGTCCTATTATGTGTCAAATTCTCATTTAATTCAAGTATACTAAGATCATTTTTTATACATCTTAACCAAGTCTTTTTAGGTCTACCTCTACCTTTCTTACATAAAGCAAATCTAATGCATCTACTCTCCTAATCGGGTCATCGGACGGCTGACGCTTTATGTGGCCAAACCATCTAAGGCGACTCTCCCTAATCTTATCTACCACTGGAGCTACTCCAACTTTTTCCCGAACATACTCATTTTGCATTCTATCTCTAAGAGTAAAGCCACTCATCCACCTGAGCATCCTCATATCTGAAAATAGGAGAAGTGGAGAAAATATATTCTTTATTGCTCAAGATGTCCAAAATGCAAGTACAAAATATAGGAGTCTAGACTAAGAGCCAGAAGGTCCCCCCGTAAATAAGAAATACTCCTTTTGTAATATCAAAAAATGATCATACATAAAAAGATCATATAATGTAGGTTTTATGTAAAAGATTCTCGCTTAAGCTGATAGTGGTGAGCAACTAAGATTCATCGAGCATGCGTGTAAGATTGAGACAGAGGAAAGTAGTCACATTTTTCCTCTTCTTAGTCGCCAGATGCTGGTGAGCAGAATTAGGTATTTTCTTTGAAGTATTGTACTCCAAGTTCTCAGCTCGCTAGGTTGGATCTATCTTCTTTTGTCAGGTGCTTTTTTCGATGAATGTTCTTATTTTAGGTTATTGAGTACCCTTTATGCGAGTATACTTATTTTGACTTATAGCTTGTTTAGGTCTACCCATTGCTTTGGGTATACATTTAGCTCCCCGATTTTTCTACTTTTTATAGAGATACCTCGCAAAAAAGACATTAGAATAAAAATGATTAGCTGTTAAATATTTAATGACCTGAGAAAATTTATGCAATTATTGGGAGGTCACATCACCTTTTGGACTGATATAATTTTTTTAATGCTCGGGAGTCTATAAATGGATCTTTTTCTTTCTTCTTCTATACACTCAGCATTTCTTTGCAATTTACTAGGGTTGACATTCTACCTCTCAAGAGTCAACTTTGCAAAACAATTGAAACATAATCGTCATGGACACAAAGAGGCCTTGTGGCGACATCGATATCGTAGTCTTGTGGATAGGCCTTTGCAAGAAGGCCAACAAAGTAAAGAAGTCATAAGAGGCTGCTACCATTTTTGTAGCTGAAGTGAGCATATCAGCTACTCCAATCGCAATAACTGTCATCCTGACTATTCCTTTTGACCTACGAGGAGAATCAAGCACTTACTTGAGGACTGGGCTGTTGTGATGAGTGAGTGACTGGAGACACTTCCTAAAGAAGATGATGATGAGCCGATTGGTTGGGTCAGCCACCGAGGAGGCGACTGTAGAGGAGTATCTCACTGAGGTGAGTTTGCCCATAGTCGCGTACTACAAGTCCCTTTTACTTGAATCTCTTACTTTCTTCTCTAGTTGCAGCCGAACATTAAGGGTGAGCATTCGGTCGGTTCGGTCGGTTTGGTTGAATTTTTTGTTAAACCGAACAAACCAAACCAAATAATTTAAAATAACCGAACCATCCAAATAACATATAAAACCGAACTAACCAAACCGAATTCGGTTCGGTTTTCGATTAAATCGAATAGCATATAAAAATAAAAATATTTTTTAATGAACTAATTAATTAAAATAATCTAATAAATTTTATATATTAAAAATTTCTTACTCAAGTAGAAATCTATAAATCTATACAAATAATTAAGTACTTATAATCAAAATTACATATTTATATTTGACTTTTTAACTAATTTTGATTTATTCGGTTTATTCGGTTTATCAAATCTTTTAAAAAAAAAAAACCGAACAAAAAACCGAAAACCAAATATCTAGGCATTTACAACCAAAAATCGAACTGTGAGATTTAAAACCGAACCAAACCGACCAAATAACATTGGTTCGGTTCGGTTTTTCGGTTTGAACCGACTAGTGCACACCCCTACCGAACATATCCAGCATTTAGGCTTCAGTAGAGGATGGTAAGGAGCACTTGTTGGCCTACCATGTCATTTCCTCCGCTAGTTCATGTAACTTTGTAGAGTTGCTTCACCTTTCCATGAGAGATTTGTTGGGCCGTTTCTCAAGTAGAGAGGAATTTCATTTACTCGAAAGGTAGCTTCCCTTCTTAAGGGCCTATAGAAAATAATTTTATTGAAATTTCCTTCCTAATTTTTGACGAATTCCTTTCTCGTCGACTAGTGGTGACTCCAACTTTGCCATCGACCCATTGACGCCGTAGGTGGATTTGGTGATCTCTCCTCAACCCGAGGAAACTATCAATGTTCCTGTCATCAAGACTAGCTTCACTTCTATTGATATCAGGGAAATGATGGTCAGCTTCCCTCTCCTACTCACATATAGCAGAGAGTCTACCTGTTGACCAGAGGAACCGTGAGTATTCGCGAACTCCACAGAGATTGAAGTTTTGTGAGGGGAGGTTAGCCTCTTGAGGGAGGCCTTAAACTCGTCCCAACAGGACATGACTAAGTTACGAGAACAACTGGAGCTAGAGTTGCAACGACAGTAGTTCTTAAACATAGAATACCACAACTTCGTGACTATGAGGGTTGAGATATTATTGTTGTAGAACTCTGTTAAGTCCTAGAGTACTTTACTTCTCCTTTTTGATGTGAGTTTTTTGTTTGATTATATGTGTGAGAAAGGCAGACTTGCCGAGGAATGGCACTTAGATCCTATAATAAAATTACTAAAAAAATAATATATTTAAGGTTATAGTGACTGTGTTGTATCTTTTTCTCCTTTGAATAAAAATAAATATTTTATATTTTTTTGCTCGTGAGTACAATTTGATTTTTTACTATTTCACATTGATTGTTTCCCTGTAGCTCCCATCGCTAAGATATCCGCGGGATTTGGGTAATCATTTCTTCATTGAATGCTTAATTTGATGTCCGCGTTACTACATCTTTCTTACCGTGCTTATAAATTCTCCTGCGTTAGAATGGTTGGAACTTTTATTGCTCTCCTTGAGTTATATGGGTAAAACTTTCTTGCAAGCAAATCTTGATCATCGTTTCATCATCAACAAGTATGGCTCTGCTCAAGATAGTAGCTTCATCTTTCCACCAGGCTCAGATTAAAGAGGTCCCCGAGTTTGATACATCCACTGTGACTTTATTATTTTTCGAGTATTGCGATGGAAATCCAAATTTCATTATACGAGTGGTTGAGAGGATCGAGTGTCTTAACTTTGTCAGGATGCAAGAGCTGTACATTTTGCTCGCCCATTTTAAGAATGATTTTCGACTTCTCCTTCTGCACGAATGGATAGACATCTTCGACTTCTTCAGAGTGATGCTTGCCCAAATCCTTCCTAACTTAGTGGCGAGCATCACAACCTTCATCTTGTTCTTGCAAGAAGAATGTATTTCAAGGAGTCTAGATCCCCTTCATTCCTCGTTCGTGGCGAAGGTTCACCAAGATGAGATCATGCAATTTCAGCAACTCTACTGAAGATTCACAGTCTTTTGAATAAAGTGCAAAAGTTGTGCTCGCACCTTATGTTCGTGAAGAGCGCAACCTAGTGGCCCATATCGATTGTTTCCCTCCTTTACCAGCCGATCAAGGCCACCAATCTTGGCAAGCCAAGTGTACAGGTGGTGGAGGTAATGGAGAAGTTACAAGTTCGCAACTTGAACATCCGTCGCCCTCGGTAAACTCATCTCCCTTTCTACTCTCGAATCCCTTTATAGTTTTGGTGACCTGTTCTTCTAATATTTTTTTCTTTATAGCTTTGGGGATGCTAGAAGTGACTCTCGCTGCTCTTGAGCTTAGCTCTGAAGTTCTCCATTTTCTTAAAGAAAGTGAATGCGAGACTAGCGAGCGAGTGGTTCATGGCGAGGAACCGACCTGTCTTAAGGTTGGCGAGGAGGAAGAGGAGGGGGAGTTAAGCGTAGCTCTTACTGAAGCCAATGATAAGGCTGAGCTGAGTATCACTCCCAGGAAGTCCAAAAGTGAACGACAAGCTCGACTCATCGTAATCGCCATCAGAGCAGCGAGTCTACTGAGGAGGAAGAGGAGGAAGGCCCGGAGGAGAACATCTCTTCGAACCTATGCGATCCCATCCATGAAGCCTACAAATTGGGCTCCTCCATTTTCTCCCGCAATCTTGACAAACTCTTAGGTGACCTCCCTAATTTTTGCTTGCCACATGTTATCATTATTGCTCAGGTGATAATGTGCCAGTCAACTTGGGAGGTGTGCCACAAGTTTTTTGGGAAGAGGAAGGAGTCCTCGAGTATGACCTAACTGGCACAAACAAAGAAGAAACTGATCGCTCTTGAAGCCCAGCATAGGGATCTTCAGGTTGAGGTGGCTCGTCAAGAAGAGGTGAAGGAAGAGGCGACCATGGAGCTTACTCACCTTGCAGAGGCAAAGATAGAGTTGGAAGAGGAGCTCTCCCATCAGACTAAAGAGTTTTAGAGGAGAGAATTTGAGTTCATTGGGTTTCTCAAATGCTTTTCTTTCACATTGTAGTTATAATACTTGGCCATTAATCTTTTTGTCTCCTTTTACCTTAATAATACATCGATTCTGAGTTCTTCGAGCATATCAAGTGTATCTTTCATAGCCTATGAGTTTGCTTGTATCCACTTGTCATCTCCATTTCTTATATTCTCTATCATTAGGACTCTCTAACTTTGGACTTCATACTCGACCGGTAGAATGGCTTCTGTGTCATGCGATAAAGTAAAGGGCAAGTTTTTGATGGCAGTAGTGGGGGATGTCTTGAACGCTTAGAGTACTACGGGTAGTGTGCCTACCTACTTAACCTTTGTGCCTTTGACCTTTTTCTTGAGCAAATTGAGTATCTTCTTGTTACGGGTAGTGTGCCTACCTACTGCCTAATTTTACATTCTTTATGTCTGTTGACATGACGGGCTCTGACTTCATTTGGGAAACAGAGTTCCTCTAAGCTATTATCAGCTTCAAGTACCATGAAGCAAGATTCAATGAGAAGTTCTTCATCTTCTTCCCATGTTTTTCACTGATCTGAAGCTTGGTAATGAAATCAACAAGTGTGATGGGTCGTCTTGTTGGCTGTATGTAATCATCCATGTTGTTGATGATCTTTTGCATTACAATTTTTTTCTTTTTTTCTGATTTATTCTTTCGCTTGGCAGACTTTTTGGCCTTCCCTTACGGGATTTGGCCAGGTTGTCTTTCGTGAGATGATCTAGCATTTCCATAACTCGGGTTTTCTTTCAACTCAAGTACGAGTTCAAGTGGTGACTTTCACTTAATACCTGGGACACCTTCCAATTGCTTTAACATCTTTGTAGTCTTTTTAGAAACTACAACCTACCATCCTTCATCATCGGTTAATTTCCCTTCGCCTTTATCTTCGTTTGATGGCAAAGGGGATGAGGTAATCACCTTTGTAAATTCTTTCTTCAGGCATACTAATATGTTGTCCGATAGCGTGAATTCTCCATTTCTATACTTTCACTCTAACCAATCCTTAAATATGTAGCAATCTTCAATGGGATGACTGAGCACCCGATGATATGGACAATAGTTAGGATTATCAGCTTCTCCAGCTTCATCAGATCTTTTACACTCTGGTAGCTGGAGACCTGCTTTGAGTGCATGTTTGAATAGTTTAGCCACACTCTCTCTTAAAGGAATACTCTTTGTTCAGCTTTTTCTTGAGGGTTGGGGTCATTGAGTCATTCGTTCCTTTTGTTTACTTTAGTCGCTCGCCTTTACTGAAGCAGCCTCGAGGCACCTCATTGCTCCCAAGTATGAGCTTGGGTTATGGACTAGGATTGAATGATTGCTTTGGTCTTTCTTGGTAAGCAGGTAGCCTTTCTTTGTCTACGTTATAGACTATCCGCTTGCTTGTATCTTTTTTGAAGGAGGTGAAATGTGTTTCACCCTTCTTTGGATCTGGAGCTTTTCCTCTTTTGAATTTATTTTGATGGTTATCAGAGCGTGATAAGTTTAATTTCTCAAATTTAGTCACTCTATCAAGCAGCTCTTGAAATGTGATAATTGAAGCCATGCAAAGATAAGACATCATCTTGTCATTAATGTTGCCCATAAGTTGAATTGCATGCTCTTCTTCTAACTGTTGTTCACATTTCATGCTCATGTTTTGCTAGCACGTGATAAGCCTAGTTACTGACTCGTGTTTCTTCCTTTTCTTAAGTGCGAGATCAACAATAGTTGTCTTCTTAACCGTGCTAGTAAACCTTTTGACAAACATGGTTTCAAGTTCGGCAAAAGTCTTGATTGAGTCATTTGGTAACTCAGCATACCATTCGAAAGCAGTGAAAGTCAAACTGCTAAGGAACTGGCAGAACAATAACGCATCATTACCTCCTGTGTTATCACATGATGCTTTGAACTGCGCTAGATGCTGTTTAGGGTTACCATTTCTATCAAATAGATTAAACTTCGGCATTGAGTATCCCTTTGGGTATGGAATTTGATCATACTCCGCGGGATATGGACGACCCTTGCTCACCAATTTTTATGCCTACTCAGCAGTTATAATAGTTTTGATTTTCTCATTCAAGATAGTGTTAAGCTGAGAGGTTGTCACAACTTCAGATATGCTCTGTACATTTTGAGAAGCAGGTTGTCGAGCTGACTCGTTCACTTCAACCCTCACTTTGGGCTCAATTTGCAACTCTCGAAGCATGTGAGATTAGGTTTACTGGAGGATTGTTGTAGGCACTGCTAGAGGCTTGATAATTATTTGGAGGGACAGGTGTTGGACCAGCCGCAATATTTTTTTGCATTAACTGCATCATTGCAATCAACTACATCATCATTTCGCTCATTTTTGTGTTCAACTAAGCAATATTTTTATCTTTATCTTTCATTTGACGTTGAATTTGCCTTTGCGCCTCTCCCAAAGTGGTTGTGTCTACGAAGGTGAGATTTTCTTTCCATTCTCCTTCTTCTTCTTCTTTTTTTTGTTGTTTCTCTCCTGAAGAACCAGATGATGCTTCCTCTATTTGAACATTACAGTTGAGGGGAGGTGTTATGCAGGCTATGTTAGTATTGGCATGAATGGTTCTTATTGTACCATCTACACTATTTTGACAGCAGTTGTATCATCCTCTTCCTTTTCGTCCTTTTGGACACGGATCTCTAATCGGCGTCTCCAATGAATTTTTGGTTCCAAGTGTGGAATTGAGACTCCTTTGATTGGAGGGCTTCGATCGAAGCTAACCTTCTCTCGCCAAGATGAAGTTGATTGGCGACGGGATCCCTAGAGGATTCTCCAAAGTGTCGACCGTCATAAACTTTATCATCTTGGACCCTCTTTTTAGGCTCTTATCGTTGATAACTTTGAGTTGGGGCGATCTCCAGGAGTGCAAACGAGATGTCATGCCGTGTCTTTTCTCTAAGACAATCTCTTTTTGAGGCCTAGGCCTCCATATCTACTTGCCTTTCCACTGGGACCTTTCAACGGAGGATTCTTGGACATGTGGTCTAAGTGTCACGTCCCGATGCTCACCGCGCGTGATATGAATTGGTTAACATCTTGTTGGGATTATGGGATGAGGTCTCCTTGGAGGAGCAGTTCTAGCATCTCTGATAGCAGGACCCTGAGATTTTCTTTCAATTAGTCATCTCTTCTTATCAACTTGGAGGACCCGATGCACTATTGTAGATATAGTTTTGGGTTTCCTTATTAGAGGAGCTGAAGCCTGATGTTGTAGGGTTTAGAAGGACTGTTTAATCTGACCAGTAGAGCTATTTAGTTTTACCCACTTAAGGTTGTCAAACCTATTGTAGATTGGAATACTCGCTACTGGTTCCATAGTTGGTTGTGCAGCTGGCTGCATAGACAATAATTGTTGAGCACACAACTCAAGACTTCTCTTTATTCTTTGCCTTCGGCTGAGCTTGCTTCCAGATGAAGAAGCTTCAGCATCGTGCCTCCCCGGGGCAAAGGGTTCAGCTGACAGGATTGTATTGTTCCGAGGAATTAAGGAGACAGTCCTCCTAGTAACAACCCTATTCATGATGGGGGTTTCTGAGCGACCAAGCCTCTCAAAGACAGAAGGTTTCTTCTGAGGCACAGCTGCAGTAAGGGTCACGGCCTTAGCGGGCCTCTTCAAATATTGTTGCACATGACATGCAGGATGTGCACATGCTTCAGCAGATTGAGGCCTGACAGTGTGATCCTGGGCAACAATAGTTGGGAAGTCAATGCTACCAAACTGGATGGTAGCTCGAGTGCTTCTTGCATTGATGATGACATTGGTGTGAGTATTCTGTAGAGCCATTCTGGATATTGAAGGTAAAGATTAGCAATTGAAAATAATTATACTATCCTCTTTCTTCCAAAAATATGGATACAATAAGACAGAACATACTAAAGCACGAGATCTACATAAAATCTTAAATGACTTAAGACTATCTAGAAAGCTTTTAAGTTTTCTCTTTCAACTTCTCATTTTCAAATTCATTTGCATTTGTCAATTTTTTTTATACTCCACTGCAATTATAACTTATGTTCAACTAGCCAAAGATTTAAAGAGAAACTTGTCCCCAGTGGAGTCGCCAGAAATATATGAGATCCAAAAATTCGACACCGACCTCTTCGATGAAATGAGTGATTTAAGTGTCAGTAAAAATTTCAGAAGGCAGATGGAATAGTAGATAAGACACTACCCAGAGATTTCGTCCTCATTTTGTGAGGACTTTAGATCTAGTTCCAGGTTTCCTATAGGCGCAAACACCTATAGTTAATTACCCCTCCCAATACTGAGAGAGCACTTTTAATTAAGGCTAATCGATGAATCGCTAAATAACAAGTATATAATAACAGTGAGTGGAGTTTAAAATTTATGAGATTTATTATTTAATTTAAAGCTTTTGTTTGGGGGAACGACGATGCGCCCGATCTAGTTCCTATGGTTCCATCATCTCGGGTTATCGCGGAACCTGATCCGCTTAATTAGAGGAGGTAGTTGACCCAACTTGATCGAAGGATCCTTGTTAGCAACACATGGGTTATGTCGTTCAAAGTATCCTTGTAGACCTGGAGTGGAGTTTGTCTAAGGGGACAAATATAAGTCAACCTTAGCTAACATAGGGCTTTTTGCCTAATCAAACACATTTTATAATTCACAGCTCAAAGAGCAAAGCCGTTGGGGAACATACGGGCTACGGCCGTGACCATAATTTAGTGGTGTCATTTTGTGACAAACCATCCGGTTAGAGAGCTCTGGTCATAACTGTCATTTATGTGGCACCATTTTGCGACAAAATCATGCAGACAGAGGATACGGGTCACGTTCTTACGGGCTTAAAATTATTTGAGTGTGAAAATAATTATGCATTTCATTTGACATTAACTCTTTGTGAGCAAAAGTCTTATTAATTTGCCACCTCCAAACAAACAATTCCGGAGGGGTGGATGGATTTTAACTTTAAATTTAAATAATTAATTTTATTTAATTTATTTTTTTATTTAAATATTTGATTATTTTATAATTGATTTAGATTTGAATTTATGATCATTGATCATTTAAATCATAATAATGATAATCTTTTGAATGTAGTAGACCTTGTCAACTCTATCTGCTTCCTTGCAGAGGATCGAATCTAAATTTATTGCTCCCATATTTATAATCCTCTAAGCCTTGTCAACTTTAGCTTAAGTGTAGAGGATCGGGTTTGGTATTTTTCTCTTGGGAGTTTGAACTTGAGAATTGTCAATAGATTTATCATTTATCATTTTATGACAGAATTAACTTCTCAGATTTTATTAAATGAATGTTCTTATAATATCATAATCGGATTTTTAGATTTTATTAATCCGGACCCGATCATAAGATCAAACCGGGAAGTGTAGTTATCTGTTCTTTTATTTTGCATTTGACTTGCATATTTTTTTTAGGTATTTGATCTAACGAATACTTTAACATACATACAAGTATCTATTCTTTTAAAATATTATATGGACATTTAGATGTCTAAGTTGAAGTAGTTATGTTTGATATGACATGTGGTAAATTGCAAGTTTTGAAATGAATTTTTGTGTTTTATTAACTCAGACCTAATCTTAAGACCAAATCGGGACATGTAAGTATCTATTAATTTTTTGTATATGACTTGCATAATTTTTTAAGTGTCTGACTTAATGAATACTTCAACATACATACAAGTATCTGTTCTTTTAAAATATTATATGGACATTTAGATGTCTAAGTTGAAGTAATTATGTTTGACATGAAAGACTTGTCAGATTGCAAATACATGTTTTGATATTTTTGGGTTTTGTTAACTCGGACCCGGTCTTAAGACCAAACCAGGAAGTGTAGTTATCTGTTCTTTCACTTTGCATTTGACTTGCATATTTTTCTAGGTATTTGATCTAACGAATACTTCAACATATATACAAGTATCTGCTCTTTTAAAATGTATAGACATTTAGATGTCTAAGTTGAAGTAGTTATATCTTATGACATATGTCATATGTAAGTTTTAATACATGTTATAAAACAAGTAAAGATCTGTTCTTATAAAGATATGAATTCAATATTCCCAAATGCAAACTAAATGAGTATCTGTTCTAGATGATCAAGCATGTATCTGTATCGAAAGAGATAAGATATCTACTTATACATTAAGTGACATCTGTTCTTAATGATATAAATTTAAACCCTTCTCGATTTGTCATGAATCAAATATGTACATCTTTATAGGATATACATTTAACCTTTTAAAATACTTGCTAAGCATCGAGTGCAGTATCTATCTTAAGGGAGATTTGAAGAAAGGTTATAAATCATGCATAAGTCTGCTTGCCACATCCAAATTCCTTTATATATATATTAGAATTTAGACAGATAAAGATTAATTCAAATGTAAACTCATATATGAGTTTGAATTCAATGGTTCTTTGAATTTGAAAGAGAACTATAAGCTTAATAAATAGCCATTATAAACCTTGTAAATTATTTATTCAATCAATGAAGGTTAAGGATTTTCAAATTTTATGCTAATGAAATCTTATTTCAAGACACCCTTCACATATTCATAGAGAGGGAAGAATGATAATAATATTAATGAAGCTACTCACTTACTCCCCAGCTTTCATTCTCTCTTTTTGTTTTATAATTGGTAATCAACTAGAATTTAGGCTTCATACAGCAAGCAATTTTGAAGGAGCTTCTTAAATCAAGAAAGTAAGTCATATCCCATCTTCATACCAATTCAAGATATAGATTTGACATTTATTTATAGGTGCAATATAAACATTCACTAGGTAAAATGCCACTTTAACATTACCAAATAGCAAAATAAAAGGCTTGAAAATTGCACAAAATTTTGTTTCAAGTAGTATTTTAAAACCCCGTTAACTCAAGTATCAAGTCATTCACTTTTCTTTTCATTCTCTTCCTTGGATCATGACAATTTCAAAGAGCTTAGGTCTCATAAGCTAAATAATCATACTAAGTTTGATAAACTTAGAATATCTGAAATCTTACTTAAATAAGATTAGGAAAATCTGAAAATCTTGCTTAAACAAATAGTGATTTTCGTGATTGCAAATGATCAAGTTATGGGAGGAGGCAAAATAAACAAGGTAATCCTAATTCTTGCAAGACAACTCTTAAGTTTCATATGTCCATCTCCATTATTTATCATCCTAAAAGGAATCTGAAATTTATCCTGCTTTGTTTCAAAAGATATTCCTTCTTGCATAAGCCCATTTATAAGACTAAGCTTAATGGGTCTTCTCTCTATAAAAAAAAGTTCACTAATTCTAAATGGGCTAATTGCTTCTTTATAAGCCTATGATATTATGATCCATTTCTTTATTTCATAATATCATTTATTATTATTTTTCTTTAAGTTATTTGTCATGTCCTCTTTTTTTATCATGACATGCACTCATAAAGGAAAGGAAGACTTTTCTTCCCTCTTTTTTTATTTATTTATTCTTATTCATCACCCATTCATAGATGAATTAATGAAGAGGAGAGAGATAATTTTTTTTATGAATTTTCCTCTTCACTCTCCCCATTTCCTTCTCTCATTTATTACCTTTTGTATTTTCTTCCCATTTTCCTTATTGGCATGACTCACCTTGTTTGAAAAAAAGGACTTCCTCTCCACTCTTATTATTATTGTTTTTTTTTTACTTCGTCCTTAGATTCATACTCATTTCATGAGTAATTAAGAGGAGAATGACAAAGGAAATGAAGTCTTCCTTAGATTCATGCTCATTTTATGAGTAATTAAGAGGAGAATGACAAAGAAAATTATTTCTCTTTTCATTTATTCTCCTTTCTCCCTAAATTCATGCTCATTCCATGGATTATTAAAGGGAATGACAAAGGGATCAACGTTATAAGACATAATATCGTGAAGAGAAAGATGAAGAGGAAGAGGTTTCTTCCTCTTTAATATTACATAAAAAATTCATATGACATTAATAAGGGAGTATAAATCTCATTTATATATTGTCATACATGACATTAACTAATTTTAGCTTTATATAAAGTGGTTTGGATGACATTTTACCTAGTAAGAGAGCTTAAGAGCAAGCTATTGCATATTATAAATATGAGAGCATTCTCTTCCTCATAAAGATTTATTCTCCTACTACTTCCTTCATATTCTTCTCATAAGAAATAGATAGCAAGTCAAAAGTTATTTAAGGGAGCTCACTAATCCCTAAAGAGAATTACTACATTTGAAATTGCTTCCAAATCATCAAGTTGCTTTCAAATCATCTTATATTACCTGGTAAGTAATGTTCACTTCAATGTTCTATATTTTGAACTTTGATGTTTGATGTTTTAATTTAGCCCAAAATATTACAAGGTAAAAGTGAAAAAATTTCCATAAGATAAGGGGATTTAGATCGATTCAAGCTTCATGCATTTGCTGATTTTAATTTGATGTCATAAGTAATTGCTACATATTATCAAAGTTCAAGTAATAACTATATCAAGATCTCTAATCCATTCATGTGGCATGTAAGGAAGGGCATCATCACAATATAAATGAATAAAGCATGCTTATATAAAGATCAAGCATTCATAATGTTTAAGCTTGAAATTGTAAACTTAATTGAGCAATTAAGTTCAAGTAATAACCATGTCAAGATCTCTAACCCATTCATGTGGCATGTAAGGAAGAGCATCATCACAATATAAATGAATAGAGCATATTTATGTAAAGATCAAGCATTCTTAATGTTTAAGCTTGAAATTGTAAACTTAATTGAGCAATTACTTCACTTGGTAATGACAATCAAGTAATAATCAAGTTAGGCATAACCTGAATAAGCTTAAAATTAGCATTTATCATCACGAGATATTCTTATGATTTATGAACAAGAAAAAGACATATATCAACACAACTTTCATTATTTCTTTCTTTTCTTTTTTTTTTTAACTAAAAATTTCGGCAGCCAACCGGTATTATCCCCGCATGTGGGGGATTGCTTCAGGAGATTAGATCTTCCCACCACACCAAGAAAGCGTGCATGGTAGGTGGTTTGACATTGCCTTCACGCCAAGAAAGACGTGCATGGGTTTGCATAACATAGCATTTCCTTGTAGTATTGGAACAATTCATGCAAGTACTTATATTATAAAATAATTTCTCTGCCACGTTGGATAACGTGAGCGGTTTCTATAACAAATCCACGCATTGGAATAATGTGAGCTTTATCAAATAATTTTTTTTGCCATGTTGGAACAATGTGAACATGTACATATAGCAAATTTTTCCGCCGCATTGGAACAATGTGAACGGGTACTTATATCATAGCAGGTTTCTCTGCCACATTGGAATAATATGAACAAGTACTTATCATAAAACAGATTTTCCTGCCACATTGGAACAATGTGAATAGATATTTATAGTATAAGTTTTCCTGCTGCATTTGAACAATGTGAATAGGTACTTATCACAAAACATATTTAGAAACTTGCATTTGCATGTGCATAAAATATAACTGATACCCCTTTGCTATAGCATAATTTTCATCACCATTTTAGCTTAATTTTCCGCTTTTGAAATATTTAAACAGCAAGCTTCCCTGTCATCCCCTTCGAATCGGGAAAGTCAAATAGCAAGTTGAATGCCACATGAAACATCAAAATATAATAATATTGAACATCACAAACTTAGAATTTCCTTGCATTTTCATCTTATAATGATATGAAATAATATAAAGATGAGAACGGGCATTCAATATTTTATTTTTAAGTTGCAGCAACATTAGCTGCGTTGAGATTGAGACTTGCTGTACATGGGAAGTACATCTTGTATGGTTGATTTAAATAGGTTGTTGCATCATAGCTTGCTGAAATGAAACAATTATCCTTCTCACTTTTGTTTATAAGCTCATATCTATCATATATCCAAAAAGATTTCATCTCCAGCTTCAACTAGAATGATCTCAAGTTTCAATTCAACTCTAGGTTGGTCTATCTCAAGTTTATTTGAGGCAAATGCAATATATTTATCCTCCGGAGCTATGTTATGAGAATAAGGGCAAGAAGCTATATATAAATTGAGAAAATCATAAAAGATCGATCTGAGAAGAAGGGAAAGGAGACCGGATCAAGTGGGTTTCACCAGGGAGGAAGCGTGTTGGTTCGACAAGATGGAGGAGGTCGAATGGAAGAGGAAATGGAAGTACTTGCACCGATAATGAGGGAGAAGGGGCTGCTCACTCGAGGAGATGAACAAGAGGAGTTCGAGAAGGAGAGGGAGCTCGAGACAGAGGAATTCTCCAGCAAGAGAATCGACGAGAGACTTAGAGAAACGAGAGAACAATGGTGAATTGGGGGCTTCAAACTTCGTTTGCTTAGTCAGTCAACTAGAAATTAAGCGGCGTCCAATAGAAAGCGGTGGGCGGCAACTTTGATTGGGAGTTTGAGTGGCCAAATTAGGGCGATAATTAGGGATTTAAGGGGCTATTAGTTGTTTAATTACAGATTAATAAGAGAACAATATTATTATTAATAAGTTTGTGCCGAATATTATAAAATTATATCTTGCGACGAACCATATCAATATGGGTATCAATTTTAGGTATTTCCGTTGTGCTGAATGCAATGACGCAGTCGATTTCATGATTGGAGGTCATTTGGACAACTTCGGCAATAATCAAAGCGAAATCAAGCTTAAATTAAACAACGTCGCATTCAAATCGTTCGACGTTCGTGTAGACTTTGCTGAATTGATCGCGGAAAGTGTCGTTTGATAGATTTCGGCGTTTTGATGACAACGACGTAGTCAATTTCGTGAACGGAGGTCGTGTAGACGTCGTCGGGGCTTCCCGATCTCGATATGCGCTTAATTTGATTGAAAATTAATTTCGATCGATTGATTGGTTATTAATTGATTCGATACTTTTCATTTAATTAATTTTAATATTTTAGACGCATTTACGAAGTTAAATTTTCGAATTTAAATGATTTTAATTAGTTTTGATCACGATTAGGGGGTTTTAATTTCCGATCATATGACGTTGCCATCAATTTTCGTAGATTTTGCTATATACGCTTAAATTGACGTTTGACACATACTTGTAGGTCAACACACAAGTTACTTGAAAAGCTTTAGAGAAGTTAAGGAGCCTGAATATTGGGGCTAAAGTAATTTGAAACTTCATTTAGTCTAATGCCCTTTGCGTAGCAGAAGTCTAAGAAAATTTATCTAATTTCAATAGATTTAGTGATTTGAGCTACAATAGTACTAAAGTTCTTGATAAACCTCCTATGAAAAGTAGCTACCATAGAAGCTTCTAACCTCAATATAACTTTTAAGTGATAATCAATCTAGGATTGCTTTAACTTTAGAGGGATCAGGTTTAAGTTCAGTTGTGACACAATAAATTCTAAACAATGCACTTGAGTTTGTATAAAGAAATACTTTTTAAGCCGATGCATAGCTATTCATTGCTAAGTATTTTAGAGACTTGCTGGAGGTCTTCTTGATGTTCATTTTCACTTGAACTAAAAGTTAAAATATTATCAAAATACACCAAAGACTTACCTATATAAGATTTAAGTATAGCATTCATCAATCTTGTTAATATGCGAGGGGAATTTAAAAGTTCAAAGAGCATAATAAGCCACTCATAAAGTTCATCAGAGATTTGAAAAGTACTTTTTCACTCATCTTCTAATCTAATTCAAATCTAATGAACCCCACTTTTTAGATCAATTTTAGAAAAGAATTTATCCCTAAGATTAAATTTAACATATCATTTATTCAAAGAATAGAAAACCTATATTTAATAATAATTTTATTTATTGTTCTATTATTAATAAACATTTATCATGTTTCATCTTTCTTAGGTGTTAATAAAGTTGGGACTGTACATGAAGTAAGATACTCTTGAATAAAACCTTTTTTTAATAATTTTTTAACTTATTTTTAATATTAGCATGTACAATAACATTCATCCTATAATGAGGAAGGTTATGAAGTTGAGAACCATAAGTAAAGTCAATAGCATGTTGAATGTCTCTTAAATGAGATATTTCATCAAGAAGTTCATCAGGTGTAATAGCCTTAAATTAGAGAGAAGTGAAGAGACTATAACATGTATGTGATTCTCATTAGAGTTTGGTGTGATTTCTTTTGCATGTAACAAGTGAAGGATAAATTGATTAGAAAATTCATTCAGAAGTTCCAAAACCTATTGTCTTTATCTTTAGGTCAAAGAAGAAAAAATAAATGTTTTAAAATAAGAATTAGAAAGTATTATTTTTAATAGTAAGATTTTCTATGACAATTAATTGAAGTTTGACATTTTTCTTTAAAATAGCTTTAGTTTGCAAATCATAAGTTTTCTTGTGTGGTGCTATGTAGGGTGTCTTTTTTATCAGTTTTACTAGCATGAGATTGATGGTCTTATTATTATGTTTGAAAATATAAGTATTTTTCTAACCATAATAAATGACATTTATATCATACAACCAAGGTCTTCTTAAGAAAATATGGGTAATATCCTTTGAGAGAATATCGCACTAAATTTGATTCTCATAGCTACATATTCTTATTAGACTATACATTAATTTATGATACGCAAGAAAGTATGATCTATCTAACATAAAATAGTTTGAATGAGGTTAAGATTTTAAATTAGCTCGAGTCAAGGTGTGTGTTGAAATGATATTCATAACATTTCTCTCATTTATAATTAATATATATCTCTTGTCATTACATAAAACATATATGTTAAAAATGTTTTTCTTCTTCAATCTTCTACCTAATTTTTAATTATAGTAAGGTACCTCATCACATTAATTTGTGTTATTAGTAAATTCTTATACTAATAAAGGTAGAGGTAGATGCATTAGATTTTCCTTATGTTAATAAAGGTAGAGGTAGACCTAAAAAGACTTGGTTAAGATGTATAAAAAATGATCTTAGTATACCGAATTAAATGAGAATTTGACATAATAGAAAAGGATTCATGGATTCATGACCCACCTAGTGGGATTAAGGCTTGTTGTTGTTGTTGTTGTAGTAAATTCTTATACTTCATAAGATAATGGAGTATCATCATAAACTTCTTCTATATAATCTATTGGGTCTTCAACTTCTTCTAAAAAAATTTGAGCTTCACATTGATTTTGCATATGATCTTTTTTATGACATTTAAAATGGATTACTTCCCTAGTAGTTTTAGAGATCCCTTCAATAAAAGTTTTGTGCATATAGGTTAGGCTAATTAGTTGTGCGGCTCTAACAACAAACTTATAAGATAAAGTGGAAGATACTTAACTTTTTGTTTTAGAGATGGTACTTAACTAATAATTGTGGGTCAAATAATTTAACATTATTTTTAATTTTAGTCTTAAGTCTAATGATAAATTTATTGGTCAGTTGCCAATCATTAGTAGTATAATCAGTTCTAGAAACTTGATCTTCAATAGTATTCAAGTATTCATTTACAAGAATTTTATTTTATCTCGAAGTTAATAGTTGACTATATAGTTTCTTATCATGATGCATAGAATAATATTTTGCTTTTAACATTTCTTTCATTTTTATCCAAGTGAGATTTATCTTTCTTACTCTTTTTTTCTTTAGTTATTATATTTGTCCGGTAAATTTTAGCATGTCTTATCAATTTTATTTTAGTAAAAGTAACTCTTTGGTAATCATTCATTTTATATCAATCAAAGAAGTCATCCATTTGAGCTAACCAATCTAGAAATTTATTTGGATCGTGGAAACTATCATAAGTTGGGGCTTCAACTTTGACTCTTTGAAATCAATCATTCGAGTCAGCTATAATCTTAAATTAATTTTTTTTTCTTCGTCTATTTCTAAAAGTTGGTGGTCTTCGAAATGGTTGGTTTTCCCAAGGTTTAACTCTTTCTTCACTTATCTGATGTATTTGTAGGCCTTAAAATAATATTTAAAAAAATTAGTAAGTCAAGAAATTCTATGATCTCCTAACCATTTCTATATGAATATCATTAGGCTCAACTTTTTTCCACACTTTATTTTTTTTAAAGCTTCTTCAACTTCAGTATTACTAATATGACTTTTTGATAAATTTAGATAAAATTTCAAAATACTTAATTAGATAGTTTGTCTTGATTAATGCTAAGCTTGTTGGATTTTTTCCGTTAAGCTGCTTGATTCTACTTTAACCATATCAAATTCAGAGATTGTTTAACTCTTATATTAATGCTTTGAAGTTTTCAATTATATTTTAAGTTTTTGATTTGTGCTCATTTTGACTTGGATCGAATCACATTTTGCATTAATGGGTTCATCTCATCAAGACATTTGATTTGTCTATAAGTTCATTAAAATTAGAGTTTAGAAGAAGCTGTATTTAATATTTAAAATTTTCAATACATATATTGTATCAAGATTTGTATATGACTAGCCAAATTTTTGATGATGTATCAGACTTAAATGCTCAAATTTGGTTCGACTAAATGCAACCATCAATTCACTAAATAGAATTGAACAACATGCTAAAAAGTTGGTTACCTAATCCTGGCTATCCAAAAAGGAAGGTAGGCATTTATTTTATTCCCTTGATATAATTTTGAAACAATACAGCCTCTAAATACCACATATGTAGCATAGACATCAACATGGGATATAGATATAATATAATATAAAAAGTATAAAACAATAAGTCATTAAAATAATTTTTTAAAAAATTGTTAATGTCAAATGTGGTGTTAGAATAATATGTCAATATTATCTATAAAAAAGATATTACATAAAAAAGTTAAGGATTAATAAAAGAAAAATTAACAATGATTTTATCATAAATATATTTCAAAATTTTATCAAGTATATTTCGTGTTCAATCGTGCCATCAATATTTTTGTTGAACATTAAATATGATTTAAACATTGTACCATTTACATAAAAAATCAAAAACCCAACAAGAGTATAATCTTTAGAATAACCACACAAAATGGTATGGTGTGCATTCGGTCATATTAGTTAAATCAGTTCTCCAATTTGCTAATTCGATCAGATTGGAATTCAGAATCCGAAAATCGAACTGTTTATTATTTAACATAAACTGAACTGATATAATCTATTTTTTTTTTCCTGATTTTCGGTTCGGTTTAGGAGAAACTGAAATTATGAATTAATGATCTCATGGATTTTTTGAAAATGAATAAGAATAGTAATGCTCATTCAAAATAACCACTTACACCTTGAAGGATTGAAAATTGACACATTAAATTTTATTTTATTGAATTATATTTCTAACATTTTATTTGTGTCGCTCATAAGCTAAAAGAATAATGATGTTCATTCAAAAGCTAAAACTAATGCCATAAGTTTTTAGTTTAATTGGTATTTGAAGATACAAAATTGATTCAAAAACCTAAATCTGGATATTCCAAAATTCAGATAACATATATGAAACCAAACTAAATTAATATATTCGGTTTGGTTTGGTTTGAATTTTTGGTTTTCACCAATCATTGCACAAAATGGAATCTATTGAGTCTCACTAATTGAGCCTAACAAACTCTACATCAGGACAACCATTAGCTGTCCATCTTAAACTGAAATTTTATTAAAACTGCTAATGACTTTGCATGTTGATTTATGTTGATGCATCTCCCAACTGTCTATTAATCTAATTTTGGCGTAAAACATATTAAACATAATTTTCAGTATGTCATATATTTATTATAGTGTCATTTTCAACATATATTCAATTGTGTAATAGGACACAAAATGTATTTTTTAAGTGTCTGTGATTCATGGCCATCAATATTAGCTAATAATTTAAAATTGTGGTGGTGAATAAGAATTAGCCCAGTCACCTAACTTATGGCCGATGCTGTCACTATTTAATAACCTATTTTCTCTGATTGTGCATGTTAGCTTTCATTGTTAACATCATTGTAGTTATTTGCAGAGCAAGCCGACCTCCAATAACTTGCCAGCTCCTCCTGTCATTTTTCTTTCTTGGCTTAACAGGGTAATTACATCTTTTTCAACTCATTCCAATGCTTTTTTTGGCTACATTTTCTAACTATTGACTCTTGATAGACTTTCTGATATGTATTAATATCAGAGATTACTTGAGGGGAGGATTAATTTGTTAGCTTGAGTGAGCTTGAGTGATGAAATGTTTCGGCTTGAGTTCGGTTGATGTCCAATTGGATCTATTTGGGTGTGAGTTGAGTCAGAGTGAAATCCTTGCCAAATGAGTCAACCCTACCGAGTTAAGGAAACGTTGAGCCTTTAGATCCGTTGGATCTAGCGCCTTTTATTCTCTGCCGTTGGATGGACTCCCTTGGATTTGTGTCTTTCTTGCGCTGCTTGAGAACTCGTTGGATCAATGTAAGTGATCTCTGCCCTTGGATCTTTGTTTTGATCACGCGGTTGCCTTTCTTCTAGAGTGGATTACGATGTTGTTGTCTGAGCTTGATCTCAGTATTTTGATCACGGATCGTTGGATGATCTCGGGATGTGTGTCTTAAATCGAGTAGATTCAATTACGGATCGAAATGTAACCCTAATTCATTTCTTGAATTTCCTTTCAGCCTTCTCTAGGGTTTAGGGAAGAATCGGAGGAGAAGGAGGAGATCCACGCGATGCTCGATCCAATGAAGATCCACCGTAGAAAGGGCCTGAGGATGCCGGAACCCAGAGAGGATCTGGAGAACCGGGAGATTGCCGCCTGTTTGGTGTTTTTCCGGTTTCCACCGTGGGAATCGAGAGGGAGAAAAAAAAAAGACCAGGGAGAAAGAGGGAGGAGACTTAGGAAGGAGAGAGGAGTCTAGAGATAATTTCTTCAACCCCTATCTTCTCTTTTGTTCTTCTCATTTATAGTTGTTGGTTCTTCTAAAGTCTTCTTTGGTTCTCAGAACTAATTTTGCATGTCGTATTCGCCATTTTCCTTGCCTGCCTCTTGTATCTGAAGCTTGATCTCTCTTGTGTCGGTTATTTAGAGTTCTTGAATATCATGCTATTAGTTTTCGCTTTTGGATGTCGTCGGCGTTAGCTTTCTTGATCTTCGCTTATTACTTTTCTCGCTTATTTGTCTCTTGTTATATGTTTATACTCTCTTGGGACAGTCTCTGCTTTTGTGATATTTTCTTTTATGGAGTCTGAAATCCTCAAAGCTATTTATTTTATTTATTTTCCTATTGAATTATTCTCTACTTCGGATCTTCTTCGATTAGTTGGTGATGAAGTCTTTAACCAATTTGGCCTTTTATTCTTATTCTCTGTTGATGGCTTGGGATATGTGTTCATATCATTACTCCCTCCCCACCTTGACCTTGTCCTCAGGTCAAAATCGAAAATTTTCCTGTATTTCCTTCTACCTGTGAAATATCTGCTTTCTAATAAACCTTCCCAGGATTAATACCTCTTTGATCTGTTGATCTCCTTTTGTATCATTCTCGTGATCCGTGACTTTGATAGGTATAATAAACATTTGTCCATCTCAATTGGTTGGATAACTGTTGGGTGGATAGTCGAGTCCTCTGTATGGTTTTAATCTAGATATGTGAAATACATTATGTATTTTGGTCGCTGTGTAATTCAATTTTATAAGCCACCATACCTATTTTTTTGAGTATTTTGAAGGGTCCATAATACCTTCTTTGCAATTTGGTATACGATTTCTTGTCACAAGTCCGTAAGGTTGTATTTTAACTAAAACTAATTCATTGACTTCCAATTGAAGGTCTCTTCGTGTTTATCGAATCTGTTTCATCCTGTTTTGAGCTTCCTGTAAATTTGTAATCGGGTTTGTATGTTCTTGTCTCTTTGTTGTAATCGATTCTACCTCCTGACTGCAGAGCATAAGATTGATAGGAGGGAGTCTACCATAAACCGCTTGAAAAGGAGTCATTTTGAAGCATTGATGCTTGTGTTATAGCAAAAACTCGCCCATGAACTGTAACCATGCCTTATCCAAAACAAAGCTCCTTAGATATTGTTCTAGGATTCTATTGTTTGTCCATCCATCTGTTTGAGGATGGTAAGCGCGTGCTTTTAAAGTTGTTCCACTAGTCCGAACAATTCTTGCCAAAATTGCTCATAAACAATGGATCTCTCGGATACTATTCCTTGTGGTATCCCATGGAGTTTCACAATGTCGTGATAAAGATTTGAGCTAGATAAACTGCAGAAATTGTTTTGGTATAAAAAATGCGCATACTTTGATAGTCGTCCACTACTACTAGTATAGTTGTTTTATTATGAGACTTAGGTAAACCTGATGAAATCCATAGATACCTCTTCCCATATTGCAACCGGTATGCAAGTAGTAATCCTGGTCTCGAGTATCATATTTGACTTGTTGACAAATGGGGCATGTTGATACAAATTGTTTAATATCCTTTTTCATCTCTTTTCCGAAGAATTGTTGAGTAATTCTAGTCATAGTTTTCAATGCCTCCATGCCCTCCTATTGTTGAATGGAACTCTCTTATGATCTTGTTTTTCCAGTCTTTTGCTATTATAATTGTCTTTGAACTGAATTAGCCCTTTTACTAATCTGTAATGAGGGAATAATCGCTTGTCGTCAATTTTTTTTATATAATTCTTGTAATTCCTTATTAGCTTTGGTTTCCCTGTTCAATAAGACCTTTGAATTCGAGTATATACGAGAAGTTTAATGACATTAAGGAGTCTGTTTGATCCTTAATCTTCTGTGTTAAACATTTTTCCTGACAGTATCTCCGCTTTGTTTGTAATGCCCGGTTTATATTCAATACTATAATCATACCCCGAAGTTTGACCAAAATCTTTCTGCTGGGGTTTGAATTGTTTGTCATTCTCTTATGCTTTGTTGATCGTTCGATGGTAAACTTATTTCCTAGTAGTATTGTCCACCTTGCAACCTGCTTTTATAGCATATAATTCTCTTGCATATGTTGATGTTTTTTGTAAAGTTGAAAGTTTCTTACAAGTAAGCAATTGGATGTTTGTGTGAGAACTCATTTTGTCGATGCATCCGTTTCAATGATAAATGGTTGAGCAAAGTTTGATATGCTAATACCGGTAATGTTGTCATTACTTGCTTTAATTTGGTAAAAGTTGTTGATTCTTCCTGAATCAACTGTTGCTCTAACATAGATGTTAGGGGAAGCAATTTTGCATAATTCTTGACAAATTTTCTGTAATAACCGTTAAACCCAAAATCCTCTTAATTCTTTGATCAATTAGGTAATGCCATGTTTGCAGCAATCTTGAATCTTGGGATCCACTTGTATGCCTTGGGCGATAAGATGTGACCTAAGTAGTCAATTTTCTTGTACAAATGAACATTTTGAGGGTTTAATAAACATTGAATGCTTGAGTTGTTCAAAGACTTCTTGGAGATGATATGGATGTAGTTCTAATGTCTTGTCAGATGAGAATATCATCAAAAAATACTAAAACAAACTTTCTTAGAATGGTTTAAGGACAGATTCATTAAAGCTTGAAATGTTGAAGGTGCATTTGTGAGTCCAAAAGGCATACGTAAACTCATAGTGTCCTTCATGAGTTCTAAAGGTCGCTTTTATAAATGTCTTCCTTGCCATTCTTATCGGTGATATCCTCGACCTTAGATCCAGCTTTAGAAAATACTCTCCATATAACTCATCCATGAGTTCTTCAGAGTTGGAATAGGGAATCGTGTATAGTAACTTTATTGAGGGCTCTATAATCTACAGAACCTCCGTGTACCATCTTTCTTTTGATTAATAAAGTCGGGAAGAGAAAGGACTGATACTTTCTCCGATTATACCACTTTCCAAAGATTTCTTTAATTAATCTTTCAATTGCTCAAAATGTGGATACTGTAATTTTTCACTCTCACAGAGTTCCATGTGGCGATGGATTTGATGGTCTATATTGCCTTGGGGTAAGCCTTTTGGGTTTTGAAATAACTCCGTAAGTGTGTAATACCGTTGTATTTCACTGGCAATGTATTGAATTCTACCATAGAGGGATCTGCTTTCCTCGTTATTTGACTCATTTGAAAGCATGATAATATCTCTTCTGCTGTCGCAACTTAGTGAACCGATGAAGGGAGATTCTGGCCCACTGCCGCCGCCAGATTTCCTGTATAGTCATTAATATAGAATTTCATTGTTCTTGTAATCAAATGTGCATTCACCCAACTTTCTAACCATTGAACCCCTAAAACTATATCGCCTCCTTGCATGGGTAATGATAGCACTGTAATAAAAGTATTGCCTTGTAGTTGAATAGGGAGATTGGAACATATGCCCGAGCATTTTAAAGTTTCCCATTGCCTACCAATACTTGAAATAATCGATCTTTGGAGTGATTTTAAAATCAATAAATTTTGCTAATTTTGATTGAATGAAATTGTGGGTAGATCCACCAATCAAAACTTGTACCTTTTTATTTCCAATTAAACCTTGTAATCTCAAGGTTCTGGGTTGACCGACGTAAATGCATTGAGGTGATTTGGAATTCTTCTTGTATTTTGTATTTCATTTTCTTGTAAATACCGGTCTTGGTCCTCATTGATTCTTGTTAGAGTAAACATTTTGATTTGCAAATATGACCTCTGGATACTTCTCATCACAATTAAAACAAAGTCCCTTCTTCCTTCTTTCATCCGGTTGTGTGTCATTTACGTATGGGAATGTTTTGTTTATTGGTTATTCCATTGCTTTGATTAATTGGGCATTAGGGGGTGTTGGCAAAGGTGGTTGATAGTTCTGGTTTTGTTTACTCATTGGGCTTGGTATGTTCTTATATCTTGGTATTATATCTTGGCCTATCCTCCATCAATTTAGCTAACTGGAAAGCTTCTGCGTGAGCTAGGCAATGCTCTAACTTCCCTTTTATGTCTTGCCTTAAACCAGATTCAAAGCAACTCAGAAGAATTGGTGGAATTCTGATATTTGGTTTGCTAATTCCTCAAATTCGTTATAAAATTGCGGCACTGTTGCTTTCTGTTGTAATTTTGCAAGTTCACCCCTTAAATCTCTATACAATGAGGGCCAAATCAATAACTTGCTCTTTAAATTGTGTCCAAGAGTGTAATTGGTGATTAAGATGCATCCATTGGTAACTTAATGCTGGTCCGTCCATGTAAAACAGATGCTATTAAGAATTTTCTGAGGCTATAATATTGAAAGAATGCTTAAACCAACCTCTAGGATTCTCTCCATTGAATCTAGGCATGTCTACTTTCACTAGCCTATTGTTGTTTTGAGTTTGTTGTCTAGGAGGAAAAGAGATTTGAGTGAGGTTGGGTACATACCGTGATTGTTGTTGTTCTTGCATTATTTTCCAATTTTTCTTCAATTGAGGAGAGTCTTACGGATACATCATTGAGTATCATAGTGATGGATTGCATTTGTTCATCGTTTTGTTTTGTTGCTGACACACTCCTCAATAGTTTTTTGTGTGTCTGTGCCTTGACCATTGTTTGAGTGGGATTCAACGGAGAAAGTCAACGAGAGTGGGAAGTCAACGAGTGGGAAGTCAACGAGCGGAAGTCAACGAGTGGGAACCAGAGCACCATGATATGTTAATATCGAGATTACGAGGGAGGATTAATCGTAATTAGCTTGAGACAAGAGCTTGAGTGATGAAATGTTTCGCTTGAGTTCCGTTCTTGTCCAATTGGATCTATTTGGTGAGTTGAGTCCAATCGGAGTGAAATCCTTGCCAAATGAGTCAACCCTACCGAGTTAATAGAAGGAAACGTCGGAGCCTTTAGATCCGTTGGATCTAGCGCCTTTTATTCCCGTTGGATGGACTCCCTTGGATTTGTGTCTTTCTTGCCGCTTGAGAACTTCGTTGGATCAATGTAAGTGATCTCGCCCTTGGATCTTTGTTTTGATCACGCGGTTGCCTTTCTTTCTAGCGTGAGTGGATTCTGATGTTGTTGCGGCGGCTTGATCTGATTTTGATCACGGATCGTTGGATGATCTCGGTGGATAGTGTGTCTTAAATCGGCAGCGATTCAATTACGGGATCGAAATGCGTAACCTAATTCATTTCTTGAATTTCCTGCCTTCTCGTTCGGCTCGCTAGGGTTTTGAGGGAAGAATCGGAGGAGAAGGAGGAGATCCTTACCGGCGATGCTCGATCCAATGAAGATCCACCGTAGAAGGGCGAGGATGGGAACTTGAGAGAGGATCCGGAGGAGAACCGGGGAGATTGCCCGTCTGTTTGGTGTTTTCCGGTTTCCACCGTGGGAATCGAGCCTGAGGGAGAAAAAGACCGGAGAAAGAGGAGGAGACTTAGGAAGGAGATCGGAGGAGTCTAGAGATAATTTCTTCAACCCCTATCTTTGTTCTTCTCTATTTATAGTTTTCGTTGTTGGTTCTTCTAAAGTCTTCTTTGGTTGTCAGTAACTAATCATTGCATGTCGTATTGATTTTCCTTGCTCGTCTTGTATCGATTGGGTAGCTTGATCTCTTGCGTATTTAGAGTTCTTGAATATCATGCTATTAGTTTTCAGTTTTGGATGTCGGCGTTAGCTTTCTTGATCTTGACTTATTACTTTTCGTTTATTTGGGCTAGCTTGTTATATGTTTATACTTCTCTCTTGGGACTTTTTGTGATATTTTCTTTTATGGAGTCTGGAAATCCTCAGTAAGCTATTTATTTTATTTATTTTCCTATTGAATTATTCTCTACTTACGGATCTTCTTCGATTAGTTGGTGATGAAGTCGTTTAACCAATTTGGCCTTTTTCTTATTCTTGGGTCTCTGTTGATGGCTTGGGGATATGTGTTCATATCACTTTCCCTTCTTCTCTTGTTCCATTCTGTTAATGCCATCCAATTTGTAATATGATGTCAGGGTTTTCGGTAATCAGCTCTTGTTTCTTATTGGTCTTGGTCACACAAATCCCACTTATGCAGCAGCTGTACAGCCTGCAATACCAGTCTTTACATTTATCTTGGCATCATTTATGGGGTAAGTTCATCTCCTTCTGCATTTTGTTTTAGCTTTTGTCATTTTTGCTGTTATATTAACTCAGCTATTTGGTGCTGACTTGCTGCAGTGTTGAAAAGATTAATATTTTTACAAGAGAGGGTTGGTGTAAGGTCTTAGGCACTGCTGTATGTATTTCTGGCGCAGTAGTGATGCTCATTTATAGAGGTGCAGTTTTAATTGGGGATGGCGAACTAGAAGTAGCACTGCATGGTGAAATGACCATGGGAGCTCTATCCGAAAATGTTGAATTGTTGGCATCAGGCTTACTGAAATATGGGATTGAAACATGGCATATTGGTGTCTTGTGCTTGATTGGTAATTGTTTATGCATGGCTATTTTCCTGGTATTGCAGGTAAGGATTTTCTGAAATATGTGTTAATCTTATTATTTGTGAGCTCTGAATTATTATTCCAATTTCTTTATCATGAGCAAATTTTCATCATTATTCTTTTCATTACCATTATCCAAACTATTTGGTTTGGTTTTGTATGTCCATTTTCTACTTTGATGTAAAGTATCTTTTGACAATTTCAGGCTCCAGTTCTAGTGAAGTATCCTGCTAGTATATCATTAACAGCATACATATATTTCTTTGGGACACTCTTGATGGTTTTTTCTGGATTATTCGCTGCTAGAGATTATACAGATTGGATGTTGACAAAATCAGAGATAATTGCAATTATTTATGCTGTAAGTTTGGTGCTTCGTAATGAATCATAAGTTTTCAAAAATAAATGGTCTGTTATTGTTTCATTTATTTTACAACTCGATACCTTTTAGAATTTTTTTATTTAAATAATTTTTGCCGGATCGGTAAGTCCCGGATGAGAAAAGTGGGGGGTTGCATTTGTTTAGTGGCAACTAGTGTAAATGTTATAAAACAATCATGACATTATTCCTTTAATATATTGTATTAAAGCTAGGGCATTCCCTGAAAGCAACGCACTGTATGACCTGAATATAGTGAAAAATGTGCAATGGCTTCTATATCAGGACTGGGTGCAGGGTTAAATAAGCAAGGGTTCTCACATTATGAATTGATGCAGGCAAAGAAGTTAGTCCATAGAACCGGAATTAGATTAGAAACTTAAAATATAGGTACTCTTATAGGTAATTTAATGAAATTAATAGATATTATGGTTCATAGAAAGTTAAATATCTTATATATTTAAAAAACTAAATGGATTAGGAAGAAGATCAAGGAGATTGATAGGTTAGGTTTTAAATTTTTATATTCTGATATACTAAAAATGGTTTAGGTGTAATTATATATAAAAGTTTAAATGATAATGTTATGAAATTTAATAAGATTTGAGATAGAATTATAGTTTTAAAGATTGTTGTTGATATTAAGATTATTAATATCATAACTATTTATTCTACTCAAGTAAGTTTGAATATAGGCTCAAAAGGAAATTTTTGAAATGACTTAGAGGGATTAATATAAAAAATATCTCTTAAAGAAAGAGTATATATTAAGAAGATTTAATTGAAAAATGTTGGTAAAAGTGCTAGAAGATGTTAAAAACATTCATGGTGATTATGAGTTTAGAGTAATTAATGAAGAAAATATGATCATATTAGATTTTATTTATTAGATTTTATTTTAACTTATAATTTTGTAGTTATTAATAATTCATTTAAGAAAAGAGTTGACCATATTATTACTCATAAGAATGGATCTAGTAGAATGCAGATTGATTATTTTCTGATAAGAAAAATAGATCATTCAAAGTATAAAGATTGTAAGGTCATCTCGGGTGAAAGTTTAAATATCTAACATCGATTACTTGTTCTGGATTTTAAGATGAAGGATTGAAAGATGAAAAATAGATCGAAACATTGTTCTAGAATTAGATGGAGGTACTTAAAGAACACTAATAAAAATATTTTAAGAATAACTTACAAGATCTTAGAATTTGGGATATTCATGATGAAGCTAATGTTGTGGGAAAAAGTAGCAAGTGAAATTAAATAATTTATAAATTAAGCAATTTGCAAAAATTATGCTTGAAGAATCAAAAGTAAAAACTTTCTCAAGTAGAAATTATTGGTGGTGGAGTCAAAATATATAGAAAAAGATAACTATAAGAGTTTTATTATAAAAATTAGTTTAAATATAAAAACTCAGAGAATTAAGAAATGTATAGAGTGGCTTGTAGAGATTCTAAGAAAGCAATATGTGATGCGAAGATTGCTTTTAGTGATTTATATAATAGATTCGATACTAAACAAGGTAAAAATATATGTATAAGTTAACAAAACAAAGAGATAGGAGAACTAAAGATTTAGTTAAAGTGAAATGCATTAAGGATGAAAATCATAAAGTATTTTTTCATTGGAAAGGATATTGAACATAAGTGGATGAGATATTTTGATAAACTTTTCAATGAAGGTTATAAAAATATGATTGACTTTTAGCAATCTTAGTGCTCTAAACAAAAAAAGAGAATTTTATTTTTATCGTCATAAGTGGATCAACAATAATTTTGTTAGCTTCATTAGTAATATATTTTCGCAAAAGAGAAATATGAAACACATTGTGCACTCCTTGCATGTGAGATGGTAAAGTCAGTCTATAAGCCACTTTCTCAATTTTTTCCAACATTTCATATGGACCAATATAGCGTGGGCTCAACTTTCCAACCTTGCCAAATCGTTTTATACCTTTCATGGGGTTGACTTTAAGAAATACAAATTCTCCCACTTCAAACTCTACTGGCCGATGTTTAGCATCATAATATTTTCTCTGGCTATCTTGAATAACTTTTAATCTATCACGAATCAATTAGATCTTTTCAGTGGATTCATCTACTACATCTGCGCCAATGATTCTTCTTTCGTCCATCTCCACCCAATAAAGTGGTGTTCTACACTTTCTTCCATACAATGATTCATAGAGAGCCATACTAATACTTGCTTGAAAACTATTATTGTAGGCAAACTCAATTAAAGGCAAATGAATTTCCCAATTTTTCCTAAAATCAAGGGTACAAAGTCTAAGCAAATCTTCAAGTGTCTGAATTGTTCTCTCTGACCGGCCATCAGTTTGAGGATGAAATGCAATACTAAAAGTAAGCTTTGTACCTAAAGCTTCTTGAATTTTTCTCCACAGTCTAGATATAAATCGGTCATCCCGATCGGACATTATATATTTTGGCACACCATGTAATTTTACAATTTCATCAACATACTTCCTTGCTAGCTTTTCAACTGCATCAGATTATTTGATAGGTATAAAGTGTGCAGATTTAGTCAACCTATCAATAATAATCCAAATAGCATCGTATTCTTTTCCGGATCTAGGTAAGCCAACGACAAAATCCATATCAATATCATCCCATTTTCACTAATTCAAGAAAAGGCGTAAAAGTTCACTTACGATGTTCGTAATTAATTACGACATGATTACTTGTAGACAAATTCAACTATACTTCTTTTCATTCCTGACCACTAAAATATTTCTTTAAGATCTTGATACATTTTGTTATTGTCTTGATAAATTATATAATTAGAATGATGTGTTTCATGCTAGATGTCTTTCCTCAAATCTCCAACATCTGGAATGCAAACTCTGCCATGATATTTCAGTAATCCCTCTCCATCAATTTCAAAATCTTTTGTATGTCTTACTTTTACCAAATTTAAAATTTTTTGAAAATCATCATCTTGAGGTAAAGCATCTCGTATTCTGTCTTTTAAATTTGATTGTATAGTCATTTGATTTAATAATAAAGCATATAGAAGGTATGTACAAATGAACATTTCTTATGAACTTTACTTTTTCATTTATCAATTATTTTAGGAGTCACCGTCTAAACTTTTACCAAAACTCATTCAAAGGATAAGTAGCCATTATCATTTGCCAATTTTATTGGCCTTTTTCATCGTGCACGGATATTCGTCCTCAAATTATAAGGGGGTGAACTCGACTTTCAACATACACATTCATAGATATAATTTATACATATGCATTAATTCATAACTAACAAGAATCAATTAACTTTATGAAATAATGATATATATAAGATTCTCTATTATTCAACAAAGCGAAAATAAATTATAATTTGCGATGAAAAAATCATAATCCTATAAAAATGCATTTCATCACAAGAAATTAAAGATATTTTTTACCATAAATATAAGAATATAATTACCCACTTTAATTTGCAGTTTCCTTTTGAATCTTCTGCCCTTTAATGCTTCTTTCCTTAATTGAAGTTCCTATGATTAAAAATATTTACTAAATCAATACTCATATATATTGAAACATAACTATCTCTCTTATGATAATATTCATAATTCTATTAGTTCATTAGAGACATTAAATTTTTCACATAATTTCTCATTCTTATTTAAATGATCGATATTTATCTAAAATACTTTAATTTATTAAATTCTTTATCAATTATCAATTTCTCTTTATTCATTACTAAATTTAGATTATGATACTACTAATATGCATGTAACATAATCATTTTTACTCTATAAATAATTTAAATAATTAAGTTTGATTTGTATTCTACTCAAGTAAAGGCAGAATTATGCTCTCCATCTATTCATACAATTAATCATATTTTTAGTACATCTATCTAAATCATAAGCTTCAATTCTAGCATTTCATTTATAGGTTTTTAATTTAATTATTTTCATAAATCTTTCAACATATTTATTTAACATATTTATGATTTACATAATCTTTGATATAATTAAAATATATATTGTATATTGAAATAATTATGAAACTATTTGTATAGTAAAATGGATATTTAGGTTTTCACTTCTTTTTGAAATTGAAACCTATATAATATAAATGCATTTCCTTTTTTTAATATAAATGCATTTCCTTTATAAAAAAACCAAATGAAAGTAGAATTACCTTTCGGTTTGCCCTAAGATCCTCACGTCGCTCTTCCCAAGCCACGCACACACTCGGCTTCTCCCTTCGCAGTGGCTCTCGTTTCATATCGAGGTCTCCTTCTCCTTCTTCTCCCTCGTCGCCGACGTGCGAGGCTCACGACCAATCTCCTTCTTCTCTCATTGCCGATGCGGTGACGCGACGCGTAATGCAAGGTGAGATTCGATTTCTAAGGCACGACTCTCGACCTTCCTCTTTCTCTCTCTCTCTCTCTCTCTCAGATGCTTTTGGGAGTTGTTTGTGAGCAAATCGAGACTTCCCCTTTTGACTTTTCCAATCAGGCCAATGCGTTTGATTTTATATTTTATTTATTTTGTTTCTTTTTTTCTAATTCTTTTTTCTTCTCCCTCATTGCCGATGCGGAAGGCTCACGATGCAATCTCCTTCTTCTCCTCTCGATGCATGACACACAAGGCTCAGACGCAGGTGATGGCTTCGGCTAAGGCACAACTCCTCCTCTCGACCCTTCCTCTTTCTCTTTCTCTCTCTCGCGTGCTTTTGGGAGTTCTGTTGTAACCAAACCGAAGCCTTCCCCTTTTGACTTTTCCAATCTGCCAACTGATTTGATTTTATATTTTTATTTATTTTTGTTTCTTTTTTTTTCTAATTTTCGGTTATTACATCAGATGTCTCTAGTCGTAACCACATCATATGTGAAGCCTATTGGCTAAACCATGCGAACAGAGGGCATGGGCTGCATTCTTACTGACATGAGATTATTTGAGTATGAATATAGAAATACACTTGACTTAACATTAGTTCCTTTGTAAATTAGAGTTTTCTTAATTTATTACCTCTAATAAATAGTTATAGAAGGTGAATAATTTTAGCTTTAAGTCTTTAAATTGTGAATTTCATTTAAATATCTGAGGTTTAACACTCTTTGTATTTACATTGAATTTAAATTTAGATTGATTTGACAATGAATTTCAAATATGACTTGATGGTGATATCCCCTTCGGTTGAGATGTCCATTGAACATGGTCATCATTGGAGTGTGAACTATTTGATTGTCCACACTTTAATGGACATTAATTTGAGACCCCTCCTATTGAATTTCACAATCAACATAACTATTATTGGGGTAGACCATGTCTACTCTGTTAGCAGAGGATCTTGTTTAGGTTTGTAGTTTAAAAGTTTAGATTTGACATGATTTAACATTGACACTTTAGAATTTTGAAATTAATACCCCTTTAGTTTAAATTTACAATAAATATGACCATCATCGGGGTAGATCTTATCAACTTTGCTTTTGTGTTTGTAGAGGAACAAGTTTATGATGTTTCTATGTGATTTAAATTTGACTTTACTAATTTGTGTTATAAACCCTATTAATCTAGCCATAGTGTAGAGGATTAGGCCTATGGTTCGAATTTATGATCGTACTTTCAACATTATAATAATGAATTTGTAGTTTTGAATATGAAATTTACTATTAAGGCCATTGATAGTTGTATGCAAATGTAAAATCAAATCACTTGCCTTATAGGCAAAGTGGCTTATGAGTCCTTTAAAGCACTTCCATATTGCTTTGGGTGTTATATTTGAATTGGCACTACTTCGTAATACATGCATATAATCTTTCTTGTTGTTTGCACTTACATCGAGACATTAATTCTACACTTAGACTACATCATGATGTGTGCATAATTAATACTTGAAAATTTTGATTGCCTGCACACATCTCAATGCAATAATTTTGAATACAAAACTATTTTGAAATACATGCATAACTCGAGCCTTTATGAATTTTGCTTGTGTGCCGATATAGAAAACCTAAACATGTAATCGTCTCAAGAAGCGTGTGAACTACACCCTTCTAAACCATTAACACATATCTCGATGTAATATTTCTTGAATGTTGGATCCTGGCAAAATGAAACAGGAGCTTTATTTCATGCATATCTTTGCGTGGATTTTTCAAATATTTAGATTAGGTGAAAGGGAGGCTCCTTCTTACTAATTCAAAATTACTCTTGCTACCATTTTAGCCCAAATATTGTTAGATTTAGAATGTTTAAAGTGGCTAGTTTATGCTCCTAATGAGCTTCTATGTTCATCATTGATCTCATTCAATTTCTTATTTCTTCTTTTAGTTTGTTGATGAGTGACAACATAATCTAATCATTCATTAAGATGACATTTCCATACTCATTAGCAAATAATTTTGTTCTAATCTAGCTAATAAGTGACACATCCAATCTAACACAACTTTACTTCAACTCTACTTTGAATCTCAATCTCACTAGGAAAGTGATCTTTCGACTTAGCACATCCTTAACTAGTCCAATATATGTTATAAGCTTCATTCACACTTGATTTCAGTTCCTTTGATTGTTCCATGATATGACATATTACAATCCAATACTTATTCAAGTATTTTGCTTATGTTGAATAAGCATTTAGTTTGTTGTAGGCTATTTTTAGTTGGATGATCGTAAGTATAATCTCGTCTCAAGAATTCCGTATTTTGTGGTTGATTCAATTACCAATTTAATTGCTTATTTAAGCTTTGAGTATCCTTTTAATTTGTCACATTTGCATTTACTATCAATTCATATTTCGGTAGAATTTTGGCAGCCTCCCAACACCGTCCTCACGTAGGGAGTTGCTTTGGGAGTGTCAGGGCCTTACCACCGTGCTTATGGGAAGTGTGTATGGTAGGTATCTTGTGACACCGTGGCTAAAAGAGTCTTTATACCTACCACACTTATGGGAAGTGTCGCATAGGCCTTTAATACTTATATGAAAAATATCCTAATTTTCTCCCCGTGTTGAAGCAACCCAAATGAGTACTTAACATCTAATAATTCTTTGTAATTATGTTGAAGCAACAAGTACATGTATTTAATATTTCATGCATTACACTTTCAAATACATAGTTATTTTATTTAAAATTCGACAGGCTCTCGGCTTCATCCCAATGTAGGGGGACTACATCGGGAGTTTAAGGCCTTTTCATCATGTTTATGGAAAGCGTGCATGATAGGTTCGACACTATGACAAAGGGATCTTCATACCTACTGCGCTTATGGGAAGCATCCCATAGGCCTTCAACACCTATACAAAAGCACATCCTGATTTCTTCTCTTTATTGAAGTAACACAAATGAGTACTTAAAGTCTAGTAAAATTTTCCCTCATGTTGAAGCAACATGAGTGAGTACTTAAAGTTATAGTATTTCTCACAATTTTACCTTCACATGTGCATTAAAGTGAGATAATTAAGACAAATAAAATTACTCCATCGGACCTTGAGTCCAATCACTATTTCATTCATCTTTTGTTTCTTGAATCTATAAAATAGCAAATGACAAACTCAAATCTTCAACAAATCTAAGCTCTATCTCACTATCTTCATAACAAAGTCAAAATTAGAATTTTAAAGATGAGTTGACTAAGTGAGAATGGAACCAAACTAACTTTCTTCCTCCTATTTTCTCCAAATCATCAAATGGGATGGGCATTTAATAACAAAATGTAAGCAAATTTTAACTTTCCTAACCGACAAAATTTACAACTTTTTTTTTATGTTACCTAGACAAACCCAAAGGGAAAATATTGAGAGCAAGGAAATGATGAGGGGCTCGAGTGGCTGTTACCCAGGCATGGAGTTGTGCATCGAATAGGGAAGAGGAGGAGAGAATGAGATGGGATGAGGTTTGTGGTTTCGACACTATAACGCTGAGGGGATAGCTGGAGCGGGCGTGAATTGGAGGTAGATGGGCCACAATTTGACTGGGGGAGATTTACGGCAGCTATGTGGGAGCTGGTTATGTATGATTGAGGAAGAGCTGATGTGAGTCCATGAGAGGAGGGTGAGACCTGCAGGAGGCTAGGAAAATCGATAAGGGATATGGGAGGAATGGTTCAGTGCTATGCTCAGCACACGAGGTTGAAGAGAACGGTTGAGATGTGAGGTCTTGACTAGGAAAATCGAGCATAAGAAGGATATCACTATGAGGAAGGGCTGCTTGTGAGTAGAGATAGGATTGTAGAGTACCTGAGAAGAAGACGTAGCTCGGCCAATGCTGCTTGTTGTGAGACAAAGAGAAAGAATGAGAGTAGGCCTGTAGGTTTTTAGACTCATCGATGGAGTGCAGGGATCAACTTCCTGATGTGATGATCGCCAACGAGCTGCTATAGAGAAGGGTGATGTTCAGTTTGTGTGAATTCAATTGAGAGGAGTCGAGATATGCTTTTAGACAAAAGAGGTGGTAGCTATTGGATGGGTTAGGAATATAGGGTGTTACTATTAAGATTAGATATTAAGGGGCTATATATATAGACTTCTCTTGGTTGAATAAAATTGAATTCCAACTTTTTATAGTTGTATCATCACATAGACAATATGGGTGTCTATTTTAGGTTATTCGATGTTATACAATAACATACCGCTTTCATGGTCGAAACTTAATTTGGCGTTGAATTAGATCAATTTTAGCTCAAAATGTGTGTTGTCACATTCGACCTCTTGACACTCGTGCATACTCATTTGAATTGAGTCAAATAAAATTTCAAATGCAATCAATGAACAATTAATTTCACGAATAGAGGCCATTTGGATGTCATCCACAGCCTCTTGATTCTAATATGTATGCGGGTACACTAACGACTCTTCTTTTTGATCTGTCGACTGTCAGATTGTGCGAGATATATATTTCAGTCGATTTCAAGGTTCTGAATGCATTGGTGAAGTCTGTTTGTCGATCGAAAGTTGTTGCGAACAGTTTTAGTTTTGATCGGAGTATTTTGGATTCGATTTACGGAACACTCCATCCATAACCCGTCGAATTCGTTTTCTGAACTTAACTTGACTCGTGGAATATGTGTGGAGGTCAACAAGTTTCTTTTCAAGAGTTCAGTTCTCATTGGAAATGTTTCACTTCACTAAACAATCCCAATTTGTGTAATTAGAGATGCTACTTTTGAATTTTTTTTTTGTTGAATCTATTATGCCTGCTTAAGAGTTTCAGTTTTCGTTGAAGCTTTTTATTCTACTCACTCACACAGACAAGCACTTAAATAAATATGAATATAGTTTTTGTTTAGCTGTTACCAATGAAAAGTTGGACTTTTAAAAAAAGATAACAAGAAAGTTTCTGCAAACAAAACTTATAATTTCTAATTTATGAGTTTGTATTCGTGCATGTGTGAATGTGTTGGAAGTTGTAGTTTTATGTAACAACAAGCCTTAATCCCACTATATGGGGTTAGCTTCATTAATCCTTTTCCTCCAATGTGTTCTATAAAGTGTCATATTTTCATTTAATTCTAATAAAATAATGTCATTTTTATACTTCCTAACCAAGTATTTTTTCGGTCTACCTCTAACTTTCTTAACATAGGATAAATCTAATACATCTACTCTCATAATTTGGTCATCAAACTGTCAGTATTTTATGTGACCAAACCATCTAAGATGACTTTCTAATCTTATCTGCCACTTTAGCTACTCTAACCTTTTCACGTATATATTCATTTCTCATTTTGTCTTTAAGTGTAAAGCCACTCATCCACTTGAGCATCCTCATCTCTAAAACACTTAGTTTTATCCTTCTCTTTTACTGGTCAACATTTTGTGCCTTAAATTATTGCAAGTCACACCATAACAACAATAACAACAATCCTTTATCCCACTATATGGGGTCGGCTACATAAATCCTTTTTCTCAATTGTGTCCTAATAAGTGTCAAATTCTCAATTAATTCTAGTAAAATAAGATCAATTTTTATACTACCTAACTATGTCTTCTTAGGTCTACCTATGCCATTCTTAATATAGGTCAAATCTATTACATCTACTCTCCTAACTAGGTTCATCGGATGGCTGACATTTTATATGACCAATCTATCTAAGGTGACTCTCTCAAATATTATCCACCATTGGAGTTACTCCAACCTTTTCACATACATATTCAATTTGCATTTTCTACGTTTGGTTCAGTACTTTCTGTAAAGTAATCTAACGCTCGCTTTTTTTAGGTGTTTGGTGCAGGTAATGTACTCCGTGTAAACTTTACTGATTTCGTTTCATTTGCGCTTTATTTTTGTAAAAATATCAAAACGAGCGTATTTCGTTTACATGAACTGAGCTGAGGAAAATTTTATGAGAAATTTTATTTTTTTTTCTGAGGAGCGAGGGAAATTTTTTTTTTTTAATTTATTTTTTTTTTTGAATCTTCATAATATTAATTTTAAATTTAATTAAAATAAATATTATTATTAATTAAGAATTAATAAATATAATTATATTTATTCAAATTGATCATAAATAATTCACGATAAATAAAAAAAATAAAATAATTATTAAATTTTTATTTATTTAATAAAAAATAATTAAAGCATAAATTATTTATTAAAGAAAATTATTTAATAAATAAATATTAAATCTTGATGAATAATTTATTTAATAAAAATTCTTATTAATTAATTAATGTTTAATATAGTAATAAAATTATATATATATATATATATATATATATATATATATATATATATATATATATATTAAATTTGGGTCATTATGTTAATATAAAATGATAATATTCAAATTTATTTATTTATAACACTAATAATTAATATCTTAGAAAATTTGTAAATTAATTACTAATAATTAAATATTAGAAATAATTTTTATTTGTATTTGATTTTATTTTAATATTTTAGAAAATTTGTAAATTAATTACTAATAATTAAATATTTGAAATAAATTTTATTTGTATTTGATTTTATTTATTTTTTTAGGCAAGAAAAAAAATTTTATTTATAATTTATCTATATTTTATTTGATAATATTTATTTTTTAATTGAATACTTTAATTAGTGAATAAATTTTATAATTAATTTACATATAATAAGGTATTGAGAATACAAATATTTACTTTACATTCATCCAACCAAATATTTACAATACAGGTATTTACTTTACTTTACATATGCTCAACCAAACGTAAAACATACACATGTATTTACTTTACATAAAACCAAACAACTGTAAAGTATTCAGAATTACTATATTCACTTTACACTGTATTTCACTTTACACTGCATTCTAAATGCAGGCAACCAAACAGCCCCTAAGTGTAAAACTACTCATCCAACTGAGCATCCTCAACTCATCAACATTTAACTTAATTTTATGCTTCTCTTTTTATTGGCCAACATTTTGCACTATAAATTATTGCAAGTCTTACCATCATCTTATTAAATTTTCTCTTAAGTCTAAGCAATACTTTTGTATCACACAATAATAGGCTAGATGCAGTCCTCCACTTCAACCATGCATCTTGAATTATACTAATAATATCTCTCATTCTAATCGACCTGGGATATCTAATTCGTTCACTCTTTTTAATGACTTTATCACCCAATGCCACAACCACATCATTAGACCGTTTACAACTAAAATTATACTCCATTTATTCGGTTTTAGATCTACTTAAATGAAAGTCTTTAAATTCTAAATTTGACCTCGATAATTCAAGTTTCTTTTGAACTTCCTCCTTAGTCTTATTAACCAGAAGAATATCATCAGTACAAAGGCATACACCAAAGTACATCCTCATGCAAATGTCTAGTAAGAACATCCATAATTAAAGCAAATAAATATGGGCTTAAAGTCGATCCTTGATGTAACCAATTAAAATAAGAAAATACTTGATCAATCCTCCTTATATTTGAACATAAGTAACAGCTCCAGTATACATATCCTTATGACTTGAATATAAGCAATATTAACTTCTTTTTTTCCTAGAATTTTCCAAAGCACTCCTCTTAAAACTTTAATATGCTTTCTCTAAGCAGTACTTTCCTATCACACAACAAACTTGATACGTTCCTCCACTTCAACCATCCAACTTGAATTCTACTAATAACATCCCCATCTATACAGCTCCAGTATACATATCCTTATGACTTGAATATAAGCAATATTAACTCTCTTTTTTTCTAGAATTCTCCAAAGCATTTCTCTTAGAACTTTAATATACTTTCTCTAAGTGGTACTTTCCTATCACACAACAAACTTGATACGTTCCATCCAACTTGAATTCTACTGATAACATCCCCATCTATATTAGTATCACTTTGAATAATAGACCCCAAATATAAAAAGCATTCATTCTTTTTAATGACTTCATCGCTCATTATCACCACTCTGTCACTAGTTCTATAATTAAAATTACATTCCACGTATATGATTTTAGATGTACTCAAACAGAAGCTTTTAGACTCTAAGGTTGACCTCCATAATTTAAGTTTTTCTTGAAATTCGCTCTACAGTCTTATCAACAAGAAGAATATCATCAAGAAAAATATTTGGTCAATCCTATTATTATTTGAAATCCTCTTGTAAATGTCTAGTAAGAATATTCATAACTAAAGGGAAAAAAGATATGAATTAAAGCCAATCTTTGATGTAATCCAACTGAAATAAAAAAATATTTGGTCAATCCTCTCATGTTTGAATATAACAGCTCTAGTATATATATCCTTAGAGACTTGAATATAAGCAATATTAACTGCCTTCTTTTGTAGAACTCTCCAAAGCACTTCTCTTTAAATTTTATCATATATTTTTTTTAAATAAACAAATATCATATATAGATCATCCTTACTCTCTGTATACTTTTCCATCAAATCTCTCAACAAATATATAGCACCTATAGTCGACCTATTTGGAGTAAATCCAAATTGGTTTTGGGAAATTTTGGTATCACATCATAACCTATATTCAATTACTTTCTCCCATAATTTTAATATACAACACATTAACTTAATTTCTCTATAATTTGCACATTCTTATGCATCACCTTTATTCTTAAAAATATAATTCAACAAACTCTTTTTCCACCTATCTAATATCTTTTGTTTTTAAGATAATATTAAAAAGATTAGTAAGTCAAGAAATTTCTTGATCTCCTAAGTATTTCCACACTTCTATTAGAATATCATCCAGTCCTACTGTTTTTTCATACTTTATTTTCTTTAAGGGGCCTCTCCAATCTTAGTTTTACTAATACGATGGTAAAAACTAAAATCTCTATTATTATTTAAGGTATTAGAATTGCTGAAGTCATCTATATTCTCACAACATTTATTGAAAAGTTTAACAAATATTTCATCCACCTGTATTGAATATCCTCTTCTAAGAAAAAATATTTTATGATCTTCATCTTTTATGCATTTTACTTGAACTAGTTTTTTTCCTCTCCTATCTCTTTGCTTGATTAACTTAATGCATTTAACTTTAAGCTACACTTTTATGAATTTTCACAATACCTTAATTGCTATCAGAGAGACAAAAGGAATTCTGAATAAAGCTGATATTATTAACTGGACTACTTAAGTAAGTGTTTCAATGAGATTTGATGCCCATCCTCACCTGACGCCCCAATATATTCCCTTCCTAGGATTGCAGTGAGTACATGCTATTATGGTGGCAATGATTGTATTCGTAGTTCTTTTCAGTTGTTAATTTCAAATATCTTCTATTTCCTGCTAACTTTGCCCAAGTTAAGAAAAATGTTGCTAGAGGCTCTTTACTAATTGTTCTCCTTGATTAATGCTCTATTTTCATTTAATTGGCTGACCTGTAGTTCATAATGATAGGTTTTCGGGTGCCATAAAACATAGTTGTCAACCCAACAACAACAACAACAACAACAAGCCTTACTCCCACTAGGTGGGGTCGGCTACATGAATCCTTCGTCTCCATTGTGTCCTATTATGTGTCAAATTCTCATCTAATTCAAGTATACTAAGATCATTATTTATACATCTTAACCAAGTCTTTTAGGTCTCACTCTTATTTCTTAACATAAGGCAAATCTAATGCATCTACACTCCTAATGGTCATCGGACTGACCGACTATGTGGCCAAACCATCTAAAGGCATTCTCCCTAATCTTATCTACCACTTGAGCTACTCCACTTTTCCCGAACATACTCATTTTGCATTCTATCTCTAGAGTAAAGCCACTCATCCACCTAAGCATCCTCATCTCAGCAACTTGTCTTATGCTTCTCTTTTATTGGCCAACATTCTGCAGTCATTGTCTTACCACCATCTTATAAAATTTTCCTTAAGTTTGTGGAACTTTTCTATCACATAATAGGCATGCATTCCTCCACTTCAACCATCCAACTTGAATTCTACTAATAACATCTCCATCTATTTCAAAAATTCACAATCTATTGTATAGAAACTTATAATACAGAACTATTTGATTAACTCATCTGTTGTCATTAATAAATGTCAAATTATTTGGTTTCATTAATTTTTTTAATAATGAATATATAAATGCCATTTTATTTCCATTTAGTCAAACAATATTGAGTTGAATATAAGGCTCTTATTAAGTTAACATTTTAATAAAGCTTATCAAATCAGCAACTTGAGTCCCTGCAATCATTTCAATTGCCTAATAGTTATCATTTTTTAACTTCAGGCAATTTTTTCTTCTTCTGTCAACTACAGTTTGATAGCTTGGTCCAATAAAATTCTTGGACCGGCTTTGGTAGCATTATACAATCCTCTCCAGCCTGCAATGTCTGCCTTTTTATCAACAATGTTCCTCGGAAGCTCCATCTACCTTGGAAGGTTGCATTTTTAACCATTGCATAATTCCTTGATTCAGTAACTCTGCTGAGCTGCTCCATCTTAATTCTGTAATAATTATGCTAATATCTGCAGTAATTACAATGTCTAACTTCTATCATGTGATTGAAGTGTTATTGGTGGAGCTTTGATCATCTGTGGTTTGTATCTGGTCACCTGGGCGCGTTACATAGAGAGTGAAGCAGCAAAAGCTAAGAAGAACGGTGAGAGACTGACCTGGCAACCTCTTCTGCAGGAAGATTCAACTCACAGAAGGATAGGAAAGGAATGTTCGGTCCTACTTTTTTAGCCTGGACTTATAAACCTTGTAAAGGTTTAGAATGCTCTCTTACTCTTCTTAGATGTCCCTTTTATTTAGTACGAATGATGAAGATGAGAAAAAAAAGAGGCAAATCAATAGCTGTGGTTTTGCCATTGCTACTGCGAAATTATGCACTAATTTTTTTGCTTACGATGAAGCACTGATATGGTCATGTATGCAACAATTTGGTTTTCTATTAGGTGCAGCTAAACTATTTGATGTTGTTTTCAAGTAAGGCTTTGTGAGATTGCACGGTAATGAGAGAATATGACGCGTAAGTGGAAGTTGGTGATTTTTTTTAAAGAATAGCATAAAATGTGTAATTTAAATTTATTACTTAAAAAATTATTATTATTATGAAAGGTGAGAGCTGAAGACCAATGCCATCCACGAACTCGCATTATTTGAACGGTAATTTTGCACTTCTAAATTATTGTCTGGAAGTAAAAATAAACTTCTCCAAATATTGAGCGATGAATTCTTTATATATATATATATATATATAGCTAGGCATATAGATGTCATGGATGTATAATAAACTTCTTCTGAGATGAAAAGGATTAATTAAAGAATTTACTAAAGGAGTTGATTATTTCATATATTTTTTTCTTGCCAACAATAAGCTTATATTAATATGGGAAAGTTTAGATATCCATGTTCAAAATATAAAAATTAGGAAGTTCCAACATTAGATGAAGTTAGTTAATTTATATCAAAGAGGATTTCAGACTAATTATTGGATTTGTATATCTTATGGCAAGTATGAACAACCTGCTGACACTTGTTATGTCACATCAGGTAGTTATGCACTAAAGAGACGGTCTTTGATGCAAGCAGCCCACAATTTTAAGAAAGTAATGAAGAGGCTTTTAACATTGAAGCTTAAAAATTTTATGATTTATTGAGTGTAGCACAATGATCATTATTGCATGGATGTACCACACATTTTAAGTTTTCAATCACACTGATATTATTGAGCATTAAAATAGGCTTTAATATGACACGTGAATGCTTTAATCAACTTGCTTGTCTACTTAAGAAGACAAATCTATCAAATAATATTGTTCTAGTTAATTTTCATTAGCAAAAAATTAGGTCTAAATTATGACTATTTGCATAGAAAATAGATTAATATATTAATGATTATATATTTTATTATAAAGAAGATACATCAGAGATAAAGTGTTGACCTCATTTGTAGATGAGTTTAATATCATTTTTAAAATTAGTAATTAGGACACTTAATCTAAGATTAAGAGCCTCTTAATTAAACACTTAGAGCACTACACCTAGTGACCTAGTGCATCCTCCTTGGGTTAGATCTAACCTATTAGATTTAGGTAGACACAACCCAAATCTCAAACATAAAATAAATTAAAATACATTTCACTTGAAACTTGAATCTATTTGGATTTAAAGCAAGGTGATTAGCTTAATTATCCTATTTAAGCTCAAAATTAATTAAATCTAAAAGAAATTCAAATAAAATCAAAACAAATCCAAATAAATCAAAACAAATTCAAATCAAAGCAAATGAAAGCATGAAATTATAATATGAACATGAATGGATCCAAATTCAAATCAAAGTCAAATATAGTCAACCCTTTTGGCAAAACGTTTGACTTATGTGAGTCCCACCAAGTCAAGGGTCAGCCCACAAAAATTTGACCAAATGAAATCATTATAAATAGTCTAAATGATAATATATTTATGTTTAAACATGAATTTAAAAGAATATATATCCAGTGAGGCCTTAATTAGGCTAAATAGGTCATTTGACCTAAATGGGCCTAAATGGATCCTATTGGATTCAAATTCAAATCAAACCAAAATTAACCCAAATTAATTATATAAAATCACTTAGGAATGATTAATAAACATAATTCAACTAATGATTAGGCTCAATTTTCCCAATACAAACATTTGACCTAAATGAACCCAAGCTTAACCCATTAAGCCTAAATGGGCCATATTGGGATTTAAACCCCATGTAAATGGAATTGAATGATCCAATCCATTCCTAAATGATTGGATCATCATAATTAAAAAGAAAATGCATTGTAATTGAGCCAAGCACACCATTTGACTCAATTCAATTCAACCCAACCTAGTTAATCAAATAATGGGTTAAACATGAGGAAAGGAAATCATAAACTTCAAATCCCATTGAAATCATTGATTAACAATATCTTAAATGGTTAAATTGATCTAATTGAAGCATCAATTTAATGTTAATCAACCAAATGGATTAAGCCAAATCAATCTACACAATACAATTTTCAAATTATACCAAATGAACCCAAGCTTGAACCAAACATCTTAAAACCAAACCCATCCTAAGAGGGATTAAGGGTGATTGATAGCCAATCTTAAGCAACCTAATCAAGTCCAAGTCAATCCAAAATAAAGGAATATTCCATGGAAAGAAGGAGGTGCATGAAACCAAATCTAACTCCCCTATCCTCTCATTCTCTTTGCTCATCCATCTCAACACCTCTAGATAGGTGTGAGGCACCTAAACACCATCGGAGCTAGCTTCCAAAGGTGGCAAACACCCTTGCCAACAAAGAGAGGGAGGAAAGGGATAAAGAGGCTCTCGACCTTTAATGGCAAGAGGAAAAAGAGACCATCTCGTGCCCAATCGAGCATTCCTCCATCTTCCGTTAACTAAACAAAGTCAAGCGCACTCACACCTCGATCCCCTCACCGTCAGGAGGCTGAAAAATGACCAAGCACATTGGAATCCATCCGTGCTTTGCTCCATAGGCCATTCCACAAGGAGAGAATCCAATTGCTCCATCCCATAGCCTCGTCGCATCATTTTAAAGCTAACCAAGCCGACCGCATCGCCTGAGATCACCGCTAATGAGGTACACACCAAACCCAACTTTGTTTCATTTTGTTTTTGGTCATTTGTGAAAGAAACTTAATCTCAAGGGAGATCGGGCCATATAGAAGTGATCTATGTGATGTCTTGATGGTTTTGGAAGTGAAATCGAGCAATTTTAATGGTTGGATCACTTAAAATTATCTCAAATCAATGGATGGCTCATAGCTTTCACTGTCATCATGAGAGGTGGCATTCCGATGTCCATCCCTTTAATTAGGAATGGATGGCCGAGATTTAGTCGAACCGCTTGATTAAAACCCCTATACGAACCCATAGAAACACCTAAGCCGTTCAATCTTTGATCAGATGACTCGAATTGAAACCGAGTGTGCCACAGTTTTAACACAAGATCCACGCAGATCCGCATTGATGAATGGCGTGGTGCTGCATGTAAAGTAGCGCCTTGTCAATGCCACGCGGCATCGACACGTTTAAATAGGAAAATTGGCATTTTGATTTTAAAAATTCTAAAAAAATGACAAAAGGGTTCTATGAATTCATCTCAAGAGAGGAATATGTTAAAATTAAAATCCCCAATTAATTTTAAGTAGTTTTGAATTAATTTGGCTTTAAATAAAAATAATCAAACATAAATTAATCCAAATGATTTAAAACTTTAAGGAAATGAAATTAAGGTTAAAATTCACTTCAGAAAAATTATTGATGATTTATTTCAAAATAAATTTAAAGATAATGAATTTTCAATTCCAAAACTTAATTTTAATGAAATAAATAAATATTAATTAAAATAAATCATGAAAAATCATGGAAATAACCTAAATCACCCCCTAATGGGCTTAAACATGCTATTGAAGCTCTTTGAAACCTAATAAAACACAAAATCACCTAATTTAATGATTAATTAAATTAATTAATTCAAATAATCAACTTGAACTTAGGAAAATCATAGCAAATCAACCAAAATTTTAAAAATTATGAATAAACAGTCTATGGAAGCATCTTCCATGGAGGAATCAAGAAAATAATAAAACCCTAAATGATTCTTTTTAAATTAAACTTAATTTAAGTTTTAATGATATAATTAAAATGTTAATTAAACCTAAATTATATATGTGATCAAGATGAAATTTTAGAAAAATTAAATTGGCAAAGAACCCCATTTTCCATAAACTTTTCAAAACTAATTGACACATGGTGTGGGAATTATTGAATTTGCCAGTCCCTAGGTTAATTTACATGAAATATTAAATCAAAAATTTATAAAAATTATAAAACTTTGCAAAATCAATTCAGAACATTTTAATTAACTTCAGACCACTCGGAAGAAATTTTCTAATCCTCTGATGTTAATAAAATCAATTGATTACATATTTGAAGTAGCTTAATGAAGTGATTAAAGGAATTCAATTTAATTAAATAATCACTTTTAACTAATTAGAATTAAATTTTAGATCTAAATATGAACTTCGTTGACATATAAATATCCTCTCAACTCATTCAACTTGAGTGAACAATATAATCCTAAGATATTAACACATAAATGAAGTAAGTTAATTATATTTATATAGTTTGGAATTTAGGAAATTAAATTCTTAACATATAATGAACTAATCTAAACCAACAAATTTAATCATAAGTTGAAGCCAATGAAATTAATCCAAACTTCATAATGAAATGAAATGATTATATGAATGTGAATAAAATCAAATTAATTGAAAACTTGTATGCATTATGAAATTAAAATGTGAAGAATTATTTAAGTAATAAAATTAAAATAAAGTGCAAAATATTAATCTAAGTTACTAAACCTAACAAAACCATAAAGCAAATATACAAAAAACATGGATTAAACAAAACATAAATATAAAACAAACATATAATAAAAATAAAATAAACATTAAACAACAAATAAAATTAATATAAAACCAAAATTAAATGAATAAGAAATTAAATTAAAATAAAAATATAAAAGAAAAGCCATAATAAGAACAATATAGCAAATCTAAATAAACTAAACATATTATGCAAGGAAATAAAAATGATAATTTAATCAAAATAAATTACAATAACATAAACACTAATGTAATAAATAAACCCATTTAGTATAAGTTAAATGAATAATACAAATCAATTAGACGAAATAAATTTAATCAAAAATGAATTAAACAAAAATCAAATCATAAAATTCAAACAATAATAACAAATGAATTAGCCTTAAAGTGAAAACTAATTCAAATCAAATTATAATGAATGAACCTTAATTGAATTTAATTTAAGAAACGTATCTTGAAAAATAAACTAAATCAATATATGATTAATCAAACATTAAATAAAAGGAATAAGTGAAAAGAAGAGATCAAAATAAACAATAATATTCATTGAATTAAAATCGAAAAGTGGTTAATTAAGATGCGTAAAATCTTAGATAAACCCCTTTAGAATGAATCCTCATTTTAGGATGAATACTTCATTCTATTATGATTTAGGATGTTGAATAGAATGGGTTACACTAGAATAAAATTTATTATATTCTTGAAAACTTAAATTCATCTTAACATAAAATACATCTAAAATATAAATTAAATTATAAGTCATTAATCCACTTAAATTGAAACCACTCGAGGTAAATTAAACCAATTTTAAAATTGAAAGAAGTTAATAATAATAATAATAATAATAAATTTTCATAATTAACAACATATGATATATACTCTAGACACCCCCAAGGTCATAGGGCTACTGGTTTGAATGAGGTCTTGATATCTTGAATCTTTGGTATAACAATGATACATACTTATTAAGCAAAATTATGAAATTAAAAAAATCTTAATATCAAATCAAATTAAATATTAGAAACCAAAACTCAAACTTGAACTTTGAAACACCTAACAAAGTCTTACCACACAAGCCCATTTTCTTCACACTCTAGATTATTAGGTCACGGACCCTAGACTTAGATTAGGTTGTTCTATGAGATGATGTGATATATTTTTCTTGTTTTGTGATATACTATTTTAGACTGGATGGCTAGGATTATTTACTATTAGTCTGGATGGTATGACATATTTTTTGTAGAACTAATGCTATTTTTTGTAGGGGGCTATGCTAAAAGGGACCACCACCATAAATTATATGTAAATGCTATTTTCTTGAAATTATGCTTAAGTCCATAAGCATAGCCCAATAAGACAAGTGAGTTTGACAAACAACTAATTCTAAGTCTGTATGTTTGCAAAAATAACTGCTGGTGTATTGTTTGAATTTCTAATATTTGTTTTGCAAGGCTTAAGATTTATTTTTTGAAACTTAAAATGTAAATTGATGCTTAGAAATTAAGCTAGAATCTATGAAATTTAAGAATAGCATGAGCTGACCCTACCAATAGATGGATGCATAGGTTTTTTGTGAAGCCCAACAGAGGTCCCTGAAGACGGAGACAATCTTAGAAAGAAGACACCCCATAGATCTAAATTTGTAGTTCTAAGCCAGGCAGTATAAGGGCAAAGCTCGATTGCCCATTTTCTCTTTCTTCCAGGATGTACAACGGTACTCGGTAGCACTAGCCTGATCTTTAATTTAAATTGGTTTGATTTATTTTGGGTGTGCAATAGAATCAACTAGCTTTTCTAGATTTCTTTCTGTATTTTTGTGATGAATGTCTAGATGTTAGGCTCTTAGAAAAACTAAATTTTCTATTCAATTTAAATCTAAACAACTTAAACAAAAATAATAAAGAAACTTGAAACCTCACATAAATTAAAGCCCTTAGAATAACTTAAAATCAACTAGAAATAGCTAGCTTTTGCAAATAATGTTAGCATATTATTTTAACTCCATGAATTTGACACTTCACCCATTACACATAAGGGGCATCTGACCTTTGAGGATAACTGCCTTCTTGGGGAAGTTCGCCTTCGCTTCTTGATTTGGCTCATGACCACTTCTAATTGTGTTTCAGTTAGGCATAAAATGCATATGCCAAGACCTTAAATGAATTATGAGTCCAAACATTTAAAAGCTTAAAAATATTGTATTAGTTAGGATCATATCATACCCTACATGATCTTAGAGATAAGAGAGTGAGTCTAGGTTCTTAAATTCATTCCTAAAATGCAACAACCCAACCATCTTGCATAAATGAGACTTGACATCATGAATTTAAAATTCATTTAGGTGGTGTTAGCTGGCAACCCTTCCAGGCAGGTTATAAGTCCATAAAACTTAGGGATATGTTTATTACCTCAACTAAGAGGAATGGATGATAATTATCAAAAGTGAAATTAGGTCAAGCCTCTAATTTTTGTCAGAAGCACATATATACTTAGGTTCAAAAGCATCCTATTGGAGTAAGTCTTCAACCCTAGTCCTTTTCATAGTCTCGTACTTAAAGAATAGATTTCTAATAAAATGTCAACTCAAAATTAAATTAATTTAAAATCTAAAATTTAAAGCCCAATGATAGGGTAGTTGAAATGTCTAGTGGGTATCCCAGTATTAATAGGCACTTCCTACTTAATCCCGATTGGCTTTCGAAAATAACTATTTCCACTTTGCAGTGTTCCCAATTGAATTTTCCAAATAACATTGCCTTTGGAAACCTATTTAAAAATCCATAGAATTAATATCCTATTTTTTAATTGAGAGTATTCTTAGGAAAAGATCCTTCATTCCTATGATGTAATTAACTATAAGGGATTGCTCTTATAGGGAACCATGAACCACGTTTAAAATAAACCTTATTCTACTTATATTAACTCAGGTTTATATCAGACTAACTAGCTTTAAATGCAACTAAAACTAAAGGCTTTATGAAGATTATTTAAAATATTGAATTTAATTATCGAATTAATTAGTTTTTATGATGGAAATTTCTATTAAAAAATGTCATCAATCAAGAAAAAAATGTACGATCTTGTCTCTATTAATAACTAAAACACTTAAACACTCAAAACTCTTAGTTTTATTCTTATACTAATTAGTTTCAGTAATAATATTGACAAACATTTCTTATAAGATTGCAAACCTATAAGTATTTATATTAATAGATTTATTTATCACACTAATTAGTATAGAATATTTTAATATCTATTAATCACACTATATTTTAAGTTTGCACTTGGCTAGAATGCAATTAAATGAAATTTGTGGAAAAAAATATAAAATAACACTACACTTTTAACATAACTTTCAAGTCACATTATCCAAAGAAATATTTTAAGATCACCACAAATTTAGAGTACAAACACTTACTTCTTCATTGAGAAAGAAAGAACAACAATATAGGTCACTAACATCAAAAACACAAATACAAAAATAATCAAGGTTAAGAAAAAAAAACCAAAAGATTGCTCCTCTAATTCTTATTATCTACTACTCCTTGCCTTCCTGGACACATTTTTTGTCTAATGGATCTCTTCCTTCTCCAATCTTACAAACTCACATGCACTTGAAGTGCACTCTCCATGTGATAAAAAAGGCACACCAAAAATAAAGAAAATGTCTTGTAATACAAACACACAGAAATTTCTTTTATTCATCAACAACTAGTTCCACTAAAACAACTCCATTAACTCTACTAATAATTCTTACAATGGGCACTAAAACTGTTTTGAAATTGAATATGTTAGATCATCGCATTGCATCATCGTGAAGGCAGTGCTAGGGCACAAGTAGCTCTACCTTTTTTTTGCATCATTTAATAGGTTTTAGCATCATGGAACTAATCATCATGTGCAAAGTTGGTAGTTTCTATAACTTATTTGATTATTTTTGCTTATTCTAGCACTTAAGTGACAAATTATACACTGTTGAGGTGCCCATCTTCCTATCTTGCAAAACTGCACCATGGTGCTAGTCTCCTTTGCTAAGGAATTGCCTTTTTTGTCTTTAAATCCAAAATTTTCTTAGATTATTATTGTGGTGCTGCCAAGCATAGTGCTAGGGCACCATCTAGACTTCCTTGTAAAATCTCAAATTTCTTTATGCAATGAAAATTTCCTATCACAAATATCACAAATTAGTAAAAATAACCATAAAATTACTTCATTTTTTGGCTTTAAATGCATATTTTTTTCTTGCTTAGTTCACTCAACCTACTTATTAAACAAATACCTCCGAACTCGATTTATTATTTGTCCTCAATTAATCTTATATAATTCTCATAAATCATTGAATTTATTTAGAAGCAATTCTTTCGAATTTAAAAGCATTATATCATTATTTTAAATGAAAAAGTTATTCTTGCACTATAAGTTATCAAATATGAATAATTCATAAATTATAATAGACTAAATTGTTACTTAAATTAATATTTCTTTCAAACATAATTGTTTGTTTGCTTAATAATATTGTAGATGACTTATAATTTTTGGGCCCTTGATTATTATATTTTCTTAGTAATTATTAATTTAATAAGCATTATATTATGTTTTCTCTCAAATTCAACAAACTTAGTTCAAATTGATAATTTTTTTTGAATTGATTAGTTTTTAGGAGAATGTTGAGCAATATTATTGTATAATACCTATAATGCAATGTCACGGAGAGGATGTCACATTGGATAAAAGAAGAAGAAAATGCTTCAAGGTCTTTCAATTACCAAAGTGAAAGGGATGCGAAGAAGTTCTACTCACCCAAGTAGAATGGTAGTGAAGGATGACTGAATCCTTCGAACAGCTGGCCACCAAGCTTCAACCAAAAAGTCTACACTCAAATTTTTCATACACAAAAAGTCCAATCTTCCATTGGGCCGAATAAGTGTTTATATAAAGACAATACTCCAAGAGATGTGCCACTTAGGGAGAAAACTACCAAAACTAAAAAAAAGTTGGAACATGTCTTTTAACAGTGCTGAGGTGCTAGCTTCTTTGTCCCTAAATACTTGTCAAGGCAATAAAAGACAAGTGCTTAGGTTCCTAAATTACACTTATACAAATTAACACATGATCTTATATGATTTCAACCATAACTCTTATACAACACTTAAATATGATCAAACACATCCACTTTTACAAAATACAACACATAGGACATCAATATTAAAATACCACTACATAAGGTCTAATAAAAGTCCTTACAAGATCAGCTTTGTTTTGGGACCATGTGAAAAGTCCTTTCCTCCTTTGATGTACTACATCAACCTAATCCAAAGATTTTTCTCTTCTCTCACTTTTTTTTTATTGAAAGATCACTTTATTGGCCAAGTATCTTTTAAATTTTTAATGTCATACTTTTTATTTTATTTATAATCATAATATCAATCCAAGTATATTATCAAAATTTCACTACATGTGTTAAGATCTATATCAATGGAGGAAAAGCAATCTTTTTTTAATGAAAACATCCATTAAAAAACTCCATTCTTTAGTCAAAGATGTGCATTTCCATTAGATTTCTGATGGAATAAGTTTTGTAAAATAATCCTTGGATGGAAATGCTTTCCAACAACAAGAAATCATCAAAAAAAATTATTTTCAATGGGTTTTTTATAACAATTTCTTTAGAAATCAATTTAGATTAATCGATGGATATAGATGTGTCTAAGATGGAAAAGTTCACCAAAAAATTATGATGAACATTTTTTAGTAGAATTTCTAACATATTTTTTTTAGAAAATTTCCAGCAAAAATTTCTATCAGTTTTTCACCAAAATGTTATATTGGAGAAATTTCCATTATTTTCTTACATTGATGATTTGTATCAGAGTGATAGAAAAGCCATTAGAAATTCATAAAAACATATACATAATTGAAAAAAAATGAAAAGAGCTTCACATACTTATATATATATATATATATATATATATATATATATATATATATATATATATAACTAAATTAGATAACAAATATATTTAATATTTTTAAAAAAATATATAAAATTTACTTCCATGGGATCATAACAACTATACAAAGAAGGCAATACTATCAAAACTAGAAACTTTTAATCAAATATTTTATTTCATAGTTAGAAAAACAATAATATTGCATATAAATGTATAAAACTAAAACAATAATATGATACAAATAGTAAACTAATTATCGTCAGTTCCTTATCCTCATCTTCCTTCTTTAGCTCCTCTATCACTTCCACTTTTTCCTTACATCTGTCTTAACACATTTTTTTCATTCTTTCTTCTATGGAAACTAATTAGCTACCATTTGAGTAGTCATTTAAGCTTTAAATCCTTAACAAATGCAGCAACACACTTTCTATTCAGCTCACTAATTGAATCAATGCTCAGTCTAAAAAATAAATGGAGTGCACCATATGTCAAACTAGTGAACTTAAGCCATATTGTGGTGTTTTATTTCAGATGCTGAGTGGACACCACATAGATCTTGAGGGATACTTATTAAAGTGATTAAGCACGACATTGAGGCATGATGTACCATCTCGAAAGATGAAAACATCACTCTATAATGTACTTAATCACCTAAAAAGGACTCCTAAGGTAGATGAGTTTTTGTATATACCAAAGACCTTTCCTCTACTTTACCTGGAAAAATTAAAATAGGATTTATTTTATGTCAGGTTCTTTAATTCCCTATGGAAGCAAGCTTCCATAGTTAATTACATCCTAAGAAGTTGGATTTTCTAAGAAAACTCTTGAATAAAGTAGTGAGTCAATTATCTCCAAGGATTTCAGGTTAGACTATCAATGAATTGGGCATTTAGAAAAATTAGGTGGGAAAGTTCAATTTGGGAAGACTTATTTTGGGATTCCAAAGGAAGATAAGTAGGGAGCACTCAAGGTACTAGAAAGCCTAGTGAGCTCTCCAATCTATCCTATGGTGAGGCTTTATATGTTTGAAAGAGAGATTTATTTTTATTTGAATTAAAATTTTATTGGAATGCTAGAGATTACAATCCATCAACATAAGATTATGAAAATGCCTAAGAAGTGAGGATTTATGCTCGTAGCCCGAAGAAAACATGCAACTTGGATCCTAAATCTAGGATGCTTTAGCACAAGCTGAAAGCCCGACCTAAGTCTAAATGAAAAGGGTACCTAGTAGTTTACCTACATAAGAGAGAATAAATCGTCTGACTCTTCTGGACATACAACCACCTGGAGTAGCCACCAACTAACACCTTCTATGCTTTAAATTCATGTAGGCCGATCTTATGTAATTGTAAGATGGCTTACGTTGTTATTTAATTTGAAAGAGACTAGAGTGCTAAACTCACTCTCTAAGTGACTAGATCATGTTTGGCATGAGCATATGACTTAGTCTAAAATACAAAGTTTTACAAATTTTATATCATTATGACACAATATTTTGCAAAGATTTTGGGATAATTATGCCTAAATATATGACAGAATAAAGTAATTGGCCAAATCGAAAAGAGAGAGGGAGATCTCCATCATGAGAGGGAGGGGTGCCGGAGACCCTCCTAATTCAAAAGTGGCATAAGATGATATGCATGATGTTAGACATTCAACATTAAGCTAAGGGGTTGCTAAATCTTTTAATTATCTTGATTATATCCTAGGCTTTAGAATGTGGTTGAAAGTCATTTTAAACTTTTAGTTATGAGTTGTCAATTAGGTAAAAAAATTAATTTTTTTCCTAAGAGCCTACTGCATCTTGGTTACACATTCAAACATCAAATTTAAGAAACTAGGAAAAGGATGCAATTTCTATTGCACAATCTAAACATACCATCCAAACATTTAGATTATCATAAAAGAATAAAAGGCCTATGCGGCCGGGTACTATCGTACACCCCAGAAAAGAGAAAATTAGGTAGCCGAGCTCTACCCTCATACAACTCAGATTATAAAAGAATATTATAATTGAAATTAAATTAAATTCTATGGGGGACTTCATTTTTCTTCTTTCTTCACTCTTCTTTTGATTTGATTGTGCTCCAAGGCTTCACAGGGCTTCCTAGGACTATGCCTTCTAGCCACTGCTCATCTTAAACCATATATCAGTAATCTTAATTCCTATTACAAAATTACATTTTCATGGAAAGTAAAATCTAACTCTACACCTATAAAATAAATGTTATCTAAACATACATATATTTTCAAGTAGTTATATTTCATAATTTAGACTTAGCACCCTGCACATGGGTAGCCAAATCCACATGTCTTAATTATGGATTATGCTAAGGGGTTAGGCAACCTGCAAGTAGAAGCATTTATATTTATTTCAACAACCCCATTAATATAATCGCATGTAAAAAACAACATTAGGCTAAGAACAACATAACATCTAGTCTATGAACCATACTCCTAACATCAAATCTAAAATATTATATCATAAAACAAAACACAACATCATTACATACACCGTCCTAACTTAGAGCTAGAAGTGGTGACTTAGCATTCTAATGTGTGTGCTTAGGCTTAGTGTGGTATGTCTTAGCTAGGCTTTTAAGTTTTTGATAGTCTAAAATTTGGAATTATTTAAGTTAAACATTAAGGGTGGTTTCACTTCAAGTTGTATTTGAGAACTTGTGAATTTTAATTTATATTTTTCTTTTATTTCATTGGATATTTACTTAGGATCTAAATATTGCAAAAAGAAGAAAGATGCTTAACCTCTTTCATCCCTACCTTAAGTTATTTTCTAAAGGCATGTAATTATGACTTGATTTCCTTTAGTGAATGTTTTATTAAGTGTTTTATTATTCTTAGGTTTGGGTTAATCTTAAAGAATCTTATCCAATATGAAAGGCATCTTATGATTAGTGTAATTGAATTGCCATCACATAGAACATGTTACACCATTCCTCTTCATCACCTATAACATGCATATGATTTAAGGCTTAACATAACTATACATACAATGTAGATTTTGGCACACATAAATGATTATGTATGCATATGTTTTGATAGAAAAGAGAGATCTTCATCTTTTAATTAAATACACACACATGTATTAAAGTTTTAAGCAAGTATGTGCCTATGTTTAAACTAGGGAAGTGAGATAATCAATGACCTTCTTGGGGCTACTTAAAGCCTCGTATCCTGGGATGTCCAAACTATATACTTGTTATTCTTTAATACATATGGATGTACACATAAATATGAGAATGAAAATCATGAGAAGATTATATTTTGGTTGAAGTATTTACACATGTAAAATAAAGTTCTATCCAAATTCTAGTACAGGTACACATAAAAATGAAATTAAATAAGTATGTTCCTTTGTTAACCAGGGAAGTGAGATAATCAATGACCTCGTTGGGGCTACTTAAATCCTCGTATTCTCAAGATGTCCAGACTATATAGTTATTATCATTCAAACATATGTAAACCCATACATGAATCATAAAGACAAAATAATACTTTAACATGTTTAGATTATGGGCACATGCAAATCTTATGTAATATTCATAGATAATATCAATCCAAATTTTCATTATTAATTTCAATTGATTAATTTTATTTGAGAGCATGAATGTATGATACAAATGACATACAATATTTATGATGATCAAAAAGGAATAGTTGAACACTTCTACATAAGTCATTCAACTGTATTAATCCCTAAGGACAATCATATTAGATTAAATCATTTTAAGGAAAACCAAGGCTTCTTATAAAGTTTGATTTTGGATTTGAGTTATTAAATTCAAAAGGAGAAGTAATATTTATTATTTTTTGCCTCATTCCATGTTGGTGATTTGTTATGTTTAAAGAGAAGTAATTAAGTGAATTTTATGAATTAATTAATTTTGAATCTTGAAGCAAATGATTTATTATCCCTTTCCTATGCTTCTTTAATTTAATTAATCATTTAACCATAAGCCTCCAACGATATGCAAATGAGAAATTAAAATTGTAATGCACTTAGGAACCTAATGTAATGAGGCTTATAATTAAATTAAAAAATATATATAATTAAGTACTTATATGATTTTCCCACACCGACACGTTAATCATAATTTCTTTAAGGGTCTTCATGCTATTAAACACAAAAGAGGAATCCACAAATTGAATGTTAATTATTCGAAGTAATCATCATTTTAATTTAATTGAATTTCTTAATTAATTTCTTAATTAATTTTTGTTAATTAATTCATGCATTAATTAAACCTCTTTACAAAATGGATTTGGGAAAATAACTTGGATAAAGGTCCTAATCATATCCCCTCCTCATTTCACTGTTAATTAATGATTAATAATCATTAATTACTGGAATTTTACCATTTTGATATTTTAAATAATTATTAAATTGCTTAAGAGGGTAATTATGGTTTGAATTTCAAATTGTTTTAATTACCTAGCTAATAAATTCCAAGAAAATTATGGGAGGCAAAGTACATCCCATTGGATTAACATTTCAAGTTTGAGATTAATTGGCCAAGTAATTAAGGCTTACTTATAATAATTAGGAAAACCCTAATTAAGCTCTAATCACTATTCAAAACATAGGGGAATTAATTTTATTAAAATCTCCTCTGTTTACCCTTTCCAAAACAGGTTTATTTATATTTTATGATTTTTGTATAATTAGTTATGATTTTATGAAGTTCTGAGTAATTAATCATATTTTTTAACCTTAATTAATCCCTAATCTTGTCGGCGCCATGTAGGAGCTAACGTAGCGACGCTTTTTATGTGGCATCACGGGATTGGCCACTTAAACGATCCGACGCGGTATGTTGAGTCAGCGGTGGCATACATGCTTTCGTCCCTATTGTCCGATCTTAGATCGGATGGTGGAGATTATTCCTGTGGTTCTTAATGGATAAAATTGAATAATCTAATTTAATTTATCATGACCATCCATTCCAATCATGTTGAATGGACAATGGATAATCCTTCATCCCCTAAGTGACAGAAGAAGGACACCATCCGCCCTCTTCCGCTCAATCCGAGCTCGTGAGGCATCGGGATCAACACCAAAAGATTCAAGGATGAGATCTAAGGAGATCCTACAATGGAAAATTCATGAAACCATGATTTCTTTCATTAAGGCCAAACAAATTAATGGATTTTTATGATTTGCTGGAATTTACCTCACCAGAGCTCAAGACTGATGATCCAATGACTGAGGTAGCTTCATCTTAAAGAGATGAAGCCCTATTATGAAGTTCGTGAGTAGCCTCCCCATTGGTGGCTCTGTGGTCCAAACACCACCAAAAATGTCACCAGAGTTGGTCTAGGGATGGTCTCTGGTGCTCAAATCGATCGAAAATCAATTTATTTTGCCTTATAAGAGCTTGGTGAAGGTGTGTGTAAAGTTAATTTAGATTTTGTGGTTTATGTGAGGTTGGATTGAGTGGAGGCTCTGTTTTGCTCGAGTTTGGTCTCACCAGTAATGGGAAGCTCAAGGGAGATCAAGAACGCTCTAGGGATGCTCTTCTTGACTCACAGAATCTCTCAAGATGTTTGAAGTGAGATGGGTAGAAGTATACTCTCCTCCCCAATCAATCTAAGGGATCAGATCGATTCAACCTTTGGGAGGTGTCCGGCCAGTGCAGGTGGTCGGGGACGACAGGGAGATGCTGAGGAGGTGCACCTTGAATGGCAGAAGGTGAGGAGTTGGCTGGCAAAGGCTAAGGTGGAGTGTACCACCCCCACCAAGTGTTCCAATGGGGCAGTTTAGATTATCTTACCTCCACTTGGCTCATAGCTGACCCAATTAGCTTTGGGTCTGGTGAACCAGTGGTCCTCATGTCCCATTTGAGCTTAGGGTAGTTACCAAGGGGAGGAGATTGGGTTTGACCATAAAAATGAGAAATTTGTCCCATTTGGAGGGGTTAACTCAATAGGTTTGAGCTAACTCAAGTTCAAGGTGGATTGGGTTTGATTTGGGCTAACCCATGGTGATCCAAGGATGGGTCATGCCAAGTTTGGTTGGGTTTAGAGTTAGTTTGGTTAGGTTTGGCTCATTTTGACCCATGTAGGTCAATTTGGGTTAAATTGGGCTAAGTTGACCAATTGGTCAAATTGGGTCAAACCAAGGGTTGGGTCATATTCAAATGATGATTTGGGATGTTTAAGTTCAATTGGTTGGATTTGATTTGAAGTGGATTTGGATTTGGCTCATATATGTTCATATGGGTCAAATGGACCAAGTTGACCAATTTGGTCAAATTGACCAAATTGACTTGGGTTAGGGGTTGGTTTAGGTTCACTTGATGATTTGAAGATGATTGTAGGTGTTAATTTCAATTAATTTGGATTTAAGAATGATTTAGACCAATTTGGCCCTTTAGGCCAATTTGGGCTAGCAATGGTTTCGATCAATTGAGTTTGGAATGAAGTTTGACTCGATTTGGTTCATGTAGGCTAATTGGGTCAACTTGGGCCAAGTGATCAAATTATCTTGGTTTGACCCAATTGATTTCAATTGGACAATCAAAGGTGATCAACAATCATTATAGAAGGTTTTGGATGAGTTGGTACAATCCAACTTGGGTTGGATTAGAGTTTGGATCAAATGGGTCCTTTAGGCCATTTTGGGTCAAGTGAACCAAAGGGGTTAATTTGAGTTGTATTGCGTTGAATTGAGTTGAGTTGAGTATGATGATTGATTTAATATTGATTGATGGCTTTGATTGCAATTAATTTGGATTTAATTGGATTTTGGCTCATTTGGACATTTTGGATCAAATGGGCTATGTTAGGTTGATTGAAATGGTTTGATCAAATTGATTGGTTTGATTTGATTGAATGCTTTGGAAGAGTTTGAAATAGAGGTTTGAATGGTTGGAGTGCTTTTATGAAAATCAATTGAGTTTGGTTTAATTGAATGGGTTTTGGGTTGAGTCCATATGATTGGCTCATAGGATTAAGATGGGTTTGGGTATAAATCATTTTGGCTTGGAGCTTGGATATGAAACAAATTCAGTTAGGTTTAGTTGTATTAATTTAAGGTTTAGTTTTTCATTTATTGGATAGGCATAGGTCATGGATTGGGCCATAGGATAGGTATGTTCCCTTGGTCCTAAGATATAGCCTAAATTTATGGCACACCTTGCTAAGTCTCTAGGCTTAGGTTTAGTGTTCACCAAATCTCTAGAAGTGTCCTATGATCGAGGAGGTTCTAGTGTCTAGAAGATTTCTAGGTCTAGGGTAGGGAGGAAGAATTCTCACTCCAAAAGTGAGGTCAACACATATATTCTTCTCTTTTTCTTACTACCAATAATATTTCTCTATATGTCAAGCTCTGACTGCTCTGACTATCTACTTGAACATCCTGTACCAATAGAACTTTTACTCTACATCTCGTTCAACCTTATGTACTCATCCTATAAAATAATATGACATTATTTAAACATAATACATTTTCAATAGATTATAATTCAAATATAAAAAATTTTCTTATGTAAGCTCTATGTAACATGCGTCAACCCACCGTTGGTCCACCTAATATAGATGTGTTCTACTATATAACTTTGTAATTCTTGGTTCTCTTCTAAATACTTATTTTTTTAAATATACCAATGAAGTTAATAAATAATGATTATAAATTTAATTAACATAAGTATCCAATGACTTATCAGTCTTCCTCCTATACTCAGTATGATGTTCTAAGCCTCTAATATGCAGGACATTCTCCTGCCTTCATAGTCAGATGATTAGTTTTATTTAGCTTGTTCCCTTTTATGAACATATTAAGAAGAGGCCTAAACTATATATAGTTTATCCCACACTTCCTCTCTAATTTAAAAATGTCTCTGTCTAGATTTACAAATGTATATGAACATATCATGTAAACGAGTAACTTCTTATACCTCCAAATTCCTTCTAAACTACCATAATTCTTTTTATAACATAAAATACATTATTAACAATCAATAAACCTTGAGCAAAATTTATTGTACAAGTACAAAGAGCTTAGTTAATACCTTAAATTTTTTGAACCTTATGTCACACACCTTTATTGGTATCTTCTTCTATAATACATATGGAGCATTAAATATTTTCTTTAGTACATCTCTTATTTTATATGCTATCCCTTGATGGATTGAACCAGAAAATAAAACTTTAGTTAGCACTACATAAATAAAAATAATAATAATAGTAATACATGCAAACATTTATGTGTCTCTTTGGCTCAATAAAAGTATTGTATTGGTGTCTCAATTCCACCATGCTTAGTAGGTGTGGATGGATTGGCCTGAGGTGGTGGTGGTGGCGACTGATAGCTGGGCTCCCCAAAATTTATGTTTGAATGAAATGGTTAAAATGGAGTGGTGTAAGTGAGATTTAGAGGATAATAACCTTTTACATGTGTAAGGTAATGAAATCTACATGGAGGTCATGGCGGAGACTGGTGGTATTTTGAAACTTAGGGAAAAAAGTCTTCTTCTTCCCCCTAAAAATACCTGTGATCAATCTATGAGGAACATCTATGCCACCACTTAATATCATCTACAACAAAAAAAGAGTAGATCAATAAAAAGTAAATTACTTTAAGAATTAAACTTAAAATGGCAGTGCATAATTATAGTGTCTAAAAGAAGTGTATAAAAGGATAGTGTATAAATATAGTATTAGAAAAAAGCAAGAAAGAACATATCCTAGGTATTAAACAAAAAAGAGATAATGCATAGTTCTATTTTTGGTAAGATAAAAATAAATAAATATTCTACCTATAATATACATGTCATATATTTTTTCCAATGAATCACCAAAAGTTAATTTTAAAGCCTCTTGATCCTCATCACCGTCAATGTGCTCATTGCTAGATTAAATAGTTTTTTTTATAATCATCAGTAACATATTGTAAGCTTATTACTAGCTCAACGTCATCATTTGGAAGTCTAAAACCTATAATCTTCTCTCTTTGATGAGCAAGATCAATAATATTTTAAACTTTAACTCTCATTCTCAGCTTGATCTTAATGACTACTACCCAATCTATATTGTCTTTTTTTTTTCAGAATATCTTAAGTAATACACTTGACTAGCTTGATGCACAAGGATGAAAAAAAATAAAATTTAGCATATTTCCTACTCAATTTCACTTCAATGATGCCATACGACTTATGTGTTTTGTTCATGATTAATAAGATTAAACAAATCTTAATTAAATCGAAATTTATTTCTCTCATTTGAACTTGGATACTATAATTACACAATCTCTTATAAAACTACATAATAATCTATCTTATCATCTTAATGTGTGTTACTTCTAACACAAACACCAGAGTTGTATGTTTTTCTTTCTTTTGACCAAGAACTAGTGTAGATTATATAGCCATTCACATCAAAAAGTAGTCATGTATTCACAAATCACATGGGTCCCCAAGCAAGGTCATGAAGGTATTGTCTCTTCACTCCAATACTTTGACCAAGAACTTATTAGGTAGAACTTTATAAGAAAGTGTAACTAATGAATTTAACCAAAAATTAGATCATAATTTGGATAACTTACATGTCCATCTTATGGTGTGAAACCATAAGCACGTAAAATACCTCTAATGTAGCATGGCTTAGTTGCAAAGTTAGGAAAAACTTGCTTCCATGCTTCTCTGTCTAATAGATGACACAAAAAATATGATTCACCCTCTCTCTCAAATGTCATCATATATGCTTAGTATCACTTAGATATCTATAGTTTTTGAAGATGCATAATAAGTGCCAAGTAGAATAATCTCTTGTATAGAACTTCCTTTTATTTGCTTTACTTTCTAACATTGTGTCTTTAATCTAGGTGCTCCACAAAATTTGCATTTAGTCTCCATTGAATCATCTTTGCATTCAGTCTCTACTATTTTTTTTGATTGTTTACTTTGATTATGCAATATAAATGACATGCTTTTCATAGGTTTTTTAAATATCGATTGTTTATTGTCTGGCCTAGATGCGGTAGGCCATTAAACTTTTTTACTCCAACTAAATAACTCTAACAAAATTTCAATAACTCATAACCTCATTTTAAAGCCTAGAATGTTAATTACATAAATAAAAGATTTAGTTACCCCTTAATTATATGATTTTATGTTACAATATCAGCACTTCTTATTTCTTCTTTGCAAATAGGAGGTCTCCCTACTCTTGCATGATAAGAGACAGAGCTTGACCTGTGAGAGTAATCTAGTAGGGGATAACACTCCTTCTCGCTAAATTAGCACACAAATTAATTTCATCATGCATGTAGACATAAACTCTCCTAAGCCTAAGTCTAAATTAATGAGTCAAAAATAATATAAAATTTGTACACTTTATTACATTAGTTTAAATCATGATTTTCATACCAGTCATGATCTAGTCTCTTAGGTAGTGAGTTTAGGACTCTAGATTCATTTCTAATAAAAACCAACCAAGCTATCTTGCATTTATATATGATTGGCCCACATGGTTTTAAATCATAGAGGTCACTAGCAGCCACTCCAACCAGTTGTAAGTCCAGAAGAGCGAGATCAATTTAATTCTTTTAGTGGAAGTAGACTTATATATCCCACTTCCATGAGTAGATTTAAGTCAAAATATTATCTTATGCATGAGAACTTTAAATATAGGTTGAGAGGCTACTTGTTTTTTCTTTATTGTGGGTGTAAGTCCTCACCTCTTAGGCATTTTCACAATCTTGTGTTTTTGAAATCAAAGTCCTACATTTTTAATAAAATATCAACTCAAATAAATATAATATTGCTTCTTTAAAAATATAAGACCTCACTATAGAATAGATTGAAGTGCTCACTAGGCTTCATAGTATCATGAACACTTCTTACTCATTCTCTTTTCGAATTTGCTAAGAACTCTTCCTATGTTGAGTCTTCCCTCTTGATTTTCCAATGATTACCAATCCTTTAAGATCATGCATTGAAATATTTTGGATACATTAATTGACTACTTAAATTGAGTGTATTCTTAAGAAATCCCCATTTTTAAGGTTGTAATTAAATTTGAGGGCTTGCCTCCATAATGAACTAAATAATTTGGCTTAAAATAAACTCTGCTTTACTTCATCTATTGGAAGTAAGGGAAAGATTTTTGGTATGTGTAGACCTATCTGCCTTATGAGTCTTTATTAAATGATTGAGTTCATTAAAGGGTAATGTTCCTACCTTATGAGGTAGTACATCATTCCTTGATACTTTACTAAGATTTGTGTGGTGTCCCTATGACTACAAATTCAAACACCATAATGCCTTTAAGTTTTTCATACAAAGTTTCTAGAAACATTCACCTTGCTAAGTGATAAAATGGGGATAAGAGCCTACAAAGGATCTCAATGATAGGTAGATGGTCTTCTTCTATTCACTATTTCTATATAAAAAAAACTATTTTATTTCCTCTCCTCTCCTTTTTAACAAAATTTCCAAAAAGGCAAACAATCCTACTCAACATTGGGAGAATTTTTATTTGGAACACCAGATCTTGGGGTACTTATTTAGATAATCAAATATCTTATTAAAAGATAAATATGTTATCTTGAAAGATAAACATATTACCATATAATAGATTTGATTACTTAATAAAGACTCCTAAGGCTAATGAGTCTTCGATGTATTAGAGATTTTATCTTGATCTACATGGAGAAGGATAATGAGGTTTATTTTATATCGGGTTCATAGTTCTCTATAAGAGCAAGCCCATATAGTTAATTACATCCTAAGAATACTTTTGATTAAAGAAATTAACTTTTACTTCTATGGATTTCAAAGCTTTTCTTAATGGAAGGTTAATTTAGAAATTTAATAAGGAATGTTTCAAAGACAAAGAGTTCTTTTTTGTGGCTAGTAAGAATTAAGTAGTAAATGCCTTTAGATACTGGGATCCCTAGTAAACATTTCAACTATTCTATCATTAGGGTTTATATTTTTGAGATTAAATTTAATAAAGTTTTGAATTAACATTTTATTAGAATTCTAGGATTTATATTCTAATAACATAAGACTATAAAAATACATAGTGGTCGTAGACTTATTCTAACAGGATGCTTCAGATCCTAAGTCTAAAATACTTCTAACATAAGTCAAAAGATCAACCTAATATAGTTAGCTCTCTTTCTCACTTGAGAAAATGAACATATCCCTGACTCTCCTGGACTTATTACCCGCCTAAAAGGGTTACTAGCTAACACCACCTTAGAGATTTTAAAACCATGATTCCAGTCTTATGTATGCAATATGGTTGGGTTGTTGCATTTATAAGGGGAAGCTAAGAACATAAACTCACTCTCAAACCCTAAGAAGATTGTGGTGTTTATTTTTGAGAATGGTGGGACACCACATAGATCTTAGGGGATACTTATTGAAGTAATTGGGTACAATATTAAGGAATGATACACTATCTCAAAAGATAGAAATCATCACTTTATAATGGACTTAATCACCTAATAAGGACTCCTTAAGGCATGATGGGTTTCCGAATGTACCAGAGATTTTTTCCCAACTTTACATAGAAATATAAAGCAATGCTTATTTTAAACCGGGTGCATTAAGTTTCCTATGGAGGCAAGCCCCCATAATTAATTACAACCTAAGGAATGGGATCCCTTAGAAACACTCTTGATTAAAGTAGATAATTAGGGTCTCCAAAGATTTTAAGGTTAAGACTTTTAAATGATTGGCTATGTTTGAAAATCAAATGGGATTGTTTAAGGAGAAGACTTATTTTAGAAGCCAAAGAGAACAAGTAGAAAATGCTCATGACGCTAGAAATCCTAGTGAACATTCCAATCTATCATATGGTTAAGCTTTATATGTTTGAAATTGAAGAGTTTGATTTTATTAAAGTTGACATTTTATTAGAAAGCTAGGACTTATAATTCAACAACATAAGGTTGTGAAAATGCCTAAGAGGTGAGGATTTATGCTAGTAGCCCAAAGGAAACAACCATCATGGATCCTAAATCTAGGGAGCTTTAGCATAAGCTAAAGCATGACCTAAGTCTAAGCCCGATTGTTGGGCTTACAATAGCCTAGAGTGGCAGCCAATTAACTCATGCTATGCTTTAGAACCATGTAGGCAAGCAATATAATTTTGCAAGATAGTTAGGTTGTTATTATTTAGAAAGAGACTAAAGACCTTAAACCCACTCCCTAAAGAGACTAGAGCATGAGTAGTATGAGTAATGACTTAACTTAATATAAATATTTTCAAATTTTATTTATATTTGACACTTCATTTTGATAAAGGTTTTAGAATTTTCATATGTCTAAATATATGATGAAATGAGTTATGAGAAAAAATCAAGAGAATAGAGGGTGAAGCTCTATCAGTAGGAGTTGCTCTCATAAGTCAAGCGGTTCCCATGCATGCAACAACAGAGGCCCTCATTTTTGCAAGAGTGATAGAAGATGCATGCATGATATTAGACATACAAACATACAGCTATGGGGTTGCTAAATCTTTTAATTATCTTGATTTAATTCCTATGCCTTATGTGTGGTTATGAGTTATTTAGAAATTTAATTATGAGTTATAGTTGGGAAAAAAGATTTATTTTTTTCTAAGAGCCTAATCGCATCTAGGCCATAAAACAAACACCAATCATAAAATAAACTATGTAAAGGCATGCCATTTCTATTACACAATTTAAATAAAACATCAATCAACTTTATAAAATTAGCGTAAAATAATTAAAGGCTGGTGCGGTCGGGTACCACCGTACAACCCAAAAAAAGAAATGGGTAGCCACCATTATACAACCCAAAAAATGAAAGAATAATTACAATTTATAAATAAATAGTGATACAGGGGGTCTTCAAGTCTTCATGTTTTCATGTCTTCATGTCTTTATGCATCTTCCTCCTTCTTTAATTTGGTTTGCTCCACTTCAAAGGCATCACATGGTCTTCCAGGACAAAGCCTTCTAGCCAATGCTCATCCTTATCCCCCCATAGTACTAATCCTAATTTTTAATTAAAAATTACATTAAGAATAAGAAAAGTAAATCTAACTACACTTACAAAATAAGTGTTAGCTAGACACACATACAACCCAAGAAATTATATTTATAATTTGGACTTAGGACCCTGCACATGGGTAACCAAGCCCATGTGCCCTAACCTGAATTATACTTAGAGGTTTAAGCAACCTGAAAAGAGAGCATCTATATTTATTTTTCAGCGGCCCCTTAAGCACAATCCCTTATAAAAAATATGACTAGGCTAATCAAGGCCTAACATCCAATCTACGAAACATACACCCTAACATCCAGTCTAAAATAATACATCACAAAATAAAATATACATCAAACCATGCACCGTCCTAACATAAGGTTAGAAGTGGTGACTTAATCTAATATATATGTATTAAGGCATGTATGGTATGCCCTAACTAGGAATTAAGGTTAAGATTTTCTATGTGTGAAAGGATTCAATTTAAATGGTGGTTTCACTTCAAATTCTTTAATTGATTGGCAAGTTTTAATTTGTGTTTTCTTTGGTTTTATGTGACCTACACTTAGCAACTAAGTGTTATAAAGAGAAGAAAGAGGATTGCCCTCTTTCATCCCTACCTTAAGCCACTTTCTAAAGCATGTTAATTTAATTTAGTTCTCTTTAGTGAACGGGTTGTTACACATTTCAAATAAATTTTAAGTTTAGGTTCACCTTAAATGATTGCATTCAACATGAAAGGCTTCTTAAGATTAATTTGAGTGAACTATTGACACATGACATACATCAATTTATTCCTTTCCATCATATGTAGGATGCATATGACTTAACTCTAAGTATGACTATACATACAACATATTTTAGCACACTCAAATGATGAATGTAGATGTGTTTATTTGAAGTTTATATTTCTTACTTGATTGAATTATTTAATCATGTTAATTTAGAGCTTTATCCAAATTCGTATACAAAAAGACATAAGAATGAAATTAAATAGGTACGTGTCATTATTAAACTAGGGAAGTGAGGTTATCAAATGACCTCCTTGGGGCTAGCTAAAGCCTCATATTCCCAGGATGTCCAAACTATATACCCATTTGCATTCAAACACATGTAAGTTTGTATGTAAGAACATAAGGAAAAAGACACCAAATCATATGGCTAATTAATTCAATCATTTACTATATTATGAATGCATGTATTCTTAGTAAAAAAGAGGGATTTTCATCCTTTAGCCACAGATACATACACATGTAAAGAGAAATAAGTGAGTACATGCCTTTGTTAAACTAGGAAAGTGAGGTAATCAAATGACCTCCTTGGGGCTAATTAAAGCCTCATATCTCTGGGATGTCCAGACTATATACTTTGCTATCTCACTACACATGAATTTATATGTAAGTAAGAGAAAGAAAATCATACAAAAATTACATTTTTATTTGATTAGAAAATTTATGTATGTAAACATAATTTCATCCCAATTCTAATGTAGGAACACATGTAAATAAAATCAAATAAGTACGTGTCATTGTTAAACCAAGGAAGTGAAGTAATCAAATGACCTCCTTGGGGCTAGTTAAAGCCTTGTATTCCCAAGATGTCCAGACTATATACTTATTAACATTCAAATACATGTGAAACGGCATATAGATTCAAGAAAAGAAAGCTCTATTTCACATACTTAAGCTATAAGCATATGCAAACCTATATGTAATCATAACTACTATCATTTGATATGTTATTACTCATTTATAAGATTTTTAGAAATACATTTAGATTTAATAGTGATAATAGCCACCAATATATTAAATTAAATCAACACATACAAGCTTGACATAAAGGAGATTCATTTAAGTTTAAATATTTGAAAACATGAATGCATGGAACCACATGAGACACATCATTTAATATGATTGGAAAGGAATAATGAGGCATAAAACACATGTTTCATTTAATCAAACTAATTTCTAAGAATAATCATATCAAATACAATCATTTAAAATAAACCAAAGCTTCTTATTAAGTTATTTTTGGATGTTTAATTTGATTTAGAGAAAAAAGGAGATTCAATCATTTGCTGCTCCTAATCCATTTCTATATTGGTTAATCAATTTGGTTCAATGAAAAGAAATTAAGTTGATTTTATAGATTAATTAGGTTGCAATATGAGTTAAGTCCATTAATTACCCCTTTCTTATATCACCTTAACATATTTACCCAAGTAATGGTGAGCCAACATAATATGCACATGCTTTGAAAATAAAATCAACAATGATCATGAAAATAAAAGGGCTTAATGCAATTTGGCTCACAATTATTGGTTAATTAAACTAAAGAGTTTAATAAACTACTCTTATAACCTTCCCACTTATGTGGGATAATTATAATTTCTTTAGGATTCTCTTAGATTATTGAACACCTAAGAATCCACCTAAGAAACTTAATTAGATGAGTTCTAGAATGATTATGATTTTAATTTGATTAATTAAGACATTTTAATTAATGAATTAAACCATTAATTAGTCTCAAATTAATTAGTTTTAAGTCAAGTGGAATGAACTTAGGTAAAAGAATGGAAAAGAGGTCCCAATCTCATTCCCCATGTCCATTCACTATTCCACAATGATTAACATACTTAATTAATGGTTTCCTTCCTATTTAGAATGTTAATTAATCACTTAATTAATTTGAAAAGTAATTAGGACTAAGACTAGTAATTTCCCTAATTAACCAAGCAATAAATACCAAGAAAATTATGAGAGGCAGGGGGCATCCCATTAATCAACCTCAAAAAATTTGGGATTAATTACTTGGGTAATTAGGAAGTAATTAAGCTAATTAAGTTTTCAAATATACCTAAATTAAGCCTTAATTACTATTTAAAATTAATTAGAATTACTTTTAAATTAATCTCCTTTGAAATACCTTTAAAATGAGTATTTATTTATATTTTTTTGGATATTTCTATGATTTATTATAATTTTCCAGAGATTTAACTAATTTAAATGATTTTCAATGATTTTTATAAAGTCCCTTAATTTATTTTCACTATTTTGACTTTAGAATGCAATATCTTCTAATCAAAAAATCCTTTTGACTTAAAACTTTTTTGGTAGGTAGATTTTAATTTAAGTTGCAATCCATGAAAATTTCAAATCAATCTGATGTGTACTTTTAGATTAATTAATAAAATTTTATTTTCACTAAAACCTACATTATGCCCAAAATATTCAGTGAAATTTGGGGATTTTAGGTTTGTTGGATTTCTCTCAGAAAGTCGAATCCAATGAGCTCTTATTTGCAATTGTTTGTTAAGAATTTTATTTATTATTAATTTTTGAAGTTTCAGGTATTTTTAATACTTTTTAAAACCAAAAAGTCTAGAATTTTCTACTTAACACAGTCAGCACTGTGCGGCACTGACGGGGCAATGCAATGCCACGTGGCACCATGTGATTGGCCGCGTGGATCCATGTGGCATGCGGTGCCACGCGGTACCGCACAATTGGATGATGCGGTGCTGTGTTAGCAAATGAGCGGGAAAGGTGGATGGCGATGCACGGATTGGATTATCAGATCTAATCCGTGTGATCCAAATGCCAAAATTAAAGGATTTTTATGAAAGTGGTGGGATCCGAGTCATGCGATCCGTGCGATCTAAGCTGTTCGTCTCCTTGAATGAGAGATCGGATGGCTGGCGAGCAATCCGGTAGAAGGGATGGATGAAAACACTATTTTGACAAGATTTTTGTGATTTTAACAAAAAATACTGAACAAAAAAAAATTCATTTTAGGCTCAATTTTTCAGCAATCTTTGCCGAAAATCATTCCAAAATGAGTGGGGATAATGTAAAATAAAAAAAATGCAAGGGTAGTCTAGGGGAAATTCCTAAAATCAAATAAAAACTATCACAAATAAAAGAACCTAAGGCCAGCTATGGTTTATGAAAATTACCTCACTAGGGATGATTTACGGCAGTGGTGAAGATCGGAGTACACTCTTGAATGCATGAAGAAGCTTTGGAATGGAACCGGGCTCTTGCTTCACTCCGGAATGATGTGTCCCCAATTGTTGCTGCTTCTTCTCCAGAATTCACCTGATTTTGATGGCTTTTGCTCAAAAACCAAGTGATAATGGTTGCTGGTTGGTTTTGGAGCTCTAGGAGAATGAAATGAGTTTGGAGGAAGAGTTTTCACCTCTCTATTTTCTGTGCTTTTGGAATGGCCGAAAAGCACCTCATTCCTTGTGATTTTGGCGCCTAGTGGGTGTCCTTGGCTTGGGGTGGTTAGGATTCTCCTTAGGTGGCTTCACTTGAGTGGAGGAAGGTGTGAGAATGCAGCCAATTCAAGGGGAGTGGGAGTCATTGCTTCCTAAGTGTTCCAATAGGGGAGGTGAGGCGAATTCACCTCCCCATGAGTCATGGCTAACTCAACCACCTCTTGGGTCAGGTTGGTCAGTGTCCTTGGAGCCGAGGTGGACCAATGAATGAGTGCCAAGTGGCCAAGGAAAAGAAATGACCATTTAGGTGAGTGTTCTGTCTTATGTGATACCCTTAGCCCAAGGGAAAAATGGTCATTTGGCATTGAATTTGATTTGGATAGATTTGAAATGAGTCAAAAGTGAGTCAGACCAAATTTCATATCATTTGGTTTAATTTGGGTTAATTTGAATTTGGGCCAAATTAGGTCAAATCGGGTTGATTGACCAATTGGTCAAATTAGGTTAAACTAAGGGTTGGATCAAGTTCAAATGATTATTTGGAGTGTATTTGTGTCATTAATTTGGTTTAATTTAATTTAAATTTGATTTTGGTTCATTTGAGTTCATTTGGGTCAAATGAGTCTAGTTGATCAATTTGACCCAATTGACCAAATTGGCTTGAATCATAAATTGGTTTGGGTTTGGTTGTTCATTTTGGAATATATTATAGGCTTTGGTTAAGTTCAATTTGGGTTTTAGGTTTATTTGACCCCTAAGGTCAAGTTGGGTTCAATGGGTTTATGGGTCTAGTGAGTCAATTAGGCTTAATTGAGACTTTGGTCAAGTTCAATAACCAATTTGGAATGAACTTGAGCCATTGGTTGTAATCAATTTGGTTTAAGTTGCAATTTCGCTAGTTTGGGTTCATATGGGTTAAAGGGTTGACTTAGTTAATAGGTTAGGTTGACTTGGTTTGACCCAATTCATGATAATTGATTAACCTAGGATGATCAACAATCATGATATGAAGTTTGGATTAACTTAATTCACTTTGATTTAGGTTGAATTTGATTTTGGTTCATGTAGGTCAAATTGCCCACTTTGGATCAAGTGAGCCAATTGGGTTTAGTTGGCTTGGTTTTGAGTTGAGTTTGATTTCATTGAGTTTATATATGGATTTGAGATTGACATATAAATCCAATTGCAATTGATTTGAATTCCAATGGGTTTTGGTTCATTGGAATATTTCAAGTCAAATAGGCTAAGTTGGGTGTGATTTGGGTTGATTTTGATTTGGCTTGATGATTTTAGATTTCATTTATATTTGGATAGATAATTGAAGGAATGATTTATTCATGAGAAAATCAATTGATTTTGGAGAGGATTTGAGTGGGATTTGATAGAGTCCAAGGAATTAGCTCAGAGAGTTCAAATTTGGGTTTTGACTTGATTTGAATTTGATTTTGGCTATTAGATTGCATATTTGATTTATATTTGGGAAGTTGATTGAATATATAATTGACTCATGAGAAAATCAATTGAATTTGAATTGATTTGGAGGCAAATTTGGCCAAGTTCATGGAGATAGGCCAAAATGGCTTATGGAAGATTTTGATTTAGTTTGATTTAGTTTTGATGATTTGATGTAAAATTCATTTATATTTATGAAGATGATTGAAGATATGATTAATTCATGAAGAAATCAATCAAGTTTGAAGTGTATTGGATGGAAATTTTGCTAATTCATGGGATCCAATCATAAGGCTTAAGGAGTATTTTGAGCTTGGATTTGATCATGGGATTGAATCATTTGAAGTTGGATTTGAATTGGAATTTGATAGCTTGATTGAAAGATTGAATTAATATTTGAGAAAATCAAATGAATTGTGATTGATTTGAATTTGGTTAATGCTAAGTCCATAGGATGAAATCAAAGGACTTAGGAAGGGTTTTTGAATTTGAGTTTGATCATGAATTTCAACCAAATGATTTGGAATATGAATTGGAATTTGAGGTTTGGTTGGAAATTTAGATTTGAATTGAATTTAAGGTGTACATGGAATCAAATGAATTGTGATTGATTTGAATTTGGTTAAGGCTAAGTCCATAGGATGAAATCAAAGAGCTTAGGAAGGGTTTTTGAATTTGAGTTTGATCATGAATTTCAACCAAACGATTTGGAATATGAATTGGAATTTGAGGTTTGGTTGGAAATTTAGATTTGAATTGAATTTAAGGTGTACATTGATTTGGTTTAGGCTATAGGGTAGGTGATTTTCCTAAGTCCTTAAGGCATGGCCTAATCCTATGATTAACCCTTCTAAGTCTCTAGGCTTAGGTTAAGTGTTCACCTAATCACTAAAAGTGTCTTATGACTAGGGAAATATTAGTGTCTAGAAGACTCCTAAGTCTAAGAAGAGGAGGTTGAGAACTCACTCCAAAAGTGAGGTCAATAATGATGTTTAGCATGCTATGCACCTAGCTAATCAACAAATTTCATCTTTTATATATTTTGACTCATAATTTATGTTAATGATTGGGTATGCAATTCATGCCTTTAATGAGATGTATTTAGAAACAATAATGGGCCAAATCAAAATGAGAAGGCACACTTCCCTAGGAAGGGTGGTCATCCTTAAAAATTAGATTCTTCCTTATGTGCAATGGGTGAAGCACCCAATTCAATAGAAATAAATAATATGCTCTCTCATGGTTCACAATAACTAATTAATTTTAGCTACTGTTGATTTCTTAGAAAAAACACCTTCGTGGATGCGCTTCGAAATCTTTGAAAAAATGGGCAGTAATATGATTTTTTTATGAGTCATACTAAGATATATTCAACCAAATTTCCCCTAACATCACATTGGAGTTTATTTAGATATAAGTTCTACTTGTTATGGATGCAAGCATCCATAGTTAATTACCTCTCTTATCATAGTAAAAGAGTACTCTTGATTAAGTTTGGAAATAAACACATATATCTAATATGCATTTGGTGACGTAGAGTTGTGTATAACATAGATGGATGTCATAGAGAATTCACATAATGAATAAAGAGATTGGGCTTACATCCCTTTGGAATGCCAGAATATAACTTAAATGTTTGTATAATAAAAAATACAAATTGCCAATGCATACCATATATAAAATAATGAATGAAGTTATCATTTAAATTAAAGCATATATTGGGGGAATGATGACAAGCTCGATGAAGATCCCATGGTTCCATTATTTTGAGCTATCATGGTCCCTAGTCTACTTAGTCAAGATTATTATTCCTAACTAAGGAATCCTTGTCAACAGCTATGAGTTACGTCGTTCAAAGTATTCTTGTGGACTTAGGGTGGTATTTATCTAAGTGGATAAATTTAAGTCAACTTTAGCTAATAGAAGGCTTTTTTTGCCTATTAAACATATTTCATAATTTATAGCTCAAGGAGAAAAGCTATTAAGAAACATATGGGCTATTATCATGACCAAAATATAATGGAGCCGTATAGATGCCAAACCACTTGGTCAGAGGGTTTTGGTTGTATCTGCATTTCATGTGGCATCGTTAGGCAGCAAAACTATGCAAACAAAGGATGTAGACCACATCCTTACTGGTATGAGATTTATCTGAGTATGAACATATATATACTTATTTGATACAATGGCTTGATTTCACTTGTAATCATTCTCCCTACTATAGAAGGGTGTTGAGCTTAAGCTTCCTTGAAATGGCCATTCATCCCTAAATACTCACCTTCTAAGGGAAAGTATGTCTCTATGTGATTCAAGCCAATGTTCTTAAACCAATGTTTGAAGCCAATGAGCTCTTTTGTGAGTAAAGGTTTTTTTAGCTTATCATCCTTAATAAATAATGATGGATGGATGATTGTTTGCATTAAGTTATATTGAATGATGAACTTTATTCAATTTATACATATCCTTTTCAGATGAATTTTACAACCAACATGACCATCACCAAGAATAAATTAAGTTTTGGTAACTCGAAATCAGTCATAGGACCCAATCGGGGAATTAACCTGCAAAACATCCTCAGGTAATAAAATTAAGCAATTGTTATTATGTTGGGTCCCATGCAAGTGGTTCATTTTATGCTATGCTTAGTGCCTCGATGCTGCAAATATGGAACCTATGTGCTATAGTGCGCCATGGTGCTGCATGGTTAGTGTTGTGCCATTATAAGTATTGGTCATGTTGACTGTTTGAATGGCACCTTGACTCTGGTCATATAGTGCCACCACGCTTGTCAAAAGTCAGTTCAAGATAACTAACAGGCATTCAGGCACTTTAATGATGTGAGATAATCTTTAATGTGTCCTTTTAATTATAAAATTTAATGGTAATGAATGCTCTTTATTGACTGGCATGATAACCGACTTGATCAGTTGGCTAGTGCCACGACACTGTATGTGAGTGTTGTAGTGCTGAACCACTATTCTAAACCCGAGAGATTAGTGCTTCTGTGCTGCTATTGTAGCGCAGTGATGCTAGGCCTGGTTTATAATTAGACCCCATGGGTTGTGAAAATTTTTATTCTGCATTCCTTGGAGCATTTTTTTCTCTTTCTCTCATTTTCTCAAATTTTCTTCCCTATTGAGAAGGTAGCCATCCGCTCAAGAAGGTTATTGGCAAGAGGAGAGCCACCTCCTCAAGAGAAGCTAACATATTTGTTGGCTCTATAGAAAAGGAACACTATCAACACACTCTCACCCATAAGCATCTCATCCTAGAGAGGAGTTTCCACAATTTTTGGGTGAGAAAGTGGAGAGTGTAATTACTAATTGTGGTTAAGAAAAGCTGGTCTACTAGAGCAGCTCCTATGTAGTCCCTGTGGTGTGGGAGTTCTTCACCAATGTGAAGGAGCACCAGGACAATCAAGAATTCGTCTAGGAGAAGCTAGTAAGCTTTGCTAGTACTACCATTAATGCATTTTATGAGTTGCCAAATGTGGCATATGACCAATATCTTTTCTATTTAAATGATCATCCAAAGTTTGATGAGATTCTGGCTTTTTTCGCTAGCTACAATGTTAACATCTAGTGGAAATGGTAGGAGAAAAGGATCATCAACTTTTCTGCCATTGGTCTCACTGTTGAGTCTAAGGCTTAGCACTTTCATTTTCGCCAAGCTGATGCCCATTAGTAATATCAGTGAGGTGACCAAAGATCAAGCCATTTTTAAAGTTTATAATTCAAAAGGGCTTTACAATAGATATAGGAAAGATAATTTTTAATTTTATTTGTAATATGCTTAGGAGAAATATTACAATAGGTTATGGTCATCCCTCTTTCATTTATAGTTATGTACTTCGGTGAGTGCATTAGGGGAATTTGATTAAGAAGTTCTCCTTCAGAAGGCTCCTCTAATGAAGAAGCTTATTGGGATTTTAGTTCTAGGTTTGAAGTGGGAGAAAGCTCACATGCCCCACAACCTCGACCCCAAACTCCTAAATCTTTAAGTGAGTAAGTCTCAGACTTAAGGAAAGAAGTGGGTGAGAGTAGCCACAAGTAGAAGGAATTAGAAAAGAAATTTGACTTTCACATGGATCAATAATAAAGAAGTTTCATATATGGCACAATTTAATATGACAATGGTCCATATGTTTGAAAATTATGGGGTTGGGCATCCAAGTCAGGTTTCTTTTCCTGCGGCATCGAATATCCCCATTTAGTAGCTACCTCAGTGGTGTTAGAGGAAGAGAAGAATGATGATCATTATGACTACTAGTTTCCCCCTTTTTCATTTATTTTATATTTTTCTCTTTCTTTTATACAACTTATGTAACCACCTTTTTATATTAATAAATATATTTTTTTTTTCATGTATTTATGTATTACTGTGCATATGTGTTGTTTATTTTTCATTTGGGAAGCTCCAAGATTAAGATAATGAAATCTTCCTACTTTAAAAAATGACATCAGAGAGGCAGCACCTCGATGTTGTGGTTGTAATGCCCAGGCGCTCCTATTTTGCAGGACTTGGGCTTAAAACCCAAGAGTACAGCACATTGGTGCTCAATATTCAGCGCTATGGTGTTCTATGATAGCCATTTTTATTCATTCTACCTGAGTGGACGGTTCCTTGATGCTCTGTAAAGAGTTATTTTGTTCATTCTACCCAAGAGGGTGCCTTGGCACTCGATATTCAATGTTGTGGCACCCTGTTATGAGCATGACTCAAGCATATAGTTTGTAGGTTCAATATCCCATGTGTTTAATAAAAAATATTAAATTATTCTAGCACCTCGATGCTTGCAAAATAGTGCCTAGGCATTGTTAAATTTTTTACATTGACAATCCGGAGAGCATGGCGCCTCGACGCTTTGGCACAATTCACTTTGCACCTAAAATTAAAAATTTTGACATCATAACGCCTTAGCAATGCTAGATTTTTACATGTTTAGTATAGAGCACTCTTCTCCCTTATTCTCGATCTATGATCAATGGGGGGAGGGTTTTCTTTTACATTGGAACTAAGTTTGACTATGGAATAGATTTTCAGGCATGACACCTCGGCATTGCGGTAACTGCACTGCAACATTGTATTGAAATGAAAGAAAGCTTGGCGTCTCGGCGTTAAACTTTAGCACTGCGAGATGAGAATACACGTATTGAATAGAAATTCTTAAGGAATCTAGCAATTGTTTTTGTAAAATTTTAGTAATGCTAGATTCATGTATTATGTACAATTCTCCTAGGTTCTAGATTTAAGATCAATAGTAGGAGATTTCTTTTCTTCTCATGCTGGAACTAAGTTCAATGATGGAGATATTTTTCTTTTGAACTATGGAATTTTAGAGATATGTGAGCATTCTTTTACTCTGGATCTAAGATTGATAGAGATACACCATTTCTATTTTTCATTGGATCCAAGATCGATGGTGGAAATTTGATCAAAGCCAATTTTTTAGCCATAAAAATTAGGTAAAAGAAGCATTAATCCATAAATATTTTACCTGGAGTGGATGGGAGATTACTTTTATGGTGGTGAGAGTCATTCCTACAGTGAGCATCAATTTTCTGCCCCATAATTGTTCACCCCACTCCCCTGGGTAGTTAGCCCTCATGGGGGCAGGAACAATGATTTTTCTTACTTCTTTAAACTACAGATCATCATCGTAGTGCCTCGGCACTATCATGGCAGTATGCGGCACCATGCCATCAGCTCAACAATTGGATTAACAGTTATCCTTCTGGATGGATTGCCATGGCATGCTAATGCCAAGATCACAGTGTCGCGGTGCTGTGGCCAAAAAAATTTATTTAATTTTTTTATTGAAGTGAATAGCTTTTAAGTTATGACTAATACTTTAATTATTATGGGGTTATGAGTTTTCATTTCTTATGTTTAAGTCATTTAATTTTCGGGAGTAGAAAAAATTAATTTTCCCAATATCCTTAACATTTCCAGGCATTTCATTACAGAGTACATCACAGAAAGAAACCTAAAAAAAAAGCATGCATTTCAATTATGAACCCCAAAATAAACCAAGCTAAATTTAAATTAGTAAACAAGCCAATGTGGCTAAGTACCACTGTACACCCTGTTAGAAAAGAAAAATGAGCAGTCAAGCTTTGCCCCTATACAACCCAGCTTAGAACTGCAAGTTTTGATTTATGGGAGTCTTCATACAAGATCGTCATCTTCTTTAGGGACCTCTATGGGCTTGATAGGATACGACTAGCTAGTAAAGTTAGCTCCTCCTATTTATAGACCCTATAGATCTTAACCTAATTCCAAGTTCAAATTATATTTTAAAATTTCAAAGTAAATTTATAATCTTTGCAAAACATATGTTAGAAAATACACACACCACACCAATAGTTTATATTCCACCCATATGGGCTTAGCACTAGTGTTTGCCAAGCCCACCTATTATATTGGGATAGGCTCAGGGACTTAAGCAACACTTGCAAGCAAATAACATTTCTTATTTTATGACAGTGGTCTCTTTAAGCACACAACCCTTAATAAAAAAATAGCATTAGCCTAAAAAGAACACCATAACATTCAGACTAGCGAGAAAATAATCCTAGCCATCTAGTCTAAAACACTAAACCACAAAATAAGAAAAACATCATTTCACATCAAAAAGCATCACAGATCATCGACCTAACCTAAATTTAGAGTCAGTGACTTAATAATCTAGTGTGTGAAAGAGGAGCTTGTGTCGTATGACTACACTAGGCCTTATTTTAATTTGAATTTGATTTAAGTTCAAAGTTTGTTTAATTTACCATTGGGTGGTTTCAATTTAAATGATTTAACTGATTTATGATTTTATTTCATTTTTTGGTTTATTTTTATGTTAAGGTGGAATTTAAGTTTTAAAGAATGAAGAATAGAATAAATTTTGCTTTGAGTGGAACCCATTATATTCAACATCCTAATCCGAGTAGAATGGAATTTTCATTTGAAGATAAAAAAAAAATCCATTCTAAAGTTAAACTAAGGTTTTAAGCACCATAATTAAACTTCTTTGAATTCATTTAAATAGCTTATTTTGATTAATGTTTAACCTTTATTTTATGGTTAAAGTTTATATTATCCAAATAATCTAAAATGTTGTTATGCCAAAGACTTTAATATGTTTATTTGACTTGATTAAAATTTCATAGTTTAATTTGTAACCTTTAATTAAAATTTAAAATGGTTCTTTAGATTTTCACTAAAACTTTATTCATTTAACATGATTTAGTTTAGTTTAATATTCATTTTAATTTGATTTTGTTACAAATAAATTTTTTACTTATGTTTTATACTAATTAATTTTGCTACTATTTAAGGTAGACATAATTTCATGATGTAGGTTTATAATTATTTGGTTTCACATGTTTTAATTTAATCCATTTAATTTTGATTGGGTTGATTTTATTCACTTGTTTCTTTAATGCTACTGTTTATTAACTTGAATGATCCAATTTAGTTGCTTCACATGTTTTATTTAGGCTTACTTTAGAGCATTAATTTCATTATTCAAGTAGTCCATTACATTAAAATTTCATGGATTAGGATGTTCATTAATTCATGCATTTTAACCCATTATTTAGGTTGGTTTTAATTGGATATTATATATATATTAAAAGATCATATTTAATTAAACCTCTTGAGATAGTTTTGTCTATTAATCATAACATAAGAAACTTAAACGATCAATTATTTAGGTGTCAAACCTAATATGGGCCATTCTTATTCCTAGGTCATTTAAGGTAAATGATTTAATTTTAATCATTCACATTTATTAATCTTTTATTATTATTAATTTGATGTTAAATAAGTTAAAGATAGCTTTAATATTAATGTATTGCTTGTTTAGGCATGAGATTTAGAGATTAATTAATTTCAATTTTCAGCTTAATATTTCTTTTATTCTTAATTTAATACTTTATTCTTAATTTTGTGTATTGTGATTTAGCCTTTTTTTTTTGAAATGTTTCCTTTTGCAGGCTAACCAGCCTTTAACCCAATTTTGATAATGGAGACCAATTGAAATTGGCCTATAGTAGTATTTTGGTGTACATCATTACTTTTCTTTATTAAGAATAATATGTGCTAAATCACAATACACAAAACTTCCCATATGCCCATCTCAAACGCAGGAACCCGTTGAACAGCCAAATCCCGACGACAGGTTCCAATTCAGAGTCTAATTCATAATTTGCAAGCCAATAATAACATGGCATGACAATGAGAGTACAAAGATCATTGTTATGTCCACAAAGTACTTTGATCCCATCATTCTTGGATAATTATTTATTTCTTCAATAAAACAAGGCTTCAATCCGAGCGACATGGCTTCCTCTTCCTCATTGATGAAATATTTACAATTTGATTTTACATTTATAGAAGGAAACATCAGGAAATTAATATGTTGTAGTGACCCTTACGTCAGTATGGATCACAGAATAATTAATACACTGCTTGGTTTAGGTGTGTGAGCTTCCACCCGACTCAACAACATTGTCAATTGCCAACTTGCAATACTCTATTAGTTATAACAAAAGAACAATATTGCGGGCTGCAGTCATCGATCCAAAATCAAAATAATTATTGAAGCAGATAAAGATATTGACATTTTAAAACACCAAAATCTATATGAAAATTTTAAGTTCTACCATGAAATTAGCTGACATGGGATTCTTTGAATTATCGGAATGAATTTTGGATAAGATCGACTGTCTTATCATGGACTAATAAGCGATAACATAAGATGGATAAAAGTATATAAACCAAACCAAAAGCTCCAAAAAATAATTCAAATTTAATGATATCCAGAATTAGCAATCTAAACACTTTAGATTAGTGGAGCAAATAAGATTTATGAATGACCGACCCGCATACCAAACAATGTTAGGCTCATATCAATTTATAATTCAAGATTTGGTAGTTCAAGATTATGACACATTGAATGACGTAAATCTTCTTGCTGCTGTTCAAATAAGCAAGTAGTAAGTCGTCAGTGGTGACCAATACAATAAATAAACATGCAGCTATTTATATTCGTATCAATTCATTGTGAAATCCATCAAGGTTTTGATCAGCTTAAACCCTTCTCTTACCAGGTAAGGACATCGATATAAGATATAAACATATTCTGCAGCTATATGTATGCATATATTCCCTTTAATATACATTAAATGCATCAAAATTTGGTCATTTTAGATTCTTCTGCTTCCAGGTAAAGACATGGATGAAAACCATGACTCAAGTATTGCGATGCCAGACATAGTTGATGGGTGCAGAAATGTGCAGGAAGTTGTACTTCCAATTTCGAATATAGGAAGAATTATGAAGCAAGCTCTACCACCCAACGCTAAGATTTCAAAAGAAGCAAAGCAAACCATGCAGGATTGTGCATCAGAGTTCATAGGCTTTATAACGGGGGAAGCTTCCGATAAGTGTCGGAAGGAGAACAGACAAACTCTGAGTGGAGATGATATATGTCATGCAATGAAATCACTTGGGTTAGATGAATATGCTAATGCTACTAAAAGGTACCTTCTAAAGTACAGAGAGTATTGTGAGAAACCAGAAGCTATGAAAAATACTAAGCCCATACAAATTGATTTGCGAGATCAGTTGTCAATATACTGCAGAAGCAATAAGCACGACTAGAATTGGTTGATTATGTTGTTCTGCTACGTCTGATCCTAATGAAAGCAAATAGAGAAAGAATAAGCGATTGCATGGACTGTAAAGCAAAAAGGAAAGGAAAAAAAAAAAAGGTGGGAGCCTTTAGTTAGTAGGGCCTTTCTTTGGAGGGGAGCAACATATCTGTTAGTAATTAATAAATGTTTTAATGGTTCGTTCATCAACATATCTGTTTTAGTAGGTTCTTATGAATTGGGATTGTCCTGTAGATATATGAGGATATTATTATTATTATTATTGATGGATGATACATTTTTTATTTTGGCTGTTAATGTATTTGGGTTCCTTAAGCCAAGCAAGCACGACTCTCAACGCACAGCCCATTGACCGCGGTACCAACAGCGCTAATCATTTAAGTGAATAAATTTAAAACGGAAATAAAATAGCAGGTGTCATTTTTTTTCCTTGTTGCTAGTACCTACTAAAACACAACTGTTCGTTTTGACAAAATTTAGAAAGAAATTGTTTTTGAGAAGATAGCTTAAAAATTTTTTTTTAGAATAAAACACTATTTATTTCTAGTATTTTATTTATAATTGAAATTGTTAATACTAGGTAATTTGTAAAGTTAGTACAAACTAATATTTATATGAAAATAACTACATTAATTGTAATAAATTAGTTTGTATCCTTATTTATAGATATTTTTTTTCATCATTTGATATCTATTTATTTATTTTTGGATTATTATAACCTATCTAAATTGAATCATATTTTATAACTCCTAATTCTCGACATAAGCTGAATCCTTGCTTATAGATAGATTACCTTGCACTTTATTATTTATGTGATATAATAACTTTTATTAGAAACTTAATGCCACTACAACCATGGTTACATGAAATCCCTAGAAGAGCAATTTAGTTCATTATTAAATATAAAAAAAAACATAAGCATACATTTAAATCATTATGAAACTTAAATAAAATAGAGGAAAGAGAAAGAAAAACTTATATTTATGCTTGCTCCTTACTTTTTTAGTATTATATTTTTCCTTCATGTGGATCTTCACCAAAATGCTCCTTTGATGCTGTTTGAGGAACTTAAGATGAGTGTTAAATTGAGTCTGGAATAAAGCTCTCCAAAAATATTCAAAAGATCTTCCAAAAATTCTCCCTAAAGTACCTTAATTCAATTCTTAAAATCCATAAATATTGATCCAATTAGGCTCCAAAATAATCAAGATCCATCATTAAAATTTGGGCAAAATTGATGCTAGCACCTTGTCGATGCCTAGGCTAAGCACCAAAGTAGTTATTTTTGAGGCTGCATTTTATAGCTTTTGGTGCTTAGATGCTGAGGTTGGCACTTGAACACTAGGATCTAGCACCCAAGCACCAGACTTTCTAATTATGCTATGATTAAACATTGGTTCAAATATTAGGACTCTAATTTTGGTGCCTAGGTGCTAGGTTGGTACCAGGCTAGGTGCCAAATTGCTCTGCATTGTGCCTTTATAAGTTGCTTAGATTCTAACACTTAATTTTGCATGTTACTTATTCAAATTTAACTTGAATTTGTGCTCACCAATAAGATTTAAATGTTAAATCACTAATGAAGTAAAATCCCAAAATTTATGCAAAATAATGCAAAATCATTTGTCCAAGGAAAGAAAAATATACGAAATATTTACACTTTTCAAACCCCACCTCACTTAAATATTTGCTTATTCTTGAGCAAAACTTCACTAGATAATATAAAAATGGAAACATTCATATGCAAAATAGAACCTCATATCACAACAAATGCATATAATATAATGACATATTAACTTACCTATTCAAGAAACGACAATGTTTAAATTCAAACATATGCAATTAGTTTAATCTAATTGCCATTTGAACTTAGTTTATTGTATAATGCACAACACATTTAGCATATTATATCATATTCATTACTAGTTTATGTGGATTCTATAATATTAAATATATCACTATGCAAAAAATTTCCAATATGTGTTACCTTAAACTCATGTCCAAACTTTAAAAAAATTATCAATTTGATGTATAAACTTTAAAAGGTTTTAACATTTGATAGGACAGATGGAAAGATTTATTATGAAGAAATGTTTATCTAAAATCATTAGGCCTTATTTCTTCATAGGATGTTAATTCATATTCTTTTTTATATTCTTGTAAATGTTGATTCTCATCACTTCTTTTGATGTTATAGATATCCATCTCACAACCCCTTTCCTTTGCTTAAGTTATGTTACTTATTGATATTCATGTATATAGCCAAATAGATAAAGGCTTTAATTTAGTTGGTAACTCGTAGGTGCACTAGTTACTTTACTATCAGTTAGCATAGTTTAATTATATATAAAATGTATAAATTCATAAATAGACATGACTAGTTATACTAATGAGAGTACATTTAACATATAACATGCCATATGATAAACTTATATCATTCAATAGATTCATTTAAAAAGTTTATATAGATGATTGAAATTTTTATATTTGCATGACCTTTACAAATAGATTAACAATACTTATTTTATAATATTTTACATAGAAATTTTGGATAGTACATATTTTATGCTTAACAAAATTTAGTTCACACCCTCTTCTCCCTACTAAAAAATGCATACTATCGGAAACATGTAATACATGTGAAATAACAATGTCAAATTTACATGATAAATATAAATTTTTTAATATGATTTAAAAGAAAACAAATAAAATTTTATTACATAAGAATTACAGAAGAAATACATGAAGTAAAGTACACAAAATATCTACCTCTACAGTTAAACTTTGCAATTTCCCCAATGCAATGAAATCCATAAATAAAAATAAACAAGTAACAAATTAAAAAGCATGATGATGATAACTTTCCTACAAGATGAAGCCACACATCTTCTTCTTCTTCCTACTCATAATACACCCTTGATTGTTACTTATTTTTCTATAAAATGAAAACATAAAATTAGATTCATGATATTAGAAACGCATATGAACAAATATGATATTAAAAATGTTAGGCTATCACTCGATAAATACTTGGTTTAAAGCCTTTTGACAAATAAAAGACTTTCTCATTTAGTTTTACTTTTGATCCTTCAATGAGATGACTATAACACTCTCTTGAGCATTCTTAATGTTGGACATTAATCATTGATCATTGACTTTAAAGCATTCATTTCATTTGTGGCAAATTTCAATTGATTAATACAAATACAATTTTTTGACTTTAAATTACCCAAACCTTCTAAATCTTAATTTTCCTAAAAATGTTTTATTCTTGAGTTTTATAGATATATATATATATATATATATATATATATATATATATATATATATATAATATATATATATATATATATATATATATATATATATATATATATATATATATATATATATATATATATATATATATATATATATATATATATTCATGGGTGTGAAATCCTTCTTCAAAGTGTGTTTATCATGCCATACTTTGGTTCTCTCTTTGTAAATCTTTGCATTATTGTATGCTATTATTTTAAAACCATATATCTAATTTACTTAAAGAAGTATTTTCTTCTATACAGCTTTCATATTAAAGTTTGGCTTCATGATCATTTAGAATACTTTATTCTTAACGATTTGATGAGAATATTTTATATAAATTAGGTGATATAGAGACATGTAATGTGAGTTTTGTAGGCTATCATGTAAGCCCAAAATGTGTTATCTAGTCTTAGAGACTAATCCTCTTTAATGTTTCCACTTTTTTCACAAATATCCATTTAACCTCTATATTGGAAATCTTCACTTATCAATTATTTAAGGGTGATATGCTATAGATACTTATGCTTGAACTCATATTTCTTTAGAAAGGTAAAAATACTTGACTTTATCACTAATTGTTACTCTATGGTTGTCAAATCTTATGAAAATGTTTTTCTTTAGAAATTTAATTACCACCTTAGCATTATTTATAAGAATGGTGCCACCACTTTGGGAACTAGTCTACTACTACTACGACTATATTGTAGATATTTTTATATGATGTGGGAAAGGACCTATGAAATCAATCCCCTAAACTTCCAAAAATTGGATCTTTAAAAAATTGTTTAATGGCATCTTATTTTTTTCCACTAAGGTATTCAAATGCTAAACACTCGCTATATGCATTGCGAGCAGAGGATGAAAGTCAGAAGAAGCATGGGCACTGACCACATAAACAAAGACGTGACCATAGATGGTGAGTATCCAATGAAGAATAATCAGCCCAGAATGACTTAAGTTTACTAATTCCCCTTAAAAAGAGAGAATTGCTACACAAAAATCAAGTCACAGGCTACTCACCATAAGGATCATTACTTGTCAATGAATAATCACCTCCCTAATATTGTATTTGACAAGCTATATCTGTACACACCTTCAGTACTACTCCTCCTCGTAAACATTATAAAGGGTTAAGGGTTCTATGCTGATCAAAGGGAATTCTAGTGCATGACCCCCACCTCTCAAACTATAATATTTCTTCCCCTTTAAAGCAAGGGAATTTTCTCATCTTGTATTAAGACCCCTTAAAACATAATAAAATTGACCCTTCTTCTCACATTCGCTCCATTACTTGATATCCTTCTCCTCACTAAAGTTTTTTCCCAGGTGTCTACTGAGGTTCTGCTTTAGCATAGAAATAAATTTGGATTTAACATCTTTTTGGGTTTGCTGAGCATGGATGAGACTAAGAACGGGGGGGATAAGGTTTAGGGGTTCTATCCTGATCAAAGGGAATTCTAGTGCACGACCCCCACCTCTCAAACTATATTATTTCTTCCCCTCTAAAGCAAGGGAATTTTTTCATCTTGTATTAAGACCCCTTAAAACATAATAAAATTGGCCCTTCTTCTCACATTCCCTCCATTACATGATATCCTTCTCTTCACTAAAGTTTTTTTCCAGGTGTCTACTGAGGTTCTGCTTCAGCCTAGAAACAAATTTGGATTTAACATCTTTTTGGGTGTGGTGAGAATGGATGAGACTAAGAACTTGGAGTCAAATATGAAACAAAATAGGACATTAAACATAAAATCATCTCACAAAAATAGAGCTAGATACACAATAATTCACCACTCAACGAGACATTTAAAACATGAAAGATAAAATCATCAGGATCGATGATGCATTAAACTTGCCAAGCAAGCAGAGAATTATTTAGAACTTCTAGCTTGGAAGATGAATCTTATCACTCGAGTGAAGAAGAAGACATGCTTAAAGAGTGAGGGACTCCTACCAACACTTTCTCCATGAAGATCACTCAAGATTGAACTCTACATTGGTTCAAAATCTAGTATTTGGAACCATATCAAGGTTAGACAAACCCAATAGTCCATAAAGCCTATTTTGAGTTGATAACATCATTGTTGGACTAAGACGATGTAATGAAGTGCTGTATTTTCCTTACCATCTTTAAAGAATCGACCTTTAGATGGTTCTCACAACTTCCACTAGGGGACATAACCTTATTATCTAATTTTAAGAAGATGTTCACTATATAATTTGCTAGATCTTAGAAGATGTTGAAGTGTTCCCAAGCTCTCATTCAAATAAGGCAAGAATATGGTGAGTCCTTGAAAAGGATTATCACTCACTTTCAGCATGAGATGTTGGAAGTGAAAGATCTTGACCCCATAGTGGCTTAGATTACACTCGCTTAAGATTTAAAAGATGGGTCATTCAGGTATGCCCTTAGGATCTAATAGTGCAAGACCCTCACCAAATTACTTGAGATAATGAATAATGATGTGAATGTTGAAGAGTATAATGAAATCACTCAGTTGAGTCTATCGACTCATCCAAGGACTTGTTAAAGAGACTGTATTTAGAACGGTCACCTAGAGATAAATTTTGAGATAGAGTCTAAATAAGAGAAGGTAGCTTGAAACACTTGTACCTAAACAAGACTTTTAGAACCCTGCTGTTAAGAGGCTATGGCACCCAAGAGGGGTGGGGGGTTGGGTGAATTGGGTTCTTAAAAATAATTTTAGAAGAAAAATAAAGAAAGAGAACAAAGAGATTTTTACTTAGTTCGGCCAACCCCAAAAAATTAACATATGTCCACGCCTAGCAACCCAAACTAGAAATTCACTATGTCAAAATGAGATTACAACAAATCTCTCATACTCTCCTTCATGGGCAAGTACAACCCAACATCATACTTTACTTAATAGAAAAGTACAACCCAAGAACATACATTCCTTAACGGGCAAGCACAACCCAACAACATACTTTCCTTAATGGGAAATTACAACCTAATAATAAAATAAGAAAAAAAGAGAAAGAAGGATCTAATTCTCAATTTTAAAATAATTTTGATCTCACAACCCAACTACTACAATATTAAGGCAAGTGAAATCAAAGGAATGAAAGATAGCTCACTTTAATTGATATTTAAATTTAAACAATAATTAAACTTGAAATATATATATGAGGTGAATGAATCTCTAAAATATTTGATGTGAATATGATAACTATAAATCAAGGAAATTTAATTTATGATTTGAAATATAGCATAATAATGATTTGAAACTTGAATCAATCACTTGCTAGAAAGGACTTAGAGTTTTCAAAAGTTCAAATGAAAATAGAATCTTAAATCACATAAACTCAAATGAAATCTCTTTTTAAAAAAAAAATTATTTATGCAAAAGATGAGATGATTTAGAAGTAATAAAACTTGTTACTCATAAGTATTTTATATGAAATAATCATAAAGACAATAATCACTCTTTAGAACATGCAGGAATAATGAAGATAAAATAACTTGTAATAGTACACTTTAACTCATCAACCACGAAGCTTTCGACCAACTTGAGAAAGTATAGAAATAGATAAGTTAAGCACAATACAAGTTGACCAAATGCATAAGAAACTCAAGCCATGAAGGAGAACAAGGTCACTTAGCGTGTAAAATCACAAACTAGAATGAAAGCACTTTGCTAAGCTTTTGACAACAAGAAAATCCACCAATCCTTCAAGTTCTTTTGTGCAATCCTCAAGCCAATCACTTGTAGGTTGGAGAATGAAAAAAGGATGAAGAAATCAGCACTTGATTCAGCAAGAAGAGATCCTTAAAGGTTTTGCAGAAATTCGGCCAAGAAAGAGTTTTTCTAAGAGATATTTTTCCAAGAGGGTTTAACCTAGTCTAAGGAACATTATTTAAATACAAGGGGTCATGAGGTTCTACCAAGAGAAGGAAAAATAGGAGGGAAAGTCATTTAGAATTAAGTTAAATATAAACCAATCAAAATAAAAATAAATTCCATGAGATAAAAAATCAGCCAAAGGAAAATAAGAGGGAATTTAATATGGAAGGTTGGTTTAATTAAAATCATTTTGAAATTCAAATTTTATAAGAGGGGTTTTTGCCAAGGCATGAAAGAGGGAAAGTTTAATTAGTAAGTGATTAAATTCATACCAATTTAATTAAATTAATTTAGCATGATGAAGAAAATTGACAAAAAAGTGGATATGGAGGGAAAATTAATTTGGAAAGAGATTTAAATTGAATCAATTCATCATATGACCTGATTTCTAATGTAATTAAGAAGTTAATTCTTATGTGGGTTGGACAAGAGAGAGAGGAGAGAAGAGCTTGAATTATTACCAAACAAGTCATGACATAATTAATTGTCCAAGTGAAAAAGGGAATAATTCAAAATTTAATTAATTTAAATTAAGAATGATATATGGTTGGCCAAAAAAGAAGTTTCCATGATGGAATTAAATTAGTATTTAATGCAATCTCTTGGAATATTCAATCAATTTATCTTGATTGAATGAAGGAAAGAGATAACACACAAGCTTTATTTAATAAAATCTAAGGAATATTCAAAATTTCGGCGAAGCTACTTTCCTAAAATAGATTAAATTTATTTTAATGTACTTAATTTAAATTAAATGATGATGAATCAGATCTTAGGAGAGTTTAAATTAATTTTCATTCAGAGAATAATCTGAATTTGAATAAAGATATAGTTAGCCAAAGGAGGTTTCTAAAAATGAAATTTATATAAAAGGAAAGAAGATAATTCTATGGCTTCTTTTAAATAAGTTTGAATCAAACCAAATTAATTTAAATTAAACAAACTAGATTATCATATGATCAGCCAATAACATTCCATAAAGAGGAGAATTCAAATTGCCATATGTAATCAAATGAATATTTAGTTTGAATTCATAAATAAATAAAATTAAAGATTCAAATAAATGAATTTTTTAATTTAGAAAATATGGGATAATTAATGAAATAATTTGAATAACTCTCGCACAATTTATTTAACAAATAATCATGAAAAAAATTTGGCCAAGAAGGTTTAAGATGAGAGATAAGATAGGATAGAGAAGACTAGAACAACAGGAGAAAAATAATACCTTCAATAATGTTTGGTTAATTTAGATTCAGGCATTGAATAAATGGATAATGAACATGCCTAAGCATGAGAATAATTTAATGAAAGGTGAACTTAATTTAATTTGCATGGAAGAACAATAAATATAATAAAGTTTATGCATTTAGTTCACATTATCCAAAATGAATAATTTGAAGAATAATTATAAATATGAAATGTAGAATTTATAAATAATTCTCAAATAAATTATTTTGAAATGAATGAATAATTTATTTTATTTTAGTATGCTATTCATTTTCCCTAATTCCCACCCAATTCATGTTCAATAGGTTTAGCATCTAAACCTGACTAAAGAACATGGAGTAAAAGAATTTTTCTGCATACTTGGGATTAACTTGATCAGTAACATAAATATATATATATATATATATATATATATATATATATATATATATATATATATATATATATCTAAATTAAGAATGCATTCATAATGATTAATGGGAATAATTTATCATGCAAAGAGATAATTAGTTCATATTACACAAGGTTTGTTATCATCAAATCAAATGTTGAGATACACAAGATGTATAGTCAACACCTACAAATTTCTATCAGGGAAACAAGTACTCATAACCTACCGTAACGACTCCACTGAGGGTGTTTATGGTCGAGTTGGTGGAATCCATCTATAATAAGGATTTTATTTTTCAAAAGACTGCCACTAATGAAGATCAATGGTGTGTGTGATCGCTCTAGATATTGCGCCAACCATAGACACCATGGGCAAGACATGAAGAAATGCTACTATTTAAGAAGCTTAGTTGAAGAAATAATATAGCCTAGAAAGCCCAAAGAGTTCATTAGTAGAAAAAAATAGAAAAATTATCTAGATGAGCAATGAACTATCCCCAACATGTGCCATCCACATCATAAGAAAAGTACTCGCCATCTTTAGGGGAGACAATGAATCTTCACAAAGAGCAAGTTTCAAATGACCAAGATCTAGAGACGTCAACTTGACTATCATATCACACATGCCACACGCCTCATTTTCCCTATAACTTTCTTAAAAAAGGATAGACCCCCCTATGTAACCCTTATAATGATGCAATCATCATGACATTAATCAAAATTATAAAATTAGGAGTGTGTACCCAAAGGAGCAAATAAACATGAATGGTCCTATCAGCAAGGCTATTAGAACAACCAAACTCACGGGAGAATATACTTGACAATAATGGCCCGCCACCAAGCAAGTGATTTAAAGACTTAAAGGAAGAAAATTAGATAACCAACCATGGATTACTCTTCTCATGGAGGGTAAACAACTAAAGAGGTTAGACGAGCATAATCACTCAAACATGATAGTCCGGCCTCAACTCGAGCCATCGGACTAGAACAACATTATACTTATCAGATCTATTATTCACACATACTTACAATAGGTTAAAAGAGTCAATCTCTAAACCGAGTTCTTATCTATATCCAACTTACCATATATATATATAGAAGCTTCTTCGATAAATAAAAGGGTGGCACCTCTATTCTAAAGGAGACATTTTCTTTTAAGCTTTCTCACAACACTTGTACTCTAGATGATCAAGAAATAAAATCTATTTACTATTTATTTTCTTTCAACCTTTTAGTTATGCTTTATTCCGCCTAACCCTATTTCCTAGATATCTAAGAAGGATCTTCCTCAGCCTATGAACATATTTGAATTCATCATTCATTTAGGAATGGTAAACAAGGATTGAGGCCAAAAACTAGAAGTTAAATTTAAAGCGAAGTAGGAGCCTCATCATAAGAATGCGCAACTATCATGGAGTAGAACATCCAGTAATTAACAACTCAACAAAATTTATGAGACATGGAAGATAAGATTTCTCACCTTATATAGACAACCATAGAAAAGGCACACCATGAAGAGCCAAAGGGTCAAAGAAAATGATGGATCCATGGGATTGGCCACTTGGTGGGCTCATCGAGTAAGAAGAGAATTATCCAAGACTCTTAGGTCCCATTTAGGTCCACATCATGGCTCTGTCACATCATTGAATGTGATGTGATAGCATTTGTTTAGGGTGTCAGTGCCACTTTCGACTCCGCTTTGAGTTCAAAAATCCCATTTTCTAACCGAGAGCCTTCAACCGCGTTCCACTTTTTATCCCATGGATTGCCCATGCATGAGAGTCTTTCATATATTCAAAGTTTACGTCGAGCTGAGGAGTCCACTGAGGCTGGCCATGGGGGCAAGCTCCATTGGAAATTCTTACCAGTGGTAGACCATTAAAAAACACTCGAGCCATCTCAGAGCTACACCTGCTAGCATTGGGAGATGGAATAATAGTTGAATTGAATAGATCCATGGATACGACTGCAGCGAGAAGCAAGAGAGGGCTCTGGGAAGTTCTCCACCACATCCTGATGCATCAGAACTCCATCTACGTTACCTTCATTGTCGTCGGTGCCTTTATCAGAGAAAGCCAATTTTCTTTTGTTTGATTTCCCATTCATTATATTGCATTAGTTTTATGGATTTTGCTAGCTTTGGGATTTTGTTTTTAAGTCTTAAAAATCTCTACAATTCCATCCCTCCAATCTAATTTATTTATTCTCAATTCTTTAAAGTAAGAGGAATTTCTCGGATTTCACACATTGTTCCTTTTTAAGAGAAAATTAATGGGATTGATATGGATGCCCGTAGCTCGATTATTTGTCCATGACTCATTGTTTGTTTCTTCTCCTTAGGAGATATTTTTTCATTGGAAACACGAGCAAGATTTGTATCCCATGTTTGCATGAAGGTATAATTTTTCTTCAGTTGAATAAAATGTGCAAGCACAACCTTAGGAATTTTTTAGTTGTTCATTCGAAAGTTGAATGGGTGGATTTAGAACTTGGAAGGTAGACACTTGGAACCTACATTTGCCAATTGGCTTAGATTAATAGAGTGGAAGTCATTTATAGAGTGCATGGGGTTAAAATTTAAAAAGCGTATCCCTTAGTTTAGAACTATCGCAAATAATTTAGTCTCCAATAGAGTCAACTATTTAATATTTCATTAGTTATAACAATTCAATAGTTTTACTTATGCTTGTATATGAAAATCAATTATTTTATTTTTCTTCACTATGTTTCATAACATTTAGCACATAAGAATATTTTAGTCTTTTCTGCACAAACAACTGCAGCACAACAGATTCTAAACTAATTTTTTGAAATGAAATTATAATTACTACAACAGTAACTTCCTTCCATCAACTTCTTTTGCAGCAACTTCACAATTGCATCTCAAACAACTGTAGCTGTCCCAAACTGGTCCTTAGCTTGGATAGCAAGTCAAATGATGTGAGTAAAGAAGAAGATGTGCAAAATAAGTAGCCATAACTAAATAATTCATTCTTTATAAAGATCACTAAAGCTCACCCCCAAAATTAGTTCAGGATCCCCTATTTAGAGTCATATAAAGAATGTATAGATCCAACCAACCATATTACATTGGATCAACAACATCACTAATGGATTTAGATGATGTGATGAATTACCATCTCTTCTTTACCACTTTCAAAGAGTCAACTCTTAGGTGGTTCTCCTGCCTCCAAGTGGGGTTATTAGCTAATTTGCCAAGTTTAAGAGGATGTTTATTACACAATTTGCTGGTCTCCAAAAATCTCTTATAAGACAAGAACCTAATGATTCACTGAGCAAGTTCATCACCAACTTCTAATGAGAGATGTTGGAGATTAAGGATTTGGATCCAGTAGTTTTCTATGTTACACGCACCCAAAGCCTGAAGGAGGTACCCTTCAGGTATCATCTCAGCCTCTAACAACTTATGAAACTTGTCAAATATTGCAGCTATCAAATAATCATGTAAATATAAAAGAATACATTGAGGTCATCTAGTCGATGCCACTAACTCAAGTAAAAGACTCAACAAAGAGTTCTCTTTCAAGGTGACTATCTAGTGGTGGGTATTAAGCATGAAGAGTAGATAAAAAAAGATGACCCAAGGCAACAACAATTCAGATAGATTTTAAAAATCCCACAACTCGATATTAGGGAGTTGAATACCCATAACCAACATTAATAACCCCTCTCAGAGTATCAATGGTTGAGTTAGCAGAGGCAAGAAGAATATTTCAAGAGACCACTACCAATGAAGCTCATTGGAGTTCATGATCAATCATGGTACTGTACCTACAATCGCAACCATGGGCACGACACTAAGGAGTGTTGACACCCAAAAAGAATAGTTGATGAACTAATTAAGGTAGGAAAGCTTAAGGAGTTCACCATAAGAAAAGACAAAGAAGTCATTGAACATGATAATGAATCCATTTCTATACATACAGTCCACATAGCAGAAGTAGTACTCACCATCTTTGGAGGTGATGGTGAATCTTCAAGAAAAGTGAGCTTAAAGAGACTATAGTTGGGAGAGGTCAACTTAGCTACTATACTATGAGCACCACCCTCCTCTATAGATCTTGAAAGTTTTTCAGAGAAAGATAAACTTTTCATGAGCAACTTGTATGATGATGCCATCATCTTTATCACTATCATTGTAGATTATCAAGTTTGAAGCATTTTGATTGACACAAGAATCTTGATCAACATAATTTTTAAGTCAGTATTTGATAGGTAAGGATTAGCCAAGTCTAAACTCATCCCCACAGGGGACTGTTATTTAGTTTCCCAAAAGAGCAAAGAGAAATTAAAGAGATGATCACCCCCTCTATAACTTTGAGAGGAGGAAAGAAGAAATTCATGGCTATGGCTGACTTTGTCATCATGGAGGCTTAGACCACCTATAATGTCATCTTTAGACAACCTTTGCTCAACACTTTTTGAGTAGTAGTATTGACTTACCACATAGCTATCAAATTCTCTATCAGAGGTGAGGAGATCACCATTAGAGAAAATCTCAGCCAGTCCTGAGCTTGCTACTTAAAGGCAGTTGATGGGTCAGGTAAAGAAGACAAAGCGCTATAATCGGAGACCATGAGAATTGGGATTGAAGTTCTAGAGAAAATGAAAGAAATTTCCACTAATTAGAATCCAGAGTGAGTTATAAAGATCAACTCAGCCATTAATATTGAGTAGAGAGAAGAACTCACTGAGACACTTTTGAAAACCTTAATGTATTCACTTGGACTGCCACATATGTGCTAGGCATTGCATCAATGTCACTTGCCATAACCTTAATATCCATGAAGATGCACAGTCCATCACGTAAAAGATGTGGAAGAAAACTATCCTACTCACCAAGGACATTAAAGAAATGTCTTAAGCTACTCAAAAGCTAATTTTATTAAAGAAGTATAGTACCCAAAATGGATGTGGCAATTATTTTCGGATGCGTTCAGGTGGACACCACATAGATTGTAGAAGATACTTATTAAAGTGATTGGGTGCAACATCAAGGTATGACATACTATCTCGAAAGATAGAAATATTGCCAAATAATGAACCTAATCACCTAATAATAACTCCTAAGGAATGATGGGTCTTCATTTATACCAGAGATTCTTCCCTTACATTACATGGAAAAGTAAAGTAGCGCTTATTTTATGTCGAGTTTTTTAATTCCCTATGGAGGCAAGCCTCCATAATTAATTACATCCTAGGAAATGGGATTTTCTAAGAAAACTCTTGATTAAAGTAGTCAATTATTATCTCTGAAGGTTTCAAGGTTAAGATTATCAATAAATTGGCTATTTTGGAAAAATCAATTGGGAATGTTGAATTGGAAGGACTTATTTTAGAATCCAAAGGAAGATATGTAGGAAGTTCTCATGATACTAGGAAACCTAGCTATCACTCTAAACTATCCTATGGTTAGGCTTTGTATATTTGAAAATGAGAGGATTTATTTGTTTGAGTTGAAATTTTATTAGATGGCTAGGGCATATAATCCATCAACACAAGATTATGGAAATTCCTAAGAGGTAAGGATTTATGCTAGTAGCCCAAGGGAAACAACAACCTCAGATCCTAAATCTAGGGAGCTTTAACATAAGTTAAAGCATGACCTAAATCTATGCAAAAAGGGACATAAGGGTCTATTACACAAGAGAAGATGGATCCGTATGACTCTTCTGGACTTACAACTGCCTAGAGTGGCTGCCAACTAATACCTCTTATGTTTCAAAATCATGCAAGCCAGTCTTATGAAATTGCAAGATGGTTAGGCTTATCACATAGTTTAAAAATACAAAATATTTTCAAATTTTATATTATTTTGACACATTCATTTGGACAAAGGATTTGAGATTTCTTATGCCTAAATGCATGATGAAATTGTATTGTTGGCCAAATCAAAAGAGAAAGAGAGTGAAGCTCTATCATAAGGGATTTCTCTCATAGGTCAAGCAGTCCCTAAAGTGCAAGAATAGAGGCCCTGATTTTACAAGAGTGATGGAAGATGCAATGCATGATGTGAGACATTCAACACACAACTAAGGGGTTGCTAAATCTTTTAATTATCTTGATTATAACCTAAACTTTAAGATGACGATGTAAGTTATTTAAAAATTGATTTTGAGTTATTAATTGAGGTAGAAAATTAATTTTTCTCTAAGAGCCAATCGCATCCAGGCCACACATTCAAACATCAAATTTAAGAAACTATGAAGAAGATGAAATTCTATTGCACAATCTAAACATAACATCAATCAAACATGAATAAATTCTGTAAAAAAATAAAAGGCCAGTGCAGTTGGGTACCGTCGTACACCTTGAAAAAGAGAATAGATGGGTAGCTGAGCTCTACCCTTATACAACCTAAAATTTTAAAATAATATTACAATTGGAATTGAATTCATGCTATGGGGATCTTAAATTCTTCTTTTCTTCTTTCTTATTTTGATTTACTTTGCTCCAATGCTTCACAGGGCACCCCAGGACTAGGCCTTCTTGCCACTGGTCATTCAAATCCCCATAGCACTAATCTTAATTCCTATTACAAAATTAAATTTTATGAAATGTTAATCTTACACCTGCAAAATAGAGGTTAGCTAAACATATAAATAAACCCAAGCATTTATATTTAATAATTTGGACTTATCACCATGTACATGGATAGCCAAGCTCACCTATCCTAACATAGATTATGCCTAGGGGCATAAGCAAACTACAAAGAAAACATTTACATTTATTTTAGGTGGCCCCTTAATTACAATCCCCTATAGAAAATAATATTAGGCTATCAACAACCTAACATCTAGTCTACGAGTCATACACCCTAACATCCAATCTAAAAAACTTCATCATAAAATAAAAGACATCACCATACATACATTGCCTTAACCTAAAAGCTAGAAGTGGTGATTTAGTATTCTAATATGTGTGCTTGGATTTTATGTGGTGTTTCTTAGCTAGGCATTAGAGTTATGATTTTCTAAATTTGGAATGTTTAAATTAACATGATGGTGGGTTTCAAGTTGTTTAGATGATTTGTAAATTTTAATTTATGTTTTGTTTTGTTTCTTTGGATTTACACTTAGCATCTACGTGTTATGAAGAGATGAAGGAGCTTACCCTCTTCATCCCTACTTTAAATCGCTTTCTAAAGCACATTATTTAAATTTAGTTTCCTTTAGTGAATGATTTATTAAATGTTTTATTAATTCTAAGTTTGGGTTAACCTTAAAGATTTCTATTCAACATGAAAGATATCTTAAGAATAATATAGTTGAATTACCATCACATAGAATATGTTGAACTATTCCTTTTCATCACCCATAATAAGCATATGATGTAACATTTAGTATATCTACACATGCAATATATTTTTGGCACATTTAAATGATCATGGATGCATACATTTGTAAATTATATTTTTACTTGATTAAATTATTCCAACATGTAAATTATAGCTCTACCCAAATTCTAATACAAACATACATAGGAAAAAAATTAAATAAGTATGTGTCATTGTTAAATCAGTGAAGTGAGGTAATTAAATGACCTCCTTGGGGATACTTAAAGTCTTGTATTCCCGAAATGTCTCATCTATACACTTATTATCATTCAAATATATGTAAATCTATATAGGAATGTAGGAAAGAAAGCCAAACCTTACATGTAATGTGTTTTATATGCTAAAGTGATTATGGGTGCATGTATTTTTAGTAGAAAATAGGATTTTTATTCTCTAACGAAATACACATACACATGCATAAAAGATGTAAGCAAATATGTGCCATTGTTAAATGAGGAAAGTGAGATAATCAAATGACATCCTTGGGGCTACTTAAAGTTTAGTATTCCCATAATGTCTAGACTATATACTCAGTATCTTAAGTACATATGAATGTATACATGACTAGAAGAATAAAAATCATGCTAGAGATTATATTTTATTTTATTGAATTATTTATGCATATGAATTAAAGCTCTATCCAAATTCCAATTCAAAGATACATAGGAATAAAATCAAACAAGTATGTGCCATTGTTAAACTAGGGAAGTGAGGTAATCAAATGACCTCCTTGAGGCTACTTAAAGGCTCGTATTCATGGGATGTCCAGACTATATACTTTTTATCATTCAAACCTATGTAAATCTATATGTGAACATTGGATAGAAGGCTTCACATGCAGATGCTTAAGTTATAACAACATGAAATTCTTATATGTATTCATAGCTACTATCACTCCAAATATTATTATCAACTCATAGGTTTTGATAATATAAATTTTGATTTATTAATCATAATAGTCACACATATAATGAAATTAGGCCAACACATGCAAGCCTACATAAGTAAATTTCATTTGATTCATTTGAGTTAGAAAGTATGAATGCATGAGATCATATGACATACAACATTTAAAATGATTGAAGAGGAATAGCTAAACATAACCATATGATTCATTGAACTACACTAATTCTTAAGGACAATCACATTAAATAAAATTATTTAAAGAAAACCAAAGCTTCTTATTAATTTGATTTTTTGGATTTTGATTTAGCTTAAAGAAGAGAAATCATTTAATATTTTATTCCCATTCCCATGTTGGTAATCTTAATTTATTTAAGAAAATATAATTAGTTGATTTTTATGATTTAATTAAGTTAAATAATTAAGAAATCCATTTTAATTACCCTTTCCTATACTTCTTAATTTTAATTAATCATTTAATCATGAGTCACAAATGACATGAACATGAGGGAAAATAAAATTGAAATTCTCCTAAAGAACCTAATGCAATTGGTTCATGATTAAAGATTAATTAAGTTAAAGAATCTAATTAAGTATTTATAAATTTCCCACACTTATGGGCTAATCATAATTTCCTTAAGGGTCTTTATATTATTGAAGAATAAAGAAGAATCCTTAATTTCATTATTGATTATCTAAATTGATTAACATTTTAGTTTGATTTGAATTCACCATTAATTAATTAATTCCTTAACTAAGCCATGTATTAATTAACTCTCTTAATGAAATGAATTAGGAAAAGTAATTAGGAAGGAAGTCCCAATCACTCACCCTCATCATCCCATTGTTAATTAATGATTAATGAAGTTAAATTAATTAATTTTCACTACTAAGAGCCTTAATTAATCATTAAATTAACTAAGAGAATAATTAGAGTTTGAATTTCAAATTTTCATAATTACATAGATAACAAATCCGAGTAAAATCAAGGGAGGCAAAGGTCATCCCTTTAATTCAACATGCTAAGTTTAGGATTGATTGCCCAAGTAATTAAAGCTTAATTAAGCTAATTAAAAAAATATTCAGACCTTAATTAAGCCTTAATTTCTATTCAAAATCAAATGAAATTATTTTTATTAAATTCTCCTCTATTTTACCTTTCTAAAATGTATTTATTTGCATTTTTTAGATTTTTCTATAATTGTTTATGATTTTAGGAAGTTTCAGCTATTTAAAATACATTTTAAAGCCTAATTAACCTCTTATCCCGCTGGCACCACGGAACGGATAACATGGTAGGGCTTTCCATGTGGCATGATGTGATTGGCCACTTAAATCGTTCGACACAGTGCTGACATGGCAGCGACGGACGTGCTTTCAACCCCGCCGTCTAATCTAAGATTGAACGGTGGGGATTAATCTTGCAGTTCCTATTGGATTAAATCAAGCAAAATTAGTATATTAAATCACATCTGTCCATTCTAATCATGCAAAATAGACAACAAATGATCCTTTATTCCATGAGCGATGGAAGATGGACACTGTCTACCCTCCCCCGCTCGATCTAAGCTCATTAGAGCTCATTGAGGCTCAGAATCGATCCAAAAAAGTTTACGAAGGAGATCTAAAGGGATCCTACAGTGGGAATCACATGAAATCATACTTTCCTTCATAAAGGCCTAAAAAATTTGGAAAATTGATGGTTTGTTGGAATTTACCTCTTCGAAACTCAAGACTGCCAGTTAACCAAACGAAGTAGCTTTATCTTAAAGAGATGAAGCCCTACTGTCGGCTGCTCTAGGGATCAAGCGTCTCTGAAAAACTCATCAGAGTTAGGCTTGGAGTGGTCTCCGGTGCTCAAATAGATCAAAAATTAATTCGTTTCTCCTCGCTGGAGCTTGGTGAAGGTGTGGGTTAGGTTAATCTGAAAATGGTGGAGTTAGAGGAGGTTGGACAGAGATTGGCTCTATCCTATTTTGGGCTTGACATTTCTAATGATGGGGAGGCTCTTGGAACTTAGGAATGCACAGAGGAGGTCGCCTTGAGTTGCTCTAGCTCTGAGGATGCTCAGTGTGTCATTTCGAATCAAAATGAGGGGAATATAGCACCTCCCTCCTCCAATCTGATGGCTAGGATGCTGTCTACAATTTGTATGTGGCCAGCCAGCATAGGCAGCCGTGGGTGGCAGGGAATCAGTGAGGTGGCTCAATTTGAGTGGCTAAGTAAAGAAGAGTGGCTGCTAAGGGTTGAGGTGGCTGTCCTTGGTTTCTTATGTGTGCTAATGAGAGGAAGTGGATTAGGTAACCTCCACTTAGCTCATGGTGACCTAACCAGCTTTGGGTCAGGTGAGCTAGTGGTCCTCATGTCCATTTGGATCTTACGGTGGCTACCAAAGGTTGGAGAGTGGGTTTGACCATCCAAATATGGGATTTTTCCCATTGGGAAGGCTTTACCTAATGGGTAATTGGTCAAATCGGGTTGGACTTGGTTTGTGTTGGATTTGGGTTGACCCATGGTGATGCAAGGATGGGTCATCCCAAGTTTGAATGTGTTTGGGCTTAGTTTGGTAGGGTTTGGCTCAATTTGACCCATGTAAGTCAAATTGGGCTAGGTTGGGTTAGGTTAACCAATTGGTCAAATTGGGTGAAGCCATGAGTTGAGACAATCAAATGAGTATTTGGGATATTTTTATTTAATTTGTTTGGTTTTGTTTGCATTAGATTTGAATTTGACTCTTATGAGTTCATATGAGTCAAATGGTCTAAGTTGACCAAATTGGCCAATTTGGCTTGGGTTAGGTTCAATTGATCATTTGAAGATAATTGTAGACTTTAATTTCAATCAATTTTGATTTAGGAATGATTTAGACTAAATTGACCATTTAGGTCAATTTGGGCTAAATGGATCAATTGGGTTCAATGGAGGCTTTGATCATGTTCCGTAGTCAATTTGGAATGGATTTAAGTCATTGGTTTCAATAAATTTGGATTGGATTTTAATTTGGCCCAATTTGGCCTTTGAGGTCAAATTGGGTCAACTTGGGTCAAAGGGGCCAATTGGACATGGTTTGGTTCAATTGATGGGTAAGTCATGTTCAAGGATCAATTTGAAGTTGGTATAAATCATTGGTTTTAATCAATTTGATGTAGGATAAGATTTGGTTTAATTTGGCTCATGTTGGATAAAAGGGTTAACTTGGGTCTAATGATCAAATTGACTTGGTTTGACCAAATTGATTGCAATTGACCAATCAAGGATGATTAACAATCATTATAGAAGGTTTGGGATGGTTTGGTTCAATCCAATTTGGGTTGGATTGGAATTTGGCTCAAATGGGTCCTTTAAGTCACTTTGGGCCAAGTGAGCCTAATGGGTTAATTGAGTTTATTTTGGGTTGAATTGAGTTTGATAATTGATTTAGGATTGATTGGTGGCTTTAATTGCAATTGATTTGGGTTTAATTAGATTTTGGCTCATTTGGACATTTTGGGTTCAATTGGGCTAACTTGGGTTAATTGAATTGATTTTGGTCAATGGGTTTGATTGACTTGTTTGTAGAATTTGTAAAGATGATTGAAGGGTTTGAGAAAATCAATTGAGTTTGGTTTGATTGAAGGAGATTTGGGGTCAAATCCGTAGGATTGAATCACGGGGTTAAGATGGGTTTGATCTTGGCTTGGAGTTTGGATATGAGATTGGATTCAATTGGTATTGATTTGATTTGAGGTTTGGTTTGGCATTGATTCAAAGTTGGTTTTGGACTCAAGGTCAGGCATAGGTCATGGGTTAGGCTATAGGGTAGGTAGGTTTTATTAGTCATAAGTCATAGCCAAATCCTATGGCAAATTTTCCTAAGTCTTTAGGTTTGGGTTAAGTGTTCACCTAACCACTAAAAGTGTCCTATGATTAAGGAAGTCTTAGTGTGTAGAAGATTTCTAGATCTAGGATGAGAAGATTGAACCCTCACTCCAAAAGTGAGGTCAATAAAAGGACCCCCAATAGGTGTGGTGTAATTAACAAGGCACACCACACAAATTGGTGTTGACTGAGATGATCAACGACGTCTAAAAAGGATTGCAAGCACTAACAAAGACTATCTATACCTAAACTAAAAGGTAAATAAAATCACAATCTTAGTACAATACAACTAATCTCATGCCAAGGGCATGGGAGAGCCAAGAAGATTTGTATTGAATTGATTGATTTCATGTCAAGGATAGGACGAGGGATCTGCTGGGGATTCACACATGAATTAGATTTGATTGTAGATTAATTTTTGCCAAGGGCATAAAAGGGGATCCTTTAGGGATTGAGATTTGATTGAATTTGTTTAGAAGGAATCCACTGGGGATATATGTTTGAATTTGTTTAATTTGGTTTGTTGGTTTAATTTAGGGTTGCAAACGAACCAAGCAGAGTCGAGCATATATGTGTTCAAACTTAAGCTTGTTTAATATTATTGAGTTTGAGGTCGATTCAATTTTTAAAGAATAGTGTTAAAGCTTGAGCTTGTTTACCATTATCGAGCTCAAGTTTGTTCACAATCTTGGTTCAAATTAGATTATCGAACTCGTTAACGAGCACCTCGTTTAATAAAATAAATGAGCTTTAATCAAGCCTTAGTCGAGCTTGCCCACAAGAAACTTGTTGAGAAATATACATGATTTGTATCAATTAAATCTTATTAAGCCTAAAAAAATAATAATTTGAATAGTACTATCACAAATAAGCTTTTATTGAGTCATAATCGAGCTCCTTAGCGAGCTTATTCATGAGCTTTAAATGACAATGTTCATGAACATAAATGAACTGAACGACAAGTTGTTCAATCTTGTTCATTTAGTAATCAAGTATTTAAAAAAAGTGTTCAAGCTTGTTTGATTAGTTAATCAAATGAACATGAACAAGCTCTAATCGAGCTGAGCCACAAGTAGCTTATCGAACGCTCGGTTCATTTGCAACCCTAGTTTAATTTGGAGGCATATCTGCTAGGGATATTAGCTTGAATCCGCTAAAGTTCAAGATTAGGTTTGTTTGATTTAGTTGATTTGGCTCCACTAAGGAGATTAATTTAGTTGATTTGATTTAATTTGTTGACTTAACTCCACTAGGGAAGTAAGTTTGGATTTGCATTTATTTTGGTCTAAATTGATTTGTTTTGATTTGATATAATTTGATTTAATTTCATTTATTCATTGATTTGTTATGGTATGGACCCTGCCGGTGTACGATGGACCACACTAAGAAGGGGCTATGAAAGCTTGGACCTATCTTAGATTTACTAGTCCAAAGGGGTAGTCTACAGTCTGAAGGGTAGGACTATCCAACCTAAGGGTTGCCTTTTGATGTACAATGGATATGCTAGGAAGAAAGCATAAGGACTTTCATCTTCCAAAGTAGAATCAGTCACCGGGGTGACTTGTTGATGGCATAACAAATCGAACTCGACTTAGACCGACTGCTGAGTGAGTGCTACTGGGGATCTTACCTCAACTCAAGAGTAGTCAAGATTGAATTGATATGATTTGATATGGACCCAGTCAGTGTTTGATGGACCATACTAAGAAGGGGCTATGTAATCCTAGGCCTATCTTAGATTTAAAAGTCCAAAGGGGTAGTCTACCAGCCGAGGGTAGGACTATCCAACATAAGGTTTGCCTTTCGGTGTGCAACAACTGTGCAAAGAAGAAAGTGCGGGGACTTACATCTTCTAAAGTGGAAATAGTCGCTGGGGTGACTTATTGATGGTACAAAAATTGAACTCGGCCTAGGGGGACTACTGAGTGAGTGTTGCTGGGGATCTTATCTTAACTCAAGAGTAGTTAAGATGATTCTTATAGAGAGTTTTGCTGACACTGCCCAAAAGATAGGATGCCTACTTTAGAGAAGGTGCCTCTGGGGGAATTCTCCTAATCCACAAGCGATTTTGTTTTGTTTTGTTTGTTTGTTAAGCATTGAACCTGTTAGTTTACAAGGGACCAAACTAAGAAGGAGCCTCAGGGGCTTAGATCTTTCTTAGATTTACTAGTCCAAGGGAGAGACCGCACATTCACGATACAGAACTTCTAACCATAGGGGTGGCTACTAGGAAAGGAGAACTGTCAAATCCAATAGTAACCTAGGTAGTGTCTAGAGAGATGTAATCTAAATAGAATGCCCATAGGGGAGGTTCCATTGAGGGCGTTATCTTGATCCCTAAAAAAAATGAATCCTATAGGTATATGGTGGTTGGATCAAGGAAAAAGAATAAGGACATACATCTTCCTGAACGGTGTTATCCATCAGATGGGTCGCTGTCAGCAAAGTGAACACCAACTTACCTAAGGTACCTATTGGTGTATGATGATCAATCTAGGAAGAAAGCATAGGAGACTTACATCTTTTTAAGCGGAATTGATCATCAGGATAGTTTATCGTTAGCTAGACAACTACTATCCAACCTAGGGAAACTACTAAGTGGGGAGTCACAAAGAAGGACTAAATCTAAACTTAAAGTAGTCAGGAGGAAAGGAGCCGCTGGGGGACTTACCCTAATCCTCAAAGGTAAACTTGACCCAGTCAGTGTATGGTGGCTAGTTCAAGAAGAAAGCACGGGGACTTACATCTTCTTAAATAAAGTCAATAATAGGTATCTCATTGGTCATGTAATGAGACATACCATATTGATAGGGAGCTCATCGATGTGCTATAGTTAAGCCAGAAAGAAAGCATTGGGACTTACAATCTTTTAAATAAGGGAGACCACTAGGGAGACACACTAATGAGGTAGTGAATCAAACCTGACCTAGAGCAACTATTGAGTGAGGGCTGCTTGGGGCGTTATCTCAACTCAAAGTAGCTCGAGATATAGGAATTGTGTTTATTTTATTTATGTTTGTGTGTAGTTTTTTGTTTGTGTTGTGCTAATGAAGGATAGGATGTCGCTCAGGTTCTCTTACACCTACCCTAAATACACCATGTCCGTAAAGGGAAAAAGCTTTCAATTTGAAAAGATTTTGATTTAAAATGGAGTTTTATTGATGAAAATCATTTTAAAATATTATTTTATGAGTAATATTTCTTAAGGTAGAACCCGTTGATTGGAAGCATCGGACACTCTCCTTTATGGTTGATGAGTTGATATGATCCTCCTTGGTAATCTTTCTCTATGACAAAAGGGTCCTCCCAAGGGGGTTCAAACTTGCCTCCCATCTTGCGATGAGCAACAATTAGTCTCCTTAGAATTAAAACAAGCTCTTCTACTTGAAAAGCTCTAGGATAGACCAACTTATTGTGAGTTTGACTTTATATAACTCAAGGTTTTAACATACTTGTATGCATTTCTTCTCCAAACCTTCGAGTTCTTCTAACTGTAACTTAGCATTATGATCGGTTGTAATCTAACTACTTAAGACTATCCTTGGTGATGGGAGTTGGATTTCTAATTGTAGAATAGCTTTGGACCCACTAAGAAAAAGGGATAAATTGAGTTGGAGTTCTATAGGTGGTGTGGTGGGCCCGCAAGGGTTCAACTAATTGCTCATGCCACTGTCTCTTATTATCGTTGAGCATTTTCTTGAGTATTTGGATGAAAGTTTTGTTGAAGGCTTCTACTAAATTATTCATTCGCGGGTAATATATGGTAGAGTATCTCCAATCTTTGTTGTATGTCCGGGCAAAGTTTTTAATTTTTGTTCTCTTGAATGCAATACCATTATTGAATATAATTCAGTGGGTACTCCATATCTATACATGATATGGTTCCTAAAAAACTAGAGCACATGCTGAGCTTTGACCTCCCTGAGTAGAATCGCCTTTGACCACTTGAAAAAGTAGTCGGTAGCAGCTAGGATAAACCGATGACCCTTGGAAGAAGGAGGATCAATCTAACCCATAATGTTAGTACTCCAATGCTCGAATGGCCATGAGGCCAATGTTGGATGTAGAATGTTGGGTGGTTGGTGTAGGACCACAGTGTGTACTTGGTATTGGTGGCATCCCCTAGTTACATCCATGCAATCAGTGATCATCGATGGCTAATAGTACCCAAGTCTCTTGATATTAGCTTTCATCTTGAGAACAGATTGGTGTGCTTCGCATAATATGGAATGCACCTCGATCACAATCTTATGGGCTATCTGCTTGTCTAAATAATGTAACGACATATAATAAAAGGACCGTCGGTATAAGCCACCATCCATGAGGGCACAGGAAAGTGTCCTTTGCTTCACTTGATGTGCATGAGACTTCTCTTGGGTTAGTTTTCCCTTGTTTAGGTAATCAATAAAGGGTTGCCTCTAATCCAATTCTTCATCTTTTTTTTGGCAACATCAACCATTCCTTCAAGAGAGTATTTTCGATGAGTTCAGTATCAATGAGAGGCAGGGCTTGTCTATTTTGGACCTCTATTGATATGGACTCATCTTTCAAACATGCCAACTCCTTGGCACGCTTGGATAAGGCATCCTCTATAGCATTTTCTTCTTGAGGGATCTTGTAGATGGTCACTTCTAGAATTTGGGCTGGCAACTCCATGGCATACTTGTGGTAGTAATGGAGTTTGGACTTTAGGAACTTATAGGACCCAACGATTGGTTGACCACTAGTTGGGAATCCCCAAAGATTCTTATGTTTTGGATGCCTAGCGAAGTGAGTAACTCCAGATTGAGGATCAAAGCATCATATTCAACTTCATTATTAGTGCAAAGTTTCGATAGATGATATGAGAATCTCATCAAATCATGGTGTGGCATTAGAAGAACTATTCATACCCTTTGCATTTCCTAGAAGAGTAGATTGTGGTTCTTCTACTCTTTGAAAGGAAGCCACACCATCAAAGTACATCTCCCAGTGGTGAATGCTACTATCCCCTAAGTTCATGATTTGTTCATCAGGGAGATCATTATTAAGCGGAGAGTCAGTAGGAAGTGCGTGTTTGTGGTAAAATTTTATAGAATTTCTAAAGAATAAAATATACTTCCATCTTCACTCTATGCGGGATAAAATAAAGATAGAAATATACTTCTATTCCTTTTATGAAATTTTGACACCACGTAGATCCTCAGATATTCTTATTGATGGTGATCGGGTATGACATTGAGGAGAGGTATACTATCTCTGATGATAGAAGTCACCACCCTACAATGGGCTTAATCACCTCAACAAGGACTCCTAAGGACAATGGGTCTACATGTGTACCAAAGATTCTTCTCCTAGTTTACATAGAAAAGTAAAGTAAGGTTTATTTTAAATCAGGTTCATTTAGTTCCCAACAGAGGCAAGCCCCCATAGTTAATTACATCCTAAGGGATGAGATCCTTTAGAAATACTCTCGATTAAAGTAAATGTTCGTTGTCTCTAAATATTTTAATAGGTAGGACTATCAATCGATTAGTTTTCTTCAGAAGATCAAATGGGATTGATCAAAGAGAGGGAGTTATTATCGAAGCCAAAGGAAGATAAGTAGGAGATGTTCATGATGCTAGGAAACCTAGTGAGCATCTCAAATTATCCTATGGTTGGGCTTTATATTTTTTAAATTGAATTATTCATTTGAGTTGACTTTTTATTAGAAGTTTAGGGCTTATAATTTTATAATAAAAGATTATGAAAATGCCAAAGAGGTGAGGATTTATGCTTATGGCCCATAGAAAGGAGAAGCAACCTTAGAACCTAAATCTAGGGAGCTTTGGTGAGGGCCAAAAGCACAACCTAAATTTAAGGAAAAATGGGTATTTGGTTTGCCTCCACAAGAGAGGACAAACCATTCGACTACTTGGACTTACAACCGTCTGGTGGTGGCTGCCAACTAACTCCTCCTATAATTTTAAATTCATGTAGGCAAGTCATATGCTTTATGCAAGATAGCTAGGCTATTATTTATTTAGAGAGAGACTAAGTCCTTAAACTCACTCCCTAAAGAGACTAGATCACGTAAAGGGCATATTTCAAATGACCTAAATCTAATGCAAATCATATTACATGTTATTTTCATTTTTGGATAATCATTTGACTCAGGCTTATAGGATTCATATGCCTAATGTATGAGAAGTAAGATTATTGGCCAAAATTAGCGAGAATGAAGGAGGTGTGTTTCCACCATGGCTTCAAAGGTCAAGCCAAGTTTCTCTGGCAAAGGTGGAAGCCCTCCAATCAAGAGTGAAAATAATACACATTTGTGCATGATGTTATAAAAGAAATATTCATCCACCTAAGGGGTTGCTAATTCTTATATCTTGATTTTAGCCTAAGCTTTAGGTGAGGTTATGAGTTATTTATTTTAATTTTAAATTTTTAAATTTGGTAGAAGATTTATTTTTCTTTAAGAGCCTAATCCACATCCAGGCCATACATCAAGTAAGGAAGAAACTAGAAAAAGGATGCCATCTTAATACACAAGCTAAAAAAATCATCAATCAATTTATAAAGCTAACGCAAAAGAATAAGAGAACATTTGTGGTTAGGCACCACCGCACAAACCCGAAAATAAATTGGGTAGTTGAGCTCTACCCTTATGCAACCCAAGTTACAAATGAATTACGTACAATTAAGCAAGAAATTTATTGTTATGGGGGTCTTCAAGCTTAATTTCTTCATTCTTCTTTTTTTCTTTCTTCTTCTTTTCTTACTTCTTATTTGATTCCTTTTTTTAGATGGTTGGAAGGTGGTTGCTCCAAAGGCTTCAAATGGTGCATAAGATGAGATCTTATGACCAATGCTCATACTAATCCCCCATAATAAACATTCCAAAATCTTATAACTTAGCCAAATAACTTTCAAATCAAGCAAAATTCTTGATTTTCTCTCATAGTTCAATCAATCCCACAATCATGAGCTCATATATAAATCCAAATCTCAATCAAACAATCAAAACCCAAATAAAAAATCAAACCCAAAACTCCTTCATATTCTTCCTTTGAATATAAAATTTTCAAATGGATCAAAATCCATTTGACTTCAAACCACTTGTAAATGGATTTATATTTCAATTATAAGTCCATATACAAGATCAATTAACTTCAAATCAAGCTTTGACTAAGCCATTTGACTCACTTAAGTTCACTGGACTCAAAGTGACCTAAAGTACCCTTATGAGCCAACTTTTGATCCTAACCAAATTGGATTTAACCAAACTCATATATCCCTCTCATCATGATCAAAAATCATCATGGGATGATCAATCAATCAAATTGGGTCAAACCAAGTCAAACTTAAGGGTTGACCAAGTCAACACTTAACCAAAAAATAAAACCTAACATAGCCAAATTACACCATAGGCCAAATTGATTGAAACCATTGATCTAAGTTCACTACCCTATGTTTGAACTTGACCAAGTCAACAATTGAGCCTAACCTAGCCCAAATGGCTGCTTGATTAAGTTGACCCATTTTGACCTAAAGGGCCAAAATGTGTCAAAACTTGATCTAAGCCAAAGTGATTGAAACCAATGGGTCAAGACCATCCCAAATCACTTGTGGAACTTGACCAAAGCCTCAATTGGCCAACTAGACCCAACCTAACCCAATTGACCTTAGACCCAACATGACCTAAATGGGTCATGTTGAGCCAAAATTGAACTTAACCCAAATTGATTGGAAACAAAGATACCAATCCATTCCATATGACTAACCAAACCTAAACATACCCTTGACCTAACCCAAATAGGTCAAATGGGTTAAATGGGTCAACTTGACCCATTTGAACTAAATGAGTCATATAAGCCAAAAACCAAATCTAATCCAAATTGAACCAAACCAAAGGCACAAAAACATTTCAAATGTTCATATGAACTTGACCCAACCCTTTGTTTGACCCAATTTGACCAATTGGTGAACTTGACCCAAGTTGACCCATTTTGGCCTAATTGGGTCAACATGAGCAAAACCCTATCAAATGGATTCCAAATCCAATGAAACTTGGCCAACCTATTTTCTCAACATACCAAACATACCCAAATTAAAAAATAGCAAAATGACCATTTTACTCCTAGGCCATAGAACAAATTTTGGCCTAGCCCATGGGTCTTTTGGTCATACACTCATCACAATCACTTGAGGCTTTTCTAAAAGCTCAAGGGGACTTAGTGATGAGTGGTGCACTAAACCCAATAGGTTTGGGTCAGCCCATTTGACCCATGGACCAAACCCGACCATTAGCCTTGAAATTCAATTTTCACACTCCCCCTAACCTCAATTCAAGCACATGGGAAGTTGGAATTCCATTCCTCTGGCCAAACCGACCATGTGCAATGATCTAACCACCTAAACAACCCACTCCATAGGGCCAATTGGATCAAAATGGCAAGCTCATTGTCGACCATCCGATTATCATAGTGGGAGATATATTCCCCATAATTCACTAAAATTTTCATTCACTCTTGATCGATTGGAGCCTAGGAACTCTTAGCAATCACTAGAGAGCTTTCCCAAGGTCCTCAGAGAGGATTTGAATCTTGCATTTCTCGATTTTGCATAATGCAAAATAGGGGAGCTCGATCCAATTCCCAACTCTCTCTATACTTGATCTCATCCAAATTCCTCTTGCACATTTGATCTAAGGACCAAGTCAATCCTTCCCAAGCATCTATTTGAATTCCCACAGCAAGGAAAGCCTCAATTGGATCAAAGTCACAAGGATCTTGAAAAGGAGTTGGTCCACCCATTGATCTGCTCAACCTCAAGGTCTAGGATCTTCAACGGGGCTTCGTCTCCACTAGATGAAGCTACCTCATCGATCTCAGGCGCTGGTGATTACCTATGGCGAGGTTAGTGATTTTCTGACCACTTAGATTAAGAGGTGTTGGTCCAAAAGGAATTTTCATTGCATGTGAAATCCACTATTATATCGGCCGCTCTATTCCTCGAGATGGTGTGGGTTGAGTCTTGAATAATTCTATGCAAGATCGGGCTCGGATCTCCCCTTGGATCATGGATGGTTCACATTGATCCTCAGGGAAGAACTTGACTCATCTTAGTCATCCATCCATGCATTTTAGATGGACGACTAAGATTATTAGGCACATTTTATAAATCCCTTATCTAATTTAAGCGCGTCCTACCGTCCGATCTTTAACGGACGACGAGATAAGCGCTGCACGCCCCCAAATTTGGCATTTAAGTGGGTGGCTTATGGTGCAACACTTGTAAGCGTTGCACTGGCCGCCACGTCCAGTGAGAGATTAAGCAAGGATTAGTTAGGGATTTTAATTAATTCCTAATTAATTTAGATAACTTCAAAAACTCATAACTCCTTTAATAAAAATAAAAAAATAAATGAAAAAATGCAATGGATAGATAATTTTATTTAAAATATTTTTAAAATATTATCAATGGATTTTGAATTCTCCTTTTCTCTGAATTTGGGTTTCTTTAGGAATTTTAATTAGCTAATTATTCCCTAATTCAGTCATCAATTCATCTCAAACTTCTGGGGTTCATTTTAGGGGATGACCTCTACCTCCATTTTATTGAGATTTATTGAGGCCTTAATTAGGAAAAGTGCTAACTCATTTCGTAATTACCCCTTTCATGTAATTAAGGGTAATTAAGGTGTGATTAGTGGATTTACCCTTTGATTAAGTTTGATTAAGGTTAGATCCAATGAGTAGAGGTTTTAGAGAATAATTTTGGGGTATTTCCCCTAAGCTATTCCCTAAACCCCCTTTTTCTTTCCTAATCCCCTTTTAATTAAGGGTTAATTCATTAATTATCTTTTTAAATAATTTTCAAAAATTCTAAAAAGTTCTAGAACTTAATTAATCTACCTTGGGTAGATGCTTAGGTGTTTAATAGCCTAAGTCTAATTAAGAAAATTAAAACCCCTTTCATAAGTATGAAAGGGTGTTTTAAAAGTACTTAAGCTAAGTCCCTTAGCTTAATTAACTTTTAAATGTGAGACAAATTACATTAGGCTTTTTATTACTAGGTGCATGCAAATTTAAATACCTTGTGGGTTTTATGTCATCTCATTGGCTCATAATTACTTAGTTAATTTTTCTATGGTGGTGTGGGTAAGGGTTAACTAAGCCACTTAATTCATACCTTAACCTAACCAACACTTAAAAAAATGGATTTAACTATCTGAAAATTAAATAAAAATATAAAACACATGTGAGAATGGGTTAGGAATAGCAAACTCATCTCACCTTTTCAAAAATAAATCAAACTTCAAACTAAACAAAAATAATTTTAAAATTCACTTTGATTTATTCTAAATTTTCTTATTCTTTAAGAATGTCTTTAGGACTTAAGTAAAGTGAGTTTGTTTACATGCTTTCATTGCTTTATATCTTTCCCAACATGTTAAGTTGTATGCCATGTAATTCATGCATCCATAATTTCATGTTTCAAAATTATAAAATGAAATTGTTTACTTTATGTCAAATGTGCATGTGTTGGCTAAAGTAAAATATGAGTGACTATTATCACTACTAAATCCAAAGTATTTTCGAAACCTATAAATGAAACATCATATATGAAAGTGTGCTATTCTTATACTTTAATTATAAGTTTGCATGTGACAGATTATAATGTAATGTTTAGTTTAGCCTTTTCTTCCTTTCTTATGTTAGCATGGTTTTGAATAGGAGTTGGTAAGATGTAGGGTTCATTTGAAAAGAACCTAACACTTACTTAATATTATACCCTATTCATCCCTATTCCATCATCTAAGAAGGTTTTCCTATACTTGCATGAACAAATTGCATAAACAAAAATGAAACTATTAAACAACTTTTGCATATTCCTTTTCCATTTCATTTCTTTTATATGATTGTTAGTACTTAAGAAAAGTGATATGTTAGTCTGGAAAACCTTAAGGTTGCCAGGCTTTAAGTAGACCCAAATAGGTCTTGTACCTTACACCTTTGATTAACAATGATGCTGTACTCACTTATGCCTTTCTTACTTTCATGCATGTATGTGAGATTTTGGATAAGGAAAACCTTTTCCACTTAAGAAAAATCATGCATATTCAACTTCTAAATTTTCTTAAATGGATTACTTAGCATGCATCATAAAGTGTGTTAACTATTCTCATTTGCATGTATAGATATGCTTAGGGTCCATCCATATGCATGTTATATATGTTTGGAAAGAAATGAAGTAATGTGTGTTATGTGAATTTTTATTCATTTTATTTAATCTTAAAATTATTTTCTTTTTGAATGGGTTTGTTTAGAGTTTGTCTAAACTTAGGATTGATTAAAAAAATGTAATCAAAACATTCACCTAAATGAAATTAAAATGTGAACTTACCTTAGAAATTACTTGAGGATTAGAGAAGGAAAGAGAAGTTCTCTTCTCTTTCCCTCTCTTCATAACTTAGTAATTAATTGTAGGTTTCACTTAAACCAAATTAAAAAATAAAATAAAAATAATCAAAAACACTTAAATAACTTAAATGAAACACTCCTCTAAGTTTAACATGTTCTTCACACTTAGAAAACTTGAACCTAAAGTTCTAAGCTAAGCATGCTACATAAACCTTTAAAGCACACACATTAGCCTAAGTCATCACATCTAGCCTTAGGTTAGGTCAGTGCATAGTTTGATGTTATGTTTTATTTTGTGATGAATATTTTAGACTGGATGTTAGGGTGTATTCTAGTAGAATGAATGGTAGGACATGCTTAGTTTAATTATTCTTCTCTGCAGGGGATTGTGCTAAAGGGGCGCTATCATAAATAAAAATATAAATGCTTCTTGATTGCAGGTGCTTATACCCCTTTGCATAATCCATAGGCCAGGTGGACTTAGTCACCCATGTGTGGGGTGATGAGTCCAATATACATGCTTGGGATTTGCATGTGTGATTAGACTATCCTTTGTTTTGCAGATGTTAGTTAGATTTATACTTTTCCTTCTCATGTAAAAGTTTGTATATTAGATTTTGGAATAATTTGTTATGGGGGATTAGGATGAGCATTGGTCATAAGATCCTATCTTATGCACCATGTGAAGCCTTAGAGCATTCACCTTCCAACCATCCAAAGGAGGAACCAAAGAAGAAAAGAAGAAAAGAAGAAAAGAAAGAATAAAAGAAGAAAAAAGAAAGAATAAAGCTTGAAGACCCCCATAACAATGAATTCCTTTTCTTAAATTATAATTTAATTCATTTGTAATCTGGGCTGTATAAGGGTAGAGCTTGGCTACCCATATTTGATATTTTTGGGTTTCTACAGTGGCGCCCAACCACAAAAAACTATTTATTCTTTTTGCGATTAGCTTTATAAATTATTTGATGATTTATTTAGCTTTTGCATTAAGTGGCATGAATTTTCTAGTTTCTTCCTTGCTTTATGTATGACCTGGATGTGGATTAGGCTTTTTAGGGAAGAATAAATCTTCTACCCAACTTAACAACCCAAATTAAAATTAAACAATTCATAACCTCACCTAAAGCTTAGGATTAAAATCAAGATAAAAGAATTAGGAACCCCTTAGCTGGATGAGCATTTCCTTATAATATCATGCACAAATGCATCTTATTTTACTCTTCATTGGAGGGCTTCCACCTTTGCCAGAGAACCCAGCTTGACCTTTGAGGGTCGTGGTGGAAACTCACCTCCCACCTTCTCGCTGATTTTGGCCAATAATCTGATTTCTTATGCATTAGACATAAAAATCCTACCACCTTGAGTCAAAAATGATTGTCCAAAAATGATAATAAAATGAAATTCAAAATGCATTAGATTTAGGTCATTCAAAACATGTCCTTTTACATGATCTAGTCTCTTTAGGGAGTGAGTATAAGGACTTAATCTCTTTCTAAATAATAACAACCCATCTATCTTGCATAAGCATAAAGACTTGCCTATATGTATTTAAAATTGTAGGAGGAGTTAGTTTGTTGCCACCTCCAGGTGGTTGCAAGTCCAAGCTGTCAGGTGGTTTGTCCTCTCTTGTGGAGGTAAAATAATTACCCATTTTTACCTTAGATTTGGGTTATGCTTCTGACCCTTGCCGAAGCTCCCTTGATTTAGGTTATGAGGTTACTTTTCTCTTTGTGAGCCATAAGCATAATTTCTCACCTCTTAGGCATTTCTTTAATCTTGTGTTAAGTAATCTTATGTCCTAAAATTCTAATGAAAAATGCAACTCCAAAAAACTAAATCAATTTCTAAAATATAAAGCCCAATTTTATGATAGTTTGAGATGCTCACTAGGTCTCTAGCATCGTGAGCAGCTCCTACTTATTACCATTTCAGCTTCAATAATAACTCCCTCTCTTGATTAATCCCATTTGATCTTCAAATACAAACCAATTTATTGATAGTCCTTCCCTATTGAAATCTTTAGAGACAACGATCATTTACCTTAATCGAGAGTTTTCTTAAAGGATCCTGTCCCATAAGATGTAATTAACTATGCGGGCTTGCCCCTGTAGGGAACTTAACAAACTCAGTTTAAAATAAACTCTGCTTTACTTTTTCATATGAAGTAGGGGAAGAATCTCTAGTACATATGGAGACCCATCATCCTTAGGAGTCCTTATTGAGGTGATTGGTTCCATTAAAGGGTAGTGACTTCTGTTTTTCGAGATAGTACACTATACCTTGATGACGTATCCGATCACCTGAATAAGTACATCTGCAGATCTACGTGGAATCTTATCAAGATGAATTTTTGTAAGGGTGTCCTCTTTCTTTTCTCCCCATAGATTTGAAAGGAGACTCCCTTACTCCCTTATAGGAATGTTTCCCCACACTATTCAAAAAGAAAGACATTTTAAGATTAAGTAAAGTGAACTAAATTCACAAAATACACATCACTTCATTTCTTTCCCAAAATATATAACATGCATATGGATGAATCCTAAGCATGTCTATACATACAAATGAGAATATTTAGCACACTTTATAATGAATGCTAAGTAGTTTACTTAAGAAAATTTGAATGCTTTTGATGCATGAATTTCATTAAAAAAGGGGTTTCTTATCCAATTTTTACTTGCATATATGAATATATGAAAGGAAAAAGTGAGTACGATGCCATTGTTAACCAGGGGTGTAAGTTACAAGAATTACATAGGGAAACTTAAAGCCTCACAATCCTAGGGTTGTCCAGACTAATATACCACTTTTCTTAAATACAAGAATATATACAAAAGAAATGAATGGAAAAGAAAGGATGCAAAAGTTTGTGTTGGTTGATTTATTTTTGTTTATACAATTTATATGTACAAGTGTAAGTATCCTTCTTAAGTAATGGAATAGGAATGAATAGGAAATGAAATTAGGCAAGTGTTAGGTTCTTTTCAAATGAACTAAACAGTTCACCAAATCCTATCCAAAACTATACTAAAAAAGGGGAGAAGGATAACTACACTAAGCACTTCTTTATATTTTACTCACATGCAAGCTCATAAATAAAATATAAGTAACACACTTTTAGTTTTGGTAATTGATTCATATGTTTAAAAAAAATTTGAATTTAATAGTGATAATAACCACTAATATTCCTATTTTAGCCAAAATATGCAATTTGACATAAAAGAAACATTTCACTTTCATTTTTCTTTTTGAAAAGAATGAACGAATAAAATTCATATGATATACACATTTAGCATATTGGGAAGGAACTAAAATGATGAAAGCATGTAAACACATTCACCCTAATTAATTCCTAAAGACAATCTTATGAAATAAGAAAGCTTAAAGTAAATCAAATTATTTTTAAAGAAGGTTTGGTTTTGTTTGAGTTTGATTTAATTTGAGAAATATTAGGTGAGTTTTATGTTCTTAACCCATTCCCACATGTGTATGATATTTAAGTTCAATTTTTAGATGATTAGATCCATTTTATATTTAGATTAGGTTAAGGTATAAATTAAGTGTATTAATTACCCCTTACCTATACCACCTTAGCATATTTAACCAAACAATCATGAGCCAATGAGATGACATAAGACCTCACAAGGAATTTAAATTTGCAATGCACCTAGGAAGAAAAGGTGTAATGCAATTTGGCTCATGATTAATGATTAATTAAACTAAGGGGTTTAACTTAAGTAATTTCATAACCCCTCTCAAACATGTGAGTAGGATTTTGATTTCCTTTATGTACTTAGACTCTTAAATATCTAAGCATATATCCAAGAGAGATTAATTAAGTTCTGAAAGTTTTTTTAATTATATGAAATTAATTAAGTGGGTAATTAGTGAATTAACTCTTAATTAAGGATGGATTAAGGAAGAAAAGGGGGTTTAGGGAATATCTCAAAGAAAGTATCCCAAAATTATTCCCTAAACCTCACATTCACTTAATAAAAACTTAATTGACTCAATCAAAGGGTTAAACCACTAATTATGCCCTTAATTAAGCTTAATTACATTAAGGGAGTGATTAAGGAATGAACTAGCAAATCTCCTAATTAAGCCACGAATAAATCCCAAGAAAATTAAGGGAGGTAGGAGTCATCCTACTAATTAAGTACCAAAAGTTTGGGATTAATCAAAAAAGTAATTAAATAGAAATTAACAAAATAACATTCCCAACAAAACCCAAATTAAGAGAAAAATACTATTCAAAATCTATTGAAATTAATTTTCAAATATTATATGTTCAATTATATTTCATATGCAATTATTTCATATATTTTTTATTTTTTTCACTTAGATATGAATTTTAGAAGATTTGGTGATTAATTAGAAATTAAATAATCCCTAATTAAATAATCCCTAATTACATTTGGTGATTAATCATATTGGAATGAAACTCAACCCACACCATCAACAAGCAATCTAGATCACATCTAATGACCAAAATTCTATGGGATTAACATTCACTTCATAAAGCTCCACACCATCAAGCTTGATTTGAGTTTGATTGAACTCACATATGGACTTATGATTAAAATATAAATCCATTTGCAAGTGGTTTGAAGTCAAATGAGTTTTGATTCATTTGACACTTTCAAGTTCAAAGGGTGAACATGAAATAGATTTTGGCTTGATTTTTGAATTGAGTTTTGGTTAAGTGATTGAAGTTTGTATTTATATTATAAATAAATAAAGCATGCACTCTAAATTTCACATTCAGCATATGGTCATATAAGTTTCTAGAATATTTTCTTATTCATGTATACATCAAAAAAAGTTAGTAGAACCAAAATTTAAGTCCTCCATAAGAAACTACTAAATTTAACTTATTGATCCCATCATATTCCTACTAACCCTTAAAAATAGCCCATATAATAGGGTATTTTGCTAAATCTATTTTATAGCATAGGTATAAATCTAGCTATCCCTATGATAACCATTTTCATTGCTTGGATTAAACCATTCTCTAGTGGATATTATTGATTTGGAGCAATTAGTCCATTTCATTATTTTAATTGCTTATGCAATTGATCATGTGACTCTGAGGTTTGGCTTGGCCATGATTTTAGGAATTTTAGACCATGATTGAGTCAAAGGAATCCAGCTACCTTAATCCTATACCTAAACTCATAAGTGCCTTCTTTTATTAATCTTATAGATCATGTCCTTTAATTTTAATCTCAAAACAATCTTTTTAATCTCTTGGATCATGATAATGCATTACCATTTGCCAACCTAAGTCAACCCTAGGAAAATATGAATCAATATGTAAGCCAACCCATTCAATGATCATCAAATTTGATAATGAGCTTTGCTCTCATTCAGATGGTACTTTAGAGTGTGTTGTTCTGTTTAATTCTATTAACTTAACCAAATTGACCCTCCTTGACTCAATTTGGCCAAATTGGTCTAATGACACTTTAATAACCCTAAACATCAAACTAATTAGCTCAAATTGAATCAAATCATTTATCTTAGTATTTTCTACAATCTTCATATCTTACTTGGTTCAATTACCCATTGGCCCAAGCCTAAAAACTCATAATAATGTCTTTGACCCACTAATGCCTGCATACTACTTTGGTCTTCAATTAAATCAACTTAAACTTCATTACAAATTAAACCCTTAGACACCATTATAGTCAAGGATGTATGATGTAGCACATTAAGGGATGAAAGGACCTATTACAAGGTCCCAATCTAAAAGACAAAGCCTTTAAAACTTAAGTTATATTTTATTTGTTATGGTAATTTATAATGATGTTTCATGTGTTGTATTATGTAGTAAATAATTCATTTAGTCATGTTTAAGTGTATTACATGAGTTATAGTCAAAATTAGTAAGCATTTAACTGTTAAAATTGTATCAGCACTCTAGTGCCTAAGCACTAGCCTGTGGCGCTTAGGCACCATGAGATGACAGGTTCCAAATTTATGTCATTTTTTCAGTAATTATCCTAAAGGGACACACCCTTTGGAGCCTTATAACCTTTTTGTAGTATACTGATAAACTTTTTGAACTATTATGAGAAGAAATGAGTGAAAACTCTAGGGTTAAAGCTTGATGGCCGACTAGCTAGGAGATTTAGTGATCTCTCATCGCCATTCTACTTTGGTGTGTAGAACTTCTCACATCTTTTTCATTTTGGTAAGTGAAAGATCCAAAGCACTCCTTTCTCCCTACGTTGTGACTCACCCTGAACGCACCAAGAAAATGCTTGTAAGGGTTCTATATCAAATCTAAGTAAGGTTAGTTATTTTTTTTAGATTTTTTTGTAATTTCCTTTATAGAGTTTAGTGATTTCACTTGGTAAACTCATACTAGACTCATGTAGTTGATAATTCTATGAGTATTTATTTTACTACCAACTAGTTTTCTCTACTTAAAAGGCCTAGTCTTTCCATACATAAAATCTAACTAAAAACCATGATACTTGAGTGACCACTTGAGTAAGGTAGAGTTCACAAAAAATGGCCAAACCTAGGATAAAAACCTTGAATAAAAATTATATTCATATTCTAAAAAAAATTTAATTATTTCTTTTGTGTGTTTACTTGATGTTTTATAGTGACTAAAACTTAATCTGTGTTTAATGAAAGTTAATCATTTTAAAATTTGTGCATCTCATTGTGCCAAAATTAGTTTACATAATACGTATTTAAAATTTTCTTTGGAGTGACATAATCACATTACCTTTACTTAAATCATGCCACCCAAATTGTTGGCTTGGATCAATTAGAAGGCTTAACTAAGAGGGTAGACGAGATTGCTATGTGAAGTAAGGAGAAGCTTATTAGGGTAGAGGGCCTTATTATGAACTTAGCCACCCAAGTTCAAACCTTGTGTACTAGGCTTCAAACTCGACTGACTATCCCACATTAGCATGACCCATAACCCATAGGAGAGGAAAACATTAAACTCCCTAGAGAAGAATACCCTGCTAGAAGGCCAAACTTAATGAACATCTAGAGACATGTTCATCTTAAGCTCCAGGAAACCCTATATGAACTAGCAAAATAAGTTAAAATAAAAGCCCTAGTGTATGATAGTGTTCATGATCCCAATAAGTTTCTAAATTGGCTTACCTAAATGGATGAATTCTTTGATTAGTACCATATCAATGACTATCTGAGAACCATATTTGCAAAAATTAAATTGGTAGGCCATGATAAAATTTACTAGAAGAATATTTTGGTTTGAGAAGAAGGGTTCGGTAGAAATCTTAGAACATGGATAGAAATAAAAAATGTTAAGCACTAAATATTGACTTAGAAATCATGATAAGAAGCTTCATGAACAATTAACTATTCTTAGACAAAGAAACATGAAGGTAATACATTTTAGAACATAATAGCTATGACATATTACACTAATCAAGAATGGCAAAAGGCTAACAAGTTTTCCATTAGTCTAAGAGGAGATAAGGCAGAGCTTCATAACCCCCAGACTTTAGAAGATGTCTTTCACTATGATTTGCTTTTAAAAAAGTATAAGAAAGTGTCATCCACATCCAAAATAATGGCTCAAATGTTTTAAATAGCCATCCATGTCTTAACCTCAAAAGTCTACTACGAAGTATAAGCCTTCCAGTACTAACAATCAATCCCATATGATCTCCAATGAAATTATTTTTAAAAGTGAGAAAGAGATTGTTTGCTTCAAATGGCAAATCTTGTTATTAGATGAATTAGGAGATTTAGAAGAAGGGGATGATATAGAAGAGATATTTGATGATACACTACTATAAGATGAGAAAGTAAAGCCCATTATAGATAATTCAATATTAATTGTGAGGTGTATGATTGCTTCAAGGGAAGAAGATGATTGGAGAAGGAGAAATAATTTCTCATTGTACATCTTATGTAAGAAAAAAAGATGCAAATTAGTAATAGATGGAGGTAGTACTATGAATGTTGTATAAACTTATGTTTTTACTAGAGAAAATCTCATGATTAAATCTCATCCAAAATTATTTTTTGTCAAATGGGTGAATAACACATCCCTACTTAGCACAAATAGAAGTCTAGCTCCTATTAAGATAGGTAGCTACAATGAACAAACTTGGTGTGATTTCCTTCCAATGAAAATCACACATATACTCTTAAGAAGACCTTGGCTATACAATAATTCATTATGGTTGTGAGAACGCTTATGTATTCAAGTATAACAAAAAGATCATTAAGTTTCTTCCCATAAAACCAACTGAAAAGAGGCTGATTATTCCCCCACATAGAATTCTTCTTATACCTCCATAAATGCCCAATTCTAAGCTATAACACAAACCTAATCAAAAGAAAATGCAAAACTCCAATTGACCATAATATCACCATCTAACTATAAAAAGGATACTTCTAATTTACATTTTGATATATGCAAATCTCTTGAAATTTAAACCACAACCTTAGAATTTAAATGCTTAGTTAATGATTTCTCTGATCCTACTTCACTATTTATCCTACACCTTTGTGAAGTTTCCTTTGATACCAATGAACACCACATACCAACTATGATCTTAGATCCATTATTTAAATTATCTGATCTAACTTCTTATAACTTTCCTAATGAATTATCATTGTTAAAGGATACACAATACGCTATAGATTAAATTTTTAGGTCACATATACCTAATTTTCCACATTATAGGATGAATCCAATTGAGCATGCAAAATTAAAATATAGGTAGATGAACTTTTAAAGAAGTGTTTAATCTAATAAAGTCTTATCTTTATGCAGTATCAGCCCTTCTAACCTCTAAGAAAGATAGAACTTAGAGAATTTGTGTTCATAGTAGAGCAGTAAATAAGATTAAAATAAAATATAGGTTTCTCGTACCTAGATTGAATGACATGTTAGATCTTATTTTTGGCTCATCTTTATTATCTATAATTAATTTAAAAGGTGGATATCATTAGATAAGTATTAGACCAAGTAATGAATAGAATATAACCTTCAAAATTCATAATGGTCTTTATGAATGGATTGTTATGCCCTTCAAACTTTCAAATGCATCTAGTACATTCAAGATATTGATGAACACTATCCAGTAACCTTTTATTGATTATGTTCTTGTGGCCTATTTTGATGATATCTTTATTTATAATCAAAATGAGGAATCACATTTGCATCACTTAAGAAAGGTTTTAGAAAAGTTAACAATGGTGACATTATATATCAATTTTAAGAAGTGTTCCTTATGTCGACCTAAAGTTATCTTCTTAAGATTCATCAAGTCTATTGATGAACTGAAAGCATATCTGCAAAAATCAAATCTATTATAGACTAGCCTACTCCAAAATCTTTTATGGTTGTTAGGAGTTTCCATGGGCTAGCCTCTTTTTATAGAAGGTTTATTTTGAACTTTAGCACAATTGTAGCTCATATCACTGATATTTTAAAGGGAGATAAATTTACATGCACTATAGTTGCTGAAAAGGCCATGGGACAAATGAAAATTCTGATGACTTTTTCACTTGTATTAAAACTTATTTGTTAAATTCAAAATTATCCATGGATAGAGGAAGAACCTTCTATGATAGTTGGGAAATAGAGTTAGCCCAAGATTGCTAGTAGGAAGATAGAAAAGTGGAAAAGTGCATTACAAAATAATAATCTTTATTGCTTAAAATGTGAATATAGAATATAGGGGTCTTGAGTTGACTAAAGGTCCTCTCATAAGAAAGAAGTCTCTTTTATAATATCAAGGGGTGACCATATATAGAAAGATTATATAAAGTAAATTTAATACAAATAAATTCTCACTTAAGCTAATGGTGGTGAGTGAGTATAGGTACATCGACTGAAGGGGACAAGTAGCCTATTAATTAGCAAGTGTGCAAGTGAGGTTAGGGCAGAGGAGAGTAGTTGCATTGTTCCACTATATAGTCACCAAATACTAGTGAATTAGATTAAACTTTGATATTGGTTTATTATTCTCTAAGTTCTTTGACTCACTATGTCAGATCTATCTTCTTTTGTCTGACACTCTTTCTAGTGAGTATCTCTATTCTAGGTTGTCAAGTAACCTTTATGTGAGTACAGTTATCTTGAAATATAAGCTCACTTGGGCCTACTTGCTATTTTAGGTATACATTTAGTTCTCCAATTCTTCTACTCCTTGTAGAGGTACCTCATAAAAAGGATTGAACAATAATTAGCTATAAACATTTAATGATCTGACAAAATTTATACAATTATTGAGATATCACATCTTCTTTGGACTAATCTAAATTTTCAATGCTTTGGAGGCTATAAATGGATCTTTTTTTTTGCTTCTTTTATGCACTCAATATTCCTTCAGCTACTTGCTTGGATAAATATTTTTCCTCTTAAGAGTCGACTTTGCAAAACCAATTAAAACATGATCGCCATGGATGCGAAAAGACCTCGTTATGACATTGATCCTGCGATTCTATGGGTAGGAATTTGCAAAAAGGCCAAGAATGCAAAGATGTTAAAAGAAGCCACTACAATTCCTGTAGCTATAGCGAGTATTTCAGCTACTCCAACTACAACAACCATCACCCCAACTTATCCCTCTGACCTATGAAGAGAATCAAGAACCTGCCTATCTAAAGAGTGGGTTATTGTGGTGAGTGTGCAACTTGTACCTTTTCTTGAAGAAGAGAAAAGATAGGAAGATGCACTTTTAATTCAACAAAATAAGGTGATGGTGAGCCAAATGGTTGGGCCAGCCACCAAGAGGATAGTTGTAGAGGAATGTCTCATTAAGGTGAGAGCTACTTTTTATCGCATGCTACGAGTCTTCTTTATATGAATTCCTTACTTTCTTTTTTGATCAAAACTAAGCATATCTAGCATTCAAGCTTCAATAAAGGATGGTGAGGGACACTTGATGACCCTCTAGGTTATCTCTTATGATAGTCCAGGTAACTTTAAAGAGTTGCTTCACCTTTCAATGGGTAATTGGCTAGGTAATTTCTTGTGTAGAGAGGAATTCCACTTACTCGATAGGTGGCTTCCCTTTGCAAGAGTTACACCCATAGAAAATTCTTTACTTAAAATGTTTCTCCCAATTTTTGATGAATTTCTTTCTCGCCAACTAGCAATGACTCCATATTTATCACTAGCTATATCAACATCCCACTTGGATTTGGCAGAGATTTCTAATTGTCTGGGGTGACTATAGATGTCCTGTCATCGTGACCATCTTCACTTTCACTAAAATAAAAAAAAATATTGGTTAATTTGCCTTTTCTACTTGCAGAGATAGTGGCAATCTAGGAAGTGCGAGTCTACTCGGTGATCGGGAAATGATGTGGAAGAAGAATAGTGAGAATTCGCAGAATCCTTTGAGGTCTTCACTCTATGAGGAGAAGTCTCCCTCTTAAGGTAAGCTTTAAACTCTTCATAGTGGGACATAGATGAGCTATAAGCATAATTGGAACTAGACTCATAGTGATGACAATCCTTGAAAGCAAAGTATTAGTGCAACTTTGTGACCATGAGAGCTGAGATAGCATTACTTTAGAACTCAATCAAGTTATGAAGTACATCCCTTCTCCTTTATGGCATAATTTTCCTATATAATTATATGTACAAGAATGGTGTACTCGCCAAGGACTGCACTCAGACCCTATAATAAAATTACTAAAAAGATAATGCATTAGGTTTATAATGAGTGTGTTGTAGTTTCTTTAGCTAATGAAAATTTTATATTTTTCCACTCATGAGTACTATTTAATTTTTTACTGTTGCATATTAATTCTTTCCCTGTAGCTCCTGTCACTTGAGATATCCATGAGATTTGGGTAATCATTTCTTCACATAATGTTTGATTTGATGTTCATATTACCACGTCTATGAATAATCTCTGGCCAAAGTAGTTGGGACTTTATTATGCTTATTAAGTCATGTGAGTAGAACTTCTGTGCAAGTAGATCTTGATCATCTTTTCATCGTCAGTGAGTATGGCTCTACTCAAGAAGGTTGCTTCATCTTTCCATTAGGTCTAGATCAAGGAAGTTCTAAAGCTAGACTCTTCCATCATGACCTTCATATTTTATGGGTACTAAAGCTCATATCTAAATTTTACTATGTGAGCAGTAAAGAGTATTGAGCACCTCAACTCAATAAAGACACACAAGCTGCATATTATGCTCGTCCATTTTAGGAATGGGTTCTAACTCCCCCTTCCCTGTGAGTGGATTGGCATTTGTGACTTCTTCAGAGTGGTCCTCACCTAGGTCCTTACCAACTTAGTGGCAAGCATCACAGATTTTATTTTATGCCTATAGGAAGAAGGCATTCCATGGTGTTTGGAAATCTTCCGCTGATCATTTATGCTGAAGGGCCACCATGATAGGATCGTGCAATTTTCAATGACTTTCTTAAAAAATTCATGGTATGCTAAACATGGTGCAGAAGTGACACTCATAGCTTCTATTCATGAAGAACACGTCGCAGTGGCCAATGTCGACCATCCCTCTTCCTTACCAGCTGAGCAAAGCCACTAAGCTCAATAAGCTAAAAGTATAATAGGAGGGGGCTATGGAGAGGATGTAGGGCCACAGCCTGAACGTCTATCTTTACCTTCTCTTTACCAAGGTTACCAATGTCCTCAATAAATTCCTTTTTCTTTTTGCTTGCTAGTCCTTTTATTCCTTTGGAAAATCATTCTTTTATTTTTTTTTTCTTTTTTTCTTTAAAAGAGAGGCAACTCCCACTCCCTGAGCCTAGCCTTAAATTGCTTCAATTACTTGAGGAAGGTGAGTGTGAGATCAGCAAACAAATGGTCGATGATGAGGAACTGACCTCTCTTGAGGTCGAGGAGGAGGAAGAGGAGGGGGAGCCAAGTGTGGCTCCCACTTAGGCCGCTGATGAGGCAGGGTCAAGTACAACTCCTAAGAAATCCAAAAATGAGTCACGAGCTCAACTCCTCACAGTTGCTAGCAAAGTAGTGAGTCTACAAAGAAAGAAGTGGGGGAGGAAGCCTTGGAAGATAACTTTACTTCGAACTTGCATGAGCCCAACCATGAAGCCTACGAGCATGGCTCTTCCATCTTCTTTGGGGACCTTGACTACCTTTTGAACAACCTTCAAAATGCTCGCCTACCACATGCTATCATGATTGCTCAAGCATAGTATGATAGTCAACTTGGGAGGTATTCCACAAGTTTCTTAGGAAGAAGAAGGAGACCATTGCTAGTAGGTCCCAATTGACGAGTATAAAGAAGAAACTGGCAGCTGTTTAAGTCAAGCATAGGAACCTTCAGACCAAAGTTACTTGCCAAGAAGAGGAGAAGGAAATGGAAATAATGGAGCTTACTCACCTTAATGAGGCAAAGAGAGAACTATAGGAGGAACTCTCATATTAGACATAAAAGTTTAGAAGAGAGAAGCTGAGTTCCCTATATTTTTTTATTATGATGAGGCCAACAAATGATGAAGATAGGTGCCTTTTTTGTGAGATTGATAGAATTAAATAGCCATGGATCATTAGATTGATATCTAAAGATATATTTTATATTTTGGGTGGGATGATAAAGGGTGCAGAACAATATGATAGTAGGAATTCCTAAACTAGTCCAATTTAAGCAAAATTGGGCTGATTAAAAATGTAGATTTAAGGACTAAGATTTAAGTGAGGTAAATGGATAAACATACTTATGTAGAATTAGGTCAGGATATGTATTTATGATCTAAATTATGTGATTATAAATTATTGGGTTTAAGTGATTATTTGGTGTAAGCGCTAGGACTAGATTGTAATCAATGAAGTAGAGGTACAATTTAGTGGAAGAAAAGTGTAGGATTATGGAGGAGAATAGAACACTTAGTGGATGGTTGGAGATGATGTTAAGAGGTATGAAAAATATTAAAAAAATTTACCTTGGGTATCAGAGGTGAGAAAAAAAATATGTTGGATAATTAGCGCTCCCACTAAGGATTGCGAAGGTTAGGCCACTAAGCTCTCAAACCATAAGAACAACTCAAATAATTTGTAATTTCCAAAATATCTCCTTTCATTCCAATAAAGGGGGCTATTTATAGCCATTACAATCATCTTACAAAAAAAATTCAAAATATTGATGGAAAGTTGGGTGGCCACATTAATGTGAAATATTATGTAAGTTTATTATTTTATGTCATACACCCATTTCACATGCTATTATTTTATGTGAATTCAACCATCTCACATGTCATGTTTTGAATGTTTAAATTCATAGTTTCAAACCTGGAGTTTCTAAAGAGAAATTAAAAATTACATAATTAAAAAAAGATGACCTCATAAAATGGGCATTGGCAAGCTAATGGACTAAGTATTCTTCTTTCTTGGCTTTTCTTGGGATTTAGCTTGAAATCTAGTAAACGGACCTTGAGTTCAAATTTCATGATCCATATGATGCTCTATATCAAGGGATCTTGCAACAAAAGTTCAAGGATAGCACAAACTTTGTTATCATTAAAATTTTGAAACACGGTCATCTTAATGTTAAGGTTTCAGACTTCTCAAAAGTACTCGTACTTTAAAACTCAGATGATGATGATAAGAGTAATTCAAGTTGATACATATTTTCCTCCTTTATTTCTCTATAATAATTTTATTTTGGCAAGTATGATGCATGTATCTCACCCACTTAACTATTAAAATGTGTTATATAAAATAAAATTTGCATGTATATTTCTAATCGAGTATACTTATTTTAATAGAAATTGGATTTATTTCTTTAATGAGTATTTCAAAATGAATGTTATGTTATTGAGTTGATACTCACTGGCCAATGTGTGAATAACTCTATTTATAACTTAGAATATCTAGATCATTGATTAATAAAAACTTCTCTGGGTGGTCGCTTTAGCAATGTGAGCTTATGTATACTCGCTAGGTTGGTATCCATTCATTAATATGCAAGAAACTCCACTTATGATGCCAACCATTTGAGAGAATCTTCCCTAGATAGTCATAGTTATTCTATTTATACTCGCTAGGATGATGCTCAGTTGTTTGAATTAATTGACCCATAACTTAGAATATTTTGAGCCATTAACTAATAGAAAGCACTTTCCTGAATGGTCACTTTAGTATCATGAGTTTATATACACTTGTTAGATTGATACTCATTTATTGATAGCATTGTCTAACTTAGGATGCTTTTTGTAGTTGCATTATGCACTAGTCACCCTTCTTAAGGGGTTATCCTTGACTTTCTAATTAGGAGAATTGGCCAGTGTCAGTTGTTGACCTCATTTTTGGATGAGTTTAACATTATTTTCAAACATATTAATTACGATACCTAATCCTAGATTAGGAATCTCCTAGTTAGGCACATAGGACACTATACTTAGTAGCATAATGTATACCTTCTTGAGTTTAGTACAACCTAATGGGTTTAGGCAAACTCAACCGAAACCTCAAACAAAAGTGAACTTCCAAATCAAACACATACCAATTTAAACCTAAATCCAATTAAGCTTAAGTTAAGTTAATTTAGGAAATTAAACTTAATTACCCTAAGTAAGCTAGAAAATCACCCAAAGAATTCAAATTAAATCAAAATAAATCCAAATAAACTAAAATAAAACCAGATCAAATAAAATAAAATTAAATTAAACCCAAATCAAGGTCAAAATTATCAACCTTTCAAACATAGGTTTTACTTATGTGGGTCCCACCAAGTCAAAGGTCAACCCACCAAAATTTTACCAAATAAAATCATTCCAAATGGTTTGAATGATGATATGAACATATTTAAACATGAATTTAAACTAATACAAGTCCAATATGGCCTTAATTAGGCTAAATAGGTCATTTGACTTAAATGGGCCTACATGAGTCTTATTAGATTCAAACCCAAATCAACCCAAATCGATTGTCTAAAATCATTTGAAAATGATTATGAACATAAACTAATCCATCATTAGGTCCAATATGGCAAAATCAGTCATTTGACCGAAATAAACCCAAACTTAACCAATTAAGCCCAATTTGGGTCAAATGGGTCAAAATTGAAATTCACTTGAAATTAAATGAAATTAATCACTCCAAATCATCTCACGCATGTGATTAAACATAATTGGAGTGTGAACATAATTTAATTCAGTTAAAATTGAGCATTTGACTCAACCAAATCCAACTTAACCCATTTAAGGTAAAATGGGTCAAGTTGACTTTTAATTGGACTAAACCCTCAAATGGTATGGGTTAATTCAATTCATAATCATCTAATGGACAATCAAGAATGATTTAAACCAAATTCTAAAACAAATTAATGAAAAGGAAAGTAATTAAAGCATTTGAAACTTAAATTGAACCTAATTCCAAGATTAATCACCAAATGAATTTAAATTAGAACTAAACCTATTCAAACCTATCTAAACTCACCCTAACATGGGTAAAGAGAGATTGCCAACCAATCGTATGCAAATTAATAAAGTCCAAGTCAAGCCAAAAGGAGGGGGATATGACATGCCCAAAGATGAGTGCAAAGTGACAAATGAGCTTCTCCAAGCATACCACCTCTTCATCCTTGGACAACAATGGAACATTTGAAGAGCCTTGGAGCTAGCCTCCGAGGACATCAGTTAGCTGTGACCGACCAAGGTAGGAGAAAGGAGATATAAGAGGCTCGACCTTTAATGGAAAAAATCCAAGAGAGAATATGTTACTTAAAATTGACATTTCCAACACCTTCCCCACCTAAAACGAAGACAGTCGCAACCTTGCCCTAATCCCCTTGCTGCCAGGAAGCCAAAAATGACCAATGTCATCGAAAATCATCTTTGAGTTGGTCTAGATGCTAATCCACATGGGAGACATTCTAATTCTTTCTTCCCACAGTTTCATCACATCATTCCAAATGTGTTCGAGTTGATCTTATCACTACAGGCCACCAGAGTTGAGGTATGCCATGAACACCACCCTTTGAGTTTCAATTTTTATCATTTTTAAAATAAATTTGATCTCAAGGGAGATTAAACCATATAGATTCATTCTATTTCATTCATTGATAGTTTTGGAATTGAAATCGAGTGAATTCAATGGTTGGATCACTGAAAACTGTCTCAAAATGATGGATGACTCTCGACTTTCACCATCATCATATGAGGTAAAATCTAGTCGGATCGTTTGATTAAATCTTTATAAGAAACTCGCGGAATGATCCGAGTCGTATGATCGAAGATCGAACAACCCAAATCAATATGTGTACGCACAACCATTTTAACGTGGGAGCCACGTGAATCTGACATGGACAAATATCGTGGTTTCGAATGCAAACTGGTGCTATGTAAGATCCACGTGGATCCAATGCGGAATTCAGGTTTTATGAATTAAAAAATTAGGAAAAATTAATAGAAACTTCAAAAAATTATAGAAAATAAATTATAAATCCAAAATTACAAATAAAGACTCTATAGATTCCTCTTGATAAGAGGAATCTATTAAAATTAAAATTCTCAAATTATGTGGGGGTATTTTGACCTTAATTTTAGTTTAAATAAAAATAATCAAACTTAAATTAAATCCAAACCATTAATCAAAATGGAATGAAACTTTGAGGAATTCAAATTAGGGTTACACACTAGATTAATTTTTCGTAATTTATTGGATAATAAATCTGAAAATATTAAATTTGTAATCTTAAACCCTAATTTTAATTAAAATAAATTAATTATGAGTTAAATAAATTAAGAAAATTATGGGAATAACTCAAAACCTTATAACACATCCCGATAGAAACTTAACAAAACACAAAATTGCCAAATTTGATAATTAATTGAATTAATCAGGCTGAACTTCAATAAATCACAATAAATCAACCTAGTTTCCAAAAATTATGAACCCCTCTATGGATGCATAAACTAGAGGAGAATCTTCGAAAAATAAAACCCCTAAGAAATTTCTAACAAAGGCTTAATTTAAGTTTTAATGAAATAACCTAAACCTTAATTAACCCCAAAATACACATATTGTTAAGATAACATTTTAGGGAGTTTAAATTGGCAAGGAACCCAACTTACAATAGAAATTTTACACCCATTTGGCATCTAGATTGGGAATTCTTGAATTTCTAAATTTTTAGGTCATTATAAATGCAATAATAAATTTAGAAAATCATAGAAATTATGAAATTCATAATGTAAACTTAAAGCAGCATAATTAACATCAAAAAACTTAAATAAAATGTTTAAGGAATCTGGAAGTAAATGAAACTAATTAAACATAAGCTAAAAGGTTATTAACCAATGCAAATATTAAATTTTAATTAAAATTTAAAATTAAAAAACAATTAATTATAATAAATTCATTAATTAAAACTTATTAACTTCTCAACTTTATAACACATTGAAGTCATTTAGATTAAAGAACAAGATGACTATAAATGCTATATTAATAAACTTATAAAGTAGTTAAATGAAGCTTAGGAAATTAAGCCTTCAAGCACCTAATGAACTAACTTAAGCCTAAACTAATGAATAAAACCATAAATTAATAAAGGAAATTAATCTAAATCCTATAATCTAATGCTAAACAAATTGTTATATGAAGATGAATAAAAATCAAATAAGTCATTAATTAGGATCACATAAGTTAAAGCATCATGACATTGAAATTTAAAAAGTCAACTTAAACTATAATATGACATAAATGTAAAGTCAATTGAATATAATATAAACATAAAATAAATAAACATAAACAAAACCTAAACACTAATGCATCAAATAAATTTAATTAAACATAAACATTAATGTTCCAAATAAATCAATCCAAATAAACCAAATTTAATATGTAAATTAAATGAACCTAATTAAAGGATAAAGGAATAAAAGTTTAATCAAGAATATCGATTACAATTAATAAATAGAATGAAATAAATAAGCTTAATAAATATAACTAAATGCAAGAAGTAAAATTCCAATTAAATGAAACAAAATAAGCAAATAAAATGAATATGCTTAATGAAATATGAATATCAAACATGAAATATAAAGTGAAATAAAATCATACATAAACGTTTAGTTCAAACCATGTAAATGTTAATAAAAGAAATGAATGAAAAATCAAAAGAAACTAAAAGAAGAATTACAAGAAAGAAAAGCAATATAAATTATAAACTTACTCAAAAACAAATCCTTTAAATGAATCTAAAAGGAACTAATTAAGATACTTAGGATGTTAGTTAGATTTTTAGAATGAATCCTCATTTTAGGATGAATGTTTCATTAGAATTTAGGATGTGGAATGAGTTCCACCCAAAATAAAATTTATTCTATTCTTCATTCTTCAAAACCCAAACCACTCTTCAACATAAAGATGGATTTGAAATGAAAACAAAGTCACCAAAAATTATTAAATCAATTGACTTGAGACCATCTAACGATAAATTAAACAAACTCCAAAATTCGAATTGAAACTTGAACTTAAAAGTCCTAGGAATGTCTTGCTACACGAACCCTCCTTCACACACTAGAATTCTTTTTTAGGTCACGAACACTAGATTTAGGCTAGGACAATCTGTGATGTTATGATGTGATGTGATACTACTTTTTATTATTTTGTGATGCACTACTTTAAACTGGATGGTTAGTATAAATTCTCATTAGTCTGAATAGTAGGACGTTATTTCTAGAACTAACCCTATTTTCTACATGAGGGTTGTGCTAAAGGGACAACTATCATGAAAATTATAAAATTGTTATTTTTCTTGCAAGTGCTAAAAATCCATTAGCATAGCCCAATAGGACTGGGCTTAGCAAGCAACTAATAATAATTTTATATGTTTGTGAAATATAACTGTTGTGTGTTGTTTATGTTTTTTCTGACATCTTTTTTCCAAGGCATAGGATTTATTTTTGAATTTAAAATATAATTAGAGCATTGAATTAGGTTAGGATCTATGGGGTCTAAGATTAGCCGGAGCTGATCCTACCAGCAGATGGGTGTAGAGGTCCCCTGTGAAGCTTAGTGGAGGTCCCTGAAGAAGGAGATGATCCTGGAAAGAAGGCCCCCATAAATCTAAATTTTAGTTCTAGGCTGGGTTGTATAAGGGCAGAGCTTAGCTACCCATTTTCTTTTCTTCTGAAGTGTACAGCGGTACCAAACTGCATTAGTCTTTCTTTAATTTAAAATTGGCTTGATTTATTTTAGATACGCAATAGAATCAACCTATTTTTCTAGGTTTCTTTCTGTACTATATTTTTTGTGATGGATGCTTAGATGATTAGGCTCTTAAGAAAAACTAAATTTTCTACCTAACTTAAATCTAATCAACTCCAACACAAAAAATGAAGAAATTTGAAATTTCATATAAGTTAAAGCCTTAGGAATAACCTAAAATCAATTAGAAATAATTAGTTCTTGAAAACCATGGAATCATATTACTCTCAACTCTTGAATTGGAAACTTCACCCATTCCACGTAAGAGACATCTAACTTATGAGGATGATCGTCTTCTTAGGGAAGCCTACCTTCTTTTATTAATTTGGCCCATAACCAATTCTAATTGTATGGCATTAGGCATAAAAATGCATACCCAAGACCTTAAAAGAATATTGAATCAAAATATCTAAAAAGTTGAAAATGTGCATTAATTAGGTGCATATCATACCCTACAAGATTTTAAGGATTAGGGAGTGAGTATGGGTTCTTAGATTATTTTCTAAAAATATAATAGCCTAACCATGTTACATACATGCGACTCATAGATTTAAAATTCTATAAGGCGGTGTTAACTAGCAGCCCTTCCAAGCGAGTTATAAGTCCTGAAGAGTCACGGATAGGTTTGTTCCCTCAAATGAGAGGAATGGCTGATAATTCCAAAAATGGAAGTAGGTCAAACATCTGACTTATGTCAGAAGCGCTTATAGACTTAGGTTCTGAAGCATCCTCCTTGGAGTAAGTCTTCAACCCTTAGTATTTCTGCAATCTTGTGCTGCTAGAATCTAAGCCCTAGATTTCTAAAAAAAATATCAACATAATATTTAATTTAAATTTCATAATTTAAAGCCCAATGATAGGATAGTTGAAATGCCTACTGGGCATCCCAGTATCAATAGGCATTTCCTACTTAATCTTGATTGTCTTCCAAAAATAATTCTTTCCACTTTGGATTATTCCCAATTGAAATTTCAAAATATCATTCCTTTGAAAACCAACTTAGAAATCCATAGAAATAATAATTTATTTCTTTAATCGAGAGTATTCTTATGAAAATACTCTTCATTCCTAAGATGTAATTAACTATAAGGGATTCCCTTATAGGAAACCATGAATCCAGTTTAAAATAAACCTATTCTATTTTCCATGTAGTTTAGAAGAAAACTCTCTGGTACATGAATGACCCGTTAGCCTTAAAAGTCTTTTATTAAATAGTTGAATTCATTATAGGAAGACATATTTATCTTCCAAGATAATATGTTTACACCTTAATGACACATTTGAACATCCAAATAAAAAATTCCTAAAATATGTGTTGTCATAAACTTTCCTCACATCGATCTTACATGATATTCATCAACCACATGGAGTGTTGGTCTTTTTTAGTTGATAGTTGGGAGAGTTAGTCTTTTTGGAGTTTAGTTGTGACCTCTCATCTTCATTGAGATTAGTTGCCGACCACAAAGGGTGTTAGTCATACATTATAGTCACCAACGGCAGGGAGTGTTGGCCTTTTTTGAATTTAGTTGCTGACCTCAAGGGTTGTTAGACTTTTTTGAATTTAGTTGACGACCTCATGAGATGTCGGTCTTATACTAAGTCTAGAGGATAGATTGTCAGACAACTTTTCTCAGGCCAAGAATGGCATGCTAAGTATTCAGGTCTCCTTCTCAAGCTTTGACTGTACACCGAATGGGACTTTTTCTCGGGCCAAAAATGGTGCACTGAATATCCTGAGTCATCACATAGCTCCTCGAGTATTTTTATATTAAGAGTTTTTTTGCCCTATATCAATTTTTTTAGGACCAATAGTTTCACGCTAAGTACTCGAATCTCTTACTCATGCTTTCACCGCTTGTTGAGTGGGACCTTAGGACAAAAATGGAACACCAAGTATCTTAAGTTATCACACAACTCCCTAAGTATAAGTTTAAGTTTTTAACATTCGAGTAGGCTCCTTCAAAAACTATCATTATCCTACCACTGAACTCATTTAAGGACAAAAATTTATAAAATTTCATTATTAAAATAGGAAGATACATAATACTTGAAATTAATAAAATAAGTACAAATGATAGGAAATCTTCTTTAAGGATATAACTTTTTCATATCTCTAGCTTCTATGTCCTTGCTATGTCTTCGCCCAAATGAGATTGTAGTAAGTATGAGCCAAGACTGACTTGTTCTTTGATTATGAAAGGTATATCATAATTATGGGGGAGTTCACCTAGATGTTCTTCCATGCAGTGGCATCTACCATTTTCAATACAAGATTGCTGCTTTTGAAATGCTTCTCTTTCACATAGCTATTGTAGTACTTGCCCATCCACCATTTTGTTTCTTCTTGCCTTAGTGATGCCTCGGTTCTGAGTCCTTTGAGCATATCAATTGTGTCTTTCATAACTTCTGAGTCCTTTTATATGAGACTGATAGGGCAGTTTCTATGCCTGTGATAATGTAAAGGGAAAATGTATGATGTCATTAGTGGGAGTTATCCTAAGTGCTAAGAATACTATGTAAGTCTTCCCACTTAGCCTTTGCACCTTCAACCTTTTTCTTGAGCAAGTTGAGTATCTTTTGTCAGTAGCTTCTACTTATCCATTGCTCTAAGGGTGATGTACTGATATGAATTTTATCTTAATTCCTTTAGACTCAAGAATTCTTTTATGCCTCTCTCGACAAATTGACGCTCATTATTAATGATGACCGCTAGTGGAAACTCATAACTTCAAATAACATTAGTCCAAATAAAGTTTTATAATACCTGAGAGGTGATTTTTATGTGTGGCTTTGCTTCAATACACTTATTGAAATAGTCGATCATGACCAAGGTGAACATCCTTTATCTACTAGCGCCTGACAATGAACCTTTTAGATCCATTCCCTAAATAATGAATGGCCAAGAACTAGTGATGGTTTGCAAAGGTTGTGATCACTACTGCTAGAGTGCTGTGAATTTTTGGCATTGCATACATCTTCTTATGAACTCTTCAACATCATTTCTTAGTGTGGGCTATTATTATCAATGTCCTTCGCCATAATGGATTTCCTCTAGGACTTTCTTTTTCTCTACCTTTTATAAACATCTAAGGTTAAGCGAGGTTGCATACCTTTAGAATAGCTCACCTCTTATCCGCAGGTATTGGGATGCTCTAATTTTGAACCTTCTCAAGTCCTTCATCATTTCTTCAATTTCCTCTATCTATTTGGGTAGGCCCAGCTTGGTGAGTATTCATGATTTATTTGTATTAGCTCTTCTTCTTTGGTACTAGGTTAGGCAAGTTAGATGACTGTGTGCTCCTTGAGTTTGCTAGCTCTGGATAAGAGGTCAGTGAGTTAGTTTTCTTCTCTAAGAATTTTCTCGATCTTGAAATATTCTAGTTGCCCAATCTCTGCTTTTAATTTAAGCAAATATTTTATTAGGGAATTGTCTCAAACTTCATATTCTCCTCATGAGTTGTTAGTCTAAATAGGCTGCCACATTAGCAGCTCTAAGTCCTTTAATAAATCTCAACCCAGTGAGTAAAGCTTCATATTCAACTTAATTGTTTGTCATCTTGATGCCATATTTAACTAGATGTGTGATGGTGATTCCTTTTGGGCTCCTTAGTACTATACCTACTTTTATAATTAGTTTGCCAGAAAAGCCATCGATGTATAGTCACCACAAAGGCACCGGGTTGATGAGAATATCTTGTGAGCTGCTAAAGTCAACAAGAAAATATGTGAGTGCTTAAGCTTTTATCGTAGTTTGAGGCTAATAGGATATGTCGAACTCGCTTAATTCTATGAACCACTTGAACAATCTTACCGAGTGATCAGTCTTAGTGAACAAATGTAAGTGGGTTATCCATAATGACTTGCATGGAGTGTACCTGGAAATAAGGTCATAGTTGCCTAACTATGGTGATTAATGCAAGTGTTCTTTTCTCCATGAGTGGGTAATTTAACTCAACATCTTCTAGAGATTTACTGACATAATAGATAGGCAATTATTTTCCACCTTAATTTCTGATTAAGAGTGAATTAATTGAGTGTTCTCTCACTCTTGAGTACATCAATAAGACTTCTCCCTCCTTTGGGCTCTATAACAAAGGAGGAGATGCAAGTAGAGGTTTCAAATCCTTAAAGGATTTTTCATGTTCTAGGGTCCACTCAAACTTCTCCGCTCCCCTGAGAATCTTGAAAAGTGATGAGCATCATTCTTCTGCTTTCGAGATGAAATTGTTTAGTCCTGCTACTCACCCAGTAAGTTGTTGTACCTCTTTCACAATCTTGGGTGAGGGCATATCAAGTATAGCATTCACCTTATCCGAATTTTCTTTTATTTCTTTAGGGGTAATGAGGAACCCCAAAATATTTTTTGCACTTACATTATAGACACATTTAAAAGGGTTAAGGTGCATGGTACACCTTTTTAGTGTGGAAAATGTCTCCTCGAAGTCTCATATATGATGCATTGGCTACTTACTTTTGATAAGCATGTCATCAAGATAGACTTTCACATTTATCCCCTTCTACTTTTTGAAGCCTCGATCCACAAGCCTCTATTAAGTCAGCCCTGTATTCTTGAGCCTGAAGGGGGTAACTCTATAGCAATATAATCCTTCAACAATAACATCTCAGAATCCATAGAGTGCATCTGAATTTGATGATATTCCAAAAATATGTTTAGGAAACTCATCACTGAGAATTCAATTGTCGAGTCCACAAGCTCATCTATTCATGGGAGAGGATATCTATCCTTCAAACACACCTAGTTTAAGTTGGTGAAATTGACACACATCCTCTATTTGCCACCCGACTTTTGCACTATCACTATATTGGACACCCATTCGAGGTATTGGACATCTCAAATAAAATAGGCTTCGAGGAGTTTAGCAACCTATTCCATGATAGACTTGTTAAGTATGGATGTTGATTTCCTTATTTTTGCTTGATGGGTTGCACGTTTGCATGAACATTCAAATAATAATAAGTGATGTGATATCAATATCTGACATCTCTACTGTTATTCATGAGAACACATCTATCTTGTTGATCAGATTTTAAATGAGGGATTCCTTATGCTCAGGACATAAAACCAAGCTGACCCTTAGTGCTCGCCTGTTACTTTACGTGATTGGAATTTCTTCTATCTCCTCATGAACTTTGATTCATGTTTGTGCTATGTCCAACTACAGTACTTCTTCTTCTTTACTCTACTATCCAACAACTTTTAGGTAGCACATACGAGATTGATGGCTACATGATACGTTGACACCATAGCTCTAAATGTATTAAGTAGAAGTTGACCAAAGATATCATCGTAGGTAGTAGAAGCCTCTATTATGATGAAACCAACCATAGTCATTAATCGCTCCTTTCCTTCCTCCTAAGTGAAGAGGAGAGTGATCATCCCCTCAGTTTCTCTATGCTTTCCTAAAAAATCATACAATGGTCCTCCAGTGAGTGCGAGTTTGGAATTTGCTAGGCCAAGTTTATTAAAGACTGATTTTAAAATAATATTAACTAAGCTTCCCGTGTCAATCAAAATCCTTTCTACCTAATAGTTGGCGATCAGGGTTGTCGCTACAACTGTATCATTACAACAATTCCCAATAATGGGTCAATCTCTTTCTGAAAAACTCACTAGCATAATGGTAGTGGAGGGTGCGCGCATCATGGCTGTTGAGTTCATTTCTTCATATCGTAGCCTTTTCATACTCTCCATCTTAAAGGGCTCGTCACCACCCCAAAAGATACAACTCCAGCAATATGGATAATAGGTGCAACCAACTTCAACTACTTTTTATTTTTCTTCTTAATAAACTCCTTAGGTTTTCTTGCTTTTATCAACTCGTCCACTTAACTTTGCAAATGGAAACACTCTTTAATGTCATTGTCATGATCATGATGATAAGCACAATAAATTAACAAATCACTCATTGCATCAGCCTTCATGGGTGGTGGTCGCTTGAAATAATCTTTATTTTGGATTGTCTCTGTAGGCTCGGCCATGGACACTTTCAGAGGAGTTGCTAAAGTAGGTTGCGCATAGTTGGCTCCTAGATAGTGAGTAGCCGTGTTTCTAAAACCTCACCCTGGAACTTCTAAATGCCTCCTTTTATCTATTCTCCACCTTTAATATCCTTCATTGGGTAGTCGCTCTGAAGGCCTCTTCAGCAAGTCTTTTTTCTTGGCAAGTGATACTGGTTAGACCACCTCATTATACACTTTAGCATTAACATGATAGTTTGCCAGCTCTAGTAGTTCGACAATTGTCTTAAGTTGTTGGAGCCCCAATTCATACCTAAATAGCCCCTCCTTTAAGCCCAGAGCAAGTGCTACTTGAGCGACTGTGGACTCCAAATCTTTGACTTCTACCATTTTTTAATGAAAACAAGTAATAAACTTTCTTAAGGACTCGCCAGGCTCCTATCTCATTTGCAGGAGAGCTTGAGAACTCTTCAGTGGCTTCTGAGCATTGGCAAAATACGTGGAGAACATCCTCTTAAAGTCAACGAAAGATGTAATCACAACTAAAGAGAGGCATGAGAACCACCTGGGGACCAACTCTTTAAAAGTGATGAAGAAGAGGTGACACTTCATTGCATCATCTAGGTCCAATAGAGATGTGCTCAACTTGAAGTTATGGTCGGTGGGACATGTCCGACCTTTGTAGGATTTGAGATGCGGGATCTTGAACTTGTGAGGTTGGCGAGCTTCTATAATTTTTATAGAGAAATCATTGGTTGGCTATGACTACCTCTTTGACACGCCTTCTTCTTTACTAGTGTCATATGATTCATCCTCAAAATTGGATAATTTGGGTGGATGTGAACTGAGGACCCTAGGTGGGTGGCTTCTCTCTCATTGATCTCGGTAAGTAGTTTATCCCATGGATTCTTCATTCTCCTTTGATTTGGGCTATTCATGGTGCTATTTTTCGATGGTCGACTACACTTACCGAGTGATCCTGTCCTCCATGTCATGCAAATCCTATTGAGTTACAAATTGTTGGACATTATGGCCTATATTTGCCAAGTATCTCGCATCGAAGGTCTAGCTTAGCATTATATCTAGTTTCCGATTTTCATCCTCATCCATGCTCACCACACATAAAAGGATGTTGAATCTAAATTTATCTGTGGATGGAGGAAGAACCACTTAAGATGCCTAAGAAATATAGTTAGGCGGAAAGATTGCTAGCGGGAAGACAAGAAAGTGAAAAAGTGCAGTAGAACTAATAATGATTATTGCTCAAAATATGAGTACAAAATATAGGGGTCTAGAGTGAGAGTCAAAAGTTTCTTCATAAGAACGAAGTCCCCCTTTTATAATATCAAGGGGTGACAATAGATAGAAAGATCATATAAGATAAATTTAATAAAGAAATTTCTGCCCAAGTTGATGGCAATAAGCGAGTATAGGTCCATCAACTGATTGGGGTGAATAGCCCGTTATCTAGCGAGTGTGTAAGTGAGGTTGTGGTAGAGGTGAGTAGCTACATTATTCCACTGCATAGTCTCCAGATACTGGTGAGTTGTATTATGCATTACCATTAGTTTAGTGTTCTCTAAGTCATTTGACTCGTTGAGTCGGATCTATCTTCCTTTGTTAAACGGATTATTCTATTAAGCATTTTAAATCAATCACATAAAAAATTTTTATGGATCATAAGATGTTTGCAATTATTATATCACATGGAGCATTAGATCTCTATTAGACTAATCCTTAATACTTTTTAGTGTGCATTTGTCTTTGTAGACAATGCAATATTTTAAGCATAGAAAAGAGTTATCTTTACTCCTCTTAAAAATGTGTATAAATCAAAAATTAATTTGAACAGTTGTAGAACATGAAAAAAATATAAGTAGCAAAATCTGGATGATAATGTCGATTGTGAGCATATTAGACATAAAAATGAATGAGTTATCATCTATGAAAGAAATAAAAATGAGAGTTATTGTCCATTTAAGCAGAATAGGATCTAATACATTGATATATAATAGCCCTTCGCAAAGTACGCATAAATAATTTTGAGAGTGAATCTAAGCATGATTTGACTTTTACGGCATACAAACTATCATGAGTTTATGTGATAAGTAGCTTTAGTCCTATAAAAATTAGATTGTGCAGGTTTGTATTATTCTTATGCAGTATAACTTCACGTGATAATGAAATGAATGTGAGAATATATATGCTGGTCTATAATTTCTTACACCATCAAACCACAATTGTAAGATCAACATTGTATACAATGGCATAGGTACGATAATTTCATGCCTTAATAATCTCTCTATTTTTGTATTATTTATCTTTTTAATTTGCTCAAAGACGAGCAAAGATCCAAATTAAGTTTGTCTTTTTTATCATTTTATTATTATTAGCTGATTTTTTTAAAGATAATTACACAACTTGTGATTAATTGACCATCAATTATAAACATAGATCTATTCAATTAGATGAGAACATAATATGATAGAGCAAATTCATCATATAAAATAAGATAATTACACAACATAATACCATCAATTATAAACATAGATCTATTCAAACTCAAGAGATGAAGAGCAAATTCATCATTATTAGAATACCATGATAGACCATAAGATAGAGATATCTATATACTCATATAACCATAAGAATACCATGCCAAATTATTAAAACTGAATGTTAAAAAAACTACCATAGAGATAGAAGTAGGCTATAATGACGCATTAATAAACCTAAATTTTTGAGAATACAGCAAGGTTAACCACCAGATCTTAATTACAATAAAACTTTTCCTATCGATTGACTAATATTGCAATTAAATCAATATCACTATGTTTAATGAAAATCTAACCCTTGCATTGTAGCCTCTAATTTGCCATCACAATTTTCAGTAAAAAAGCTCATTTTTGTTTTCCACTAATCAAAATCCCATTTTCGTAAAATTAAACCTAAAATCAAATTAGCTTATATACTTACTAAAATCAATCCCCTCTTATTCTTTATTATTTGTCTCTTATTCTCCTTTATTATTTGTACTTCATCAAATTTGTATGCCTTTGTGCTCTACAGATATACTCAATTCATATCACCCTCTAAAAAAATTCTTTTTTTTTTTTTGTACATTTTGTTGGGAGGGATAGCAAAACAAAAAATGTTAGTCCCTTGAATCAATGATATCCCTTTGCCTTCATATCCCAGATTAGTAGAAATCTATAACATCATCAGATTTTAGAGGCAAGTAATTCTTTTCAATTATTTGGTATGTACTTTGTTAAACATTTTACATTCTTTCATAAGATTCGACAAAGTTAATTTAATTTAGTAGTTAGCAAACCAGGGGAAAACAAATAAATAATCGCCTCAATAAGTAATGCTAAAAAATATTGCATTTCTTTAGCTTAAACAGAAAATGTGCAACATAAAAAAATTCCTATACTGCATGCATCTCTGATGTCTACAGCTATACGCAACACACTTGCAAATAGCATACAAATCTTTATAACTGCAGGCTGCTTTGATAGCGTAGTGCAAGACCACAGAATTTTATTATCTAGAGTAATCTAGAAAGAATTTATGCTAAAATGCCTCGTCTATCAGATTTTGATTTAGCCCGCACCAAAGAACACGGAGTGTCTGACGCAAATTTCTCATTAGGAACAATTTGATAAAAACGGTTACAGTGCTCTGACCCAGAATTCAAACTCTTATTTGGGGTCTTATTGAAGGAGAACAAAACAAATCTCCTTGGAAGTATGCACAGCCAGTAAACACAAAATATATATATATATATATATAACAAAAATTGCTGTATTTTTTCTAGAGAATGACTAGTATACATTACCATCTGCTAGTTAGATCTTGCACAAGTTGTTTCGTATCTTTAGGAACTATATGGAGAAAGAGTCAGTAAGCAATTTGGATGCATTTATGTGCTGGATCTCTTAAGATAAGCCATAACACCAAGACCGGCAACAAGGGCAGCTCCTGCAGCCACCGCACTGTATGCTGCGGCCCATGCATCCCTATGAGCATATTCTGTTCCTACTAACCCACTAAGATTATTCCGACTAGCAGCTGAGCCTGGGAATTCTAAATGCAGTCTAAGCCCCTGCATTTGCACAACAAAGTACAGTTCTGACTTCTGAGCATATTCTGATGGCTCCTCTTATATTCAGCAACCAAGCAGCTAAAAGAATATTGCTCAACTCAAAAGAAGAAAAAGAATAAGCATCATGACTGATGTTGATGATACCTTCCAACCAAGCTGTCTCGCATGGTCTATCGCTGTATGAAGGTCATTGTCTGATGCAAGGACAACCTTATCGTGGTCTTCATCTTCGTACTAGGACGTAACCACCAAAGACATCAATTTTATCCTCTAAAGAAAGATAAATGTCACATACAATCTCATCTTTTAAGGGGGATAGCGGAATGTAATGCATACCAAGATCAAGGGGAGATTATTCCTATCAATGTCATCACCAACCCTCTGAAGGATGGAAGCCATGAGGTCTGTCAAGCTTGAAGTGTCTTGAACAATAGGAATCCATGTCAAACATAGATCAAATATCAACTAGATAAATTAACTGTAGATTTAAACATGAGAAAAATAAATTTCAAAAAGCAGTATACCACAGTGAAATCTATGCATCCTGCCTTTTCTATCCTGAAGCTTAAAGGCAAAGACGGAGAGGCCTGAAGACTGATAAAAAGCAGCAGATCTGACGGTGTCAGTTCCATCAGATGCAAATATCATTGAATTACCACTGGAATGGATTCATAGTCAGTCATGCATGCACAATCACCACCTACAGAAACACTGCATTGACCACTGAAGAGAGACTATGAAACCTGTATTTGTCGTCATCATCTTCAAAAAGCCCTATAGAAATAGCCGAATCCCAGAATTTCTGCATCAGAGAATTTGTGGACTCAGCTCCACGCATGCCACTACTCCCCACCTAATCAAGTAGATGGACGCATAAAGCATTGATCAAATAACATTGACTATTGCTAATATCTTGTATATTATGACCTAGCTAAAATATAAACAATAAAAACTACCTAACATTTTGGTTACGAGAGTCAAAATACAACAACAACAACAACAAGCCTTTATCCCACTAAGTGGGAAAGAGTCACCTAAAGAAAATGTGGATTTAAATATTTGGTCAGTTACTGATTGTCTGAGATGATATTTTCATTATACTAGTTTATTTTCATAAGAACAATAACTTTTCTAGAATTCATGCTCAGGAACATAAAAGACGCCACAAAAGCAATCAAGACATGTGGACAAGCAACAACAACAACAACAACAACAACAAGCCTTAATCCCACTAGGTGGGGTCGGCTACATGAACCCTTCGTCTCCATTGTGTCCTATTATGTGTCAAATTCTCATTTAATTCAAATATACTAAGATCAACATGTGGACAAGGATGAGAAAAAAAATAGATTAATAATTGCAGGTCTACAATCTCAGATTCTAGTAAGTATCGAGCATGAAGATGCCATGGTTATTCAAAGCACAACCATAGTATAATAGAGAATAAATTAAAGTGCATGAAACTTTAAGCAGACAGCTGCAACTTTGTAGGTAGAGCATAAAATGGTTGAAAAGCCAAGTAGGAAAGAAATTAGCAAACACATGAGCATATTAAAGTGAAGGATGAATCTCTCTGCATCACATGATCAAAACTTACAGGCAGACAGCATGATCAATTTCAGTGACTAACTCAACTTACTGATTGAACTGATTGAACAAGCATTGAATTAGATGATCAGATTTTGTTAACAGCCTAAAACCATTCAAGCACAGTACAGGTATCTAATTTGCTATAATGCTAAGATATATGTGAAAATCGAAAGAAAATAAGTGTCCAAAGGAAATAGAGTAATCTTAAACAGTATAAGAAAAAGTTACAAGGGAAAAGAAGCGATTTACATACAGCAAGGTCTTACCGTAGCAACTGCAGCATGAGTGATGTGAATAACATCAACAACCGAAACAATGCTTCCATCTGTTAAATATCCATGCACCAAAAAATTAAACAAAATCTTAAAATAAAAAAAAAATCTTGTAATAAATTGAAAAGGAGAACAATGAAGGCAAAGCTAGTCTCTGGTACAGGCATCTGTGCATGCGATTTACCTTTATCAACAACAGGAAGATGAAGAAATTTCCCCTCATGCAATGTATGAAGGGCATCGACAATAGGTGTATCCATAGTTCCACATGCAGGATTAGAAGTCATAACCTATAAATTTTAAGTAATAATAAGTCCGTTTGCAAGACCAAAATAAAATGATTGGCAGTATAGATTCTGCTACCATTTTATCCCTCTTTTAAGTCCTCTTGTTAATCCAAAGATGATTTTTATATATGAGGATGTCGTTAACAGAAAAAGAGAATGACCTTAAAGGCAAGGATACAGATGTAACCTTATCAAACATTTCATCAACGCTGACCTAAAATGTGGTATGAAGTCCAATTATCACTCCAAAACATCAATTAATACTTCATAATAAAAGAATTACTCAATCCAAATTATTTGCTTATGTCATCTATTTCTTCAGCACTTTCCTGACTACTGGAAGTTGGCATAACGATGCTCAGGGTGTAAAATTTATATACTTTTGGGTCAAGCCACAGCGACAGCAAGCCATCAACCATAGGCATAAAATGTCTGCAATGAAAAAACCAAATTGCCATTTGGTGGCAAGTGTCCTCGTACACGAGCTACAGTATCATCTTGAGAAAATTGATATGCTTCAATACAACTTAATTCATTGTCAAATACTGTACGCTGCATGTTAAACGTTTAATCTGAGCATAAGAAATATTCCCCACCCCCGCAACAAGGGAATTCTGCACAACCATTCTCCCAGGTACTCATACCAATATACACCAACAAATATGAGAAAATTTTATGACCATCATTCAATGGAGCGAGATTTAGATGCACTATCGCATATTGCAGGTATATTTGGATTATAAAGACATGCATTAAATCAAAAAGCTTTCAAATCCTGTTATCTCTAACTTATAAGGATTATAAAAAAAAAAAACTTTATGAGGACCCAGTATCTGCTAGGTGCAGAGCAGCTATAAGAAGAAATATTGGACAAATAACACTAATACTGAATCAGTAAGATTACTATCAAATTTATGCATATGCCTAATTATGGTAATGGGAGACCCTTTAGGTGAGGTTAAAGGCCTAAAAAGGAAATAGATAGCCTATATCCAAGGATGGATTCTAAAAGTTTGAGCAGATAATGAGAGGTTAAGGATGGTGAAATGATAGAAATACCTAGACTAGTCCAACGTGGACTAATTTGAGCTGATTTGAAAGATCATTTTAATGAATGAGTTTAGGTGGGGTAAATGGCTAGTAAAACTAGTGGATGATTAGCTTAAGATATGTATATATAATATAGATAAATGGCAAGGTTTAGTGGAGTTCATATGGGTGTCTATGCGTTGGAAACATAAGTCCATATCATGCCTAGTTTACCCATGAGCTTTCGGAAAAACTTTTGCATGGGAGCAAGGGTTGAGTTGGCAAGTAGGTTATCTTGGGGAATTCCAAGGATGTGAAGGAAAGTTTGAGTAGTGCTAAAAGAGAAAGAGCTAAAGAAAATAGAAACTGAATATAAAAAGGACAAGAGTAAGTGCCGAACCCCATCAAATAAAAGGCAAAACTTGAGATACCAAACACCAAGCTAAGAAAAGAGTAGTAGTTTACTCAAAATATTTAATTCAATAAATAAAATTATAAGAAATTTTAGGTCATATTTATAGGCATTACAAGACTTTAAAACTAAAATTTTTAAAGAAGATAATAATTTTCATAAAATTTTTCAAAAATGTGAAACAAATCAATATTACAATCAAACACAAGGTCATGTAGTCACAAAATTATTTTCGCATATTTATCATTATTTAACGTAATTTACTACCTTATGGTATCATAGATGCATTGAAAATCTTTGGCAAATGAGAATGCCGACTTAGAAAATACATGAGATAAGAGATTTACTAAATCAATAGATCTTCTAAGAATATAGCCATATATTATTTCAAAATGTGAGGTTTTGGTTATTCTAGAGATAGTACTATTATATGCAAATTCAATATTTGCAAATGCAAGTCTCAATTTTCTATATTTTTTTTGGTTCAATTTATTACTTTACTTTGTTCATTAACTTGTGGGTGGAAAGTAGACAAGAATTTTAATTTAATGTTAATAATTTTCATAAAATCTTTCAAAAGTATGAAATAAATCTAACATCACAATTAGACATGACGGTTGAAGGAAGGCCATATAGATGCGCAATTTTCTTAAAAAAATGTTATAAATATCTTTAGTTTTTAAGATAAGAAATAAGTTATCTTATAGAATCTATTAATTATCACAAAAAACTATTATCATTTTCTCAACTTATGCATAGTAATCATAATATAAAATTCATTGACAAATCCTCCCAAAGATTACAGAGAATAAGTTAGTATAGTAGCTGAATTTTTATTTAGTAGCTTTAACTTGTTTACATATTAGACATTAGACCACAAGTTTTTGAATCTCTCTCTTAAGAGAGCCAAAAAAAATGGTTTTTATTAAACTATTGTCTTCTCTTTTCCAAAATGACTAACAATTCCTCTAGAATATAATTAAGCAATAAAAAAATTCCTGAGAGAGAATCTAACGGTGCAAAATTATTTTTCCAGCTAAAAATATGTATTAATGATAGAAAATGTCCCCTTAAATTTATAAGTTAGTTTAAGTACTCAGCATAGGTTAAATAAAAATTAGGATAAATTGGATACTTACCAGAAATTTTAAATTTTAAAGAAGATATAGTTGATGTTACCTTTAAGAACAAAAGAAAATAATTTTGAAGAAACACAATCCATTATGCATGTCTATAACTTTACTTGAGTATCAATATACTTGATTGCATAATCTAAGTTCATAATAAACTCTTTATGTAAAAAAGTAACATTCTCAGCGTTTCAAAGATTGAATTGCAGTATAGATATCTCTATCATATGTTGAATATTGTTATTTTGTTTCATTCAATTTTTTACTAAAGAAAGCTATAGGATAATTATTGTGACTTAATATTCCACTACTTTCAACTTTAAATGCATCACAAAACACTGCAAAGGCTTTAGAGCAATCAATGAGCTTAAAAATTAGAGTAGAAGTCATTAAAATCTTAATTTTATCTAAGACAATTTATATAGTTGGGTCCAACAAAATTTATCTAATCTTAGCATATCAATAATTGAAGTTGTAATGATGCTAAAATTTCTTATGAATCTAATTATATTGTTATTGGAAGCATTTTATGATACATTACATGAATAACTCTAACATGTAACTAACCACATTACATGAATAACTATTACCTAGTAAACCAATCTAATAATTTTCTTAGAACAAAATTTGTCTCCATAACACAACTGCCACTGTAAAATCAAATTTATTACTTCAAAATAAAAAAGATTTCCAAAGTATGTATTTCCTTACCCTCTACCATTATTTCATACCCTGAGAACATAAGTTTGCTTTCCTTACCATCTCCATAAATTAAATTATCCTATTTAATATTAAATGCTAGAACTAAAATGTTACCTTTAAAACAATTTAACATCCCTTTAAGATTTAATAATTTAATAAAAATATTCATTTATCATAGGTGATGCACAAGAGTGTGCAAATTATAGAGGAATTAAGTTAATGTGCCATACATTAAAATTATGGGAGAGAGTAATTGAGCATAGGTTACGATGTGATACAGAAGTTTCTCACAATCAGTTTGGTTTCATGCCAGGTAGATCTACTATGGATGCTATACATTTGTTAAGAGGTTTAATAGAGAAGCATAGAGAAAGTAAGAAGGATCTACATATGATATTTATTGATTTAGAGAAGCTTATGATAAAGTCTCAAGAGATGTTCTTTGGAGAGTTCTAGAGCGAAAGGAGTTAATATTGGTTATATTCAAGTCATTAAAGATATGTATACTAAAGCATTTGTGTCCAAACACAAGGAGGATTGACAAAATATTTTCCTATTTTTGGATTACATCAAGGATCAACATTAAGCCCTTATCTTTTTACTTTAGTTATGGATGTTCTTACGAGGCATTTACAAGAAGATGTACCTTGGTGTATGCTTTGATGACATTCTTCTTGTTGATAAGACTAGAGAGGAGTCCAACGAAACTTGAATTATGGAGGTCAACTTTAGAGTCTAAAGGTTTTCGTTTAAGTAGATCTAAAAGCGAATATATGGAGTGTAATTTTAGTTGTAGAAGTTTTAGTGATAGTGTTGTGACTTTAGGTGATCAAGTCACAAAGTATTATATATTTAGGCTCTATTGTTCAAAATGATGGTGAAATAGATGGAGATGTTATTAGTAGAATTCAAGTTGGATGGTTGAAATGGAGGAATGCATCCTATTATGTGATAGAAAAGTTCCACTTAAACTTAAGGAAAATTTTATAAGATGGTGGTAAGACCGCAATGACTTATGGTGCAAAATGTTGGCCAATAAAGAGAAATATAAAGACTAAGTTAAGTGTTACGAGATGAGGATGCTTAGGTGGATGAGTGGCTTTACTCGAGAGATAGAATGCAAAATGAGTATGTTCGGGAAAAAGTTGGAGTAGCTCCAGGTGGTAGATAAGATTAGAGAGTCGCCTTAGATGGTTTGGCCACATAAAGCGTCGTCCATGACGATTAGGAGAGTAGATGCATTAGATTTGCCTTATGTTAAGAAAGGAGGTAGACCTAAAAGACTTGGTTAAGATGTATAAAAAATGATCTTAGTATACTTGAATTAGATGAGAATTTGACACATAATAGGACACAATGGAGACGAAGGATTCATGTAGCCGACCCCACCTAGTGGGATTAAGGCTTGTTGTTGTTGTTGTTGTATTCATTTATCATACTACTACAATATTTCCTATAACTCAAAATCTCAATAGGCATCTTTATATATTTTCTTGAAAATTATTTTCTTTATAATCATCATCATCATTTGCCTTATCACAACTATTTGTAATCAGCTCTATGAATCTTATTTTTCATTATTCCTATTAAGTGTTGATTTCATCATCATTCGCCTTATCACAACTATTTGTAATCAGCTTTATAATCTTATTTTTTTCATTATTCCTATTAAGTGTTGATTGAGCTGACACGAGTATTCCTTACAATCATTTTAACAAAAATCCAATGTTACCTTAAGTCAAACCATTTTCTTTCCTAAAACCTCTAAAGTTAATTGTACCTACACATTAAATGGGGCAATTTCTATCTTTCATTATACATACTCAAACCACCTAAATTTATCTTCAATTGCCTTATCTTTACTTTATGTTGCTCCAATCCTTCCGTTCATAAAGTCATTCTTCAATTCCTTGAAATTTTTTACATGCATCATAGCTAATTAACTCATTTATGACAAAATTCAACTTATCAATTAATAATCGTTTTACTACCAATGTTCATATCCATATCAATTATTAATCTTTTTACTACCAATGGGTAACCTTACAATATAACTTCCTCGTTTTGTGTATTATGCAAGCCATTTTAAAATATTATTTTCTTAAACTCTTCTTTAAGAATTTTTATAAATAATATTTTCAATTGTCTTTAATATTTTCACCTTTAAATAGAAATTAATTGTCTTCATCCTCAAATGACCTACTTATATCAAAGCCTCTACATCTCCTTTCCCTTGATTTAAATATTTATGATACATCATTTCTTCTTATTACCTAGTCTACCATATAAATCATGAAGAGCTTTAAACCAATTGATTATTGGAAATTTCTAAGTAAAATCACAATTTTAAAAATCAGGCCAGACCGATCAAATAAATCAATTTAACCATAAAGCAATCCTTCCGACAACTCAGTTCAATTCTAAAACTATCTTCATATAAAACTAACAAAACAGATAATCAATGAGATTTTTTTTGAACAACCCAATTCTCTTAATAATCAATTTATAGTTTTTTGATTTTGACTAGAAGGCTAGAAATAAATAATTTAAATTAAAAATAAAAAATAACAAGAATATCATGTCTCAAAATTTTAGTTTATAATCATATTAAAAATATTCAGAGTAAAATATCCTAATTTTAAATATATTGAATGAGTGAAAATATTATCATTGTAGCATTATTAAATAATTTAAATCATATTAAATAACTTTAAATATTTATTTTAATCAATTTCAACCTCTAGTTCAACTCTGGTTGAACTGTTTAATCATAAATTTCTCCTAGTTTAATATCTGACCTGGTTTTCAAAACTTTGAATAAAAAAAAATTGATTTTTCAGCTCAATATGATTAGTGGGAAATTTTTCGGTCAAAAAAGAAAATAAAAAATCACAAATCAGAACAAAAAATAATGACTGCAAAAATCATACAAGCCAAACTGTAGGAACAGAATAAAATTGAATACTTCATATATAAAAGGAAAATTAAAAAATTAAAAAAATAAATGAATGAAAGTATACATTCAAGCAATCAGTAAGTGTGGCAAAAGTTAAACCTTCTCCACAGGGGTTGACTCGGCATTGAGATTTTGAGCAATTACGCGCATTAGAATATCCCTTGAACTGATAAAAAAAAAATCATATAATGAGTGCTATCAGGAAATCTGATGATTGGAAATATTCATGAAACAAGAAGTGTTTACGTCAATATTCCTTGAGGCTTATCTTCAACTACTACAACTGCGGAACTCATTTTCAGTTCAAGCATCTTTTTTGTAGCGGTTAATACTGAGTCACTTGGTGAAACTTTCACCACCCTAATAAGTTACACCACCATAAAAATTCATAAAACCATTTGCAAGGCAATCAATACAAATATTAACATATTAATATTACCTACTTTGAATTCTCTGGAATGATCGTTGACAAAGATGGTTTAAACATTCGTTCTCGAAGTGTTTCAATAAACGTATTGGAACCTAGAAGTTAAGCAAAATGAGCATTCAATAAATTGTACTTCTACTCTGCCATAGTTTAAATACTCTGTTGTTTGAAGCACTGAAGAAGATATTAGACATCTTAACAACAACAAAAAGGTAAATTTTGCTAACAAATTAATTTTTTGTCAAAATGATGAAGATAATGCAAATAGATTCAGATTAGACCTCTCTCCAACCAGCAAAATATAATACCTGAAACTGAACTTCCCCAATGCTTTTCCACCCCCTCAACGGCTGCAGCAATGGCTATTCCTTTTTCAGCTGCTCTTTCCATCCGTGCAATGGCATCATATAAACACTTGGCAATGTCAAGTAAAGCAATGACTTCACCATTCTCAACGACAGGCAAATGTCTAAATTTTCCTGCAGGCAGAACAGTATGGTTGAGATATCAATAGACTTACATAGAAGGAAGAAGCAAAAGGTTATATTTAAGAATATGTACCTTTCACCATCTTCTGCAATGCGTCCACAGCCAATGTGTCTGAAAGAACAAAAACAGGATTTCTCGTCATGACTTTGGACACTGGTACTTCTTCAAGATTTAGTTCATCAGCAATTACTCTTGTTGCTATATCCTTCAATAAAAGAACATAAATCATCGCCTGCTACATAAAATAAAGAAAATTGTGGATCAATACAAACAAAAAAGTTATTGAAAACCTTGTCCGTTAGAATCCCGCAAAGTAAAGAATTTGAATCTGTTAGCAACACAGCATCAACCCTATTAGCAGCCATCCTGAGACAAGCCTCGAGGATGGTTGTATTCTCAGATATTGTCAATGCTTTCGACAGGCGCAGTCTCTTTACGGATCTCTCAGCACCATGAGTCCTGTAAGAAAAAAAATTGGAATGTAGGACCTACTAAGTTTTTCAACATGTGTTACAATTAGCCAGCAAAAAAATAAATAAATTATTGAGAATTAACAATCTACGTACTTATCATCATCATAAGCCTTTACCAAGTCATCTTCTTGTGCCTTTATTTACCATTCACCTTTCTTGCGTGCTACATGAAGCATTACTTACATTGTTTACAAAAACAGTTTGCATAACTTCAAGCTTCATCGCCCTTGAGATAGTTACTCATTTCAATCTCACTAAGATTACAGATCACATACTTAGTCTTGGACCCAATAATCCTATGGCAATTACCTTCTAAATTTGTATCCCTTGTTATAACATGTAGGTTATTTCAGCAAAGAGCTCACATGTTAAGACTATGTAAACTACAAATACCATACTTCAAGATACCTCATATTGAAAATCAATTGAAGTGGTATTAGCAACAATATTCTAAAATTAGCTAGCACATGGCGACAACCAATAAGGTTGTTTAAATGATACTTGAATTAGCATGCTGTGTAATGGTAAGGAATATCTTCAAAAACTCAACAGATGACATGTCATTCCCTTCCACCATAAGTTGGAGCAAGGCTAAAAAAAATGATGATGCCAGCAATCAATTTCTATATGGAATAGATGTACAGTTATTAAGATGAAAAACATCTATGCAGGTATTTGATCTGCATCTTAAAGACAACATTGCCATGGGAAGAATAGTAGCAAATGAAAAATGATGAGGAAAGGAACCTCACCTCTTGATGGAGGACGAATGGGGTAGGTATGATGTAGGATGGAAGATAATTTCCTAAAATCACTCCAACAAGAAGATAATTTCGTAGTCTAACAGTAGGTTTTGTGGAGAGACTCCTAAATAAAAAAAGATAAAGCCACTCATTTAGTGACTGCAAATCTTAGTTGTAACTTTAATGAGACCCCTATATCCATTTCAAGTTCAAAATAAATAATACAATGATTATGTAAAATCTAAGGAAAAACTCTAACCCCATAAATTTTAAATAAGTATAAACCTAGTCTAATTCACATTAACTTTGACAAACCTTAAGAAAATGTAATTGCAATACCATCAAATGATTAACAACAACAATGCCCTCGAATAATATCATGAATAGTAAATTCAAATATCTATAGCTTGGTTAATCTCACCATTGAGTTTTGACAAGAATATTATATGCTCATATAGGAAACCATGGTCTTTGATATTTCCATGGTATTGAAAGTTGCATCATTGTCTTTCAAATATTATCATGTGCTGCTATGTTGATGCTGAGTTCTTATTGATCTTTTAAAATGTCAATCGTATGATAGTTATTTTCTGTATGGATCATATTTAACATCTGATTTTGAAAATATTTTTCACATAAAAACTGGTGGAGGCAGCTCCTTTTTATCTTCAAACAAAAATATGATATTCACATGTTGTCTAACCTCTAATAGAATGTTCTTAATTAGGTTCATCAACAATTAACATTCAAAACAAAATAAGGGAGAAAAGAAAGTATTATTCACCATCATCATAAGCCTCATCCCAATCAATTCAAGCCGGCATTATTAATCCTTATTTTTCATTAGTTTATGTTGAGCATTGTCTAAGGTGTTGAAGCTATTCTTTGCAAATAATTTTAAACTTCTATCCATGTACCCTTATGTCTACCATTTTTTCTTCATAATTCTCTAACATTAATTTTATCAATTAGTCTAATAAATGCATTTTATATCATGTTGTACATGTACAAATCACCTAAATTTATTTTTAGTTACCTTATCTTTAATTGATGTCATATCAACATATCCTCTAATATAATTAATTCCTATTTTATTCATCTTGGTTTTACAATGCATTCATCTTAACATTTCTCATTTCTATCACATTCAACTTAAATATCAATACCTTTAAATCCATACAACATCACAGGCTTAATTGTAGTTTTATAAAAAACTATAAACTTTACCTATGAACCTCCATAACATCCTCTTATCATATAGAACCCTGGCAATACTTCTCCATGTTAACCATCTAACCTTAATTCTAAGAGTTATATTATTCATCTATATGTAATGACTCAAAAATTAATTAAATAAGTGTATATTGTATTAGTAGTAAGTTTAAAATATCCAAAAGAACTGAGATAATTAAGCATCAATAAACTAAACAATTGGTTAGATTGCATATAAGCTTCCATTTAAGTTAATAAAGAGCTATTAATTAAGCATAATAAATAACCAATTAGACCAATTATGATTAAGTGATATTTGATTAAAATATAAATAAATCATCCTTAATTATCGATACATATATAAGACAGTCAATTTTGAATGGATTGATTAGATCTTGTATTAAAATAAAATTAAAGTTCCGATTTAATGATTGGACTCATTTTATTAAATATTATGATATGAGTTGACCAAATTAGATAAGCGACCTTATTTCCCTTAATATTTCAATAGCTCAATGATGGATTGAAATTTACATGTAACAACAAATCAAGAGAGAGAGAGAGAGAGTGATGTGCTACACAAAGAACAAGTGAGAGAGAGTGGGGGTAGATCAAGGTCTACAAGCAACAAATTGAAATAAAGAGGGAGAGGGGGAGAGAGAGAGAGAGAGAGAGAAGGAGATAGATGAGGTAGGACATGACTAACAACTAAGGAGGACATGGCAACTAGGGATTCATCTTCCTCTTCATTTTATTTTATTTTCTTTTCTAATTTACTTCCTTTTATCACGCTCAAAAAGGTAAACCACCATTACCTCAAGTCATCTTTTTCATGATCCAAATATAAGTAGATTTTAGGTCTTTTATTGCTTTATAAATCTCATTAACTTTCTTCAATTAATGATTCAATAATAATAAAAAATTAGAATTAGAGGAGTCTCAAAAGAGGTGCCATGATTAATTATATTTTGCTATTCATGTATGAAATCAAATTGAAAGGGAATTCATAGAAATAACTCTAGTTTGACTTATAATGTATTGGAGGCCATGTGAAAATGCTTAGTATATTTAAATTGAGTTTAAAATTATTTTACTATGTTGCTTGTGATGTGTAGACCATAGTCCCAAGATTTTCTTCATAATTTAGCTATTTCTTGTTATTTATGTTAAAAAATTTTGTTAAAGAAAATACTTCAAAATTATAAGTCCATGAACATACACATATATATATATATATATATATATATATATATATATATATATATATATATATATATGTGTGTGTGTGTGTGTGTGTGTGTCTATATATATATATAATAATACATATATATATATACATATATAATATGTATATGTATATACATATACATATACATATATATATACATATATATATAGATGTACATACATACATATATATATATACACAATTGATGCCATAATAAATGATTATGTAATCTATTAGAATAATGTGAATCATAAGCTTCGATTATGGCCCATATCTGCTCCTCAATAGGCTCAATAAGAGGCATATCATCTGCCCTTTTTCAAATAAATATTGTAGCAAATATGAAAAAGAGAAGCATATAAATTTTATGACTAGAACAAAAAACAATAATATTTGAAATGAGCTGCGCTTGAGGGCTTTTATTTAGCCTTTTATGCTTTTGTAGCATCATCATTTCAACATATAAATTTCAGTTTTATCTAAACTTAAAGAGTTTAGATTTATATTTAGATTCAGTCATTTTGAACTTAATAGATGCAAATTGTATATAGATTCAGTTCATTTTGAATGTGTTGAATCTAAATTTATGTTTAGATCCGGACCCTTTGGGCATGTTGGGTGTCTTTAGACTTGGATCCAGTCCCTTTGGAGATATTGAATCTATGTTTAGATTTAGATCCGACTCCTTTAGGTATGATGGATCTTAAATTTAGATTTAGATCCACCCCTTTCGACATAATGGATCTTAAATTTGTATTTAGATCTGGCACTTTTGGGCATGTTGGATCTGAATTTGGATTTAGATCCGATCCCTTTGGATACAATGGATCTAAATTTGAGTTTAGATTGACCCTTTTTGACATGATGGATCTAGATTTAGGTTTAGAACTGGCGCCTTTAGACATGATGAACCTAAATTTAGATTTAAGTCTGATCATTTTGGATATGATGGATCTAAATTTGTGTTTAGATCCAGCCACTTTGAACATGATGGATCTAAATTTAGGCTTAAATCCGACCCCTTTATACATATTGGATATGAATTTGGATTTAGATTCGGTCAATTTAGGACATATTGAATCTAAGTTTAGATTTAGACCCAACCCTTTTGGACGTGTTGGATCTAAGTTTATATTTAGGTTCGGTCCGTTTAGGACATAATGAATCTAAGTTTAGATTTTTTATTTTTTTTTATTGGATGAAGTTTATCTTTGATGGAGAATTTTACTTACATTGCCATAAATATAAAATTACCCCTATTGACAAAAGAATTTTCCTTTTGGATGAAAATATTTCAACTCTCTTTTCAAGCTCAAATATTGATAATGATTTATCCTTCATTAATTATGTATAATATCTTTTATGATATTATCCATATATAGGGGACATAAGCATTACGCGTTTTGCATCAATAAGTTGAGAAACTCCCTCTTCGTATATTTTTTCGATAATATAAGGTCCTTAATTTGGGTCGAACTTTCCACCATCTTGTTGATCGAGAATGATAGGCCTTCTACATATCGGTACTAGTTCACCTTCTTTGAAGCTTCTTAGGCGAACCATACGGTCATGTGCTCGGGTCATCCTTACTCTAAACATTTCTAGATTTTGATTGGCATGTAGCCAAACTTTGTCTGAAGCTTCAAGCTCTTCAAGTCATATTCAAACATTTTCTCCCTTGTAAGTCTATTTTGAACTGCAATAGGAAGCGAAGATAATTCTACTTCAAGAGAAAGTATTACTTCTGCTCTGAAGACTAACGAGTATGATGAATCAATATTTTGTTGAATGCCTCTGTGAAACCATTAGTTCTTGGATTATATATTGAAAAATATCACTGGTCTATCTTGTATTTCTCAATGAAGCGATAGATTTTGATATTCTTGAAGATAGTGTTATTGTTAAATATAATTCGTGGAGGTACTCCAAATCGGTACATGATGTGATCTCAAAAGAATTTCATTATATTATCTATTTTAACTTCTCCTAACAAAATGACTTCTGCTCATTTTGAAAAATAATCAGTGGCAGTCAAAATGAAGCAAAGTCCTCTAGATGATGAATGGTCTATTAGACCGTTTATATTAGTTCCCCAACTTTCAAATGGTCAAGATACCACTGTTGGATATAAGGTATTATGTGGTCGATGCAACATGTCTGCATATATTTGACACTGATGTCATCTTTTAGCATGTTCAATGCAATTTTGACCCATGTTGAGCCAATAATATACCATTCGTTTGATTTTAATTTTCATCTTAGGATTGAATTGGTGTGTGCACTACATAATCCTTCATGGACTTCCGCCATTATCAACATCACTTTGTCTAGTCGAAGGCGTTGAAACTATATTTGGTCAAATGAGCGACGATATAATATGTCATTCATAAAAGCATATCGTAATGCTCTTTATGAAATTTGATAAACTTTTAATTTATTTTTCAGTAAGCCACCACCCTTAAAAAAAGTGTTGAATGACTCTCGCCAATCATACCCTTCAATTAGTGTTAAAATCTCTTAATTTTTTTTAGCTTTATAAGCTTAAAGAAGAGTTTATGTCAATGTTTGTTTGCTTTGAACTGTTATTGTAATTGGTTATCCTTGAAGAATGTCATTTCTTTAGCTAACTTAGCTAATGTATCGACTCTGTCGTTTTCCTGACATGCCACTTATAATTGTTATTTTAGAGATTTTTTTCAAAAGCTCTTAAACGTACTTGTGATAAAGCACTAATTCAAGATTCTTTATCTTGAAAGTCTCAATTATTTGTCAAATTATGAGTTGAGAATCTCCATATACATGAAGCTTCTTGATTTTCATATTAATTGTTAGTTCTAAGCTCGCAATTAATGCTTCATATTCAGCATTATTGGTTCGAGGTTTAGTTAGGCTATATGAATATTGTAGTATGCCACCTTACGGAGTAAAAATATTAAGCCAATTTCAACCTATGCTATAAGTAATCTCGATGATTTAGCTAGCTTTATTGACGAAGCTCCATCAAAGTAAAGCTCATATTCTGACAATTGTTAAGCTTCTCCCACTTCGAAGATTTGCTCATCAGACAATACATCATTAAGTGAAGAATCTATCGGTAAAGGATGAGGGGCTAAAAAGTCAGCCAGGATTTGTCCTTTTATAGCCTTTTGTGAGACATGTAATGTCAAATTGGAGCAGTAAAATCATCATTTAGCTAAGCGACCTATTAGGATAGGTCTGGTCATCAGAATTTGAGAGAATCGACTTTGGATATCAAAGTTATCTAAGTGATAACATATAGTGATGCAATTTCTGAGTAGCAAATATAATTGCTAAACATTGCTTCTCAATAGGAGAGTTTCTTATTTCAGCTCTCATTAAATATCGACTTATATAATGTAGGACATTTTCTTTCCCTTCATTGTTTTGAGCTAGTAAAGCTTAAAGTGATTCCTCTAAGACTATTGTATATAATATCAACGGCTTTCCAGTTATTGGTGCTGTCAAAATTAAGGGATACAATAAATATTATTTTATGCTGTCGAATGCTTATTGACAAGCATCATCTCATATAAAAGGTGCATTATTTTTCATTAATCGAGCAAAAAATTGGCATCTACCCGAGAGGTTAGAAATGAACCTCCTAATATAAGTCAACTTGCCTTTTAATGAACATAATTGCTTCAAGGTCTTAGGCGGTAGCATCTCTATTATTGTTTTAATTTTTAGAGGAATAAATTTCAATTCCTCTATGGCGCATAATAAAACCTAGAAATTTTTCAGAAGTCAAGCCAAAAACACATTTCAAAGAATTCATCTTTAAATTGAAATTTCGAATTCTATCGAATACAACTCTTAAATCATTTATGTACTTATCTTAGGATTTACTTTTTACAACCAAATTAATGACATAGCATTCCACATATTTATGTATCAGATCATCAAAGATATGAGTCATCGCCCTTTGGTATATAGCACTAGTATTTTTCAAACCAAATGCCATCATTTTGTAGTAATAAATGGCAATCAGTGTACAGAAGAATATATGTTTTTCTTCCTTCGGAGCCATCTTAATTTGGTTATAACCTAATGAATCATCCATGAAATAGAACATGTCATAGTTTGATGTATTATCTACCATAAGTTCTTCATTGGATAATGGAAAGTCATCTTTTGAGCATACTTTGTTTAAATCTCGGAAGTCAATACAAACACAGATTTGCCCATTCTTTTTTCTTACTAGGATAATATTGGCAATCTAATCAACATATTTTTCTTTCCAGATGAATCTTACTTCAATAAGCTTCTTGGTTTAAGTGATTATTTGCTCTTCGATTTCTAATTGCATTCGCCTTGATGCTTGTTTTATAAGTAATACGTCAGATTTAATGGCAAGTTTATGTACAACGATATCTAGCGATAGGCCTAACATTTCACTGTAATTTCATGCGAAATAGTCTTTGTATTTGCAGAATAGTGCTATTGCTTCCTCCAATTTTTTGATGTGAGGTTAGCACTAATAAAGGTTGGTCTAAGCTCTTCTTCAATACCTAGGTTGATTTCGCTGAGTTCATCAACAATAGCTTGATTGCCTTCTTCAAATTCCTTAGAGGTCTCTTGGAAGTCAATTATTATTCATCTTCGGATGTTTTTCATTTTCATGTGAAACATCCTTTTGTTCATTTGTAGCTTCAAAAGAGCCTTCTTTTTCAGATACGACATATCATGAGCTCGTTGGGGGAAATGCCAAAGCAATATATCCAATCTCTGTGTCATGAATTTTCTATATCATATAAAATTTTGGGTATTATCCCTTCCCCAAAGCTTCTTAAACACTCAGGCTTATATACTTGATTGTATTGGTTAAACATTATTCTAAACCAGACTTTTAGAGCTGATGAGAAGTATTGAGAAATAATTATTTAAATATTTTTTTCCTCAAATCGTCCTCTTTAAACAATCTTTGTGTGAAATTTACGGCTCACTCTTCTGTTTTGTAGAAAAGAATCCCACGCTCATCATAATCTCTTCAAGGAGGGACATGAAAAATTTTCAACTATTATATTTCCCCTTTTCTTGAAACTGTTAAGGCTCTTATATGTGCCATTGACACTGTGAATATTTTTATAGCCTTCTTAAAAATTTAAGATTCAGATACCCTTATTAAAGAAATATGAGTTTTCTCTAATTGTTTTATTATATCACCAATACTAACTCCTTTCCTTTGGCTAGCTGAGGCTTTCTTAGATTGACAAAGTAATAACTCTTCTTCATCATCCTCAATATCACTGCCAATGTGAGGAATTACTCTAAGTTATTTTAATTCATTAGTGTCTTTGCTCTTTGAATCATCACTTTTCAGCATTGTCTTAATAAGTGGAGCATCTTGCTTTTGGACATTGACTTCTCCTACTTTCTTAGGAATAAAATACTTAACATTATCATAGATCTTGATTTCATGTATCAAAAAGGGGATTCATATCACTATCAATTCGACACTCTTCACCATTTTGAATGTATTTCATACATTAATGGAGAGTTGAAGGCATTATGCCATATTCACGAAACCACGACCAATGAGTACTTTGTATGAAACTCTAGCATCAATCACATGAAATTAGCTTATGTATACAGTTTCCCGAAACTTATAGGAAAAACAAGAGATCCTAGGATTTATTGTCCTTGTTCGTTGAATCTTTGCAGAAATGCAATAATTTTATCCATATAACGAGCATCCAAAGCTAATGTTCAGAGTGTTTTAGCTGTTAGATGATTGACTAAAGCAGCTAGGCCGATCAATATTTTTTTATATGGGTGAAATTATTTTCAGTAGTAACATAAAGGGGTAGATTATGTTCGGTTGTCCCTAATAATAAGACATCATTATTAAATGTGATAATTGCTGATTTTTGAGAGGTTAAATTATCTTTCATCCTTTCTTCAGTAAAGAAGACTTCCTATTATTCTGGATTTTATAAGACTTTAATCAATGTTTCTCGTATGTCCTTAGATAACATGAGAGCATTGTAAATACTTAATAAAACAGATAACTTGTGCAAATGGGTTAGAATATTATAGTTCACTCATGTTTTAGTAGCCTTTTGAGGTTTAGCTAATGGTGGGGTAAGAAATCTTCATTAATTTGAATTTATTTTCCTCTATCACTAGCTTTCCTCTGTGGTGGTGGGGAAATTCGATTTTCACTTTTTCTAGATTTGAGTTATTTCTTTTATGAAATCTTCTTTATCAGAAAAAATTTCTAAACTCTATGCTTCTTCAAAATTTTCAAAGCTTTAAGAACTCTCAGAGCTGCCTAGTTAATGACAGTTTCTTTCAGACCAACTTAACCTTCCTTTTGATAAGCCTTTCTTTGGAAAAGCATAGCTTTTCCTCAGAGTCAATTGATGTTGTAATCATGTAGCATGTCTCTCTTCGAAGTTGGAAATTATCTTTATCATAATTTTCACATTTATTTATGACTCAGCACGTTTCTCTTGAAACCTTTTCTTTAGGATTTTTATGTCAAGTTGTAAGTGAAACATACATTCCTCCAACTTAACTGGCCTTCGGGAGGTTGCTCGTACTCCTCTAAAGAGTCGATCACCTATTATGTTTCAAACTTCGGAGAATTCCTCTTTTTCTTTGACTTACGAGGTTTTGATGAAGATGATTGATTTTCATCTATTCCTTTGTATTAAAAATTGCCTCTTGTTGGGCAGAAGCATTCTTGGATCGATTTTAGGTTCTAAAGATTTTTTCCACCAAATTCTTTTATGGCTAGAATAATGTTAATCATTCTTTTAGTCTTCTTTGAGATGAAGGTCTCACAACTACCTTCTTCTGCTTGTCGGGCTTTGCCTCTATTATTATTTATTTTTTGTGATCTAACTAGCCCTGGCAATTGTAATCCTAGCTTTAGGACATGCTTCAAAATTTTAATAGTACATTCTCTTTTGAATGAATATTATTTGTTCATTTTCTCTTGGAGGATAGGATATTTTTTCTTATCCTTCATTGTCTTTGTCGATTGTCGTGAGGTCGTTACATCTCCATTTCTTTTTTTTACCAACTATAAATGTGAATGTTGTATTCACATCATTTTTCTTTAAATCATATGACTTAGGTTGCTTTCCTTTCCTAGAAAATTTATTAAAGCTTCTTTGCTTGGGCAGCCTCTAAAATTTGGCTACACAATCCAATAATTTTTGAAATGTATTAATTGTGGCAATGACTAAATATAGAGTCATCTGACCATTAATGTTTCTCATTAACAGTTCTACTGCATGCTTTTCTGTGAATTATTGGTCACATTTTATGCTCATATTTCTCCATCTCGTGATATATTTTATAACACTCTTGTTCTTTCTTCTCTCTTCTAAAACGAGATCTATAACGGTCACTTTCTTGGTTGCTCATGTAAATCTCTTGACAAAGAGTGATTCTAATTTAGTAAAAAATTGTATTGAATCATTGGGCAACTCAACATACCACTCAAAAGCTATGTTGGTAAGACTGCTAATGAATTATTGTAGAAGTAAGGAAACATTTCCTAGTCTTTCCACAAGTAACTTTAAATTGAGCTAAGTGTTGCCATAGATTTTCTATACCTGAAAATGTGTTGAATTTCGATACAATATACCCTTTAGGATATTGCACTTGATCATATTCGGCTAGGTATGGTCGAGATTTTCTAACTAATTATTTAGTAGTCTCTGATGCAATGATCATTTTGTCTATTTGGCTGATTAGATCTTCCACTTGGGATTTGGTAATGATATCGATCTCTTGGTGAGTACTTAGTATAAATTCTCCTGGAATTTCTTGTCTTTGCGTTGAAGTTGTTGGCAAGTTGTGTGAGGCATTCTGCATGCCCCTTGCTTCAGTTGCTGAATTGATCATCTCTGGAAGATTTTTCGGAGGCATTTGCTAACCAAACAGTTCTTTCATTAACTCATTTATCTTGTTGAGACGATTGTTGAGTTAGCTGATTTATTGGTCTCTTCTTTGGAGTTAAGAACCCATCTGTCATTGTAATATTGCTACAACATCATTTAATTCTTCTATTTTTTTTATTTTTATTTGTGTTTCACCTTCGGGTACTTTGTGACTTGAACCCTCCTGATATTGTTCCTCACTTTGTTGTTCAAGTACCACATTCCTATTTCGTAAACATGTATCAACCATGCGAACAACCTCAACTTCCATGTAATTTTTGTTATTTTGGAAGTCAAGAACTTGTTGTTCTTCATCAATCAAAAAGTCATATTTCCAAAAGGTTAATGATCCGCATCATCAGCTGATTGAGCTTACTCATATTGATCTGTCTCATTTTTTATGACTTGGCGGTTCTTTAGCTACCCAGATTGATGGGGACCTTCCAGTAATGGATCTCTGGGAATGCATCTTAGATGTCATACCCTGGTGTTCATCGGATGTATTAAAACGAGTCGATTAATATTGTCTTTCTTGTGAAGGTTGTCGGGACCTTCCAACAACTAACCACTTCGTAATTTTAGAATAAAGGGCTTGTTATCGATGCTCACCGAACATTAAACTCATGAGTCTTGATCTTTGCTTAATGTGGGCTTGATATCTTCCTATATTTATGCCTCTTTTATGATAGATATTTCTTGGATTGACGAATTGACTTACCAGCTTCTTAATTCTTCTTTAAAAGTTTTTATTTTTAATAACCTTCAAAACTTTGTAAATTTTAGATGAAACAAGCTCCAATTTCCTTGGCTATTTTTGCGAGATAGGCTGCATGTGTTTATCCCAAAAGGATTTCTTTATAATTTCCTCAGGGCTATTTTTTTTACCCATTTAAGAAGTTCAAAATTATTATTGGTGGGTATATTTGCTTCCATCAATAGTTCATGCTATTATTCAGCTTGTACAAGTAACCCAGCAGCTCTACGACAAGCATTATACTTTCTTTTAGCTCTCCTAGACATTTTGGCTCTTGAGGAAGATGCTTCATGATCATGATTGTCTAGAGCAAAGGCAATATCTTGCGAAATGATAAGCTCCTCTGATGGACTATTGAGTGGGTCGACAATGATATATCTTAATTTGGGTTCAATGATTATCTTATCCTTAGCAAGTGTTGTCAAAGTTGCCTTCGACAATCTGTTAAAAATAGAGCTCTTTTAAGGAGCTAAGTTCATTCCTTCATTGAGTAACACCTTAGCAACCAGCTGCCTAAGCTTGTTGGAGATGACTACATTCAATTTTATTCCTTTGCACAGCAACCTCTTGAATGCTTTCGGCATTTCAATGCCCTCAATGAAGGGAATGGTCACAGGTTTAGCAGATACAAACTGTACGACTTAATAAATTGTTCCAACCTAGAGAGTAGCTCCAGTAGAATTGGCATTGATCACAACCTGAGGAAATTTAACAGTAGATCCATCTCCTAACTTATAAGTCATCATGTTTGTAATGTTTGTCATTTGATATTTTCACACCTGATCGTAGATTTGAAATTAGGTTCTATCAAATTTTAGAAACTTAAACTTTTGAAAAAGAAAATTGACCGATAAATTTTTAAATCTACAACGACATCGTATAGTTTGACTTTTTTCAAACAAAGCTGGAGAGAGTACTCTCCAGTGGAGTCGCCAAAAATCTGATCGCTCAAGAAAAAGACCTTCGCAAGTCTCTGCCATCTTTATTGGGATGTTAGAGAATTCGTTCTTCATGAGGCAGATTGATTTATATTTAACTAGATTTCCCCTAAACTTATGTTAAGGTTTATTTAGTCTTGGTTCTACTTCTTATGAACACAAGCATTCATAGTTAATTACCCATCTTACTATAGTAAAAGAGAACTCTCGATTAAGGTTACAAATAAATATATCTCTGATATGAATTGGTGTCTAGTAGTGTGGTGTGGATGAATGTCTAAGGAAAAAATAAGGATAGTCTCGATCAAGATTCCATGGTTTCATCGTCTCGAGACTATCGTTATTCCAGTCTACTAACATTAGAGGACTATTAGCCATAATGTATAGGGAGTATAATTGGTAGTCATGGATTGCCTCGTTTCAAATATCTCGAGTTGACCTGAGTTTTAGTGTAGGTGTTATGGTGCAGGTGTTTATTGAATTATTTAGGCTAAAGTTGATTAATAAGTCTACTCAATAATTCAATTTTATGGAGTAATCTGTATTGCAGATGTATGTTGAGCTTACATCCATTAGAATGCAATAACTATAGGGGAGTCCGCATGGCGAACATATGACTGGGCTTACATCCATTAGAAAGTCAGTTAGAATTTAGATTGGACTTACATCTCTTTGGAATGTCAAAATTAGATTTAAGTTGTGCTCGAACTTACATTGATCAAAAAGTCATTAGATTAGACTATCATCCCTTTGGAAAAAAAATAAGGGTTTAAATGTTAGCATAGTGTACATATAGATTGGACTTACATCGCTTTGGAATGCCATTAAGGTTCAGATGTTCACATAGTGAATGGAAAGATTGAACTTACATCCATTTGGAATGCCATTAGGATGTTTGCAAAGTAAACGAATAAATTAAACTTACATCCCTTTAGAATGTTAGAATTTAAATATTCATATAGTGAACGAAAAGATTGGACTTAATCCCTTTAGAATGTCAAATAGATTTAGATGTTCGCATAGCGGACAAAAAGATTCAACTTATATCTCTTTGGAATGCCAAAACTATATTTAGGTTATGCTTGCATTGCAAGCACAGATCGAACTTATATTGATTAAAAAGCTGTTAGATTGGACTTACATCATTTTGAGATACCAAATAGGGTTTAAATGTTCGTATAGTGAACATATAGGTTGGACTTATCTTCCTTTGGAGTGTCATATAGGGTTTAAATGTTCACATAGTGAACGAAAATATTGGACTTACATCCCTTTGAAATGTCAATAGGATTTAAATGTCGCATGGAAAACATATAGATTGAACTTACATCCTTTTGAAATGCTAGATAGATGTTCGCATAGCAAACGAAAAGGTTTAATATTTGCACTCGCAAATTTAGATTTTTTATTCTTACTTTTGGTGGATAGCGCCTCGGCGCTATAAAAGCAGCACCTAGACGCTAAATGGTCAGCACCTCGGTGCTATAGAAATAGCGCCTAGGCGCTAATGGAGTAATTTCGCGGTGCTGGGAAATCAACGTCGCAGCACTGGAAGGCTGAAATTTAGGCCTCAAAACTAGATAGAGAAGCGCTTCAACACTGTAAAGCCAACACCATGGTACTTAAGCACCATCCGAAATAAAACGAAAGTAAGTTGACTAGCGCTGAAGAGTTGCTAAAGTAGCGTCAAGACGCCAATCAAAAAACGGTTCAAAAAGCATGGCAGATGGACATATGCATTTAACAGAAAAGAACAGAACTTTTAACCAGCGTCACGACGCTGTGCTAAACCACCAAGGCGCTGCATCAATACTTGACCCACTTTACGGATTCTGTTGTTACATAATTAATAGTAATAAACAACATAAATGCATTTTTACAAGAATAGTAACCTCTTTGACCAGTTGAACAGCGCCTAGGCGCTGCATGTAGAACGTCGTGGTGGTTCCGCATTTTAGAAACCAAGAGGCCAGTGCATGGGCTCCAAAAAAATAGCATCGTGGCGTTGTAGATAGAGATTTTGATTTTATAACCCAAAAATGCAGCACAACGACGCTAATTTCAGTGTCTTAGCACTACAAGATAGAATTGTGGCACCGCGAAACAGAGCACCATAAGTCCAAATACTCGAGAATTTAACACCTCGGTGTTACGTAGCAATGCCACAGAACTATGAGACAAAAAACTTTGCCTTAGGGCAATTTTATTGTATAGTTTAATGGCTCTTACAAAATTTTGATAGCATAATGACTGAGCAATGTTAGGTTTCAAAATTTTTTAGTGCAACACACACTCTTCTCCATTGTTTCGGATCTAAGATCAACGGGGTGAGGATTATCATCTCACACCAGAACCAAATTCGAAAGCCGAGGCCTTAATATTTTAAAACTTGTGATTTAGTGATCGAAATTTCAAATTAATTTTAATTTTGATAGAGTTTTATCTAAGCAATTTCTAATATTTTATAATTAATGCAATCGCGCTTTTCTCACTTGCTCTGAATCCAAGGTCGACAGAGAGAAGACTATTATCTCACACCAGACCCAAGATCAATGGCGGAGGTCTTTAGAAATTTCTTGTGAGGCAAGGAGTCAATTGTATAAAAGACTTTCATTTACCTAAAATCGGTTTGCAAAAGTCTTCTCCTTTGGCTTTAGTTGTCTAGCGCAAAAAGGAGATTCTTTGTGCGAGAAGAGGGCACGACCAAGAGAACGACGGCAAAGAATGGTTAGAGAGAGTGCTGGAGATTATGGAGAGAAGAGTGCGAGAGTGGCTGAAAGGGAGTGTGAAGTCAATTATCCCCCCTTTTATAAGAAACTCCTCTAACCGTTCCCGCTCTCCTAACCGCTCTCGCTCTCCCTTTTAGGCAATTATCGCTGACGGAGATGGTTGTTAGCAGGAGTGGTTAATGTTTTCTGAATTCTTTAGGCTTAAGAGAAATAGCGACAATGCCTAGGTACCAGGATTATGGCGTCGTAGCGCTCTGAGTCGGGATGCTTTGTTTTCATGTTTTTTTTTTTGGTTGGCAAACACACTTAAAGATTTTGATCACTAATTAGCCCCAATGTGTTTCTCATCAAGGAGATGCAAAAAAAAAAAAATTAATTTAAAAAGAGACTAAAGAGAAAATTAATTTAAAAAAATCTATGACTAAATTAATTTTAATTTGATTATTAAATTTTAAAATCATTATATAAGATTTTATCATAAGAGTTTAACTTCAAACATATGAATCCTAGATAATCTACGCAAAATAGTAAACAAATAAAAATGCATTAGACAAAAAAGTAAATAATAAAAGTAAACAAAATGGTGTGATGTGATGAATAAAAGAATAAAAGAATGGGCTGATACAACTAAACAACATGAACATAGATGCCTAGAAAAAAATAGAAAAAGCAATTGGGCTCTATATTTACATGCTCAAAAACCCTAATTTTATATGAATATGAAATAAGCAATAAGATACAAGCATTGAATTCCCTCTACTTCTGGTCCTTGCCACCTATTTCATATTAGGTACATTTGTCTATCCGCTACTAGGATATGTGCCGATAAACATTCATCAAACTAGATTTGCAATTGGCCAACCTTTGCTTGTACCTTGTTGCACATACAAAATTTTCTAAAACTAGAAGTATAATGAAAATAAAAGCATTAAATTGAGTCATCACAATTATAACAAATACAAAAAAAATTTAAATAACATACCCTATCACAGATAATTGCTTGGCAAACAATACCAGAATTGCAATTTCAATATTTTTAATGCACTACCCAAAATTTAAAAAAATTTAAATTCAACATACATCGATGGTTGAATGTCAAGCACCAAGAAAAAAAATATATATCCTAGTACAAAAAAAGTAGCTACAACAAATGTGCACCAATTATCCATCACAAATCAACACATAAAGCCATAAGTCATACACCAAAAAGAGCCTCTAACAAACCTAACTACACCATAGTCTTATATTAAAAGTCTATAAGGGTCGTATTCTATCACAACATCTAAGTGCATATAAAAGTCCTGGTGTGGTAAGAATCAACTCATATAACTATGATAGACAACCATGTTAGTATGCCTCAAGGAATCCACACAAACTAAGGCCTATTATCTTAATATTGAAATTTTAAATTAATTATGAAAAGGTAACATATTATAGTTTATTTACATTTCTTAAACAATTATATAAAATATTGATAAAATAAGGTAATTTTTATTACTAGATGAAGTATCACCACCATAATGAAAACCAACTTATCATGGATAGTTCAAGTTCTAAAATTTAAAGGGATTATCCCCAACTAATTCGTGGCAACTGATCTTATGCTTATAGAAATGCAATAGCATGCAAAAATAGATAGTTAAAACCTTCAGCTATTTGGGTCCAAGATCTGAGTGTTTGAATGTAGTTCAAATATTCAGAAGATTAAATGGTTCAGGACAATTAAAAGACTTTAACTGCCTAGAGTGTGGACATGTTCAAATATGAACAATCTGACTAAAAAGAAAAGTAATGGTCTAGGTATAGGTGTAAAATAAGAATCACAGAGGTCTAGCTATAGGGTATGACCAAATCACAAAATGATTTAGTTAAGAGTATATGACCAAGTTGAAAGAGAATTTAGCCAAACATGGAATCGATAAACTCATGGGGTTCCAAAAAGCGATCTCTAAGTAAAAAGATAATAAGGTCAAAAGAGCATGACCTTATTAGAGATCAATTTATGACTAAAATCATGTGGTGTAATCAAAAGAGCATAACATAACTAAACTAAAGATGGACCTAGTCAAAGAGCATGACCAATCCATGGTATTTTCTAGCCAAAAAAATTTGACTACAGTTAAATGAGCAAGATCATGGCAGAGATAAACTAAATAAAAGAACATAACTAATCCAAGAGGATTTTCAATCAAAAAAGCATGACTAGAAGAATGAAAGCACAATCAAAAGAGTGATAATACAATGAATAACCAAACTAGGTTGGCTAGTTTCTAGGAAAGCCTAGCTAAATAAAAACATGAACAGTGACCACTACACTGTTGATCTTTTTTCGATATCATTTTTTTTCATCTGTTTCTTCTATCGCTTATCGAGAGTTTAATTTTTCTATCTTGTTTAAGATTATTTGACGCAGCTGTTCTTTTGTTTTTTCTAATTGTTTTTCTAATTGTTTTATTTTTTCTTTTCTGGATGTCATCCTGATAAAAAGCTTCTCTATGACTACTATATATGTAAGCTTTATCTTATGGGTCCAGTACGCTTCCCTAAGTATTTTATCTGCTTGTGTAATATACGAGATCCTATTATGAGGATTTTCATAGATTTGACCCTGTTTACTCCGGTTCATACGTAGTCTTCTAAAACTCGTGGCTTTCTGAGGAAGATCCGAGCGCAACACTTAAGACCACAACTCTCTACGATTACTTAATAACGAACACGGTAGATGTTCGTTTCCTACTCATGGCGTAAACCGAAAATACACATAATAACATATCATATATTATTGCAAGTAGACAAAACGATCTTACAAAAGCATATGAAAATATAAAATAGAACTTACAGACATAGCCAGAGAGAAGTATTATTTAGCCGGACTGGCTATAATACATGTTACTTCTCTGAATATTAGCTAGGAGACTTACCAGGGGACTCTCAGGAAAACACATAGAGAACGAAGTGAAGTTGGTCTGCCTTCATAATAGATCATCCTTCTTATTTATAGATTTGCGTCTGTTGCCAATAATTTGTGTTGAGTGCGTCTTTTTGACTAAGTGGAGCTGAGTGCGTCGAATAATTGTTGTAGAGTGCATCTTTTTGACTAAGTGGCGCTAAGTGCTTTGCATAATTGTCCTTTGTGACTTCTTTTCTTTGCTTTTTTTTAGAGCGGTGCATTTTATATGATAATTCTAACTTCTTTTTTTTTAAGTAATTTGTCATCAATTTCTCTTTCTTGTTAATTTAATTGCCTTTTCTCTTCTTTTTTCTTTCTAATTATTTTGTCGTTGTTCCAAATTTTCTCAAAACTTTGTAGTGTTTCTTTTGCAATAATTACATTGATGTAGTTTGTCTTTTGTTGTAGTTTTTGTAATTTTTTTTACTGACGACGGCTTTGATCATATTTTGCGAGCGTATTTTACCCATTTTGATATAATACTCGTGGATTAGTTGGTGTTTTACTATAACTATAGATAAATAAGGTGTCACTGCAATGGTATACCCAAATATTTGAGGCGTCGATTTTTCTGGTTTCCATCAAGATATGAAATAAGTCTTCATCCTTTTGTCTTTGATAAAATGTTTTCTCAGTCACATACTTTGGATAAAAGGGTTCTTTACTGATGTCGATTTGTACTAAAGATATATGTCCTTCTGGAATTTCTGGATAAGTTTGGAATAATTTTATATATAAATTCCAATGTTTAACAACAATTGAAATGTTTTGATGCTTTAAAGAACCTTTGGTAATTATTTAAGAGGAGATAATTCCTCTGATAAATCATTCAATTAATTAAGCTTCATATAATTCTTTTATAAGGTTGGCATCAGTGATACCATAAATATATACAACATGATATTTTCCTATTGTATGAAAATATATTTGTGAGTTAATTGCTCTTGATATAAAGAGTATCTTTCAATCATTTATATTTCTTATAGATTTTCTTTTCTTTCTTTTTTTTTTGGCGCAAAAGTTATAAGTTGACTGATATTTGCGTATCTTCCGATGGTGTATATTTTTTGTAATCTTTGTAATGTCGATAATCGATCTTCATCTATTTCGCCAGGAGATATTTCTTAACATTCTCGTAGTTAGTTCAATGATTCTTTGTAGGCAATTTAGTTTCTAGTTTTATAATTGTGAGTATTTCGATATAATCCATAATTTTGGGATCAATAGATTTTATTGATTCCTGGAGGTAGAGTTTATTTTATATCGGCGTGTCGGTAATTAATCATTATCCGGAGAATTCATGACCAAAATTTCGAGTTGAGTATCAACTAAAGCATTATTTTTTCGATATATTCGATATCAAAATTATATCGAAAACCAACTTTGTCTAATTAATCATTTATTAGGTAAGGAATCTACAATTTTTCGTTTAATAAAGGAAATGACAGTTTTATTATTTGTTATAATAAAGTCTCGAGGAATAATTCAAATTTCTTGATAGCTTTTTTTATTCTTGGGAGTTCCTTTCATTGATAGTAATTTTGTTCGTGGATGTATAAGTGGGAGGTGTAAGAACAGACTTACGTATTTTGTCGTATGACTTTAGAATGACTCCCCAGCATGTGTCGGTTTTAATAATTAATTTTCATTGGTTGGTAAAGTTAGTTTTGGAAGAGTTTTGCAATATTGTTGGATGTGTTGTAAGATAGTGCGTCGAGTTATCTCATGTCCAGTATATTCTTTTAGTTTCTTTTGTAGAGGTGCTCTTAAGCGGCTAAATTTTGATAAAGGCTTCATAATTGATTCTAAAAAAGCGTAATTCTTTTGATTAGAGATAGTTTTGAATTTATCTATTTTTTTTAAAAATATGTCTTGCTTCTCTCAGTTGTTTTAATCCTAAGAATTCAATGGCATGGGTTACAAAGATAGCTTTCCTGAAGAATTAGAAGCCGACATTTTTCATGACTAAGTTCACCAATGAATTCTTAGAAAAAGAATTTCAACGAATACAAGAAACCTTAAAACTAAACATTATTAATAATCAGTTAGATGTTTTTCCTGAAGAACAACTATTCCACATCAAAGCACCTCTTGGTAATCTTAATGAATGGATTGTTCTTACATATATGAACTTAAAACAACATTATAAAACAAGACAATCACAAAATAGATTCCACAAATCCACAGTGCCATTAGAATTAATGAAATAGTTGATATACAAGAACCATCGTAGGAAATAGAAGACTTAATAAATGTTCTTACACAACATCAGTTCATGAACACACCCCAAAGTCCAACCAGATACACATGAACCAATCTACACTAATTTAGAAACACAAGCAAGCACAAGTACTAATACACAAAGAACACCAACTACCCATAAATACATACCGCTCCTAAACTATCAAAACTATCAATACTCAAAACAACCTCATGTTCTTAAACCAATAAGCGGACATGGTATATATTTAAATATTGACTGTTGTAAAAATATTTGCGAAACCATTGATAAATGAACAATCGAAAATAGCTTGGCCATATATAATTATAATTTACAAGGTGATGATGTTTTTGCATTTATAGAAAATACGCTCACAGAAATTTGTAAAAAATGGTTTCTAAGTTTACAACCCAACAAAAGTTTCTATCTCGATCCACATGCGGATCTGACAACTCTATAAATACTCCCGGCAAATGGCCAACCATATATGCCGATTATATCAAAAGTGAATTTTTAGGATATATTATGCGTCATTCTATTGACGAAGAAAAAAAAAAGAAATAATCAGAATTAGCAAAACAAAAACTTACTTATTTAAGCATTTGTAACATCTGCTACTTACAAGAATACAGTTGTGAATATCAAAAATATTATAATAATATTTTAAGTAATGAACGACTATTATTCCTCAACATATATTTTTACAAATTACCCGAACCATATAATACTATATGGAGTCAACAATGTACACAAACATATCCAAATGACATCACGCTAGGAAGTAGAATATAATTTGCGGAAGAAAAACTAACCGAAGCTTGTCAACAAATTGACCTAGTAATAAATCAGATATGGTACATCAATGGGGTTGTACAAACATAAATAAAACAACATCCTGTAAAGGACCAAATTGTTACAAAAAGAAAAAATTCTTTAAAAACTAATAAGAAATAATGTAATAATACAAAACGGACTTTTAGAAAGAAACAATTTCCTAAAAGACAATTTCCTAAACCAAAAATCTGTAAATGCTGGCTATGTAAGGAAGAGAGTCATTATGCGAATGAATGCCTTAAACGACAAAAAACAGCTAATCTTAAATTAGTCCAAATAATCGAAGAAAACGATTTAGAACTTATATTTGATATATTTGAACTCGATACAGAAGATGAACTCTATGAGTTAAGCGTCTGAAGAAAATTTTATAAACTCGATGTTATGATGATTACGATTTAAATGAATATTTATATTGGATTAATTTATATGTAACAAGTCTTGGAAACAGATACAATTATAGATGACCAATTAGAATATAATCGACACTTGACTCTTTCAGAAACTGAATACCAAAAAATCAGAAAAAGAAAATTATCTTTAGGAACCAAAGATTGTTTTGACATGCCAATTTTAACATGGAAAAGAAATGTATATTATACAATACGAGGAATATCCAATAGAAATAATCAAGCACAAGTAGTACAAAAATTCTTTTAAATAATTTAAGCATGAGAAATCGGGATCTACAAAAATACCACATCCAAAAAATACGTACATGTTTTTTTTGGAGGAATTGATTTTAATAAAAGTATATTTTAGAAAAGGGATTGTGACATTACCTTATTAGATTATGCGATATACACTCAAAACCGAGCCTTATTAGAGTTATTCAAGAAAATTTATGCTATCAATCTTTATTATTTAATCTACATCTAACTATGCTATCAACATGATGATGACATCTTGGTACTCTCACCTTAAAACATAAGCTTGATCGAATAAAACTACGCCACGGAAGTGTTGTTTATAGTATAACCTATCAAACAGCATACGCCTATAGCAATAACCACAACACAGTAATATTTAAACCATAAAATGAACCAATTTATTTAGATCCATTATTCGCTCAAATAGGACAAACAATTAAACCTAATGAAGTAAATTATACGACTTTACTCCACCTCCTGACACCCTCGCATTAGACTTTGGAAAAAGTAGTGTATTAAATAAAACTTTTAATCAACCACAAAAACAATGAAGTTTTAATGAAACAAACAAAGACTTAATCATTCAACCACGACGATCATTCGATACACGTAAAATACAATTCACTAATAATCAATTATTAATACAGGGATATTACATCTCTCCTAAAAAACGTATTACTATACTATTAGACACTGGATCACATCGGTCCCATATCGATACAACTTTAATTTCAACTAATCTATTAACCCCCCGAACTGAACCATATATTTATAGAGACTATCATGGCATAAACCATTCCTGTCCACCTGAAACAAATATTCTATTTGGTTTTTGGGATATCTTAAATAACCGTATAGATTTTCAACATACCTTTTTAACCAATGACACAAAGATAGAGTCCTCGTCGGGATGGACTTTTTACAACAATATACAATTACATTTACTGATACTACTATAAAAATTAATTCTACCATCTTCTCTCGTTACCATGGTCCACTTTCATAGTTATATTCAAATTGAACTCTATATTCCCACATATGAACCCATCCACGCATACTCGTGATCTGAAGGTGATATCAGTAATACGTAAACAATGGCTCTTGCCATCATGTACCTCTTCTTCACCATACCAATTTATTACTTGACACCTTTAATGGACTTCGTATCATTTCTAATTATTGGGCTGATCAATTTATTTTCCTCAATAATACCCTTATAAAATACCCAAACTCTGGTGTCTTCTAAAATGGTCCCGATTTTATTCTTGGTAATAACTTTTTAAGTCTATGACTTCTTTTCAATTTCATGATCATCTCAAATCTGACCATGTAACCATCTTCTCTCTTGTCCTTTTATTCCTTCTCCAATCACGCACTCTGCCACCTCTCCCCCTACCTTTCACAGCCAGCGTGGTGATCTCGACAAAATTATTCAAACCCATTTATCCAAACCGTCTCCTCTTCGCTTTTCAGAGCTTGATAAATTAACTTCTATTCGCCATTTTGCCGAAACCTTATTTTCCAAAATATTCTCCGAAAATCCTTTACAGTTTTGGCATAAAGGCAGACACTGTTGCTCAAATTATTCCTTTAAATCCGCTTTAATTATTAGGGTTCACCCATGAAATATACAACCTAAATTGAATTTCAAAATCAACTCCGAAGTTACTACACTTAAAACTCATCTCTCACAACACTAGTCCACATAGTAGTCCCTCTTTTCTCGTTAATCATCGAACAAATTCTGAAAAGCAGTATCAATTATTATAAAAACTTAATGATAATACTAAATTTGGCTTACTTTTTTCCCAATAAAGAAGTCTTAATTAACCAAATAAAAAAAAAGCTAAATGGTTTCTAATTTAAATCCAGTTTTGCAAATCAAAATGCACCGATATCGATTTAATAGCTTTCGATTACTCTCGCGTCACTTTCATTGGAGCGTTATGCCCGACTTAAAATGCACCACAAATATTTCAACGAAGAATGGATTATTTATTTGCTGAATTTAACACATTTACGTAGACGACATTCTTATCTTTAGTCCAACTTTAACTACTCATATGAAACATCTCACCCTCCTTGCTAATAAAGCTTATCAATATGAAATTCCTTTAAGTAAAAGGAAAGTTGTCTTTGTAACCCCTGACATTGAATTCTTAGGATTAAAATTGACAACGGAGCAATAGAGTTACAAGACCATATTTTACAAAAAATAGATAAATTCAAAACTATCTCTAATCAAAAAGAATTACAGCGTTTTTTAGAATGCATCAATTATCTGCGCTTCATCAAAATTTGTTAAGAGCACCTACAAAAGCTACGAAAGAATACACTCGACGTAGATAACTCACGGCATCTTATCAATACATCCAACAATATTGCAAAACTCTTCCAAAACTAACTTTACCAACCGAAAAATTAATTATTGAAGCAGATACTCGACACACGTGGGGAGCCATATTCTAAAAGTCATGACAAAATCTGAAGTCTTATGTTGTTACACCCAGACTTATACATCCACAGAACAAAATTACCATATCAATGAAAGGAACTCTGCGAATAAAAAAATTTGAAATTTGAATTATTATGATGACTTATATAATAAATTATTTCCTTTATTAAAGGAAAAATTGTAGATTCCTTACCTACTAAACGATTAATTAGATGGCAAAGTTGATTTTCTGCATATAATTTTGATATTGAATATATTGAAGGTAAAAATAATGCTTTAGTTGATACTCTAACCCGAGAATTTTGCAGGTCATGAATTCTCCAGATAATGATTTCGAATTACCAGATACGCTCGATATGGAAATAAACTCTACCTCCAAGGAATCAATAAAATCTATTGATCCCAAAATTACGGATTATATCGAAATACTCAAGAATTACTAGAAACGAAATGTACAAAGAATCACTTATTGAGCGAACTACGAATGTTAAGAAATATCTCCTTGTAAATAGATGAAGATCAATTACCAATATATAACATTACAAAAACACGATATAAAAACACCATCAAGAAGATCGCAAATATCGTAAGTCAACTTATCGAACTTTTGCTTCTTAAAAGAAAAAGCAAAAGAAAATCTATAAGAAATAAATGATTGGCAAAGATACTCTTTATATCAAGAGCGAATTAACTCACAAATATATTTTCATACAATAGGAAAATATCATGTTGTATATATTTATGGTATCACTGATGCCAACCTTATAAAAGAATTATATGAAGCCGGATTAATTCGAATGATTTATCTAGTGGAATTATCCCCTCTTAAACAATTACCAAAGGTTCTTTATGAATCCATCGAAATATTTCAAGTTGTTGTTAAACATTGGAATTTATATATATAATTATTCCAAACTTATCCGTAAATTCCGGAAGGGCATATCTTTAAGTCAAGAAGAACCCTTTTATCCAAAGTATGTGGCTGAGAAAATATTTTATGAAAGACAAAAGGATGAAGACTTATTTCATATCTTGATGGAAACCAGAAAAATCGACGCCTCAAATATTTGGGTATACCATTCTGACACCTTATTTATATATAGTTATAAGTAAAACACTCAATCCAGATTATATCAAAATGGGTAAATATGCTCAAAAATATGATCAAGCCGGTCGTCAAGTAAAAGAAAAAATTAATACACTACATCAAATGTAATTATTATGCAAAAGAAGCAAACACTACAAAGTTTTCGAGAAAATTTGGAACAAACAAAATAATTAAAAGAAAAGAAGAATTAAGAAGGCGAGCAATTATTAACGACAAAGGCAAGAATTGACGTACTAAAGACGAAAGTGTGAGAAAGGCAATTATCACTCCACTATAAAATCTGGTACTCGAAAAAAAGAAAAGAAGTCACAAAGGACAATTATGCAAAGCACTTAGCGCCACTTAGTCAAAAAGACGCACTCTACAACAATTATTCGACGCACTCAGCTCCACTTAGTCAAAAAGACGCACTCAATACAAATTATTATGACATAAATCTATAAATAAGAAGGATGATCTATTATGAAGGCAGACCAACCTCACTTCGTTCTCTTTGTGTTTCCCTGAGAGTCCCCTGGTAAGTCTCCTAGCTAATATTCAGAGCAGAGTAAACCAGTGTCCTTCGAAAGATAACTATTTTGCAACATCATAGGGGCTATTTGGTTACTTTAAAAAGAAATACAGTGTAAAAGGAATGCAAAGTAAAATAGATGCAGTGTATTTGGATTACTTTAGGATTGTTTGGTTGAAAACTCTACAAATATATGTGTTTGTTTTTTTTTAATAAAATAAATGTAATGTGAAGTATTTTTGAAATTGTGGGTGGTAGCGGTAGCGGTAGAAGCCTTCAGCGACAGTATGTAATGGCGAAGTATGAGCGGTAGCCGGCGTGCGCGAAGCATGCGGCAGCTCTAATACCAACCAATGCTTGTGCCAGCCAATGAATAATAGTATGCCATAACCAGAATGATATGGCTCGCAATAATACGCCAATGGCCAGCGCCTAGCCTGCAGGTCAATAATGGAGTGCTGAGGAAGATCTGAGTTAATGAGGCAATTACGATGATGTGAAGCAACCGACGACAATAATAATAGCCAAGCGGCTGCAACCGAATGAGGGTGGTGGCTGGATTAATGACTGATAGGAGAGGCTGGCGACAAATGAAGAGCGAAGATGAAGCGGCAATGGCGGAGAGCGGCCTAGATTGGGTTAATGGGCGGCGGCGACCAGCGGCCAACGGTCGGCGAAGAATGGTGGTGGCTTCACCGTCGGTGTATTTAGAATACGCCCAAATCGAACGAATTCTAAATTCACCAAAAGTGGTCATTCTAATGCATTTCAAATACACTACAAATGAACGCATTTACTGCTACCATACCAAACACTCAAAAGTTGGATTCCTACATTAGATTTTACACTCTAAATATGCAATCAAACATTTTATATAACATTGCAATTAACTCAGCAATTTACAATATGTAGAAACACATGGTCCGTGTTTCACACATTTCTGCATGGGTCCATGGGTTGTCAATGAATAAATTCCTTTGTTTTCTTAATTTCTGCTATTTTTAGATGCGAACGCATGCAGGTTAGGGGGATCGGAGCTGTAATTCCACATAGTCCCTAGAACAGTTTGGTGGCTATCTATTTCCAAAAGAAATTGATTTCAAGCATCCTCATACAATTTGAACTTTATTAAGCATCTGCAAACTTTGGTTACTCCAATATGTAACAATAGAAAGCTATCCCTTCAGATTTCTTAAACCCATAACTCTTTCTAATCAGTAACATAAAATTAAAGGTCAACGGTTCGACCAAACACAAGCCATGTCCTTAAGTCAAAAAGACCTGCCTCCAAGCTATCACTTCCAAACACGAACCAAAGATTGTCCGAGTTAAATCGTTAATTAAATCTCTTCCTTATTCTGAACACTAGTAAAAACAAACGAGTCAGAATTCGACATCCAGATCATGTCGTTTTTTATAGTAAGTATCAAGCTCTATACAGTACCCAACAAAAAAGGAGGCCTCAAGAAGATCTGAAAAGAAGCTTTCCACTAAAGGATCAATAAATAAAAAAATCATCAAGGGAAAACAAGAAAGTTCATACTGGACCGAGCTCCTCCGGGCGCCATCGAAACTCCCATTTTCCGATCCTTTCTTCCTCCCCATCGCACCGCTCAACGACATGCTGCTCCTCTTCGACAAACTCCCACCACCTTCACCGAGTCCGCCTTGTCCACCGACCATATCCGATCTTCCCTCGAACGAGGGGTACTCGCCAAACGGCGGCGGAAAGACTTCGAAGATCTCCAAAGAAGGCGTGAAGAAGATTAGGAAAAGCTTTGGTATTATACGTGTCTGCTCTCGACTTCGACTAGAGTACATCATTTTTTTATTTGATTTTTTAAGAAAACAATATTTGTTTAATATTTTATTATTTTTTTAATTTATATACATATATTTAAATTTTTTATTTATTAGTATATGCAATATTTAATATTTTTATTTATTAATGTAATATTATAATTATACCACCAAATATGTCAGGAGTTCTAGCGAATGGATCAATATGCCATATGCTTAGAGACAAATAAAGATTTACTCATCAGTCACCCTAGAAAACTCAACTAATGCGGGTGACCATCCTAGTTACATGTGTGCAAGGTGACTTTCCCATCCACGGGAGTATTTGGAGAAGCACATCTCATACTAGACGACCGACACTAGGAAAATATTTACATAAATAGTGGATCTAACACTCAACATACAACACTCACCCAACCTTCAAAGTATGGAAAATATTTTCATAAGACAACTGTCTTGAAGCATCCAAAAGCTATTATGTAGTTTCCTTTTGTGATCGCCCTTAGATCCTATAAAAAGTGAGAATTCAAAGAGTGGAATAAATTTTTCAACTTTTTTTACTGTTTCTACGGGGAGAGAGCTGGCTATTATATTTTGCTCCCATTTACTTGTATTGGCTCTTAGAGAATGTGAAAATATCTAGATTTTCTATTTTTTTTTTTTTTTGTCATATTTGTTCTTACTCTACTTCTAACATTCTGAAATAAGGTCTTGCTGATCTCTATGAACAAATTTGGTTGCAACATCCTCTTTAGTGTGATGTGCATAGAAGATGTAAAAAACTATAAGGCAAACATCCAATGAAGCAAGCTTTTTAACACATGATCATTCAGTCATCATGGGGGCAAGTGCACAACAATTTCTTAAGTGATAAAGCTTGAAGGATATGGAGGTTAAAATCACATGTGTAGTTCAAGTGGATACGGAGCATTTGAAGAACAAAGTCCCAAAATCCTGAGAGAATGAGAGGTCCTTAGGCTTGGCTATTCATCACGCTCGCCACCATAGTCCAGAAATGTTAAATACATCTAGCATTGTTGATGAGTCCTACATCGCAAGTGATGAAAAAGTTAATATAAAAGAGTAATGAATACTACCCTTACCAATGCTCTTTCTAGGGAGACAGTGAAGGCACGTTCCCCACCAAAGTTCAAAATTTCTCACTTGTAGTCATAAAATGGTCACACTAACTCCATTGATCACGTTGCATACTTTGAATCACCACATCATTGTTAAATTTTGACAACGTAATTCACCACCTTCAAAGAATCTATCCTCCAATGGTTCTCACACCTTCTTGTGGGAGTCATTAAATCATTCATCAAGTTCAAGTGAATGTTCATTACTTAGTTTGTAAGTGCTCAAAAGCCTCTAAAAAGCTTACAAGCTCTTTTATATATGAGACAAGAGTCATGCGAGACCTTCAGAAAGTTGATCACACACTTCTAAAGGGAGATGCTAAAAGTTAAAGATTTGGAGCTAATTGTCGCCCAACCCTCACTCGATCAAGGCCTCAAAGAAAGTCCAGTCATATATTCTTTAGGCTACAATAGGCCAAGATACTAGTTGAATTACTACAGTGGACTATTAACAACATGAACATGAAAGAATATAATGAATTCACCTAATCATCTAAGATTGCCCATAAGCAGGATTCAAGAAATATATCACCCCTTGAGCAATTCTCTAAGGAGAGGTTTTAAGCCTGAAGATAGGAAAAAAAATAAGACAACCTACTAGACCAAAGAGAACGCCATTGAACAGACATGAAAATAGACAACACCTACTAGCTCATCATATGCATGGTGAATACTTGCAAGAACCCACTATCACACTATTACGAGTATCTGCGATTAAGCTAGTGGAGACCATAAAATATAAAGATTATTTTGAGTGACCTCCACATTTGAAAACTGATGGTGTGAGAGATTAATTAAGGTATTATGCATATTACCATGATCATTGTCATGATATTGAGGAATTTCATCAATTAAGTATCCTGGTAGAAGAGTAAATTAAAGATGATAAGTGGAAGGCATTTATGAGAAGACTAAGAAAGGAGGTCACAAAGCTGAGTATCGAACCCTCTATGGCTCACACAATTCAAATGGTTAAAGTAGTGCTTACTATCTTTGGTAGAGACAAAGAATTATTAAAGTGAACTATTAAATTTGAATTTGCCAGTGGAATAAAGTAAAACCTCTTAGGCACCTGAGAGAAGGGGCCAAGTCAAGTAAAGTAGTATAACAAAAGTAAGGTAATGGAAAGCAAAAATATAAAAAGCTTATTATGCTAGAAGCTCATATTACAAAGATCTCTCCCTCTCTCTCTCTAGAGAAAGTACAAGTGTTGAAAATGTAGGAAAAACCAAAAAAACATCTTTTCTCCTTGAAATTATCTCCTTCTTATAGATTCAAGGGATAGTTACATAAGAAATGCACATGTCAACTAAATCGATGAGATTAGTCAGCCGATTTTGGTCTCTTGCGACTTGCTTAATTTTGAAATATTCTAGCTTCCCTATCTCTACTTTCACTTTGATAAAATCTCTTAATAATGACTCATCCCGTACTTTATAATCTTCATTAATCTGATGGACTATGAGTTGCAAGTCTAAATGGGTTGTGATATGTGGAGCATCAAGTTTTGAGTGAATTTTAGTCAAACAAGTAAAGCTTCACATTTAGATTGGTTATTTGTTACTTTGAAGTTAAACTTTATTGACTTAATTATAGTGAATCCTATTTGATTTTAACATAATGCATGCCCTCATTCCTTGTTCGCCTGAAGAACTATCTACATATACATGCCACATTAGCTCTTGGTTGATTGGGACATTATGCAAGTTATTGAAATCCATGAGGAAATCGATAATGTCTTGCACTTTAATCGGTGTTCCAGGCAAGTACAATATGTCGAACTCACAACAACACTGACCATTTTAATAGTCTCTCAGTGTGATCTGGCTTGGTGAGCACTAACTTCAATAGATTATCAGTGACAATCTGAATTGAATAAGCTTGAAAATATGGTCTAAGTGCATGTTGATATAATTAATACAAGTGTGAGTTTTTTCATGATTAGTAGTATTACTCGGCACCCCTGAGTGACTTGCTCTCATATTAAATTGGCTATTATTTGCTACCTTCTTCTCTAATTAGGATTGAACTAACTGAGTCTTCTCTCACTCTTAATAGAAATAATAATATTTTTCTCTCCCTCAAGTTTTGCAATAAGTATGGTAAGGTGAGTAAGCTTTTTAGTTGACAAAAAGCTTTCTCGCATTCATGTGTCCTCTTAATTTTTTTACGCCTCTTAACACTTAGTAGAATAGTGAGTAATGCTCTCTTACAATGGAAATAAATTAGTTTAAGTCTGCGAGTCACTCTATAAGTCATTGCACCTCTTTTGTTGTCCTTGGAAAAGGCATGTTGAGTATAACTTTCCCATTGTGAGGGCTCATTTATAAGCCTTCTAAGGTATTTAAGAACTCCAAGAATTTGATTGACCTTAAGCACTTTAGAAGATTGAGGTGCATATTGTATTTCCTCAAAGTGGTGAATCTCTCTTTTAAACCTTGAATGTATTATTCAGGCAATATGCATTCAACTAGCAAGATGTCCACATAGACCTTTGCATTTCCTTCTTTTTTATTTCTTAAACACTTGATCCATCATTCACTGGTAAGTCGCCCTTATGTTCGTTAGCTCAAAAGGCATTACCCTATAACAATAAAGTCCCTCTCTAATGATAAATGTTATTTTTCATTTAAGTCAGTAGGATACATTTGGATTTGTTGATAACCTGAGAAAGCATCTAAGAAACTCATAATAGAGTAACCCACCACCAAGTCAGTGAGTGTGTCTTTTTTTGTGAGTGAATAATCATCTTTCGTGCATGCAAAGTTTAAGTTAGTTAAGTCCACACACCCTCCATTTGTCTTCAGATTTTTGCACAAATACAACATTTGATATCCACTCTAGATACTAGACTTCTTTGATGATGTTGGCATTGAGTTGCTTAGTGAGTTCTTCTTCAATTGGCTTGGTGAGTAGGGCTGCATTTTTTTCTCTTTTTTGTTTGATTATCTTACAATATTTGTTAATATTAAGCTTGTGATAAGTGGCATCGATGTCAATTCTTGGAATCTCAGTATTGATAAGCGAATACATCAATATCTTATTGTAGAGCTTCTTTATTACATCAATATCTTATTGTAGAGCTTCTTTATGTTCATTTTTGAAGGTTAAGCTGATTCAAAAGACTCACTATGAATTTGTCATAGTTAGAACTTCATCAATTTTCTTAGTAATATGGGCTCCATTTCAAGAAACTTTGAGTTGCTTCACTTTCTTTGTTATGTGTGAGACACATATAGGCATGCTCTAGATTTTCTTGGATGCTGATCTCTTCTCCTTCTATTGGAAATTTATTGCATCATCCAAATTTAATAGCGATATAGTGGATTCAAAATTGGATATGTACTCGATGGGGTTATGTAACCATTTTGAAATTCTAAATCTGGAATCTTACAATATTGTAGAGGATGAGCTTCAACAATCTTCTTCGAAAAAGTATTGGTGGGATTGTTATTTGCAAAAATTCCTCTCTGGTGTTCTCCTCCTCACTTACTTGATAAGGCCCATCATCAATGCTGAGTGATTTTAAGATCTCCTTATTTGGTTGCTTAGCTCAGCGAGTTACTGTTATCGATCTAAAAGAACCTTCATGGTCCTTGACCCTTAGACTTTTATTTTCCACTATCCCCATAGACACCTAAACTAGGCAAGTAATTATATATTTCATATTATTTAGGTCTTATTGTGTGATGAATTATTGAGTGTCTAGTTGTTCCTTAGTGATTGGCTTCACAAGGTCCCTAACTCTTAGTTCTATGCCTCATCCACACTCATCGCACCTAAAAAAATGTTGAATATAAACTTATTTGTGGAGGGGCCAAGTCAAGTAAGGTAGTATAGTAGAAGAGAAGTAGAGAAAGGATAGATATATAAAGTTCCATTATATCAAAAACTAAATTTATAAAGATCTCTCCCTCTCCCTCTCAGAGAAAATATAAGTTTTACGAAAAGTCAAGAAAAGTTCTTTCCTCTTTGAATTTCTTTCTTTCATATAGAGTCGAGGGGCAATCACATAAGGAATGTACACATCAACTAAGTCAGTTACATGAGGGAAAAGGACTTAGCCATGAGAGGCGAGTGTGATGTGTTGAGTAGCAAGTTCTCTGAATATAATAGCTAATGTTGAATTGCATTGTCTTATATGTATTTGATAGTGATCGTCCATATGTAAGTGAGTATTTATGTGAGAAGTACACATATATGATTCTAATTGACTAACTTGATTGTTCTTCCCTCGTATTCGTCTGGCTAAAGATTTGTCTTCCCTTATGAGGTGAGTTGGTGAGTAATCCTTTCTTGTATTCACCCTGTCTTGAACGAGTCTTCATAAGTCAGTGATTCACTTGTACATATTTTGTTATTTATTATCAGATATTTTTATGTTGGATGCTTGTAGCTTACAAACACTCATTGAATCTATTCGCACATCTTGCGTATACATGGATGACTCTCAGTTGACTCTGGAATGGGAAAGTAAACTTGGTGGCTATTGCAAGAGTGTTGAAAATAAAAGTCATCTTGGCTTGTTTTGTGAAGAAAGATTAATTGATAGTTAGCAATCCCTACAATGATGTGATAGTCATTGCAATGTTAATTGCAAATTATCAAATTGGGGGAATTTTAATTGACAAGGGGAGCTATGTTGATATCAAGTTAATGTTTGATATGATGAATTAGGTGAGTTCATGGTTTATACCTATGTCAGAGCCCCTCTATGGATATTATATGGAAGTTGAGGGATATAAGGGATAATCACTCTCATAATAACTTGGGAAGAATGAGAGAAGTACTTTATAGTATTGGTTGACTTCTTCATGGTAGAAGCACCCGTCACATATAATATGATCTTCAACCAATTTCTATTGAAGACATTTAGGGTGGCGGTGTTGACTTATCATGAGATGCCATGTTCCTAGTGGTGGAGAAGAAATAACTATATGAAGGAACTTAACCAAATATAAGGGTAACTTATGAGCAGTCGATGATTTACACAAGAAAAAGAGCAAGTGTAATTGGAAGTTGCACACACTGGATTAGATATTACAACAAAGATTGATGAAGTGTCGATAATAGGTGACTAAATCAAAATTAATTTAGATAAAGTCAAGGCCATGCTTGTATTCTCTAATGTGCGGTGTAAACCAAATTCAAACAATAGATAGAAGTCGAGGCCATATTCAAGATAGGTTTGAAGAAGTGTTAACAATAGATAGACTAAAAATGAATTTGGATAAAGTCAAGGCCATATTCGATATGCCATCGCTAAGAACAATTAAAGAGATGAGGTGTCTTAAAGTGTGAGTCACTGGATTAAACATATTCATCTCTAAGATGGGTGAGTAATTCTTGAAAGTTTTAAGATATTGAGAAGTGCCAAGAAGTTCTAGTAGACCATCGAGTGTCATAAAGATTTTAATGATCTAAATGTCACTTCCTTTATTATAAAATCTTAATGAAGAAGAAGCGCACTATTATATTTCTAGATATGAGAGAATGTAGTAAGTCTATGCTAATTAGAGAAGATGGAGTCAAATTAAGAATTATTTATCATATCAACAAATCTTTGAGGGGAATCGAGCTACGTTATCCAATCATAAAAAAACTTGTACTCATCCTTCTTATATCGACTCTATGACTTCAACCATATTAATAGTCTTCTACCTCTCAGGGCGTTGATTTTATACATGAGTCACCAACTACAGTGAGTGTTTATCTTTTTTGATTAATAGTCGCTGACCTCTTGGGTTGTAGGTTTTACATAAGAGTTTCCAACATCATAGGTTGATTTTATGTTACCAATTATAGAGAGTTGGTCTTTTTTATTAATAATTGTCAACCTCTCAAGTGTTGGTCTTATAAATGAGTCACCAATAACTCAAAGTGTTGGTCTTTTTTGGTTGGAAACTATGAAGAATTGGTCTATTTTGGTTAATAGCTATCGACCTCTTCAAGTATCGATCTTACTCATGAGTAACCAATCAAACATAGTTAATCTTAGCATCACATACAATAGTTTTATATGAGTGTTAATAGTTGTAGCTTCTGGATTGCCTGCTCGACCTTAGCTTTTTTGGGCAGAAGTGGCACGCCAACTATTTAGGTTTCAACCTAGGATCTTAAGAACTCACTAGATGGAACTCTTCTCTTAAGAAAAAATGGTGCAATGAGTACCCTAAGTCGTTATGTACCTCCCCAAATATCTTTCTTTACATTGGCTCAATATTTTTAACTATTGGCTAAGTAATCATCTAAGTAAGGAATGCAAATTTTGTTGAACTTAACTTGATAGTAATAATGATTATAAAGAAAATATAAAATATTGAAGATACAACCCACTTCAAAATAAAATTTCTTAAGATCTCTAGCATTTTAAGTGAGTGAGATATTTTGTCCTTCACGTGTTAGTATGTATAGGGATTGACCTATTTCTTGATATGTAAGGGTTATTCCATATGTGGCCGAGCTTTCCTACGGCGTTCTGCTGAGTTGCAACATTCATATAAGAGTACTAATTCATCACCTTTGAAATGCTTCTCTTTTACATGACAATTATAGTATTTCATGATTATTTTTTTATTTCTTATTACTTTAATGATGTTTCAATACTCAATTCTTCAAGCATGTCAAGTGTGTTTTGAATGATTCTAGAGTTCGCCTTTTCTCACTCGTCAGTATTGTCTCCCAGTCCCTATGGAGCTCATACTTAATTGGTAAGATAGCTGTCATCCCATATGATAATGTGAATGGGGTATGCCATGTTTCCTTGGTAAGAGTGGTTCTAAGAGCTAAGAGTATGATTGGTAATACAACAACTCCTGCCTTCTCCTTCTTTAGTAAGTTGAGAAATTTCTTGTTTGCTGCTTCCACCTAGCTTTTGCTTTACAAGTGATTTACTAAAGTGAACTTTAGTTGCATCCCTTGAGACTAAAAAAAAATTCTTAATATATTGTTATTGAACTATGATCCACTATATGTGATGATTGACATGGGCAGCTCATACCGTCATCATTCAAATAAAATTTCTAACTACCATGGCGATCATCTTACTGAGAAATTTTACATCGATCCATTTGATAAAGTACTCAATCATGATGAGAATTAACCTTCTTAGTCCACTTTCTATTTGCAAGGGGCTGATTATGTCCATTCCCTAAATTGAAATGGGTTTGAGGCTTGAGATAAGCTGTAAAGGTTGTGGCAATTATTACTAAAGTTGGGCAAATTTTTATCAGTACTCATACTTTTTTACTATTCCCTCGAAATCTTGTTTGAGCATGAGCTAGAAGTATCCGTGTATTAAGATTATATGGGTTAGTGCTCTTCCTCTTGAATGGCTTCTACATTTTATCCAGTGTATTTCATCAAGAATCCTCTTTACTTCAGCCTGTCAGACACATCTAAGGTTGAGCAAAGTAATTAATCTTTAAAATAACCCACTTCTACTTAGTAAATACTAGGTATCCCTTATCCTAAATCTCATCGAGTATTTTGTACCTTTTCAACCTCTCCACTCTACAAGTATTATTTAGTAGGATCAATCTAATTTGGGGAATGTTCATACTCAACTTGCATAAGTTATGCTTCTTCTATGCTTGGGTTGGGTGAGTTGTATGACTGAGTGCTCCTCGCATTTGGATAATTGGTCATCCAGTTAATTTTGCTTTTTAAGTGTTTACTCAATCTCGAAGTACTCTAACTATTTTCTACTTTGACCATGAGTAAGTATTTTTCTAATGACTCATCTCCGACCTTATAGTCCCCATAAACTTGCCATACTACTAGTTATGAATCAAAGTATTTTTCTAATGCTCTGCTCCCATGATTATTCATCCTTGTATAATTGCCATAATAGTTCTAAGTTAATCATGAGATTATATGAATTGCAAAGTTGACAAAGAAATCAACGAGTGGTTGATCCTTGGTTGTCATTTAGAGCAAGTAAGATGTGTCAAACTCACTCAATTCCACTAAACATTTCAATAACCTCCTAGAATGATTAGACTTGATAAGCATGGATTTATGTAGATTATTTGCGATGACTTGAATTAAATGAGCTTGAATGTATGGTCGAAGCCACTATGTTGAGATAATGAGCGCCATCATGAGTTTTTTCATGATGGGATAGTTTAACTCAGTACATCACAAAGCTTACATAGTAGATGGGCCACTACTTTATACTTTTCTCCTTAATAAGAACAAAACTGACTGAGTCTTCTCCAACCCCTAGGTATAACATTAAGGTTTATTCTTCCTATATACTTTGCAACAGAAGAGGTGATGTGACAAGATTTTTTAGATCACATAAGGTTTTATATCATTCTAAAGTTCACTCAAATCTCTTAGCTCCCATAAGAATTTTAAAAAATGATAAGCAACATTCTCTGGCTTTAGAAATGAACTTGTTTAATCTAGTGACTCTTCCTATGAGTCGTTGAACTTCTTTCATTATTCTTGGTGAAGGAATCTTAGTTGCTTTCACTTATTAGGATCTTTTATGCCCTCAGAAGTAATTAGGAATCCCAAAAATTTGCATGACCTGACACCAAAAATGTATTTTATGAGATTAAGGTGCATGTTGTACTTCTATATAGTGGCCAAGGTTTAGAGTAGTCAAGCACAAAGTGAAGTAAGTCATTTAACATAAAATAACTCAACAAGTTTGGAGCCAAACACTCAATAATTTGTTAGATAACAAGACTTGAAGAATATGGAGGACAAGATCACCCGCTTTGTACAGACAGCTATGAAGAAAACCAAGAACAAGGAACTTAAAGTCATAGAAAATGAAGGTTCTTCAGGTTTAGCAACCCGTTAAGCTCGCCAATGAAAGTGTGAATTATATATAAGTGTGGATGATAGGTCATATGTGAGAATTTTAAAACATATCAATTCTTTCTCCAAATTCACACATACCTTAATTATAAGATAATTAAGGCCCATACCTCTTTGATAAATTACCTCTTCACTACTTTTAAAGAATCAACCTTCAAGTTCAGAACAGTCATAACCTCTTTTACTAAATTCAAAAGGATGTTCTTGATGTAGTTCACCAGCACACAAAATTCATAACCACTTTACTACTTTTGGATGAGGTTAGCATCATCCCTAATCATAATAATCAAAAACTATAATATTAGATTAGGAGTTTTTTAATTAGGTACTTAGGACACTATACATAATGACTAGGTGAACAAGTCAAAATAAAATAACAAATTAAAATAAATGTTAAATTTATAATCAAAATTAAACAACAAATCACATTAAATTAAAATCAAATATAAAAATAAATTTGAAATTAAAACCAAGTTCAACACTCTGAAGGGAAAGCCTACGCCACCATAATAGATCCTTCTAGGACCTAACTTAGCCTAATAGGGTTGGGTGAACTCAAGTCAAATCCAAATCTAATAAGAACATTAAAGGAATCTAAAATCAATACACACATATAAATGAATCAAAAAATAAATCTAAGTGAGGTTCAAAGTGATAAAAAAGGTCATTTAACCTAGAGTTGATCCATGTGGGCCCCAACAAGCCAAAAGCCAATCAACCTCAATTAGGTCAAATTGAGTCATCCCAAAAGCTCAAAAACATTAAATAAATGTGCTTGAACTCAAATCTAAATAAATCTAAAACTAAAAGGGACTGAAATGGTTAATTAGGTCACTTGACCCAAGTAGGCCAAAATAGAATCTTTTGATTTTGAATCTAAATCAAATTAAAATGAACTGAGATTAAACATTAAAAATTTGAAAATCATAATTAAATATAATTCAACCTTTTCTTAGGTTTAATTTGATCAATTTGGTCATTTGACCCAAGGTGAACCCATTTTGTACTCATTAAGCTCAATTTAGAACAAAATTAATTCAAATCAAAATTAACTTCAAATACAATGAAATTAATTGCTTCAATTCATATCAAACACTTGATCAAACATGATTAGAGCTCAAACCCACCTTGGTTGAGTCAAATTAGCCATCTAACCCAATTAAGGCCTAACCTAACATATTTAACTTAAAATGGGCTAATTTGGATTCATATCAAAATATAATAAAAATTAAATAGAATTAATTGATCAAAATAATCATAAGCTTTTAATTGACCATAATTAAACCTAAATCCAAATCTTAAAGTGGCTAAATAGGCTATAAATTCAAACTTGACCTATTTAGGTCAAGTGGATTAAAAATAACCTAAATTAAGTCAAACCTAAGTATAACTTAAACCAATTGATACATAAATCTTACAATGGACAATCAACAATAATTTGAACCTCAATCTAAGTCCATTTAAATAAATGGGATGCCTTAACTTAACCTAACTCAAAGAAAATACAAATTAAAACATTCATTTTTAAACCAATTTAATTAAGCTTTAACCCAACTGAAACCCACCTTAGCTTGACTTGAGAAGTTAATCAGTAGCCTAAAGGCTAGCTGAAGTGGTGTCAATAAACTCAAAGGGTGTGGTGGAGAGGCCATGGATAAGGTGAAGCCATGGGAAGCCTAAGCATAGCTACATCACCCAATCCAAGTCCCATCCATGCTTCTTCCATCACCTAAACCATTTTGAAAATGTGCTCCAACCTCCTTACTTCCTTGAGCATCATGATGAGGTCCCAATTCTAATGGCCAACCACCTCTCCTCACCCCTAAAGGGGTAAACTCGTGACCATATATAAAGAGGAGAGAGGATAAATTGAGGACTCTTGCACATTCCAATAACTTCCTCAAGTTGAATCAAGCATGAATGAACATTCCACCTCCTCCCTATCCTCTTTGATTACTCCCCACACCAAACTATAACGAGTGGTGGTGTGCGTTAGTCTCCACATTGGTCGAGATGGAGGCAAGTTGTAGAAACTCTCCTAAAGGTCTAAGTTTCATGAAGCATTTCGAAACAAGAAGTAGCACCGAGATTCGACATTGGTGTGATCCTTTATGAAAAAAAACTTGATTTTGGGTAAGATCAAGTCATATAGATCCCTTATAGATCACTCCTTGATCAAATTGTAATCGAAATCCCATGCTCTCGTTGCTTAGATCACCGATAATCACCCTAAAAAGCCAATGACTCTCGGTTCTTCAATGGGAGCTGTGATGAAATCATCATCATTAGTTCCTTTTTTTGAAATAAATGGTTGTGATATAAGCAGATTAATTGATTTAATCCCTTAAGGGAACTATAGATAAATCTTGTGAACTTTATCAGGCGGTGTTTATCCTAAGCACATCCATGCTATCATTTCGAATGGAATCCAACTGGATCCTACATGGTCCAATGGCATGCCGCTGCATCAAAAGTTATGCCTAGTCAAGGCCATGTGATATTGACTGCTAAAAGTAGAAAAATATGCTTTTTGAATTTAATAATGTTAAGAGGCTATGACACCCAAGAGGGGGGTGAAATAGATATTTTAAAATATTATCAAATTAAAATTGAGTTTTTAAAACTTTATAGAGAGTTTAGTTATAAATGATTAAATTTAATAATCAATGAAAGATCAATGCAACAAATAATCAAAGTAAAGTAAAGTAAAGTGCAAAAAAAAGAAAGCAGAGGGCATAATTATTTTTATGTGATTTGACCAAATCTAAAAATTGGCCTATGTCCACGCCTAGCAATTCAAGCTAGGAATTCATAAAGTCAAAAAGAGGTTACAATAAATATCCCATACTCTCGTTCATGGGTAAGTACCACCCAACACCGTACTTTCCTACACAGGGCAAGTATAACCCAACATTGTCCTTTTATGACACAGGAAAGTATAACTCCAACACCTACTTTCCTACACGGGCAAGTACAACCCAACAAAGTACAAGAGAATAAAAGAATTAAAGATACAAAGCATCTAACTCACTATTTAAAAATATTTTGCACTCAATTCTTTACTTAAACAATATTAAGAGATAATAAAAGAAAGCTCACGTATTTATTTAAGATTAAGATTAATGCAAGAGCTTGTATAAAATGTTCAAAGCCTATATAGAGAGCAAGCAATATATCAAATATAATATATTTATTATGAAAGGCTAGAGAGGGAGAACTAAAATATCAGATAGAATATTGTATAATAAGAATGGAGAGGCTAGTCTCTACGCCCCTTTATCTTTATGTACATATTTCAAAAATCCAAATACAAAGTTTGCTACAAAAAATATTTCTTATATATCTTCTATCTCTGATGATTGTGATATAAATGAATTAGAAAAGAAAAAAGAAAGAAAGAAGATCATTCTCATAATGACAGTAATATGTTCTATGAATCAAGATCAGAAAATGATATGGGTGATTTATAAGGAGATCCTGTTAACATAGAAATAGAGTTCTCAGATTTTGACCAATATTTGGAAAAGCACATCAATGATGAGGGACATATTGACATGACCTTTCTTCTAATTTAGGAGAAATTATTGAAGTTAATCTCCATAATGGAAAGGTCCTACCACCTTGCGTACTTCCTTCCAAGGACAAAAGTGAACAATTTATTGACCAATGTCTTAAACCTTTATAGAATGATCCAGTAGTTGAACCAGCTGCTCATAAGTGTTAGCTCCATGAGCCTATAGACTCTTAATTTCAATTTTGATGATAACAAATATATGTGTGTAATTACTAATATTTTATTTTGAGATTGTTAGGAAAGTTACAAGACTTAATAAGACATGATATACAAGAGAAACTCAAGTACTATTTCTGATAGGTTTGGCTTAGATCAGAGTCTTGCTTTGTATATCATGCAATAAAGTTGACAAATGACTCACCTTAAATCAAATTAAATATTTATCATCATTTTATAATCACATTAATTATAATTTATTTTCATTAATATGTTGATTATGATTTTACTTAATCATTTGCACATTACTTAATGTATAGTAATTTCAATTATAAAATTAACATTCAAAAACTTAATTTTGTTGAAAATAAGTTTTGTAAAATCATATTTGTAATCATTTGATTTTGTGCTTAATTTATGTTATTTTTAATTAATTTTATTAAATTTATTTTGGCTTGAATTTCTAGTCTTTGTAATTTTCCTATTTAATTAAATTAATGAAAATTCACCTTGCTAAATGTCATTTAAATTAAATACAATAAATTTATGGATACGTATTTTCATTTGAAATATTATTTTATTTTATTTTTTATAAGATTTTTTGGTCATTTAATCATGCTTTTATAATTTATTTATTTATATGCATATGCATTAATCTACAACTTTTCAAATATAACTCAACCTTCTTCCCATCATGCATGGACAAAGTTCCCAAGCATTCTTTTTCAGGTTTTATTTATTAAATTACCTCCTTATTCTCCGTAATTTGAATTCAAAATATCTCCCATAAATCTCTTAGTTGTTTGGAGCATTATGGATTAATGACTTTCCATTTTGGGTTTAATTCATGTGGTCGACCAATAAACTTATGCAAAATTAATTATATTGCATTAAGACTTACCTTTTTCTTTCTTCTCAAACGTGGATCCCTTCCTATGGTTGTCCAAAAAATGTCAAAAAAGATTTAAACTAAGTTTTGTGGCCGCTACATTAAAAACTACTCTCAAACTGATCTTTAAATTTTTGGAGATTTGTTGGTATGCTTCCTCTTGCTAAATTCCATTACTTCTTCAAGAATCTCTTGCAAAGAGAGTTGTTCAAGCATTTGGGAAGGTTCATTCCAAGGTTCTTTTCAAAGTGGCTTAAGATTTCCGAAGCCTTGAGTGAGACTTTTATTTTTCCAAATTTTCTCTTTGATATTTTATTACAAATGTTCAAATCATCATGTTGATTTAATTGTTTATAATCATCCTGATTAAAATTTTAATCTCTAGTTTTATTTTCCAATTTGATTACCTTGAAACTCATGATTTCTTTTTCATAGAATTTGTTTTTGTGATCCAACCAAACCATCTCATTTTTTTAGATAGGCTTTTGGCTACACACTTTGTCAAGTTTATCTTTATCATTATGTTTATATTAATTCTCATCTTTCTAATATTAGCACTATTGGAAAAATCTCTCTTTATTTTCCTTTATTTTATCATTTTAATTTTATTTAAATCATTTGAATCTAGAATAAATTATCTTTTTGTGAAAATTATGGAGAAACCTTGTAGAGAAATCTTTTGTGATTGTTTGTAGGAAACATTTTGATTTTCTAAAAATATTATTTCTCCTGCACAAAATTATTTGTCAACTAAAAATTGTTTAATTCTAGGTTTATTTGAAAAGTCCTTTATTTTTAGAATCTTTTTTAAGGTTTCATTTTAAGTGTAATCAAAGTTTATTATTGCTGAAATTATTTTTTCATTACAAAACTTTTGGTTTACTGAATATCATTTCAACATAGCATTATTTGAAACCCCCATCATCATTTGAATCACATTGGAATATAATTTTTGTTGTGATAAAAGTGTATTTTTGCATAAATTATTTTCAATTTGCTGAATTTATTGATGTTATTATAAAAACTATTGATTTTTTAAGTTTTAAATCTTATAAATTGTTATTGATCTTGTGACCTTCAATCATTGTATTCTAGACTTTAATTCTTGCTTAAATCTAATTTATAGCTTGCTTAAATTTATTTCATTTTGCTATCTTTATTGTTCCATATTTAAAGGATAATCATTTTAGTGAAAACTTATTCATTCTTACTTTTCTACATTGAAACTAATTATAATCATTCTTGAAAATAAATTCTATATTAGCTGAAATTTAGTTTGTTGAAAAATAGTCGATTGCATATTCATTTCAAAATAATTTTTGTATTAGTCTATTATTTGCATTATGCTAAAGAATATTTAATTATTAATTTTTGAAAGATAAAATTTTCATTTCTCATTAAAAAAATTTGTGGGCCATTTACTTTATCAAATTTGTTGCATGTTGAAAATTTGTAAGGAGGTCATTTTATTTTGTAAGATCACAATTTTATTTGGGGTAGATTACTAGATATTTTGAATTCTATTGTACAAATATGTATTTATTGAAATATTTCTTTGTGCTTAAAATTATTTTTGGTTGGGGTTGTACTCGCCCCATTATGGAAGAGTACAAAGTTTTTTTTTGGGTTATACTCACCTCGTTGTAAGAGAATATAGTTGTAATTTATCTTTGTTGGGATAATAGATTCCTAGCTGGGGTGGCTAAGCGTGGATGTAGGTATGTTTTGGGGTTTTTGACTGAACCATGTAAAAAAGCTTGCGCCTGTTGCCTCTCTTTTATTCTTTGTATTTTTGGTGCATTGTAATTTTTATTTATTTTTTACTAATTTTTTAAATTTAAAGCTTCAAATTTATAAAGTTTTTAAACACATAATTCAGTCCACGCTCTTAGGTGCCATAGTCACTCTCAATTAATATCAGAGACTAGACTCCTTTAAGAGTAGGTCATTTTTCACTATGGCACAATATTTTTCTATGGGTTCACTACCTAAAGGATAATCTATTCACAGACCTCCATTATTAGATGGTGTATCTTTTGGTTATTGGAAGAATAGAATTAGTACATTCTAATGAGGTCAAGATGCATGTATGTGCTATATGTTGACACACCAATATCATACACTCACAGTAGAAGTAAATGGCATGAAAGTATAAAAACCTTTTAAGGAATGGACAATATTTGAATGAAAACTTGATGAATTAAATGCTAAAGCTTGTAACAGATTACATTATGCTTTATTACCTGATGATTACATGAAAATTTCTATGTTGAGTATAGCAAAAGTGATTTGGGAGAAGCTGATTATTACTTATGAAGGAACTAGTGAGGTAAAAGATATTCATATTAATAGATTAGTTCATGAATATGAATTATTTCATAATTAACTTTTTTTTTACAAATGAAATAAATGCTATGGGGTTCTATAATTTTTGTCCTTCTTTCCTTCTTTGGATTAGTTTGCTCTAGACTTTACAAGGCCTCCCAGGTCTTTGTCATCTAGCCATTGCTCATCCTAATCCCCATAACACAAATCCTAATCATTATTACAAAAATTATGTCTTTATGAAAAATGAAATCTAACTACATTTGCAAAAATGGATGTTAAATAAACAAACATACAAGCCAAGAAATTATATTTCACATATTTGGACTTAGCACCCTACACTTGGGTAACCAAGCCCACTTGTCAAAATTAGATTATGCTTAGGTGCATAAACATCACATACAAGCAAGAACATTTATATTCATTTATTATTATAGTGGTCTCTCAAGCACAATCCCCAGCATAAAATATCATTAGGCTAATAATGACCTAACATCTAGTCTACGCACAAACAATCTTATCATCCAGTCAAAAATATTACACCACAAAATAAAACATATCACCACAACATACACCTACCTAACCTAATACCAAGGTAGGTGACCTAGTATTCTAATGTGTGTACTAAGGATTAGTGTAGTATGTCTTGATTAAGCTTTAGAATTATGATTGTCTAAAGTTTTGGGATTATTTAAGTTACTCATTAAAGATGGTTTCACTTGAAGTCTTTTGGTAGCCTGATTGGATTCGAATTTATGCATGTTTTTATTATTTTTGTGTTCATTATTTACTTATGATTTAGTCATTATAAAAAGAAGAAAGAGGTTTGACTTTTTCATCCCTAGCCTAAATTATTTTCTAAAGATATATTTTTATGGCTTTAATTCTCTTAATGAACCACTTATGAATTTTATTTTGCATAAGTTTAGATTAGTCTTAGTGAATTGCATTTAAACATGAAAGACATCTTAAGAGTCACCATCATATGAGTAACACTCCACTACTTCCATTCATTATCAATAATACCCACACTCTTTCATTTCTTTAATTTCTCTAATATTTGATTTAGTATATACATATACATGCAATATACCCATATTTTTTTTCATACTTAATGAATGTTGATGCATGAATTTAACAGTAAAGGGAGATTTCATCTTGTAGCTGAGCATAAGCAAGTATGTATTAAGAATTTAAGCAAGTACGTGCCATTATTAAATTGGGAAAGTGATATTATCTAAGACCACATTGAGGCTACTTAAAGTCTCGTATTCCTAGGATGTCCAGACTATATACTTGCCAATTCAAATACATACAAGCATATACATAAGCACAGAAACAAAATCACACAAAGGTTATGTATAAAAATCCATTTATTTATGTAAAATTTAGTGGCATAAAGAAAGGGATTTTCTCATATATTCTAGCATATGCATACACATAAATAAAATTAAACAAGTACGTGTCGTTGTTAAACTAAGGAAGTAAAATTATCTAAAACCTTTTTAGAGCTACTTAAAGCCTCATATTATCGGGATGTCTAGACTATATACTTGCTAATTCAATGCATGTAAACATATTCATAGAACATACAAAATAAAATAATCAATTGCCATCTTATGATTACAAAAAAAAAAAGGAAATGCCATCTTCACATAATTAATTATTTATAATATGCATTGATTGAACTTTCAAATCATTTGATTAATAATTAACATATGATTTTAAAATAGTTTGAGATTTACTAGACATAATAGCGACACCATATAATAGCATTTATTCAACTCATGCAATTTGGATACAATCGTATTCTTTTAATTTTAAAACATGAAGATATGAAGCACATTGATGATAAAATTTATGACACCACATAAAGTTTAGGAATTTCTTATTTGGATGATCAAATGCGTCATTAAAGAATAAACATATTATCTCAATAGATAAACATGTTTTCCTATAATGAATTCAATCATTTAATAAAAGACTCTTAAGGTTAATAGGTCTTTTATGTACCAGAGATTTTTTCCTAGATACATGGAGAGTAGAATAAGGTTTATTTTAAACTAGGTTCATGGTGCTTTATAGAGGGAAGCCCCTATAGTTAATTACATCTTAAGAAGGGTCTCTTCCTAAGAATACTCTTGATTGAAGAAATAGGTTGTTATTTCTAAAGATTTCTAAGTTGGTTTTCAAAGGATTAATTTTTGAAATTTCAATTGGGATTGATCCAAAATGGAAAGAGTTATTTTTGGAAGCCAAACAGGATGAAGTAGGAAATGCCTATTAATAGTGGAATGCCTAGTAGACACTTCAACTATCTCATCATTGGGCTTTAATTTTTGGAATTTTAATTTATATTTTGAGTTAATATTTTCTTAAAAGTCTAAGACTTAGATTCTAGCAGCACAAGACTATAGAAAATACCTAGGGTTGAAGGCTTACTCCAAGGAAGATGCTTTAGAGCCTAGTCTACAAGTGCTTTTGACACATGAGATGCTTGACCTAGTTTCACTTTGAGAATTATCAGTCATTCCTCTCATTGGAGGGAACTAACCTATCCTTGACTCTTTTGGACTTACAACCTACCTAGAGGGGTTTCCAGCTAACACCACCTACGCACATTTTAAATTCATGATGCTAAGTGTCATGAATGCAAGATGGTTGGGCTATTTTATTTTTAGAAAAGAAATTTATGAACCTATGCTAACTCCTTAATCCTTAAGATAATGTAGGGTATGAAATGCATCTGACTAATGCATATTTTTTAGATTTTTAAGTATTTTGATTCATGATTGATTTGAGGTCTTAGATATACATTTTTATGCCTAATGCCATGTAATTAGAAATGGTCATGGTCCAAATCAATAATAAAGGCAGGCTTCCCTAAGAAGGGGGTCATTCTCACAAGTCAGATGCCCCTTATGTGTAATGGGAGAAGTTGCCCAATTTAAGGATTGGAGCAATATGATTTCATGGTTTGAAGACCTAATTGGTTTTTAATTGATTTTAAGTTTTGCCTAAGGCTTTAGTTTTTGTAAGGTTTCAAGTTTGTTTCATTTTTATTTCAGTTATTTAGATTTAAATTGGGTATGAAATTTAATTTTTTCTATGAGCCCAATCATCTAGACATTCAATCATGGGAAAGCATAACATAAAAAGAAACCTAGAAAAGTAGGTTCATTCTATTAGACACCCAAAATAAATCAAGCTAATTTTAATTTAAAGAAGAAAGGCTAATGTGGCTGTGTACTGCTATACACTTCGAAAGAAAGAGTAAATGGGAAGCTGAGCTTTTCCCTTATACAACCTGGCCTAGAACTACAAGTCTAGATCTATGGGTCTTCTTTCCATGATTGTCTCCTTTTGGGACATCCATTGGGTTTCACAGTTGACCACTACACCTATCTTCTAGTAGGGTCAGCTCCTACTAATCCTAGACCTCATAGATCCTAACCTAATTCTAAGCTCAAATTTATATTTTAAATTTAAAATTAATTTCTAGGCCCTGCAAAATAAATGTTAGCAAAATACAAACAACATGCAGTAGTTATATTTCACAAATATATGGGCTTAACATTTGCCAAACCCACCAATTCTATGGACTATGCATTAGGACTAAGCACACCTAAAAAAATAACATTTTTAATTTCATTTATGTTAACAATTCTGTCTAGTATAGCCCCCTACTGAAGATAATGTTAGATCTAGAAATAATGTCTTACCATCTAGTATAACGGGTAAAAAATCCTTGATATGTAGTCTAAAATAATACACGACAAAGACATGTGAAGCACATAATATCATGACACAACACAGAGAATCATAAAATGAAATCATAGAATGACCTAACTTAAGTCTAAGGTTTGTGACCTAATGATCTAGTGTGTGAAGAGAATATGCTTGTGTAGCAAGACTTTGCTAGGCCTTTTAGTTCAAATTTCAATTTAGATTTTTGATTTTGTTTGAATTTTATCTTTAGGTGGTTTCAATTCAAATGATTTAATGATTTATTTTAAATTTTTCACATTTTATTTCATTAAAGTGAAGTTTAGTTTCTTAATAATGAAGAGTAGAATAGATTTTATTTTGGGTGGAAATCATTCTATTCAGCATCCTAACTCATAATGGAATGAAATCCTCATCCTAAGATAAAGATCCATCCCAATTGTCTAACTAAGATCCTTAAGTATCTTAATCAATCCTTTTAGTTTCATTTAGATGATTTGGGTTTGAATTTATTTTGGAATTTTAGATTAAAGAAGGGAGGAGGGCATCTACTTCTTCCTTACTTAGCCGACCCTCTCTTCTTTCTTTAGCTTCCTTCCTATTCTTCCTTAACATCTCCCTTGGAGGAAGCCAAATTCTCCTTAACTTCTTCCTTTGGTGGCCTTCAATTGATTGGAATGGATTCAATTTCTTTAAAGTCAAGAGCTGGAACAAGGAATATAGAAGAGGGTTAATGATACTTGTTTTATTTTTCATGGAATATTAAGTCTTCCCTCTACTAATTCCACTCCTTTTAATTTTTTTTATGATTCATGGCATCACCACCAAAGTCTTTAGGTGGATATGTGGCTTCCCAACTCAAACTCAATATGGGTTTGAGGTCAAGTTTAAAGCCATTTGACTTGGATTGGAACTTTGAATCCATTCCAAGGATATGGATTCAAAGTTATTTAAATTTTGATTTAATTCTTTTAATTTTGAGTTTAATCATCTTTAATTGATTATTAATAATGTTTTTATTTAATTAATTCATTTAGAATTGAATTAATTTTGGATTTTATTTCATTTCAGCCAATTTAAACCTAAATGAGTTAAGTTTGATTCCAATTGGGTTCAAATGATTAATTTGAATCAATTAAATTAGGTTTGGACTCTAATTATATTTGATCACAAGTGTGAGATGATTTGGAGTGATTGATTTCATTTAATTTTAATTGGATTTCAATTTGAACTCATTTGACCAAAAGTGAGCTTAATGTGTTAAGCTTGAGTTTCATTTGGGTCAAATGACCATTTTGACCAAATTAGACTCAATGATGAGTTGAATTATGTTTGATTATCATTTCCAAATAATTTTAAGCAATCAAATTGAATTGATTTCAATTTGATTTGGGTTTGAACCTAATAGAATTCATTTAGGTTCATTTAGACTAATTGACCTAGTTAACTTAATTAAGGCCTAAATAAATTTACGTTTTATAGGATTCATGATTAAATATGTTTATTTAATCATTTGGAACATTTGGAATATTTTAAATTTTGGTAGGTTGACCTTTGACTTGATGGGACTCACCTAAGTCAAAGTTATGTCAAATGGTTTGACTAGATTTGACTTTATTTTAGTTTTGGATTCATTCATTTGTTCTAAATTAATTTATTTTGATTTATTTGGATTTGATTTGGTTTAATCTAAATTTAGAATTTGAGTTGAGTCCACCTCTGCTCATTAGGTTAGATCAAACCCAAAGAGGATGCACTAGGTCACTAGGTATAATGTCTTGAGCACTTAATTAGAAAGTTCCTATTCTAAGATTAGGTGTCCTAATTACTGATTTGAGAAGTGATGTTTTCCTTATCCAAAAATGAGGTCAACATGGCACATTGAGTATCCTATGTCATCACACAACTCCCTGAGTGTTATTATATCAAAAGTTTATTTTGCTTAACATCACTATTTTTGGGGTCAAGATGGCACACCAAGTATTCAGATCACTTACTCAGGCCTTTATTGCTCACCAAATGGGACCATTGCTTGGGCTTCAAATGGTGCATCAAGTTCCATGAGTCATCACACAACTCTCTGAGTATAGGTTTTACCTTTTAATGTTTGAGTATGCTCTTTTGGTAGCTATTGTTATCTTGTGAGTTAACTTATTTAAGGAGCAAAGTATAAAAATTTATTATTAAAAATATGAAGAAACATGGCACATGAAATTAGTAAAGCAAGTATAAATTAGAGGATCTTTCCTTTAGAGATAAAATTTCTTCAGGTCTCTAGTATTTAATATCCTTAGTATTCTTCGTTAGAATGAGATTGTAGTCGGTATGCGTTGGAACCAACTTGCTCTTTGATTATGAAAGGTCCAGCTTAGTTGTGGGTGAGGTTGTCCAGATTATTCTGTTGGTCGAGAACATCTATTTTCTTTAGCACTAGGATGCAGCTTTTGAAATGCTTCTCCTTCGCATAACGGTTATAGTACTTGACCATTTTCCTTTTTATTTTCTCTTGTCTTAATGATGCCTCAATTCTAAGTTTTTTATGAGTGATCTTGGTCATGCTTCACTTTATTTAACTTTTTATTCTTTGCCTCATCCACACTCCCTGTACCTAAAAGAATGTTGGATGTAGATTTGTTTGTGAGTTGAGGAAGAACCACCCTGGAAACCAAGAAATAGGGTTAAGCAAATAATATAAATTGAAATATAAAAAAAAGATGGGGGAATAAATGAATTTTATTATCATCTGAGTTTGAGTACAAAGACCAAAGGCCTAGAGAAGGGTGCCAAAAGTCTTTCTCTGGGAGGCATACCCCACTTATGAACTTTGAAGGGCACATATTATATATGACAAGCATAAATAAGGCAGGATGAATATAAGTTGAAGCTAGCATTGACTTAAGATGAGTATGATTTAGCGAGTGACAATCTTGATAGTTGGCATAGAAGATCTACTCATTGTGATCTTTCTTTTCTTCCCTAGTTATCCTACATTATGTTTTACTATGTTTAATATGATTTCCTTCTTTCGCTTTATTATGGAGAACTAGTCTATAAAGATATGTGAACTTTTGGTATAATTGTATTGTATTAAATCTTGTATGGGTTAATATAAGAATAATGTTTATGCTTTGAATAAAAATGTGTTTTGCTTCTTTCCATGCTTTATTTACTTATAATTTGACTAATTACAAATGTTAAAAATAGGTGTGATCTAGTGATATCGATGGAATCCTAGAAGAACAAGTAAGAAAAAGGCAACCAATGTACTAAATAATTATTAATGTGCTAAATAAGTTTGGATAATTAAATAAATTAAACATATGATTACTTTTAGGATTTCTAGTCACTTAAAGAGAGATATGGCTAAAGCAACCAATCTAAATTTTCTTGGTACTAGGCAGAAAATTAGGTAAAGGAATGGTTTGGTTATACTTGTTCAGAGATAGAGAGCATATCACTTTTGCTCTTGGTTGACACTACAAGTTTTAAAATTAATCAACCAAATAGTTATAATATAATACATAGTATAAAAGATTCCATAATTAAGAAAAGACATAGAAATTTTCTATAAAAATATAAAAATATAAAAGTTTATCTTTTTATTATTTTGAAAAATAGTAGATATCAATTTAAATTTAGCACATATATTTTGTTGGATAAATACTAGGTTTAAAGAGATTGGTACTCAATTTAATATAAAATTAATTTTTAAGTTTACTCTAATCCTTGTGTGAATGATACTCTGTTCATTCTTTATTACTTTATTCGACAAGTGCACTTGCATATAAAGGGTAAAAAGTACCAATCAAGTTTTTAGCATCGTTGCCAGAGATTGGAAGTAAAAATATAATTTGTTATAAGTTGATATTAGTCATACTAAACTATTTTTATTCAACTTTGTTATTATAAGTATTTTTGGTAAGTGTTAAGTGTGACACATCATTGTACCTATTTAGTGTAATATTATTATTTCAATTTTTAAACAAAAATTATGATTTTTAAACTTTGTATGCGTAGAGACTAAATTATAGAAATAGTGCCATTAAACTTAGAAATTGAATGACTTTATAGAAAAATTAGAAAAAAGAAGAGAGAATAAGTGAAAACTAGCAATAAATAATCAACCTTTAGAAGCTAACCATTTAGACCTCTTAGAGGTTATGCCACACAAATTGTAGATGAAATACATCATAGTATTGCTAGACTAACTATTGAAACTAACAATTTTGAATTAAAACCATCTATAATTTAGATGGTGCAAAACCCTCAATTTAAGGGTTCACTAATTGATGATCTTAATATCCATATTACTAATTTCTTAGAAATTTGTACAACATTTAAATAGAGTGGAGTAAGTGATAATGCTATTAAACTAATGCTACCCTTTCTCACTTAGAGATAAGGAAAAAATGTGGCTGAATTTACCGCCTTAAGGATCGATTACAACATGGAATGAATTAGTTTACGCTCATAAAAAACATCTTCGTAAATCTCCATCATCTTTAAGAAATGTTTACCAAGTCTATTCTTCATGAGACAGATTGATGTACATTCAACTAGATTTCTCCTAACATTATGTTAGAGTTTATTTAGATCTAGGTTTTTCTTCATATCAACTAGATTGAAGTATCCATAGTTAATTACCCCTGTTATCTCAATAAGAGAGCACTCTCAAATAAGGTTGGAAATAAATATATCTCTAATATAAATTAGTGCCTATTAGTGTGGAGCAGATGAATATCTAAGGGAAAAAAGAGGGTAGTACTGATCAAGATCCCATGGTTTCTCCATCCTAGGATTGTCGTTATTTTAGTTTACCAACATCAGAGGGTTATTAACCAAATGTCCATGGAGTTTGATTAGCACCCATGGGTTTCATCATTTCAGATATTCTGAGTAGACAATAGTTTTAGTGTAGGTGTTGTGGTTCAGGTGTTTATTGAATTATTTAGATTAAACTTGATTTGTAAGTATACCTAATAATTCAATTTTATGGATTAATCTAGATTGTAGATGTATGCAAGGCTTACATCCATTAGAATGCATTAACTATAGGGGAGTTTGCATGGTGAACATATGACTAGGCTTGCATTCATTAGAAAGCTAGTTAGAATTTAGGTTTGACTTACATCCATCTAGAATGCCAAAATTAGATTTAAGTTATGCTTGAATTACAAGCATGGATCAAACTTACATCAATTAGAAAGCCGTTAGATTGGACTTACATCCCTTTAGAATGCTGAAATGATTTATGTTCGCATGCAGAATATATAGGTTGGACTTACCTCTGTTTGGAGTGTCATATAGGATGACATTCGCATGGCGAACATATAGGTTGGACTTACCTCCCTTTGAAATGTTAGTAGGGTTTTAGGAATTCTCATGGTGAACATATAGATTATACTTACATTTCTTTGGAATGATAGATCAGGGTTAGATATTCACATAGGAAATGAAAAGGTTGGATTTACTTCCTTTTGGAATGTCATTAGATTTAGGTGTTCACTCAGCAAACAGAAAGATTAAACTTACATCCCATGGGAATGTTATATAAAATTTAGAGTTTGAATTGTGAAGATATAGATTGGACTTACATCTCTTTGGAATAGTAGAATTGGATTTAGGAGTTTACTTGGTAAACATATAGATTGGACTTACATCCATTTGGAAAGCTAGAGCGGGTTTGGGTGTTATCATTGCGAATGAAAAGATTGGACTTACATCCCTTTGGAATGTAGCATAAAATTTAGAGTTTACATGGTGAACATATAAATTGGACTTACATCCCTTTGGAATGCTAGTGGGATTTTAGGTGTTCACATTGCGAATGAATAGATATTTGATTTTTATTCTTAGGAGATAACACCTCAACACTAGAAAAGAAGTTCCATAATGGTAAGGGAGTTAGTGCTATGATGGTGGGAATTCAGTGCCCCAACACCGATAGGTAAAAATATAGGTCTCAAAACCAGAGAGGGTAGCACTTTGGTGATGTGAACCCAACACTACAGTGCTTAGATGCCATAAAGAATAATATAAAGTAGGTAGACTGGTTGACCAGTGTCTAGGCATTGCCAAAGTAGCACTCCGATGTAAGTCAAAAAGCTGTTCAAAGGATCGACAGGCTGGAAGACACATTTAATAGAAAAAGGATAGAACTTTTAACCAATGTCGTGATTTTGGGTCAAAGTGCTGAGGCACTCCATCAATACTTGAGGCATTTTATGGATTCTATTGATTACATATTTAATGGTAATAAATATCATAAATGATCTTTTTGACAGGCACAATAACCACCTTAACTGGCTGACCAGCACTTAGGTGTTGCATGTGGTGCATTATAATGTTGGTCCCACATTTTAGAAATTGAGAAGTGAGCTCTTGGTGCTAGATCCAGTTTGTAAATTAGACCTTTGAGCTATTCATTTTCATTCTAAACTCTTGTTCTTTTTAGGATTTCTTATGACTTTCTCCCTTAGCCTTCGCTCAGACTTAGGACATTAAATATACTACTCAAGCACATCTAGAAGGACAAGGTGAGTCATCCTCGAGCGATGCTCATAGATTTATCAATGTAGATGTGGTGGAGAGGTATCAATATTCACTATCAACAAGCACCACATTTGGAGAGGAGCTTCCATAATCTGGGTGGGAGCATGGAGAGGATCATCAATGAGCGAGGCTGGGAACATATCTCTTATGATAACACATCTTGCATCATCTTTGTGGTGTGAGAATTCTTCACCAATGTGAAGGAGAACCAGCATAATAAAGTTTTTGTTTGGGAGAAATGAGTATGTTTTGATAGCGCTACCATTAATGCATATTATAATTTATAAAGTTTTATATATGATCAATATCTTTCTAGTATAATAACTATCTTAATTTTGATGAAATTCTTAGTTTCCTCACTATTAGAATTTTAAAGTTAAATGAAAATGGTCAAAGGAAAAGATTATCAATTTTCATACCACCAGCCTAACTGCCAAAGCTAATGCTTCACATTATTTTATTTTTGTTAAACTAATGCCCACTGATAATATAAGTAAGGTAACTAAGGATAGAGCCATTTTGGATTATGTGATTTAAAAGGATTTACTATAAATGTAGGGAAGATTATTTATAATTCAATTTGTATTATTTTTAAGTGTGGTACTACACTAGGTTATTGTCATCCTTCTCTCATTTATTCTTTATGCATTACTGTTGGTGTGTCAGGGGTGTTAGGTGAAGAATTGTTTATACAAAGGACTCCTTTGACTGAAAGAATAATTGAAGGATTTGGATCAAGAATGGAAGCAGGAGAAAGCTCACATGCTCCTTAGTCCAAGTTCAAATCCTCCAAGACTTTAAATGAGCAACACCAAGAAATTGGAGAAGTCTCAGAATTAAGAAAAGGGTTGGTGAAAATATTCGACAATAATAGGAATTGGAAAAAAAAATTGATCATCATATGGGTCAAGAGTAGCAAAAATTTTCGTACATGACTTAGTTCAACTTAGACCTTCTTTAGATGTTTGAAAATTGCAACTTTAATGCCAGCCCAAATAGAGTTTCTTTTCTTATAATGCCTCGTTATCACCCTTATATTAGCACCCCAGTGGAGCCAGAAGAAGAAGAGGGTGACTATGACTACTAGGATAATTTTTTCTCTTTTTTTGTATTTATATTTACTTATTTTTTATATCTTTTTATAATTATATATTGCTCATTTTTATAATAAAATTTTATTTTATTTTGTATTTTATATTATTTATTTATCATTTCATGTATTGCTTGGTTGTCCCTTGAATTTTATTATAAAATAGATCTTTGTTTTAAATTAGAAATTTAATTAGATAGTGTCTTCGCACTTGAAGATCAGCACCTTGGCATTGAAAAAGCTAGTGCCTCGACTCTATATGGTGGGACTTGGGCTTAAAATTAGAGAAGGTAGCACTAAGGTGCTAGAGACGTGGCATCGTGGCACTATTACAGTACCTCGGCACTTTCTGGCCAATACTGTGGCACTATAAGTAAGCATTTAGACCTTACAACCCAAAATGGTGATACTGCGGTGCTAAGAAGCAGCCATTTGATGCTTGTCATAGCGCTTCAGTGTTTTCCACATAGCATGGCGGCACTATAAATAAGCATTTTGACTATATAATCCAAGAAGATAGTGCTATGATGTTGGTGATAGTGCCTTGATGCTTTCAAGATAGCATTGTGATGTTGCAAAGCAGAAATCTAGAGTTCTAAATTCTTGAGAGCTTAGTGCCTCAATGTTGGGTTGCAACACTACAAGCTTTGAGACTCTATTCTAGTGCAATTTTCTTATGTAATTTGATGATTCCCACAATTTTTTTGTAGCATAATGGCTTAGCAGTTCTATGTTTTAAAATGTTTTAGTACAACACACACTATTCTCCTTTGTTCTGGATCCAAGTTCAATGGTGAGAGAATTTTCATCTCACACCGGAACTAAGTTTGATGGTGAAAGGATTCAATTTTTAAATTTGTGATTTAATGAATTAAATTTTGAGTTAATCTTGATTTTGGTAGAGTTTTGTCTTGGCAATGTCTAATTATTTTGTAATTAGCGCTATCATGCTCTTCTCCTTGCTCTGAATCCAAGATTGAAGGAGTGGGGATTGCATTTCACACCAAATCCAAGATCAATGTTGGAAGTCTTTAGAATTTTCTTATGGAGTGAGGAATTGTGTAAGAGAAACTTTCCATTTTGAATTTTACTTATAACCAGTCAGGGCTTGGTTTTAGTCATCTTGCATGAGAAGGAGACTGTTCGTGCGAGAGGAAGGGCCTGGCGATGGCTGGAGGGAGTGTGAAGTAGAGGGGAGTAAGTTTGTACTGAGAAAGAGTGTGGAGAGTGATAAAATAATGAGAAGAGAGTGTAAGTGGTGTGGCTACTCCCTTCTTATAAAAACCAATTCATAACTACTCCTGCTCTCCTCTTGGGCGGTGCTAACAAGGATAGTTGTTGGTGGGAATGATTAATGCTTCTAGATTTTGTAAACTAAGGAGGAATGACATCAGTGCCTAGGTGCCAGGATTATAGCATCGCATTGCTCTGGGTTGGGAAGCTTTTGTCTCTCTTCTTCTTTTGTTTGCAAACAAATTACCCTCCAAGGAACATGTCATGTTGATTGGACATGATACATTTATTGCTTTCTTCTTTACGCATTATATTTAGAAACTCAAAGGAAGAAAAAGTATATTATTCTAAAAATCAATAATCATAATATTCATATATCATACAATATTAAAGAGATAGTTGCTAAAAGGAATTTTAACTATAGGTAATTATTTTGAATTTCTCTGATAAAATAGAAGTAGTATGGGCCCAATAAGCCATAGTATCCTATCTCTCCTATGCATCATGGAGTTGTTGAAAAGTGGCTTCTTGGTCATGGACTAATGAAGAGAGAACTTGTTCAAGTTCGAAAAACTAAGCATCCATCCATGAACAATCTTCCTCTATAGTTGTGATAGCCTCTCTCACCATAGATTTCCTCTCTAATAAATACTACCTTCTTTAATGAAACTTTCAATTTAGTAGATATGCCAAAAAGTTTTATTTGTGTTTTAAAAAGCTCTCTTTAGTTTGATCTTAAGGTTATAAAGTTATGCTTGAGATCTTGTAGAACACGAGAAGCATGATACAAAGTATTGCTGAGTAAAGTCTTTATATCAGTGGCTGTATCTAGTAAAAGCTCATGGTAAGTAGTGTGCAATGATAAAAATCCAAACTCAATGTCATAGCATAAGGATTACCACTGCTCTAACACTTTTTCTTTAAGACCCAAAGTAGTTGAATAGTCCAATAAAGAATTTTCTTCCACATAGAAGCTAGAAAGCTCACATAAAACTTCTAAGTAAACAACTAGAAGTAGGTGATATAGTGCTGTCACTATATAACATATGCTCTTTGAAGAGCCATAATGTGATGATCTTGAAGGTCTAGAGTGTAATCTAGAAATGAAGCATGAAATTTCCAAAATAAATAAGCACTTCTAAGTTACATCCCTTAAACTAAACGTAGGGTGGCTATCTACACAAGAGTCAAGCTCTACCGAGGAATCATCTTAGGTGACATTCATTATCACCCAAGTTGAGTCTGATAAGAGTGACTCATAACTAGTCATCAAAGCACTAGATTCTTCTATACATTGATCCTTTCTAATATGCATATGTCCATCACTGACAAGTTTAGTGGAATGAGAAATTGGGTAAGTCACACTAGCATCTGTTGATAATACCAAAGTGACATCACTCTCTATCTACTATTTTGATGGTTCAACCTATAGTAGTGGAGATGGAGCATAAATAAAGTTGGATGTTTCTATATTTCTACATCATAATCAGCTTGAAGAGGGCTTCAGACATCCCTGTCAGCCTTTATATAAACAGGTGAAGGCTTTTAGTGATGCTTTCTACCACTATCTCGTCTATTTGATGACTCTTTAGAAGCATAAGCCATGTGTCAAGAGAAACATAAGTATCATGTTGGTATAGCTTTCCTGAGTCTACAACTGTATATGTAGAAGCCTATCTCCAAAAAGGAAAAAAAAAGTATGGCGAATCCATAGCAACCATAAGTTACTAACTCTAATGTTAATCTTCTATGGAGTTATCTAGAAATAAGAACTAGTCCCTAGGCGAAGCAAAAAAGCCCAAGCCATAGAAGCTACTTTTAAATGCATAAAAGTGGCAACATCTCCAAGGAATGAGTGTTTGCTATATCTAGCATATGTGGTAGTCCATAAAGGGGTGTAGCATAAGTAAAGCCATACTATCTAGTTACTCTATTTGGATTGTATTCCTCCAAATCATGGACTCATGATGGTGGTAACAAAGTCAAGTAGGTCTCAACTTACTGAGATATTCTGCTATGCATCTACGTTCTAGCTTTGATAATAATAAGGGTGTGCATCTATTTATAATGGAATCCATGGATCTCTATCCTAAGCTCTAAGCAAGTAAGCTATAAAAAGATGGTCTGTGAATAATCTAAAAGCGATCCATCATGCATGCTAGCACAAAAATAAATGCCCTAATATGATATTTGTTTAAGGCAACTGTAGCTTTGCTTTGCTACATAATCAAGGGAAAATGTTACTATTTGAAGTAAAGAGGTGTCTGAGGATAGCTTTAAAGCTCCAAAAATATGGGCGTGAATCCATCCATGTAGATAATGCAATGGAGCCTCTACATAATAGCGGCATGAGTTCTTCATGGCTCTTACTCTACCTAATCCATGATACAGGTAGGCTAATGCTACAAGTACTAGTGTAATCCTCTCACCACGGACATGGAAACTAGCCATCAAGGGAGTAGAAAAATGAAAGAGCCTACTATGACCCGGGAACACAAGTAACACAACCATGCGCCAATGAAGGCCACTAAGGATAGCTCCTCATTGATGTCTCATGCTAAAATACGTTGAGAACTAACACCTCTTTCAAGATCAATTTGAATGCTAAAAGACTTCTTAGATGACTAAAAGCTAATGTCAAAGGGATCATCTAAGTGCTTAAAATGAGGCAAACATACCACTAAACAAAGAGAACTTTCAGACCATATATCTAGAGTAATAATAACACATTGCCTATGACTTGATCTTTCTTCTCTAAAGAGCCACTAATAGTGAGCTAGATCACGATGAAGGCGAGAAGAATATATATAACTCCCTTTTCTCCATTGGCCAATTGAATGACTCTAAAAGAGTTCATGATCTAAAGGGATGCACTCCTTATAGGGAATGCCTAAAATAAGGAGGGGAGACACACTATATCTTGCATATCTCTTAAATTAACTATCATCTCGTGTGGACCAACCCAAGCTTAGCTATTCCACATATCCAAGTGAAAGCAAGATGGCTATAGTCAAAGAGTGATGCATAGAAAGCTCGACATATGCTTGCTCTCTCGAGAATATCATTATGCATCTATAAATGATGGTGGACCTAATATATATAGCTACAAAAAACTGATAAAGTTGTACCAAATACTAACTTTGGATCCCAATATTCTACCTCATGGTGTAATATGCGGTAACCCAAAAGTTAGATCATACCTATAGAGGGAGCACTATCTGCAACTGGCTAGAGTACATCTTGATCCCCAAAATTGAGGTAATATATAAATAGCTCCAGAGGACTATCATGATTATGTCTCAACTTAAAATTAATTACCTAGTTAGAAGGATCATATCTTGATGGAAGCTATGAATTAGAGAGTGGAATGCAAGCTGATCAAGAAAATGAATCCTCATAAATATCTCTACCCATTAACATGTCCTGATGCCATAATAAATTATCCTATAATCTTGGTTAATAATGTGGATCATAAGCTTCGATTATGGCCCATATCTACTCCTTAATAGACTTAGTAAGAGCATATCATCTGACCTTTTTCAAATAAATATTGTAACAGATCTAAAAAAAGCATATAAAGTTTATAGGCATCGTAAAAAGGAAATAATATATGAATTCATAAATGAGCTACATTTGTGGGATTTGCTTCAATCCTATCTAAGCTTTAAAGAGTTTAGTTTTATATTTAGATTCAATCTCTTTTAAACTTGATAGAAGTATATTTATATTTAGATTTAGTTCATTTTGAATGTATTGAATCTAAATTTATGTTTAAACCTAGCTTCTTTTGGACATGTTGGGTGTGTTTGGACTTGGATCTGGTTCCTTTGGATATGTTGGATCTAAATTTTAGGTATAGATCCAGTCCTTTTGGACATGATGGATCTAAATTTTAGGTTTATATTAGGTCCTTTTAGACATGATGAATTTATATTTTATGTTTATATCCCATCCTTTTGGACATGATAGATCTAAATTTTATTTTTAGATCCAGTGCCTTTAGACATAATGAATCTATATTTTAGGTTTAAATATGGCCCCTTTGGATATGATGAATCTAAATTTTAGGTTTATATCTAGCCTCTTTAAAAATGATGGGTCTAAATTTTAGTTTTAGATTTAGTCTCTTTGGACTTAATCAATCTAAATTTTAAGTTTAGATATGATTGCGGAGGAAAATTATGACACCACATAGATTTTAGGAATTTCTTATTTAGGTAATCAATTTCTTCATTAAGGAATAAACATATTATCTCAGAAGATAAACTTGCTATCTTAAAATGGATTTGATTAGTTAAATAAAAACTCCTATGTTTAATGGGTGATTTAATATTCCAGAGATTTTTTCCATGAACTACATGGAAAACTAGTTCAATGTTTATTTTATACTGGATCATAGTTCCTTATAAGGGCAAGCCCCAATAGTTAATTACATCTTAGAAATGAGGATCTCTTCCTAAGAATACTCTAGATTAAAAAAATTGGCTTTTATTTTGATGCATTTCAAAGTTGGTTCTAAAGGATTCTTAAATTAGAATTTCAAAAGAGAACACTTCAAAGGGAGAAGAGTTCTTTTTGAGGCCAATTGGGATAAAGTAGAAAATACCTATAGATATTAGGATGCCCAATAGGCATTTCACCTATTATTGCATTAGGCTTTATATTTTTTTGAGATTGAATTTATTAAGATTTGAATTTATATTTTTATTAGAAATCAAGGGCTTAAATTCTTACAGTACTAGACTACAGAAATGCCTAAGGTTGAAGACTTATTCCTAGAAGGATGCTTTAGAACCTAAGTCTAATTCAAACACAAGTCAAAGGCTCGACCTAATTAAACTTTTGAGAATTTTTGGTTCTTTCTCACACTTGAGGAAAATAACCTATCCTTAGCTCTTCTGGACTTATAACCTACTTGGAAGGGCTATCAACTAACACCACCTAAGCGAATTTTTAAATCCATGATGTTAGACTTATGTATGCAAGATGGTTGGACTGTTACATTTTAAGAAAGAATTTAGAAACCTAAACTCACTCCCTAATCCCTAGGATCATGTTAGGTATAATATGACCTTAATTAATGCAATAATTTTCAGCTTTCAAACATTTTGATTCATAATTCATTTAAAGATTTATGCCTATATGAGATTTAGTTAGAAGTGGTCATAGGACAAATCAAAACAAGAAGGAAAACTTTCCCAAAAAGGTGGTCATCCTTAAAGGTCAGATACCCCTTATGTGTAATGCGTGAAGCGCCTAATTCAAGGATTTTGAGCAATATGCTAGCAAGGTTTGCAAAAGTTATTTATTTTTAATTTCTTTTAAGTTACATCTAAGACTTTTATTTTAAATTTAAATTTTTTTATTTTTATTTAAGTTATTTAGATTTAAGTTGGATATAAATTTACCTTTCCTAAGAGCATAATGTCTAAGCATTCATCATAGAAGCACAACATAAAAAGAAACCTAGAAAGCAAAAAATTTCTATTACGCACCTAAAATAAATCACACCAATTTAATTGATAAGATCAGGTTAATGTGGCTGGGTGCCGGTGTACACACTAGAAGAAAGAGAAAAATGAGAAGCCAAACTCTACTCTTATACAGCTCGACCTATAACTAAATGTCAAGATCTATGGGGGGTCTTCTTTTAAGATCATTTCCTTCTTCATGGACCTCCACGAGCTTCACAGGGGACCTCTGCACCCATCTGTTGATAGGGTCAACTTCTGCTATTCTTAAAGCCCATAGATCCTAACCTAATTCTATGTTCAAATTACATTTAAAATTAAAAAAAACCTAAACCCTGCAAAACAAAGATTAAGAAAAACAAATAACACTACAATATTTATATTATATTTACAAACATACGGGTTTAGCACTAGTTACTTGCCAAGCCCACTTGTCATATTAGGCTATGCTTACGGACTTAAGCATACCTGCAAACAAACAACATTGATATTTTTTTTATTATAGAGGTTTTTTTAAGACAACCACATACAAAAAATAATGTTAGGCTAAAAAGAACATCTTAGAATTCAGACTAGCATGCAAATAGTCCTAGTCATCCAATATAAAATAATACACTACAATTTGAAATTAAATATTTGACATTACATCACAAAAATCGCAGATTGACCAAACTTAAGTTTAGGGTTGGTGACCTAATAATCTAGCGTGAGAAGGAGGGATTTATGTGGCATGGCATTACTAGGCATTTTGATCTAGTTTTCAATGTTTGGTTTAATTTGATTTTGAGATTTTAGGTACTTATCATTATTAAACTAGAAATTTGAGTTATCAAGATCTCCTTCGAACTAGTAGCACTGTGACCTTAGGTGTCTAGATTATATACCATATGTTTACTAATTATGAAATTTTTTTTCATTCTTTTAATTTCTTTTATTCTTAAAATTTGTTTAATTTCTCATTAAGTGATTCCAATTTAAATAATTTAGTTGATTTATGATTTCATTTCAAATTTTAATTTCATTTTATGTTGAAGTGGAATTTAAATTTCCAAGAATGAAGAATAAAATAAATTCCATTTTGGGAGGAACCCATTCTATTCAACATCCTAAATCCTAATGAGATCCTGAAGATTCATTCTAAGGGTCAAGCTAAAACTTTAGGCATCTTTAAATTCATTTGAGTTTAACTTGATTTACTTAATGTTGTAAGTTTATTTGAAAATTTAATTAAGATTCATTCTTCTTTTCATTTTCCCTAATTTAATTAAACATTTCTTGATTTATTTTATGATTAATTTATTTAAACTCTTTGATTAAGATTTAATATGTATATTTAAATCTTTAATTATGAATTTAATTTTCATGTTATTATGATTTAGCTTGATTTAATTTTAATTTTAAGTTTAGTTTTAATTTATTTCTATTTGTTGTTGTTCCGTTTTATGTTTTATAGCTTAATTTCATATTTAATCCTTTTGATTTGGTTCATTATCCATTTGATTTTATTTGTTTTATTTATTTATTTAAGATTGATCATGTTAATTCATTACATAAATGTTTATGTTTATTATTTATTTTATTAATGTTTATTAGTTTGGATGAACTTAATTGACTTAAGTTAATATCTTAACTCATGTTTGGTGTTGATTTCATCATTGAAATGATCTATTATATTTCAATTTCCTGATTTATTTATTTATATATTTTCAATTTATCATTTAAGTTTATTTGATTTAATTAATTTTATTAATTCATTTCATTAATATTTTCATGTATGCTAATGAGTTTGAATTAATGTAATTAATTTCGAATTATGACTTTGTTCATTCACTTCATTAACATTTACATGTATGAATTTAAATAAATTAATTCAATTATTTCCAACCAATTTGGAGGAAGACTTAATTTCATCATTTAGAAAGTGCATTTCTTTTGTGTTCTAATTTATTATTTTAAATTTAAGCTTAATGAAATATTACATGTTAAAAAATTAGTTTAATTTATTATGATGGAGTTTTGTTTACCCGTCTTAATTTAAGAAACCTAATAAGTTGATTGACTTTGGGTGCCCAACTCAAACCTAGGCTATTTTAGTTCCTTAGGTTTTTCCTACATCTAATTAACTTAATAAATTAGTTTGTTTTTAATTCCTCTTTTATTCTATACTTAAGATTATGTTGTCCAAAAAATTAAAGGTTTCTTTATATTAATGAACTCCATGTTTTAATGTAAAGTTCAAGAGATTAGTTAATGCCAAACTTCAATTGAATCTAGTGATTTAAGATTTAATTAAATTCTATATCTTATATTATTTCATTAAATCTTAAACTATAAACATTTTATTAATTGAATTTTTTAACTTCGGAGAGTTAGGGAAATTTTTCAAAGTGTTAGATATTAGTGAAAGTGAGTTCAATTGATTTTATAAATTTCTATAATTTTAATAATTTTTTGATTTAAAATTTTCACTTAAATTAACGTAATGATTAGAAATTTGATAACTTCCAATCTAGAGATCATTTGCCTCTAAAATTTTTATGGCAAGTGAGGTTCATTGCCAATTTAAGTTCTCTAAAGTTTTAGTTTGATCAAATGCATAATTTATGACTAAATAAGGTTTTTAATATTTCACAAGAACTCAAATTAAGCTTAAAGTAGAAAAAATTAATTAGGGTTTTAATTTTTTATATTCATCTTTGGAATATACATCCATTAAGGGGTTATTTGAAATTTTTTAAAATTTGGTTAATTTATTATGATTTTTTTGAAGTTTAGACCATTTAATTTAGTTAATTAATTCAATTAATTGCTTAGTTAGTTCACTTTAGGAATTATAAGGTTTCAGTGGGTTTTAATAATATATTTAGGTTCATTAGGGTTTATTATGATAATATAGTTTAATTATATAATTTTTCCTAATTTTCCTAATTTAGTATTATCTTATTTCATTAAATTAAGACTTAAGGCTTGAAAATTTTGTATCTTGATATTTATTTGCCAATAAATAATGAAAATTTTATCTAAGGTCCATTTTAACATTAATTTCAATTCCCCAAAATTTCAAGTTGATTGGATTAATAGTTTATGTTTAATTTGAGTTTAATTATTTTTATTTAAAGTCAAATTATCCATAAATACCCAATAAAAATAGGCGATTTTGGGTTTAATAGATTTTCCTCACTAGGATGAATCCATAGATCCCATATTTGCATTTTTTTGGTTAAATATTTTATTTTCTATGATTTTTTAAAGTTTGTGGCATTTTTTTTAGATTTTAACATCGAGAAAAACCCATATTTCTTATTTACTCGTGTCAGCACCACATGGAACCATTTCACACATGACAATGTCAGATTTGGCCACACAAAATCCACATGGATTTTGGATTATGTTAGTGGCGGGATGTGGTTTGATCAGGGCCATTCTATTAAAGATCATACGGCTCGGATCATCCTATGGTTTCATATAGGGGATTCAATAGGATGGTCCAACTAAATCATGGTTGCCCATTCGTAATAGAAGGAATAGATGGTGGCGATCACATCTCATTTAATGATGGTGAGAATCGAGTGTTGTTTGCTTTTCACGGCTAATCATCGATGATCTATGCAATGAAATCTCAAGATTTCAATTGCAAAATGTTCAGGTTATGATTTAGAATAGATCTATATGGCTTGATCGATCCTAGGATCTACTTCACTTCATAATGACCAACATCAAATACAAAGGAGGTCAATTTTGGATATACCTCACTAGAGTAGGGTGTCGACAGTGATTTATGTGTCAAACACACTTGAGGAAGTGAAACAAACCCTTTGGAGGAAGAAACGAGCTTTGCCTCCCTCTAGATTGACATAATGGATGTCGACCGTGACTCACCAGAGTTTGGTGTCAAGAGAAATCAAGGAAGTTTGGGAAGAGAGGGAAGTTCTGGCTAGATTCAATTTTGCTTGGAGAAGGTCATGGAGTTGAGCAAAAGTGCTAATTCAATCTCCTCCTCCCTTTTTAAGCTTGGATGAAAGATCTCTCATTGGATTTCAATGGAGGCCACCGACCATAGTGAATTGAACTCCAACTGATGGAGATGAAGGTGGTGAGATGGTCAGACATTTCTTCTTAATTCTTTGGAGAAATTAAAATTGAACACATGGAAGGAATCGTGTGGCTTGAGGAAGGCATTGGCTTAGTTTTGCCTTTTCCCCTCTGATAGCATATTCCATTCCTCTTGGGCTAATTTGGACATTCTTAACATGCTTAATCTTGGCTACCATTCACTTAAACTCATCTTAGAATGAGTTTAGATGAGTTCCAAGGTGATTAGCTTAGGTTCATGTTCAAATACTTTGAATTATGCCACTTAGACATTTTCCTATTTGACTTGGCATAACTTCTTCCATTTGATGAGTTGATGCTAGACTTAAGCTTCAATTATGTTCATTTAATCATTTATAATGTCACAAATTAATGGGCTTCATGAAATTTGGAGTTGGTTGTTTGCTTATTCCAACACTTAACCTATTATGGCTTAAATGGATTTAGTTGAATCTAATTGAGTTAAATGACCTTCTTGACCCAATCATAATGTATTTAGCTTTCAATTGTGTTAATCCAAGTATTTGGGATGATTTGGTTTAATTGAATTTCATTTGTTTTGGATTTAAAACCCACTTTGGCCTAATTTGGGCTTAATGGGTTAATATTGGTCTAATTGGTTCAAATGACCATATTTGTCAAATTAATCCCAATAATTGGTTAATTTATGTTTAATAATGATTTTATATAGTTGATTTAAATTGATTTTAATTTAATTTAGATTTGAATTCAAGAAGGCCCAATTAGACCAAATGATATAATTAGCCTAATTAAGGTCTTATTGGATTTAAATTCATTTTATTTATATTTAAACATGTTTATTTAATTATTTGGAACCTTTGGAATGATTTAGTTTGGTTAAATTATGGTGGATCGACCTTTAACTTGGTGGGACCCACATAAAGTCAATCTTATGTTCAATGGTTGACTTTCATTTGACTTTCATTTCATTTATACTTATGTCATGGTTTCTTGATTTTATTTGATTTGGTTTGAATTCATTTTAATTTATTTGAATTTCTTTAAATTTTAGGTCCTCTTGAGCTTAAATAGGATGATCATGTTAATCACCTAAATTACCCTGGTTTAAGCTCAATTGGTTCTAGATTCAAATTTGAATTCATTTGATTTAGTTTTGGTTTAGTTTTAGTAAGTTTTAGTTTGTGTCTACCCAATCTTATTAGATTAGGTCAAACCCTAGATGGGTGTACTAGATCTCTAAGAGTTTAAGTGTCTAATTAAGAGGCTTCTAATTTAAGATTAGATGTCTTAATCAGTAGTTTAGAGATGATGTTAACCCAATCTAAAAATAAGGATAATAATGGTCCCTTTAGACAAGATGGATTTAAATTTTAGGTTAATATCTTGTCCATTTGGACACGATGGATCTAAATTTTAGGTTAAGATATGACCCGTTTGGACATACTAGATCTTAATTTTAGGTATAGATATGGTGCCAATGGACATGATGGATCTAAAATTTTGTTTTATACTCGGTCTCTTTAAAAATTATGGATTTAAATCTTAGGCTTAAATTTAGTCTTTTTGGACACGATGGATCTAAATTTTAGGCTTAGATCTAGTCCCTTTGGACATGATGGATATAAATTTTAGGTTTAGATTTAGCCTTTTTGGGCATGATGGATCTAAAATTTAGGTCTAGATTTGGTGACCTTTCTTTGGATCTAAACTTGGGTTTAGATCTATCCCTTTTATACATGATCGATCTAAATTTTACATCTAGTCTCTTTAGATATGATAAATCTAAATTTTAGGTTTAGATCCCATCTTTTTGTACATAATAGATATAAATTTAAGTTTTGATCCAGTCTCTTTGGACATGATGGATCTAAATTTTAGGTTTAGATCCAACCTCATTAGACATGATGGATCTAAATTTTAAATTTAGATTCAGTCCCTTTGGATATGATGGATCTAAATTTGGGTTTAGATTCAACACCTTTAGATGTGATGGATCTAACTTTTAGGTCAAGATCCAATCCATATTTAGACATAATGGATCAAAATTTTAGTTTAGATCCAACCCTTTTGGATATGATGGATATAAATTTTAGTTTTAGATCTGGTCCTATTGGACTTGCTAGATCTAAATTTTAGGTTTAGATCTAGTCCCTTTGGACATGATGGATCTAAATTGTAGGTTTAGATTTGTTTGATTGGATGGGATTTATCTTTGATGGATAATTTTTCTTGCATTGAAAGAAATATAAAATTGTGTCATATTAATAAGAGAATTCAAATGTCGATATAATTTATCATTTTGGTTGATTGATTTAGAGTTAATTTTGACTCTTGTGTTTATAAAACATAATGCCTTCAGTAGTTATGCATAATATCTTTTGATATATTATCCATTTGTAGGGGCATCGGCCTTACACCTTTTGTATCAATAAGCTGATAAGCTCTTGCTTCATATTTTTTTTGATAATATAAGGTCCTTCCTTATTTGGGTCAAACTTTCCACCAACTCGACGAGGGGGAAGGATACACCTTCTACATACTAGTATTAGTTCACCCTTTTTTTTAAAGCTTCTTGGTCGAATCATAGGATCATTATCTCTAGCCATCCTTGCTTTATACATTTTTAGATTTTGCTATGCTTGTAGTTGAATTTCATCTAAAGCTTCAAGCTCTGAAGTTGTATTCAAATATTGTTCTCCATTATAAGTCTATTTTGAGTAGTGATATGGAGCGAAGGTAATTCTACTTCAAGAAGAAGTATTACTTTCACCCCGAAGACCAATGAGTATGGTGTTGCCTAAGTAGCAGTTATATATGTAGTGTGATATGCTCACAAGGCCTCCATTAATTTATCATGCCATTCTTTTATATTTTTAGAGAGAATTTTCTTGAGTTTACCAATATTTTGTTGAATGCTTTGCGAGACTATTGGTTCTTGGATTATATAATGAAGATTATCACCAATCTATCTTGTATTTCTTAATGAAGTGATAGATTTTGACATTCTTGAAGGCAATGCCATTATTAGATATAATTTATCAAGATACTCTAAATTAGTAAATGATATGATCTCAAAAGAATTTCATAGCATTATCTACTTTAACTTCTCTTAAGGGAATTGAGTCTGCCTATTTTGAGAAGTAATTGATGACAACCAAAATGAAATGATGTCCTCTAGATGATAGAGGGGTTTATTGGATCAATTATATTAGTTCCCCAACTCTCAAATGGCTAAGATGCCATTATTAGAAGTAAGACATTAGGATGTTACTGTAATGTGTTTATGTATTTGACACTGATGACATCTTTTAAGAGTTTGGCTAAGCAGTATGCTAGTGTAAGCCCAGTCATTAAGAATTTGAGAGGATCAACTTTAGAAATCAAAGCTATCTTATGTGATAACATATAATGATACAATTTTTGAGTAACAAGTATCAATGGTAAACATTGCTTCTCAATAATAGAGTATCTTATTTTAGCTCCTATTAAGCATTGACTTATATAGCAAAGAGCATTCTCTTTCCCTTCTTTATTATTTTGAGCTAATAGAGTTTGAAGCGATTCCTTTGCGGCTGTTGTATATATTATCGACAATCTTTCTGTTATTAGTGTGGCTAAAATTGAGGGATGTGATAAATACTATTTTAGGTTGTCGAATGCTTCTTGACAAGCATCAATTTACATTAATGTTGCATTCTTTTTCATTAATCGAGCAAAGGTTGACATCTCCTAGAGAGATTAATAATGAACCTCTTGATATATACCAACTTGCCTTGTAGTGAACGTAGATGCCTCAAGGACCTAAGCAATGGAATTTCTATTATTGCATTGATTTTAGAGGGATCAATTTCAATTTCTCTATGGAACATAATAAATCCTATAAATCTTTCAAAATTCATGCCAAAAATACAATTTAAATGATTTATTTTTAAGTTAAAACTTCATATTCTATTGAATACAACTCTTAAATCACTTATATGTTCTCTTTGAGCTTTGATCTTGACAACCAAATCATCAACTAGCATTCTACATACTTATGTATCAGATCATCAAAGATGCATTCATTGCCCTTTGGTATGCAGCGCTGGCATTTTTCAAACCAAATGACATCACTTTGTAACAATAAATGTCAATCGGTGTATAGAAAGATGTATGCTTTTCATCCTCTAGAGCTATTTTATTTTAGTCGTAGCCGGATGAACCATCCATGAAGGATAATATATCATAGTTTTATGTGTTGTTTACTATGAGTTCTACATTGGGTAACGGAAAGTCATCTTATGGACATGCTTGATTTAAATCCCTGAAGTCGATGTACACATGGATTTGTTTATTCTTTTTCTTCACTGGGATGATATTAGCAATTATGTTAGCATATTTTTCTTTGTGAATGAATCCAACTTTGATAAGCTTTATAATTTTAATAATTACTTGATCTTCAATTTTGAATTACATTCACCTTGGTACTTTCTTTACAGACAATGCATTAAGATTAATAGAACATTTATGTACAACTATGTCTGGCGATAAGCCCAACATTTCACTATAAATCTATGCAAAATAGTATTTATATCCATCGAGTAGAGCTTTGAATTCCTCCAAATTTTCTAATGTGAGATTAGCACTAACAAAAGTTGGCCTAGGCTCTTCTTTAGTACTTTGGATGATTTCTTGAATTCATCAATAGTATTGTTGATCTCATTTTTGGATGAGGTTAACATCATTCCTAACCCTAGTAATTAGGACACCAAATCATAGAATAGGAGCTTCCTAGTTAGGCAATGTGGTGTTTTAATTTGGAGTCATAGGGACACAACCCAGATCTTAAAGGATACTTATTGAAGTGATTAGGTGTGACATTAAGGTATGATGTACTATCTCAAAAGATAAAAACATCACCCTACATTGAACCTAACACCTAATAAGGACTCCTAAGATAGATGGGTCTATGTATATAGCAGAGATCTTTTCGTACTTTACATGGACAAGTAAAGTAGGGTTTATTTTATGTCGAGTTCTTTAGTTCCCTATGGAAGCAAGCTTCCATAGTTAATTACATTTTAGGAAATGGGAATTTCCTAAGAACACTCTAGATTAAAGTAGTTAATAAATATCTCTGAAGATTTCAAGGCTAAACTATCAATGGATTAGTTATTTTTGAAAATCAAATGGAAAGACTTATTTATAGATTCTATAGGAGGACAAGTAGGAAGCATCCAAGACACTAGGAAGCATAGTGAATACTCCAATATACCCTATAATGAGGCTTTATATTTTTAAAGAGGAGAATTTATTTTTATTCAAGTTAAAATTTTATTAGAATGCTAGGGCTTATGCTCCAAAAACACAAAGTTGTGGGAGGGCCTAAGAGGTGAGAACTTATACTCATAGAAAAAAGAAAAGTAAGCTACCTTGTAACCTAAATCTAGAGTGCTTTAGCACAAGCTAAAAGCTCGACCTAATTCTACTTGGGAAAAAATGGGATATAATGGCTTACCTTCACAAGAGAGGGTGAACACATCCTAACTCTTATGGACTTACAATCACCTAGAGTGGCCGCCAACTAAAACTTTCTACACTTTAAAACCATGTAGTTGCAAGATAGTTATACTATTATTTAATTTGGAAGGAAGCTAGAACCCTAAACTCACTGCCAAAAGACTAGATAATGTTTCATATGCATACATGGCTTAAACTAATGTTAAAAATTTACAAGTTATTGATATCATTTTGACACATTTATTTTGGACCAAGGCTTGGAATAATTATGCCTACATGCATGATAAAAATAAGTTGTAGATCAACAAGAAAGATGTGTTCTCCATTACAAGAGATTACTCTCAAAGGTGAAGCATGTCCCCTATCGTGTAAGAGTGGAGATCCTCTTTATTCAAGAGTGAAATAATATGGCATGCATGTTTTATAACATACAACCATCCAACTAAGGGTTTGTTAAATCTTTTATTTTCTTAATTAAAAGTTTAGGCTTTAAGATAATGTTATGTATTGATTAAAATTTAGTTGAAGTTATTAGTGAGGGTAGAAAATTTAATTTTATCTTAAAGAGCCAACCGCATCTAGGCCACACATCAAATCAGCACATATTAAGAAGCTTAAGAAAAGCATGCTATTTTTATTGGATGATCTAAACACAACAATCAAACATTAGAATTTCATAAGAGAATAAAAGGCCAATGTGGCCGGGTACCACCGTACACCCTAGAAAAGAGAAAGAGATGGGTAGACGAGCTATACCTTTATACAACCTAGATTATAACTAAATATTACAATTGAAATTAATGTTGTGGGGTTTTCAATTCTTATTATTTTTCCTTCTTTGGATTAGTTTGCTCCGGGCTTCCCAGGACCCCCAAGGTCTTTGCCTTATAACCACTGCCCATTCTAAACCCCATAGAATAAATTCTAATCCTTATTACAAAAAAAAAACATCTTTATGAAAAATAAAATCTAATTACACTCGCAAAATAGATGTTAGCTAAAAAAATATACAAGCCAAGCAATTATATTTCACATATTTGAAAAGTAGAGGGTTATCAAAGGCAGTTGACAGTCAGCATAAAAGTTATCGAAATAATCATGACTGGAATCCTTTAAAATATTGTGTTAATGCTAGGATGCGACATCCCCTAGAAGTGATGCTTTGTATGGCATAAATATAGTAAAAAGCGTGCAAAGGCTGCTGCATCGACACCTGGGTGTAGTGTTAAATAAGTAAGGGTTCTCCATTATGGATGGATGCAGGTAAAGAAGTTAGTCCATGAAACTAGAACTAAGTTAGGAACTTGGAATATAAGTACTCTTATAGGTAAATTAATGGAATTAATATATATATATATATATATATATATATATATATATATATATATATATATATATATATATATATATATATATATATATATATATATATATATATATATATATATATATATATTATGGTCCATAGGAAGATAAATATTTTATGTGTTCAAGAAACTAAATGGGTTGGGGAGAAGGCCAAGGAGATTGTTATTTAGGTGGAAGTCAAATTAGAAATGACATATGTGTGATTATAGATAAAAGTTTGAAGGATAATGCTATAAATATTAATAGATGTGGAGATAGAATTATAGCTTTAAAGATTACTATTGATACTAAGATTATTAGTGTTATAAGTGTTTATGCTTTTCAAGTAGGTTTGGATGTAGGCTTAAAACAAAATTTTTGAATGAATTAGAGGGTTTAATATAAAAGATACCTCTTGTAGCAAAAAGTATTTATTGGAGGAGATTTGAATGGACATGTTGGTAGAGTGTTAGAAGATTTTAAAAGTATTCAGGGTGGTTATGGATATGGAGTGACTAATGATTTTGTAGTTGCTAATATGTTATTTAAAAAAAGAGATGTGGATATTATTACTTATAAAAATGGATCTGGTAAAACACAGATTGATTATTTTTTGATAAGAAAAATAAATCATTTAGATTGTAAAGATTATAAGGTCATTCCAACTGAAAGTTTAAGTACCCAACATCGATTGTTAGTTTTAGATTTTAAGATGAAAGATTGAAAGATGAAAAATAAATAAAATTATTATCCTCAGATTAGATGGGGACACTTAAAGAACACTAATAAAATACTTTTAAGAGTAAGCTACATGAGCTTAGAATTTGGGATGTTCATAAAAAAGCTAATGTTATGTGGGAAAAATAGTAAGTGAAATTAAGCAAGTTGTTAAAAATGTGCTTGGAGAATCAAAAGGAAAAACTTTTTTTAATAAAAATAGTTGGTGGTGGAGTTAGAATGTGCAAGACAAGATAAGAAATAAGAAGCTTTGTTATAAAACTTGGTTTAGATGTAAAAATTTGAAGAATTGGGAAATATATAAAGTGGCTTGTAGAGATTCTAAGAAAGCAATATATGATGCAAAAAATTTAGTTTTTAGTGATATTAAATACGAAAAAAGGTGAAAGATGTATGTATAAGTTAGCGAACCAAAGAGATAGGAGAAGTAAAGATCTAGTTCAAGTGAGGTGTATTAAGGATAAAAATCATAAAGTACTTTTCTTAGAAAAGGATATTGAAAATATGTGGATGAGGTATTTTGATAAAAGATAAATTTTCAAGAGATGCTCCTTAGAGAGTTCTAGAAAAGAAAGGAGTTAATATTGATTAAATTCAAGTCATTAAGGATATGTATACTAGAATTATTACTTGTGTCCAAACACAAGGAGGATTGACAAATTATTTTCCTATTTCAGTTGGATTACATCAAGGATCAGCTTTAAGCCCTTATCTTTTTTGCTTTAGTTATGGATGTTCTTACTAGGCATTTACAGGAGGATGTACCTTGGTGTATGATTTTTGTGGATGACTTTTTTTTTGTTAATAAGACTAGAGAGGGAGTCCAAGAGAAACTTGAATTATGGGGGTCAACCTTAGAGTCTAAAGGTTTTTGTTTAGGTAGATTTAAAACTAAATATATGGAGTGTAATTTTAGTTGTAGAAGTTCTAGGGGGTAGTGTTGTGACATTAGGTGAACAAGTCATTAAAAAGTGTGAGCAATTCAAATATTTAGGCTCTATTATTCAAACTGATGGTGAAATAGATGGAGATGTTATTTGTAGAATTCAAATTAGATGGTTGAAGATGAGGAATGCATATGGCCTATTGTGTGATAGAAAAGTACTACTTAAACTTAATGGAAAATTATATAAGATGGTGGCAAGACCTGCAATGATTTATGGTGCAGAATGTTGGCCAATAAAAGAGAAGCATGAGACTAAGTTAAGTGTTGTAGAGAAGAGGATGCTCAAGTGGATGAATGGCTTTACTCTTAAAGGTAAAATATGAAATGAGTATGTTTGGGGAAAAGTTGGAGTAGCTACTGTAGCAGATAAGATTAGAGAGAGTTCGCTTAGATTTTTTGGCCATATAAAGCATCGGTCGTCCGATGATCCAGTTAGGAGAGTAGATGCATTAGATTTGCCTTATGTTAAGAAAGATAGAGGTAGACCTAAAAAGACTTGGTTAAGATGTCTAAAAAAAGACCTCGGTATAGTTGAGTTAAATGAGAATTTGAGACATAATAGGACACAATGAAGATGAAGGATTCGTGTTGTCGACCCCACTTAGTGGGATAAAGGCTTGTTGTTGTTGTTGGACTTAGCACTCTGCACTTGGGTAACCAAGCCCACCTGTCTTAATTGGATTATGCTTAGGGGAATAAAGAACACCTGCAAGTAAGAACATTTATATTCTCTTATTATTATAGTGGCCCCTCAAGCACAATCCCCTGCATAAAATATTATTAGGCTAATAATGATCTAATATCTAATTTATGCATAAACAATCCTACCTTCTAGTCTAAAATATTACACTATAAAACAAAACATATCACCACAACATACACAAGCCTATCCTGATACTATGGTTGGTGACTTAGTATTTTAATGTCTGTGTTAAGGCTTAGTGTGGTATGTCTTGATTAAGCTTTAGAATTATGATTGTTCAAAGTCTTGGGATTGTTTAAATTACTCATTAAGGATGGTTTCACTTTAAGTCTTTTAGTAGCTTAATTGTATTTTTAACTTATGTGTTTCTATTTTTGTTCACTATTTACTTAAGATCTAATCATTATAAAGGGAAGAAAAAGGCTTAACTCTTTCATCACTAGCCTAAGTTGTTTTCTAAAGGTATGTTATTATAGCTTTAATTCACTTAATGAAACACTTATGAATTTTAGTTAGCCTAAGTTTAGATTAGCCTTAATTAATTTCATTCAAATAAGAAAGACAACTTAAGATTAATGAAATTAATTCACCATCATATGAGTGATACTCCACTACTTTCATTCTTTATCAATAATATCCACACTCTTTCATTTTTAATTTCTCTAATATTTGATTTAGTATATACATATACATGCAATATACTCATATTTTTGTATACTTAATGAATGTTGATGCATGAATTTAATAAAAAAGGGAGATTTCATCTCATAGCTAAGCATATGCAAGTATGTGTTAGGAATTTAAGCAAGTACGTGCCATTGTTAAACCAGGGAAGTGAGATTATCTAAGACCTCCTTGGGGATACTTAAAGTCTCATGTTCCCAGGATGTCAAGATTATATACTTGCTAATTGAAATACACACAAGCATATACATAAACATAGAATGAAAATCATGCAAAGGTTATATATGAAAATCATTTATTTATGTAAAGTTTAATGGCATAAAGAAAGGGGTTTTACTTTTCTAACACATGCATACACATAAATGAAATTAAGCAAGTACATGCGGTTGCTAAACCAGGGAAGTTAGATTAGCTAAGACCTCCTTGGGGCTACTTAAAGTCTTATATTCCCAGGATGTCCAGACTATATACTTGCTAACTTAAATACTATAAACATATACAAGAACATATAAATGAAAATCATGCAAAGGGTATATAAAAGCAAATATTTTATTCTTGTAAAGCAAAGTTTTATCCGACATTCTAGCATATGCATACACATGAATGAAATTAAGCAAGTACGTGTCATTGTTAAACTAGGGAAGTAAGATTATCTAAGACCTCCTTGGGGCTACATAAAGCCTTGTGTTCATGAAATGTCCAAACTATATACTTGCCAACTCCAAACATATGTAAACATATGCATGAACCATGAAAACAAAAACAATCTTTTACCATCTTTATATTATAACTAAATGTAAACTTTATTGAACATTTATGGCCAACATTAGCTTAAAGTTTACATCATTAGCTTATAGTTTTGAAAGTAATTTAAAATTTATTCGTGATAATAGCCACACCATATAATGTTTATCCAACACATGCAACTTAAATGCAACCATATTCTTTTGATGCTCTATTTTGTTTTGAAAAAAATATGAACACGTGAAAAAAAAGGCTTGCACATTTATAATGATTGAAAAGAAGTAATTAAATATTGCCACATAACACATTCAATTATATTAAGTCCTAAGGACAATCAAAGCCAAATAAATATTTCTTAAGACCAAAGTTCTTACAAGGTTTGATTTTGATATTTAAGTTATTAAAACCTAAAGAGGAGAGATGATGCTTAGTATTTACCCCATCCCATGTTGGTCATTTGATATATTTAAAGAAAATAATTAAATGGGTTTTTTTGGATTGATTAGGTTCAAATCATTAAGCATATCAACTTAATTATCCTATCCTAAACTTCTTTAATTTAATTAACTACTTGATCACGAGCCTTCAATGATATGCTTTTAGGAAAGTAAAATTTACATTGCACTTGAAGGAATCTAATGCAATTAGGCTTATGCTTAAAAGTTAGTTGAATTAAAGAAGAAAGAATCAAAGTTAAATACTCTTATGGAATTCCCATACCAATGGGTTAATCATAATTTCTTTAATGACTTTATGCTATTAAAAACATAAAGAGAAATTAATAGATTATGTTTGAATTTTATTTTATCATTAATTTTTCTAATTAATCCCTAAGCATTACACATGACAATTAATTCACTTGAGTAAATACATTTGGAAATAATTAAAAAAGGGATCCTAATTACTACTACTCCTCACTATTCTCACTCTTCACAAAGATTAATTGTCATTAATTATTTAATTTTTACTATTTATCAATTTAATAAATATTTATTTAATTAATGAGAGTAGTTAGGATTGAAATTTTAAATTCTTTAAATTACATGGCAAATAATTCCAAGAAAATTATGGGAGGTAGAGGACATCCCATGGAATCATCCCACTAAATTTTGAATTAATTAGCCAAGTAATTTGGCCTTAATTAAAGTAATTAACCTAGGCTTCAAACTCTAATTAGGCACTATTCGTTAGGCATGAGTTAGGAATTTTATTTTTCTTAAATTCTCCTTTGTCTAACCTTTCCAAAATGGGATTATATATATTTTTTAGATTTCCCTACAATTTGTTATGATTTTTTAAAATTTTGGCCATTTATATACAGTTTTAAAACCTAATTAACCTTTTAAACTGTTAGCAACTGCGGACACTGATGCAGAAGTGCTTTCCACGTGGCACCTTAGTATTGATTACTTAAATCGTCTGACATGCCGTCTGACTTAGCGGTGACGAACGTAGTTTCGTCCCAGTCGTCTGATCTTGGATCGGATGGTCAAGATGAATTCCATGATTCCAAAGGGATTAAATCAAAATTTCTAATGTGATTAATCATGGTTGTCCAATTTAATTACGTGAAAGAAACGACCAGCGATTCATCGTCCCATGAGTGCTTGAAGATGGACATCGTTCATCTTTCACCGCTCGATCCAAGCTCACCAAAGCTTGTTTGATGGTGAAATCGATTCCAAAATGATCAAGGAATGAATCTAAGGGGATCTTATAATGAAAATATGATGAAAACATAATTCCTTCAAAAAAGACTAACACCTAGGGGCCAAAGTTACGGTTGTTAAATTTTTACCTCGCTGGAGCTATAGACGAGTGGTCTGCCGGTAAAGGTAGCTTCATCTTGAAGAGACAAAGCCCTGTTGAGAATATCACAAGCTGCCTCCCCACAAATCACTCTGTGGACCAAACGCCACCGTAAAACTCATCGGGGTTGGTCTTGAGATGTCTTTTAGTTGTCAAATTGCTCGGGAAATGATTCATTTTGGTTTGTTGGAGTGAGGAGAAGGTGTGGGAAAAGTTAATTTCAGTTTGGTGGAGGTTGAGAAACTTGGATGAATGGGGCTCTCAGGTTCAATTGAGAGTTGGTCTCGCCAGCAGTGGAGTGTACAAGGAGCATGAGAGAGGATATGGGACTATATGACATGCTCTAAGGAAGGTCTATCCTCGGTTTGAATCCATAGGGAGGAGTATACTCTCCTCCTTAGCTGAACCAAGGGTTGGGATTGGTTCAGCCTTTGGCAACTATCCGACCAGGGTAGGTTGCCGGAGATGGTAGGGGACTGTTGAGGTGGCTGAGGGTGAGAGTTTGAGGGAGTGTAGTGGCTTACATGAGGTGTACTCTCTCCTTTAGGTGGACCGATAGTCTTCCATGGGTGAACTCACCCTCTCTTAGCCAAAGGTTGAGCTCAATAACTTTGGATTAGGTTGGGTCAGTGGTCCTCTTATCTAACAATAGCCAAAGGTGGCTGCCATGGGGTAAGGGGGTGGATAACCCATCCAAATGGGGATTTTGTCCCATTTGGGTGGCTTGGTTCAATGAGTTTCACCCAAATTGAGTTCACCATGGGTTGGGCCCACTTGGGCAGTCCCATGGTGACCTAGGGATGAGTCATGCCAAGTTTGGTTGGGTTTAGGCTTGGTTTAGTTTTGTTTGGCTCAATTTGACTCATATGGGTCGAATGGGTTCAATTGGGCTAAGTTGACCAATTTGACCAAATTGGGGCAAAATGATGATATGGGTGAGTTCAACTGGTCATTTGGAGTGACTGAGTGCAATTGGTTTGATTCAATTTGGGTTAGATTTGAATTTGGCTCATATGGTTCAATTTGGGTCAAATGGGTCATGTTGACCAATTTGATCAAATTGGCCAAATTGGCCTGAGCATGAGTTAGACTATGTTTAATTGATCATTGATGATTGAATGGAATTGTTGATTTGAATTAATTTTGATTATGGAGGGAATTGGTTCAATTTGACCTTTTAGGTCAAATTGGGCTAAGTGGGCTAATTAGGTTAGGTTGACCAAATTGGATCCAATTAAAGAATGGATTATGTTTAATATTGAATTAGCGATTGGTTGGAAGCATTGGTCTCAATCAATTTGGTTTAGGATTTGATTTGATTCAATTTGACCCTTTAGGACAAATTGGGTCAACTTAGGTCAAATAGTCCAATTGGCTTGATTAGGTTTAATTGATTGTAGTGGAGTGTTCAATAGTAATTTACAATCATAAATAAAGGGATTGGATGGCTCGATTTGATCTAATGGGTGTATAATTAGAGTTTGGTTCAATTACCCATCTTATGTCACTTTAGGTTAAGTGACTTGGTCAAGACACCTTGGATCAATTAGGGTTATGGATTGTTGGGGTGTGTTCAATGATAAATTTGAAGTTGATTGGTAGCTTTGATTGAAATTGATTTGGGCCTAATTAGGTTTTGACCCATTTGAACCTTTTAAGTCAAATGGGCTAACTTGGGTTAGTCACTTTCCTTTGGTTCAATTGGCTTGATTGCAAGTATTTAAGTGGCTTGAAATGGTATAATGAATATTTAAAGTGATTGGGAAAATAAAATTGGATTTAGTTTGCTTGAATGGGTTTGGATTGAATCATATGATCATGGTGGAGTTAACTTGGATTATGGTCCAAGTTAGTTTGGCTTGGAATTGAGATGAATTGAATAGGTTTAAAGTTGATTTAGCACCATCTACATGAGCTTATGTTTGGATGAGTGGATAGGTATGAGCTTTGGTTTAGGCTATAGGATAGGTGGAACCTATTTTTCCTAAGGTGTATTCTAAGCTTAGGGTTATGCCTTCTAATTCACTAAGCTTAAGTTTAGTTTCCTTTTAACCTATAAAAGTGTCCTCGCACTATGGAAATCCAAGTGTCTACAAGGTTCCTAGATCTAAGATGGGAAGGATTAATCCTCATTGTAAAAGTGAGGTCAACACCATCGAAAATAGAATTTATTCATCATTCTTTAAAACATAAAATTCAACCTTAACACAAAAATTGACCTGAAAGTGAAATAAAATCACAAATCAATTAAATCATATAAATTAAATAAACTTTGAACTTAGACTAAATTAAAAAAAGGCCTAGTGCAATCATACCACATAAATTCCTCTTGCACACACTAGATTATTAGGTTACGGACCCTAGATTTATGTTAGGTCAATGATCTATGATGTTCTGTGATTTAAAATATTTTTCTTATTTTATAGTGTAATGTTTTTGAGTAGATGGATAAGAATTATTTTCTCATTAGTTTGGATGATAGGACATTCCTTTTAGGCTAACACTATTTTTTGTATGGGCTATGCTTAAAGGGACCATTATAATAAAATAAAAATAAATGCTATTTACTTGCAAGTGCTGCTTAACTCTCTAAGCATAGCCTAATAAGATAAGTGGGCATGGAAAACATTAGTGCTAAGCCCATATGTTTATAATATAAATTCTTAGTATGATCTATGCATTTTTAATGTCTGTTTTGAAGGGATTGGGAATTTATTTTAGAATTTTAAAATATAATTTAAGCCTAGAATTATGTTAGGATCTATGGAGTTTAATAACTAGAGGAGCTAACTTTACCAGCTGGTGGTCATCTATGAAGCTCATGGAGGTCACAAAAGAAAATGATGATCCTAGATGAAGACCCCCATAGATAAAAATTTTTAGTTCTAGGTCGGGCTGTATAAGGGCAAAGCTTGACTGCCCATCAAGGATCAGCTTTAAGCCCTTATCTTTTTTGCTTTAGTTATGGATGTTCTTACTAGGAATTTATAGGAAGATCTACCTTGGTGTATGCTTTTTGTTGAAGACATTCTTCTTGTTAATAAGACTAGAGAGGGAGTCCAAGAGAAACTTGAATTATGGAGGTTAACCTTAGAGTCTAAAGGTTTTCATTTAAGTAGATCAAAAACTGAATATATGGAGTGTAATTTTAGTTGTAGAAGTTATAGTGGTAGTGTTGTGACATTAAGTGAACAAGTCATTAAAAAGAGTGAGTGATTCAGATATTTAGGCTCTATTATTCAAAATGATGGTGAAATAGATGAAGATGTTATTAGTAGAATTGAAGTTGGATGGTTGAAGTGGAGGAATGCAGGCCTATTATGATAGAAAATCTTAAAAACTTAAGGGAATTTTTTATAAGATGGTGGTAAGACCTACAATGATTTATGGTGCAGAATGTTGGCCAATAAAAGAGAAGCATGAGACTTAGTTAAGTGTTGTAGAGATGAGGATGCTTAGGTGGATGAGTGGCTTTACTCTTAGAGATAAAAAGAGAAATGAGTATGTTCAGGAAAAAGTTGGAGTAGCTCCAGTGGAAAATAAGATTAGAGAGACTCGCCTTAGATGGTTTGGCCACATAAAGTGTCAACCGTCCAATGACCTAGTTAGAAGAGTAGATGAATTAGATTTTCCTTTTGTTAAGAAAGGTAGAGGTAGACCTAAAAAGATATGGTTAAGATGTATAAAAAATGACTTTAGTGTACTTGAATTAAATGAGAATTTGACACATAATAGGACACAATGGAGATGAAGGATTCATGTATCCGACTCCACTTACTGGATAAAGGCTTGTTGTTGTTGTTGTTGTTGGGGTGTACAATGGTATTTTGTTGCATTGGCCTATTTATTAATTTAACTCGACTTGATTTATTTTGGGGTGCTAATAGAAATACATGCTTTTTTTAGGTTTCTTTCTATGATGAAATGTCTAGAAATGTTAAGCTCCTAAGAAAACTAAATTTTCTACCCCACTAAAATTAAATAACTTAAACTTAAAATAAAAATTCATAACATCACTTTAATTAAAGCCCTTGGTGTTACTTAAAAGAAACTAGAAATAACTAGCTATTACAATCCATGAGAGCATATTGCTCATTTCTCTTGAATTGGGTACTTCACCCATTACATAGTAGAGAGAATATGACCTTTGAAGATAACCAATCTTCCTGGGGGAAGTGTACCTTTTTATTTTGATTTGGTCCATGATCATTTTCTAACTTTATTTCATTAAAATCATGAATTGCATATGAGGTTTTAAAATGAATTGTCAGCCAAAAGACATAAAATAAAAAATTATTGCATTAGTTAGATGCATAATACACCAGTCATTATCTTAGGGTTAGGGAGTGAGTTTAAGTTCTTAGCTTCCTTCCTAAATGCAACAGTCCAACCATCTTGCCTACATAAGACTTGAATCATGGTTTTAAAATCGCTTAGGTGGTGTTAGCTGGCAACCCTTCTAGGTGAGTAATAAGTGTAGAAGAGTAAGGGATATTTTCATTTTTATCTAGTAGGAAAAGAGCTAATAATTCCCAAAAATTATATTAAGATGAGCTTTTGACTTATGTCAAAGCATTTTGATCTTAGGTTTTGAAGCATTCTATTGGAATAACTCATTAACCACTTGGCATTTCTACAATTTTGATTTGTCAGAATCTAAGTCTTAGATTTCTAATAAAATGCCAATATAATTCAAAATTTTATTAAATTCAATCTCAAAAATATAAAACCTGATGATAGGATAGTTGAAATGCCTACTGGGAATTCTAACATCTATTGGCATTTTCTAGTTAATCTCTATTGCCCTCAGAAGAGAACTCTTCCCCTTTGAAGCATTCCTTGCTAAAATTTTGAATTAAACCTTCTTTTAAAGAGAAGCTACAAACTCCATAGAAATACAAGTTAATTTCATTAATCGAATTATTCTTAGGAAGAGATCCCTTCTTCCTAAAATATAATTAACTATAGGGGATTGCCCTTATAGAAAAATATGTACTCGGCATAAAATAAACCTTGTTCTATTTTTTCATGTAGTTCAAGGAAAACATCTCTGGAATATTAAAGACCCATTAGAATTAGTTGTCCTTGTTAAGTAATCAGATCCATTATAGGATAACATGCTTATCTTTCGAGATAATTTATTTATTCCTTGATAAATTATTTAATTACCTAAATAAGAAATTTCTAAAATCTATGTGATGTCATAAATTTTACCCATAGAGATATTTTTTGGCGACTCCACTCAAAAATAATTTCTTTCTCCATCTTTAGAAATAAACTTATATTTCTATATATTGGCAATGTACTTGTGCTTTTCACATGTCAAGAATGCCTTTCATTCTACTGAGTTCCTCTCCATTTCATCTTTGGTAGAGTTTACACAACATCTGCTGCATGAATTATAAAACTTTCTTATTTATTAAGATCAAACAAGAGGGTTCTATACTTTTTTTTTATTTTCAAAAATACTTCTTTTAAACACTCTAGCCATAATAAAGATGACTAAATCTTCTTAAAGAGTCAAAACATTATTTTTAACTACACTATGTTAATTAAAGCCCATTATATTTTGTACAATTTTCTTGCTTAAAAAAATAGAAAATGGTTGGAGAGCTCATTTTTCCTAGTACATATGGGGTCAGCTTTTTCGTTGATAGTAGCAAGCTACTTGATGGCTCCATCATCAAATTTGGAGTTGAATTTGAAGTCTTAAACATCATTGCCAATAGAGTGACCCTCACTCCTATTAGTTATATGATTGTTAAAGATAGAAAGCATGCTATGTAGTTTTCTAGAGTGCCCTGTAGTACTTCTTCCATTGGCAAGGAGGTGGCTATGGAGGCCAGCAAAAAGGTTCAAGCAGGCTCTATGTCGAAGAAAGTAAAACTACCTATTGAAAAAATAGATGCTCTCTTCTTTCCCAGCACTTTTGGAATAGTTTCCACTTTTGTACCTTCACTAATGACTAAGAGCCAAAATAAAAATATAGGTAGAAGGCTTAGCAGGCAAGCTCTTAAGAAAGAAAACAAAAAGAAATGTTAGAAATTGAGCATGTTAGAGTGAGGGAGGGGTATGCCCTTCCAGATACTTCTCCTCTTCTAGGAGGTAGCAGATTCCACCCTCTTTCTATAGCCCAATGAGTGGAAGATCTATATAGAATTATGAGTTCCCTTCCTTGCCCATTCACTTATAAAAACAAAAAGAGCTTTAGATTAGTAAATAGTGAAACCCATCATAGATTGTAATAAACTCATCATAGGACCCCTGGGTCCTCTTCTTATAATTGGGAAGAGTTGCTTAGGGTCATGAATAGAAAAGTCTCTTGAGATCTTGAGAGAGATATCTTAGGGAGACCCATGACTACACAAAATAAAGAAAAGGGAAAGGTAGTTTTCCCTAATAAAAGAATATCTTATTGGCCCATGCTTGTTATACTGGATCAGTAGCATCATTTAAAGAGGTCACTAAGTTAGCATAGGGGTGAGTCGACTAGCTCAGGGAGAGATAGGATTATCCTTATGAAAGAAACTAGGAGGGTTTAAGTTAGAAAATAATTCCATTAGCCATTGAGCCAAAGATTCATTCACCATCATAATTAGAAACACCACCTATCATTCAGCTTGCTAAAGAAAAGCATGTATCACCTTTGGCCAGGTCCTGAAATGAACGGTTTTCCTCATCTCATACCTCCAATAAGGACATATAAGCTCTTTTTCTTTTTCCTTATAACAAAGAAATTTTAGATTAGTGGCACTTTGGTTTGGGAGCCACTTTTATTATAGAGGAAGTCCCCACCATTCAAGGAAATCACTGAGGAGATGCATCCAAGATAAAACCTATGGAGGTATAAGAGAAATTTGAAGCCATCCTTGATAGCAATGGTATTAATGGAAACCATTATAAGAGAAGACGAAGAGAAAAAATAAGTAAGATTCATGAACACTTTGACTTAGATCAAGATGACTTGTTAGATGATGACTAAAGACTACCTATAACATATCTTTATGGTAGCCATGAGGATGTCTAAGAAAGAGCAAGAAGGAACACATGATATCACAAAAGAAAGTCCCATACATGATCCCACTCAGTAGTTGATCCTTCAATTACAGAAGAAGGATGATCAGATTTTGAGCATGGAAAATAAATTGGAGGAGATGATTACCACTATGCAATCCCTCCAAAATCTAATTCTTACCTCTTCTCATCCACATTCTTTAGAATAGCCAGAAGAGTCCCATTTCAACTATAAGAAGAATATTATTTAGGAGAGCATCACCAAGAGAATGAAATAATAGATGATGCATCTCCTTAAACTGACTTAAAATCTTTAGTGGAATAATAGGTAAAAGTGGCATTGGCTCAATCTCAAAGTACAACTTTAATTCCATAGGGTAGACCCTACCTTGAGGAATATGACTTAATACCTTACCCAAAAGGATTTGTACCCCCTTCCTTCAAAGTTTTTGATGGGACAGGCAATCCCAAACAACATTTGGCACATTTCTAGGTGAGTTGCTATAATGCTGGGGGAAGTGATGCCCTGTTGTTTAGGCAGTTTATTAGTAGTTTAACTAGGGTTGCCTTTGATTGGTATGCAAAAATACTAAATGATTCAATGTACAATTTCACAAAATTAGAGAAATATGTTTGTGAAATGATTCACTGGCACACAACACCATATTACTATAGGTGACTTCATTGTTGAGAAATAAAAGCCAGGAAAATCCCTTGTAGATAATATTTTGAGATAGAGGATTCTTCACCTCAAGTATGAGCCTTAGTTACAAGGGCAACATGTTGTAGAGATCCTTCTTTGAAATATTCATGGCCTTGTTACCATTCTGTTAAAATGCTTTACTATCAAAATTTTTAAAATATTATTAAGTAAATCCTCTATCCTTCAAGAAGAATCCCTTCGGATGTCATTCCTAAAAGATCAATCCACCACAAAACCATAAAAAATATGAAAAATGTTAGAAAAGAAGACATACAATGTCTATATAGTGGATAAAGGCAAATCGCCTTTAGAAATCACTACTTTGGTTTAAAATGGAAATAATAATACACCAAACAAGTACAAAGATTGTATATAAAAGATATTCCACACTTAATACATAACACAAACAAACGTAATAAAAATTTTAAATTAAAAATAGTTTAGCAAGACTAATATTAACTTAATACAAATTAAAATTGTACTTTCAATCCCCAACAACGGTTCCAAAACTTGATTGGAACTTCTTACCCTATACGTAAGTGCACGTGTTGAATCAAGTAATATCGAATGGGGAGAGTATCGCTCCCATGAGGATTAGAGTAAAATTTGATATTAATTTATATTAATTTAATTACCAATCTTTTAAATTATAAATTTTATCCAATAAAACATACATTATTTAATTAAAATGACTATCTACTATTTTTCAAGATATTAAAAACACTAACTTTTATATTTTTATAAAAAATATAGATGTTTTTCTTAATTTTAAAAGTATTACTTTGAATTTATAGAATTTTTAAATTATGTATTATATTAATGTAACTAGTGGAATTAATTTTAAGCTCGTAGCATCAATCATGAGCAAAAATTCTATACCTTTTATGTCTAAATAGGTACAACCAAATAGATCCTTTTACCAAATTTTCTCCCTAGTGCCAAGTAAATTTTTTTTGGTTGCATTATATGTATTTCTCTTTAAATGATTGCAAATCCTAAAAATAATCATATATTTAATGATTATTTAGCACTTTTAAACTATATAATACATTAATTATTATTTAGTAATTCTATTTGATTTTATCATAATTATTCTTCAAGGACTCTAATATCCCTAGATCACACTTGATTTTAACTTTGCATTTAGCTAGATTACAAGTAAATGTTGCATGGAGAAATGGAAAACACCATTTCATGAAAAGCACATATAAATTTATTATTTTAATACACTAACAAAGTTTAATACAACACACATATCCAAAATCTCACATAAATTTAAAGCACTTTATCGATTACTGCTCCATCATAGAGAGAAAAAAGGAAAGCTCATTAAATAATATAAAACAAGATGTAAGATAACTAGAGAAGAAAGAAAAGTTCACATAAAGTAAGTCTTCTAAGTCCACTCTTTGTGATGCTCTGATGTTTTCTCATGGAAATTTCCAACATCACCTGCTAACTTTTTTTAATTTTTGATCTCCTTCTCCACATCTTGCTTAAAAAAAAATACTCTTTCACACTACCCTTGCAAAACTCTCATAGTAACTGGTGTGTCACACTCCAAGTGCTTCATAAAGAACTCACACACTTACACACACTAGCCCTCTTGCCAAATAAAATGAAAAAAATCTAAAACAAAGATCCTTTTTACTTGAAAATGTCCTCTATATAGCCTAAATATAGCCTTGGTTGGGTTCCCTCACTCTCCTACCATAACTACCTCGAAAATAACTTGAAATCATCGTTGAACCATCAAAAATTTATTATGTCGGGCTGTAGCATTGTGGTACTGGAAGTAACACTATGTCATTATTGATCTGACACTACGACACTTTGCTTACTACTTCTGCTTCATATTTTTCCTCTGGTATAATGCCACTATACTGCTTATGTAGTGACTAAGCATTAAGTTTGTTGTAAAACTATCCCAAAATGAATCTGATCTAGCACTACAACACTGTTGATATGGTGCTTTGGCATTGGCCTTACTATATAATTGCACAAATTTAGGCCGTGTTCAATTTCATGGCGATGGGCTTAAATTTCTCTTTTTTTTAAAATAAATAATCTCCTTATTACAACATAAAACATACTTAAAATAAACACATTTTAACATATAAAAATATGATAAAGGCATTAAAATCACATAGAATTTTCACAACTTTAACACTTATCAAAGACTAAAAAGGAAAAAAGAATATAAATATCTAATTTTTTTTGTTATATCTAAGAATGACTATAAATAAAATAGGGTAGAGTACAAGAATCCACTCTCTCCTATTAAGAATAATAAGAAATGCTAAAATAAACCACTCACCACTTTAAATTTCTACATTTTATAGGATCCAAGGTGAATTAAAAAAATCTACATAATAATGTTTAGAAGCTTTATTTCAATTGTCATATGAAAACACTTAGCCATACTCTTAAGGTTGGGCATGTATTATATATTGAGAAATGAGTCTTCTGGTATTGTCTTATGTGCAAGTATAATGCCTATCACTAGGCTGAGCCTAAATATTTTAGGTACTTGTTCAAATGAAATGAACGTGAGTCTTCTTGCATATCGATGGCTAAGTTGGTCATTTACAAGAGATGAGTTCTTTAAGGTAGCTAGAGAGTAAACATTTCCTTTTGGTTTAGTGCTGGCCATTAAGAATTCTTCATTTTAGTTCATTTGATAGATCATCTTGTATGTTCTTAGTAGAAAATTTAGCTCTCGCTTATTCTTTTGCTCTATATAAAGGTGACCCACGAAAAGGATAAAAGAAATTAAAGCAACTTTTAAGAATTTTGTCCAAATTTTTTTAAAGTAGTTATACTATATCAACTTTAACTTGCCTTCTTGATTTAGTGTTATTCACATCTTGTGGTAATATAAGAGGGGAACTTGCATTTCATAACTAGTAAATTTTGCTTATTCATTGTATTTTCCAAGTGTTTTTTTTAATACTCACTGGCTCCTTTTCTATAATTAATCAAGTGCATGATATGACTTCAAAAATTCCTCTTGGTGTTATTGACACTACCAAACTTTGGTTGAGTTTTTTTTTAAAAAATAAGAAATCTAAGAAGCTCCTTGGAGAGGATTTTATTGTAGCTCTTATTGTGAAGGCAAGTTCCTCGATCCAAGTAAAATTGACTTTGGTAATAAGGATTGCACCTGACAAGGTTGGTAGTGTCGACTCACAAATTAAAATGAGTGTTTAAATTTTTGTTTGATTGAGTTTCATGGGAGAGAAGTGAATGGTTCACCTCTTGCTAGAGCAATTCCAAGAGTATTGAGCATCTTTGAAAATGATGAAGAGAGGTGCAATCCTCTTGTTAAGTGGAGGAGGTCTTGGTAAGTAGGTTGGCGAGGACTCCATTTGAGAAGAAAATTGTAGAGTTCTACCTCTCCATTATTGTCAATTCTATTACCTTGTACTTTAATATATATATATATATATATATATATATATATATATATATATATATATATCATTGATCTTACTGCTTGGCATGTCTAGTGCCTGTGAGTCTATAGAAAGGGTAAAGAGTATTCGCCAGTTCATGCAAGTGGTTACTTTTGGTCCCAAATTGGAGTGAGGCTAAGAATTCATCTCATTATTTGCAAGTCATGGGGATATCATTCTATTGAAGAAGAAGTGCATTGACTTTGCCAAATGTAAAAGATGATCCCTTAGAGTTAATTTCTTAAAGTGCTTTCTTACTTATAATTTATGATCTTCTTTCACATAATGTAAAAATGCTTCAATAAAAATAATTTTTATCATGGCCTACCCTCAAATGATTCTAGTTGACTCAATAATTCTATGTTTTTCTCTAGGAGTTTACCTCCATATGATGAAAATATGCTTTTTACCTCTAACTCTTTCATTTGTTATGGTGACTAGTTTTATCTTCTTATATTTGATTGAGATGCTAGTAGGCTTTCCCTCTTTGACTAATCATGAGTGTGGCAAGTTAGAGAAGAATGAGTTATTTCTTTTCAAAGGGAGGAAATCTATTGGAGGAACTTAGCCTCCTACTCATTCTACCAAATTTAATACTTTACATGGGTGATACCTCTTCCTAAGAAAGGCCAGCACTCAGCTGGAGGAGAGGTGATCTAAGTGCAAATGATTGTGGTAGCCATGGAAGCTTAGTTTACTTCATTGCATCAACGAGATAAGCAAAGGAAGTCTTCTCACTTCATCATTAAGGACAATTTCATGTTTGACTCACAATCAAGTGACTCATCAATTTCATTGTTAAACATTTTAAAAAACAAATGAAATTTAATGAGTAATGTGAGTATCTATAAACATATACTTAATAAAAAATTGATGTTTCTAGTTCACTCACTTGTCATGTTTATTTCATAATGTATCATGATTTTCTTTATGTTGGTGAGTGAATATATTGATGATTTTCTATTTTTTTTATGATGTTCTGAGTTTTTCTAAGATTAGGTAATAACTTCAAGAATTTCATACATTAAATACTTGATGAGACATCAACATGCTCAAAATATTTTAGCCCCACCTACAAATACCTCTAGTCAATGTTAGGTGATATTTTTCTTGTGGTTAATATTATCTCTGGTGAGTGATTGTTCCTTTGAATGAGTCATTCTTTTTCTCATTTTGTGAATTCTTTGTGAATTTTACTTTCTCTCAATCATGGTCATGACACTCTTAAAAATTTGTCTATCAACTTCTTGGCAAACATTATGAAATGAGTACTCCACTCTTGATCCTTAGAAGGAATTCATCATTTTTCATGTGTATTGCCATGGGAATTTTAATTTATTAGTTTAGGTGGCTAATGGTGACATGTAACAACACTATGAAGGATTACAAGATCTACATTCATTTTGTCCATTTCCGAAGCAACTTTCACTTCTCTTAGTATGTTGAGCTAATTAATATTACGAAGTTTTATGGCATAGTTCTTAGTAAAATTTTGCCAACCTTAATAGTGAACATTATTACCTTCATCTTGTAATTTAGCCAAGAAAGTTTGTAGTGGAGTTTGACTAATCTTTGTTAAGTGTTCATGGTGAAGGGGCACAAGGATGTGATTTTACAATTCTTGACTGTCTGCTTGAGGATGGTATGTTTGGCAAAAAATAGTCAAGAATTGGTGTTCTATGCTTTATGTCATCAAGGGCTCTATCATGTGGATAGTGCCAACCATTCTATTTCCTTTCATTATTAACAAACTGGTGGTTCCACTAGCTAGTCCTACCAAGAAGATGATGACTAGGTTGGTGGATAAATTGCTAACATCTAACTCTTTCTCAAGTTCAACAACATTCATGAACATATTTACCATAGCTTCTCACTTTCTTAGAAGTTATTGTTTCTCAATTTTATTTTTTTAAAAGCTTACTAGTTAAACTTTTGTAAGCCATGATGTCTTTACTCCTTTCCTAACTAACCCCGAGGTGTTAGAATTCTCAGGTTAGTCTAAGGATGGTGAAGAGAGAGAAAAATTTGTAGGAGAGCCTCTACTCATTAAGATCACATCTTATAAGCTAGCCAAGGTAGTGAGTGTGGTAGGGCTAAGTACAATAGCTCTAAAGAATTCTAAAAAGAGGTTGATGAGTGTAGTGATTCCATGAGCTACTTAAGCCTCTCAGAAGTAATAAAAATAAAAGGATCCCACTTATGACCTTTCGTACATTTACCCTCAAGATATCACTCTCACAACATTGCCAATTTGATAACTTAGATTTCTCTAATGTCACCAAATCTTTTCAGCCAAGGTGGATAATATTCTAGTGGAGCTTCTAAGAAAGCAACTACATTATACAACCATGAAGAAAAATCTTTTCATCATTTAGAAATCTTCACATAAGAAGTTTGTGAACAATTTTTATTATATGCTAATGTACTCATTATTTATTTAGTAACTATGGGAAGTTTTATTTGGAACACCATATAGATCTTGGGGCTACTTATTTGGATAATCAAACATGTCATTAATGCATAAATGTATTATCTTAAAAGATAATCATATTATCTTATTATAGATTTCATTACTTAATAAGTACTCCTAAGACTGATGGGTCTTCGATGTACTAGAGATTTTTCTCTTGAACTATATGGAAAGGTATGACAGGGTTTATTTTATTGTTGGTTCTGCAGTTCCTTATATTGGCAACCCCTTATAGTTACTTACATCTTAGAAATAATGACCACTTCTTAAAAATACTCTCAATTAGAGAAATAGATATTTATTTCTATGGATTTTAAAGTTGGGTTTAAAAGGATGATAATTTAAAAATTTAATAGGAAACACATTCAAAGGGGAAAGAGTTCTTTTGGAGATTAATTGGGTTAATTAGAAAATCCCTATTGATATTGGGATGTCTAGTAAGCATTTCAGCTAACCTACCATTACTCCTAGATTTCTAATAAAATATCAACAAAAATTCTTACCTAATTTTAGGCTCAAATTATATTAAAATTCTCACAATAAATTTACAAACTCTATAAAACAAACATTAGGAAATACACATAGCATATCAATAGTTATAATGCAAACATATTAGCTTAGCATTAGTTGATTGTTAAGTCCACCTATTCTACTGGGCTACATTTAGGGTCTTAAGTATAATGTAAGCAAACAATATTTATATATATTTTTATTACAACAATCCCTATTAGCATAACTTGCTATAGAAAATAATGTTAGGCTGAAAAGAACATCTTACCATCCAAACCTATGGAAAAATAATTCTAGCTATCCAGTCTAAAATAGTACACCACAAAATAAGAAAAACATTTCACATTATATCATAGAATATCAGAGAACATCGATCAAACCTAAGTCTAGGGTCGGTGACTTAATAATCTTGCATATGAGAAAATGGGCTCGTGTGGTATGACTTTACTAGGCCTTCTTAAGTTTGAGTTCTCTATTTCAAGGTTTGTTTAATTTATCGTTGGGTAGTTTCAATTTAATTGACTTAATTTATTTATAAATTTATTTTTATTTTAAAATTTTTTTATATTAAGGTGGAACTTAGGTTTTAAAAGATGAAAAATGAAATAAACCTCACTTTGGGTGGAACTCATTTTAGTCAACATCCTAAATCCTAATAAAATGGTCATTAATCCATTCTAGAAGGTCAAGATGATATCTTTATCTTAATTAGCTTATTTTGAATTAATTTAAATGACTTATTTTAATTTGAGTTTGAATTGATTAATATTTTAATTTTCTTTTTAAAGTGCTTTAATTCATTTTATGTTATTATACATTCTTTCATAACTTAAAGTAATGTTTAATTTTATGTTTCTTTTTGTTTAAATCTTCATTTAATCTTGTGTTTAGATGGTTTAATTTATTTCAATAAGTTAATTTTACTTATATTTATGATTATGTTAGTCATTAACTTAAATGAACTTAAGGACTTTTATAATGAACTCCATATTTAAATATGAAATCCAAAAGTTGATTAGTTTTGAATTTCAATTAATTATTTTTTTTTATGAATTTATCAAATTAAATGCTTAAGGTTTGATTACATTTTAATTTTCTTTCATTTTATTTTACCTTAAGTGTGTAATTAATTCAATCTTTTAACTTATTAGAGTTGAAAAATTTTCCTTAAGTGTTTTAATGTTAATGATAATGTTTTAAGTTGATTTTATTAATTTTTATAAATTCTATAATTTTTTTGATTTATTATTTCACTTAATTTGATTTAAGATTGAAATTTTAACAACTTCAAATTCAGAGGTCATTTGACATTGAAATTTTTGTAGCAAGTGGGTTCTTTGATAATTTAAGTTTCCTAAAGTTTAACCTTAATCAAATGTATAATCTAGACTTAATTAGGGTTTAATTATTTTAAAAAAATCTAAAGTATGCCTAAATTAAAGAAAATTAATTAGGGGTTTAAATTTTATTAAATTCTCCTGTAGAAGATGAATCCATAAAGAAATTATTTAGATTTTTTTTGGTATTTTGATTGATATATTCTGATTTTTTAAAGTTTATTTTAATTAATTGAATTAATTAATCAATTAATTCTCAAATTAGGTTATTTTTAGGTTTATTATGTTCTAGAGAGATCTAATGATATGTTTAGGTTCATTCGAGTTTATTATGATGATTTAACTTAATTTAATAATTATTTCTAATTTTTAATTTAATATTAGTTTATTTTATTAAATTAAGACTTATGGCTTGAAAGTTTTGTATTTTAAGATTTAATTGCCAATAAATCATGAAAAAATTTCTAAGGTGTGTTTTAACCTTAATTGTAATTTTTTAAAGTTTCAAATTAATTGGATTAATAGTTTAAGTTTAATTTGAGTTTGTTTATTTTCATTTAAATTTAAATTAACCCAAAAACACCCAATAAAAATAAGGAATTTTAGGTTTAATGGACTACTCTCTCTGAGATGAATTCATAGAGCCCATATTTGCATTTTTTTGGTTAAGTATTTTAATTTCAATGAATTTTTAAAGTTTTTACATGACGTTGACTGGGTGCCCTTTTATATGTCATGACATTGTTATAAGATCAGAGCATCGAGATGCGTTCATCAAAGCCATCTAATCATGGATCAGATAGGTTAGATTGGATCTGGATTTTCTTAAGGGAACTAAATCATGTGATTCGCTTCAATCAAGATGATCCATTCAAATAAAAGGAATGGATGACAGGGATTTTGTCCCTATTCTCCTGCTGGAAAATCCAGCGTTGTCTACCATTTAGGTCCGATTTCCAATGATCTACATGGCAAGGATGTGAGGCTTTTATTACAAATTGATCAAGAGTCAATTTTCAACCCATCCTTATGGCTTGATCTTAATGGAGATCGAATTTGTTTCATAAAGGTCCAACCTAGCTAAAAGGGGTGCCAGTTTAGAGTGATACCTTGTTAGCATTGATCCTCAGTGGCTGAAACTCTTCGAACACCTTCACCTCATCAAGGTGAATATGTGGATGTAATTTGGAGGCTCATCTCCTTCTAGATCAGAGTGAAAACCAAGCCTTGCCACCTTGCCATTGGTCTTGGTCGAACTGTAGCTTATTGACGATGGGAGACTTGGGGAAGAGCTCGTTTGAGTTCGCCTCTACCCATAGAATATGTAGGTAAGTCAATTTGGCTTGAGGAGCTAATTTTCCAACTTTCCAAGTTTGGCTGAGAGCTTTAATCCTCTTTAACATCGGCCATGGCCAATCTATGGCTTGTTGATGATGACAGACTTGAGTAAGGATTCAATTAAGTCCCTCTACACCTCATATGTCATTTGAGTGAGAGAAAGTTTCTTTCCTCTCTTTTCATATATGGCCGAGAGCCATATAAAAAGATTTATGGAGGCTTGAATCCAACCACTAGCAATAAGAGCTCTGGCTAAGGGATCAATTTGACCTTTCTTCACCTTATGAATGTATTGGAATAAATAATTTCAAAAAGAGGAGTTCTCATGTCTCTCTTTCTTGCTTTTGGCCTTGAGCCATATCTTCATTCCATGGATGAGAAGTTTTAATTTTCCATGGTAATTGCCACCCTTGGAGGCTAGCTCGAAGTGGTGGTCAATTGATTAGGATTAGTCCAAATCAATTAAGATGAATGGGTGGATTAGGTATGGAGGAAGGAGAATTAGATTTGGCTTCTTTGCATGAGTTTCTCTCCCATGGCTCAACTTCCCATGGAATATTTCCTCCTTTGGATTGAATTGAAACCTTTAAATTCTTTTAAATTTTGTTTCCAATTAATCTAAACTCATGTTAGGATGAGTTTAGATGCATTCGCATCTGGTTAGTTTGGGTTTGAGTTCAAATGTCCCCATTAGGTCCATTTGGGTTTGGTTTAATTTTGAGTTTTCGAGTGATTTTGGATATTCAATTTGGATTAAATTCAATTTATTTTAAGTTTGACTCATATAAGGTCCATTTAGGCCATTTAGATCAAATGAACTAATTAAATCAATTAAGGCTTTATTGGATTTAAATTTGTTTGAATTTATGTTTAAACATGTTCATTATATCATTTGGTCAAATTTTAGTGGGTTGACCTTTGATTTGGTGGGAGCCACATAAGTTTAGTCTATGTCAAATGGTTGACGAACTTTGACCTTCAGTTGGGTTTAGATTTAAATCCATTTATGTTATGGAATGACTTTATTCTTTTCATTTGATTTATTATTTTATTTGAATTTCATTGAGTTTATGTGATTTTGAGCTTAAGTAGGATAATTGGGTTAACCACACCAATTATATTGTTTTAAACTCAAATGGATTTAGATTTCAGTTGGAATGTGTTTGATTCAATTATTGTTTAGATTTTGGTTGGGTTTGGATCCACCTAATCCCATTAGGTTAGATCAAACCCTAGGAGAATTGATTAGGTCACTAAGCATATTGTCCAAAGTGTTTAGTCAAGAGGCTCCTAATTTAGGATTAGGTGTCCTAATTACTAATTTAGGAATGATGTTAACCTTATCCAAAAATGAGGTCAACAAATAGACCTCCAATATGTGTAGTAGACTAAATAGAGTACACTGTACATATTGGCGTTGACTAAATTAGTCAACAAAATGGTAATCATAAGCTTGAAAGAATTTGAGTTTGGTTTTGAAATTTAGATTTGGTTTTGATTATAGATTTTATTTTTGAGTTTGATTATAAAATAGGCAAAAACATGCCTGAATTTATTTTTATTTAGAATGATCCATTCTTAGATACTTAGATTCACTAATTTCTAAGAAGAATAAAGATATCATTAGGAAAATATTTAATGAAGAATCTAATCTTAACACAGTCAGGGTAGTTAGAGATGATGCCTTCAAGGGACTTATTTTCATTCTATCTACAAAAATTTTTTAATGACCAACTTAAAAAGAAAGCACTAGGACCCATATTTTTCTAAGTGAAATTAGCCAAGAGGTAGTCTAAATGATTGGCTAATTCTAAAGAAAGGATCTATAAGAATACCCTAAAGTTTTATTTTTCTAGAAAGGATTCCACTATTGATATTTAATCCTATATAGAGATAATAGTTGGAGAGGATGCTAACATGGATTCTTACTCCTAACCAAACTATATGAATCTTAACCAAAGAAGCATACCACTAGGAGATTTACTCTTATCTGGTTAGCTATTAGGAAGGAGTCTTTGAGGAATTAATTCCATTCTAAATAGCTAAGTCAAGGAAGAGGGCCTTTCAACAGCTTAATTCTTAATCCTCAAGATTTTGAGTAATAGGTAGGAGTCACACAGATTTAATTCCTAACCTAAGTAGTCTATAGGAATGGGGTCTTTAATGACTTAGTTTCAATTTTTAATCTCTTTTAGTTTAAGTTACAAAAGGGGCCACAAGGACTTAAATCCTAATTTAGTGAAATTCAACTAACAAGGAGGGGACTTTAATGACTTAATTCCAACTTCGATAGCTTTAAAAGGAAAGGGCTCATAATGACATAATCCTATCCCTACAAGGATGCATGCTAAGGGAGTTACTCTTATTGAATTAGCTATTAAGAAGGGGGCCTTCAATGACTTAATTCTTTCATAAATAGTTATAATAAGGAAAAGTGGTTTTAATGACGTAATCCTAAACCTAAAATTTTTGCCTAATAAAATAGGAGTCTTGATAACTTTATCCTAACCATATAGTCTATTTGACAATAAGGGGCCTTGGTGACTTAATCCTATCCTTATCTTTTAGAAAGAATGCTTACTGAAAGACTTCTCTTTAATTGGCTATTAGGAAAGGGCCTTTAATAGTTTAATCCAACCTAGATAACTTAGGTTGAGAAAAGTGGACTTGAGGAATTCTTCCTAAATCTTAAATTTTGACTTATTGGAAGGTGGTCTAGATGACTTAATCCTAACCTAAATAGTCTACTTCACAGGAAGGAGTCTTTGTGACTAAATCCTATCCTATGAGTAGTAGGAATGGTGCCATGAAAGGTTTGCTCCAAACTTATGGTAGTGGTGCACAAAGGCTTGCTCCAAACCCAAAAAGATAGGAGAAGGGTGCAAGATACGTATTGGAAAGGTGCCATGAATGGCTTGCTCCTAACCCATAGATAACATGAGTGAAGAAAAGGGGTCTTCAGTGACTTAATTCCTGATCCTCAAGTATTTTGACTAATAAGTTGGAGTCAAATAGACTTAATCCTAACTTGATTAGTCTAATTGGTGAGAGGTTTTGGAATGACTTGGTTTCATTCCTTGGTTTTACTAATGATTCTTACACATGAAGAAGTTTAGTGAAGAAGATTTCAAAGATTTAAAGTATTTTTTGAAGAAGGATTTGGACCTAGTGTATAATATGCCAATGCCATAAGCATAGGATCTCATCATTTTGTTTATCATCTCAAAGTTATTTATGGCCACGTTCGATGTCTAATCCACTTTAGGCAAGACATCATATGGCATCAACCTGAGAGATTTAATTTTTGGGCTTGCATATGGCATTCTAGTTCTTTGGTAGCAAAAACCAAAGTCAAACAGTGCTTCTTAATTTTATAAGGCATTTTATTTTTAGGTTTTTTTATTAGCATAAGTCAATCAAGCTATAATTAATATGTATTCCATTTTTTATTGATAAGAATCTATAACTTATAAGGCCTTCTCTTCATTTTATTTTTTGATTTGAATTATAATAATTAAGAGATTCCTTTGAAGCTATAAAAGATAGATTTTCAAGTCTGAATGAGAATCAAGATGAGACATTAAGATTCTCCTAATAATTTTGAAATAAATTTTCTTAAGTTGAATTATCATTCTTTAAAAGTTTCTTCAAATGACATTTCATAGATAGCTTTATATATATATATAGATATATATATATATAGTTTCCTTTTGATCCTTTTAAATTCTACTAGTAGTTCCCTGAAATTACTTGAAAGGTATGTTTTAGGGATCTCCTTATAGTAATATGATTATTTTCATGTAGTAATAAATTTTATTTTCTTTCTTCTCTTTTTTTAATAAGATTTTATTAATATAGAACTTCACTTGATTAAGAGTGAGGATATGAAAAAAAAAAAATCTTGATTATGAACTTTTGGTCAATTGTCCCAATATTCAGAGACTGAACAATATGACCATGTATCAGAATATCCTTGCAGGGATTTTGAACATCATGTGCTTTTTGTTTTTAAGAGTTATCGTAACTTAATTTTATTCAGATAAGTCATCGTTAGATGTGGATAATCTTATGTATGAAAGATTTAAGAATTATATAATCAAGTATGACTAATATGAACCCATCTTCAAGATAAAGCTCTGTTCGATTCTCAAGATTTTACGTATGTAGATTTGATCCTTTTCTTTCATTTTTTATATATATTATTTGTTGTGACGTTGTTAGCCAACTAAGAAGAATATTTTCTACTCATTTAAAGCCATTATTGACCATCTTTTTAATTTTAGCAACATCTTATTATTTTCTTGAAGTCTGACCGCATATGTCAAAATAATTAGTTTATTGAAATAACATCAAGCCTAGTCTTCAATTTATAAACCGTTACATCTGGAGATAAAGAAAATATTTTATTTTAATTCTAAATAAAGTAGTTATTAAGCTCTATGAATAGCTTCATTAGGTTATCAATATTTGACTTGCTAAAGCATGAGCTTATTCATATTAGTTAAAGTTTAATTTATATTTATGAATTTATTTCTCTTAACTTATCAATTATGGATTTAAGTTTCTCTTCATGTTCTTTAGGTTCATCCTATACTTGAAGGTTATTTAAGTATTCAATATGTCTAAACAATACTTATTTAATACTTTAGAGTACCTTTGAAGAGAAAAGCAGAATCCTGACTATTAAATAATTCTTATCTTGCAATGGCTCTATAGTACTGAACCTTAAGCTGGCTTCTAATTTCAAAATCTTTAATGTTTTATTGCTTTTCTTGTTTATGGCACATATTTGTATGCCTCTTGTAAGGGATTGAACTTACTTGATTGAATTTTTGATAGACAAAGGGATGTCTGAAAAGGAAAATCCATTATCTCTTTGACATTTTGTTATTTTCAAGGTTTACACCTTTTATTGAATTTAAAGATAAAAGTATATAATTATTTTATCCTATTTTTTCACTTTTACGTTATGAAATATTTTTTGACTTCTAACCCTACTATCTTATGTAAAATAGAGGAGTTAGAATTAAAGTGCCCATATACTTATAAATATTAGACTTCACCTTTTAGTACTTGGATATAGTCGTTCCATGCTTTTTATGTTTCTTTCTTTATTTCTTTCAACTTTTTGTAAGATGTTACATTTGATATTTTTCTAGATGTAACATTTGCTAAGACACTAGTCGCATTAGACTCTATCTGAATACAACATTTGGTACAACACTTTACATGCTTAATTCTTTTCATGTTTGGACTGATCACATTACTAAGTAAGATATTTTATGATTCTTTGACTAAATACAAGATTTAGTAAGGCTCTAAGAAATTTTGAAACTTTCTTTTTCTTTTTTATCTTTTTTTTATTTGTAGTGCCTTAAGTTTACATTTTAGGCTAAAAGAAGAAAATGACATTTCTAAATACTCTAATCTCATGATTACTGAATGGATGTACTATTCTTTCATAATGATGATTGCTTTTATTTGGGCTAGATAGGACCATCCAAGAGCATTAAAGGTGTTCTTAAATTTCTAAGATTTCACTTCAATTATCAATCTCAATCAACATTGTGATTTAGATTATATTTTTCATGACAAGTTTCTAAGATTAGATTTTCTTGAGTTTAAAACTCCTTTCTTTTTTTGATTGAATATGCATGGCAACATCTCATAATGATTAGATTAATATAAGGCTTATGTTTATTCATTTTCATATATGTTTACAATTGATGTTTCCTGATGCACCCAGATCAAAAAGCTTTCTAGATATTTCTTAGGATTTTTCATATTGATCGTTATGTGAGATGTTAATTATATTCAACAATTCCTAGTAGTATACCTTCATCATAGAAAATAACCCTAGAACTTTTTTATAGTGGAATTCCACATCAAAAAGGTTTCTAATAATTATGGAAGGAAAATTACAGCATTACATAACGCCTTGGTTAATTATTTTATTTCTTTTTCATTCCCCTCTTTTTATTTTATATAACATTGTAAGAAACTTCTCTAGGATGGGAAAAAAATATTATAATCAATAGTTTTGAAATAAGTAGTTTTTTTTGCTATTTTCTTTTGTTTATGAATTAGGAGGATAATTTCTTTATGAAAACTCATAGTCTTAAAAAAACTTTTTGATGATTTTTTTGCTATTTCCTTTCAGTTTTATTTGAGTCAATAAGACTCTACCATTTTGAATTTGATTTCAATAATTCTCTTTAATATATATATATATATATATCAAGAGAGAGAGAGAGAGAGAGAGAGAGGGTATGGTCAACTTTATCCTCAATGAATCTATATGTTCTATTATTGACTTCTCAGAGTTGACATATTTAATTTAATGTTTTATATTTTTACTCTAAAAGATAGAAGCATCACTATTATGACCCAATATATGTAATTATCTTGAGGTCATAGACTTGAGACTTATTTGGGAAGGATCAAAGTCTTCATTGAATTTGTTTTTAGAATTTATTCTTAAAATTGATTAAGGCTATCTATGTAATATTAATCATCCAATGAGAGAGGATTCCCATTAATTTAAATTTATAAGATAAAATTTCATTTATTTCTACCTTATTAGGAGAATTAGAATTTTCTTTTGTTACCCTCTTTTTCCTTATTTTATTGATTAAGAGCAAACATGAAATTTTATTATGTCATCTTTGATCATTCCCTTTTGACTCTCTTCTAAACTCCTAAAGCTTCAAAGTTTCTGGAGGGTCTAAGAGAAGTTATCACCAAGTCACTCCCTAGAATTGGTTAATTAGCACAAATAAATATTTTTCAAGTTTCTAGTGGACGTTAAGAGATAATTCTATTAAGACTAAAGCTGAATTGTATGTGTGTGTTAATTTCCTTCTGTAGAGGTAGAAGGTTCATGCTTGATATCCTTAGTTGACCTCTACCCAGGGTCAATAAGGCATTATTTTGTATGTGTATATTAATTTCCTTTTGAGTTAATTTTTTTTAGAAGGCAACTCAAGCTTTAATCATAGTAGCAACGGGGAAATAGGTAGAACTATACCTATTTCCTTTAATTTCATGATTTTTTTTCAAAAATGGAGAGAACTCCTTCATTTCAATATACATTCTTAGGTGTTTGTTATCTTTGAATATATTAAAATAAAGGGTATCAATTTAAGGACCCCGACCTGACTCTCTCTAGCTTTTGCACAAAGCTAGGATAAAATCAAAGATAAATAAAACTTTGTGATTTTCTTTTCAAATTTTCAAATTTATTTTTTATTAGATAATTTTTTTTCAAGATTACATTTCTTTTTCACTATGGAGTGATATCAAATCCATTTTTATCATAATTAAGCCTAACATAAATGACTTTTCTTCAGTTAAAAGTTTTAAAAGGGTGGTTCTAGGACCCATTCATTTAATTATGAGAAATGAAGAGTTCTAAAACCTAAGATAAAAATGTTGGATGAGCTCTACCAAGGATGAAATGGAGAGGCATTCAACAGAAAAAAGGTAGTCCTGACCCGTGAGTCGCACAAGTACTCTAATAATATATAGAAATAAAGGTTTATTTATAATTATGGAGAGAGAAACTATTCTACAATGGAGTCGATAGAAAAATCTATTGTAATTTTTGTTTGGAACACCACATAGATCTTGGGATACTTATTTAGGTAATCCAACACATCATTAAGGAATAAATATATTATCTCCAAAGGTGATCATATTACCCTATAATTGATTTAATTTCTTAATAAGGACTCCCAAGTCTAATAGGTCTTCGATATACAAGAGATTTTTCTCTTAGACTACATGGAGATATAAGAAATGATTTATTTTGTTGTAGGGTTCACAGTTCCTTATAGGGGTAAGCCACTATAGTTAATTACATCTTAGGTAGAAGGATCTATTCTTAAAAATACTCTCGATTAAATAAATAGATTTTTATTTTTATGAATTTTAATGTTAGTTTTAAATGGATGATAATTCATAAATTCAATAGGAAATACTTTCAAAAGGAAAATAGTTCACTCAGGATTAATTAGGATTAATTAGGAAATGGCTATAGATATTGGGATGACTAGTAGGCATTTTAACTAAATTTTGAGATTAATTTAGGAGAGTTTGAATTGACAATTTTTTAGAAATCTAGGACTTAGATTTTAGTAGCATAAGACTGTAAAGATGCTTAGAGTTGAAGACTTATTCCTAGAAGGATGCTTCAAAACCTAAGTTTTCAAGTGCTTCTGACATAAGTCAGAGAATCGACCAAGTTCAACTTTTGTGAATTATCAATTCTTTCTCTCACTTGAGGAAACGAATCTATCCCTAATAGTTCTAGATTTATCGCCCACCTGGAAGGGCTGCCAGCTAACACAATCTAAGCAACTTTTGAAAACCATGAGTCTGGTCTTATGTATACAAGATGACTGGGCTATTTGATTTAGGAAAGAAACTAAGAGCCTAACTCACTCATGAATCCTAAGATCATGTTAAGTATGATATGCACCTAGCTATTGCAACATGTTCCATTTTTTCTTATGTTTTGACTCATAATTTATTTTAAGGCATTGGGTATGCATTTTATGTTTACAGCAGTTAAAAGTAGTCATGGGACAAATCAAAAATAGCAGGCACACTACCCCAAGAAGGGTGGTCATCCTCAATGGTTATATGTTCCCTTATGTGTAATGGGTAAAGTTCCCAACTCAAGGAGAATGAATAATATGCTATCATATTTCACAAAAAACTAATTATCTTTAGTTGATTTAAAGTTGTGCCTAGGACTTTAATAATTTTGAGGTTATGAGTTTGTTTATGTTTATGTTTGACTTGCTTAAATTTAGATCTGGTAGAAAATTTTGTTTTCCTAGGAAGTTAATGTTCTAGGCATTTCATCGTAGAAACACATCAGAAAAATAAATATAGAAAAACATATTATTCATATTACACAGCCAAATTAATTAATAGAATAGGCCAATGCCGTCGAGTACCATTATACACCCCAGAAGAAAAGGAAAATGGTCAGCCAAGCTCTACTTTTATACTGCCTGACCTAGAACTAAAAGTTTGATCAATGAGGGTCTTCCTCTATGATCATCACCTTTTTCAAGGACCTCCACGAGCTTCATAGGGAACTACTGAGACCATGCATTGGTAGATTCAACTCCCACTATTTCTAGACCCCATTGATTCTAACTTAATTATAGGCTCAAATTACATTTAAATTTTTAATAATAAATTCTTTAACATTGTAAAACAAGCATTGAGAAATACACACAACATATTTGCAGTTATAAAGCAAACATACAGGCTTAGCATTTGTTGCTTGCCAAGCACACCTATCCTATTGGGCTATGCTTAGGGACTTAAACATACTTGTAAGAAAATAACATTTATATTTTTTTAATTACAGTTGTCCCGTTTAGTACAACCCCCTATAGAAAATAGTCTTATGCTAAAAAGAATGTCTTACCATCCAGACTAGCGGGCAAACAATCCTAGCCATCAAGTCTAAAATAGTACACCATAAAACAAGAAAAAAATTTATTTTACATCATATCACAAAATATTACATAACATCGACATAACCTAAGTCTAGGGTTGGTGACCTAATAATCTATTATGTGAGAAAATGAGCTCATATGGTATGACTTTTCTATGCCTTTTAAAGTTTGAGTTTTCATGTTTCAAGGTTTGTTTAATTTATCATTGGGTAGTTTGAATTTAAATGACTTAATTGATTTATAAATTTTTTCTATTTTAATTTGTTTTATATTAAGGTGGAACTTAGGCTTTAAAAGATGAAAAATGAAATAAATCCCACTTTGGGTGGAACCCATCTTAGTCAACATCCTAAATTCTAATAAAATGGTCTTTAATCCATTGTAGAAGGTCAAGCTAATATCTTTATCTTAATTAGTTTATTTTGAATTAATTTAAATGATTTATTTTAATTTTAGTTTGATTTGATTAATATTAATTTTCTTTTTAAAGTGCTTTAATTCATTTTATGCTATTATACTTTCTTTCATAACTTTGCTTAATGTTTTAGTTTATGTTTCTTTTGATTAAATGTTCATTTAATCTTGTGTTTAGATAGTTTATTTAATTTCATTAAGTTAATTTCACTTATATTTATGATTATGTTATTCATTAACCTAAATGAATTTAAGGAATTTTTATATTAATGAACTCCATATTTAGATATAAAATCCAAAAGTTGATTAGTTTTGAATTTTAATAGATTAATTAATTTATTATGAATTTATCAAATTAATAGCTTAAGATTTGACTACATTTTTTTTCTTTCATTTCATTAAACCCTAACTTCATAATTAATTCAATCTCTTAACTTCTAAGGGTTGAAAATTTTTCTTAAGTGTTGTGATGTTAATGAAAATGTTTTAAATTGATTTTATGAATTTTTATAATTTCTATATTTTCTAATTTATTATTTCACTTAATTTGATTTAAGGATTGAAAATTTAAGAACTTCAAATTCAGAGGTCATTTGATATTGAAATCTTTATATCAAGTGGAGTTCTTTGCTAATTTAAGTTTCCTAAAGTTTAACCTTAATCAAATGTATAATTTATAATTAATTAGGGTTTTAATTATTTTAATAAAATCTAAAGTATGCCTAAATTAAATATATTTAATTAGGGGTTTAAATTTTTTTAAATGCTCCTCTTGAGGATGAATCCGTAGAGGGATTATTTAGATTTTTTGGTGTTTTGATTGATTTATTATGATTTTTTGAAGTTTAGATTAATTAATTGAATTAATTAATCAATTAATTAACAAATTAGGTCATTTTAGGGTTTGTTAGATTCTAGAGAGTTCAAATGATGTGGCCAGATTCATTAAGGTTTATTATGATTATTCAAGTTGATTTTATAAATTTTGATGACTTTTGTAATTTAATATTAATTTATTTCATTACACTAAGGCCTTTGCCTTGAAAATTTTGTATTTTAAGTTTTAATTGCCATTAAATTATGAAAATTTTATCTAAGGTGTGTCTTAACCTTAGTTTCAATTTCCCAAAGTTTCAAATTAATTGAATTAATGATTTGAGTTTAATTTGAGTTTTGTTTTTTATTTAAACTCAAATTAACCCAAAAATACCTACTAAAAATTGGAGAGTATTGGTTTAATGGATTCCTTTCACTTAAATAAATGCATATAACCCTTATTTGCATTTTTTGAAGTATTTTATTTTTTATGATAATTTAAAGTTCTATGCATTTTTTTATTATTTTTTAAATTCTAAAATTTTGAATTTCTTACTTAACCCAGTCAGCACCTATGCGATGCTGATTAGGTGCCCTTTTATGCACGTTGTGACACCACTGGTCCATGTGAGACCAATGCGGACCCCACATCAAAAGGCTGTGGAGATGTGGTATTCATCAGAGCCATTCGATTACGGGTCAGATGACTCAGATTCGTTCGGGGTTTTTTTTAAGGGAACTAAATCATGTGATTCAGCTAAATTGGGATTGTCCTTTCTAAATAAAAGGAATGGATGGCAAGGATTAAGTCCCTATCCTCCAGCTAAAAAATCAAGGGTCGTCTACTATTTGGGGCCAATTTCTAAGTATTTATGCAGCGAGGGTGTGAGGTTTTGATTGTAAATCAACCAAAAATCAATTTTCAATGTATCTCTATAGTATGATCTTAATGGAGATCAAATTTCTTTCATAAAGAACCAACGTAAGCTAAAAGGGGTGGCATTTTAGAGTGATACCTAGCTGGCATTGATCCTCGATGGCTGAAATGCTTCAAGCACCTTTGCCTCTTCAAGGTGAACCTATGGATGTAATTTGGACACTCATCTGTCAGCAGTGGGAGACTCAAAGAAGAGCTCATTTGAGTTCTCCTCTACCCATAGAACATGTAGGGAGAGTCAATTTGGCTTGAGGAACTTGTTGACCTACTTTCCAAGTTTGGTTGAGAGCTTTAATCCTCTTTGTTGCTAGTCATGGCCAATCTCTAGACTACGATGAGAGGCTTAGGTAAGGCTTCAATTATGTCCCGTACACCTCAAGAGCATGTAGAGATGATTGGATTTGTGAGAGAAAGTTTTTTTTCCTCTGTTTCCATTTCCATATATGGCCAAGATCCATATTAAAAAGTTTTGGCATGGCTGAAATCTAACCATAAGTAGTGAGAGCTCCAGTTGAGGGATTGGTTTGGCCTCTCTTCACCTTGTGAATGTATTGGATTGAATAATTTCAAAAGTGGAGTTCTCCTTCCTCTCTTTCTTGCTTTTGGCTTTGAGCCATATCTTCATTCCTTGGATGAGAAGTTTCAATATTCCATGGTGACTTCCACACTTGGAGGCTAGTCAGCCAACCATTGGGATTGGGTTCAGGAATTGGCTTAATCCTCTTTTGGATTGACTTAAAGATTTTAAATTCCTTTAACTTTGGATGCTAATCAATCTAAACTCATGTTAAGATGAGTTTAGATGCATTCCCATGTGATTAGTTTAAGTTTGAGTTCAAATGTCCAAATTAGGTCCATTTGTGTTTTGTTTAATTTTGGGTTAGGCTAAATAGGGACAATGTTCATTATTTGTTAATATAGATCAGTAATTAACCATCCAAATCAAATTTGAAATGATTTGAATTAATTAACTTCATTTTAGTTGATGTTAGATTTGAATTCAAACCCACTTTGACCCAAATTGGGTTTAATGGGTTAAAATAAATTTAATTGAATTAAATGACCATATTAATCAAATTAAACCTAATAATTAATTGAATTTTGTTTAATGATGATTTCCAAATGATTTTGGATATATAATTTGGATTAATTTCAATCAAATTTTAGTTTAAGTCTAATAAGGTCCATTTATATCAAATGATCTAATTAACCCAATTAAGGGTTTATTGGATTTAATTTTTTTAAAATTCATGTTTAAACATGTGCATTTAATCATTTGGTCAAATTTTGGTGGGTTGACCTTTGACTTGCTGGGGCCCACATAAGTCAATTCTATGTCAAATGGTTGACCAACTTTGACCTTCATTTAGGTTTAGTTCTAAGTCCATTTAGGTTTAAGGAATGACTTCATTCTTTTAATTTTATTTAATTTGAATTTGTTTTAATTTTATTTGAATTTCTTTGAATTCAAATGATTTTGAGCTTAAGTAGGATAATTGGGTTAACCACTCGAATTATCTTGTTTTGAAACTCAAATGAATTTAGATTTCAATTAGAATAAGTTTGCTTAAATACTTTATTTAGATTTGGGTTGGGTTTGGATCCACCTAATTCCATGAAGTTACATCAGACCCTAGGAGAATTGATTATGGCACTAAGCATAAGATTAGGTGTCCTAATAACTAATTTAGGGATGATGTTAAGCTTATCCAAAAATGAGGTCAACATTAACGTGCTTATTTTTTTATGAGATCATACTCACTCATTGAAGAGATGTTTTGTAAAAATGTTTATTATTACATTAGCTATTTTGTTTCCAATGTGCAATCACTAATCTATATTAGTCTTTCATAAAATTTTGTAATAATTTTATCATTAAATGTTTGATGTGACATCTCTATTATTATGCTTTATTTACTATTCTTTTAAATATAAGTTCATCATGCAGTTGAAACTTTATTACAATTCTTTGTAGAGTGATTAACTTCTTTGTTTGAGCGAGTAAGCTATATTTTCTCATTCCATTGAAGTGAGTAACCTCAATGGTAGCTCTAAAGAAGTCCATGAGTTCATTCAGGCAATCCACATTTAATGAGGTGCTTGGCCTTGATCTCAGGATAGTCACTTCATCTTCTATGTCTACTATCATAGTCACTTTGATTATTAAGTTGTTGACTTGATGAGGTGTCTATATTACACTTTAGTCACTAGCCTCACAGGGTGTTGGTCTTTTATTGAGTTGTTCCCCTCATAAGGGTTGATCTTAAACTTTAATCACCAGCCTCATGTGGTGTTGGTCTTACACTTTATTAGTTAACCTCACAGGGTGTTGGTCTCCTATTAAGTTACTAACCTCATGGGATGTTGGTCTTACACTTTATTTTTATAAAATTTGCTTAGGTGAGTATTTACTCATGTTAACTTAAGAATTTCCTATCAGACTACAATATCATTGAGCCAAGAATAAAGCACTAAGTATTTCTATCTTCTACTTGGGCTTTTGTCCCTCGCTAAGTGGAACCTTTATTTAGGCCACAAATGGTGAACCAAGAGTTCTGAGTGATCATGTAGCTCTCTGAGAGCTCCTTCATTCAATGATTACTTAGTTTAACGTCAATATTCTTTGGTCAAGAATGGTGCATCAAGTACTTAGATCTTTTACTTGGGCTTTTATAGCTCTATAAGTGGGACCTTTTCATTAGGCCATAATTGCTACACCAACTATCCTAAGTCATCATACAGCTCCTCAAATGTTTTGTTTTATACTCGCTAAGCATTTTTAACATTAAACTAGGAAATTATGCAATTAAATTTTTTTGAATTTATTAGATGAATCTTGAGTGAACATGAAGATAATAGATTACACCAAGCAAGACATCAATTACCTCAAGGGTAAAATTTTTTGAGATCTTTAGAATTCCATATACATGGTATGTCTTATCCTTCATGTGTCTACAAGTCATTGCTCTTAAAGTTCTTTTCATTCATATGACTATTATAGTTCCTCATCATTCACCTTTTTATCTCTTCTTGTCTTAATGAGGCCTCATTCTTTAATTCTTTGAGTATGTTGAGTGTATCTTTTATGGCTTCAAAGTTCAGCCTTTCCCACTCTCTAGAATTTTCTCCTAGTTCTACAATTGTTATGGCTCTTTAGCTGTAGAGTTCATTCTTGACTGATAACACAGCCTTTATCCCATGCAAGAGGGAGAAGGGTGTTTGCCCAGTAGCAGTAGTGGGAGTTATTCTGAGGATCTAGAGCAAAGTGGGTAGTATAACAACCCATTTATCTTTGACATCTTCTACTTTCTTCTTTAATAGACTAAGGAAGTTCTTGTTTGTCACTTCTACTTAACCATTGCTCTATGGGCGATGTATTGAAGTAAACTTCAATTTTATCCCTTAAGATTCACAGAAGTCTCTTAACTCTCAATTAGTGAATTATGGCCCATTGTTTATGATGATAGCCATAGGCAGCTCATACCTACAAAAGATGTCAGCCTAGATAAAGTTTTTATCTACTTGGACAGTTACTTTGGCGAGCAGCTTTTCTTCAATCAACTTGCTAAAATAGTCAATCATGATTAGGATGAATTTTCTTTGTCTGTTAGCTATTGGTAATGGACCAATAATTTCATACCCAAATAGGTGAATGGCTAAGGACTTGTAATAGTCAGTAAAGGCTACGATGGTTGTTGTTGATGATACACAAAGTTTTGGCATTGCTTGATCTTCTTGCAAATATTTCTACATCCTTCCTTCCTTAGTGTGGGCCGAAAATATCCCTGCTTTAAAATTTTATGGGTGAGTGTTCTTCTTTCTGAGTGCCTACCACACTCACCATAATGTTTATCTTCTAGCACTTTGTTTTGCTTTATTTCCCACACACGCCTATATTGAGTGAAATTACTAACCTTGTAAATACCTTGCTCTCAATTAGTATGTACTGGGCGGCCTTTATCTTGACACTTGTCACATCTTTTATTGTTTTCTCTATCTCCCCACTTTGTATGCATTTTCTAAAAAGATCAATCCAACTCACAAAGTGTTCACTATTTATTTGCCTCGATTATTTATTTTTTTCAATTCTTCTTCTTTCTTAGTACATAATCAGATAAACCAAATAGAGGATTGTTCTTCAAGCCTTCTTGCTTTGGATAGTAGGTTTATGAGTTTATTTTTGTTCTTGGAATTTATTTAATTTTGAAATACTCCAATTACCCAATCTTCATTTTGACTTTGAGTAAATATATTTGCAAGAGTGAATCTCTAACCTCGTAGTCCCCATTGAATTGCTTCACCACCTATTGTAAATCTAAATAAGCCATAATGTGTAATACACCGAGCCATCAAGAAAATATGAGTCTAGTGAGTAAAGATTTATAGTCCTATTAGGTACTCATTAATTTGAAGTAAACTTAATCGATTTTGTTATAGTGATTCATGTTGGGCTCTATAGTACTATGCTTGAACCCATTCAATGTTCACCCTATGACCTATCCATGTATAGCTACCATAGTGGCTCTTGATTGGCCGAGACTTCTTTTGACCTATAGAAGTCAATGGGGATACTGGTGAGAGCCTGAGCTATAATCTCCATTCAAGGCAAGTAAGGTATATCAAATTTTCTTAATTCCACTAACTACCTCACCAAGCTCCCAAATTGATCAAGTTTGGTGTGCATAGATTTGAGTGGATTTTCAGTGATGACATGAATTGAGTGTGATTAGTAATATGGTTCAAGTCATTTCACCGAAATAATAACTGTGAATGTCAGTTTTTCCATTTTTATATAGTTTATCTTGGCTCCTCTCAAAGATTTGCTGACATTGTTGATGGCCAATTGCTTTTCACCCTCTTCCTGATGAGAATGAAACTAACAAATTCTTCTCACACTCTATGGTACAATAATAGGATTTCTTCTTCTTTCAGACTTCGTAATAGAAATAATGAGGTTAGTAGGTTATTTAGGTTACAAAAATCCTCCTCAAACTTTGGAGTCCACTCAAACTTCTTGGCTCCTCTAAGAACTTTGATGAATGGCAAGCAATATTCTCCAACTATAGAAATAAATTTATTTAAGTTGATAACTCACCCTATAAGTTGCTATAGCTCCTTTATCATTCTCAATGAAGGTATCTTGATTATGGCCTTCACCATATCCAAGTTAACTTTTATGCTCTCAGGTGTAATGAGAATTCACAAAAAATTACTTGACTTAGATCCAAAAGCGCACTTGAATAGACACATGTTATATTTCTTCTTGGAGGCAATAGTCTACTTTGAGATCTTTGATATGTTGTGCAGACAACTTGCTTTTGACTAATAAATCATCAATATAGACTTCAACATTCATCCATTTTCGCTCCTTGAACATTTAGTAAACCATTCTTTAGTAAGTTGCCCCAACATTTTTAAGCTCAAAATGAGTCACTCTATAGCAATATAGTCCTTCCTGCATGATAAAGGATGTTTTTTTAGAATCAGCTAGATGCATCTACATCTAATGATACCAAAAAATGTGTCAAGAAAGCTCATCATGAAATACCCTACTATATAGTTGATGAGTGCATCTATTCAAAGAAGAGAATATTCATCTTTTGGACACAATGAATTTAAATTAGTGAAGTTGATGCACATTCTCCATTTCTTGGACTTTTACACCATGATAATATCTGATACCCATTTAGGAAATTGGACTTCCCCAATGAAGTAAGTTTTAAGTAGCTTGGAGACTTCTTCAATGATAAGTCCAGCGAGTAATGTCGTAATCTTCCTTATTTTTTATTGATGGGTTGAGCATCCTTATGAACATTTAGAGGATGACAAGTAACATTGATGTCAATGCTTTGCATTTCGATTGTCATTAATGAAAATACATCTATATCTTCTTAGGTAGATTGAATAAAGGCTTCTCTAAGCTCGAAGATAAAAGTTAAGTTGACCCTAAAAACTCACTCATGATTGGAAGAGGTCAGCCCTTTCTCAATATCTTCAAAGACTTTGATTCTAGTGTGGGCAATGTCTAATCACAGGACTTCATCCTTCTTTCAATACTAGCCCACTACTCTTAATTAGATAGTTTTGGATTGTTTTAGGTTTCCCCTAATAGTGGTTTCTTCTCCCCATGTAGGGCATTTAACAACTACATGATAATTAGATACCATTGGTCTAAATTTTTTAAGTAGTGGTCGACTAAAAATGACATTGTATGTATCTAGTGCTTCCACTTTGATGAAGTTATCCATTACTTTGTATTACTTCTCAATAGCCCTTTAGGTTATGTGGAGAGTGATTATTCTTTTAGTTACTCTCCTTTCAACTGAGAATTTGAATAGTGGTCCTCTTGCAAGGGCGAACTTGGAACTCAACAAGCCTAACTTATCAAAAATAGATTTGAAGATGATATTGACTAAGCTCCTCATGTCAATCAATATACTTCTAATTTGGTAGTTGGTGATTAATGATATGATGATGATTGTGTTATTGTAAGGGTTGCCTGTGGAGGGTTTATCTCTTTTCAAGAAAGTCAAAGGCACTATTGAGGTGTGTAGAACATACACCATGGTCACTGAGTTGATGTCTCTGGACTATAGTCATTTAAAACTCACCCTATGTGAAGGTTCTCCATCTCCCTCAAAGATGATGGGTACTACTCCAGTAATGTTGATGGGACATGCTGGGGATAGTTAATTACTCTACTCAATGACTTCCATGTCCTTTCTCATGGTGAACTCTTTGAGCTTCATAGACTTTATCAACTCTTCAATCAAGCTTCTTAAGTTATGGCATTCCTCCATGTCATACCCATGGTCTTTCTAGTAAGTACAACATCTAGAGAAAACTTGGACACCACTAGTCCTCATTAGTGATTTTTTTTAAGGAAATTATTGTTCTAGATGGCCTCCAATAACTCAACCATTATTACCCTTAGAGGATTCTCTATAGTAGGTTGTGGGTATTCATTCCCTTAGTAGTGAGAGCCATAGGATTTATGAATTCTTGCTTAGGCGTGAATGTTTCTGGTTGCCTTCTCTTATTCAGTCTTCAATCTTGAAACTTTTCTCTATCAATCATCCCAAATGTAGTCTCTTTGATGAGTCATTAGCTTGAGTCAATGGAGTTGGCTAAGTGACTTCATTATACTCATCATCGTTTACATGATTGTTCAACATTTCAAGAAGTTTAGGCAGTGTTTTGGGTCATTGGAGCCTGAGGCCATACCTGAATAGCTCTTTTTTTAACCCCTGAGTAAGTACTATTTGAGAAACCATTAGTTCTAGATCCTTGACTTCCAACATCTTTAGTTGAAATAGGTGACGATCCTGAGTGGGAGGTGTGAGAACTACCTCAAGGTTGATTCTTTGAAGGTGGGTAAAAAACATTTTATCATGTCATCTAAGTCTAAGGATGATGTTGTCAACTAAAAATAGGCAATATCTTCTGGGCACAAGTAAATTGTGTTGCAAACATTCTACTGAAATAAAAAAAAGGTGATGTCCCCCAGTGAGAGGTATGAGAACCACCTGAAGGCTGATTCTTTGAAGGTAGTTAAAAAAAGACATTTTATCACATCGTCCAACTCTAAAAATGATGTTGTCAACTCAAAATATGCAATGTGGTCCATTGGGTTTGTCTAACCTCGATATGATTTGAAGTCCATAATTTTAAATTTGTGGGGAAAGGGTTGGGGTTGGGGGTTGCGAGCTTGAGCGATCTTCATGGAGAAATTGTTGAAAGGAGTAGACCACTCTCTAATCACATCTTATTCTTCCTCATTAGAATAATAAGATTCATCATTTATGCTAGGAGTTTTAGATAATTCTCTTCTTGCTCAATGAGTTGATAATGTCGTTCATCCTAATGATCCTTTGTGCTCCACCATCCTTAGCATGTAATTGGCTCTCTGCATGGTCTCATCATCCAGGTAAGTGATTTTATCTTTCATATCCATCAAATCCCACTAAGAGGAAAATTGTTATGTATTTGTTTCCATTTATGTTTGGAAATTTTAGTTTGAATGTTCTACTTCACTTTGTATTTAACTCCTAGTTCTTCACTTCATCTACGATCACCATTCCTAAAGGATGTTGAATTAAAATTTACTTTTGATCTGAAGTACAACCTCGAGAGCCACCCAGGAAGTAAGATTAGTGAAGAGAGGAATAGCAGGTAATGGAGGGGATCAGGTGAAGTAGGCATAATTTTATTATCTTCCAAGTGGTCGTAATACAAGATGTGAGAGTTTATTTGTTTTAGAGAGAAAGAGAGAATAAAGTTTGGGAGGAAAGAATCTTGACATAAAGTTCTCTTAGATTCTTACTGAACTGAACCAACCAACCTCTAAAAAGAGGCCCTTCCTCCTTTTTTATAATATTTGATAGAATGGGTAATACAATAGATGAGTACAAAGAACATTGGTCAAGTAGAAAAAAAATGGAATTCACCTTGACTTGAGATGAGTATTCATTGGCAAGTAATGAAACTCATGGTGAGTGGTCTGCATCTTAATTTAGGTGTAGCCTCTCTTCTTACTTTATGGGGGTAATGAGCTTGAGTCAAGCTGAGTTGGCCATTCTTTCCTTAATGCTCTCCTTCTGTAGGTGAGTCTGTATTCATGTGGTTGATGCCTATGTTATTTATCCTGAATTTCTTTTTGTGCTCATCATGTGTGCAACATGTCTTTAGCATTTTGATAGCTTACTTATTTTGGGTATATAGTGACTCCCATTTAACACTATAACGACTCATTTATGAAGTAATTGATGTGCTTTCTAATGACATCTCTCTTTGGGTACTTATGTGTAAATATTCCTATGAGTATGAACTAGAGTGGCTGAATCAGTAGATTGGTCTCAGATTTAGAGAGGATGGATATAGGTTTATCATTTTTGTTGTTAGTTTCTAAAGGAAGGAGTTTTAGAACCTTAATCATATTTCTCATGATAATCTTGAATGATGATGAGCTTGTTAACAAGGTCAACATATGAATCACTTTCATTATTTAAAATTGCACCATGTAAGAGAGGTTTGCCATGAATAATAGTAAAGAATGTGGGAACTACAAAGGTGAAGACAAATGGAATAGTAAAACTAGCGAAAGAAAAGAATACTTTCACAAAAATAACTCTCATATTATTTTAAAATTTTCTTAAGTACTTAATGAGAATTTGTAATCCTTATTGGGTCTCAATTGATGTTAACTTTGGAAAATATTTAATGATAGCTTAAAGTTATTTAAATCTTAATTAGCCAACAATTATGCTAATTTTGAATAAGAGAAGATGAAAAAAATGTAATAAAATATTTTAAAACCAATTTAAGAGTTATTCTAAAGTCATGGAGTTGTTATTAGATAAAACTTCTTAATTCCTTTAGTTTTGGGTATGAATTATAATAAAATAAAATGGAAATAAGTGAGAAATAATAATGAGACTTCAAGAAAATCTTTAGAGCGTGACAAAATAAATAAAATTCTTAGCCACCATTATTCTTTTATGTACAAAACCTAAGAGATCTTCATGTTTTATTAACAGAAGGATTGTTTTATTTCTTATCTTATAATAAGGCTTGAATACTTATGATTTGGTGCTCTAAGTTTCTTCATGTTAAAGATCTTGCATGAAAGAACTCTTTTTCTTATTTAATAGTATATTATGTTTAATTTATGTGTTATAGAAGGGAACACATATAGGAGGTTCCCACTATGTGAAGAAGATGGAAATGTTATCTCAAGGTAATAGTTGTAAAGATCAAACCAGTCCCTTTGTTGAGCCAAGCTAAACCATTCTAATAAACTAAACCAAACTTAAATTTCCAATTGCTTTCACCTAATTTGCATGTAGCCGCATTCACATTATTTGACAGCATAAATCTCATAAGAATTAATACACAAATTGTATCCTTGTTGTGATTTTTGTAAAGATTAGGGTAGTCTTTGCCCTCATAGTTACCAACCCACTCCCTTTGTGGTCATCTTGAAACCCTAGTTGATCATTTTCCTTACTCTACCTTTTCTCACAAACATTAAGCATCCGATATCTTCCTCTTGTTCAACCGAGAGCTACAATTTTTTCTCCTTAATATTTTCTTCCTCAAACCAAACAAGAACAATGAGTCTTCACCTTTTCTCTTTCCTCTTTCCTTCCATCTTACTTCTTTATAGTTTCCTATACCCACCCCAATAATTTTAATTCCCTTTAGTTGATGTGATCTCATTATCTTCATCCATATTCATGGGGATAATTATTTTTATTTGTAATTGAACAAAACTAATCAATTGAAATTTATTTTTTAGTTTAGAATTATGGTAGTATGCATTTTGAGATGCTTTTAATTTGTTTTATAATGAAAGGTTTAGTGTCTATAGTTATATTTCATATTAATATCATGATTTAATTTGTTAAATTTTAAACTAACTTATATCATATAGTTTTAAGCAATAATTTTTTATGTTTATTTAACTTTATGAAATTATGGTAGATAAACTAAACCTTTGATAATCACTTATCATATGATATGTTTTGAGTACTCTTATGATTAAATTAAACTTATGACTAATACTTGTGCTATTTATTTTCGTCTATATCATTTCAATTCATGTGATAGATTTTATTCCTTTAATTGTTTCTAAAAATAATTATTACTAGTCAAATTGATAATAATACTCCTGATAACCACTTTCTAATGATATGTAAGATGATCATATAATAATAATAATAATAATAATAATAATAATAATAATAATAATAATAATAATAATAATAATAATAATAATAATGCTTATATTAAATCATTTTGTTGTGGCTAACCAAATGATGGGTTGTTAAAGAAATCATTAAAGTTTTCATGGGATTGATGCCTATGTTTCCTCATTTTACAGCATTGTATAAAATCAACTATGCATACATACATACATCTGAATTGTTTTATTTAGAACACCACACAAATCTTGGGTATTTCTTATTTAGGTGATTGAATGCAACTTTAAAGAGTAATTTACCATCTCAAGAGATAGAGATTTCACTCTATAATAGATTTAATCACTTAATAAAAAACTTTTAAGGATGATGAATCTGCATTTATCAAAGATTATATCCCTAAACTACATGGAAAAAGTAGAACAAAATTTATTTTATGTCAAGTTCTTAGTTTCTTATATGGGAAACCACTAAAGTTAATTACATCTTAAGAGAGAGAAACCCTCTTCAAAAAACTCTCGATTAAAGAAATTAGCTCTCTATCTTTATAGATTTTAATATACGATTTTATAATCATTAAATATTGAAGGAAAATAAAATATATCAAATAAGAATTGTTCTTAATGGATTTCAAAGGTGGATAAGTAAGAAGTGATTTAATATTGGGAAGCTCAATAAAAATTTCAACCTATTATGTAATTGGGCTTTATAGCTTTGAAAATGAAATTATTTTTATTATGAATTAACTTTTTATTAATATGATATGCCATATATTTTAACAGCACAAGACTATAGAGAAAAGCCTAAGAGGTAAGAACATATTCTCATAGTTAAAGGGAAACAAGATGCCTTAGATCTTATATCTAATGGTGCTTTGGGCATAAGCCAAAAACTCAACTTAATCTAATAGAAGAAAATTAAGATGCATTAGTTCTTTCTTACTAGATAATATGAACCTATCCTGACTCATTGAAACTTACATCTTCTCAAGTAGGGTTGCCAACTATCATCTCTTACACTTTAAAGTCATGAGTTTAGTCTTATGAAATGCTTGATAGTTAATGATTTTTTTTTTTGCATGAGAGAACAAGGAATTTATTACTCAAGAAAACTTACATTAACTATGTTTACCTCTAATGTATGGTAAATTGAGCATGTCTCCTATGATAAAGGGCCATAGGCTTGACAAAATACAAAAGGAAATTTAAGTGTATTGCTTAGAAGCCCCAACTCTATCAAGATGTTAGGCCAGCCTATTCCCCTCTCAGTTGATGTGAGAAAGCATACTATTTTTGTGTTTGATAAGTTGATGTATTAACCCAATCTAGTAAGTACAATTCCAAGGAGGTTTAATGATACCATTTATTATGCTGAGCAACCGATTGGAGTATGTTTCAATCAAACATGAGTTAGGAAATGTTTGAGCAATCTTGAGAGCAAAAAGTAGACCATCAACTTCAGTACATAGAGGGATTATTGGGCTACAAGGTTTGTGGAAAGTGTAGATAATAGAGCCCTCCCAATCTCAATCTATGCCACATGACCCGACAATGTTGAAAAAAAGATAAAAGGAGCCATCACAATTAATCTTAAGCCAAGGTGGTTTTGGCTTAATCCAGAAAACTAGCTTACCTGAATGGTAGGTTGAATCAACAAGGGAATTCAGTTTGGTAGGTTTCTACTTCAACCTCTTGTAGTGGATAGCTTGTTGGATGTGGCTGAGAATTTGTTGTATAATGGCTTCAGGTGTCTTTGGTTTATTATTATGCTTGGTTTCATTTTTATCCAACCAAATATACCATAATGAGATGACGGGGAGAAGTTTTGAATGCATTTGAAGGTGCTTAAACTTACTTGAGTTGGCCCATGAGTTGAGGAATTAAGGGAAGTATCTTTGATGGTGTAAAATTTCTTGCAGCCCAAAATGTGATTAGAGTTTAGACCATATAATTTTGGCTTTATGAAAATGAAGGAAAAGGTGTGTTGTAGTCTCCTCTTCAAGACAGAATTCGCATTTAGAAGCCAGTTGAATACCTCTTTTCTTAACGTTGTCTTTACTGGCCTTTTTAAGGATTCTCCAATATAGAAAAGAGATTATTGGTTTCTAGTAAGTATGCCATATGGATTGTTCCTAAGAGTTAGAAATGGAATTTGTGATTTATTTATAGAGTTTATTTATGAGTGGTTTTCCCTGTTATAGTGTTAGTACTGTCTTATCTCTAGTATATGAATTCAATAGAATGTGGATAATTCCATCAACAATGTTTTGGGGAGTAGTTAAAGCAGCTTATTTTGATTCCATATAATAGAGTATTCCTTATTGAGAAAGAAGTGCTTAACCAACCTCTTAGATGTTAGCTTGAGTCTATAGTTAGCTAGTGGTACATCTAAATACCAAATATAATTCCACATGTCAATATTGCCATCCTCTATCTTCTATCTAATGAAAGGTTCAGCAAAAGGTCTGATTCTTAAAAGGTTTTTCTAGAGTGGGGAATATGATGGTTTCATTTCAGCTTCTATGGGATAGATTTCTAGCAAGATTTTGGTAACATACACTGAGTCCAAAGAGTTGATTTTTACCTCAATTTAATCTAGAGCATCATGGAGTTACAATTTATAAGGTCCTTCAATAATTTGAAACCTAACCCTCCATGGTCTTTCAGTTTACATGCTCTTCTCCACATAGTCCAATGATATCCTCTCCCATTTCCTCTCCAAAGAAAGGTGTTAATGATGGGTTCAATTTTAATTTGGGTATGGATAAGTAATTATGTTGATTGGAGACTATGTAAAGGGATGCCAGCTAAGATACTTTGGATTAATGTAGGTCTACCTCCATAAGATAGCAAATGAGTTTCCCATGATAGTAGTTTATTCTGCAATTTGGTAATGATATTAGTGAAGTAAACACTCATGGTTCTACCAATATAGATGGTGTTACCAAGATATTTAATAGGGAAGTGTCTAATTTTGAGGCTCATAGAGTCACATATTCATTTGACTTGATTGCTTCTTATTTTGTTGCTAAGGTAGATGAATGATTTCTCTTTATTAATCTGCATTCCTATTGCTTCCTAAAATTGTTGGATGGAGTGTTGTATCTTCTTGATGGATGTCTTTGTTCCATTGCAAAACATGAGTATATCATTAGAAAAAATTAGGTGGGAGATAGGGAAACCTTCTCTTATAATATATATAGTGGATGGGTGGATACAAATCAGATTGTTGAGAATTCTGAAAAAATAGTCCATTGCAATGATGAATATGGTTGGTGTGAGAGGGTTCCCTTGCTTCAAAACCATAGTGTATTTTTAATAACCTACTTTAACACTATTAACCAAGACTGAATAATAGTTGTTGGTGATTACTTTCATAATGATGTTGATGGATTCAATAGTAAACCCATTTGTATGTAGTACTCCCATTGGATGGTGTCAAATGCTTTATGTATATCAAGTTTGATTGCTATGTTGTGTCCTCTGCATGTTGTATTGAGGTCCCTGAGCATTTCCAGAGCTAGTAATATCCCACGATTTTAGCCCTTGATGAATGCACTTTGGTTGGGGGAAATAAGATTGGGAAGGGTATGCTGTAATCTAAGGTACATGATTTTACTAATGATATTGTTGATAGCGCTCGTGAGGCTTAAGGGTCCAAATTAATCCCATAAGTTAGAAGAAATTTGCTTGGGAATGGAGAATATGGTGGAGGAGAAGAAGTATTTCATTACATAAGGGTGATTGAAGAAATCTTGGGTGGCTTGTATGGTTTCCTTTTTGATAACTTTCCATGCAGCTTGGTAGAATCTAGCACTAAAACCATCAGGGCCTGGTCCTTTGTTAGAGAATGAGAAGATAACTCTCTTTATCTCTTCCTCATCAGGAATATGGCTGATGTTAATTGGCATTGTTGAGGGATAAAGATTAGTTTGGATTTTGCTGGAATTTAGAATGTCAGGTGCTAATAGATTCTTGAAATGAGCAGCATAATCCTGTTATATTTCAGTTGGATCATAGAGCCATATGTTATGGGAGTTTCTAATTTTGGATATGGCTTTCTGCTTCTTTCATTTTTGAAGAAGTGCATGGAAGATTTTGTGTTTATTTCCCACTCAATTAAGCATCTCCTTGCATATTTTTGAACCCATAAACTTTCTTCTATTTTTTGATCTTGTTCTAGATTCTCCAAAGCCTTATTAAGAGCCTCATTGGATTCCTTAGTGAATAGTTAATTTGGTCTTCTAGCATCTTGACTTGTTCTTCAGCCTGGCTTAGTTGAGTATGCAGATTAAGGAAGGTTTATCTATTCCACTTCCTAAGTTCTAAAGCACATACCTTATTCCAATTCCAACAAATAGTTAATGCTATTATTAATTAGAAAAGAAACTAGGAACATAAACTCACTAATTAAATATAAAATCATTGTGTTATGATAATGCTTCTAACTAATACATCAATTTATAATTTTTATATATTTCTTATATTTCATTTCATTTTGAGGGCATTGGATATTCAATCATTCCTATAATGAGATGTATTTAGAAATAAGTTATGGGCTAAAAAAAAGAGAAGGCATGCATCCCCAAGAAAGGTGGTCATCCTCAATGGTGGGATGCCCACTTATGTGTAATGGGAGAAGGGAACAATTAAAAGAGAAATGGAAAAATATGCAATCATTGTCTACAAGTTCTAAATGTTTCTAGTCATTTTTATTATTTATCCCTAAGGCATTTAATTATATGAGGTTTTGAGTTGATTATTCTAATATTTGAATTGTTTAATTAATTGGGTAAAAATTTTAATTTTACGTTCAAAGCTTATTGAATATACTAGGTTTTCACATAACATCACATCACAAGGTCATAGAAAGAAACCTATGAAAAGCATGCTATTTAAAATAAACACACCAAGAAAATAAAATTAATATAGAGAAAGGTCAACGTGGTTGGGTTCTGCTATACACCCTTGATGAAAGAGAAAAATGAGTCGCTGAACTCTGCTTTAATTAGCCTATCCTAAAACTAGAAGTTTGATCTTTGACGGTCCTCATTTAATTTCTTCTTTGGATCGCCTTCTTCTTTAAGGACATTGTAAAGCTTCTCAAGAGACCATCAGCTTGTATAATCCACTCTTACTAATTTTAAATCTCATAGATCCTAACTTAATTCTAGTATTAAATTATATTTAAATTTCAAAATAAAACTAACTAAAACTTGCAAAATAAATGTCAATAAAACGCATACACTCAAGTAGATATTTTTCAAATCTACAAGCTTAGCATTAGTCATCACTAAGCCTAGCTATCCTAATGCGTTATACTTTGCGACTTAAATAAATATCACCTATAAGCATATGATGTAATTTCCTTAAAATAATAACTTTATAAAGCACAACCCCTTGAAGAAAATAATGGTAGTTTAGTAAACAACACCCTAACATTTAGTCTATGTGCAAATAATCTTAACATCGAGTCTAAAATAGTATATCAAAAACCAAGGACCTCAACACATCATGAAAAAACACCAACCTAACCTAAATCTAAAGTGGGTGACCAAGTAGTCTAGTGTGTAAGGGGGTTAAAGTGGTGCGGCTTTTCTAAGCTTCTAAAGTTTACATGTTCATTTGAATTCTATGTTTAATTTGGTTTTCCTTTAAGTGATTTTAATTTAACTATTTAGATAATATAAAATGAATTATAAGTTTTAATTTGGTTTGGGTTAAGGTTAAATGTAAGGTTTTAAAGAGTGAGAAAGATATTAGTCCCCACTTGAATTGGGATCCAATTCCTCTACATCCTAACCCTAATTGGATAAGCTTCTCATTAAAGGAAGAAGAAGCTTCTCTTAAGTCCTAAATATGATGATTATATAAAATTTAATTGATTTATGTTATGATGTGATGTTTTATTATTTTATGGTGTAATATTTTATACTGGATGACAAGGATTGTTTGTCGTTAGACTAGATTGTAGAATGTTCTTGCTAGAACTAATGTTGTTTCCTACAAAGGCCTGTGCTAAAAGAGACTGCTATAATAAATTATATATAAATGTTGTTTTTATGTAGGTGTTGTAAATTCCTTGAGCATAGCCTAATAGGATAGGTGAGCTTGGCAATCAACTAATACTAAGCTCGTATATTTGTAAATATAACTGTTGGTATGTTGTTTGCATTTCATAATGTTCTTTTTTTTACAATGCATAGGAATTTATTTTTGAATTCTAAATGTAATTAGAGCCTACAATTAGATTAGGATCTATGACATCAAGGAATAGTAGGAGTTTATTATACCATTATGGTGATCTCCTATGAAGTCCGAAGGAGGTCCATGAAGAAGGAGACGATCTTGGAGAAATACCCAAAGATCTAAACTCTTAGTTCTAGGTCGAGCTGTATGAAGGTAGAGCTTAACTACCTATTTTTCTCTTCCTTTTGAAGTGTATAGTGGCATGCCCTTTTAATTTAAATTTGGCTTGATTTACTTTGGGTGTGCAATACAATCAACCTATTTTTCTAGGTTTCTTTTTATGCTATGTTTTTTATGATGAATGCTTGAACGTTTGGCTCCTAGGAAAACTAAATTTTTTACCAAAACTAAATCTAAACAACTTAAACAAAAACAAAGAAATTTAACATTTCTCACTGTTCACCTAAAAATATATAAACAATAATAAATTTTGTTCTTCTAGCCATAGAGCTACAATGCTAAGTTCAAGGCACTATGGTGTTGCCCTAGCCTTCTAGAAGAATAACTACTTAGAGCTACCTGTCAAAATTATTGTACATCACCATAGCGCTATGATCTTGGTGCTGAAGTGCTCCATCGACTATTAAGAGGGAATAGTTAAAGGGAACACTGCTATAAATAGTAGTGTACAGTTCACTACTTTTCTTTTCTCTCTGACAATTCTTACTCTCACTACACTCCAACACTACACTCGCACTCCCACTAACCTTCTTTAATTTTGAGACCCTCTGTTCACTTCAGGTAAAATATTTATGCTATTTTACCTTTAAAAAAGTGTGTTAAATCATCAATCCTGGATTCAGTAAGGAAAAGAAGATTGTAGATTTGATGAACTCCACCATTGAACTTTGTTCCAATGCAAGAAAAAAATCCCTTCCCTCCATTGATCTTAGATCCAGAATAAGGAAGAAGAGTGCTTCACACTATGATTTTGAAATCTAGTACTGCTAAGGAAAAATACTGCCAAATTTTCTAAAAATTTTCTTATCACAAGAAACTCAATTTATGAGTCATAGTGCCTCGACACTGAATATTAGCACTACAGCTCTATGCTCTAGAGTATTCTTATTATAAAGGGTAGCGCCATATGCTTAAGAACCAGTGTTATAGTTCCTTGCTAAAATTACCCTAGCACTACAGCGTCATGGTATCAACATCACGGTGCCTTGGCATCAACATCACGGTGCCATGGCATCAGTACCACATGGCCATGCTTGGCACTGGAACTATGACTTAAATTATTTTTTTGGTAGAATCCCCAGCACTATAGCGCTATAGGGCCAGCACCTCAGCACTATATCTCCCTAACACAAGTAAAAAGGACTTAAAAATTTCTTTTCCTAAAGGGACAAACATATTACCCAAGTGACATGACACTATAGGGTCAACACCAGAGTGCCAAGCTCTTGGGTTTTTCATTTGTTCATAAAGCTAAGGCACTATCACTCAAATTTCATTTTTATAAATATGTTCAAATATTTTTATTTAAATCTTGGAGCAATAAATTAATAAAACTAATCACATATAAGCATAAAACACAAAAAATAATAAAAAATTAAATTTTATTTTTTAATTCAAAAGAAAATTACAATTTATAAAAAGGAGGAAAAGTATAAAAATGGGGGAGATAAATAATCATACTCATCACCCTCTTCTTCCTTTTCTTCTTCCTCCTCCATGCTTGATACTAATGAGGTAATTACACAAGGATGATACTAAGGCATCATAAGGAAGGAGACTTTGTTTAAATATACTATATTATAATTTTAAAACATGTTGACCAGTGCAGAGTTGAACTAGGCCATGTATTAGAATTACATCTATTGTTGACCAATTTGGTGACAAAACTTACACTCCAGAATCTTCTGCCTATGACTACTCCTATCCACCCTTTTTCTTAACCCCGTGACCTGATTGCCAATTTTGTGGACTTGCTCAACCAGGGACTTGGAAGATTACGGTCGAGGTCATGGGGGCATATGAGCCCTCCCCCACTTCAAACCTCGACCCAAATCCCCCAATTACCTTTTTTGTTAGAGGAGCCTTTTGAATGAGTATTTCTTCACCAAGCCCCATTTTTACTCCCACCACATCACATAAACCATAAATCAAAGAATGGTGATCGTACTCGATAGTAGTACTCCCCTTCAACATATTACAAATAGAATCATAAATAACTTTTCTAATATGGATCGTAAATCCTCTTTGAATAGAAAAATTTAAAATATCCTTATCTTTGGTAACCTCACTAATGTTACCAATGGGCATAAGCTAGGCAAAAATGAAATAGTGCCAAGCTTTAGATTTAGTAGTGAGACAAGCGATAGAAAAGTTGATAATTCTTTTCTCCCATCATTTCTATTGCATATTTGCATTTCCACCAGAAAGAAAATGGAGGATCTCATCAAAATAAAGATGATCGCTATAATAAGCATGATATTGATCGTAAACAATATCTTAGAGATTGTAATATACAATAATAGCACTACTATCGAAACTTACTAGTTTCCCCCGTACATATGCTTTGTTGTTCGGGCTCTCTCATGCATTCGTGAAGAACTCACGTACCACTGGGACAATGCACAAGTTATTATCGTTGGCCAATTTGGCCCAGCCTAGTTTTACAATCACCCCTTTGACGTTGCCACTGGGATTATTGGAGCACCTCTCTGGGATCAAGTGTTTGTGGATGAAGGTGTGTTAATATTGCTCCTCATCATCAGTGCTAACAAATCTATTGGAATCATTGAATGCCCTCTTCCTACTCACTACCCTTATAAAAAGCATGATGAGTATGTTAACTAGAGAGAAGAATAGAGCTGAGAAAGAGAAAGAACATATTTAAGAAGAGAAACTATAGAATAAAAATCCTTAATAACCCTAGGTCCTATTTATAAATCAGACTCAACATTATGGCACCCAAACATGGTGTTGAGGTACTGGCCTCTTGGGTTACAGAACATGGCACAAGCACCAGCAAGTAGCGCATTTGTCTTTCCTATTGATTATGGTATAGTTAAAAGAATAAATCTAATTATAATAAATTTTATAACTGATGCATACGAAAAATTTTACAGTGCCACGATGCTCTAACCTAGCACCACAACACAAATTAAAATAAGATTGTTGTTTCTTCTTTAATTGATTGTACAACTATTAGGAATCTCTACTAGTATCACAGTGCTATAAGGAAACATTGATGCACTATTCAAACAGTTAGAAGGGCCAATAATGCTAGCAACGTAGTGCTACCCATCCAGCACCGAGGCACGGGCCTTACAGCTCACATGTACACCTGCCATGTAGATTGTCACCTAAATAGCAGTGTCTATGTGCTATTTTACACCGCTAAGGCATTGCCCCCTTAAATAAAATATAAAAAAAGGGTGAACTTTAACCCTAATTTTGGCATTCCAAAGGGGTGTAAGCCTAGTCTTCTATTCGTTCACCATGTGAACATCTGTCTATTCGTCATCTGAACGCCACATAATTTGTTCACCATGCGAATAAATTTATATCCATCCATAAAGTGGACAACCCTAATTTTGGCATTCCAAATGGATGTAAGCTTAGTTTCCTATTCATTCACCATGTGAACATCTATCCATTTTACATATGAATACCACATAATTCATTCACCATGTGAACAAATTCATATCTATCCACAATGACAACCCTAATTTTAGCATTCGAATGGGATGTAAGCATAGCCTCCTTTTCATTCACCATGTGAACATCTGCCCATTTTTCATGTGAACACTAATTTTGGCATTCTGAAGGGATGTAAACCCAGCTTTATATTCATTCACCATGTGAACATTTTCTCATTTGCTATGTGAACACCTTATAATCTATCACCATATGAACACTCTTACACCACTTACACTAAAATTCTAAGTCTACTCGAGAATCCTGAAATGAAGCAACCCATGACTACTAATCGATTCTCTAGACATTACAGCTATGTCCCTCTAATGTTGGTAGGTTATAATAATGTAATCCTAGGATGAAGGAACCATGAGATCTTAATCAAGATTACACTCCTCTTTTAGATGATCATCTAAATCACACTATATCTCACCTTTGAGACACCAATGCATATTAGATAGATTTGTCTATTTCCAACCTTAATCAAGAGTAGTATTTTTCTATAGTAAGAGAGGTAATTAACTATGGAGGCTTGCATCCATAGAAAGTAGAACCCAAATCTAAATAAACCCTAATGTGATGTGAAGGAAAATCTGCCTCATGAAAAAAATATATTCCTACCCATCTCATCCATATATAGTGGAGCGCATCCTCAAAGGTGTTTTTTTAGCAAACACTCACATAATTGGAAGCCCTAAGAAAAACATAAATCAACTAGAAACAACTATCTTTTGCAAATCATGTTAGTTGTTCTAAATCTTTTAATTGGGCACTTCACCCATTAGGTATAAGGGGCATCTCACCTTTGAGGATGATCACCTTCTTAGGGAAGTCTGTCTTCTCTTCTTAATTTAGCCCATGAAATCTTCGAATGCATCTCATTGTACACATAAATTACATACACCAAAAGTCTTAAATGAATTATGAGTTAAAATATAAAAGTTGAAATTTGTTGCACTAGTTAGGTACATGTCAAACCTTATATGATCTCAGGGATTAAGGAGTGAGTCTAGGTTCATAGATTCCTTTCTAAAAATACAATAGCTTAGTCATCTTGCATTCATAAAACTTGATATTATGGTTTTAAAATTCACTTAGGTGGTGTTAGCAGACATCACTTTTAGGTAGGTTAACTCTAGAAGAGTCACATATAAGTTTCTTTTCTCAAATGAAAGAAAGAACCAATAATTTTTGAAAGTAAAAATTAGGTCGCGCCTTTAACTTGTGTCAAAAGCAATTATAGACTTAGGATCTAAAGCATCCTACTATAATAATTCTTCAATCCTAGTTATTTCTATAGTCTTGTTATGCATGAATATACATCCTAAATTTTTAATAAACTATCAACTCAAAATTTAATTTAAATTTCCAAATTTAAAGACCAATGGTAGGATAGTCAAAATATCTACTAGGTATCCCATTATCTATGGGCATTTCCTACTTTATCTTGATTTGCTTCCAAATGAAATCCTTTCACTTTACAATGTTCCCTTTTGGACATGGAAAATTATGGTTTTTCTTTGGAACAAGCTTAGAAATCTATAGAAATAGATGCATCTTTCTTTAATCAAGAGTATTATTTGGAAGATATCTTCATTCCTAAGATGTAATTAACTTTAAGAGCTTACTCATACAGAAAACTATGATCCTAGTATAAAATAAATCTTATTCTACTTTTTCATGTAGTTCAAGAGAAGAATCTCTGAAATTTTAATAAGACCCATTACCCTTAGGAGTCCTTATTTAAGTGATTAAATCCATTATAAGATAACATGTTTATCATTCGAGAAAATATGTTTATTCCTTAATGATAAATTTGATTACCTAAATAAGAAATTACTAAAATCTATGGGTTAGGTCATGGGTTGGTTTAGTCTTGGTTGATCATTTGAAATATATTGCAAGCTTTGGTTTCAATCAATTTTGGTTTGATTTGATTTCAAGTTGATTTGACCTTTTAAGTCTAGTTGAGTTCATGGTCAATTGGGCTAGGTTGGGTCTAGTTGGCCAATTGAAGCTTTGGTCAAGTTCAACAATCAATTTAGAATAAATTTGACTTCTTGGTTGCAATCAATTTGGCTTATATCAAGATTTGACCCATTTTGACTTTTTAGGTCAACTTGGGACAACTTAGGTCAAGTGATCAATTAGGCTTGGTTTGGCTCAATTAATGGCTTGGTCAAGTTCAATCATTGATTATGGATAGATTTAGATCAATGGTTTCAATCAATTTGGCTTATAGTGAATTTTGGCTTGTTTAGGTTTCATTTGGACTAAGTGTTGACTTGGTCAAAAGCTAAGTTTGACTTGGTTTGACCCAATTTGAGTGATTGATCATCCTAGAATGACTGTTGCTAATAATGTGAGGCTTAACTTAGTTCAATCCAATTTGGGTTGGATTAGAATTTGGCTAAAAAAGGTGCTTTAGGTCACTTTGGGTCAAGTGAGCCTAAGTGGCTCAATTAGTTTGATCAAGGCTTGATTGAAGTTTGGTTGAACTCACATATAGAATTATGATTGAAATACAAATCCAATTGCAAGTGATTTAGAGTCAAATGGGTTTTGATTCATTTGACAATTTCAAGTCAAAAGGGTGAATATGGGTTTGACTTGGGTTAGTTTGATTTTGGTTTGGTGATTGTAGTTTATGATTATATTTGGGCATGTGATTGAAGGAGTGATTGTTTGAAGAGAAAATCCAAGTTTGATTGATTTAAGATTGATTTAGCTAAGTTTGAGGATTTGACTTGAAAGAGTATAAGTTGGATTTGGATTTGAGTTTTGAATTTAGTTTTGGTTATTTGAATTTATATTTTATTTATATTTATGAATATAAATGAGAATATAAATAGGTTATGGGAAAATCTTTTGAGTTTGGAGTGATTTGGATTTTGTTTGAGCTAAATCCATAAGATTGAAATCAAAGGGCTTAGGAAAGGTTTTGAATTCAATCATGGGTTTCAATCACTTGATTTAGAATTGATTGATGATTTTGATTTTGGAATTTCAATTTGAATTTGGATTTGAGAAAATAAATTGAGTCAGAATTGATTTGAGATTTGATTTGAATTTGAAATTTGACTTGAAAGAAGGAAACAAGGATTGGGTTCAAGCTACAAGGTACCTGGTATTCACTCTTCTAAGTCTCTAGGGTTAGGTAAAGTGTTCACCTAATCACTAGAAGTGTCTTAAGACTTAGGATCTCTTAATGTCTAAGATGGATAAGTTGAAAGCTCACTCCAAAAGTAAGGTCAACAAAGGGTGCCCAATAGGCGTGGTGTGATTGACAAGGCGTACCACACGTATTGGTGTTGAACAAGATGATCAACAATGTTTGAATGCTCATAAGCACTAACAAAAATGATCTACTCCTGAACCTGAGGTGTAGATGGAATCAAGATCTTAGTGCAATGCAACTCTACTTATGTTAAAGACATAAGAGAGCGAAGGAAGAATCTACTAGAGATTAAGTATGTGAGCCTTCCACTAGGGGAAAAGGTTCAAGTCATCCACTGAGGGGATTAAAATTTAAAATCCAATGGAGATAAGAATGTGAACCTTCAACTAGGGGAACAAGTTCAGGTTGGATTGAATTGACTCCACTAAGTAGTTAGGAAGATTTGCATCTCACTAAGGAGAAGCTGATTGATTGGATTGTTTGATTTGACTCCATTGAGGGTGGTTGGTTAATTTTGTTTCAGATTTTAAATTTTAAATTTTGAGATGGACCCTATCAGTTTGCAATGGACCACACTGAGTAGGGGCCAAGATAGCCTTGGCCTACTTTAGATTTACCAATCCAAAGGCGTAATATACCAACCACATAGTAGAACTATCCAACCAAAGGGGTGGCCTTTTGGTATGTAGCACCTGTACTAGGAAGAAAGTGTAGTAGACTTATATCCTCCAAAGTAGAGATCAGTCATTGGGGTGATCTGTTGGCGAGGCAATGGATTGAACCCGACCTTGGGATGACTACTGAGTGAAAGCCACTAGGGGACTTAAATCAGCTCAAAGATAGTTAAGATTAATTTCATTTTAATTATATTTGATGGATCTCATCAGTTTACAATGGATTGTACTGAGTAAGGGCCATGCTAGCCTTGACTTACTTCAGTTTTACCAATCCAAAGGGAGTAGCTTCTAGGCAGATGGGAAAACTATCCAACCAAAGGGGTGCCTATAGGTTTGCAAAGACCAATTTAGGGAAGAAAGTATGGGGACTCACATCTTTCCTGAATAGACCACTGGGATGACACATTAGCAAGGTAACATATCAACCCGACCTAGGGTTGCCCATCAGTTTATGACAATCATGCTAGAAAGAATGCGTAGTAGACTTACATCTTCCAAATTGAAATGATGGTCGGGGTAACTTGTTTATGGCAAAATAGATTGAACTTGACCTAAGGGTGACTACAGAGAGAGTGTCAACCCGGGGACTTATCTCAACTCAAGTGTAGTCAGGCAATTCCTATAGGGAGTTTTGCTAACACTACCTTAAAGATAGGATGCCTACTTGGGAAAGGGGCCGCTGGGGACTTGAAATCCTAATCCACAAGAAAATAGATTTATTTATTTATTTTGTTTGTTTATCATGGACCCTATTGGTTTGTGAGGGATAATCCTGAGAAGGAGCTTATATTAGCCCAAACCTATCTTAGATTTACTGGTCAAAGGGAGAATCTATGCATCCGTTGAACAAATTCTCCAACCACAGAGGTGGCTACTAGGAAAGGGGGACTGTCTAATCTAAGAGTAACCCGTGTAGTGTCTAAATGGGGTTACAAATGATGTGATCCAAGTAGAGTGCCCACAGGGAAAGGGATCACTAAGAGATTTATCCAAAACCCTGAAGAAGATAATGTCTATAGGTATTCGATGGCCAACTCAAGGAGAAAGTGCGGGGACTCACATCTGCCAAGACTAGTGTATCCACTGGGTGAGTCACTATCTGCATAACAAACATCAACTAACCTAAAGTGCCTGTTGGTTTGTAATAATCAGCCTAGGAAGAAAGCATCAGGGACTCACATCCTCCTATATCAAAACTGATTGTTGGGATAGTCTATCTTCGGCTCGACAGGTGCTATCCGACCTAGGGTGACTACTAAGTGAATACCACTAGGGGACTTATATGAACTCAAGAGTAGTCAAGAGGAAAGGATCCATTGGGAGACTTATTTTAAACCTTAAATATATTTGACCAAGTCAGTGCATGATAGCTAGTTCAAGAAGAAAGTGTGTCAGCTTACATCCTTTTAAATAAAGTCAACATGAGGTAGCTTACAGGCTGCGCAGTGAGGCCTACCAAACTAATAAGGTTCTCATTATTTTACAGTGTTCAAGTCAAGAAGAAAACATCGGGACTCACATCCGCCAGACAAGTGACCACTTGGGTGACATACTAGCAAGGTAGCATGTCAGCCCGACCTAGAGCAGCAAATGAGTGAGTGCCACAGGGGGCTTGCTCCCGCATCAAAATAGCCCTAGATAAAATATGTGTTTGTGTTCATGTTTGAATATGACAGGATGTCACTTGGGTTCTCTTACACCTAACTTAGTCATGCTAGTCAAAATAGGATGGCTCTTGGGGTTCACTTACACCTACTATAGTAGCACTAGGGCACCATGTTTGATTTATGCATGTTGTGAAGGAAGGATAAGATGCCTCTTAGGTTCTCTTACACCTATGCTAAACATGTAGTGGTGGACTTGCAATCAAGAAAATAATGATGGAATGAAGAGAATATTTTGATGAATTGTAATATAATTTTGATGATAATTATTTTCGAACATGATTTTATGGTAGTATTTCTTCAAATAGAGCCCATTAATTGGAAGCATTAGGTGTTCCCCTTTATAATCAATAAATTAATAAGATCCTCCTTGGTAGGCCTTCTCTATGACAAAAGGGCCTTCCCAAGTGGGTTCAAACTTGCCTCCCATCTTTCAATGGGCAATAATTGGTCTCCTTAGAACTAAAGCAAGCTCTCCTACTTGAAAAGCTCTAGGGCAGACTAGCTTGTTGTGATATTGAATCATCTTGCAATTGTATAACTCAAGATTTTGGCATGCTCGTAGGTGCCTATCCTCCAAACCTTTGAGCTCTTCTAACCTAACTTGGCATTCTTCTCTGTAGTGATTTTACTACCCATTGCTATCCTTAGTGACGGGAGTTAAACTTTTAATGGTAGAATGGCTTCAGACCCATACAATAAGGAGAACGAGGTAGACTAAGTTAGAGTTCTGTATGTGGTGTGATATGCCCACAAAGCTTTAACTATCTACTCATGCCACTGTCGCTTGTTGTCATTGAGCGTATTCTTTAGTCTCTGGATGAGAGTTTTGGTGAATGCTTCTGCTAGGCCATTTGCCCTAAGGTAGTATATGGTGGAATATCACCAATATATATTATGTCTCCTAGAAAAGCTATTGATCTTGGTGTTATTGAATGTAGTACCATTATAAGATATAATTCATTGAGGCACCCCGAACCTATATATGATATGGTTCCTGAAAAACTAGAGCACATGCTGAGTGAGACCTCTCTGAGTGGGATTTCCTCTGCCCACTTGGAAAAGTAGCTGGTGGCAGCTAAGATGAACCGATGACCCTTGGAAGAAGGAGGATTGATAGGTTTTACTTTGTTAGTATCCCAACACTCAAATAGCCATGAGGCCAATGTTAGATGTAAAATGTTGGGTGGTTGATGTAGGACCACACTGTGTACCTAACATTGATGGAATCTCTTAGCTACGTTCATGCAGTATGTGATCATTGAAGGCCAATAGTATCTTAGTCTCTTGATCTTTGCTTTCATCTTTGGACTGGATTGGTGCGCTCTACATAGACCTAAATGTACATCAATCACGATCTTATGGGCTTCATGTTTGTCTAAACAACGTAACCACATTTGATTAAAAAATTGCCGGTACAAGGTGCCATCCAGGAGAGCATATGAAAGAGCTCTCTACTTCATATGATGAGCTTGTGATTTCTCTTGAGGTAGTGTACCTATGTTCAAGAAGTTTATGAATGGTTTCCTCCAATCTAGCTCCTCATCTTTATTGGCAACGATAACCTCCCCTTCAAGAGAAAATCTCTTGATGAGTTCAGCGTCAATAAGGGATAGGACTTGTCTATTTTGGATCCTTATTAGAATGGACTCATCTTCCAGACATGCCAATTCCTTGGTGAGTTTGGCCAAAGCATCTACTACTGCGTTCTCTCCTTGAGGGACCTTGTAGATGGTGACTCTAGGGATTTGGGCCAACATCATCTTGGTGTACTCATGGTAGTGAAGAAGCTTAGGTTTTAGAACCTTATAGGGCCCAGCAATCTGGTTGATGACCAGCTAAGAATCCCCATAGATTTAGATGCTTTTAACACACACTGTAATAGCTAACTCTAGACCGACAATTAAAGCCTCATACTCGGCTTCATTATTGGTGCATGGATTGGAGAGATAGTATGAGAATCTCATCACATCACAGTGTGGTGTTAACAAAACTATTCTTATCCCTACCTTTCCTAGAAGAGTAGATCGTGGTTCTTCTCCTTTATGAAAGGAAGCTAGACCATCGAAATACATCTCCCAACAATGATTGTCAACCTCCCTTAAGTTCATGATTTATTCATTGGGGAGATCATCACTAAGAGGGGAATTAGTAGGAAGTGGGTGTGCTGCTAAGAAATTCATTAGTGCGTGACCTTTCACCACACGAAGGGGTATGAATGTAATATCAAATTGTGAGAGAATCATGGACAAATGTGTGGACTGTTTGGATAACGTCAGCCGTGTCATGAGATACTACAGTGGATTGATTCTTAAAATCAAGTTTACCTCATGAGAAAGCATATAGTGTCATAGCTTTTGGGATGCAAAGATTAAAGCTAGGATGTTTCTTAATAGATGGGTAGTTTGCTTCAATAGGGATCAGACAATGACTGAGGTAGTAAAAAGCATTCTCCTTCCCTTCATCATTAGTTTGAGCCAACAAAGCGCCAAGAGAGTCATCCAATGCAGTAGTGTAAAGGATAAGTGGCTTGCCTAGGATAGGGGCTACTAGAATTGGTGGCTTCACCAAATACTATTTGATGTTTTCAAAAGCATGTTGGCACTTATCATCCCACTTGAACTTAGCATCCTTTTTGATAAGTGCTGAAAATGGCTTGCATCTCCCCAATAAATTGGAGATAAAGCATCTTAGATACACAAACCGCCCTTGAAAAGATCTAAGTTGAGTTAGAATTTTAGGGGGTGTCATTTCTAAGATAGGTTTGATGTTTTCTTGGTCTATCTCTATTCCCTTGTGCCGGACAACAAACCCAAGGAACTTCCCTGAAGCTACTCTGATTGCACACTTCATGGGGTTCATTTCGATGTTGAATTGTCTTAATTGTTCAAAAGCTACTATCAAGTCAAAGAGATGATCTTCCTTTTCTTTACTTTTAAGTACTCGATCATCAACATTGCATTCAACTTGATGATGAATGAGTTTATTAAAGATCTGAGTCATGGCTTGCTGGTATGTAGGACTCGTATTTTTAAGGCCGAAAGGGATGACCTTATAATAATAGATATCGATCGGGGCTTGAAAAGTAGTGTTTCTTTCATCCTAAGGGGCCATCTTGATTTGGTTGTAGCTAGATGACCCATCCATAAAGGAGAATACTGCATGAGATGAGGCGATGTTCACCATTAATTCTGATATAGGAAGTGTAAATTCAATCTTAGGACATGTCTTATTTAAGTCCCTGAAATCGACACATATGTGAATTTGGCCATTCTTTTTCTTAATTAACATGACATTGGCTAACCAGGTAGAGTATTTTTCTTCTCTGATAAAACTAGCATCGATCAGTTTCTTGACTTCATAAATAATTCTTATTCAATTTCTAATCGCAGGCGACTAGGAGCTTGCTTGATAGGGTTAGCATTAATGTATATTGCTAGTTTGTGGACTACCACATCAGGAGATAATCCAGACATTGCTTCATAGCTCCATGCATTGTAGTCCTTAAACTCAGTCAATAGCCTAACTAAGTCATTAGTTTCTTCTTCATTTAATAAGGAACTGATGTATGTCAGGCGTGGATCTTCTTCTATCCCGAGGTTAATTTCTTTGAGTTTTTCAAAGTTGAATGGATTTTCTTTTCAAATTTTGGAGGTGCATCTTTGATTTGAAGATCATCTGGATCATCTAAAGTTTCTAAACACACTTTCTCGTAAGAGTTAGTGTGGTTTGAGAAGATCCTATCAGACTCCAGATGATTGGTGATAACTAAGCAGTAACCATCATCATCAACTAGACCCACTATACCGAATCCTAGCCCTGGTATTGATTGTGCATCCCTACCTTTGTTGTTCCACAACTTCTCAAATTGCTCTGGCCTGTGCCTGGACCATGTATATAGAATCAAACCTTTCTTCGCAAGATTATGAACACATGGTGAGTACTAATCAAAAGGTAATTCCATTAATTCTTTATATGAATTATCCTCAAGTTCTACATCAATTTCTGGACTTGATGATGATGATCCCAATAGGAATCTCTTTGGTTTGACATTCATTAAAGATCTAGGGGCTTCGTTAACTACTAAACCTTCAACTTGTTGAGAAGATAGTGAGGTTAGAGCTAAAGTTCCCAACTACTACCTAATAGTTTTACATAAGACTGATTCGAATACATTCATGCTTTGCTTGGAGGCTTGGTCTTCATCACTGTCTGGTTTGAGTGTCACCTCCAATGAAACTCGCTAAGAGTGGTTGGCTGGTATGCTAATCACATGAAACTCATCCTCTGAGCTGGATTCCAAGTCTATGTGAATAGTAAGAGTACTCCTGTGAACTGGAACATGGCCTCTATTGGCTGGTCGCTAACCAGGGGGTCTTCCACCTTTGGAATTGCCTATGTATCTGCCTTTTCCTCTACCTGATGGAGGTCGAGTCATCCTACCCATATGTTCATATGGTGAAATAAACTGTGGGTGGAATGTAACATGCGGCTCTACGTCTTCCTTGGTGTCCCTTTCTGGCTCACTTGTTCGTTCTTTCTTCTTCTTTTTTTCTTTTTTTTTATTTTTTTATTTTTTTATTTTTTATTTGAATTTTGACTAAGTTTGCAAAATAGGCATTTTGATTTTGAGGAAGATAGTAGGTCGCATCTTCATATATCTCGACCTATCTAACTGAAAATGGCTTTTCATCTCCTTTTACACAATATTCAATTCCATCTCTTTGAAACTTGATACATTGATGAACGGAGGATGAAATTATCATGTTCTGGTGTATCCAAGGCCTATCGAGCAAAGCAGTGAATGATCTATTCAAATCAATTTTATAGAACTTGGCTTCAGTCTTTCAGTCACCTATTTCTAAAGGTAACACTATGAAGCCTAAATCCCTCTCGCCCTGCATTGAATCCACTCAATATCATCCAATCTCCCTAGAGCTTAGAGATGTCAATCCTCAAATAGGAAAGGGTTTTTAGGCTCATAATGTTCACCAATGCACTTGGATCAACTAAAACCATAGAAAATCTGAATCTACCCATATCCACTATGATGTAGAGGGGATGGCTATGCTCCATGTCACCTAGAAGAAGGTCTTCATCTATGAATGTGACTCCCTGGGATTTTTTTGAATAGTGTACCTCCTCTCCAATAGTGGTTAGCTGAGCTAAGCATATCTTTGGATTAATAAGAGCCTTGATTAATTATTCCCTCATCTCTTTGGATAAGATAAGGGCATCATATATGCTTAGTTTAGCTGACAATTTTCTTATGTGAGCAAGGACATTGTAGTCAACTCTAGGCTGATCCTCCATAAGCATATCCATGGGTGGAGCATCCATGGAGGGGCTTCTCGCTCATTAGTACGAATGACTTATTTTTCCTTATCTTGAGGTGCTTCTCTAGGAGGTAGAACCTTGCCACTACGGAGGTTAACTTCGGTGACCTCTTGTGGTAGGTTAGTAGAAGATTCTACCTGCTCGTCAGGCATACCTACAAGTTCTCTTATAGTACCCTCAAAATTAGATGACTCTAATATATATCTCAAGAGGTGAACCCATATTATTCAGAGAAGGAAAGTCCATCTCTGAATCAGAAAGAGGATGATCGGAGTTGTTATAATTATTTAGACTTGAAGAGATTTTTATAAGAGTAGAATTAGACAACCCATCAGAAGTGACACAAATATAATTCAAACTAGCTTTATTCATCAATTTCTTAGATTTAGAAAGAGGTACATAGTAGAAATATAGTCAAGTAAGTGGGGTGAAGGATTTGATGCCCTCATCTGCTGATACAAGATGTCTACAAGAAGAAGATCTAGCTAAAATAGAAGTGTTAGATGAAGTAGCAGCTGCAATGGTGGAATGGAGGCTAGACTCGGTTGGTGGTTGTGCTACTTGGCTATCCTAGGATAGTATGGGTTGCTACTGCTACTGTTTAGCTCCCACTTTCCCTAAGTTGTCTTTGGCAATTTGTGAACCTTCCTTGATGTTGAGGTTCGAGCTATCTCAGGCACCTATAAGAAAAGTTTCTTGATTTTAAAAATAATCTTTTTAGAGGTTCAGGATAAAGAGATATCCCAACCTTCTTTCATTTTGAGAGGATCACATGTATCCCCAAGGATTACCCTAATAGAACTGGATGGTTGTTCAACTAGATATTCCTTAGGGATAACTATAACACCTAACTCAATACATTCCTTAAATGTAAAGCAATCCTCTAAAACATGGCCTAGCATGCGGTGGTAGGGGAAAAAGTTAGGATTATTACTCTTGCCCACTTTCTCTGGCTTCCTAGGCTCGGGTAGCTGAAAATTAGGTTTCTTTAAGAGGTTTTTAAAGATTTTCCTTACTACCTCCCTCTTAAATGAATAAGTTTTGTTTAGTTTATCCAAAAGAGTAGGCAAATTGTAGCTACCTAGGTGCGGGTATGTGTATCACTGTTGAGAGTATGGATGAGAAGGAGGTGGTGAAGGCCATGGAGGTTACTGTGGCAGCCGATAAGATGGCCTAGGTGGTGGTAAAGAAGGTGGAAGCAATAGCTATGAAGCTTGAGGTCTCTCATACTAATCTATAGCTGGTTGCTTCCCTTTATACAATGCTGCTACTTCCCCTGGCTTCTTTTCATAGGCTTTCTGCAGCTTTGCCTTTGAGAATTGATCTTGAAAAGGCAACTGTTTAGCCTCTCCTTGTAGACTAGCCACCTTATTGATTAGCTTCTCAAATGTCTTGATGGTAAAAGTTTTAAGCATGAAGGCGACCGAGCCATGAATATTCTTTAGTAGAATTTTAATTAGCATGTTGTTCAGATAGTTGCGGCTCACATTTCATACTCAAATTATGCCATCTAAGAATATAATCAATAAGGGACTCATCGGGGTGTTGTTGTGCTACAACAAGATCGCCCACAATAACCCTTTGCTGAGCTCCAGCAAACCTCTTGACAAAGAGTTGCTCCAACTCAGCAAAAGTATTCACTGAATCATTGGGGAGTTCAACGTACCACTCGAAAGCTATACCTGCTAGGCTGCTGACAAAGAGATGGAATAATAGTTCATTCAGCATTACAACGGCTGGCCTTGAAGTGCGCTATATGCTGGCATGGGTTCTCACTGCCATGAAAACTCTTGAAATAAGGAAGCGCAAAACCTTTAGGATATTGGATAGCATCAAATTCCTCTAGGTAGGGTCTACCCTTTGGAACTGATAAACCACCTTAGGCTTGCGCCAGTGCTTTTTTCACTTATTGTTCAACCATGAGTTTGATATATTTTTCTTGTATGGAGGTACTATCCACTACCTTCCTATACAAGCTAGTGTTGCCCCACTCTATTGAAGGTGAACTCTTGGCTTGATCCAAGACACAATAACTCAAGCTGACCAGTCTCTACAATAGTAGGATGTGCTACTAGAGCTTGGTTCTGAAGTGCTAGAACTCCCGTAAGCAAATCTTCAAGCCTATTTCCCATCTTGTCAATCTGCTCATCTTTTTGTTTGATTTGTTGAAGGAGGTGTTGGGTCGAATAGGCTGTATCATCCCGTTCGCCCGCAACACCTTCCAAACTCTAGTGATCCTGAAGGAGGGAACCCCTAGTATTAGCCATATGCACCTCTACTGAGTCTTCCAATAAATCATCTTCATTGGGATCAAAGCTAACCTTTTCTTACTCTAGGTTAGACCAGTCATACCCTAGGATTTCCTTCTTCTCAATGACATAATGTGCTATGATATCATCTAAGGAGTGGTCCAACTATGTAGGAACAAATGCTGGTGGCTGACCGGTGGTGGGATCATGCTCATGAACGGAGATACATCTAACCTCCCCTACTACTGGAGAGCTAACCCTATGAGGACTACGCCCACTAGAAGAAATGTGCTCATGGTTGTCAACTGTTCTAGGTGGAGTACTTCCCCTTGGGGAATATATCACCATAGGGACAACATAACTGTCTCCTTCTCCTTCTACTATTGTTACATGCATGATTTGCTGAGGTGGTGGTGGTGATGGCATGACTATGATGCTATGAGGTTGCCACTCCCTCTTCACCGTAACTGAAGTAGGAGCTCAAGCACGAGAGCTCGTCCTCACCTTAGTCAGTGGTGCAGATGAAATGAGATATCTTAGTCGTAGTCAGATCACCAATGGAGATTTCTTTTCCCCTGATGCTGCCTTCATGGCTTTAGATAGAACTGTGGAAGATGGAACCTATACTAGCAATGGCAGACATGGAGTAGAGCGGTGTGATGGAGATAACACTGACTCCCTCTGTGCAGGAGCTCTCCTCCCATGGTGGGTAGTACCAGTCAATAGAATGCTATCAGTATGATCAGCATGAGTAGCACACTGATCGAGGAAACCTATAAGGGTGGAGGCTGCTAACTACCTAGCGTACCTTTGTCTCTCTCTACTAGTAACATGAACTGATACACTTACCTCCCTGGCCCTCTCTTGACGGATATGCATGCCCACATTGGGAGGAATAATCGATCATAAATCAAATTGGGCACCATATTCTGACCATTCATAAGCACCACTTCATGAACTATCTTGAGGCCACCATATGACCTCCTCTTATCTCTAGTAGGTGATAGTGAACTGCATGTGGAGGTTACACTGTAATCCTCCTAACATCTTCCTCTCCATCAAATCTAGAAAGAGGATGAAACTTATTATGTGTAATCAAAGGAGAAACAATCAGTGACTCCTCTATGCACAGAGCGCCTCCATCTCCTTGGCTATGCACACATGATGTCTTGATCTTGTAGCTCTTATTATGGTGCTGAGTTCTGCTGGGTGGAGCAGTACGGGAACTAGGCCCTATCTCAAAGGTAAGGGAGACTATCCTTGAAGCTAGGGTTGCCTTCCTATTAGAGGAAGCTAGTGAGTGAGTGCTAGCCTGTGTTGGGGCAATGATGGGAACAATTAAATGTATGGGCACTGGAGCTATGGCAACTGCGAGAACTTCCACTGCCTTCTTCTTTAGTGAGGGAAATTCAGAATCTAAAGCATCTCAACATGGATGACTGGCTTCTGCCCAGTCACCACATTCGTACTGATGGTGGTGAGGGTTGCCCCCTCATAAGTGATCCTGGACACCTCGAATCCTCAGACAAAGTGTATCAGATGAGTGAAATTAGTTTGTTGGAGGCTGGCCCGATCCAAAGCCAGATCCATCCCAAAGGGAAAATTGAACACATACTTCTGAGCATCCATTTACACTATACTAAACTTGAGAAAAAGCTGACTGAGGCTGAACTGGAACTCTACAATTGTTGGAAACAAACTCAAATCAGATTTTTTATTTTTATATTCTACTGACTTTTTGAATTTGATTTAGAATTTGAACCCACGCTCAACAATTTGAATATGTTAAGTGGGGTTCTTTGAATTTACGAGAGATTTTGAATGAATTGGAGAAGAGATTTCGAGTTTAGAATCCACTTTCAACAAATTTATGTATGTTGAAGATGGGTTCAAATATTTTTGAAGAGATTTTTTATGCTTTCGTTGGTTCGTATTTCAATTTTATTTTTGCATTTGGGGACTCTTTATTTAACAAATTTGAGTATGTTAAATAGAGGGTCAGTTGATTTTGTTTGAGATTACTCACTTAGCAAATTTGGGTATGCTAAATGAGTTTTTTGAAAATAATTTTCTTCTTTTGCTTATTTTCCCATGATGTGAATCATGTGTGAGTTTAGAAATGGAATCTACACTTAGCAAATTTGTGTATGCTAAATAAAGTCCAAATATTTTTGTTTTTATTTTTGAAAAGAGGATCTTTAGTTAACAAATTTGGGTATGCTAAATAAAGTCCAAATGTGTTTGATTTTTGTGTTTTGATTTTAGAAATTGGATCTTTACTTAGCAAATTTGGGTATCTTAAATAAAAGAAATATATATATATATATATATATATATATATATATATATATATATATATATATATATATATATATGATATATATATATATATATTTTGTGTTATTTTGAAAGGAGGGATTTCTATTTAATAAGCATGGTGTGTTAAATGGAATCCAATTTAGTTTTTTCAATTTTATTTTTGAAAAATGAAACTCTTATTTGACAAATTTAGGTATGTCAAATGGATTTCCAATGTATTTTGATTTTCATGATTTTTATAAAGTAGATTTCCATTTAACAAATTTGGGTATGTAAAATGGAAGTCAATTATACTTTATTTTACAAAGATGAAATTTTGTGTGTGATTATCACTTTTTGAAAAGAAGGGAATTTTAACTTAACACATGTGGAATGTGTCAAGTGGGATTTCAAATGGTGTGATTTTGTTTGAAAATGAAACATCCATCCAACATATTTGGATATATTGAATAAAGAGGCTTACATTAAAATTTATATTTTTATTTTTTGAAAAGAAAGAAGTTCCAACTTCAACATATGTGAGATATATTGAAATGGAATTTCAATTTTATGATATGATTTTATTTGGAAATAAAATCTTCATTCAATAAATTTGGGTATATTGAATGAGGGTGTTCATTTTCAAATATGTGCTTTTAAAAGATGATTTTAATTTTATTTGGAAATGAAATCTTCATTCAATAAATTTGGGTATATTGAATGATGATGTTTATTTTAAATTTGTGCTTTTTGAAAGATAATTTTGAAAAAAAATGAAATCTTCATCCAATAATTTTAGGTATATTGAATGAGGATGTTCATATGTGCTTTTGAAAGATGATTTTAAAAATTGAAATATTCATCCAATAAATTTAGGTATATTGAATGCGGATGTTCATATGTGCTTTTGAAAGATGATTTTAATTTTATTTGGAAATGAAATCTTCATTCAATAAATTTGGGTATATTGAATGAGAATGTTCATTTGTGCTTTTTGAAAGATGATTCTGACTTTATTTGGAAATGAAATCTTCATTCAATGAATTTGGGTATATTAAATGAGGATGTTCATTTGTGCTTTTTGAAAGATGATTCTGACTATTTTTGGAAGTGAAATCTTCATTCAATAAATTTGGATATATTGAATGAGGATGTTCATTTCTACCTTTTGAAAGATGATTCTTAACTTTGATTTTTGAAATGATCCTACATGTAACAATCTTGAAGATTGTTAGATGAGGTTGAGTTATAAAAGTTTTTGTGCAAGTATTTTATTATGTGAACTTTTTGGGAAGTGATTTTGAAAATTGATATTTTATGAGAGATTTATTTTTCTTATTTGTGGAATGAACCTTACCATAGAAATGGTAAGAAGGTTCAACAATGTTTTAGTCATTTTTTGGTTAAATTTTATTTTCACTATTGGGGACCAATAGGGGTTTTAAGACCTACATGGAGTGAGGTCCTAAAACTAAAGGATGTTGGCTAGCAGCTTAAGAATAAAATAAAATAAGTGTCATCAAAAAGAAGGATAGTCTCATATTCATATAAAATACAAATCCACTTCGAGACAGACAATGATCATTTACCAAAGATGGAGAGAGGAACAATCCCTGAGTGCAGAAAATCTATAGTATTTTTATTTTTAAATTGTGGAATTTAAAAAATGTAGTGAGATTGACATATGCTGATTAGGATGATTGGGTGCGACATTGAGGAATGATGTACTATATTGAGAGATAGAAGTCACCATCCTACAATGGACCTATTCACCTAATAAGGACTCTTAAGGACAATGGAAATGCTTTTACTACATGGAAAAGTAAAAACCCTGGAGGCCCATAGTACATCTTAAGGAATAAGGTTCCTTAAGAATACTTTCAATTAAGGTAAATGATCATTGTCTCCAAAGATTTCAAAGATAGGACTATCAACAAATTGGTTATTTTTGGAAAATCAAGTTGGATTGATCAAAAGGAGGGAGTTATTATTGAAACCAAAGGGAGATGAATAGTGGATGCTCATGATACTAGGAAAAAAAGTGAACAACCCAAACTATTCTATGGTTGGTGTTTATATTTTTGAAATTTGAGAAGAATTAAATGTTTGAGTTGAATTTTTATTATAAATTTAGGGCTTACAATTCCATAACAGAGATGAAAATGCAGAGGTGAGTTTATGCTTGCCATAGGGAAACCTCGGATCCTAAATCTAGGGAGCTTTGGGGTGGGCCAAAGCGTGACTTAAATCTAAGGCAAAAAATGAGTATATAGTTTATCTCCACAAGAGAGAATAAACCACCCGACTATTGAACTTACAACTACCTGGGGGTGGCCACCAACTAACTCCTCCTATAATTTTAAATACAGTAGGAAAGTCTTATATTTTGCAAGATAGCTAGGTTGTGGTTTGTTTAGAAGGGAGACTAAGTCCTTAAATACACTCCCTAAGAGACTAGATCATGAAGGGCATGAATAAATGACTTAATCTATTGCAAATTTAAGTTTTATTTTTATTTTTGAACATTTTTATTTAACATAGGCTATGGGATTTCATATGCCTAATGCATGAGAAGATTGGTTATGAGACAAAATCAGAAATAAGGAGGTGTGTTTTCACCATAGCTCTCAAAGGTCAAGCTATTTTCTCTAGCAAAGTTGGAAGCCCTCCATTAGCAAGAGTGAAGTAATATGATTTATGCATGATGTGAGATATACAACACCCAGCTAAGGGGTTGCTAAATATTTTATTATCTTGATTTATATCCTAGTCTTTAGTGTGGTTATGAGTTATTTAATTTAATTTTGAGTTGATTAATTGGATATAAATTTTATTTTTTTCTAAGAGCCTAATCGCATCTAGGCCATTCATCAAACAATGAAAAAACTAGAAAGATCATGCCATCCTAATTGCGCAATCATGAACAAAACATCAATCAATTTATAAAATTAGCATAAAAGAATAAGAGGATGATGTGGTCGGGTTCCACCATACAAACCCGAAAAGAAAAATGGGTAGCCAAGCTCTACTCTTATACAACCCAGATTACAAATGAATAATTATAATTTAAAGGAATCATGTTATGGGGCCTTCATTCTTCTTCTTCATTTCATCATTTCTTCATTTCTTTCTTTCTTTCTTCACTTCTTTCTTCTTTTTTTGATTTGACTTAGGATGTGGTTTGCTCTAAGGCTTTACATGGTACATAAGTCATGGTCTTATGACCAATGTTCACCTTAATTCCCCCATAACATTCATTCCAAATTTCAATTGCAAAAGTTATGTCAAAAGGAAAGGTAAATCTAACTAAACCTGTAGAACAAAGATTAGCTAAACATACCACACAACCCAAGTAGTTATATGAATAATTTGGACTTAGCACCACACACATGGGTAACCAAGCTCACCTGTCCTAATTTGGGTTATGCTTAAGGGTATAAGCAACTTGCATAGCAAAAGAATTTATATTTTTATTACAACGCCCCTTAAGCACAACCTCTTATGGAAAGCATAATTAGACTAATATCAGCCTAACATCCAGACTATGCACATGCAACCTAACATCCAGTCTAAAAAAATATTACATCACAAAATAAAATCATGCATCAATCCATGCACCGCCCTAACATAGAGCTAGAAATGATGACTTAGCCTAATAATGTGTGCCATTTAAGGCTTGTGTGTGTAGCAAGGCTTTAAGGTTGAAATTTTCTAAGTGTGAAAGGTTCAATTTAGAGGATAGTTTCATTTTAAGTGATTTAGTTGATTTGTCAGTTTTATTTGATGATTTAATTTGATTTGAATGAACCTGCATTTAGTTACTAAATATTGTAAAGAGAAGAAAAGATAAGATAACTTCCCTTTCATCCCTACCTTAAGTAATTTCTAAGATAGATTCATTAATGATTTTTCTTTGTTGAATGTTTTATTATGTATTTTAATTAACCCTAAGTTTAAATTTGCTCCAAATAGCCTTATTCAATAAGAAAGACATCTTAGGATTAATTAATGTGGATTACTAGCACATGACACACAACTAGTTATTTCTTTCCACCATGTATACCATGCATATGAATAATCCTAAGCATTCTTGTACATGAAATGCAAAGTTTTAACACACTTTGATGCTGATTTCGAAGAGATATGATTTGAAAATTTTGTATGTTCCATTGATGCATGTTTTATTATGTAGAAAAGGGGATTTTTCATCCATTAACAAAATGCACATCCATGTATAAAAGACATAAGTGAGTATCACCATTATTTTTTTTACAGAGCGTACAGACTACTTAAAAGCCTCCTGTCGATGATAATATACCACTTTTCTTTTCTATAAATACAAAAGAAACAAATGAATGAAGAATCATACAAAAGATTTTTTTTTTGTGTTTGATTTGGTATAATTTACATGTGCAATGTGAAGATCCTTCTCAAGTTATAACATAAGAGTGCATAGGAATAGATTTAAGCAAGTGTTATGTTTCTTTCAAATGAACTATACTTTTTACAAATCCTATACAAGTTCATATTAAGAGAAGAGAAGAAAATAATATAAAACACCTCTTATGCTATAATCACATGCTTATAAGTACTTAGTAGCATCACTTCATTCTTAATCTTTAATTTATAGGTTTTGGAAATAATTTTGGTTTAATAGTGATAATAGCCACTCATATTCTTAACTTTAACACACAATTTGGCATAAAAGAAACATTTTATTTAATTGATTTTTTTAAAAGAGATGAATACATGATTTCATATGGCAAACAACATTTAGCATGCTTGGAAAGAAATAAAGTGATGTAAGCATATATTCACCTAATTAATTTTTAAAGACAATCCTATAAAATAATATCATTTAAAGTGAATCAAAATTCTTTAAGGATATTTTTATTTTTGAATTTAATTTGACTTAGGAAATGTGAACATGTTTGCTGGTCCTAACCCATTTCCCACATGTGTGTATTAGTTTAGTTTAATTTTATAATAATTAAGTTGATTTTATATTTTATTTAGGTTAAGGTGTGATTTAAATCCATTAATTACCCCACATATCCCACTTTAACATAATTAACAAGTAATTATGAGCCAACATATGATATGCAACCACATGAAATTTAAATCACAATGCACTAAGAAATAAAGGATAATGCAATTGGCTCACAATTATTGATTAATTAAGCTAAAGGTTTAATTAAGTACTTTCATAACCATCCACATGACACATGTAGTTTGATTATGATTTCCTTTAAAGTTCTCCTAGGTTATTGAACACCTAAGAATCTACCCAAGAATTAAGTGATTAAGTTCTAGAATAATTTAGTTTTGAGTTTGATTAATTAGATCATTTAATGAAGTGATTAACTCATTAATCCATTTGTAAATTAATTAAGTTCAATGAAATAAACTTAGGGAAAAGATTGGAAAAGAAATCTAATCTCATTCCTAAGTCCATTCACTATTTTTATGATTGTTAACAAGCAATTAATGAATTTATTACTATTTAATAAGTTAATTAATCATTTAATTAGTTAAAGATGGATTAAGAATGAAAGCAATTCCCAAATTTAATAATAAATTCCAAGAAAATCATGGGAGGAGGTCATCCCACTAATTAACCTTAGGAAATTTGGAATTAATCGCTGAAGTAATTAAGGAGTAATTAGCCTAATTACATTTTCAATAAAACTCAAATTGAGTGAAAGTCACTGTTCAAAATCAATTTAATTTAATTTTATATTATTCTCCATTGAATTATCTTTAAAATGAACTTGAGTTTGTATTTTTTTTGGGTTTTCTATATAAAATTTTGGAAGATTAGCATTAAAAATGAATTAATTAGAGCTAATTAATCTCATCAGCCATGTGGCGTTGATGATTGCTTTTCGTGGCATGATGAGATAGGTTATTTAAGTTATCACATCCTCGAGTCAACCGCGATAAGCGCGCTTTCTCCATCATCAATCTAGATGGGCGTCATGATTAATCTCGGGATTTAGGCTTAAATTAGAGAGGGATTTATCGTGATTTAATCATAACAGTCTATTCCAATCATGAATGGATGTGTGATCTATCTCCTCACGGGAGATGGATGTCATCTATAGATCATCGCTCGATCCGAGCTCACTCAAGCTTGGATGGAGTTCAAACTCACCCCACACCTTCGAGGAGTGCAAGTAAGGTATCCAACAGTCAAGATTCGATGAGATTACAATTTTCTTCATAAAGGACCAAGAAATTTTTAGCTTAAGATCGGTGTTGAGCAATACCTCACCGGAGGCTATCACTTCCAATGAGGAGGTAGCTTCATCTAGTAGAGATGAAGTCTATTGAAGGTATCAAGTCTTGATTTGGGTTGGATGGTTCAGTTGACCAAGCTCTCCCCTTCAATGGCAATCGGCTTTGATCAAAGTCCTCCTTCCTCTATCTTGGTGACTTGGGAAACAACTTGATTGAGCTCGACGAAGTCCCTTGATGGTGCCTATGAGTTTAATTTGGTTTGGTGGATTGAGTGACTTGGAATTGGGATGGACTCCCTATTTCTTTGAGCAAAATCGAAGGGAGAAATCAAGGAGCTTAAATGGCCTTAGGAAGCTTAAGAATGCTTTTTTGATTCCTAGAGCTCAATCGAATTTAGTGCTTGTGGTTTGAGTGGGAATGAGGGGGAGTATATCTCCCCCTCCTTGGATCAGATGGTGAAGAGAAATTTTTCCATTTTTGATCAATGGAGGAGATTGGTTGATCGGTTTGGGTTGTTTAGCATCCCATGTGAGTCATTTTAGGCAGAGGAGTGGAGGAGAGTGAGTGCCCATGTGCTAGGTGAGTGTATTGGGTGATCCAAGTGCTTAATTCTCATTGGAGGGGTCAGTTTGGCCGACCCAAGCCCATTGGGTCATGTTCACCACCTCCCTTAGTGTCCATGTGGACCACTAGAGGATGTCAAGTGGCATTGAGAGAAAGAATGACCAAATTCCAAGTGAATTTGGCCATAGATACCTTTGACCTAGGGTAAAATGGTCATTTGGCCTTGATTTTGATTTGGGCAGATTTGAAATGATTCAAAATGGGTTGGGCCAAATTTTAAGTGATTTGGAGTTCATTTAGTTTGAATTGGTTCAATTTGACCATTTAGGTCAAGTTGGGTCAAATTGGGTTAAGTTGACCAATTGGTCAAATTAGTCAAACCATGGGTTAGGTCAAGTTCAAATGATCATTTGGAGCCTATGGGTATCATTGGTTTGATTCAATTTGGTTTTGGTTCATTTAGGTTCATTTAGGTCAAATGGGTCAAGTTGACCAATTTTGATTATTTGACCCTAGGTTATGTCATGGGTTGGTTTAGGCTTGGTTGATCATTTGAAATGTATTGCAAGCTTTGGTTTCAATCAATTTTGGTTTGGTTTGATTTCAAGTTGATTTGACCTTTTAGGTCAAGTTGGGTTCATAATTGATTGGGCTAGGGTCTAGTTGAAGCTTTGGTAGTTAGAACAATAAATTTAGAATTTGACCCATTGGTTGCAATCAATTTGACTTAGATCAAGATTTGACCCATTTTGACTTTTTGGGTCAACTTGGGTCAACTTAGGTCAAGTGATCAATTAGGCTTAGTTTGGCTCAATTGATGGTGTGGTCATGTTCAATCATTGATTATGGATATGTTTAGATCAATGGTTTCAATCAATTTGGTTTATAGTGAATTTTGGCTTATTCAGGTTTTATTTAGGCTAAGTGTTGACTCAATTTGAGTGATTGATCATCTAGGATGATTGTTGCTCTCACAATGTGAGGCTTAGATGGCTTAGTTCAATCCAATTTGGGTTGGATTATAATTTGGCTCAAAAAGGTGCTTTAGGTCACTTTGGGTCAAGTGAGCCTAAATGGTCAATTGGCTTGATCAAGGCTTTATTCAAGTTTGGTTGAACTCACATATGGACTTATGATTGAAATATAAATCCAATTGCAAGTGATTTGGAGTCAAATGGGTTTTGATTCATTTGATAATTTCAAGTCAAAAGGATGAATATGGGTTTGACTTGGGTAGTTTGATTTTGGTTTGATGATTGTAGTTTATGTTTATATTTGGCATGTGATTGAAGGAGTGATTGTTTGAAGAGAAAATCAAGGGTTTGGATTGATTTGAGAATGATTTAGCTAAGTTCAAGATTTGACTTGAAAGAGTATAAGTTGGATTTGATTTGAGTTTTGAATTTGGTTTTGGTTATTTGAATTTATATTTCATTTATATTTGTGAATATAAATGAGAATATAAATAGGTTATGAAAAATCTTTTGAGTTTGGAGTGATTTGGATTTGGTTTGAGTTAAATCCATATGATTGAAATCAAAGGCTTAGGAAAGATTTTGAATTTATCATGGGTTTCAATCACTTGATTTGGAATTGATTGATGATTTAGATTTTGTATTTTTTAATTTGAATTGATTTGAAAAATCATTGAGTTGGAATTGATTTAAGATTTGATTTTGGAATTTGAATTTGAATTTGGATTTGAGAAAATCAATTGAGTTGGAATTGATTTGAGATTTGATTTGAATTTGAAGTTTGACTTGAAAGAAGGAAACAAGGATTGGGTTCAACCTATAGGGGTAAGTCCTCCTAATACTCCTAAGGCACAACCTATTCCTATAACAAACTCTTTAAAGTCTCTAGGTTAGGTTAAGTGTTCATCTAATCATTAGAAGTGTCCAAGGAACTCTTAATGTCTAGAGGAGTCATATGTCTAAGATGGAGAAGTTAAAAGATCACTCCAAAAGTAAGGTCAACAAACCCCTTCTCCTCAACTCAGCTATTTAGGTTGGAATCAAGTCTTTAAAGACCCCTACCTAATAGATAACCAAATAAGAGTAAATCCCTTAGTGGTATATTTCCCTGGTTAAAATTCATATAGTTTAGAAAGGCATAAGGATCCATGTTAGCATTCTCTCCAACTATTTTCCTTAATGACATCTTTTTTAGAAATAATGTCTTCCAGTAGATTCTTTCTTTAGAATTTGATAGTCATTTAGATTACCTTTTGGCTAATATCACTTAGAGAGATATCAGTCTTAGTTCTTAGAGATAGTCATAAAAATAGTCAAGATGAGAATAACTCCCTTAAAGGCATATTCTTTAACTACCATGACTATGTTAGGATTAGACCTTTCATTATATACACCTAATGATATTCCTATTCTTAGAACTTAGTTTCTAAGAATAAATCATTCTAAATTAAAATAAATATTGGCATGTTTATGCCCATCTATGATAATCAAACCCAAAATAAAATCTAAAACCAAAACAAAAATTGAAATTCTAAATTCTAAAATTAAACTCAGATTCCTTCAAGTTTATGATTGACTAATTCGGTCAACACCAATATGCACGATGTACTTTAGTCAGTCCACCATACCTATTTGGGGTCCATTTGTTGACCTCATTTTGGATGAGATTAACATCATTTCCAAGACTAGTAATTAGGATACCCAATTCTAGGTTTGGAATCTCTTAATTAGACACTTAGGACACTTCACTTAGTGACCAATTGCACCTTTATAGTGCCAAACCTAACCCAATAAGATTGGATATACCTAGACTAAATTCAAATTCGAAACCAAAATAATTGAAATCTAAATATATTTAAACTTATATGAAGGTGAATAGGATAATTAACATAATTATCCTATTTAACCCTAATGTCACTTAAAATTAAACAAATTCAAACTAAATCAAAGTAAACCCAAATCAAAATCAAATGAAAAGCATGAAATCAAATCCAAATCAAAGTCAAATCAGGTCAACCCTTTTTGACATAGGTTATACTTTATGTGGGCCCCACCAAGTCAAAGGTCAACCCACCAAAATTTGACCAAATGAAATAATTTTAAATGATCCAAATGATAAAGTAAACATGTTTAAACATGAATTTAAGGAAATATAAATCTATTAATGACTTAATTAGGCTAATTAGACCATTTGATCTAAATGGGTTCAAATGAGCCTTTATGAATTCAAATCAAAATCAAATTGAAATCAACTCAACTTGATTGTTCAAAATTATTTGAAAATGATTATTAAACATAAATCAACCAATTATTAAAATTAAATTATTTAATATGATTATTTAATCTAATTAACCCAATTTTAACCAATTAAGACCAAGTTAGTGCCAAAATGGGTTTTGAACTCTAAGAAAGTGAAAATAATTGATCCAATGCATCCCAAATGCTTGGATTAACATAAATAAAGATCAATACATTGTAATTGAGCTAAGCAAGTCATTTGACTCAATTCATTTCAACCAAATTCACTTAAGCCATAATAGGTTAAATATAGAATAAATAAATAAATAATTTTAAATTCCATAAAACCCATTGATTAAAAGCATCATAAATGATTAAATTGATGTAATTAAAGTATTAATCTAGTGTTAATCCACCAAATGGAGCAAACTAGATCAATCTACATAAGAAAATACCTAAATGGGATAATTCAAGGAATTCTGAACCTAAGCTTAAACTAAAGACCTTGGAATACAGCCAAGATTAATCAAGTTAATCAAATCCAAGTTAACCCTAAGGAAAGGAATATTCCATGGAAAAAGGGGAATGCATGAAGACAAAATTTCCTTCCCCAATCCATTCCATCTCAATCTCTTCCATCTCAACATGCTTGGACATGTATTAAGTAGCCAGCCACCCTTGGAGCTAGCCTCTAAGGGTGGCAGTCACCTTGATTAACCAAGGCAAGGTGAGAGCATAATAAAGCTTGTGGCTAAACATGGAAAACCATTAGAAAATAAAAACAAGCACTAATTGAACTTCCCATCACCTTCCACAAGCAAAATGAAGTTAAGTGCAACCTTTCCCTGACCCCCACATTGCCAACAAGCCGGAGAATGACCAAACCCTCTGGAAAACATGCGAAGATAGGTCTCCACATTGATCCAGGGGGAGTCAATCCATATTCTTTCTCTTAGAGGCTTATCGCAACTCTACAAAGCTAACTGTGCCATCCTTGCTACCTGAAGTCATCAATAGTGAGTTACGCACCAAACCCGACCTTCTTTACTTCAACTTTTGGTATTTTGTGAAAGAAACTTGATCTCAAGGGAGATCAAACCATCTAGATGTTATCTATGTGAGTCCTTGATGGATTTGGAATTCAAATTGGGTGATTTCACCAACTAGATTGCCATAAATCATTATGAATCGATGAACATCTCTCAACTTTCATTGTCAACCAACAAGAAGTAATCTCAGCTATCCGTTCTTTTTATTAAGAATGGATGACCAAGGTTTAGTTAGACTGATTGATTAAACCACCTATAAGAAACTACAAGTCAATCCGAGCAATCGACAAAGGAAGATCCATGTAGATCTTGAGTGATGAATCATCTGCTAGAACACCATGTGTCGTGAGAAAAAATTTAGGTTTTCTAAATTTAAAAATTATAAAAAAAATTAATAGAAACTTTAAGAAATTGTGAAAAATACAAAATATAGAGAGAAAAAAAAATGTAATTAAGGGCTTTATGGATTCTTTTCAGTTAAAGGAATTCATTAAACCCAAAATCCTTAATTTGTATTTGATAATTTTGGGTTAATTTGAGTTTGAATAAAAATAATCATCTCAAGCCACTGTTCCAATTGATTTGAAACTTTTGAGAAATGAAATTAAGGATAAGATACACTTTAGGTAAACTTATTATAATTTATTATAGAATAAATATAAAGTTATGAAATTTTCATACCTAAACCCTAATTTTAATGAACTAAATTAATTATAAATTTAAAAATTTATGAAAGCATAAGGAAAGAATATAAATCATCATAGTAGACTATAATGAACATTCCTTTAAAACTCACTGAAACCTCATTTTCTTTAAAATAACCTAATTAAGTAATTAATTGAATTAATTAATTTAATTAAACAACTTGAACTTAAGAAAATCATAATAAATTAAATAAAAAAATACCAAAATATCAAATGAACTCTCTAAGGAATCTTCCATTGAATAATCTAAAAAAAATAAAACCTTTAAATAATTTAAAATTATTAATTTAAGTTTTAGTAAAATAATTAAAAGCTTAATTAATCTTAAATTACACATCTAATTAGAACTAAACTTAAGGAAACTCAAATTGGCAAAGAACCCAATTTGACATAAAAATTTCAAGGTCAATTGACCTTTGGATTGGAAGTTATTGCAATTTCAATCTCTAAATCAATTTATATGCAAAAATAAATAAATAAAAATTATAAAAAAAAATTTTAAATTATAATATCAACTTTAAATAAGCCTATAAACATTATAACACTTAGAGAAAGTTATCTAACACTCTAAAGTGAAGAAACTTAATTAATTATAAACTTAGGGTTTAATAAAATAATTAATAATTCAAAACTCAATTAAACTTCAAAGTTAATAATTGATTAAATCATGATAAATCCATTAATAAACTCAATTATAGGATTTATTAACCTCTGAATTTTATAATCTCTTAACATATGAATCTATTAAAACCATTTAAGTTAAGAACTAATGTAGTTGCAATTGTAAATAAAATAAATATAATAAGTCAAACCAATTAAACCAAAATGACATAAAAAGTTAAAAATGGCCTAAGATAGGTTTGATATCCAAGTAGCCAAGTCCTTAAACTTCTTACATCATGACAAGCAATAAAGAACCCATTAAATTAAGTGATAAAATTAACCTTCCTAAATGATTGAACTAAATTTTCTTTTATGCTAGTTAAAGAAAATTGAATCATTTTATTTAAGTTCATAACCCATGAATGTCAATGATGTAAATGAAAGAAATCATAACTTTAACAAATAAGATTAATCTATACTCATTAGCAAGCATATAAATGTTAATGAAATAAATAAATGAAAATAAAAAAAAAATTAAAACAAAACCTAAATAATCAATTAATAATTATATAGATGAAAAAATAAATCATAACATTTAAATATAATAAAATGATAACTTTAAAATTTAGATTGAATTTAAGATATTAATTAAGTTCATCAATATTAAACATAAACATTAATATAATAGATAAATGAAATTAGATTAAATTGAACAAAGAAATGAATAATGAACTAAATATAAAAGATTAAAGATGAGATTAAGCTATAAGTTATAAACTAAATAATATCAAATGTGAATGAATCAAAATCAAACCTTAAGGATAAATTAAATTAAAATGAAATAACATTAACATTAAAGTTTGAATCAAAAAGCATATAAATGAAAAATAAAAAATAAAAAAATCATAAACCAACTCAAGAAATATATAATCAAATCAAAAGAAAATAAAAGAGGAATTAAATTCCAAGACAAAATTAAAACATTGATCTAAATTAAACTCAAGCTAAATAATCATTCAAATGAATCCAAAGGAGGTTAATTAAGATACTTATGATTTTAGTTAGACCTTTGGAATGAACCTTCATCTTAGGCTGAAGGTTTCATTATACTAAGATTTAGGAAGTTGAATAGAATGGGTTCCACCCAAAGTGGCACTTATTATATTCTTCATTCTTGAAAACTTAAATTTTCTTTTAACATAAAATAAATATAAAAATAAATAAATATAAAAATAAATATAAATTTGTAAATTATTAAATCAGATAAATTGAAACCACCCATGATAAATTAAATCAATTTTAAAATTATAAAAAATCAAAGAATATAAATAATTTTTTTAAATAATTAGCAACATATGGTATAAAGTCTAGACACCCGAGGTCGCAGGGCTATTGGTTCGAAGGAGGTCTTGATACTTTGAATCTCTGGTATAACTATGACATCTACCTATGAAGCAAAATTATGAAAAGTAAAAAAAATCTTAAAATCAAATTAAATTAAATATTGGAAGCCCAAATTAAAACTTGAACTTAAAAAAGACCTATTATAGTCCTATCATACAAGCCAATTATCAACACACTAGAATATTATGTCACCGACCCTAGATTTAGGTTAGGACAATCTTTGATGTTTTGTGATGTGATGTGATGTTTTATTATTTTATGGTGTAATATTTTTAACTGGACTAGGATTGTTTACCCACTATATTGGATGGTAGGATGTTCTTATTAGAACTAATGCTATCTTTTTCATGGGGCTATGCTAAGAGGGACTAGTTTAATAAATTATTTTGATATTTTGTGTTGTGATGTGATGTTTTATTATTTTATTATGTAATATTCTCGACTGGATGACTAGGATTATTTGCCCGCTATACTAGATGGTAGGATGTTCTTATTAGATCTAATGCTATCTTTTGCACAAGGCTATGCTAAGTGGGACTGTTGTAATAAATTATTTATAAATGTTGTTTTCTTACAAGTGCTAAAAATTCCCTAAGCATAGCCCAATAGGATACGTGGGCTTGGAAAGCAACTAATGCTAAGCATGTATGTTTATAAATATAATTGATGGTGTGTTGTTTGCACAAGGCTATGCTAAGTGGGACTGTTGTAATAAATTATTTTTAAATGTTGTTTTCTTACAAGTGCTAAAAATTCCCTAAGCATAGCCCAATAGGATACGTGGGCTTGGAAAGCAACTAACGCTAAGCATGTATGTTTGTAAATATAATTGATGGTGTGTTGTTTGCATTTCTAATGTTTGTTTTGTTAGGATTTTTTTTTTGAATTTTAAATGTAATTTGATCCTAGAATTAGGTTAGGATCTATGGGGTCTAGAAATTATAAGAGTTCAATATACCGTTCTGGTGGTCTCTTGTAAAACCCAAAGGAAGTCCTTGAAGAATGAGACAATCTTGGAGAAAGACCCATAGATCTAGACTTTTAGTTCTAGGTCGAGTTGTATAAAGAAAGAGCTAGATTTCCCATTTTTCTGTTTGTTTTGGGGTGTACAGTGGTACCCAACCACATTCTCCTATCCTTTTAATTTAAATTTTGCTTGATTTACTTAAGGTATGTATAAAATAAACTTGGTTTTCTAGGTTTCTTCCTCTCCTATATTTTTTGTGACAAATGACTAGATGTTAGGCTCCTAAGAAAACTAAATTTTCTACCCAACATAAATCTAAACAACTTAAACAAAAATAAAAAAATTCAAAATTTCTCTCACATAATTTGAAGCCCTAGGAATAACTTAAAATCAATTGGAAACAACTAAGTTTGTGAATCATGATAGCACATTATTTTAAATTATCAAATTTGGGTGCTTCATCCATTACACAAAGGGGCATCGACCTTTGAGGATAACCAATTTCTTGGGAAGTCTACCTTCTCTTCTTGATTTGGCCCATGACCACTTCTAATTGCATCTCATTGTACATAAATTGCATACCCTAAAAGCCTTAAATGAATTATGATTCAAGATATAAAAGCTAAAATTTGTTGCATTAGTTAGGTGAATATCATACCCAACATGATCCTATGGATTAGGGGTGAGTCTAAGTTCTTAGATTCATTTTTTAAAAATACAAATAACTTAGCCATCTTGCATTCATGAGACTTGACATCATGGATTTAAAATTCACGTAAGTGGTGTTAGTGACCCTTCCGGTTGGTTATAAGTCCAGAATAGTTAGGGATAGGTTTCTCTTCTCAAATAAAAGAAAGAGAAAATTATTTTTAAAAGTGAAACTAATTTGACCATTTGACTTGTGTTTGTAAGTAATTATAAACTTTGGATCGCATCCTTCTAGAATAAGTCTTCAACCTTAGGCATTTCTATAATGTATGCTAGAATATAAGCCCTAGATTTCTAATAAAATATTAACTCAAAATTTAATTTAAATTTTAAAATTTAAAGACCAATGGTAAGATAATTTAAATTACTACTAGGTATCCCATTATCTATGGAAATTTCCTACTTTATCTCTATTGGCTTCCAAAAGAACTACTTTCGCTTTGCAATGTTCCCTTTTGGAACTTCCAAATTATGATTTTCTTTGGAACAAGCTTAGAAATCTATACAAATAAATGATTATTTAATTAATCAAGAGTATTCTTAGGAAAGATCCTCATTCCTAAGATGTAATTAACTATAAGGGCTTACTCATATCGAGAACTATGATCCTAGTATAAAATAAATCTTGTTCTACTTTTTCACATAGTTCAAGAGAAGAATCTCTGGAATATTAATAAGACCCATTAGCCTTAGGAGTCCTATTTATGTGATTAAATCCATTATAGGAAACATATGTTTATCTTTTGAGATAATATTTTTATTCCTTAATGATAATTTTGATTACCTAAATAAGAAATTCCTAAAATCTATGTGATGCAATAAATTTTTCCCATAATTTTATTTTGTATGATTCCATAAAGTTTCAAGTCAAAGTTATGTAGTTTTAATCATCGTCCATCCTAATCAAATAAGATGGATGGTTAGAGTTTTCTCCCCATAGCCACCAAAAACCCTAGAGGGGGTTGTAAGTTTTCCACCCCCAAAGCCCAATTATTCTATGAACTTCACCAAAAATTGATTTTCTTTACTTTAGAAGCATTATTTGTTTGATATATTCATGCAAATTTATTTCACAAAAACCTCAACACCTTTGGCTAATCTAATGTTGGAGACATTATTTCATCAAAGCCTATGTTCGATGGATTTTTAACTCTAGAGTATTTCCATGCCTCCCTAGTATGAATTTCCTCCCTTCCTTCCCTATGGAATGTCAAATCTACTATTAACTGAAGCACCTTACTAAAGTTTGGTCAGTTTTAGGTATTTGTCAATGAGAATAGATGGCGATAGCTTGGTTTTTCTTCTATTGGAAAGAGGAAAACTTTTTTTAATAGGTAAAAAATGCTATCTTTGTGACTTTTGCATCTTTTCTTATGTTTAGCCAAAATTCCACCATTTATGGTTGTTATAGTAGTGGACAAGTAGATTGGAATCCTAAACTCTAGGAAGGTGATGGGTGTTAACCTTATTTAAAGTTAGGTCAACAAATGGACCTTCAATATATTTAGTAGATGAGCTAGAGTGCACTGCATATATTGGCATTGTCAAATCTGGCTAATCAAATCCAAAGTAATTATGATAAAGTATTTTTTTTTAAGGATTTTAATTTGGTCCAAGAAATTTAGATTTTGAATTTAGGTCTTGATCTTATCTAATTTAAAATTATAGGATTAGGACCTTTATTTGGAAAGAATCATTCTTCAAAAGTGTCTAGAAAACTTATCTTCTTAAGTTAACTAATCCTTTAGAAGGGGAGAGATGTTGCTAGGAAGGATGCCACTAGGGGATTGACTTCTAACCTAATTGTGTTAGTCACAAAGATGTTGTTGGGGGACCAAGTTCTAACCTAACATTGAAGTTGATTTCTATTCGCATTGATCTTCATTGACTAACCTAGGAAGAACACATAGTGATTCATCTTTCTAGGTGGAATTAGCAATGGTGATAGATTTAATGATTTAACTAACCTAAGGGTGATTTATTAGCATCAATATTAAGATAGACTAGATCATAAAGTTTTTTCATCAATTTTGAATGATTAAGCTAGGAGGAAAACATGGAGAGACATGCCTTCCTCAAACCAAAATAATATCATAATGCCCAACCAACCACTGAGAGGATCAATTGGTGTTTACACCGAGATGAGCATCAAATACTTTTTTCCCATTATTTTTGATGATTAACCTAGCATGAAAGCATGGAGACTCACATCTTCCTAGGTTAACAAGCCAAAGGGATAATCCTAATGAATTACAAGCTTAAGGAGGATCTATATGTATATATTCTAAAATAGACTAGATCCTATAATTCTCTTTCCCATCAATTTCTAATGACAGACCTAGGAAAAAAGCACATGGACTCACATCTTTTAATGTGAAACTAGGCAAGGTGATATCACTAATTACTAAATATCCTAAAGAGAGGATCTTTTAGTGTCTTTTTTAAGATAGATTAGATTCTAAGGTTGTTTAACTCATCAATTTTCAATGACATAGAAACAAAATATGATGAATCCCATTATCCTATGTGGAACTAGCCAAGAGGGTAGTTTTAATGACTAACCAACCAATGGTGAAGAACTATTTGTGTTTATACTGGATAGACAAGATCTTATAATGTTCTTTCTTGCCAATGACTAACTTAAGAAGAAAGTGCAAGGACTCACATTTTCCTATGAGAAACTAGCTAAAATAATAATCCTAGTGAGTAACCAACCTAAAGGAGGATCTATAAATATTTTTATTAAGATGAACTAGATTTTATAATATTATTTATTACTCTTCAAAAACTACAGGGCTAGGAAGAATGCATTGGGACTCATATTTTTTAGGTGAAACTTGCTAAGGGGTTGGCCATAAAGTCTAACTAATCTAACAAGAGGATCTATAGGCATCTATAATGGGATGAACTAGATCTTAATGTTTTCTTTCTCATTAGTTTTCAAAGATTAACCTAGGAGGCAAGCAGAAAGACTAACAACTTTCTAAGTGAAACTAGCCGAAAGGTTTGTCCTAATGACCAACCAACATGAGGGGAGGATTTATAAGTGTCTATATTGTGACTATATTCTATAGTTTTCTTTCCTAGTTTTATGGACTAACCTAAGAAGAAAGCATGAAGACTCACATCTTCTTAGTTGAAACTAGCCAAGGGGATAGCCCAAATTAGTAACCAACCTAAGGGTAAGATCTATAGGATTCTATATTAGGATAAACCAGATTTTAAAATAAGTTTTCTCACTAGTTTCAATGTCTAACCTAGGAAGAAGAATCACATCTTCCTAAGTAAAACTATCTAAAGGATAACCCTAATGACTAATTAACTTAAGAGGTGGATAACTAAGTGTTTATACTAGGATATACTAGATCTTAATTTTTTTTATTTTTTAGAAAAGATATCACTGAGGGACTTAGTTCTAACTAGCGGTGCTAGTTAGATATGATGCCAAGAACTTAGTCTTAACCTAACTACACAAGTTTGAAACTAGAGAAAGATGTTACTAGACTTATTCTAATTTAGCCATATTAGAGATAGAATGCCATTTGGGAACATAATCATAACCTTATTATAATGGTTTTCTTTTTGATTCCTAAAAAAATATGCCAGTAGATACATAGCATAACTTATGATGGTAATTGGAGAAGATGCACATGGGGGACTTAGTCCTAACATAACTTTGTTTAATTAAACTATTGAAGGATGCCACTAGGGGACCTAGTCCTAATCAAGACATGCTAGAGGGATAAAATTCCATTAAGGAACTTAAACATAACCTCATCATACTAATGGTTTTCTTTATTGATTCCTAAGAAAGATTGCACTAGCAGACTTAATATTAACTAGTGGTGATAGCTGGAAAGGATGCCACTAGGGGACCTAGCCTTAACCCAATTACGCTAGTTTAAATTAGAAAATGATATCGCTATCTAATCTCTCTACACTAAATGGCTAGAATGCCACTATGGGACTTAGATCTAACCTCATCATACTAAATATAATTTTTTTTTAAAATTCTTAGAAAGGATGCACTACGAGACATAGTCCTAACTAGCAATGGTAGTTGGAGAGGATGACACTAGGAGACTTATTCCTAACTTAACTACTTTAGTTTAAGCTAGAGAAGGATGGCACTAGAGGACTTAATCCTAATATAGCTATAATGAAGAGATCAATGTCACTAGGGGACATAGTCCTAGCACTAATGGTTTTGCATTTTGATTCAAAGAAAGCATGCCACTAGGGTACTTAGTCCCAAATAGTACAAAGAAATATTAACTAAAATTTTTTATTTTATTAATATACTATTATTATTTTACAAAAAAGAAGTTGGTCCTTTTGGTTCCATTGAAATCTTTTTTTTTCTTAAGAGGAACACACACTAGAGTAATGTTCCTTTCACATAATTTTAAATTCAGTAATAGTCAAAGGTAACATAAGTGTATTATTAAAATAAACTTTTATTACTTAAAATTTATATCTAAATATAATCATATGCAATATTTTTTAAATAAAGTCCATTAGTGGGAACCTTTGAATGTTCACCATTGTAATCAATTAGTTGGTAGAACTTGCCCTCAAGAACCTTTGCTACAATAAATGACCCTTCTTACGTTGACTCAAATTTACTCCCCACCTTTCAAAGTGCTAAAAGGGCGTTCAAAGATCCAAGACCAAGTCACCTACTATGATTGTTATATGATAAACTAGTTTATTACAAGTTATAACCATTTTAGATTGGTAGAGCTCTAGATTTTCTTGATCTTGCAAATGTTGCTCTTCAAGACCTCCAAGCTCTTTCCAACAAAATTGGGCCTTCCTCATCATGATTTAATTGACAATGATTCTCAAAGAAGAAAAATCCACTTATAGAGAAAGAATATCTTTCCCTATAAACTAAATTAAAAGGTATAGATTGAGTTGGTGTCCTATAAGTTGTCATAGGCCTATAAGCTTTAACCAATGTATCATACCATTAACATTTAATTTCATCAAGGATTTCATTAGAATCTAAATAAGTGTTTTTTGAAAACTTTAACTAATCCATTTACCAAAGGGTAATAGATGGTTACATAGCTCTAATCAATATTATGTATTTTTAAAAAATTATTTATATTTATTAATTAAAATGTAAGAACATTTTCAAATCTATTGGAATACGCAAAATCAATATACAACATGTTCCCAAAAGAACTGAAATACATGATGTTTCTTCACTTCTCATATTGGTTACAACAAATACAAAAAAGTGAGCCTTGGTAAATGGAGGATCAATGGGCCTTATGATGTCCATGCCCTAACATTGAAAGGGCCATTAGATGAATGTCAGCTGTAACAAATTGATAGGTTGATGTAAGGTAAAACCATGTACCTAACACTAATTATAATGACATGTAACATCCACGCAATCATTGATCATCATCAACCAATAAAACTTGAGTCTTTTAATTTTCATTTTCATTTTAAGCTAGAATGATGGGCACCACACAACTTGGCATGTACGATAATCACAATCTTCTGAACTTCATCCCTATTAAAATAATGTAGTCACATTATATCAAATGACCATCAATACAACACATTATTGATCAAAGCATATGATCGATTGTTTTATTATTTAAATTTGCTAGAGATTTGTCGAAAGAAGTCTTTTTACATAAATAATCTATGAATGGCTATAGCTAAGTGGCCTCTTCATGAGCTTCAATATGGGTAACTGTATCTTTATTTTTTTATTTTTTTCTTATCATAGTATAAATTTATATGAGATAGAACCTGATGATTCTAGATTATAATAAAGACTGGTTTTTCTTTAGGACAAGCAATCTTTTATTCAAGCTTTGCCAAAGTGTCTGCTGTGGTGCAGGATCTTGTAAAAAAGTCATAATTGGGATCTGCTCTAGTGGCTTCATAGCATATTTATAATAGTTTTGAAGTTTTTAATTCAAAACTTTATAAAATACTCTCATAAAATTGATTACTAGTTTGGAATCCTTTATTTTTTATTCTCAAATTGATTACATTGTACATAGCTTCATTGTTTATACAAGGCTCATATATATGGTAGGAATATCACATCATTTCATTATCCGGAGTTATTAAGACTAAGATGATTTTGACTTTCCTTAAGAAAGTGGAATTCATTCTTTGCTTTTTTTAAAAGATGTTTCTCCTTCAAAATATAGATCTAAGTATCATTATCATGTCCTCTAAACTCATGATCTATTCACTAGCTAGATAATAATTTAGGGGAGAACTTTTAGGAAGAAAACATGCTACTAAAAGTCAACAATAGCTTGACCTTTTTTTTGGCACATAATGGTATGAAGGTTAGTTTAAACTATAGCAAAATCATAAACCACCATGCAAGACATTTTGATAATGTTGGATGGGTTATAAGATATTATAGAGTATAAATTTATTAGATTAAATTTATTTTATGATAAATCTTATAATGGCTTAATTTTTGTGTAAAAAACTTAAAGCAAAATAATGCTTCTCGATGGATAGTTCATTTCTATTGGTGTATGTCGTATTTAGGTACAAGGTATTATCTTTATCATTCTTAATGACATGAGAAAACAAGGCACCAAAAGATTCCTCTAATTTTGTAGTGTATAAGATTAATAGTTTTCCATGAATAGGGCAATTAGGATAAGTAAAGTCATCAAATACTATTTCAAATTTTAAAAGCACTATGACATTTCTTATCCTAATTGAATTTTATATTCTTTCTATTTAAGGTAGTAACAATTGATATTTTGATAAGTTTAAAATAAACCTCTTAAGATAAGCTAGTTTCCTTAAAAGACCTCAATTGAGTGAGACTCTTGTGATGTGGCATTGTGGATGGAGTTTTAATTTGAGTTGTAGGAACACCAAGAAGAACTTATGGGTTACTTACTAAAGAGATTGGGTATTTAAGGTAGATATGTCAACATATACCATAGAGCTTTCCTTTTTTCATGGATAAGTAAAGTAGAGTTTATTTAAGCTAGGTTGTTTAGTTCTTTATGGAGGAAAGCTCCCATATTTAATTACACCCTAAGAAATGAAAGGTTCCTAAGACCACTCGATTAAAGTAGTTAATAAATATTTTCAAAGATTTTAAGGCAAGACTATCAAAGAATTAATTGTTATTAGAAATCAAATAAAGTTAGGAATAGAAAGACCATGGATTCCAATGGAGAATAAGTTAAAAATACTAAGCCTAGTAGATTCCTCATACCTAATAGTGAGGCTTTTAAGGAGAGGATCTATTTTATTTAAGTTAGAATTTTATTATAGTTATTACATTCCAATCATTACAAAATTGTAGAAATGCTTAAGAAGAGAGGATTTATACCCATAGAAAGAGAGAAATAAGCCACCTTAGAACCTAGATCTTGAGTGCTAGCACAAGCTAAGAGCTCAACCTAATCTACTTGGGATGTGATATCATGGATCACCTCCAGAGAGGTGAACACATTCACTCTTTTGAAATAAGCTAGTGCATTACATTTTAAAATCATGTAGGTTGGTCTTATGTATATGCAAGATAGCTTTATTTAATTCAAGGCTATAACTTTAAACAGAGACTAAATAATATATGGTATGCAAACATGACATAGACTAATGAAAATTTTATAAATTTTTAAATCATTTTGACACTTTAATTTGGACCAAGGCTTTGGATAATATGCCTAAATGCATGATGAAATTAAGTTATGGGCTAAATCAGCAAGAAGAGGTGTTCTCCACTACAAAGGACTACTCTCATAGGTTAAGTCTGTCCCTTATCATGCAAGAATGGAGATCCTCTATCTTCAAGAGTAAAATAAAATGATATGCATGGTGTGATAACATACAATATTCAGCTATGGGGTTCATAAATCTTTTATTTATCTTGATTATGAACCTAAGCTTTAAGATGAGGTTATAAGTTGATTAAAATTTAGTTGAAGTTATTAATGAGGGTAAAAAATTTAATTTTATCATAAAGAGCCTACCGCATCAAGCACACATCAAACATACACACTTTAAAAAATTTATAAAAAGCATGCCATTTCTAGTGCACAATCTAAACACAATAATAAAACATTTGATTTTCATAAAAGAATAAAGGTTGATATGGCCAATTGCCACTGTACACCCTAGAAAAGAGAAAAGTTGTGTAAAGCTTTATCCTTATTCAACCCAAATTATAATTGAATGTCACAATTAAATGGGGGGTCTTCAATCTTTGTTCTTCTTTCCTTCCTTTAGATTAATTTTCTTTAAGCTTCATAGGGCCTCCCGTCTTTGCCTTCTACCACGCTCATCTTAAACCCCTTAGTACTAATCCTAATCCTAATACAAAAATTACATCTTTATAAAAATAAAAATATAACCACACCTGAAAAATAGATGTTAGCTAAAATAAACATACAAACTAAGCATTTATATTTTACATATTTGGACTAAACACCCGACACTTGGGTAACTAAGCCCACCCATCCTAATTGGATTATGCTTAGGGACATAAACATCACCTACAAGCAAGAGCATTTATATTCATTTATTATTACAGCTATCCCTTCAACATAATCCCCTACACAACACATCATTAGGCTAATAACAACCTAACATCCAATTTATGCACAAACATCTAGTCTAAAAATATTACATCATAAAATAAAACATATCACCATGACATACACCGGCCTAACTTAATACTATGATCGATGACTTAGTATTTTAATGTGTGTGCTACGACTTAGTGTGGAATGTTTTGGTTGAGCTTGAAAATTATGATTTCTTAAAGTCTTAGGATTGTTTAAATTACTCATTAAGGATGATTTCACTTTAAGTATTTTTAGTAGTTTAATTTGATTTTAACTTATGTTTTTTTCATTTTGTTCAATACTTACTTAACACTAATTATAATATAGAGAAGAAAAATGCTTAACTATTTCATTCCTAACCTAAGTTATTTTCTAAAGGTAGGTTATTATGGCTTTAATTTTCTTAATGAATCACTTATAAATTTTATTTATCCTAAGTTTAGCAATGAATCATTCAAAGATTAAAGGCATCTTAAGATTAATGAAATTAAGTCAACATCATATGAGGAATACTCACTACTTCCTTTCATTATCAATAATATTCTCACTCTTTGATTTCTAAATTCTTAATATTTGATTTAATACATACATTTACATGCAATATACCCCATGTTTTTGCACATTTAATAAATGTTGATACATGAATTTGATCTAAAAATGGGGATTTTATCTCATAGCTAAGCATATGCAAATATGTATTAGAAATTTAAGCAAGTATGTGTTATTGTTCAACCAGGGAAGTGATATTTTTTAAGGCCTCCTTGGGGCTACTTAAAGCCTTATGTTTCTAGGAGGTCTAGGCTATTTATTTATTAATTTAAATACACATAACCATAGAAACAAAACCATGCAAAGGTTATGTATAAAATCCTTTCTTTATGTAAAGTTTAATGGCATAAAGAAAGATGTTTTACTTTAGCCTATGCATCCACACAAATGAAATTAAGCAAATACATGTCACTGTTAAACTAGGGAAATGAGATTATCTAAGACCTCCTTGGGGCTACTTAAAACCTCGTGTTCTCATAAGTCCAAGCTATATACTTGCTAATTCAAATATAAAGAAACATAAGCATCAAACATAGAAGTAGAACAACTCTTTGCCATTTTTAAATTACAACTAAATGGGAATTTCATTGAGTGTTTATAATGAGCATTGATTTAAATTTCAAACTAGTTGATTCTTAATTAACTTATAATTAAAAAAAATAATTTGATATTTATTACTAATAATAGTCACACCATATAATAACATTTCTTGAACTCTTCCATTTGAATGCATTCATATTCTTTTAATTTTCTTTCAAAACATGTATGCATGAAACAAGTTGCATACACATTTATGATAATTTGAAAGGAAGTAATTAAATATCACCACACAACATATTTGATTTGACTAAATCCTAAGGACAATCAAGTTAAATAATCATTCCTTAAAACTAATCAAAGCTTTTAAGATTTAATTTTAATGTTCAAGTTATTAAAACCTAAAGGAGACATGATACTTAGGGTTCACTCCATCCCATGTTTGTTATTTGATATGTTTAAGGGGAGAAATTAAACATATTTTTTTTTTAATAGATTAGGTTCAATCTATTAATTACATCAATTTGATTACCCTTTCCAAGTTTCTTCAATTTAATTGACCACTCAATCATGAGCCTTCAATGATATGCTTTGGGAAAATAAAATCATGTGAAATGTAATAAGCTCATGTGAATTAATGTAAATAAATTTAAGCTAAATATTTTAAACACATAATGGGATACTTAATTTATTTAAGTTTATTTCATTTGAATTTAATTATTAATTTTCTTAATTTATCCTTCAATTATAAAATAGGTTAATTGAACTCATTAATATAATACATTTGGAATTAATTGGAGAGGAGGTCCTAATTAGTTCTCATATTATCCTTACTATTTTCATTGATTACTATCCCTAATTACTTAATTTTATTGTTCATTAATCTTAATAATTATAAAATCACTTAAAAGGCATAATTATGATTTAAATTTTGGGATTTCTCAAATTAAGTGGAAAATAATTCCAAGAAAAATATGGGAGGTAGAGGACATCTCATTGAATCAATATGTTAATTTTGAAATTAATTAGCCAAGAAATTTGGCCATACTAAGGTAATTAATAGCCTTCAAACCTTAATTAAGCATTGTCATTAAACATCAATTAAAGATTTATTTTATTAAATTCTCAATTGTCTAAGCTTTCCAAAATGGGCTTTTTGTATTTTTAAAATAAAATTATGATTTTTTGATGCCACTTATAAAAAAATTTAAGCCAAATTAATCATTTTAAACCATCGGGCCATGGGGATGTTGACATGGGAACACTTTTCCATGTGGCACCATGGTATTGGCTATTTAAAACTTCTATTGTGAACTTAATGACGATGGATGTAGTTTTGTTCAACTATGCAATCTCAAATCGGATGGTCAAGATTAATCATGTGATTAATAAAGGATTAAATCAACATTTCTAGCATGATTAATCATGATCATCCATTCTAATCATGCAAAATGGATGGCTTGTGATTTGTCATCCGTGAGCATCAAAAGATTGATATTGTCCACCTTTTGTCACTCAATTTGAGCTTAATAGAGCTCATTTGATAGAAAAATTTACTCAAAATGACCGTGGAAGAAATCTAAGGTGATCCTATGGTGGAAATCACATGAAAATATTATTCACTTCAAAAAAGACTAACACTTAGGGGGTAAATCTATGGTTGCCAAATTTTAACTGATTGGAGCTAAAGATCGGTGGTTCGTCGATAGAGGTAGCTTCATCTTTAAGAGATGAAGCCATGTTGAAAAGATCTTGAGCTCTCTCCCACCGATTGTTCTGTGGACCAATCATCATTGTAAGTTGTTGGTCTAGGGATGCCTTCGGAGGTCGAATTGACCGAATCGGTTAGTTTTGGATCAATAGCATGTGGAAGGTTTGGGGAAAGTTAATTTGACTTTGGTGGAAGCTTGGTAAGGTTGGAAGGATGGAGCTCTTGGGCTTAAAGGGATCTTGGTCTCACGGCGATGGAGTGCATGAGGAGCCCAAAGAATGCTCTAGGACTACTGAAAGCTCAAGAAGATGTGTTTTGATTGGATGGGGTGGAGTGTACTCTCCTCCCCACTTGAACTAAGGCCAAAGATTGGCTCAACCATCAGCCGTTAGTGGCCAAAGGTGTGAGGTGACCGAGGTGGATGTGTAAGAGGCTAAGGGAGTATAGTAGCCATGGAGTGTGCACTCCTCCTTAGGTGGACTAATGATTACCCATGGGTGAGCTCACCCTATCTTGGCCAAAGGCTAAACCCAATAGCCTTAAATTAGGTTGGGTCGTGGTCTCATCCAAGAAAGGACAATGGTGGCTACCAAGGGATGGGGAGTTGGAGAACATCTAAATATGAATTTTGTCCCATTTGGAGGGCATGGTTCAAGGGGTTTGACCCAACCCTGTTCATCATGGGTCTAATTTGGGTACCCACTTAGGCAAGCCCACTTGACAGGCCATGGTGACCTAAGGATGAGTCATGGCAAGTTTGGTTGGTTTGGACTTGATTTGGTTATGTTTGGTCAATTTGACTCATGTAGGTCAAATGGGCTCAATTGGACTAAGTTGACCATTTTGACCAAATTAGGTCAAAGTAGGGATTTGGTTAAGTTCAATTGGTCATTTGGAATGAGTTAATTCAATTAGTTTGATTCAATTTGGACTAGATTTGGATTTAGATCATATGGTTCAATTTGGGTCAAATGGGTCATCTTGACCAATTTGACTAAATTGGCCAAATTGGCTTGAGCATGGGTAAGGTCTATGCTCAATTGATCATTCATAATTGATTAAAAGAGTTGATTTGAATTTAATTTAATTATGGAGTGATTTAATTTAATTTGACCCTTTAGGTCAAATTGGGCTAAGTAGGTCAATTATGATAGGTTGACCAAATTGGGTTCAATTGAAGGTTGGATCATGTTTAATATCTAATATCCAATTGTTGATTGATTAGATGTATTGGTTTCAATAAATTTGGTTTAGGATTTGATTTGCCTAATTTTAGGGTCAACATGGGTTAAGTGGCCAAATTGGCTTGGTTAGGTTCAATTGGTCTCAATTGGTGGATGAGTCATGTTCTATATTTAATTTGTGATTGATGAGAGTCATTAGTTATAATTAATTTGACTTAAAATATAATTTGCTCAAATTTGGCCCTTTAGGTCACTTTAGGTCAACTTGGATCAAGAGACAAATTGGATTGGTTAGGTTCAATTGATTATAGTGGAGTGTTCAATAGTGACCTACAATCATCAATGAAAGATCATAGCTTAATTTGATCTAATGGGCATTTGATTGAAGTTTGGTCTAATTAGGCCTTTTAGGTCACTTTGGGTTGAATGGTTTGGTCAGGTCAATTTGGACTAGTTGAGATTATGGACGGTTGGGATATATTCAATGATGAATTTGAAGTTGATTGGTGGCTTTGGCTACAATTGATTTGGGTTTGATCGGGTTTCACTTATTTAAACCCATTAGGTCAAACTGATCAACTTGCGTTACTTGGATCTAATCGATTTAATTGGCTTGATTGTAAGTGTAGGAAAGGTTTGAAATTATCTATTTGATAGTTAGAATGATTAAGAGAATTAAATTGAGTTTGGTTTGTTAGAATTGATTTGAATAGAGTTATAAGATTTGAAGTGGGTTAACTTGGGATACGGTTCAAATTAATTTGGCTTGGAGCTTGGATTGGAAACCAAATACAATAATGGACAAATAATTGGCTTGAGGTTGAGGTTTCAATAATTTGGTTTGGGTTTAAAGTTGATTGATGGGTGTGGGTGTTGGTTTAGGCCTTAGGGTAGGTGGAGCCCACTTATCTTAAGGTAAGCTCTAGTCTTAAGGTTTTTTCCTAACAAATCTTTGGGCCTAGGTTTAGTGTTCCATTACTCACTAAAAGTTTCCTAACACTAAGAAGAACCTAAGTGTTTTAAGGATCCTAGACATAGGATTGGGGTGAAAATCCTCACTCCAAAAGTGAGGCCAACAATGGCTTAATCATTTTTAGATTAATTTTAATTCCTCTATGTCTCACTAAAATTCTAAGAGTTTCTTTGAAGTCATCCCAAAGGTACACTTCAAAGGTTTCAACTTTTAAGTAAAGTCTTTCAAAAATAATTCTCAAATCATGGAGAAGTTTTTTTTTTCTTTTTTCTTTTGGTAATAACATCATCATTGTAGCACATCACTTAATTGTGGATGAGGTCATCAAAAATCATGGTCATGGACTTTTGGTAAGCATTCTTATGACTGAATGACATAATTGTGTAATAAAAGTTCCTATCTGGGGATCTTAATGCCATGTGCTTCTCATCTTTATAAGCCATTTTGATTTGATTGTAACCATATAAGCCATCCATGAAAGAGAATATATCATATGAGGTTTATTTTAGGCATGAGCTTTGGTATGGGTAACAAAAACTCATTTTTAAGGTAAGCCTTATTTAAGTCTCTCAAATTGACACATATAATGATTTGAACATTTTTCTTTTTTAGTTTGACAATGCTAGCTAACCAAGAAGGGCATTTTTCTTCTAGAACAAAGCCAACATGAAATTTTTTACTTTTACAATAATTTATTTTTCAATGTCTAACCTCATATGTCAAAGGACTTGCTACCAAAATGGTATCGTGTGTAAGCTCATGCTTGTGGACCACCACATCTAGAACTAAATAAGTATCTTGTTAAAGCTCCAACCAAGATAGTCCTTAAACCTTGAGAGTAGTTTGATTAAAATATTTGCATTTGATTCATTTAAAAGTTAGCATATGAAATGTAGGTTGTGGATTAGTTTTCATTCCTAATTTTTTTTCTTAACTCATCAATTATCATTTTAATTTCTTCTTAAAATACTGGGGTGCATCATTTTGAATTCATCTTAGTCTTTTGACATCTCTAAACAATACCCAATCTAATAAGTTAGATTGATTTATAAAGAGAAGGTTTTAGATTTTAACTTATTAAATTTGGTATCCTATTGCTTTTCTTAGCATTGAGTTGTACTCTTAGAGCTTAAACCTAATTGAATTACCCATCAAAAGTTCTATTATCTACAAGTTTTACACCCTCTTCTTAACTTTAAGACTAAGTGTAGAAAAGCTTTTGAACTTTTTTAACATCTCCAATTAGGTTAGGGGCTACTTGACTTCAAACTTTATTACCCTATTTTGAGATAGAGATGTTAGAGTTAAAGTGTCCACTTATTTATTTACCCATTCATAGATAAAAACTTTAGAGTCACCTTTCAACTCTTAGACCTAGTCTACATCAATGAAAATGAAATTTAAACTTTGATAAAGTACTATTCTTTTCATTTATATTGAAAACCTCTCTTGTTCACATGACTCTTCATCTGAACTGGACTCTAAGTTAATGTGTATTATTGGGATTTTATTTTCAAAAATTTTCCTTTTTTCATCTTTTTATTCATGTCCTTCCCTATTTATCACTTCTTTATTTTCTTTTCTAGCTAAGTTTTGTATCCATAGAAAAGATAGTTTGCTTTTGGCAAAATAA